>CM044307.1:106699460-109099460 GCA_024291935.2 Okapia johnstoni | reverse complement strand
TGATGATATATCAAGAACTCTCCACCCTGTAAACAAAATAATTTAAAACACATTGAGTAAGTTAAAAATAAAAGTAATCCCACGTAAATAGGAGAAACAATCATTTATCAGACAATTTCTTAAAGGGATCTCTGTTATTTGTGAACCTAAACTTGAATTGTATACACAGCCTTTACTTCCATGGTGGCTGTTCTCAAGTTTATTTAGAAGTTTAATGTGTAAACCTCTCTGACTTTCATAAACCATTGCACTGATCTCTATATTTTCTTTCTTCCTATCTGTGTTATAAATGAAATAAGTATTTAACAATTTTTCTATGTTTTGACCTGAGTTATACTTCACTGGTGGCTCAGATGGTAAAAAATCTGCCTGCAGTGTAGGAGACCCAGGTTTGATCCCTGAATCAGGAAGATCCCCTAGAGAAGGGAATGGCTACCCACTCCGGTATTCTTGCCTGGAGAATTCCAAGGACAGAAGAGCCTGGCAGGCTATGGGCATGGCGTCTCAAAGAGTCAGACATGACTGAGTGACTAACACTTTCACACAAACCCAATATGCTAGCCATTAGCTATATGTGTCTATTGAATAGGGCTTCCCAGGTGGAGCAGTGATAAAGAATCTGCCTGCCAATACAGTAGACAGAAGAGATGCAGGTTTGATCCCTGGGTTGAGAAGATCCCCTGGAGTAGGAAATGGCAACCCACTCTAGTGTTCTTGCCTAGAAAATTCCATGGACAGAGGAGTCTGGTGAGCAACGGTCCATATACTTGAGATGTGGGTAGTACAAATTAAGATGTACTATAAGTGTACATGCAGAATTTCAGATGTAGAAGAACAAGAAAAACCCATAAAATATCTCATTCAATATTTTTAGAGTGATTACATATTTACATGCTAATATCTGTGATGTATACTAAGTTAAATAACATACATCACTGAATTCAATTATTTCTTCTTCTTTAAATGTTACCTCTGGAACATTTTAATTAAATATATGTGGCTCATATATTTCTCTTGGAAAGAACTTTTATAAACAATATAGATCATTATTAATGATATGCCATATCTGGTATAAGGAGTTGACCAATGAAAGAAAAAATATCATGTAGAGGATGATTTGTGTGATTGTATAATCATCTAGGGGAAACTTCATAGCACTGGCAGGTGTAGAACACTGTAACTATTCACCGATCCTTTCATCCAGGAAACAGACGTGCCCATAGGTACTCGTAGTTGCATTCCTGGTGTTCTACACGTTCCAATCAGGGAAGCCAGAGCAATCATTTTCTTAAGGGCCCAAGCAAATTCTTTTCCCAGACTTGGGGGTACTTACCATTCTTCCTCTACTTGAGGCCTTCTGACCGCTTCTCATTTACTCCCTAACACATCATGTTTTTCATTACCGTGCTTGGTGTTAGTGGCATCTTTATGAATGTGTAACATTTGAAGGTAGAGGCTATGACTCTTTCATCTTCATATCCACCATGGTGCCCGGTAATTCTCTTTCTTAAGAGACAAAGAGAAGAGGGGAAGGAGGGGAGGGAAGAAAAGCACAGGAATCCTTCCTGCCTCTAACTGGCAGCATTTCAGTCTGTGGGTGGGAAGCAGGGAGAGGTGTGGTGGATAATAGTGAGGCTTTGGGAGCATCTCCAGATACCTGTCTGTCCCAGTACGCTCATGGCCTTTACCTGGGCCAGTGGTTGTTCTCACCAGTCTCCTCCCAGTCCAACCTATCCCTTGTTTAAGTAGGTGAAAATTTCAAAAGTAATTGTTATCACTAAAGCCTTCTCCTGGCTCAGGGTTTTCTGGATACTGGTTCCAGATGAAAATGTCCTAGGTGTACATGGATAAATGTAACGAAGTGAAGCACATTCATCAATCACTTTGGGTGTCTCAGACCATAAAGAATCTGCCTACAATGCGGGAGACTTGAGTTCGATCCCTGGGTTGGGAAGATCCCCTGGAAAAGGGAATGGCTACCCATTCCAGAACTCCATGGACAGAGGAGCCTGGTGGGCTACAGTCTGTGGGATCACAAAGATTCAGACACGACTGAGTGACTAATGCTTTTTGAGGATACAAGTGGCTTTTTGAGTGGTGGTGGTTGTTTGGTATGCTTGTTTGGCTTTGACCTCTGTTCTAATATACATTCTTTCTTATTGCACTTTTGACATTTACTAAAATTGACTCTTACTGGGCCCTGATGAAAGTGTCAAGAAATTTCAAAGGATTAATATAATATGGACCACTTTTTCTTACAAAGGGCAATCAAATTAGAAATCAATAAAAAATAATTAGAACCCTTCCAAAAATTTGAACATTGGAAACTCACTTGAAATTAGACATGGGAAAAAAGTAAAATGGAAGCTAGAAAATATTTGCCTTTTTATACAGTTCATAGGGTTCTCACGGCTAGTATACTGGAGTAGTTTGCCATTCCCTCCTCCAGTGGACCACATACTGTCAGAACTCTCCACTATGACCCATCCATCTCATGTGGCCTTACATGGCTCATAGCTTCATTGAGTTATGCAATCCCCTTCACCATAACAAGGCAGTGATCCATGAAAAAAATATTTATAACTGAATGGTTATGAACTTATCACAGACCAAAACACAGAAATCTGTTAAAGCAGTATTTAGAAAAAATATTATAGCCTGGATTATTTTATTGGGACAAGAAAAAATATGAACACTAATGAACTAAGCATCTCTTTAGGTTAGTCTTTCTATGGTAACACACAACCACGAATCCTAGTGCTTTCTAATGATAAAAATTTATATCCTCCTCATATTACACAAAACTAGGAGTCAGCTGCTGCTTGGCCCCAGTGTTGCTCTGGCCCTTAGCTCTGCTCCCTGTGTCTTCTTAGCACACACACTTGATCAAAAATGTTTCCTTCCTTCTGCAATCAAAATATATTCACCTCCACCTCTAAGAAAGAAATTCTGAACATTTCATCTTATCTGGGCACAAAGTGCAAAACTTATCATCTTTCCACAGAGTGAGGATTTGAAGATCTATCAAATAAAAGGGAACTTCCCTCAAAATACAATAGTGAGACAGTGAATAATAACTTCAACAAACACTCTTATTGGAAAGAAGATAAGAACTATTACTTGATAAGGCCTTTATTTTTCCCAATCCATTGTTTTTCTGGATGGTAGAATCATTTTTCTGGAAGAACATGCATTTCTATTATACTCCTCAGCCACATCTCGTAAGAGTACTGCAATAATGTGCATCTTTGGGGGCTGAGCAGCCTACTAAGCCTCCTCTCTCCTTCTAGAAAGCTGGGGGCCCCAAAGTTGTTTTATGTCTTGGAAGTCTCTTGGAACTTTTGGCCAAAACTCTCTAAAAAATGTAGGTTTTAAAAAATTATTTGATTTCAGTCAGCAACTAGCACACTCCTGTTCTGAGACGCTCTGTTCTCTCTAGACTTCTAAATAACTTGAGCTACCAGACTTCGAGGAGAGTGTGGATATCTCTTTTTCACTAAGGCATTTTATCCAGTTAACATGAATTGCTAGGGGTCACCTTAAGTCAGCCAAGAGTTTTCAACACAGGTTATGAATGGCAATACCCTTTGTCTGGGCATGTATTTTCATCTGAATCTTAATTGTCCCTTTTTGCTCAAAAGCATTTCTATTTCTTTTTCCAGTTCAGTTCAGTCGCTCTGTCGTGTCCAATTCTTTGCGACTCTATGGACTGCAGCACGCCAGGCCTCCCTGTCCATCACCAACTCCTGGAGCTTACCCAAACGCATGTCCATCGAGTCAGTGATGCCATCCAACCATCTCATCCTCTGTCGTCCCTTTCTCCTCCCGCCTTTAATCCTCCCCAGCATCAGGGTCTTTTCAAGTGAGTCAACTCTTCGCATCAGGTGGCCAAAGTATTGGAGTTTCAGCTTCAACATCAGTCCTTCCAACGAAACGGTTTTGTTTTCCAGCTCTAACATCCCTGTAATTCCTGGTTGCTCTCATTTCACAATCTTTCCTGATGATTGGGTTATAAATCAGCCCAATTCTTTTCTGAGTTTACCTGACAATTCTGGGGAAAAAAATAACCAAGTCACACTAGTAACATTCTGTTTTGAAACCTTTTTCTCTGAAGCCACTCATTCATTAGGTAGATTATCTGCTTTCTAAATTGTCGCAGGCGATGGTTTGCTAATATGTTTTGCCTCTGCATATTGTGGGTCACTGTTTCTTCATACTCTAATAACTATTAATAACTTGTCTCTTGGACCCAAGGTCAATGTAACAGATTTTCAGCTTTTTGCAACAGGAGTTAAGTTGCTTTTTGCAACTTAACCTTAAGATACTGGTATCTATTTTAGTCAACTTGCTATAATAACAAATAAGCTCAAAAGCTTAGTGCAACAAGAAAAAGTTAACTTCTCACTCATGTTATACAGCTGGGTCAGTTGTTCAGTCAGATGCTTGAAATAGGTTGGGCTCTGCTCTGCTGTCCTCTTATGTGACTGAAAGTCCAGCTTCTGTGTCAGCAATTCCCAATGCCTTTTAATGCTTCCACTTAGAATTAGAAGTCAAAGAGCTGGCATCCTGTCCCTACTGTTCACATTACATTTTCCAAAGCAAATTAGAGAATTTAGGCCACAATCATGGGCAAAGAAATGCAGAAATATATATAGAAATACAAAGAAGTATTGAGAAGGAAGACATGAATGATGGGAGTATTAACAAAATTTACCCATGATCCCATCTTAAATGGTTTGAAAGACAGCACATAATAAACTATCCCTATAAAAATAGAAACAGAAAAAAATTAACAGAAACTATCAAAAAGTTATTAACTAAATCAAATTCTTAAAAAATAACAAACACAAAACAGAGAAACCTCTGACAACTTGGTCCAATGAAAGAGGCTAAAACATGAAAAGGGGACCATCAGCAGAGATGCAGCAAAGATTACAAAGAAGTAAGAGAATCATACAAACAATTTGGAAAAGATGGGCAACAGATAAAGTTGTAGAGCTGTCACTAACACAGCTCTTCACACAGAATGTAAATACCTGAATGACACCACAGAGGAATTGCTTCAGTACCTCAAGATCTTCCCTAAGTTAAAACACCAAATCCAGATAGTATCATAGGCAAGTTTTATCAAACATTTAAAGAACAAGTGCTTTGAGCTTATACAGTATAGTAGAGACTACAAAATAAAAAAGAGAAACTATCTCCCTCTAAATAATTCTAGAAGGCTAAGTCAACCTTGGTAGCAAAACATGACAAGAATAGAAAGAAAATTTATAGAACCATCCTAATCATGAACATGAACGCCAAAATTTTATATATAATATTAGCAAAAAATACCAGGAATATATTAAAAGTATAACATATCTTCAACAATCTGGGTTTATTCCAGTAATGAAAATCTTGTTTCACATTAGAAAGTCAGTTACTATAATTTTTAATATAAAAAGTTTAAATGATTGGGATTAACAGGTACAAACTACTATATATAAAATAGATAAGCAACAAGGATTTACTGTATAGCACAGGGAACTATATTCAATATTTATAACAACCTATAATGGGAAATAATCTAAAAATATATATCTACATAACTGAATCACTTTGCTATACACTTAAAACTAACTCAACATTGTAAATCACCTTCTCCACTTTAATAAAAACAAAGTTTAAATGACAAAAATTAGGTTATTATCTCAATAGAATCATAAAAAGTTTTGGATGAAATTTAATAGTGGTTGATAAAACACCTAGTATGTTAGGAAAAAAAACCCCTTCAATAAACAGGATCTAGAAAAATACTCAGGAAGGTATTTTAATAATGGAATATTAAAAATCTCTAGAACTTTTAGATCATAAAAGATAAGGCATCATTCTAGCACTAGTTATATTCAATTTTGTGTCTAAGGCAATGAGGTAAGAAAAAGATGTGAGTATAAGGATTGCAAAGATAGAAAAAATTATTATTATCAACATAAAGTTTAGTGATTATTCTAGATAGAAAATCAAATATAAAAATCAATTACTTTCTAAGACAGGCAACAAGGAAGAAAATGCAATAATAATAGTAATATGCCAGTTATAGCATTTCTAAGAAATATTAAATACCTAAGAATAGGTGTAACATAAGATGTGTCAGATCATAATAGAAAAAAAGTAATTCAATTTTGGGTCTTCTCCAGTGGCTCAGTAGTAAAAAAATCCACCTGCAATGCAGGATAAGCAGGTTTGATCCCTCGGTCAGGAAGATCCTCTGAAGAAGGAACCCACTCCAGTATTCTTGCCTGGGAAATCCCATGGACAGAATAGACTAGTAAGCTATAGTCCACAGGGTCACAAAAGAGTTGGGTATGACTTAGCAACTAAACAACAAATTCGATTTTATTGAAATATATTAAAGAGACTTGCATAAAGAGATATGTCACTTTTGTGACCTCAATACAAGTAATATATGTTTCAAAATCCTAACAGATATTTTTGTGAAAATTGGCAAGTTAATTTTAAATTTTGTATTAAAAAAAAAAGACTGAAAGTAGGTAGAACTCTCCTGGAGAAAAGAGCAATGACTGGGCCTCTATTTTCAGATATAAAGACTGAAAACCATTTAATAATTAAAATGGTTTGCAATCAGTGTAGAGACAGATAAATGGACCCCTGAGACAGGAAGTGTCCAGAAACATACCTCTGACTGTATGGAAAACAGATTTATAACAAAGATAGGATTATTAAGTAGATCTGGGGACTTAAGTAGAGCTGGACAGTTGTTTTTTCTTGCAGAAAAAAAAGAAACTGGGTTCCTTATCCCACAGCTTGCAAATTGGGGAATTAAGTAGAGCTGGAGAGTTGTTTTTTCATGCAGAAAAAAGAAATTGGTTCCTTATCCCACAGCTTGCAAAACATATTTTCCCCCAAATAGGTATTAAGTGAATTAGGTGAATTCACTTGATTCTTAAATGTAAAACTTAAATGTAAAAGTCAAAATAACAAAACATTGAGAAAATCATATAACATACTCTGCTTAAAAATATATATCAAAGGGTGTTAAAATTATCACTACTAAATAGTCTGCCAAGTTGACTACACTATAACTAGAAGTAATATTCATTAAAACGTACCATAAGGGAAATGAAAAACTACAGAGTTGAAAATGTAGTTACAAAACATAAAGTGCAAACTAAATGTACATAAAAAATACAAAGAACTGGTACTCACCCCCCATTCCCCAAAACAATTCAAAAGAAAATACTTTGTCAAGGAGAAACCATGGATGATCATTAGCTTAATATTATTCATTCCCATTAGCAATTAGGGAAATGCAAATTAAATCTATATTGAGATATCATTTCATGTCTACTAACTAGTTTAATTTCAAATATTGGTGAAGCTGTGGAACAATCAGAACACTTACGTACTGATATGGGGAGTTTTAATGGGTGTAACAACTTTGGAAGAAACTGAATACTTTTATAACATATGATAAAGCAACTTCACTCTTTGTTGTATAGTCTAGAAAAATTTATGCACATATTCACTAGGAGAGGAGATACTATTTATAAATACCAAAAACCAATCAAACAAACCCCACAAACTTAGAAAGCTAACTAAGTGCTTATTATCAGTAAAATTGATAAAACCTATTATTTTTATGTAACAATATCACATATTTCAGAAAAATTAGGAAAAGATTTATACCCAGAAATTTGGGTGAATTCAGGAACACTGTGTTCAGTGAAAAAATTAATTAAAAAATGCCAACACAGGTGGAAAACTATAAGGAAAAGCAAGGGAATGATAAAAAAAAAAATGTAACATCATGCTCCCCCTAAACAGTGAGAGAATTGAGTAAGATGAAAGGCCCAGGGGATAGCGAATGGCAAAGCTAATTCTTTTTACTAAATTGGGCAGTGGGCAAATGAATTGTATACCTTTTATATTTATGTATATATAAATATTGGGCTTCTCAGGTGTGCTAGTGGTAAAGAACCAGCTGCCAATGCAGGAGACATAAGAGATAAGAGATAAGAGACATAAGACATAAGAAACATAAGAGATGCAGGTTCGATCCCTGGGTCGGGAAGATCCCCTGGAGGAGGGCCTGGCAACCCACTCCAGTATTTTTGCCTAGAGAATTCCCATGGACAGAGGAGCCTGGTGGGCTATAGTCCATGGAGTCTCAACGAGTTTGACCTGACTAAAGTAACTTAGTGCCTTTATAAATATTTCATATCTATATTCATTTCATGTTCCTTTATAAAACAATAACAAAAAATGCAAGATATAGAAAGAACAGTCATACCTCTGGGATCACACACTGCTCTGAAAGTATGAACATAATAGGCTTTCCTTTCCTTTAGATGCCATGTAGGAGAAGAAGGCATCAGGACAGACTGCTCCTTTAAAAAAGGCAGAGACAGTTCTAATGAAGACTTTAAGCTTTGAATTGACAAACCAGTTTTCACAAAGAAATTTTTTTTAATCTGAAAGAGGTTGAATTTCATTCATTTGACGAATTTTCTCCCCTCCAACCATTATCAATGAGAATAGGGACTCCAAATATAGCATAAAATAAAACTGTACTTTGGGGACATCTAAGCCATTGACTGAGTGACTGAACTGAACTGAACTGAAGCCACTGGGTAGACTCAGTTTCAGTTCCATGAGAATTTACAGGGGTAAATTCAAGGTGACTTTGTGGTGCAATAGGAAACTGTCCCCAAACCAGATATGGGAAAGAAGGGGTCAGAGGAAGCTTCCTGAGAGAGTTGACAAAGTGAGACTTAAGAGATGAGGAGGATTTAATCAGGGAAGTTTTTACATCAGAAGAAGAAGTGCATATAAGGACCACTTTCTTTTCATCTTCCACTGGGAATAACCGATAGACATCAAAAGTATCCTACTTTTCTATGAACTGAAGTAAAGTGAAAGTGAATGTCGCTCAGTCATGTCCAACTCTTGTGACCTCATGGACTATACAGTCCATGGAATTCTCCAGGCCAGAATACTGGAGTGTAGCCTTTCCCCTCCCCAGGGGATCTTCCTAACCCAGGGATCGAACCCAGGTCTCCCACATTGCAGGCGGATTCTTTACCAGCTGAGCCACTAGGGAAGCCAAACTGAAGTGCCAATCCTTTACCAAATGCATATTCTGGCCCGAGAGAGCTATGGGCATCTATTCTCTAGTCTAGCCATCCCCCAAATTTTTGGCATCGTGGAAGACAATTTTTCCACAGGCTGTGTGGTACAGGGGATGGTTTAGGGATGACTCAAGTACATTATATTTATTGTGCACTATATTTCTATTATTATTACATTGTGATAGATAACGAAATAATTATACAACTCATCATCACTTGCCATTCACAGATAGGATTTTGAAATGAGTCTGCAAGTCATTGATTTATTATGGTCTCTGTGCGGTCAAACCTCTCTGCAAATGATGGTCTGTATTTGCTGCCTCTCCCCAGTGCGAGCATCATTGCCTCAGCACCACCTCAGATTACCAGGCGTTAGATTCTCATAATGAGTGGGTAACCTGGATCCCTTGCGTTTGCAGTTCAGAGTAGGGTTCATGGTTCTATGAGAATCTAATGTTGCTGCTGATCTGACAGGAGGTGGCGCTCAGGCTTACGGTAATTTGAGCAATGAGGAGCAGCGATATATACAGATGAAACTGCACATTCTACCAGGCCATGGACTGGTGGTTGGATAGCCCCTCTCTAGTCTCACACAGCCCTGAGAGCTTCCTGGCCTCAGAGCTCTTATTATTATGTACTATAATGCATTCCTTATTTGCCCGCCCTTCTAGATTAAGAAATCCTTGAGGGCCTCTTTCACTTTATCCATAAAGCCCAACACAGACTTTAGTACAAAGAAGAGTTAAAAAAAAATGTTTAATCAGAGTTGAAAGAATAAAAAACAGGATACAATGATCTAGGGGAAAAGGCATATTGGTGAACTGAATATATCCCAAAGGAAAGAAATCTATGAATGTGCAAGATACCAGTTCAGAAGCAAACTGGAGAGAAGATATATTTTAATTCCAACAAATTCCTTTCAGTCTCCATTGACCTTGTGCTATTTAATCCATCAAAGACTGCTGCTATCCTTTAGAAAATTGCTTCAAAATGTTATTGGTTTATAGGTTCTGGGAATTGAGACAGGTTTATCCAAAATATAATCAATATTAGATTGAAGTTTGATTATGAGATCTGAAACTTCAGAAGTGACCCCCAGATGATGAATTTTCTGTATAGCATAGCATATTTAATTGTATTAAATTGTGCCACTAAACTGATGATTCCTATAACTGAATTAAAGTCACTGCCACTACATTAAGTGGTTCTTAGCTTTCCAAGTGACACGACTCTGACAAATGAAAAAGACAAACAAAAAAAATTGGCATTACATTCTAGGCCTGCAAAGAGTGATATAATGTCACTGCAGGGGCTTGGGGAAGATATTATAAAGAGAGCTCTCCAATAATAATTGGGCTCTAGCTTTGAATGGACCTTGGGCTTTCTTTTAAAGTAGAAGTCTGTATTATAGGACAAAGAGCTTTATCTCTTGTGACGGGAAAGCTAAGAATAACTGCTCTTTATGAGTCATGCAAACACATTCCAAATAGAGCTTTCTTCTATTAAACATCTGTAACAGCATTTCCTGTCCTTTCCCACCACCTCAGCCCAGGTAGAGCTGACAGGGAAGCGATAATGGGCAGCAGTTATTTTTATTCTATTGAATTTCATAAAGGAACAAAAAATAATTCACACGGATAAATAATATTCCAGTTCTCTATCTTCAGAGACAAAATGTGGCCAGGAGTGACCTTTGGGGACAGAAACTGTAGAAGGATTCCTTTTCCAGCTTGTAGCCGGTGCCAATTTCTCACCAGTTGGAGATAATTCTAGCTCTCTGGTTGAATCCTTATTTCAGCATCTTTTATGGGGATGATCATTTGATGTTTGGAGAAAATGTTTTGCCCTGGGTGGTGCTCAGTCTTTCACAGACAGCTCCCTAATACCATTTTTTCTTCATAAATGAATCTAACTTGTATTATTTTAGAAAGCTGACATTTAGGGTTCAGCATATGATATGAGGACACTTTTTATATATTTAAAGATCAGAAAGGAACTTCGTTTTTTTTAAACAAAATCTTAGGTTTCTCCATTAAAAATTGACCAGAGAGACTACTCCTTAACTCTTTTTTGACTTGGAGAGATTGTGCAGGGGTAGAATGATAATGACTTTTTGATGATGTTGTTGGCTGCAGAATACTCTTGCCCTTCCTTAAAGGCTAGGGGGAAGTAGATAGTCAAAGGTATTTGTTGAATGAATGAACATCCTTCTAAGAAGAGAAACAACCATTGATATATTTTCAGTCTGGATGTCTGTGTTCCCAAGTGTCATGACCTCAGAGTGAAACAATTACAAACCAGTCTGGCTAGGATATTATAGTTTCTCTTACTAGTGGAGCAAACCAGCATATTTCAGGCATCTATTGTACCGTGTAAGCAACAGCAGCTGCTTAATGAATTCTCAAATCAGAGATTTTATTTTTTCCTTTACAACCCAGCACGGTGGTGCTAATGGAGGGCAACACTTACAAAAATAATTAAAATGGTGCCAGCTTTTAGAAAGAGGAGGGGCCCTGACTAGCAAAGACTTGAAGGACCAGCAGCTGCAGATGCCACTTTGAAGAGACAACCACCTTCCTCACCCTTGAGGCTCAATGGGTTTACTGTTTGACAGCAACCCTTTCCCAGATGAAAACCCTCTTATGCCTGGAAAGTCAGCCAAACAGGAGAAGAACCCTTCCACAGCAGCTATACTGGTTACTAGGATTTTCTGACTGGTTCCAGTTTTCTTTGTTGTGTTTCCCTGCTGCAAAGCAACAGAAGGAAGGGACTATGCCTGCAGGGCTTTTGATGTAGTGCAGAGAATTTTTTTTCTCAGAATGTATTTCTGTTGCCATCTGCACCAGAGTAACATTTTTTTTTTTTTACATTCAATCTGAGTGCCTTCAATTCACATAAACAATTTGCATAAATTGTTTAATGTCTCTGTTTTTTTTTTTCGCCTCTCCCTTGCCGCCCCATGTTTCTCAACTAAACACATCTTCTCTTTGAATCCTGTGTTCTTACTTATCCATGTACTCGCCTCCTTCCTTCCTCGTCCTTATGTCCAGAAGAGGGAATAGAAACAGTTTTTGAAAAATTATTGAATCGTTAATTCATTTGTTAATTATTTTTAGGCAAAGTTAAGCTAGATAATTTTCAGAACTATGAAATTTGAAAGGCTGGAAGAAAGTGAATATTTTTTTATACCTTTTACTCCATGGGTTTCCACTATAAACTCGGGAAGATGTTGCCTTTAGAGAAAAGAGTCAGTCTTGAAAGATAATTTTTAAAAGTCACATAATAAGTAATTTAAAAATCAGAAATGTGCAATTCTCCCTTGTTAGGGTGGGTATTACAGTTGGCCATTAATATCTGTGGGTTCTGACAGTATTCAGAAAAACAAATTCCAGAAAGCTTCAAAAAGCAAAACTTGAATTTGCTTCATGCCAGCAACTATTTATGTATTATTTATATTGCATTGATATTATAAATAATCTAGAGATGATTTCAAGAATGCATTAGGATGTGCATAGTTTATATGCAAATACTATGCAATTTTATTTAAGAGACTGGAGCATCTGTGGATTTTGGTTTTCAAGGGTGTTGGGAGAGGGGCAGGGTCTTAGAATCAATTCCTCATGGATACCAAGGGAGGACTAAATCTTGTTTGGATATTCTTATTGCCATATTCATCTAGTCTGCTAAAGTAAGTATATTACTAAACTATTAGTTTTCTTCTATAGCAGCTGGAAGAGATGGCATTTCAAATGAGGGAATATTTTTCTCATGACTTTTGTGACCACTACCATTTCAGGCAGGCCCTTACATTAATCTGTGCACCCATGCATGCAGTTCATGCTCTGTTTAAAGGGTGAGCTAGATAATGAGGCCTGGGTGTAGAATGTATCTCTCTAGTACCATCATCAAAGTATTTTCATCTTTGTGCAACAGTTATTTATTGAACATTAGCTGAAGTCTTCTAAGGCTCCAAAACAGTATGCAAAAGAGGTCCTTCAGCAACTGACTATGCTAAAACATGATAAACATTTATATTGGTTTCAGTTGCAAATAACAGAAAAATGCAAAATAGCTTACATCAGAAATAGCTGTTTTGATAAACAAATGAAAGTACATGGGCAGGACTGGCATCAGTTATGGCTGGACTTAGGGGGTCAAACAATGTCATGTCTGTTGGATTAGCTCTGCTTCTCTCTGTGGCTTGCCTTCCTTCCCAGACTGATGTGATGGCAAGATGGTTCCAGAAGCTCTTCATATCATTTCTTCTTGAGTGGGAAAGAGACAGTATCTCTTACTAATAATTTCTACAAAAATGTGGGAGTTCCTTCTGATGGAAATATCTTTTCCAAGTCTCTTTTGTAAACTGAACAAGGGAGACCAAATTAGCAGGCTTATGTGGATTGATAAAGCCAGGTCACATAACCAAGAAAAGGAATTCAGTGCTCTGATTGGTCAGACATGGGTCATGTGACCACAAAGAAGACTAAGTGGTCTGATTGGCCAAACCTAAGACATTTGCCCAGAAAGTGGATTCAGTATGGGTTGCTGTTGTTGTTCAGTCACTAAGTCGTGTCTGACTCTTTGTGACCCCATGGACTGTAGCCCACCAGACTTCCCTGTCCTTCACTGTCTCCCTGAGTTTGCTCAAACTCATGTCCATTGAGTTGGTGATGCCATCCAACCATTTCATCCTCTGTCATCCCCTTTTCCTTTTGCCATCAATCTTTCCCAACATCAGGGTCTTTTTCAATGAGTTGGCTCTTTGTATCTGGTTGTCAAAGTATTGGAGCTTCAGCATCAGTCCTTCTAATGAATATTCAGGGTTGATTTCCTTTAGGATTGACTGGTTTGATCTCCTTGCTATCCAAGGGGCTCTCAAGAGTCTTCTCCAGCATCACAGTTTGAAACCATCAATTCTTTGTTGGATAACATTCCCCAGAAGGGAATTCAGTGCTTGGATTCACCAGGCATATTTGAGTACTTACTATGTTCTGGACCTAGTTCTAAGCACTTATATGCTTTACTTCTTCTCATCTGTTTCTATCATAAACTCTGTGAGGTGGTTATAACTACTATATACATTTTATATTTAAGAATTCAAAGTTTCAAAATTAAGTATTCTGCCTTAGGTTGCACAGTTACAAGGAGGTAGAGCCAGGATTTGAGGGACAATGTCTGATTTTGGAGCCTGCTCTCTGAAGCAGTATGATATTCCATCGCTCAAATGACAGTGACAACACCAGAAAAGCTAATTCTTGTTGGGTGCTTACTATGCAAAGGCTTTATGTGGATTATGAGCAAGGTGCTAAATCTGCTAGGAAGATCATAGCAGCTTAGTTTCCTAGAAAGGCTTTACACATACATAGAAGTAGACACAAGAGCTGAGACTTTCCTTGGAGTGAAGTAAATCAAGGGACATAGTTTACAGTAGTAGTGCAGAGCTCAGCCTTAGGGAGCTGTTTGCAATAGCAGAAGGATGTATGCCTGTTTGTGGGCTGAGAAGGGGTCAAGAGAGGCAGCAATTGATAATGCAAAAGAAAACAGGGAGTTGTTTATGCAGCCGAATCTCAGGAGAGGTGGGAGGGAATGAGACTTGGAGCTTTGATGGAGGTTTCAGCCTTGGATAAGAAGGACACCCTTTCTACTGAGATAGAAGGAAAAAAAGGAAGAATAGGACAAAGGGAATAGATAGGTTCTTTGTTGAAGAAAATATATTTCTTCACATTTATGTTAAGAACACCCAACTCTACGAGTAATAAATGAAATCGCATTTTTATTTCTGCTTTTGTTCCATCCTCTTCAACATCAGGAATCAGTTGACAGGACCAAATCACCAGGTTTTTGGCTAGTTTTACACATTTTAAAGCATTAGCATTTTAAAGGCATTTATTATGTTCCATTATGAAATTCTTGCTTAATTTGCTTGCTTGGTTATTTCTTAACTTTGAATAGGTATTGTAAAAGTGCTTTCTTCTTGTTATTGTGGTGTTTTTATACTATTTCATATCATTTCATTTTATTGTGAATGTCCACAAAGCACTAGTTTCACAATTTATTACAGAATAATGTAAGGCTTGTTATTCATAGAACTTATGTACATAAATTAACATAAAGTGGGAAAATAGAATGTTTCCAAGAATGAGATAGAATAAGCTAACTAATTAGATACAGCTGCAATGTAGATAATTTGGCAACTGGAAGTGACAACCCATTACTTTATAATTAATTGACTTAGACCTTTTTAAAATTAATTAGTGAAGAAGTACAGCTGGGCAAAGATTGATGCCCAAGAAGGCTTTGGTACTCCCATCAGAAATCAAGGTCAAGCAAGTGATTGTGGCTATTCCACCTTGCTATTGCCTGTTTAGCAGTAATTCAACTAGTCAGTTATTGCTGAAATGCTCCCTGTCTTCTCCAGATTCTGTTGAGTCTCCCAGTAAATCCACAGATAGCTATATTTTCTAAATAGTGACTTATTCTAATTATAGCTCTATTGTCTTGTAGACATTTAAAAAATACGTACCACACCGAGTGCTTAAGATTCACCAGGCCCTTTGATGAACCACTTATATACTTTATTTCATTTTTCCTTACAGGATCCCTATGAATTAAGCACCTTAAGTATAATGGTGAAAGGCAAGATTTAAAAACCTGACCTCCTAGGTTGAGCACCCAGTCCTGCTATTTACTGCTGTGTGACTCTGGACAAATTACTGAACCTCTCTGTCTCTCAAGTTTCCTTATCTGTAAGATGGTGATGATAGTATCCTATAAGTATATATAAAGTTAGATAATCTAAATAAAATGTTTAAAATAAAATAAGACTGTCATGTAGCTATAATTACTTCTCCCCATCACCCCGTGTCAATAAAAACGTTTTTGAGTGCTAACCCTTTTTAAAATATTTTACATATATTAACTGACTTAATACTTCCCAGAATCAAATTCCCATTTTACATATTAGGTAACTGAAGCACAGAGAAGACTGGTAAGTTGCGTGATATCACCTAAATATTAGTAGAAGAACCAGGATTTACAGGAATCCCTTGGAGATACTGCAGGCCCGGTTCCAGATGACTGCAATAAAGTGAACATCACAATAAAATGAGGCACACGACTCTTTTGGCTTCTCAGTACATATAAAAGTTGTGTTTACACAATACTGTAGGCTATTAGCCTTCCCTCATGGTTCAGCAGTAAAGAATCTGGGGCAATTCAGGAGCCACAGGAGACGAGGGTTTGACCCCTGGGTTGGGAAGATCCTCTGGAGAAGAGAATGGCAACCCACTTCAGTATTCTTGCCTGGAGAATCCCATGGACAGAGGAGCCTGGTTGGCTACTGTCTGTGGGGTCGCAGAGTCAGACGTGGCTAAAGTGACTTAGCATGCATACACGTA
Source organism: Okapia johnstoni (assembly GCA_024291935.2). NCBI lineage: Eukaryota > Metazoa > Chordata > Mammalia > Artiodactyla > Giraffidae > Okapia > Okapia johnstoni. The sequence continues at coordinate 109,082,932 of CM044307.1, read as the reverse complement.
GCTATTAAACATGCAATAGCATATTGTCTCCAAAAACAATGCACAGGCCTAAAAAATCATGCTATAGGAAAATGGTACCAATAGATTTGCTCAACATGTGCTTGCATGCATACCCACTCAGTTGTCCAAATCTTTGCAACCCTATGGACTGTAGCCGCCAGGCTCCTCTGTCCGTGGGATTCTCCAGACAATTACACTGAAATGGGTTGCCATGCCCTCCTCCAGGGAATCTTCCTGACCCAAGGATTGAACCTGTGTCTCCTGTATAGCAGCCAGATTCTTTACCACTGAGCCAAGGGGGAAGCCTCTTTGATCGACACAGGGTTGCCACAAATCTTCAATTTGTTTAAGAAAAGAAAAAATGCCCAATATCTGCAAAGCACAATAAAGTGAAGCACAATAAAATGAGCTATGCCTGTCTTTTCAGAAAGTTTAGCTTCAAAGATTGTGCTTTTCACAGTGGGCTTGCTGTTCTTTCCCCAATAAAAATAATTCAAACCTCAAAAAAAAAAAAAAAAAAAAGAAAGAAAGAAAGAAAGAAAAGCTTGGGCTTTTAACTACAGTTAATCTTGTTAATCCATATTCACAGATTCAACAAACTGCTATTGGAATTTCTACAGAAACCGTGGATACTGAGGGCCAACTGTATGAAGGCAATTTTAATAGAAGACTTTACCATCCTTACATTTGGGTATCTGCCGTGGTCTTGGAACTAATACCCCTTGGACACGAAGGGACAACTGTATTCTACTGAGGCTGTCCCATTCTGTACAACACCTTCTGTATCCTAGACACTGTAAGTAAAAGGCAGTTTCCAGAATAGGGCTCTTTTACAACTCAGCACAGGAGCTCTTGGCCTGCAATGCTCCACTGCCCTTGCCCACTTCTTGCACACCTACTCAAGCTTATGTATTTAACAACGACAATAAAATCACCGCACCTAAGAAACTTTCCATAATGTTCTCATGGTGGAGTTTTTTGTGTCTTCTGACACCACAGAATCCTATGCTTATGTCTTTTATAACATTCTTATGTCAATCTGTTAGTCAAACAGTCAAAAAATATTCGTCAATGACTTCATCAATGACTTACCACTGAGTTTCCTTCCTCAAGGAGCTTATGTCCTAGTACAGTATGAATTTGAACCTGTGGGATAATAAAAAATTAAGATAGTTTCAGACATTGAGAATGGACTTTTGGAGAAGATAACAGCGAGTGAGTGTAGACCAGGATTGGGTGTGTTGCTTCAGTGGGTGGGTTGCAGATGAGACTTAAACAGTAGGAGGTAGCCTGTCATGTAAAGGTAAGTGCGGAGAGCATTTCAAAGAGACTGACCAATAAGCCCAAAAGCCCTTTTGTAGGATCAGGGTTTGCCACATTTGAAGGATAAAAAGAAATGGAATGCAACTAAGAATAATATTAATGTGTGAATTGCATTTTTATTTGTATGTTAATTTTCCTACCTAAACTGTGACTTCTTTAGGGTTAAGGCTATGTCCACACTGTCTTTGAACCCCTAGTATTATTTATTTCCTGGACAACGGTCTTTTTGGCTAACTGATTGAGTCAGTGGTTGACACAAGTGAACTATTATCCAAGATGTCTTACTTCATCTTTTGCTTCTCTTCTTCCTGCTTTTTTTGTACGTGTTACTCTTCTGAAGTGATTTCTATGATTCCTTTTTCTTTTTCTCTAGTATCCTTTCCACATTTCTGTTTTCTTTTGGTCCTGCCTTAGCCCACATCTATTTTTCCCATCCTTTGATCTATTTTGGTCCAGGTAATTCCACCTTAAACTACAGGGGTCTAGCGGTAGGTAGGGTCTTTGGATAGGGGATAAAGATGATCATACATCTCTCACCTCCCCTTTCTCTGAACCCTCTTGCATAGACTCTAAAGGAATCCTAACATTTTGGGGTCAACACCAAAGCTAAAAACATAACACAGTCCCAAGATCCTTTTTTCCGCAAAAGCAGCAAAAGAATGCAAGCTCGTTTTCTTTTAAGCCATTGTTCTGGATGCTGGGTTTGGAAGAAAAGAAGAATAAGGTGAGCTACTTTGGTGTTTCCTGCTCACCTACTGAGAAGTTTTATTGCTTGATTGCTCTTAGAGACTGAGGTTAAAGAAGTTTAAAAAAGCAAAAAAAAAAAAAAAAAAAAAAAAAAGGAAAAGCCAATTTTAATAGTTAACTATAAAGGATTCCTTGAGTTGCTTTTCTTCCATCTGAGAGAGCAACTCCTGTGCCTTTGTCTTGCAGGGCAGCTTTCTTCTGCTCCCCAGGAGTTTATACTGCTATTCAGGAGGAAAAGATAACCAAGGGTAAGCTCAAAGCTCCCCTGGGGCCATAAAGGCCATCTCTTCAGTTGCTAATCAGCTGAACCCACAAATTTTAGATATATACGTTTCAATCAGCTCCCCATCTAGTCTTTTTTTTTTTTTTTTTTTGTCTTTTGGGGAGTGAGTTCTCCCTACAGAGAGTCTGGAAAGAATTTTGAAAACATAAGAGATCAACTTCTTCTTGCCTGTGATCCTTCTTGGGATTCAACTAGGATGACCTAATTCCTCTCCCCTTCCTCCCAGGCACTGTGAGGATTTCTGTATGGCCACTTTCATTTTATTGCTGCAAACACAAAGCAGCTCAATGACTGTTTGTTGCAAAAGAAAAACTGATTCTTCTTTAAAAGCTATTTTTCTTTTAGTGTCTGCTTTAGCTACTAGTTGTAAAATGATTATATCTTCAATTATTCTAAGAGATGATAAAAATTATCTTGGTGACAAAAAATTATCTTTATGGTCTTAAATAGGAGGATATTTTCCAGGAATACAAAGATAGAGAGGCAATAATGTATAGAGTTTACTTTGGGCTCTGAAGTCTGATTACCTGGGTCAAATGCCTGTACCAACACTTATAGAGATGCCATCTTTGAAGTGATACATTGCCTCTGAAGCTCAGTTTTCTGATACTTAAATGAGAATAAAAGCCCCATGTTATAGGATTTGGAGGAGGAGTAAATGAGATAATGCATGTAAAGTGCTGAGCATAGTGCCAAACTCAATATAAACACTCAGTAGTAGTGGTGATTATTTTGGCCATTAGAATAAAGAGGTAGAAAAGAACAAGGTAGCTATGAATCAGAGTACATGAACCCTCAGCTGCTCATCCTCAGCTGGAATGACCTTGTTAGGAATTACAGGCTTCTGTACCCACCAAAACTGTTCAGGTGGATGCCTGCATGGTCCCAAGAGGCACAAAAATTCTAACTTGGAGAGATCAGTCATTCAGTTCAGTTCAGTCACTCAGTCGTGTCCGACTCTTTGCGACCTCATGAATCGCAGCACGCCAGGCCTCCCTGTCCATCACCAACTCCCAGAGTCTACCTACACTCATGTCCATCGAGTCGGTGATGCCATCCAGCCATCTCATCCTCTGTTGTCCCCTTCTCCTCCTGCCCCCAATCCTTCCCAGCATTAGGGTCTTTTCCAATGAGTCAACTCTTTCCATGAGGTGGCCAAAGTATTGGAGTTTCAGCTTCAACATCAGTCCTTCCAATGAACACGGAGGACTGATCTCCTTGAGGATGGACTGGTTGGATCTCCTTGCAGTCCAAGGGACTCTCAAGAGTCTTCTCCAACACCACAGTTCAAAAGCATCAATTTTTTGGCACTCAGCTTTCTTCACTGTCCAACTCTCACATCCATACATGACCACTGGAAAAACCATAGCCTTGACTAGACGGACCTTTGTTGGCAAAGTAATGTCTCTGCTTTTAAATATGCTATCTAGGTTGGTCATAACCTTCCTTCCAAGGAGTAAGCATCTTTTAATTTCATGGCTGCAATCACCATCAGCAGTGATTTTGGAACCCTCCAAAATAAAATCTGACACTGTTTCTACTGTTTCCCCATCTATTTCCCATGAAGTGATGGGACCAGATGCCATGATCTTAGTTTTCTGAAGGTTGAGCTTTAAGCCAACTTTTTCACTCTCCTCTTTCACTTTCATCAAGAGGCTCTTTAGTTCTCCTTCACTTTCCACCATAAGGGTGGTGTCATCTGCATATCTGAGGTTATTGATATTTCTCTCGGCAATCTTGACTCCAGCTTGCGTTTCTTCCAGCCCAGCGTTTCTCATGATGTATTCTGCATATAAGTTAAATAAGCAGGGTGACAATATTCAGCCTTGATGTACTCCTTTTCCTATTTGGAACCAGTCTGTTGTTCCATGTCCAGTTCTAACTCTTGCTTCCTGACCTACATACAGATTTCTCAAGAGACAGGTCAGATGGTCTGGTATTCAAGGCAAATTGGAAGTGGTCAAACAGGAGATAGCAAGAGTGAACGTCGACATTCTAGGAATCAGCGAACTAAAATGGACTGGGATGAGTGAATTTAACTCAGGTGACCATCATATCTACTACTGTGGGCAGGAACCCCTTAGAAGAAATGGAGTAGTCATCATGGTCAACAAAAGCGTCCAAAATGCAGTACTTGGATGCAATCTCAAAAACGACAGAATGATCTCTGTTCGTTTCCAAGGCAAACCATTCAATATCATGGTAATCCAAGTCTATGCCCCAACCAGTAATGCTGAAGAAGCTGAAATTGAACGGTTCTATGAAGATCAGGCATGAATCCTCTTATTTGCCAATGTCATCACAAAGCAAAAAATAAATAAATCTCTCAGAATTTCAAGGGGCATTAAGGGAAAATGAGAAAGAAATCATCAAATCTAATTTGAAAAAGAAGTGTCTACTGTGAGTCAGTGCTGTGTGAGGCTTTCTTGGGAGACTGGGGGGAACAAAGGGAGAAAGAGGAAGAAGACCTAGTGAGCCCATTCTACTGCCCTGGTTACAGGGTCCTCACGTGGAGAAGGAGAGCCATACCCCACGTCCCTTCCCATCTCTCTGGATTTTTACTATTTTGCACTCTTAACACCTGCCAATAAAGATTGTCTACACTGAAAAAAAAACCTCACCCCTCCCCCCCAAACATTTCAATATGGGAGCAGAAATTTTAAAAAATAAATTTCTTGTTTGCAAATGGGCACATACTTTATTGAGGAGAAAGGATACACCTTACTCTTAGGTTGCTGAAAGCTCCCTGTATCATATAAAATGCAGGCACAGTGCTCACTAATGTTTACTGTACGGTCAAAGAGTGTGTGCCATTTCCAATGTGAAGGGAAAAATACGCTTGCTATCTGTCTAAGCTTGGATGATTTACTTTCACCTCTCTGTATGCTTTTTCTCATCTCTCAAGTGGGAATAGAACAGTCGTCCCTCATAGAGCTGTCAGCAATAAATGAGAAAATGCACATGGGCTCACAGTTGAAGCTCAGGAGCTCGATAAGTGGCAGTTTTTATTATTATTAGCCAAGATTACTTTCATGGATCTTTTTTTATAAAAATTCATTTCTTTTCTATACAGTAGGTCCTTGTTGGTTATCTATTTTAAATACAGCAGTGTTTACATGTCAATCCCAGACTCCCAATAACTGAATCACTTTGCTGTACATCTGAAATTAACACATTGTTAATTAACAATACTCCAATATAAAATTTTAAAAAATCATTTCTTTTCAACCTCTTAATGGGTTTGCAGAAAGTCAGTTTTGTCCTCACCAAACCATTTTTAGATGACAAGTTGCCCATTGAGACATAAGGATTAAGACATTTATTTGGAAAGGGCTCTTAAGTTTTTCAATGGAAATCAATTTGTTTTTTTTGTTTGGGAAGCTAAAGTAGATGTGAATGGTAAAAAAATTGACTGGTTTCTCAAATGGACTTCAGAATTGATATCCTTACTTTCCTGGTGGCTCAGTGGTGAAGAATCTGCCTGCAATGCAGGAGACCTGACTTTGATCCCTGGGTTGGGAAGATCCCCTGGAGAAGGAAATGGCAGCCCATTTCAGTATTCTTGCCTGGGAAATCCCTTGGATAGAGGAGCCTGGTGAGCTAGTCCACAGGGTCACAAAAGAGTCAGACACGACTTAGCAACTGAACAACAGCATTGATCTCCTCACTCCACATATGAGTGGCTCTGAGAAAATTAGACGACATAATTAGTTAAAGCAGATAGCCAGGCATCAGGAACTGAGGCCATCTCTGCCTCTCCTACCGCCTGGCTGGGCAAGTCCCTTCTCCTCCCTGAACCTGTTTCTCTCAGCTTCAAAATGAGAATGACAGGATTTTCTACCCACACAGGGATGCTGGGATGTTAGTTAATCGATGTCTGTGTTATACTGGGAGATAAAAGACACTATGGAAATGTAAAGTATATGAAAAAGAACAAAGTAAGGTATTAAAAGTGACTGAGGGTGCAATGGAACTAATGGATACATTGGACAACAGAATGTAGACGATAATCAAGTTGGTGCAACACTAAGTCATTGTATTGATACTGGGGTTTGGAGGAACTCATTGAAAAGAACATCTTTTGATATGCAATCATTTCTGAGTATTGCTACACTTTTCTTCTTTTCCAAATAAATTCTGACCCTAAAGATGGGAGGTACTTATCTTACTTAAGGCTAGGTCTTTTCCAGTCTTTGGTGAATTAAGGTGACCTTTGTAGTCCTAATCCTTGATGCTTCGAGTGTCATTCTGATGATACTTATTTTATTTTTATGGCATTTTTTTCTAGGTCAGAGACTGTCTACCCAGGAAAATTAGCTAGATAAAAAGTTAATAAAATGTTTTTAAGAAGTCAGTCTTTTTCGTTCTCCAATTCAGTTCAGAAGCCAGTTGGACTTTATTTCTGCTCATGGCAATAAAAACGAACTTGATCAAAGTGACTTCTTTTTTTTTTTCCTGTTACTATTTCTTTTCTGTTCCCATTCCTGAGCCATCTGGTTTGACAACCAACCACAAGAGCTAAAATACTTTCCTTTGCAGTCTTTAAAAATGCCCCCTAGAGGCAAATAAGCATTTGGCAGAACCAGTAAATAAAAGTATAAGAGGATGTTCCCTGCTTGTTCTTTTTAAGGTGCTGTGTGAAAGAAGGGCAAGGGGTAAGAACAGCTGCTGTCTACTTGGCAGATTTATAGAGACTTTTCCAGGGGGACAATCATTTGCAAATCCCAAAGGAATTTGATCTCATTTCCATTCTACAGTAAATAAAGTAATAGCACCTTGTTATTCAACTGTGTGTCAGTGACCTTGGATAATTTTAAAAGTGTGCAGAAATCACCCTTCACTCTAAAATACATGTGTTAGTACTGACTTTCCCCACCCCATTCATCTTTCTCATCAGCTTTACCTGTCTTTTACTGACTAAAAACATCCTAAAGAATAAGACTTTTGAGGGGTCCTGAGGTGAAGTCTGAGAAACAAACACACTCCACCCATTCAAAACTGTATTTTCTGAATTGACTTGGAGAATGGCTGTCTTGTTCTAAAATCATAAAGTAGCATTTGATGACATTTTATAGTTTACACATTGTTGTACTTTTTATACTATATATTGATCGTATCTCATTAATCTTTTCCAGAAATATATTAGCATTACAGAGATCAGAGATCAGAATAAAATCAGAGATTAAGCAAACAAGAGACACTTGAGGTTTTGCTTCCTTGGTTTTTGCACAGAAAAAATTGAGGGTTCATTGGAAGCTAAAAGCCAATTGGCCTTTCTTCAAAAAGTGCTCTGGGCGAATGTTAGGAGAAGATGCTGGAGGAACACAGAAGACCCAATATCAGAAAGGAGGGGTTTGTGATTTGTCATTTCCCTCAACAGTGTACAATATATTGAATTTGTTTTTAAAATTCGCTCCAGTACAAGTGCCTGCCAGATTCAGGCATGAGATCTTCAGTTTGACATAGGAGTCTTTTCCATTTTTCAAAACAATAAGCTATAAATAACGCAAACAATGACAGGGTTGTGTTGGTTTCCTCCTGACGTACCCTGCCTGAGGGCCTTGGTCTGAATCCTGAGGTAGAAAGCAGAAATTCTGTCTGAGCTACAGGGTGATCCGTTGCTTTTCCAAGACTAGCTGAGGAGGCAGCTTGCAGGAAGCAGGCCTTCTCGCCAGGCACTTGCTGTGGGGCTTCTTGAATTATTTACTGTGTAAGAGAGCTCCTAGCTTTGAGCACAGGGAATGTGGTTCCCCAGGCCACAGAGGCTCAAAATTGATGGCTCTCTCTCTCCCTTCTCCCAATTTATGGACAAGTAAATTATCCATCCTCCCACCCCTCCCCCAGGCATGCATTTTTTTCCCCCCTTCTGGTAGCAAGGGACAGTAACACTTAATTTCTGCTTATTAGGAGTTGCTCTCAGGATGGTTCACTTCCCCAGGGGAGAGCTTGTGTAATGGGTGACACGGAATCACATTCATAAATTCACCGTGATTCATCTCAGTGCTATTACAAATGGCAGGCCCTCCAAAATTAGCATGCATTTAAGCACAGCCACAGAACAGGAAGATTGCTTCTGGGCATGCAGCATGGTTCATGATTTTTCTGTGTTCCAAAGCGTGTGCTTTAATGACTCATTAAGTAGAAGCTTTTATCTGAACCAGTTAGCCCATCATTAATTGGGACATGTTTCACCCAGCTAACTTAAGGCGACTGCTATTTTACTTTGATTCCTCTGGTGAAGACGGTGTAATGTGGACCCCAACTGCCTTCTCTCTTCATACTATTCAGCCTATACATTCATCTGGCCATGTTCATAATGGCAGCCTTGTATGTCCTCAGCATAAAGGGAGATCTTAATTGACCTCTAGGGAATCTGGGAGAATTATTATGAGACCAAAAGGAATTATGGCTGCTTCTGTTTGCCTTGCACAGAATAGGTACTTAGCAAACATTTGAACATTGTATGGTTTTGTTACTTTTAAAAATCAGATGGAAAGTGGGGGAGGGGTGAAAAAACCTGGGAAAATTAGTATTTAATCCCTAAGTTTGGAAAGAAAGATATCTGGTATTAATGCAACAACTCAGACCAAGGTAGATGGTATTTGCCCAAAACTGAATCCATATATTCAGTTCAGTTTGGTTCAAAAGCTTTTATTGAGCATCTATTGATATTACATGCCTTACCAAGAAATGTACTGCATGCTGGGAATAGAATGATGATCCCTTGAGACAGTCATGAAATATATCATTTAAATATGCCAGGTGTGCTTTTAGTCCTAGAGTTGCTGAGGCTATAGCTTGCTCTCAAATGTGAAGAGGAATTAGGCAGGCTTTTGCCACGTGTGCATATAGCAAACTGTAGCCTCAGTGTTCCATTCTGTCAGTTTCCTTGAGCATGCAGACCCTCTAAATAAAGGCAATTCTCAAGTAAAGTTATGTTTACTGACAACTGAGCTCATTCTACTCAAAGGTAGCCTCCATGTTCTCTGAAAGGAAGAATGTCCATGGGTTGGGCACTATCTTGAAAGTCCCACCTGGATCTTATTCAGCTTTCTTTCTTGGTATTCACAGTCAACCAGAGTCTATACCAGGAGTCAGCAAACTCTTTCCATAAAGGGGCAGAATAGTAAATATTTGGGTTTTCCCAGTGGCTTAGTGGTAAAGAACCCACCTGCCCATACAGGAGACATGGGTTTGATCCCTGGGTCAGAAAGATCCCCTGGAGAAGGAAATGGCAGCCCACTCCTGTATTCATGCCTGGGAAATCCCATGGGCAGAGGAGCTTGGCCGGCTACAGTCCATGGGGTCGCAAAGAGCAGGACAACATGACTTAGAGACTAAACAACATGACAATAAATATTTAAAGTTTTGCAGGATAGACAGTTTCTATAACAACTATTCATAGTAGCTTTTGCAGCTTGAAAGCAGTTATGGACTATATGTAAAAGAACAGATATGACTGTATACTATGTGCTAGTAAAACTATGTAAAATGGGAAGAGGGCTGGATTTGGCCCATGGGGCATCATTTGCTGATGATTCAGTGTTAAAAAAATATATCTGGCCTTCGGCGCCGAGCTGACCCAGAGAAGGGCAGTGTCGTCTCGGCGGCGCTGCAGAGACCTCCACCCAACACGGCTCCCCCTCCCCGGGCCTGTCCCCTCTTGCCCGCGAGTCCTCTAGCCTCGTAGGCCTCTCGGATCTAATATCGTGGGGTGAGGTGAGAGCAGGCCCGGGGAGGGTGGTTACCGCTGAGGAGCTGCAGTCGCGATCAAGATGATAGAGGTACTGACAACAACTGACTCTCAGAAACTGCTACACCAGCTGAATGCCCTGTTGGAACAGGAGTTGAGATGTCAGCCAAAGGTCTGCGGCTTGAGACTAATTGAATCTGCACATGATAATGGCCTTAGAATGACTGCAAGACTGAGGGACTTTGAAGTAAAAGATCTTCTTAGTCTAACTCAGTTCTTTGGCTTTGACATGGAGACATTTTCTCTAGCTGTGAATTTACTGGACAGATTCCTGTCTAAAATGAAGGTACAGCCCAAGCACCTTGGGTGTGTTGGACTAAGCTGCTTCTATTTGGCTGTAAAATCAACAGAAGAGGAAAGGAATGTCCCACTGGCAACTGACTTGATCCGAATAAGCCAGTACAGGTTCACGGTTTCAGACCTGATGAGAATGGAGAAGATTGTATTGGAGAAGGTGTGTTGGAAAGTCAAAGCTACTACTGCCTTTCAGTTTCTACAGCTCTATTATTCACTCCTTCAAGAGAACGTGCCACATGAAAGGAGGAGTAGCCTTAATTTTGAAAGACTAGAAGCCCAACTTAAGGCATGCTACTGCAGGATCATATTTTCTAAAGCAAAGCCATCTGTGTTGGCATTGTCTATCATCGCATTGGAGATCCAAGCACAGAAGTATATAGAGTTAACAGAAGGAGTAGAACGTCTTCAGAAGCATTCCAAGATCAGTGGCAGAGATTTGACCTTCTGGCAAGAGCTCGTATCCAAGTGTTTAACCGAATATTCATCAAACAAGTGTGCCAAACCAAATGTTCAGAAGTTGAAATGGATTGTTTCTGGGCGTAGTGCACGGCAACTGAGGCATAGTTACTACAGAATAACCCACCTTCCAACAATTCCCGAAATGGTCCCTTAATTGGTAAATTTGGTTCATAGTTATCCTCCACATTAGAGAAAATTTTCTAATGCTATATAATTTTCTTCCATAATTCAATAATATAAATCTGAATTATTTTCAGAATAAACAAAATGGAGTTGGAATAGCCAAGGGGGAAATGACTTCACTGATCTAGTCAGCTAATATTTGAGGGCATTTACTACATTCATGGAGAAGGAAATGGCAATCCACCCCAGTCTTCTTGCCAGGAAAATCGCATGGACATAGGAGCCTGGTGGGCTATAGTCCATGGGGTCACAAAGAGTTTGACCCAAATTAGTGACTGAGCACGCTACATTCAAGGTACCAATACAACATCCCAAGAGTAAAGAATTATCTAAACTTTGATATACATGTTAGCCATTTCATTAAATTATCAGCTTACAAAGCCACATCCTCCTTAATAATGTAAACTTTAAAAGTAGCACTAAAACAGTGTTTTGGTTTTTTTTTAATTGCACATCATTTTGCTATATGTAGACTCAAGCTTTAATTCATTTAAAGTTACACAAGCCTGAGTAAAGGAACAGGACCAAAATTTTGAACTGTACATTGAACTAATTTGAGACTATTAGCTTATTAGGAAAATCAGTATGAACTGGGTGTTATACTTAAAGAAAAATAAGTTAGGACAGGTGGTCTCTACACTGGGTCTCTGGAAACTGCCAGGGTGTCTCAGCACCGTAGTTGTGTATCATTGCTATAAGAGTTGAACAGTGGAAAGTATTTACATACATAAAAAACGTAAACCTCCTCAGGAATATATGATAGACTTTCTTACCGTCTAAATTTAACTCATGGTGGTGATTTCACTTTCTTCCTACTCAAAACGCAATGTGAACATAGAACACATCTACGTAAGACATGATTATGAATCTTAGATATTTTAACAGGTAGTAAAATTTGTGTTTGGCAGACTTCTGATAACTTGATTTTTTGTTTGTTAAATAGGATGATTACAGCAACAAAATACTTCTGAAGCCTTTCTCCACAATCCTGAGCTGTGGATTCCATAATATTATAACGGATTTAAGCTGTGAAACCTCAAAACATCACAACTAGATTAGCATTGGTGTTCTCAGATTTGGGAAAACTGTCTAATTAACATTACCCTATAGTGGAATTACTCAAATTTGAATTCACCTATGAAACATACAAATCAAAGTAACAGTATAAATGTGAAATGCAAATGACAAGCCTGGAAAGGTAAACTGTGAATCTTCATTTCTAACATTGATCCAAGTTTCTATATTGGGTCAATATATTGTATTTAGGTGGTGTTTAAAAAGAGTAACCTACTTAAATTTAAACTTTAAATTATGAGGTTTACATCAAAACCACCATTTCACAAATGCACTTTTTAAGGCACAATAAGGGTCACTATTCTAGGCAGTGAGAGTAGTTAGTTTCTTGGCACCTATGATGCAAGTAATTATTAACCCAGAGATGTGGACCTTACTGCTACATAGAAATCACATTTAAATTTGAGGGCATTTATGTAAAGCAAAACTACCAACCTTTTAATTTTGGCATGTTGTTATCTTTAATATTTTTCTAGAAAACAGGTGATGTTTTTATCCATGATTTTAAAAGTTTTATACAAAATTTACTGCCTTAGTCTAGTCCCATCAAGAAAATTAGTTTTTACTGTACTAGTAACTCAAATTAGCATCACTCTGAAAACTTTTTGATTTAACACTCCATCAGTTTTTACTGAGGACTGTTTTTGTAAAACTTGGTTCTAACTTAGAATTTTGCTTAAAAGGAAGAGAATGTACTTACATTAATTGCCCATACTGTGTGCCAAAAGGAAGTATTAAGGTCAGTAGGCATCTTCATAATTACAAGGTTACTGAGGTGTAGTGTTTGGAGATCTATGGGGTTAAAGTGTTGCAGAGAGTTAGTCAATGCAGTGTGTAGCCTGAATCCATCCAGGATGGCTGTACCCAATTTTGACCTCATTTTATGGTTATAGAGGCATTAGAAAATGAACCAAAGAACCACCATGTTTTATGGATAACTTTACAGTTTTCCCAAAATACTGATGAATTTCAATATTTTGAATACATCAGTGTTAATTTTGAGTTGCCAGAGGTAACCTAACCAACTCCCATTACGTTTTGGTACTAAAGGATATACCTTTCAATAAAGTTACTGAAACGCAAAAAAAAAAAAATATATATATATATATATATATCTGGCTATTACTTGTGGGCAAAAAACATTTAAAATTTTTAGGTAAAAATCAGAATTTCAGGTATTAAACATTAAACCCAGTGTTTTAAAAATCTTAAAATTTCTCTTATGCAGTATCTGCTTTATATAAGTGCTTCCCTGGTGGCTCAGATGGTAAAGAATCTACCTGTAATCCAGGAGACTGGGGCTGGATTCCTGGGTCTGAAAGATATTTTGGAGTAGGAAACGGCAACCCACTCCAGTATTCTTGCCTTTGAAATCCCATGGATAGAGGAGCCTGGAAGGCTACAGTCCATAGGGTCACAAAGAGTCAGACAATTCTATGTTAGGCAATTGGGATACAAAGAAATGAACCTTTCTGCTTATTCTGAAAGCACTTATAAGAGAGCAGGAAGGCATCTTCTACAGATGAGGAAATTGGGACTTCCTTGGTGATCCAATGGCTAAGAATTCGCTCCTAATACAGGGAGGCCGGGTTGAATCCCTGGTCAAGAAACTATTAATAGATCCCACATACCGCAACTGAGTTGCATGCCACAACTAAAATCTTTCATGTCACAACTAACACCCAGGGCAGTAAAATAAATAAATATTTTAAAAAAAAGAAGAAAAAGAAATGACTTGCTCTTGGTTGCATGCTTAGTCACTCAGTCATGTCTGACTGTGTTTGTGACACCATGAACTGTAACCTTCTAGGACACCCAGGCTCCTCTCTCTATGGAATTCTCCAGGCAAGAATACTGGAGTGGGTTGCTGTGTCCTCCTCCAGGCAATCTTCCTGACACAGGGATCAAACCTGCATCTCTTATGTTTCCTGCACTGGCAGACATGTTCGTTACCACTAGCACCACCTGGGAAGCCCCTGCTCTTGGTTCAGTTCAGTTCAGTCGCTCAGTCGTGTCCAACTCTTTGGGACCCCATGAACTGAAGCACACCAAGCTTCCCTGTCCATCACCAACTCCTGAAGTTTGTTCAAAGTCATGTCCATAGAGTCAGTGATGCCATCAAACCATCTCACCCTCTGTCGTCCCCATCTCCTCCTGTCTTCAGTCTTTCCCAGCATCAGGGTCTTTTCCAATGAGTCAGTTCTTCCCATCAGGTGGCCAAAATACTGGAGCTTCAGCTTCAGCATCAGTTCATCCAATGAGTATTCAGGACTGATTTCCTTTAGGAAGAGCTTCCCTTGTGGCTCATTTGTAAAGAATCCACCTGCAATGCAGGAGACCTGGGTTCAATTTCTGGGTTGGGAAGATCCCCTGGAGAAGGGAAAGGCTACCCACTCCAGTATTCTGACCTAGAGAATTCCATGGACTGTATAGTACATGGGGTTGCAAAGAGTCAGACAGGACTGAGCGACTTTCACTTCGCTTAGGTATTTTTTTTCTGCTAGCTCACTTTTCCATTGCTCCGGATGCCATGATCTTAGTTTTTCTGAATGCTGAAATTTTAAGACAGCTTTTTCATGCTCCTCTTTCACTTCATCAAGAGACTCTTTAGTTCTTTCTTCGCTTTCTTCCATAAGGGTGGTGTCATCCGTATATCTAAGTTAGAATTTTTCTGGCAACAGTTTCAGTTTGTGATCCAGGTAATTTCTGGTACTCTGCAAAGACTTTAGCTTAGTCAATGATAGCAGTTTCTAAGTAGCATGATTTTCAGGTGTAGAACTCTCTTTGCTTTTTTCTATGATCCAACAGATATTGGCAATTTGGATCTTTGCTCTTGTATAGGCAGTAGCAAAGTCAGGACTCAGAATCAGGCCTCCATGAGTTCAGGCCTCTTTCCAGCACAGCACTTTATCTGGGAATGTGAAGATCATTGAGTCAGAATGGAGTCTATGAGAAGGAAGAGAGGATGTATGATTCATCAAGGTTTTCAAGCTTTTGAACCTTTGCTTCAACGACCTGCTAGAAGTAAGTGAAAGAAGAAACTGAAGCTGTTTTTTTTTTTTTAAAACAATGCTTAGAGTCAGGCCATTCATGGCTCATGCTAACAAGAGAAATCACCCAACTTCCCTTGTTGCTGGGAGTTCACTGCTCAGTGTATGTTCACTGAAGGTATCTTGCAGACTTCAAAAGAGTTTGTGGTCATTTGGCAGAATAATCTCATCCTTTCTTAAGGTTTTGTAATGCTCATAGATAGAAAAACAAAGACACATCATTGCTAAAGCTAAAGAAGTCACTAGGAAATTTATTCTATAGTATTTTGATATGAATTCAGATAAATGTAACACAACAGCCAAATGTAAGTCGTTCTGCAATCTCATTCTTATGATGTTCCTGCAGTGTTTGACAGTATTCTTCTCCACACTCTCTTTGAGAAATCCTCTTCTCTTTAGAATTCTTTTCTTCTAAAATGAAGATTTTCTCAAAACACAGTCCTGAACCCTCTACATTTTGGATTCTTTATTCTGTCTCTGATGCAGGAGACACAAGAGACATGGGTTTGATCCCTGGTTCAGGAAGATCCCCTGGAGTAGGGAATGGTAACCCACTCCAGTATTCTTGCAGGGACAATCCCAAGGATAGAGGAGCCTGGCAGGCTACAGTATATGGGGCCACAAAGCGTCAGACGTGACTGAGCAACTGAGCACACGTTGTCTTTCAGTTCTTTTTGGGGGGGGGATTTCAGCTCTTACCTCTAATGGAAGAAACAGGAAAGAAAGAGAAAGAGAAAGTATTTACTTAGTACTTGAAGCTTTCTAAGCATCTAGAACTAGAAAACAAAAATCTTTCCTTCAAAGATTTCATAATCTAATGGAGACAGAGAGAAAAAAAAAAGATAATGACTCTATAGATGGTAGATGCTAGTGGAGGTATACACGGGGTAATAGGTGAATAGCTGTGGTGTGGAGAGGCAACTGTGAAAGTTTTCAGAGGAGGGACAGCTGCCCTGAATACAGATATCTGAATATGGATGATCAGAGTGAAGGAATCTGACTCTCTTTAAGGCTGAATTTGGGGCTTCTTGGTATTTATCCAACTATGAAAACTCTAACACCAACCCATTACTACCCATTTCCCTAATGCTTCCTGGACTAGATCAAATCTTTTGGAGGTCAAGGTTGGGCCTTGTTCATCATAGTGTCTTCAGCATCCGAGCAGTGCCTGGCACTTGATAGGCTCCAACAATATTTACTGAGGGATAAAAAGGACTATTCCTACTTTACCACCAAGAAATGAGTCTTAGCAATTGGATATAAATTTATTCATGACCAAACACTGAGTATTGAGAGATGTGGACATTTAAACACAGGCTTTTAAACACACACCTTTTTTCGCTTCAGTTTATGTAATAATATGACACCTCAGGTCCTACCTTCCCTCCCAAGCTTCAATTTCATGTCTTCCATCCTTTTTTACATTCTCTCTGGATGCTCTATCTCAAACACAGGATGGCCAAAATAGACCTCATCTTTTTTCAGGATGGAGATGATTCTATGATATCAACATATGTGATATTGTTACCCATTTTCTTTTGTTCTTAGACTCTAGTGTGTGGTGGTGGTGGTTTAGTTGCTAAGTCACGTCTGACTCTTGCAACTTCATGGACTATAGCCTGTCCATGGGATTCTCCAGGCAAGCATATTAGGGAGTTAATTAAATTAAACAAAAAAACCCCCAAACCAGAAGGCAGGGGTTACTTAGCTGACAGAATGTGACAATTTTGACATAGAGCTTCTCCCATGCCATGATAATTAGCCCTCGGTGTTGGTCAAACCTTACTTTAGAGCAACACCATTCAACAGATATTAAATATGGGCCACAAACATAAACCTCATATGCTATTTTACATTTTCCCATAGTCATACTGAGGAAAGTAAAAGGAACCAGAAAAAAGAAAAAATAAATTTTATCAATAACTCAACAGCCACATAGTGACTCATATAGACCAATGTAGTTCTAGACACTCTTCACAAGGATTTTATAAACTATGAAATAGCATTATATTTCCAAGTCTTCTCCAATCGTTTGCTTTCTCCTTTTAATTCAATACCTTATTGCTCAGATCCAACCGACTGGAAGGCAGGTGGTGGTCTCAGGGGACCTCAGCAGCAATACTGAGGAGAGAAGCTATCAGGAAAAGAGATCAGTGCTGCGATTCTAGCTCTTTTTCTTGATGTATTTTTGATCTGAAAACCCCCAGATGTATTTGACAGACATGTTTACAGAGGTGACATGTTTACAAAAGTAATGTGTTTACAAGAGTCCTGTGACTTTCAGATCTCCAGTCTAAGACCAGGAGGATATTTATATAGTTCAAGCGAAGAGAAGTCATAATAAATTGTTTGATCATCAAAGTCAATTGCTTGGAGTAGACTGGAATGTTAGGGGGAGTTAAAATGTTTTCTACTTACTTCACATTCACTGCTTCTTCCATGTAACTATATATGGTTATTAACACAGGTCCTAACGCAATATTTATTAACCATCTACTAGTCCTTGTCTTTGAGGTCTTTCCTGCATCTTAAACTCAGAAACCATAATGCTTTCTGAGTTTTTCCTCTCCTCTCTCTAACTAAACACCAAATCCTGCAAATTCTTTATTCATAGAGTTGCTTACATCCTCTTTCTTCTGTTTTATGCTTAATGCTGCTTTGTGGCTTTATCAAATTTATTGCTTCACAGTTTGACCAATGCAATGATCTCCAAAATGACTTCGGTGTCTCAAGATAGTTTTCTGTTTCACATCCCCTTTTAACATGATATCAATCTTTCTAAACAACTACTTTGAGAACATTTCCCTTCCTCAAATTGGTCTTTACCTAATGAAAACAAAAACTAAAACTTCCAATCTCCTCACTTTATAAATAAGGACATTTAGACTGATTAACAGTAAGTCACTTATCCAGAACAACATAACTGAAAAATAGAAGAGCTGGATTTAAATCCAGGCTTCCTGATTGTTAGTCTTTTATGCTTTCTACTACACATCCTGCCTGTAGCATAATGTCCAAGCTCTTTCATCTTTATTCCAGGCTTTGCCCCTTTTGAATCCTATCTATTGTGCCAAACTCCAATTTAAATCTCATACCTAAACCTGTCAACACATTATTCCTCAAAAAGCCATTCATCCAGCCAGTGTAAAAATGTTTGTTGGGCATGTCATGCATAAGTCATTCTGTTAGATGCCTAAAGGGACCAATCTTTACTGGCTGTGTGGGAGATAAAGCTGGCAAGGTGTGTGAAGGCCAAAAGCACTGACAACATTGAAAGTCAGGCTAGGAACTTAGCATTTAATTCATTAAACAGGGTAGTACAACAGACAGCTTTTGATTAAAAGTGTGAGATGACAAATCTGGCAGAGTATGCAGAACATATTAAAGTCAGCAGAGCTTGGAGTAGTCCTAAGACTGCAAAGTGGCAACTCATGGAGAGAATAGAGCTTAGAGGTGGTTTTTGTTTGGCTCACAGGTTGTCTCTCTGTGTGTGTGTTCAAATAAAATCAGTTGCTTATGTTTAAAAATTAGACGTTTACATAAAAATCAATATTTAAAATTCTCTTGAAAAATTACATAATCTGGTTGTGTTCTTGCATGGCAAGAATCAGAATGTGTCGATGGGGAGCTGACTGATTTAAACAAGGCATGCTTTTACTGGCTGGATTCTATCCTGTATGTTACCTGTCTGACACTTTAGGCATTGAGACTGAGATTAATCTGCTAGAAGTAGGACTATTAGTAGTAAGGACCAAGGGAGGGAGAGAGCATCAGAAATACCAATGATGGTTTGAGTCAAGAAAAAGAGAGAGTACTGATAGGATTTGCATATGCTTGCAGTACCCTTTAAGGCTCACTTGGGCGCACTTCCATACACTGGCTAAATTCAGTATGTCTTCTTTCTATGAGCATCCCTATGCCCACCGCTTCTGTCTACATTGTTTTCTAATGATCTGTTTATACATAATCTCTTTCTAGATACTTCAAAAATAGTGTCCTCTTTGGCAGCCCCATCTAAAAGAAAAATTAGCTAAAAAGCTTAGAAATAAATGGGCACTTAAGATATAAGATATAATACTTTAGATATATTAAAAGAAATTTTAGGAAAATATTTTTGGGAAAACAGTTTTAGGAAAGAAGAAATCTTACTGACCAAGACTTGCAAAGTAGAGTCATATAAAGAGAGAGTCTTAACTACTTGGAATTCCCAGGTGGCACAATGGTAAAGAATCCACCCGCTAATGCAGGAGATGCAGGTTTGATCCCTGGGTTGGGAAGATCTCCTGGAGTAGGAAACAGCAACCCACTCCAGTACAGCTGGACACGACAGACATGCACTTAACTGCTTTAGGTAAACTGTAATTTTAGGGCAAAAACATTCTAAACAAAATTTAAAAACCTACATGATTGAAGATAAAATGTTTTCGTGGCACATCTGACAGATAAACAGTGACTTCTTGACTATATGAAGAATATATAAAGAATACCTACAAACTGATAAGAAAAATGGTATATTATACAACATATATATCTTTAAACACTGAAATATCAACTTACAGATAAAACTCAACTAATCAATCAACATGAAAAGTTGCTCAATTTTATGGGTAGCCAGGCAAAGGCAAAGTAAAACAGCAATTAAATATCACCTTTTGCTCTTCAAATCACAAAAATTAAAAAAAAAAATAATATGTAAGTGCTGATGAGGATACAGGGAAATGGCACTTTCATATGTTGTTGATAGGAACATAAATTGCTAAGCTTTTGAAAAATAATATGGAACAGTGTGTTAAGTTAAAAATGAATGCATCTTTTGACCTAGTAATTCCACATTTTGTAGTCTATCCTATAAAAATAACAGCATCAGTGCATAAAGATGTGTGTCCAACAATATTTACTACAACTTTATATGAAATGATAAAGCACTGAAAACAACTTTAATGTCCATTGACAGAAGAATGGTAAAATAAATTATGGTTATATGGCAGAGTATAAAATATTAGATGGGAAATGTTGAAGAAAATAGATAAATTATAGATAGAGTGGTGTAATTACAAAAACAAACGATGAACTCCAGTTTGTGGTATAATAAGTAAAACACAGAAAACACGGAGGAATGTAGAGGAAGATGAAGAAGGAGGTACGCCAGTTTGTTTAGGCAGGAGTGGGAAAGATTGGTAGAGTGGAGGGAGCTTATTTAAACTCTATGGGTCTTTGTATCTGTTTACTTGTTACAAGTATGTACTCTTTTGTAATTAAAAAAAAAAAGGAGAAAATCTAAAATATTTCAGTTATATCCAGATAGAGATCCCATCAAAAAGCATCAATGGGAGTAGGAGATTGGTGTTAGCAGTTGTAAGCTTCTATGCATAGAATGAATAAACAGCAAAGTCCTACTGCATAGCACAGAGAACTATATTCAATAAACCATAATGGAAAAGAATATTTTAAAATGTGTATATATATATATATGTATAATTAAATCACTTTGCTGAACAGCGGTAATTAACACAACATTGTAAATCAACTATACTTCAATTTTAGAAAAGCATCATTTGTCTGTTTAAATAGAAGAAATGCCTCCTCAGGGTTACTGACTATACTAAGCCTGTTAGTAACCTTTCATAGAGTATCTTTCTCTCCAAATTACCAAACTTTATAAAAAATACACATGTGCAGAGATGGCAAACTGTCTGAGTGTGACCACTCCTCCTTGTCATGCTCCTAGCAGATATGGCTGACCATACCATCTACCCCCATGGATGCTGCTGGAATCTTAGCGTGCCTCCCAACACTGGTCTTGAGACTGCTACTACCAGTCAGAATAGAAGGTAAAATGATACCATCTGCCATTCCTGGTATAGTTGAAAGAGCATGTATATGGGCTTGAATCATATATTCATCATTTTAGAACCTGGAACAGTTTAATAAGCCTATCAGAGCTTCAGTTTCTGATAAAATTTGTCATTATCTTCTTGATAGTTTTTTTAAGAATAAGTGAAATCCTATCCTGGCTACAAGGGCCCTTCATTATCTCTCTACATTTGCTTATATCTAGTTAAAACTTCCCACTTAACATGCTTATCATTGCTACTTTGCTCTTATTTATGCTTGTTCCTTGCACTTGGATGTGTCGCCGAGGGGAAGATATTGATTCAGCTTAATCTGGAAAACAATAACTCTCATTTTCCATCCATTCTATCCATCACCTCTAGAGAGAAGGCACAAGAAGTAGCTCTAGGGGTGAGTCCGCTTTCCCAAAATGTACTGTCCTGAGTCAGTTTCATCAGTTGTCATGTGGTTTCCATTTTTTGGTAAATTATCACTCAGACTCTATTTTCATATTTATTTTGAGACTTCTTAGTAGATTTTAAATTCTTTAACTTTTTTTTTTTTTTTTTTGCCTGTACTGTATGTATAAAGATTTTGGCAACTGCCTAAAATATGCCATGTGGTCTGAGTTCCATGGAGCATACTCCGCGGAATTAATCAGGGACATGAACCAGTCCAGAACAGAACTGAGAAAATGTCAGGGTTTCATCCATCTACCCATCCATTCATCAACCATTTATTGAAGGCAAACTCTGTTCTAGACCCCAGAGTAGATGCTGAGGATTTAAGAGTCAATGAAACTGACAAGCCCTCTTCTTTCATGGATGTTTCAGTGAAAGAAGATGGGCAAATAGCTGATATTAAATAAATAGATAAGTGATGTGATTTTAACTATTACTAAGTACTCTGAAGAAAAGTAGAGAGGGTTTGAAAATGAGAAGATTGTCTTGAAGCCAAAAGGTGAAAATGCTTGAATGTAGTGGTTAAATAAGAAATCTAGAAAATAGGAAGTCAGCAAGATTGGAGAAGTAATCAGATCACAGGCGACTGAAGATAACATTATGGCCAGAAGAAAACACAAAATGGGCCAGATGTACAGGGGATGCTTACCCTCTGTCTCTCACTTAGCTTCTGAGAAGGAATTTCAGAATGTGGGCCAATAGGTTTGTGAACGTGATTAAACTGAGTGCATCTAAGGAAAGCCTACAGGAATGGTAAGAAGGATTTCTTTCCAAATTGTATCTAACCTATAACATACTAGGCAGGTTTTCATCATTTCCTTAACTTCCAAGAAGCTACTAGAGCAAAGGTCAGGTATGATTATTGCACAAAAGTTAAAAAAAATTCCCTTCCTCTGAGGGTGTCAGAATGAAGCCCCTTACAGATTATTACACAGATTGCAGACTTCAGCACAATACTCAGGCATGTGATTAAACCACAGAAACAAATCAGTTGCAATTAAACTTTTTCAACTCTCCCATATACCTGAAACCAAAGCTGTGAAAAAAAGGTGTATCTCAGGTAATTAATTGCCAAGAAATGTTTAATAACTTCTCCTCTGCTACATTTAACATCAGGTGTGAATGCTTCCTTTTCAACTTAGTCACCACATTCCCTGGAGTCATGGGCATGTTTCTGCGGCCCACTAAAGGAAAAACCCCAGAGCACAGCTTATTTAATTTGCAACTCTTGCTATACTACTTCACACCTGAATTCTTTATCCTTTGGGCACATGGTTATAGAACCACAATGCACTGTAGTAACATCCACTTTATAGGCAGAACTTTCACCTACCCACAGTTTCTGCTTTGTTTTTTTTTGTTTTTTTGTTTTCCTGTAAAAGCATTTGGCTGACTGTCTCAAAATGATAGCAACCAGACTTCTCTCTTTGTAGCCTGACAGGTCAAGGACCCTGCTGAATTCAAGAAAGAGATGGCTTATGCACCATTTTGTTCTAATAACAGAGTGAAAACTCCTTTAATGTTAAGATTCTCTAGGTAAAAACACTGTATTAAAAGTATTGACTCCCCTTGTTAGTTGCTTGTCCTGAGGCAACCCAGTCCTGGTCTGCAGGCTCTGTGATAGGGTAATGGTGACCTCCAGGAGGACTTACACCAAGGGGCACTTCCCAGGACTGCAGCTGCCGGTGCTGCCCCCCACCCCATCCCGGTGGCAAGCCACTGCTGACCCACACCTCTGCAGGAGACCCTTCAACAGTCTCAAGAGAAGATGAATGCATGTCCTTCTACTCAGCCATGTTGAAACAATCTTGGCATTGGGATTATTTAAAAGCTTCCCAGGAAATTGGAATGTGGATCCAGGATTGAGAAATAGAGTTTGCAATGACTGAATAAAACCAGTAAGAAAACTTCCTTAGGGGATGAGTCTTTCACATTTGAGGGAGTAAAGTGTTCAATAACCTGCACACAAAAATGCGGCTTGGAAAAATGTCTTAGGCTCCAGTGAAGGGCTTCCCAGATGGCTCAGTGGTAAAGAAACTGCCTGCCAATGCAGGAAAATATCAGAGACATGGATTTGATCCCTGGGTTGGGGATCCCCTGGAGAAGGAAATGGCAAGCCATTCTAGTATGCTCGCCTGGGAAATTCCGTGGACAGAGGAGTCTGGCTGGCTGCAGTCCATGCGGTCGCAAAGAGTCGGACACGACCGAGCATGCATGCCTCAACAGCTTGGGCTCCAGCAAAGCTCTGCCCTATGAAGCCTGTAAATTCTCTTCTCTCTGTCCAGCCTCTACCCAATCTGCTGTCCATAAAACTTCATTAGCATTCCCCCAAAAAAAAAAAAATATTGACGCGTAAAAATTATAGGTGCCTGGCATCTTACAAAGTAATACTGTAGGCCAGCTTTCTCCCAAGACCCATTCCAGCTTTTGAACATATTTAGAACAGGAGGCATTGAGATAAAGTTTATCTTTTAAAAAAAAAGTCCAAATATGTAACAGACGGGATGGTGGGTAAATGTCAATTATAGTTGCCAGAATTTGCAAAGGCAAATCTCCTTGGCTTTGAATTTAGTTAGATGACAACGGAAATGGGTTACTGGCATTTAAGGGGGGATTTGCTGAGCCGGTTGGGTTAGGTCTGAAGATTCTTTTGGTGAAGAGTTAACAAGTCCAATTTCTGACAGAAAGGGAATTAACACCAGCCTCAAAGGTGGCCAGAACTGTTTAAAACTGAGATTTCCAAACCTAAACTAAAAGAAAAAAATGCCTTAAAACTATCAAAAAGAAAAGAGATGAATTTTATTTTGTGCTTAAAGATAAATTGAATTTCCCCACCCTGGTTTCCATTTGGGTAACTCTGGGAGCTATTTTTTTAATCTAGCTGACTTGAAAAATATAACAAATACAGTCAGATTATGGATACTTTACCTCAGCACAGCTGATCAGAAAGTGAAAAATTCAGGCCCTCTGCTGATGTTTTGTTTTCTACTACATTTACCAGTTTTTCTGGCTTTTCATTTGACTCATCCACTGTTGCCCTACTCAGCACTCACTGCCTCTGAGCCTCCCCTCTGTTCCAACACAAATTCTCAAAAGAAACACAGATTTATCATTTGGTTCAGTCTCACATTTTCCCTCAGGATCATTCTGTATTTTTCTGGTCTTGATCAGGGATTGATTTTTGCGTTTGGAAATACTTCAGCCGTGAAAAAGTCTTCCATAGTCTTGACAGAATATATCCCCTCTCTCTTTCCTCCAAATCTGGGGAAGCTCAGGAGAAGCCATCTCTACTCTTAGGATTGAAATTGATGTCCATTTCCTAGAGCAGGAAGGGGTTTCTCTTAGATTTTGTGTCTTAGGTTTTGTGAGGAAAAGTGAGTTCTATCAGCTGGCATCTAAAAGCTCAGTGAAGTGTATGTGAAAAGAGATATTTACGAAGGCTATTTTGAGGGTTCTCCCTCAATTAATACAGTTTTAGAATTTGTAGTTTTAAGTTACAGACCACCAGGCAGGTATTCTTGCCTGGGAAATCCCATGGACAGAAGAGCCTGGGGGGTTAGAGTCCATAGGGTTGCAAAGAGTTCAACAGGACTGAGAGACTAAGCACACTGTAGCGCACACAAGCATTCACCCTTAATTACTTCTTGCTTGAGCAGGCTCGCTCCTCTGTCCACAGAATTCTCCAGGCAAGGATATTGGAATGGGTTACCATTTCCTTCTCTAGGGGATCTTCCTAACTCAGGGATCGAACCTGGGTCTCCTGAACTGCAGGCAGATTCTTTACAGTCTAAGCCACCAGAGGAGCCCCCACTGGGAGTTATTGATCCCCAAATCCTGACTGGTATAAAAATTACCTGGGGATTTTATTAAAAGTACAGGATTCTTGCCCTACTCCCAGAAATTTGGATTCTGTTGGTCTGGAATAAGGCCAAAAATTTCTAATACAAACAGATTTTTAAAAAATTCCCTAGGTGACTAATGCTTTGTACAGTCAGGTTGGGGAGGCCATCACTCTTGTCACACTAACCAGCTTGTTTTGGAACTGAACGATGATATTCTCCTCATTAGTACCACACACTGGATACCGCAGCTAACTGGTTCTGTTTTGGAATATATAACCTTGTTTCTGATCTTGCTAGAGGGTATCCATGTGAGAAAATAACCCTTAGTACTCTTTGCTAGCATGGCTCAGTAGGCGTTTTCAGGACTGCCGTTTTGTTTCCTATTATACAACTTCAAAAAGTGTTTTAACCTTCAAGACAATATCTACATTTGAGTGGAGATAAATGGGAAACCTAGATAGCAAAAAATGTCTTTCCCAGTAAGAATGGCTTTACACATTTTAATGACTCAAAAAATCCTTATTTAAACCTTTTTATCCAAACAGAAGTTATACGTGTTTTAATGATTTACCACAACTTTTAGAAAGAAATGTCCTTACTATCTTTTTAATATTTTCCCCTAGTTTAGTATGAGAGATAATAGATCTTAGATAAAGACTGTGCACAGTATGTGTGTGTGTGTGTGTGTAAATAAAGTCATTAAACTCTGAGTGTTCATTTTTCTCAAAGGCAGGCAGACCTCTTCCAACTGCGAGGGCATCTCATTGTTTGTGATGATACATCTTTCATACAAGGCTCCTTTGTGCACCTCTTACAACTATTATCAATAGAGAAAATCAAAGAATAAAGGAGTCACTTTGTATCAAGGTGAGACTTAAAAAGGATAGCAGGTCAAGAAAAAAATCCTCAAAACTCTATCCCTTGAAGAGGGCAAAGGATTTTAATGGGCTAGTTGACTTACCTAAGTCTACCTGGAACACATTAACCAAAATGGTTTACTGAGTAATCTCTCTCAGGCAAGGGCATAGTAGAAATTCTAAATAGAATTTGGCAGTCTAGGAAAGCTCTGTGCTCAGTGAAGCTGAGCCAGGCCCCAGGCTCCAGATGGAAGCCAAGCACACTGATTAGAATCAGTGCCAAAAGAGATAAGGAAATGTTCTTGAGTTCTGTGCTGCTGAGTTCTGGGTCACTGGTTTCTCAGACTTCAGTGTGCATGAGAGTCCCCTGGGAAGCTTGCTTAAAATGCAGATTCCTGCCCCAGTGGATGGGGAACCAGCCACTGAGATCTTTGATTCATTAGGCTTGGAACCAACAAATATTTATTTTAATTAGCTAGCCCTGAGATTTAGATCACACTTTCAGGTATACTGCTCTAGATAATGTATTTGGTAAAAATTAAGTCAGATTTAAAAGTAAATATTTTTTCCTATTTGTAAAAGAAAGACATGATTGCTGCAGAAAATATGGAAACCTCAGAAAAATAGAAAGAAGAAAATGACTCTTCAAAACCCATAATTGGAGCAATCTGTGATGTTTTCTGCTAAGATCTCTCTTCTTTTTTTGCAAACTCCAGTGGATTTCCTCCTTGGGCTTCCCCACTTAACACCTCCAGATGGATGTTTTAGTATATTCAAATTCAAGTATGGATTATGAAAACATTATTTTATGTCTGGTCAAAATTAGCATTATAAGGATTCTCCTGTTACTAAAATTGATTTGAAATGTAATTATTGCCATCATAATATTCCCTCATACTTCAAATCACTTAGTCATTTCTCATTGTTGTATATTTAGGCTGTTTCAATTTTTACCACTATTGTAAGCAATGCTGTATTATCTATAATAAACATAAAGCTATGTACATAAATCTATGTCTCAAATTATTGTAACATACATTCTAAGAAGTAGATTTATGAGGTGTTTAAATGGTTTAGGCTTCTTACAAAATATAGCCAAATGACTTTCCAAAGGATAGTTTAAAATCAATTTTATTGCTACCAATAAAAAAAGAGAATACTCATCTTACCACATCCCCCCCAACAGTGTTATTTTAATGTTAATTTAATAAGGAAAATGACATCATTTTTCTTTGATTACTAGTCAAATTGAATATTATTTTTCAAATATTATTGTCTTTGTTAGGATCACTATTATATCAGTACAAGTCCTAATGATTCTGTGAGGAATAAAAGGTTAAAAATGAATGCCCCATGCAGTTGAAAGAATGTGCAGTTGGGAGTCAGGAGATGAAAGTTTTTTTCTTTAATGACAGTTACTAGCTATTAACCACAGACCAATGACTTAACCTGTCTTTGCCTGAGCAGAATATGGGAATGATTTGTTATTATAGATGTCGTGAGGGTTAAATGAGAGAATTGATGCATAAGTGTTTGGGACAAAAGTTAGAAATGACAAAATATAACTTGATTTTATTTTTGCCTCTTCAATGAGTTGACTACAAAAAATATCACTGGCCCATTTAGGATAAAATTCGTCAGCCACGTTAATTCTATTATTGTTTACATTTGTTGGTACCAACTACATGACAGTGACACAATAGTCATTGAAGTAAAAAAAAAAAAAAATAGTGAGTCAGGATCCCAGAACTTGAGAACTGAGAGTCTAAGAGGTAAGAAAGATAATAGAAATTAAAAGACAGACAGACACACTTACGTGTGTGCATATGAATACAATTTAATAAGTATTATCATAAGAATATTAAATATTTATTAAACTGTATTCATACATACACACTTGTGCTCCAGTCCATGTCACAAAGTCAGACTAAGTAACTAAACAACAACAAAACAACAAATAATAAGAATATGTAAAAATATTGTGGGAAAAAAAGAGAAGGGAAGAGCAAAACTTTGGGGAGGGCATCCGTAGAATGAACATTTATGCTTGAGGTAAACAGGAATTCACTATGTAAAGACAGGAGGGGAGTGACACTACAAGAATGGGTGGAACAAAATGCAAAAAGGCACTGAGATGTGAAAGGCCAAGAAATATGAAAGATTGGTGGTGTTGAAACGTGGTGCCTATAGAGTACAGCGATTGAGAAAGCAGAATCTGGTTGTAAAGGTCCTTGTATGTACTTTTATAGAATATACACCTAACCGTATTTTAGGGCTCAAACAAAACCTTGTGCGCACCAGGACCCAGGAGAAAGGAGCAGTGACCCCACATGAGACAGACCCAGATTTGCCTGTGAGTGTCCAGGAGTCTCCGGCAGGAGCATGGGTTGGTGGTGGCTGCTGCAGGGTCAGGGGCACTGAGTGTAGCAGTGCACGCACTGGACCTTTTGAAGGAGGTCGCCATTATCTTCATTACCTCCACCATAGTTTGGCTGCAGGTCAAACAACAGGGAGGGGACACAGCTCCGCCCATCAACAGAAAATTGGATTAAAGATTTACTGAGCATGGCCCCATCCATCAGAAACAGACCCGATTTCTCCCATCAGGAAGCTTCCATAAGTCTCTAATACTTATCCATCTGAGGCAAGACAAAATGAAAACCACAATCACAGAAAACTAACCAAACTGATCACATGGACCACAGCCTTGTCTATCTCAATGAAACTAAGCTATGCCATGTGGGGCCACCCAAGATGGATAGGTCATGGTGGAGAGTTCTGACAAAATGTGGTCCACTGGAGAAGGAAATGGCAAACCACTTCAGTATTCTTGCCTTGAGAACCCATGAACAGTATGACAAGGCAAAAAGATAGGACACTGAAAGATGAACTCCCCCAGTTGGTAGGTGCCCAATACGCTGCTAGAGATCAGTGGGAGAAATATTCCAGAAAGAATAAAGAGATGGAGCCAAGCAAAAACAACACCCAGATGTGGATGTGACTGGTGATGGAAGCAAAGTCCAATGGGGTAAAGAACAATATTGCATAGGAACCTGGACTGTTAGGTCCATGAATCAAGGTAAATTGGAAGTGGTCAAATAGGAGATGGCAAGAGTGAATATCTACATTTTAGGAATCAGCAAACTAAAATGGACTGGAATGGGTGAATTTAACTCAGATGACCATTGTATCTACTACTGTGGGCAAGAATCCCTTAGAAGAAATGGAGTAGCCATCATAGTCAACAAAAGAGTTCTCAACGCAGTACTTGGATGCAATCTCAAAAACTATAGAATGATCTCTGTTTGTTTCCAAGGCAAACCATTCAGTATCACAGTAATCCAAGTCTATGCCCCAACCAGTAATGCTGAAGAAGCTGAAGTTGACCAGTTTTATGAAGACATACAAGACCTTCTAGAACTAACACCCAAAAAAGATATTCACTTCATTACAGGGGACTGGAATGCAAAAGTAGGAAGTCAAGAGATACCTACAGTAATAGGCAAATTTGGCCTTGGAGTACAAGATGGACCAGGGCAAAGGCTGAGAGAGTTTTGCTAAGAGAACGCACTGGTCATAGCAAACACCCTCTTCCAACAATTCATGAGAAGACTCTATACATGGACATCACCAGTTGGT
The DNA here is from genome assembly GCA_024291935.2 of Okapia johnstoni. Taxonomy (NCBI): domain Eukaryota; kingdom Metazoa; phylum Chordata; class Mammalia; order Artiodactyla; family Giraffidae; genus Okapia; species Okapia johnstoni. The sequence continues at coordinate 109,053,132 of CM044307.1, read as the reverse complement.
CAACACAGAAATCAGATTGATTATATTCTTTGCAGCCAGAGTTGGAGAAGCACTATACAGTCATCAAAAATAAGACTGAGAGCTGACTGTGGTTCAGATCATGAACTCTTTATTGCCAAATTCAAACTTAAATTGAACAAAATAGGGAAAACCACTAGACCATTCAGGTATGACCTAAATCAAATCCCTTATGATTATACAGTGGAAGTGACAAATAGATTTAAGAGACTATATATGATAGAGTGCTTGATGAACTATGGACAAAGGTTCATGACTTTGTATAGGAGGCAGTGATCAAGACCATCATCAAGAAAAAGAAATGCAAAAAGGCAAAAGGGTTGTCTGAGGGGGCCTTATAAATAGCTGAGAAAAGAAGAGAAACTAAATGCAAAGAAGAAACGGAAAGATATACTCATTTGAATACAGAGTTCCAAAGAATAGCAAGGAGAGAGAAGAAAGCCTTTCTCAGTGATCAATGCAAAGAAGTAGAGGAAAACAATAGAATCAGAAAGACCGAGATCTCTTCAAGAAAATTAGAGATACCAAGGGAACATTTCATGCAAAGATGGGCTCGATAAAGGACAGAAATGGTATGTACCTAACAGAAGCAGAAGATATTAAGAAGAGGTGGCAAGAATACACAGAAGAACTATACAAAAAAGATCTTCATGACTCAGATAACCACGATGGTGTGATCAGTCACCTAGAGCAAGACATCCTGGAATGCGAAGTCAATTGGGCCTTAGGAAGCATCACTACAAACAAAGCTAGAGGAGATGAATTCCAGTTAAGCTATTTCAAATCCTAAAAGATGATGCTGGTACAGTGCTGCACTCAATATGCCAGCAAATTTGAAAAACTCAGCAGTGACCACAGGACTGGAAATGGTTAGTTTTCATTCCAATACCAAAGAAAGGCAATGCTAAAGAATGTTCAAACTACCACACAATTGCACTCATCTCACACACTAGCAAAGTAATGCTCAAAATTCTCCAAGCCAGGATTCAGCAATATGTGAACCGTGAACTTCCAGATGTTCAAGCTGGATTTAGAAAAGGCAGTGGAACCAGAGATCAAATTGCTAACATCTGTTGGATCATCGAAAAAGCAAGAGAGTTCCAGAAAAACATCTATTTCTGCTTTATTGACTATGCCAAAGCCTTTGACTGTGTGGATCACAGCAAACTGTGGAAAATTCTTCAAGAGATGGGAATACCAGACCATCTGATCCGCCTCCTGAGAAATCTGTATGCAGGTCAGGAAGCAACAGTTAGAACTGGACATGGAACAACAGACTGGTTCCAAACTGGGAAAAGAGTAAGTCAAAGCTGTATATTGTCACCCTGCTTACTTAACCTATGTGCAGTGTACATCATGAGAAATGCTGGGCTGGATGAAGCACAAGCTGGAATCAAGATTGCCGGGAGAAATATCAGTAACCTCAGATATGTATATGACACCACCCTTATGGTGGAAAGTGAAGAAGAACTAAAGAGCCTCTTAATGAAAGTGAAAGAAGAGAGTGAAAAAGCTGGCTTAAAACTCAGCATTCAGAAAACTAAGATCATGGCATCCAGTCCCATTTCTTCATGGCAAATAGATGGGGAAACAGTGACAGACTTTATTTTTTGGGGCTCCAAAATCACTGCAGATGGTGACTGCAGCCATGAAATTAAAAGATGCTTGCTCCTTGGAAGAAAAGCAATGACCAACCTAGACAGCATACTAAAAAGCAGAGACAATACTTTGTCAACAAAAGTCCGTCTAGTCAAAGCTATGGTTTTTCTAGTAGTCGTAGATGGATGTGAGAGTTGGACTATAAAGAAAGCTGAACACTGAAGAATTGATGCTTTTGAACTGTGGTGTTTTAGAAAACTCTTGAGAACCCCTTGGACTGCAAGGATAGCCAACCAGTTAATCCTAAAGGAAATCAGCCCTGGATTATTAATTGGAGGGACTGTTACTGAAGCTCCAATACTTTGGCCACCTGATGCGAAGAACTGACTCATTGGAAAAGACTCTGATGCTGGGAAAGATTGAAGGCAGGAAGAGAAGAGGACAACAGAGGATGAGATGGTTGAATGGCATCACCGACTCAATGTACATGAGTCTGAGTAAGTTCTGCGAGTTGGTGATGGACAGGGAAGCCTGGCGTGCTGCTGTCCATAGGGTTACAAAGAGTCGGACACAACTGAGTGACTGAACTGTACTGAACTGATACTTTAATTTGGGGCTTCTCTGGTTGCTCAGAGGGTAAAGAGTCTGCCTGCAATGCAGGAGACCTGGGTTCAGTCCCTGGGTCAGGAAGATCTGCTAGAGAAGGGAATAGCTACCCACTCCAGTATTCTTGCTTGGAGAATTCCATAGACAGGGAAGCCTGGAAGGATACAGTCCATGGGGTTGTAAAGAGTCAGACATGACTGACTGAGTAACATTTGAATATATGTATATTTTAATTTAGTATTCATGATTAACACTTCCAATCCCTGTTTCAAAATGGCAAATATTGGCCAAGATCTAGGTATCACTTTTATATCATAATTTGTAGGATTTTATCTTTTCAGGTGGGATAGTCAGCATGAATGCTTTGTTAGTGATAGTCTCTTCTTAACTTCAGGAAGAATTGCTAATAAGCACGGTATCAGTAATTCATTTAACAAATACATACTAAAGTGCTTACTAAGTACAAGGCACTGAACATATGGTGAAATTGCCACCTCTTTATGAAGATTACATTCTAGAGGAGAAAATAGTCCTTGAACAAGTTAGAAAATGTAAGAAAGAAAGGAATTTTAATAAATTCTATGAAGGAAATAAATAGATTTTGAAAGCCTAAGCTCTGTGCTAGGTTCTGGCAACTTAGTGGTACATGAAATGGGCAAGGTTCACATGCTCATGGACCTTACAACTCTTTCTAGTGAGTGAGGAATTGAGAGTTGAGGAGGAAGTAAACTTAGATAAGGAGATAATAGAAGGTTCCTCTACAAAGAGGCTATTTTAGCTAAAGAAATGAAAATTTCAAAAGCAGGGGGAAGAACATTCCAGGTGGTGTTAAAGCAGCTGCAAAGGTTTTGAGGCAGGAAATGGCTTAGTTACTGGAGGAACAGAAAAGAGACCAGCATGGCTCTAACATAGTGAAGGAGATAGAAAGTTTAGCAAGATGAGGTAAGAGATGCTAAAAAGATCACTCCAACTGTCAAGGAGAAAACTGGATTAGAGAAGGGAAAGAGTAGAAGCAAGAGGACAATTTAATTTAGCAGGCTGCTGCTGCTGTCTGATGAGAAATCAGGATGGCTTAGATAGAGTCAGATGAATTTGAATGTATTTTGACACTATTTGTTGTGAGACTTGCTGATGAATGAGATATGGGAGTTGAAGGAAAGATAGATGACAAGAGCATTTTCTACATTTTTAGACAGAACAACTAGTGGATGCTGATGCCATGTGATGAGATGTTAAAGACTGGGGAAAATAATAGATTTTGAGGGGAAAAAAGTCAAGAACACCATTGTGAGATTCATATAGATGTGTATGCAGAAATTTCAATAAGCAGTTAGAAACCTGAGTTTGTTACTCAGAGGAGAGATTTCTTCTGGACGCATATATTTGAGGAAACATTAACTTCATAAACATATTTAAACTGTGAAGGAGAAATATCGTATGACATCCCTTATAGGTGGAATCTAAAAAGAAATGATACAAACGAACTTACAAAACAGAAAGAAGAGACTCCCAGACTCAGAAACAATTTACGGTTGCCGGGGATGGGGGCAAGGGATAGTTATGGCGTTTTCGGTAAAAATGTACACACTGATATATTTAAGATGGATAACCAACGAAGATTTACTGTATAGCGCATGGAACTCTGCTCAATGTTATGTGGCAGCCTGGATGGAAGGGGAGCTTGGGGGAGAGTGGATACATGTATATGTATGAATGAGTCCCTTCCCTGTCATATAGTTCACCTGAAACTATCACAACATTGTTAATTGGCTATACCCCAATATAAAGTAGGAAGTTAAAAAAAAAAGTGTATATAGAATAGCTAAAAAGAGAGGGTGAAAAGAGAAGTAAAGACTCATAACAAAGCTCAGAGTTGGACACTGGGAGGTAAAGCCAACAATGGAAACTGAGAAAGAATGGCAGAGGTGTAAGAAGAACAAGAAAGAGGGGCTTGTTACAGAAGCTATAGAACACATGGTTTTTTTTTTTTTTTTTTTGTAGGTTGAATGTTTTCCTCTGCATCACAATCTATGCAGTTCATGTGGGGCTGGTTCTTTCATTACACCTGACCCTCCTCACCAACTCCAGGTTGGATATGGCACCAAGTTTGCTCAATTAAGGTTTTACTATGACTTCTGCTGGAGCTTCCCAGATGGCTCACCGGGTAAATAATCTGCCTGCAATGCAGGAGACACAGGGGACGTAGGTTCAATCCCCGGGTTGGGAAAATCCCCTGGAGGAGGAAATGGCAACCCACTCCAGGATTCTTGCCTGAAAAATCCCCTGGACAGAGGAGCCTGGTGGGCTACAGTCCATAGTCTTGCAAAGAGTTGCACATGACTAAGCAACTAAGTATTCCTTGCCTATTATATTCAGCCAGTACTCATGAGGAAAGAGGCATTTTCCCCTCTACTTAAGACCAGTAAAGAGGATGATTGAGATAAGCCTAAAATTGCTAATAGCCTTCTTTGCTGCCACATGAGGTGAAACTGCCTAACAAACAAGATAACAGCAGAAATGTAAGCTGAGAGAGAAAAATAAATAGATTTCCGATAATATCGTCCATGGTCCCTTAAGCCAGCATCATTCATTGAACTTCCTTAATAAAGAAGCCAATAAATTCCTTTTGTGTTTAAACAAATTGGTTTGAGTTGTGTTCCTATTACTTGCAACCAATAGAGCTCACTATTATAGATGCCTAGGAGAGGAGGTGTTTCAAAAAGAGTGAATTAGTCGATTATGTGAAAAGCCATCGAAAGTTGAAAAAGATGAGATGCATTCATCTGATTTAGCAACGTAGAGTAACTAAGATGTTAGTGCAGTATGCAGACTGGAAGTCTATATGGAGTGGAAAAAAAGAAAAATTAGATGTGGTTAGGTAAAGACAGTGAAGGTGGCAACTTGCTGAAGAAGACTTTCTATGAAGCAAAGAAGCAAAGTTACTGCTGGAAAGGATTATGGTACCAAAGGAGAAGCAAGGAAAATTTGCTATTTACCTCTGATCATTCATTTATCAAATCTTTATCAAAGGACTCTGATGCTGGGACTGATTGGGGGCAGGAGGGGACAAAGGATGAGATGGCTAGATGGCATCACCAACTCAGTGGACGTGAGTTTGAGCAAACTCCAGGAGATAGCGAAGGACAGGGAAGTCTGGCATGCCGCAGTTCATGCGGTCAGAGTCAGACACAACTTAGCGACTGAGCAACAACTATGTGTTAAGGTATGTTAGACCTAGAAAGATTTTTAAAAATCTACCATTACCATCCTTTGCACTAGGAGTGGTGATCGTAGGCTATTTTTAATTAATTAATTAATTAATTAATTAATTAATTAATTTTAATTGGAGGCTAATTACTTTACAATATAGTAGTGTTTTTTGCCATACATTAACTGAATCAGCCATGGGTATACATGTGTCCCCCATCCTGAACCCCCCTCCCACCTCTCTCCCCATCCCATCCCTCAGGGTCGTCCCAATGCACCGCCCCTGAGCACCCTGCCTCATGCGTTGAACCTGGACTGGTGATCTATTTCACATATGGTAATATACATGTATCAATGCTACTATCTCAAATCATTCCACCCTCGCCTTCTCCCGCATGTAAATGGTCTTTACATTTGTGCCTCTTTTGCTGTCTCGCATATAGGGTCATCATTACCATCTTTCTAAATTTCATATATATGCATTAATATACTGTATGGGTGCTTTTCTTTCTGACTTTCTTCACTCTGTATAATAGGCTCCAGTTTCATCCACCTCATTTCATCCACTTCATCATTGATTCAAATGCATTCTTTTTAATAGCTGAGTAGTATTCCATTGTGTATATGGTATATATGCCACAGCTTTCTTATTCATTTGTCTGCCAATGGACATCTAGGTTGCTTCCATGTCCTAGCTATTGTAGACAGTGCTGCGATGAACATTGGGGTACATGTGTCTCTTTCAACTTTGGTTTCCTTGGTGTGTATGCCCAGCAGTGGGATTTCTGGGTCGTACAGCAGTTCTATTTCCAGTTTTTTAAGGAATCTCCACACTGTTCTCCATAGTGGCTGTACTAGTTTGCATTCTCACCAACAGTGTAAGAGGGTTCCCTTTTCTCCGCACCCTCTCCAGCATTTATTGTTTGTAGACTTTTTGATAGCAGCCATTCTGACCGGCATGAGATGGTACCTCACTGTGGTTTTGATTTGCATTTCTCTGATAATGAGGGATGTTGAGCATCTTTTCATGTGTTTGTTAGCATGATGGTAGGCTTTTAAATGAAAATAAAAATAGTATAAGGGAAAGTGGCAAAGATGTGTTAAAAAAAAAAAGAGCATGTCATCTGTCTGACTCATCACATTTTGTATTTGTGCAAAATACCACCCCCCTAAATTGCCCCAAAATGCTTGGTACACATTGAGGTAGACCTGCTTCTTCCAAGGAAAGAGGAGAATTCTGCTCACTCTGGGATGATACATTTAATGAAGAACTATTTCAACTTAGTTAGATCGTCTTTTACCACGGCAGTTGTCTTTGGTAAGAACCGTAATAAACAGCTATGAAACCTCACTGCAAGAAAAACAAAAAATACTTAGTGCTTACAATGTGCCAGATGCTATGTAAAGAGTGAGACTAAACAAATGAAAACACAGTCTTGGATACCTAAGAAATCAGTATCCAGAATGGGGACAAATATAAGCAATTCAAAACTTTGATAAGAATCATGATAAAAATAAACATAAGGCTCCATAGGAAATCTTCAAAGGGGTATCCACCTTAGAGTCTGAATCATTCCAAAGGAAGTGGAGTTTAACTGAATCTAGCATGGTGAGAAGGACTTGGGAGGATGACTGGTCTCCCTTACTTAGCAGTTTACCTGAAAAGATGCTCAACATCCCTCATTATCAGAGAAATGCAAATCAAAACCACAGTATGATCCAGCCAGTGTGCATGCATAGCTCTCCACACAGCCACACACAGGAAGTGTTTAATAACCAGCTGACTTAGCTATCAGTAGCTGCAGACTCCTATCTCTATATAGATATATGCAAGTAATAAACTAACATTGGTTAAGAATAGGCAGGAAATCAGCTATAGATTCATTTTGTGACAGTATTGTTTACTAGGGCTATCATGACAAAAATGACAAGGTGGCTAAAACAACAGAAATTTATTTTCTGAGGACTGAAAATCCAAGATGAAGTTTCAGAGTTTTGTTTTCTTCTGAGGCCTCTCTCCTTGGTTTGCAGATGCTCACCTTCCTGCTGTGTCCTCACCTGGTCTTTGCATGGTATATCTTTACATGTCCAAATGTCCTCTTCTCCTAAGGATTCATGTGTGTGTGCTAAGTCACTTTAGTCATGTTGAACTCTGTGCACCCTATAGGTTGTAGCCTGCCAGGATCCTCTGTCCATAGGATTCTCCAGGCAAGAATTCTGGAGTGGGTTGCCATTTCCCCCTCCAGGGGATCTTCCCAACCCACAGCTCAAATGCATATCTCTTTTGCTTTATGTAATTTCTTTTCTCTTATGTTATGGCATTGGCAGGAGCATTTTTTTTTTTTTTTTTTTTTACCACTAGCACCACCTAGGAAGCCCTCTTACAAGGATACCAAATAGGATTAGGGCCCATCTTAACAGTCTCAATAGGTCTTGAGCAAATCATCTCTTTAGCATATTGAGGATTCATCTCTTTAGCGTAATTAGCTCTTTAAAAACCTTATCTCCAACACAGTCATATTCTGAGATGCCAGGGTTAGGGCTACAACATATGAATTTGTGGGGACACAATTTCAGCCCATAATAGTAACCTTGGAAACTCAACATGGTAATCACGCTGAGATTCAGTTTCCTTATGTATAGAAAAGAGAAAGAGCAGAGTGCCCTGGATTACGTCTGGATGGATTTCAGAATCGACAGAAGGACTAGTGGGCTGGTGAACATTTCTATTTTCTACTTGCATAAATTGATAGGCATTGGTATTTTCTGGCAAGTGGTAAGGGAGGAGGTTTTTTGTTGTCTGTTTTGGTTTTGAGCTTTGTCATTTGAGAACAAGGAAGGAGCTGAAAGTCAGTGTCCCCTTGAATTTGCATGAAGTCCTGGTAGAGGACTGAGTGATTTCTTTGAGATTCTGGGTATAAACAGTCCTCCTTTGAGACTCAAGAACAAACTTCTATATATCACTGGGGAAAGGGCTATTCTTTCCATTTTTGTAAAGCACATAACATTGCTTTTTCATTTCCATTATATTTCAACCTATCAAATCAGATTTGCAGCATAATAAACATCCTCCAGATCTCAGTGGTTCACAAAAACAAACATTTATTTTTGGCTCAAGTTATACATCTGCAATTGTGAGAGAGCTGTAGCTGCCCTGGCTCTGTTTGGCTCTGTGTGGCTCAGTTCCACATGTCTTCTTCTTTCAGTCCCCTAATGGGACACCATTTACAGAGCAGTGAGGGAAGAGCAGCAAAACTGACGGAGACAGGTGATGTCTCCCGTATCTTGTGGCAAACATCCATGTCTTCTCACAGGCCATTGGCCAAAGCAAGCCTAGTAGCTAAGCCTGAAGTCAAAAGGCAGGGAAATGTGTAACAACCATAAGGAAGACAGCAATGAACTGAGATATATAATCCTCTTACAGGGAAAGAGGAGGCAAATATTGCAAACAATAATACAACCCACCACATGCTGCTTTTTGCTACTCATTTGAAAAAGTCTGGCCCTCATCCACATAGATAAAGTGAAGAACTATGCTGGTTTATCGGATAAATCATGTTACTGTATTTTTCCCAATGGCTGATTCACTGCCCCAGTGATTCTCTTTTTCTGTCTTTCAGAGCTGTGTGTGAAAGCAATCAGGATTTTCCTAAAAGTAGAAATATCAAGTCAATATGCCAAGCAGTCATCTTCAGAACCAAATGATAACATTTACAGTGAAGTTCAAACATAGGCACAGAGGTGGCAGGAGAAATTTTCTGCCCAAGTCTGAGTCAAAAGAAGTCAGGATGGCAGCATATGTTTATATGAAAATGGTTTAAGTTGTTTCGGAGTTCAGTATAGAACACATGTGTGTGCTATTTTAGTTCTGTAAAAAAGTTAAGCACTGAATTCAATTTTTAGAGCTTGGTACCATTACATATTTAAATTACATAACTCACAAGCCCTGCTTTGTTTTCATGCTCACCATGGGAACTTCTCAGTTGTTCATTCACTTATCGTTCATTCATTCATTCATATATTATCAAACATTCATTTAATCCTGAGTAGGCTTAGTATTTAGCATTAGAGAGACAAAGATGAATAATCATGTCCCAACCTGGAAGGACTCACAGTCTAATAAGGAACAGAGACATGTGAAAAAAAGAATTACAATATGAAAGACTAGTGCACAAAGTAGCCTGGTGAAACGGAAAAAAGAAAGTATTCTCTAGAGCAGACAGATCTGAGTTCAGGTCTCAACAATTGTCAGGGGTGTGACCTCAAGCACTTTACAAAAGTTCCCTGTGCCCCACCTTGCTTATCTCTAAAGATTATTATACCTACTTTATTGCTTTTCATGAGAATTAGGAATAACATGCATAAAACAACAACTACAGTTTCGGAACATAATACATGCTCAATAGAGGTAGTGTTGTTTATTATATTATGATATTTATTGGATGACTCAAAATAATTCAGTTTGGAGTGAGCATACAGCTGGAAAAATTTTTCTAAAAAGGTGACAGTTGAGAGGGAAGTGTATTCAAGGCAAAGGACAAAAATGTTGTATGGGAAGGGGGAAAATGTGTTTGGGTGCCTCTGGCCACAAAACACATAAAAGTGGGGAGAAGCAAGATGTGAAAGTGTGAACATTGGGTGGGGCAGAGCATGAACTTTCTGTGTCAGAGTAAAAAATGTTGAACTTACGGACTCTTTCCTTATAACTATAGCTGTTTGGCTGTCTTCCACTCGCTTCCTCTACCCTAGGTTGCCACCTGTAATTTGTGACAAATATTTCCAAGGCTCTTACTGTGGTCATCAGCAGATAAGGTGTTATTGCCTCCTCCTGCTCCTCCTCCCTGCATTCCCTTCCTCCAGCCCTAACCACCCCCATCCCTCTTCCGGGTTCTGCACTCAACTCTGCCCTGAAAGGTTATGTTACCTCCCACTAGCTTCCTGCTTTGTGAGACATTCCTCATGACTGTTCTGCTTGTCTTGAGGTTTCTATTTCCAGAAGCTAGTTAAGGATCTTTAATGAGCTCATCCTCGAGACCAATTATTTTATTTTGGAAATATAGGCCTTCTTTGAAATTGCTTTACAAAACATTTTTCTGTTTTCCTTTGAAAACTTTTTGATGTCATTTATCCTATCATTTCTTTCATCACATTCTATTTTGAAATTGCTTGCTTCCATTTTTGAGCATCTGTTTTTTCTTCAGCAAAGCATTTCATTTCTCCAGCCCCCATGGGCAGGTGGAACTAGAAATTTGCCCTTCTATGAACATTTCTTGTTTTTAATTCCAAAACCTTCCCCTAAACTCATTCAAATGCAAAACAGTCAAGGATTGTTCAAACCTTGCCCTCTTCTGACACTGGCAGAGAGAAGAGGTGTCCTCTGAAACTGTGAGTTCTTGTGTGGGCACAAGAACTGCCCATACCAACAGACCAATATCCTGCTGCTAGAATCAATACATTATTAATATGCAAGAAAATGGCTTTAAAAGCAACTTTGCAAACCTCACTGTGGGATAATATTGAGATCACTTATATTCATCCTCTCTTCCTGTTTCTTGTTCTTCCCCATTTGTATTGTTCAGTCTTCTCCCTCATATTTCCCTCTTTATTTTTAAATTTTCCTACCAACAAAATTACCACTGGTTTGATTTTCCAATTGTAACTTTTCAATTAGGTGCAATTTCTCTTTATTTTCATTTTTGTGGTCTACCCTTTATAATTTCCCCAAGTTTTTTGGAGGCCTCTTAACATTCTTTTAAATATCGTCAACCTAACATTTCACCTGAGACAATCTTATGGACCCCTAGGTCTAACATTTATTCTTCTTGGGGTCAGCTTCATTGAAGTATAATTTACACAAAATAAACTTCAGCAACTTTAAGTGTATAATTAGATGAGTTTAGCATAGGTAATCACTAGTCGAGATATAAAACATGCCCATCAACCAAGAAACTTGCCTGTTGACCCTCTACAATGAATCCTCTGCCTCCAATCAGTTCTTTCAATCTTTGATCTTGGTTCTATCACTATAATTTTGCTTTTTTGAAAATTTCATATAAATGGAATGCTACAGCATATAGTCTTTCATGTCTGTCTTCCTTCATTTACATAATACTCTTAAGATTAATCTATTTTGTTGCATGCATAGATAAGTCATGCCTTTTTATGGCTGAGGCATGTTAAGTTGTAGCGAAATACAACAGTTTGCTTATTCACTTACCAGTTGATGAACATTTAGGTTGTTTGAGTTTTGGGATAATAGGAATAAAGCCATCATGAACATTTGCATACAAGTTTTTGTGTGACCATATGTTTTCATTCCTCATAAATGTAGGAGTGAGATTACTGGGTCATATATCATGTGTTAAGTGTTAGGGGAAATGCTGACTGCAACCACCCACCCTAGCCAGGCACCATAGTAACCATTTGCGTAAGTTATTTTATGACAGGAAGTCCTAGTAAGAAACACAGAACTAACAAGCCACCACTAATCAGAAGAATTTGGGAAAGGTCAAAAGGAGATTCCTTGTGTCCCACCACCTCCCAGAATCCTCCTCGATGGAATCCATCTTGGTTGAGTGAGGTATGCATCACCAGGAAGGACCCTGAGTTAGAATGATTCATAAGAGACAACTCAGAAACTAGTCCTATCATCGTAAAACTCGAGACTGTGAGCCACGTGGCAGAGGAGTTCTCCTGGGTTCCCTTACCCTCCTGCTCTCTGCCCTGGTACCCCTTCCCAGTAAAATCTCTTGCTTTGTCTGTATGTGTGTTGCCTCAGACAATTCATTTCTGAGTGTTAGACAAGAGCCCACTCTTCCCCCTTCCTGCAACATAACTGTACCATTTTGCAGTCCCAAGATACACACTCACCAACATTCAGTTCAGTTCAGTTCAGTCTAGTCGCTCAGGCGTGTCCGACTTTTTGCGACCCCATGAATTGCAGCACGCCAGGCCTCTCTGTCCATCGCCAACTCCAAGAGTCTACCCAAACCCATGTCCATCGAGTCAGTGATGCCATCCAATCATCTCATCCTCTGTCATCCCCTTCTCTTCCCGCCCCCAATCCTACCCAGCATTAGGGTCTTTTCCAGTGAGTCAACTATTCGCATGAGGTGGCCAAAGTATTGGGAGTTTCAGCTTCAACATCAGTCCTTCCAATGAACACCCAGGATTGATCTCCTTTAGGATGGATTGATTGGATCTCCTTGCAGTCCAAGGGACTCTCAAGAGTCTTCTCCAACACCACAGTTCAAAAGCATCAATTCTGCGGTGCTCAGCTTTCTTCACCGTCCAACTCTCACATCCATACATGACCACTGGAAAAACCACAGCCTTGACGAGACAGACTTTTGTTGGCAAAGTAATGTCTCTGCTTTTTAATATGCTGCCTAGGTTGGTCAGAACCTTCCTTCCAAGGAGTAAGCGTCTTTTAATTTCATGGCTGCAATCACCGTCAGCAGTGATTTTTGGAGCCCCCAAAAATAAAGTCTGACACTGTTTCCACTGTTTCCCCATCTACTTGCCAATAAGTGATGGGACCAGATGCCATGATCTTAGTTTTCTGAATGTTGAGCTTTAAGCCAACTTTTTCACTCTCCTCTTTCACTTTCATCAAGAGGCTCTTTAGTTCTTCTTCACTTTCTGCCATAAGAGTGGTGTCATCCACATATCTGAGGTTATTGATATTTCTCCCGGCAATCTTGATTCCAGCTTGTGTTTCTTCCAGCCCAGCGTTTCTCATGATGTACTCTGCATATAAGTTAAATAAGCAGGGTGACAATATACAGCCTTGACGTACTCCTTTTCCTATTTGGAACCAGTCTGTTGTTCCATGTCCAGTTCTAACTGTTACTTCCTGACCTGAATACAGGTTTCTCAAGAGACAGGTCAGATGGTCTGGTATTCCCATCTCTTTCAGAATTGTCCACAGTTTATTGTGATCCACACAGTCAAAGGCTTTGGCATAGTCAAGAAAGCAGAAATAGATGTTTTTCTGGAACTCTCTTGCTTTTTCGATGATCCAGCGGATATTGGTAATTTGATCTCTGGTTCCTCTGCCTTTTCTAAAACCAGCTTGAACATCTGGAAGTTCACAGTGCACGTATTGCTGAAGCCTGGCTTGGAGAATTTTGAGCATTACTTTACTAGTGTGTGAGATGAGTGCAATTGTGCGGTAGCTTGAGCATTCTTTGGCATTGCCTTTCTTTGGGATTGGAATGAAAACTGACCTTTTCCAGTCCTGTGGCCACTGCTGAGTTTTCCAAATTTGCTGGCATATTGAGTGCAGCACTTTCACAGCATTATCTTTCAGGATTTGAAATAGCTCAACTGGAATTCCATCACCTCCACTAGCTTTGTTCGTAGTGATGCTTTCTAAGGCCCACTTGACTTTACATTCCAGGATGTCTGGCTCTAGGTGAGTGATCACACCATCGTGATTATCTGGGTCATGAAGATCTTTTTTGTACAGTTCTTCTGTGTATTCTTGCCACCTCTTCTTAATATCTTCTGCTTCTGTTAGGTCCATAACATTTCTGTCTTTTATCGAACATATCTTTGCATGAAATGTTCCTTTGGTATCTCTAATTTTCTTAAAGAGATCTCTAGTCTTTCCCAATCTGTTGTTTTCCTCTATTTCTTTGCACTGACCACTGAGGAATTCTTTCTTATCTCTCCTTGCTATTCTTTGGAACTCTGCATTCAGATGGGAATATCTTTCCTTTTCTCCTTTGCTTTTCATTTCTCTTCTCTTCCCAGCTATCTGTAAGGCCTCCTCAGACAGCCATTTTGCTTTTTTGCATTTCTTTTTATGGGGATTGTCTTGATCCCTGTCTCCTGTACAATGTCATGAACCTCTGTCCATAGTTCATCAGGCACTCTGTCTATCAGATCTAGACCCTTAAATCTATTTGTCACTTCTAGTGTATACTCATAAGGGATTTGATCTATGTCATACCTGAATGGACTTGTGGTTTTCCCTACTTTCTTCAATTTAAGTCTGAATTTGGCAATAAGGAGTTCATGATCTGAGTCACAGTCTGCTCCTGGTCTTGTTTTTGCTGACTGTATAGAGCTTCTCTATCTTTGGCTGCAAAGAATATAATCAATCTGATTTCGGTGTTGACCATCTGGTGATGTCCATGTGTAGAGTCTTCTCTTGTGTTGTTGGAAGAGGGTGTTTGCTATGACCAGTGCGTTCTCTTGGCAAAACTCTATTAGCCTTTGCCCTGCTTCATTCTGTACTCCAAGGCCAAATTTGCCTGTTACGCCAGGTGTTTCTTGACTTCCTACTTTTGCATTCCAGTCCCCTATAATGAAAAGGACATCTTTTTTGAGTGTTAGTTCTAGAAGGTCTTGTAGGTCTTCATAGAACCGTTCAACTTCAGCTTCTTCGGCGTTACTGGTCGGGGCATAGACTTGGATTACTGTGATTTTGAATGGTTTGCCTTGGAAACGAACAGAGATCATTCTATAGTTTTTGAGATTGCATCCAAGTACTGCATTTCGGACTCTTTTGTTTACCATGATGTCTACTCCATTTCTTCTAAGGATTCTTGCCCACAGTAGTATATATAATGGTCATCTGAGTCAAATTCACCCATTCCAGTCCATCTTAGTTCGCTGATTCCTAGAATGTCAGCGTTCACTCTTGCCATCTCCTGTTTGACCACTTCCAATTTGCCTTGATTCATGGACCTAACATTCCAGGTTCCTATGCAATATTGCTTTTTTCACCAACATTAGTGTCATTTAAAAGAATTTTAGCCTGATTGCTTACTGATATTAGTTTTATTTTACATATCATTAATGACTATTGAAATGGAACAGATCTTGTGTTTATTTGGCATTCATGTATATCTTTGGTGATGTGAATTTTCAAATATGTAGTGTGCTTTAATAGGGTGGTTTGTCTTATACTTGGCTTATAAGATCAATTTATATAGTTTGGATGCAAATCTTTTATCTGTTATATGTTTGGCTAATATTTTCTCCTAATATCTGGTTTGTCTTTTCATTTTCTAAAAAATGTTCTTTGAAGAGAAAATATTTAATTTGGGAGAAATTTATCAAGTTTTCTTTTATGTCTTATCTAAGAAATTTTTGCCAAACCGAAACTCACAAAGATTTTCTCGTATATTCTTTTCTAGTGGTTTTATAGTCTTTGCTCTTACATTTAAGTATTAAACTCTTTATATACACTGGATTTCACTTGCTAAAATTTTTAAAAACTTTTTCCACAGCTATTATGTTGATGAAGGATATTTTAAATATTATCAGCCTAACACATTGATGAAGTGTTCTATATTTGAAATGCCTTCACTTGGTTTTGTTCTCAGGATAACACATCCCTCATAAAGTGACTTGGAAAGGAGCTTTTTTTCTTATCTTTTCTGGAAGAACTTTTGTAGTATTGGTATTCTTTAAATCCTTAAATATTTGATAGAATTTACCAATGAAACCAACAAAACCTGGGATATTTTTTGGTCAATAGATTTTTATAGTATGAATTATTTTTCTTTAATAAATACAAGACTCTTTAGGTTATCTTCTTTGTTTGCTTGTTTGTATATTTAGTATACTCTGTTTGCATCTTTTAGGGAATGTACCCATTTCTTATAAGTTGTTAATGTATCACTATACAGTTTTTCCATATCATTTTAATATTTTTAGAATCTATAGAGATGTCCCTTATTTCATTTTTGATATTGATAATCTATGGCTTTCTCTTTTTATAAAAAATAATTCTGTCTAGATTTCATCAATTTTATTGAACTTAACAGAAATGCAGCTTTTAATTTCATTGATTTTTTTTTCTATTTTTGTAGATTTTTTATTTCATTGACTCTTATCTACAAATGTAAAATGTGAAAAATTTAGATTCATGTGATCCCTTATCTTCCTTTTGTTTTGCTTTGATTATGAGTAAGGTTTGGATTTGGCATATTACTTCTTAGATTTCTAACGATTCTAACAATTTAGGTGTTTTTCCTCATTACTTAAGTTGCAATAAAACTTGGAACTTACAGTAATTTAAAAAACCCTTTCATTGGAGGATAATTAATTTACAACATTGCTCTGGCTTCTGCCATACATCAACAGGAGTCAGCCACAGGCAGACATGTGATCCCTCCCCCATCTGCCACCTTATCCCGCCCCTCCAGGCTGTCAGAGAGCACTGGGTTAAGCTCCCTGTGTTACACAGAAAACTCCCACTGGCCATCTACCCTGCCTCTGGTAACGTGTGTGCTTCCATGCTGCGCTCTCAGTTTGTCCCACCCTCTCCTCACACCGTGTCCACAAGTCTGTTCTCTATGTCCGCGTCTCCATTGCTGCCCTGCAAATAGGTTCATCAGTACCATCTTTCTAGAATCCATACACATGTGTTAGTACATAATATTTGTCCTTCTCTTTCTGACTTATTTAAGATGCTAATTACTGTGTTAAGACAACCCAATAGATTTGACATGAAGGGAAATGCCTGCTTTAAGCATGAAAAACACTTTATCAGCAAACTGTTACTTTTATCAATTCTGACTAGAATTTTACATTGAGGCTCATAAAGGGTATAAAAACCCAAAAGATACTCTTGTGCTGAAAATTTACACTTTTTTTGTTGTTGTTTAGGTCTGAAGGGCTCATTTATTTCAGAGTTGCCTGTCAACTTATTTGTGATAGTGGGGTAGGTCTGATTGACAGGAGCAATATTACAAATTGGAAACTGGGACAGAGATATTTTTCTTAGCTTTACTTTCTTTGGTGGAGAGATTTTTGCAAGTGTGAGAATGACAGATATTTGGGTCTTCAGGGAATAATGGAAAAGCTGAAAGCTATTATTATCACAGAATAGATTTTGTGTCATTTTTGGTTCTCACTACAAAGGAAGATGTGAAAATGTGATTTGCTAATTTTAATACTTCATAGCCTAAGACAGTCTATGCTTTAAACCCCAGAGAGGTTTTTTTTTTTTTTTTTAAACTTATTTCTGAAGCCTAAGTGATCATCAGATGAAAACTACCCTTTGATTTCATTGGTCTATTATACCAGATTCTCAGAGAAAAAATCCACTGACATAGACTGGGATAGGTTGCTCAACCCAAAATACTATTCAAATTGTTGCTGAGTGAGTTAATTTTATAAAATCAATTTTAAGTTGTGACTGGAGATGAATCTTGGCAATCTTTGATTGACATGTTTTTTTTTTAAAACCCACTTTGCCCTAAAATTAACCTGCTTTAAAATCGATAGCTATGTCTCAATCACTTTTAAATGGTAGGCATAAATTGTTAAAAGATGTTATTTTTTTTTTGATCATCACATGAAATGTCTTTCCTAGGAATAGTTGCGGGATCATAATTTGCCTTTTACTCCAGGGACATTATATGCGGGAGGAGAAGGGGGCAGCAGAGGATGAGATGGTTGGATGGCATCTCTGATTCAATGGACATGAGTTTGAACAAACTATGGGAGATAGTGAAAGACAAGGAAGCCTCGTGTGCTGTGGTTCATGGGGTTGCAAAGAGTCAGACAAGACTTAGTGACTGAACAACAACAATCTTTCAGATGGGACTCAAAATACTTTTATTTTATAAAAATAAGTTCGGGGGCCTATAAATTTTATTTTCCTGAGTTGGACTATATATAAAGAATTTTTTAAAATATAATGATCTCATTTCCAAAAAGTATAATCTTTAGCGATATCATCTTGGATTTCGTACCATCCTTTTTTTTTTCTTTTTTTTTTCACATAACTGTGTTTACATGTATATTCTTATTTGTGCCTTCAGTAGCCTTATGATATAAAATAGGTGTCTTTATTTCCAAAGATACAGTGACAGAAAAAACAGAGTAACTAGTGATCATTTTTCAGGTACCTCTGAAAAAGAAATAGTTACAGGCTGTGAACTGGTCAGGCTCTTGAAGCCCTTTTGCATTGGCAACCATGTGAGAGGACAGTCTTATCAGGGCTGGAAAGGGAGTGGTATTCCTTGGAGTTGTGCATTGTTTCAAAATATTCTTTGTCTCTCAAGTGAGACTGACCAGTACATTCTGGGGCACACAGGAGCAACCTCAAAATTAACCCTGAGCTGTGCTTACATACCACTTGGTGGTTTATCTCGTGTGCTGTGTACTCAGTCAATTCAGTTGTGTCTGACTCTTTGCAACATCGTGGATTGTAGCCTGCCAGGCTCCTCTGTCTATGAGATTTTCCAGGCAAGAATACTGGAGTGGGTTGTTATGTATCTCCTGTGTCTCTTGCATTGCAGGCAGATTCTTTACCACTGAGCCACCGGAAAGCCCTATTCATCTCATGAAAAATGAAAGTCCTCAGTCGTGTCCGACTCTTTGCAATCCCATGGACTGTAGCCTGCTCGGTTCTTCTATCCATGGGATTCTCCAGGCAAGAGTACTGGAGTGAGTTGCCATTTCCTTCTCCAAAGTCCCCACAATCCGGCTGCCTCTCTGTAGCTGGAAAGTGTATGAGTGTTTGTGCGTGCTCAAGTGTGTCCAACTCTTTGCAACTCCATGGACTATAGCCTGCCAGCCTCCTCTACCCATCGGAATTTCCAGGCAAGAATATTGGAGGGTTGCCATTTCCTTCTCCAGGGGATCTCCCTAACCCAAGGATCAAACCCACATCTCCTGTGTCTCCTGCATTGGCAGGAGATTTTTTACCACTGCACCACCTGGGAATGATCTTCCTATAACTCACACTTGATCCTGTTGCCCACCTCTGTCCCCATCCTCCCTCTCCACAGGACTTAAAACCTTTCCTTTTCCTGTTTTCCCCTTAATAATATCCACATTCCTTGACATGGAATAAAAAAGAGCTTTATTACCCAACGCCTGATTCAGCCTTGTCGTTTTTCACCCGTTATCCTATCAACAAACACACACACTCTGCCCCATGCTCCAGCATACTGAACTACTTTCAGTTTTAGGAAAACTTCCTTCTACACAAACACTTACACATTCATGCACACACTGACCCAGCCCCTTGTTCCTTGGCTAATTCCTGAAAGTGAAAGTCGTTCAGTTGTGTCTAACTCTTTGCGATCCCATGGAAAGTAGTCCATGGGATTCGCCAGGCCAGAATACTGGAGTGGGTAGCCATTCCCTTCTCCAGGGTATCTTCCTAACCCAGGGATTGAACCCAGGTCTCCCACATTGCAGGTGGATTCTTTACCAGCTGAGTCACAAGGGAAGTCCCTTAAATTCCAGCTTATATGACATTTGCCACAGGAATCCCTTCCTGACTGGCTAGGACTAAGTGAGATGTCTCATTATATATTTCCATAGTTCATTGTACTTTTCTCTATCATATAGTTCTTGTCCTGCTGTATGGAATATGTCAATTTGCATTCCATCTTCCCCTTGCAATGTAATCTGCCTGAAGACAAGGACAATGTCTTATTTACCACTGTATCCTACAAGCCTAACACTGTTTCTGGTTGGTCATAAATGCTTAATTTGTATCGAGCAATAGACGGATGGCTGAATGCATCCTTAGCTTTAAGTGGTATCTCTGGAGAATTCTGAGGCTGTTCTTATATGTCAACAAAACAAGGGGTTAATTTTAAATAACTTTATAATGCCCTATAGGTTATATAGAAACTAAACTATGCTTGATTAAAAAAAAAATAATTTCAGTCTTTGGCAATCAAAACCATCCTGATCTTTATTCCTAAGCATTCCAAGATACATCTCATTGAATTGAAAATTAGCAAGGAATGTTGCAAAACTAAATTAAATATAAAACGTGTTTAATGAGAGCTTCACCCCACCCATAATCCCTTCTACAGAATTAAAAGGCCTTATCAGAGATATCAGCCATAACTCTAGAATTTTAGAGCTATATTATTTGGAATTGATTTAGATTAAAGCACTTCATGTTGAAACTAGGTCTTTTCCATTGTGATGGAGTAATCAAATTCTGACAAATACTATTTCCCAGAAAAAAAAAAAAAAGAGTAACATTTCAATACGTTTTCATCAGGGCAAATGTGTAAGAACAAAAATCCATGAAATGGTACATATTTGAGTAGATATTGACAAAAATGAAGAAAACATAGTTTGGTTAGTGAAATTGATGCCACTGCAATGAACTGTATTGTGTAAGAGGATCATAAATTCTCAAGAAAATGATAGATTATGATATATTTGTCAACATTAGCACACATGAAAATATCGTGAGTCAGGAAGCTGTGGTCAAACAAGAGAATATTCTCTGGGAGTACCAACACGAGGCCAAGTGTATATTTGCTAAATTGATACAGTGGCACAATCAGAAATAAACCAATTTTGGCCTCAATTAGAAAATAAAACAATCATTAGAAGTTTGGCTCAATCTTTAATTTGCCGATTGGGTACTTTAAATTCATGCAGGCATTGTTATCATTACAACCGTGTCCAGGGAACTTTCTTGGGGCAGATTCTGTACATCCAAGTAAGTGCATATAAGTTTGAGACACACCAACAAATTCTTTAATGAGCAGAATCAGAGAACTTTGGTTGAGGGGGGAGTTGTCTCCTGTAATTACATGACATTATGTTTATTTTAATGTTTCCTAACTACCTGCTTGCTCTTCATGATCTACTTATGAGTATAATTGTCCCAGAGAAGGGCCAAGAAACATGAGATCCCCAGGACATTATGCTTTAAACATGACAATCAACTCAGAATATGTTCAAGGTGATTTTTTTCAAAAGGACTCTCCGTACACTGATGAAGAAAGGATAGGAGAAACTCCACATATGTTATCATGTAGAACCTTTGTTTGACTTCTACTTAGAAATATCTTTTAACTGACTTTTGACTATATTTTCCACTAAGACTACAGGATTTATGAAATGTGTGTGTGTGTGTGAGAGAGAGAGTCACTCAGCTGTGTCTGACTCTTGACAATCCTATGAACTGTAGCCCGCAGGTTCCCCTGTGTCTGTGGGATTTTTCCAGCAAGAATACTGGAATGGATGGCCATTTCCTCTTCCAGTGGATCTTCCTGACCCAGGGATTGAACCCATGTCTCCTGCATCTCCTGCATTGCAGGCAGATTCTTTACCACTGAACCACCAAGGAAGCCCTGATGAAGTATATTACTGGGTAAATGAATCTTAGTGTGCTAGGCTGAAGATGACCCCCAAAGAGGTCCAAATCCTAATTCTCTTACCTTGTGAATCTTACCTTATGTGGGAAGAGGGACTTTGCAGATGGGTTAAATTAAGGATTTTGAGATGAGAAGATTATCCACATGGGTCTGATGTAAACACAAGTATCCTTATGAGAGGCAGGAGATTAGAGGAAGCAGTAGGGATATAACAACAGATGCAAAAGGTCAGGAACCAAAGGAAGAAGGTGGTCTTTAGCAATTGAAAAAGGCAAGAAAATGGATTCTCACCTCAGTTCTCCAGAAGAATAGCAGTCCTGCCAACACTCGGATTCTAGACTTCTGACCCAGGACTATTACAGAATAAATCTGTTTTGTTTCAAGCCACTAAATTGGCGGTAATTTGTTTCCACGATAGAGAACCAGTACATTCACTTAAGAAATGTAATTTTTAAACTTAACTCCAAAGTTTTACAGCTATCATATTCATGTGTATACATATATAATCTCCAATGTTCATAAGTTTGACAACATAGCTAAGTTATGCAGTTTAGCATAGCTTCTAAATAAAAATAAAAAAACTAGATGAAGTTATAACAAGTGAGATATTAGCAAAATTCTGTCTTCTTTATCATTAAATAAAGCTCTCACCAATTAGGAAAAGTAATAATTTTCCAAGTATGCTTAAATATTAGGTTCTTCAGATTCCTTAAAGGATATGTGCATGTTCTTAAATGTCAATAAATTTTATTTTATGATACTGTGTTTCAAATGTTCATACCCAATGTCTAGACAGTTCAAAAATAGTTCCCATCACTTCTGTACAAATCTTAATGTGGCTTGAGGTAAACACAGATCCTGTGAACTATGTGTTTTGAGTTTTAGCACTGAATTCTGTAGGGAGAAACTGGACTTCTCAATTGATCTTGTAGGTGACAAGAAAATGGTATCACTTATTTTCCTTACAAAATGGAAAAAAAAAACACAATAAATTTTATTAGAAAGTATTTTTACAAAGGTTAAGACACTGATTTCTGAAGACACAACTACAGTCTCTTTTCCTCTGAATTTCTGTCCCAGTTCCTAGTATTTATTTTATCTCTCAGCTAACTGGATAGTCAGAACTCATGCACCTTTAAACACAGGAGCTTCTTGAATTTTTTTTCACTACCTCAGGAACAGCTGCTCCTTGGTGATGTCATGTTTCCTTCCTGACCTTGGGAATACCATTTAAAAGCAACCATTTCCAGGGAGTAAAAAGCATAGCTTCTGAGCCTCAAGTCATGCTACCAAAATAGTCCATTAGACCGTGCTTTTCAGCTTAGTTACGTCATAATGAATCAGTCTCTTCTCCTCTGGACTGTGTTGATGACTATTCCCCACATTTTGTCAATTTCAGTATAAACCTGTAGCTGCCAAAGGCATTAGGAGGGGACTAAGGAAATCCTATAGGAGAACAATGACAGGAAATAGCCATTAAGAAGTCTGGAAAAGTTAAGTTAGAAGAAAGTGGGGTTTGGCCATAGGGAAAGAATTGCAGGTGGGAATGAATTTAGAAAAGTAAACATAAAATTTTAAAAATTAGCAAGGTTGTATGTAAAGTATATTGAAATAAAGGCTAATAAATTGAGGAGATAGAGATTATGGCAGAATTTTTTTTTTGGACTAAGTTGGAATCATTGTAATTGAGGTTCTGATTTTTTAAATCTTTTTAAGACAAAAGTTTCAACGGACCTGAAACCAAGGGATGGCCAGGTTTCTCAGTTCAGAGCTGATTTCATTGAACTGTGAAGTTAGTGAAAGGAAAGATTTGTTTTCCTTAAACATCTGTAAGGAAATATGTTGTTAAATATTTATAGGTTTAGGGAACAGTCTGTAATTACATATCTTAGATAAATAAAAGCAATGTGTTAGGATCTGTTAACTTGGAAAAAATGACCTCATTCAGGGAATGATACAATGGGAATTAATTATTACATTTAATTTTTTTTTTAAATTCATCAATGATTATTTGACCTTATCTCCTTGTATCAGATGCCCATATCCAAAGTCAGTTAGGGAAATGAGTAATAATGAAAGAAAATCCTCATGAATGACTGGATGAGGCATGTGAGAACAGTTCATGTCTAAATTTGTCATTGGGTTGTAAGAAGCTCTTTCTTGCTTTTGCCTGTTAATCTTGAACATTTTTTTTTTTGCCAGATTGAAGATTATATAAAGCAAACCTGTATCTTCATAAAGAGTCACTTGAGACAGTAAATCAGAGAGACCGATAACTTCATTGATTTCCACAGTTGAGAGACACCTTCAAGACCATCTAAAACAACTTACTTACACAGTTAAAAAGCTGAGTCTGAGAGTACTTAAATAATTTATGAAGTCACACACTACTAGAATAAACAAGTTTCCTGATTCCCAATACAATGCTGCTAGAGAAGACTTTAAATCCTTACTTCTACTAATTAATTTTGGATCCAGTAGTAAAGCAATATGAGTCAAATGGACTACCACTTATCATTCTCAAGGATACAGTGAAATAAATTCCTTGTGTTAAGTAGATGATGGCTAACTCTCCAAATGCAGGAAAAGTACTGTGAGAAACCCATTTTGGGGACTGGTAATCATGGCATAGTCAGTGGTCAACCAAGTAGATACTGGGCATGATTCCTTGTTACTTGAATGCTATGGGCCTTGGGGCAGTTAATGAAATCTGTCTGATCCTTTGGTCATCTGGATCTACCCTTATTTAAATTTCAAACATAAATAACACAGGTAAAGAGAAAAGTCTAAGCTCAGGTCAAAGAAGGAGAACCCTGGTTTACATGTTATGTTAAACTGAACTGTCTGCCCCATGCAACACAGCCACATGCAAGGTTGTTCTTTTAATCTTCAGTGAGACTGAGAAAGCCCCAGAGAACTGTTTGGAGCAGCAGTATTTGATTTCTGCATCCAGAGCCAGAGCATATTCTTAACTTGTGTTTCCTAGTCTCAGCCCAAACTAAATCTGATAACTGGACATATGGCTAGTAAAGTTCATGCATTTATTTAAAAACATGTATTGAATGCAAGATGTTTAATCTTTGAAGTTTCAGTTTCTCATCTATAATAGGGACATTGTTTAGGATGGCCTTCAACCTTATTGTGAAGATTAGATGAGTTCTTGCATGTAAAGCTTTCAGCATAGTGTTTGGCTGATAGAAAGTGCTTAAATATCAGTAATGATGTAGAAGAAGAGAATGAAGAGGAGAATCACAACTTTCCATTCCAGATGCTAAAAGGAACATTCATGACCCTTGACCACAATGTGATCTTCCATAGAGAGAGACTCTTATCATGGCAGGGAATGTTTTACAAAGAAAAAAAGCCAAAGGTTTTGGGACTTACTTAGACTATCTTCACACTAGACATGTTGGAGTTGGTCTCCCAATAATGGAAGATAAATGGATATTAACTGGATGAAAGAATAGAATCTAGGATAGATTTTATTATTAATAATTAATCTGCTTCCAAAAAGGGATTTGAAGTAACTTATAATAAAAGGATAGATATGGCATTATGAGTATGGGCTTCCCAGGTGGCATCAATGGTAAAGAACCCACCAGCTAACGCAGGAGACTCAAGAGATACAGGTTTGATTCTTTGGTTGGGAAAATCCCCTGGAGGAGGGCATGGCAACCCAATCCAGTATTCTTGCCTGGAGAGTCCCATGGACAGAGGAGACTGGTAGGCTACAGTCCATGGGGTCACAGACATGACTGAAGTGACTTAGCATGCATGCCCACATAGCTCCATTAAAGCAAGGATTAAAGAATGAAGACCAAGTGGCATGAGAAGATGCTTGAACCAGAAAGCTTTGGTTAGGGGTGATTACTACAGTGGCACATTAAACTCACTGTGGTTAAGATCAAAGCACTTAAATAATCATCTTTATAAATAAAATGAAGCATATCAATTTATATTAGATACCTTTCCCTGGCTTTTCACTCTGAAGGGAAATGTATCATGTAGACAGTGTCCATAACAGTAGTTTTTATTAGGTGAAGTTATCTCTTTTATAAACTTTCATAAAACTTAAGGACTCAGTCTTTAAAATTTTCATTCTCTGAAGGCATTTCCATAGGGAACAAAAGTAATCAAATGTGATACAGTCTAGGAAGTTGGCTTTCTGATCATTCAAGAAGAGAGGCTTAGATTGATAGTTAAGAATACCGCTCATACAGTATAGACCCTGCTGGACACTTAAGGACTAACTCAGATTTTGCTTAATTAGGAGAGCAATCAACTTAATATAGAAGTCACCATATATTCCAAAAATATAGTTATTCTCAATCATTAAAGGTGATACATCTGCTTTGGATAAAATGCTTGGCAAGTGTTTGACAAAGTTATCTATTTTGTTATAAAAACGAAAGACTCTGACCTGAATCTGTTGTAAATGAAACGGTGACTTTCACAGGTGGGTTGTAGGCACATAGGTAGGTCGTAGGTAGGTAGATAGGTAGACAGGTGCTGGGCATGGTGGCGGTCTTAAGGAAACATTTCCTAGGAATTGGTCTGGATCTCAAATTCTTAAAGACCCAAAGGTTATTCTCATCAAGCAGTAACTCCTAACTAGGGATTCACAGCAAAATCATGGGGTAATTTTTTCAGAATAGTCTCTTCACACATCCCCCAAATTTGAATCTCTAAAAATAAGGCCTGTGAATGAGTTTTTAAAAATAAAATCCCTAAAAATTTTTGATGCAAATCCTGAATAAGAGTTCTGTCACTGTGTTGTCAAGACTTAAACTGTGGTCTGAGAGTATATTATAGCAGAAGTTGGCTTCTACTGTCTAAAGAACGCCTAATATGGTTCTTCTGGAATATTTTGTTTTGAGGAAAATAGAATTTCAGTAATTCTAATAACTTGGGTTTACTGGAAAATATATTGCAAGACAGCTAAGTGGATTTTCTGCAGAACGGGATTTATTTAGAATTGTCCCTTTGCATTCAAAATATGCCAAGCACTTCTGATTTTGGTGAAAATGATATTGAATTTGGTAATAAATTCAGTTTGACTTGCTCTTTAAGGCTACTTTTAGAATGCTGCCATAAAAATCACATGATCAGTATACAGAATAATGTTAACTTCCTTCCCTTTAGCAGAGCAGGAAGTCAGACATCCTGTAAAAAATGATTTACATTATTTATGTAATGTCCATTTCATTCTAAAAAAGACTTGCAGTGGTATACACATTCTTCATGAATAAGTTGAAGAGGAGGAAGTCTGGGTAGGGTCCTGTTTTATGCTGTTTTCTTTTGACATTTAATCCACCAAGAGTCTATTTCTATTCACTTTGATTCCTGTGCTAATCTGAGTATGACTATCAAAGCCTTCTAGGTTCACTATCTACCCTCTTACCCTTGGGATCTCAGCTAGTCTCATGGCTATGTATAGATAACTTTCAAATTTCCATCTTCTTCCTACAACTCTCCAGTGACTGCTCAAGATGGGTCACTACTAGGTTAAAGAGTTTAGAGTTTATCCTGAAAGACAGGAGACTACAAATGACTCTCTCTTGACAACTTTTATTTGTTTTTGAAAACTCTTCAGCTATGTGAAAAGTCATTAATTGAAAATAATTCTAGTATTTTAAAGAGACATGCTCCTATGTGTTCCAGCCAAAATAAAGATATGTAAACAATTTTCATATACAGATAACCAGATATCACATGAATACTAAAAAGACAGGCATGTCTATCTAATAAATTAAACAACATGTCCAAGACAAACCTCTTGACTCCTTACTTCCCCCACCCAACCTATTTCTTCTTTAGTCTTCCTCATTTCAGCTGCTCATTCTTTTTCCTTAGTCTACTGATCTATGATTGATACACAAAAAGCTGTACATATTTAATATGTAAACTTTGATGTTTGGAGAGAAGTATACATCTGTGACACCATCACCACAATCCAAGCCATAAATATATTCTTCACCCCCAAAAGTTTCATCTCACTCTGTTTAATTGATTATTATCATGATAACAATATTTAACATAAGTTCTACCCTCTTAGCAAATTTGAAGTATACAATACAGTATTATTAACTACAGGTACTATTCCCTGATGGCTCAGCTGTACATGCTCCCCTGCCAACGCGGGGGACAGGGTTTCGATCCCTGGGTTGGGAAGATCTCATGGAGGAGGAAATGGCAACCCACTCCAGTATTCTTGCTTGGGAAATCCCATGGACAGAAGAGCCTGGCAGGCTATAGTCCATGGCAGGCTAAGTCTACAACTTAGTGATTAAATAACAAGAACTATGCTATACTATATAGCAGATCTCTGGGACTTATTCATCTTGCATAACTGAAACATATCATTATCTAATACCTCCCTCTTTCCCCCCCTCCTTTCCTCTGGAAAACGCCATTTTATTCTTTGCTGCTATTCACTATCCACTTTGTTTTTCAGTTGCTCAGTCATGTCTGACTCTTTGCCATAGCATGGGCTGCTTCCCTGTCCATCACCATCTCCTGGAGTTTCCTTAAACTCGAATCGCTAATGCCATTCAACCATCTCATCCTCTGTTGACCCCTTCTCCTCATGCCTTCAATCTTTCCCAGCATCAGGATAGTGAGTTGGCTTTTTGCATCAGGTGGCCAAAGTACTGGAGCTTCAGGTTCAGAATCAGTCCTTCCAATGAATATTCAGCATTGATTTCCTTTAGAATTGACCGTTTTGATCTCCTTGTCATTCAGAGGACTCTCAAGGGTCTTCTCCAGCACCACCACAGTTCAAAAGCATCAATTCTTTGGCACCCAGCCTTCTTTTTGGTCCAACTCTCACATTCATACATGGCTACTGGAAAAACTATAGCTTTGACTGTATGGACCTTTGTTGGCAAAATGATGCTTTGCTTTTTAATATGCTGTATAGGTTTGTCATAACTTTTCTTCCAAGGAGCAAGTGTCATTTAATTTCATGGCTCCAGTCTCCATCAGAAGTGATTTTGGAACCCAAGATAATAAAGTTTGTCACTGTTTCCATTGTTTCCCCATCTATTTGCCATGAAGTGATGGAATGTGCTAATCTGAATCTGAATATGAAAGCCTTCTATGTTCACTCTCTACACTCTTACCCTTGGGACCTCAGTTAATCTCTGAGGTCTATACTAGAGTTTGACTAGCATAGAATTTTTATGTAAGTGGTATAATGTAGCATTTGTCTTTCTGTGTCTGGCTTATTTCACTTAGCATAATA
The DNA here is from genome assembly GCA_024291935.2 of Okapia johnstoni. NCBI lineage: Eukaryota > Metazoa > Chordata > Mammalia > Artiodactyla > Giraffidae > Okapia > Okapia johnstoni. The sequence continues at coordinate 109,024,353 of CM044307.1, read as the reverse complement.
TTCTCCAGGTTCATGCATGCTGTCACAAAAAGCAGAATTTCTCATTGTAAAATCCTATTTGTTCTATTTCTCTCCATCTCCTTGCCATTGGCCTAGCTAGGCTGCTCCTACCTCTTACTTGGATTATTTTACTAGCTTCCACACTATTCTCTCTGCTTGCATTCTTGTGCCCTAATAGCTGTTCTTTTTTGTTTAAGGCTTTATTTTTTTAAAAAACATGGACCATTTTTAAAGTCTTTATTGAATTTATTATAATATTGATTCTGTTTTATGTTTCATTTTGGGTTTTTTTTTTTTTTTTTTTTTTTTTTGGCACAGAAGCACGTGGGATCTTAACTCCCTAACCAGGGATCAAACCCATTCCCTGCGCATTGGAAGGTGAAGTCTTAACCACTGGACTGCCAGGGAAGTCTCCCTAATATCCTTCTTTTTTTTACTTATTTATTTTAATTGGAGGCTAATTACTTTACAATACTGTATTGGTTTTGTCATACATTGACATGAATCCGCCACGGGTGTACATGTGTTCCCCATCCTGAACCTCCCTCCCACTTCCCTCCCCATCCCATCCCTCTGGGTCATCCCAATGCCCCAGCCCTGAGCACCCTGTCTCATGCATCGAACCTGGACTGGCAATTCATTTCACATATGATGATATACATGTTTCAATGCCATTCTCCCAAACCATCCCACCCTCGCCCTCTCCCACAGAGTCCAAAAGCCTAATATCCTTCTTGACAAAGCAGCCACAGAGATGCTTTTATTAAAGTCCAGATAATTAATAACATTTCCCCTAAGAAGGTCCTTCAAGAAAATTTTTAGACACTGTCTTAAAGACTGAAGCTTCCCAATACTGGTTAAAAACCAAACTGAAACAACAAAAAACCACATAAGCTCTAAGGAGAGTTCTGTAATCAGCAAAACACAGGAAATGGCACAGGTCTACAAACTGATCTTTATGAGCAGCCTACCTAAATTTGAAAGTGTTAGGGGTTGATTTGCAAACTTTTAATGGAGACAGTCAGTATAACAAAGCATGTAAGTATTCTGCCTTATCATGTCACCACAGCACCATGATTTTTCAGGAAGCATTCAAAAAGAACATTTAGGAGAATAGGCATTTGTTGATTCAGTCAGTTCTAGAAAAAGGTACTTTCTAAAATACCTCTTTGCTGTGGTATACACATTTAATACCATTTTATTGTTTTCCCTGAATCCTCTATTGTATGAGAACTTAATCATGTCAGTCTTAGTTCTGCCAGCTCAGGTCCTTTTTAGAAAAGCACAGTTCCTGCATTGGTACAAGGTTTCTGTCATTCCACATGGCTGGAAGGTAACGTGTGAAATGGCATCAGATAAGGCAGGGGTTAGGTCACCCATCCTTTCAAACTAGGTTAAAGAGTTCAGAGTTTATCCTGAGAGTAGGAGAGTACAACTGAGTCTCTCTTGACGACTTTCATTTGTTCTTGAAAACTCTTCAGCTGCGTGAAAAGTCATTAATTGAAAATAATTCTATTATTTTAATGAGATGTGTTTTTACATGTTCCATCCCAAATAAAGACATATAAACAATCACATACAGATAAATAGATATCACATGAATACTAAAACATTTCTATAAATATTTAAAAGGAAATTCTGAACCTCAATTTCCCATGTGGGGCAGGCATGTTTCCCCATGCCAACATGTGTGCCCCAACAAGAGCTGGGTGTCCTACAACTCAGTTCTGACACGATCTACCTGGAGATCACACAGATCCCACAAGTTAAGGGTTCAGACCTACAAGACTGCCCCTACCCTCACTTCAGAAGCTAATCAAACACCCAGGTTGTCACTTGTGCTTTTTACTAACTGGCTATCAGTTGAAGGTTCCAATGACCCCCTCCTTGGGCTTCAGACACCAATCACAGATCCAGGTTGTTACCTGAAGTCCTGACTAGAGGTTCCCAGGACCCCCTCCTTAAGTCCAATAATTTGCTAGAGCAGCTCATAGAACTTAGAGAAACATTTTACTTGCTTCATCACCAGTTTTTAGTGTGTGTGTGTGTGTGTGTGTGTGTGTGTGTGTGTGTGTGTGTGTGTGTGCGTGCGCATGTGCACATTCAGCTGTGTCTTACTCTTTGCAAGCCCATGGACTGTAACCTGCCAGGCGAGAATTTCCCAGGCAAGAATACTGAAGCAGGTTCCCATTTCTTTCTCCATGGGATATTCCTAATACAGGGATCAAACCCTCATCTCTTGAGTCTTCTACATGGGGAGGCAGGTTCTTTACCAGCTGAGCCACCAGGGAAGCCCAGTTTATTATAATAGGATATAATTTGGAAAGAGCTAGATGGAAGAGATGCATAAGGCTACCTATATGGGAGGAGGCAAGGTAAATGTTCTGTCAGTGTGCACCATTCTCCCCAAATATACATTAGTCACCAACCCTGAAACTCTGAACACCATCCTTCTGGATTTTTATGAAGGCTTCATGACAAAGGCAGGATTGATTAAATCATTGTGTGAGTACTAAATCACTTCAGTCGTGTCTGACTCTTTGTGACTCTGCAGACTAGCTTATCATGTTCCTCTGTCCATGGAATTCTCCAGGCAAGAATACTGAAGTGGGTAGCCATTCCCTTCTCCAGGGGATCTTCCTGACCCAGAGATCGAACCCTCATTGCCTGCATTGTGGGCAGATTCTTTACTATCTGAGGTACCTGGGAAGCCCAGTTAAATCGTTGGCCACTGGCAATTAACTCAGTCATGTCCAGTCTCTCTCCCCTCCCTAGAGGTGGAGGTGGAAGGGCAAGGGGAGAGTTAAGGGGGGGCTGAAAGTGCCAACCCTCTAATAAGTGGTTGATTCTCCTGGTAGTTAGTCCCCCATTCTCAGGGTATATAAGGACTTTTAAAAATCACCTGATTAACATAACAAAAGACACCTTTATCACTCTTATCACAGGAAATCCCAAGGTTCTTTAAAACTAAGAGCCAGGAACTATGGACAAAGACCAAATATATATGAGAAATACATTTGGCCCATCTCAAAGTGTATATATATATATATATATATATACACACACACACACACACACACACACACACACACGCACTTCCCTTGTAGCTCAGTCGGTAAAGAGTCTGTCTGCAATTCAGGAGACCCGGGTTTGATCCCTGGCTCGGGAAATGGCAACCCACTCCAACATTCTTGCCTGGAGAATCCTATGGACAGAGGAGCCTGGCAGGCTACAGTCTATGGGGTTGCAAGAGTCGGACACAGCTTAGTGACAAAGCCACTGCCATCATGCTTAGTCATGATCCTTTGTTGATTAATTTACATTTTATTTCCATGTCCTTCCTCAGCACACACATGAATGTATATATATATAGTTATTATCAATTTTATCTCTATTTCTGTACTGTTAACATGTACTGTTACCTTCACACTTCAAACACCAAAATCATCATGTAATATAAATACATATTTCTTATAAGTCATAATATCACAGTGTGATGATAAATACAGTCTGTATATATAATGTGCAAATACCTGAAAATTCATTGTACTTGCTAAAGAAAGAATTTGCTTGTGAGTAGTGAAGGAGAATGTCAATGAGAAAGTCTTAAGAATGGGCATATTGTTATCTTATATTCAAATTGCACTAAAAATGAGGTTTTTACACACACATTCAAGCAATCACAAAATAACTATGAGCTAAAGAAAAGGCTAATGTGAAAAAAGTGCATGCTCACAGCAGTTTAAAGAACTATACCTTCTCATCATTCTAATTCAGCTTATGCAAGCAAAACAACATGTTTTTGATTCACTCCAAAACTATTCACATCAAATTTGTCCTTCAGTGTCACATAAATTGTTAAATGTAACTTTGCTTAAGACTGTAATGTTACTCCATGTGCTATATTTATTTAGTGTGTTTGGAGGTAAAAAATAAAGATTGTTATACTAAGAAATAAATTTTCTGAAAAATAATCTAACTCTTCCAGAGCCATAACAGCAAATAGGCATTAACAGCCATTATGATATGTACATCTTTTGGCAAAAATGGGGGATACTCAGCAAGGAGAGGGCATAATCAGATTTGGCATTTATGGGCAGAGTAGAGTGTAGGCAAGCATTTATACAGCTGAAAGAAATGAGATGGACAGTGCACTGATTAGCAGACAGGTTTAACTGGACTTACAGATGGTGTGAAAGTGAAGACTATGGAGAGAAAGAGGTTGGTGGGTGATAGTGCATGTACCGAGAAATATGACAGGAACAGAAGTACCATCAGGGTGAGGAGAGAGAAGGCAGTCTTTTGAAGAATTGTTGGTTTTGAAATCTCTACAGGAAACCTAAGTGGAGATGTCCAATAGGGAGTTACACAAATCTGGAGTTCAGGAATAAAATCTTGGCAGAAGCCAGAGGTTTGAGAGTCACTGTCAAATGATATTAGAAGGTAGAAAAATGGATGAGATTGCTTTGGGAGAGAGAATAAAGGAGACATGGGGCAAAACCCAAGGGCCATCAAATTTTAAAAGATGAGCAGAAATAGAGTTCACAAAGAAGACTGAGGAGAAGGAACTTGAGACAGAAAGAAAAACCATGAGAGTATGGGACCACACAAGCTTTTCAAGGAGTTTTTCAAGGAGGAAGGGTTAAGTACTGAGAGCTCAAATGAGATAAGACTAAAACAATGTATATTAGATCCAGCAACAAAAGGATCAAAAGTTATCTCAATGAGAATGATCCCAAGGGGATATTGGGAGAAGAGGCTATTTGGAAGGTGTTGAGGAATGTGTTAAGTTTTGAACAAACTTGAGAAAATCATCTGGCAGAGTTGACATCTCTAAACATAAAAGTCAAAGTAGTTATATTCAGAAACTCCTTTGGGAAGGTCTCATAGCGTCTATTAGTTTTCCACAACTGCTCAGCTGCACAATGAGAGATGAAAAGAGCTCCTACATTCATCTCACTCTGTCTTTCATTTTCCCTCTAAACAAAGGCTAAAATAGATTTTATTGGGCTATTCTCCTTATCTTAAGAGTTGTTTACATGTTTCATTAACTTGGGGGCAGCTGGAAGACTGGACACTGGATAAAATGGGATTGTACAGGTTATATTATTCTTAAAGACTGATCAAGTTTTATCTTTTATTTTCTGTTTACAAATTCAACCTGACTTTTGGTATATTTCATATTTAACAAACCTATTTTGCATGAATGGGTTTTTATGCTGGCAAATTGATCGTCTCTTCTGATAGCTTATCACAAACTAACTCTGGGAGAACCAGCAATTTCTCAATCATTTAAACTCATGTTAGTGTTCACTTGGATAGAACTTAAATAAGGATGACAAATATTTTTAAAGCAATTCTAAACAATCCCAGGAAAGACAAAAATTATAGACAAACTGTTTCCTCGCAATACTCTGTTTTTGTTGATGGTGGTTTGTTGTGGTTATTGTTCATTATCAGGCTCATGTTCCTGGATGAGCCTTGACTGGTTTTAAATGTAATTTATATTTCACTTTAAAATTTTAAAATAATTTTTTGTGCTGTTTTATTTCATTCTTTCAACAACCATGTGAAATATATATTATCTAAAGTAATTTCTCCAATGGGCTTTCCTGGTGGCTCAGTGGTAAAGAATCCTCCTGCAAATGCAGGAGACGCCAGTTTGACCCTTGGATTGCAATGGTCTCCTGAAGAAGGAAATGGCAACCCACTCCAGTATTCTTGCCTGAGAAATCCCATGGACAGAGGAGCCTGGCAGCTACGGTCCACAGGGTCACAAAAGAGTTGGACATGACTCAGAGACTACACAACAACAATTTCTCCAACAGTTGTACCCTTAGTAAGTAGAATTAGGATGAAAATGTGAGCCTTTTGATTTCAAGTATTCTAATGTTCGGTTGAGGAAAACCTGGACTTTTATTTATATGGTCATGTATTTGCTCACAAGTTGTATCTTCTATTTTGATGGGTGGATCATGGTACCTTATTATTTTTTTTAATTTGCACTTTTCTGATAACTAATGATGCTGAGCATATTTTCTTTCTTAGTGGTCATTGTGATATTTTTATTTTGTGAAGTATCTTTTTGAGTCTCTTGGTCATGGTCAAAATGGTTTGCTCATTAGAAGTATCTGTTAGAAATAATTTCTCCCAGTTTATGGCTTGTCTTTCTATTCTCCTAGTGATATCTTTTGATGAACAGAAACTTAATTTTAATGATGTCCAATTTGCAAATCTTTTAAGTCACTGTCTTTTTGAGTCCTGTTTAAGAAATTTTTGCATATAATAATGTCATGTAGATATTCCTCTAACTTTCTAGGGCCAAAAATTTTACTTTAAGATTTTTTAATGACCAAATAAGAAAAGAATGCACAAACAAGTATAGAATTCATAGTGTTCATAAGGTTAAAAGTAAAATAATATTTAGAAATATCTTGATAATAAGGTCAGAGTAAAACTTCTTCTCTAGGACTAGGTTATATGTGAATTATAATGATCAACACCCTCCTCAAACATCCTGACAATATTAACAGTGATGAGTTGCTTTTAATAACATCCCTTGATATAGCCAGTCACTTCATGCTGTAAGGTAAATGAGTAAAAATACTTCTTGAGTCAATATAAGACATTTAATTCTCGAGTAGATCACTGAGTACGTAGGCAACTTCCATAGATAGTATTTCCCTTAATAATTCATTTGAAAGGTTCTGAGGAACTCTGACTATAAAATTTTATACTCAAAGAGATATTTGAATCCAGTTACTTCATCTTGCTGGATTATTATGGACCATGTGCTTTAACAATTGGGAAGCCCAGTGAGGACACACTTGTGCATATAAAGCTACCCTATTCTGCTAGAATTTGAATGAAGAAGTAACTCTTGTGGAGCAAAATTACCCTATAGGCAGAGAAAACACTTGTGATACCTATCAGTAAAGCACGGGTACTGTGCAAAAAAATTTTGAAAGAATTTAATAGAACAGGTACTAAAATCATTCACTGTGTGAATGGTTAGAACGTGGATAGATTATTTTTACTTTATTTAAAAAAATTAAATAGAGGTGAGGTGGCACCAAAAACCCTGTTCTTTGCTTTTGTCCTCTAAAATTTTCCTTTCCATAGGTCAGAAGAAACATTCTTTGGCATTACAAGTTCTGATTTTTAAGAACTAAATGAGAATTCTCCTTAAAACTTATCTGAGTCTCATTTCTATCACTCTGTCTCTAGAGGAAATTACCACTATAAGTAATTATTACTTCTCATAGGAAATATGTATCTGTGGTACAACTAATATAAAATAAAGAAAAGACAAATGAAATAATCAAAATCATTCATAATTCCATAGCTTAGAGACAACCCCTATGATTTGATGTGTCTTCCTTTAATTTTCTCTATGAATACTATATAATTGCTTACAACAAAAATTTTTACGTTTCCACATGAGGCATAGCTTAATGGTTAATAACAGACACTCCCGTTTGTTTATTTTTGCTTTTATTTCCACTATTCTGGGGGATGGATTAAAAAAGATTTTGCTGTGATTTTTTTCAGAGAGTGTTCTGCCCATGTTTTCCTCTAAGAGTTTTGTTGTGTCTGGTCTAACATTTAGGTCTTTAATCTGTTTTGAGCTTATTTTTAGTATGGAGTTAAGGAGTGATCTAATTTCATTCTTTTACATGTGGCTGTCCAGTTTTACCAGCATCATTTGTTGAAGAGACAGTCTTCCCAACATTGTGTAGTCTTGCCTCCTTTGTCATAGATTAATTGACCAGAGATGCATGGGCTTATTTTTGGGTTTTCTATCCTGCTACATTGATCTATATTTCTATTTTTGCACTAGTACCAAATGGGACCTACTTAAGCTCAGAAGCTTCTGCACAGCAAAGGAAACAATAAACAAAACAAAAAGACGACCCACAGATTGGGAGAAAATATTTGTAAATGATGTGACTGATAATGGATTAGTCTCCAAAATTTACGAACAGCTTATGATACTTACTAGCATCAAAACAAATAACCCACTCGAAATGACCTGAATAGATATTTCTCTAAAGAAGACATACAGCTGGCCAATAGGCACATGAAAAGATGTTCAAAATACCTAGTTATTAGAGAAATGCAAATCAAAACTACAATGAAATATCACCTCACACTGATCAGAATGGCTATCATCAAAAAATCCACAAACAACAAATGCTGGAGAGGGTGTGGAGAGAAGGGAACCCTCCTGCGTTGTTGGTAAGAATGTAAATTGGTACAGCCACTATGAGAACAGTACGGAGGTTCCTTAAAAAACTAGAAATGGAGCTACTATTTGACCTTGAAATCCTACTCCTGGACATATATCCAGAGAAAAACATGGTCCAAAAAGACCCATGCACCCCAATGTCCATTGCAGCACTGTTTACAATGGCCAAGACATGGAAACGACTTAAATGTCCATCGACAGAGGAGTGGATAAAGAAGATGTGGTGGGAGGAGTAAAGAAGGAATTATAATCAAGGTAATCTTCAAGAAGGGTGAGGGTCTGACTTTTTAAAAAATTGTATACAATTTTAAAGGTTCTTTTCTATTTACAGTTATTACAAAACATTGGCTATAGACAATGCGCCCGCCGGGTGATTAAAGTGGAGGTGTCAAGTGGACTAGGCAATGACCTGGGGAAGGGAGGGGACTCACTGACTGGCCAGAACAGGCTGAGAAAGAGGTAGTAAGGGGTGGAAAGTTTTGGAAAATGATTTAGGATATATTAGGATGGAATTGTCAAGCAGAGCATTTCTTTATGATCAAGCTCAGTGTGGTGTTCAGTTGGGAGAAGGATTTCCAACCATTCCTAAAGCTAGAGGGGTGTTGTGAAAGTCATGTAGTTTGCACAAACATTTAGCGGGGTTTGTGAAAGTCATGTAGTTTGCACAAACTACAATCAGGGCTGGTGCTGGAAACCAAGCCAGTGTTTGCCTTCAAGGCCTGTGTTTGATTGTCGAGTTCAATCTAACATTTTCTTAATTACACTGATCAGAGTCCATATTATAATTTTCCTCCTCTTTCAAGCCAGTTGCTGAGTGTTAGACCTTGGTATTTCATCAGCTTTTTCCGAAGGAAATCACTTGGGACTTTGATGTCCTGCAACACCCCTTCATGGTTCAGAATGTGTCTCCATTCTTTCATGGTTACACAATAAAAAAATGATTTGAAGGGGTCAGTTATTTGACTAAGGGGGTCAGTTTGACCTTGGGTTGGGTTAATTATGTATTTTCAAAGTTCAACTGACTTAGGGGATTAGATCATGACCCCCGTTGCTGTGTAGAGCTTAGGCTCTCACATTTTGGCTTGGGACTGGAGCCAGAATGAAGACAGGTAACCTGAGAAGTGGCAGGAAGCAGCTATGGGCAGTGGCATAAGAAGAAAACAAAGCCTGTATGATGTTTTCCCTTGCTTTGATTCCCCTTTGAAAATTAATGTCTCTGAGAGGGGAAATACCTGAGGCAAGGTTTTCAAAGCACCTTTCTCTGACTTCACCCTTCCTTTATTCCTCCCTCCTTCCCTCTACAGTTCTTTTCAGATTTCCAGGTTTTCTCCAGGACTTTCAAAATAAAATAATACTCATCACTCAAGCTGGAAACATCATTAAAAAATCAGGATTGGTTCTATCACAATGCTGACCTTCAAGATTGATTAGCTGAAATTTTCTTGACATTCTGTTGAGATTGTATTCATCAGTTTTTATTAGTTGATTTCTCTCTGAATTAAAACTGCTTATCTTTTAGTTTTGCCTGATTTTCTTTCTATCCAACAATTCAATAGATACTCCTTCTCGAACTCTCCTGATGACTTCTTTTATAATTGATAAATACCCTGTTTTCTGACCTTCAATGCTTCTCTAGCTTTATTCTTTCTTAGGTGAATTTGCCCAGGCCCATGGCATTAGAAACCAACTAATGCTGCTGACCAACCAATTTATATTCTATTCTTTGACTATTCTCCCAAACTTAAGCCATGCATCTGATTGACTATTTGAATCCATCTTTTCTTGAATGTCTAATAGTCATCTTTATCTTACCAAGGTGAAAATTAAATTCTTAAGACATTTCAAATTTTATTTTCCCAAAATATTTCCCACGGCAGTAAATGGCAAAAACTCCCAATCATTTGCTTAAGCCCCAACTTTAGGAATCACAACTGACTTCTTGAGTTCTCTGACTCCTCACCTCAATTCACAGTCAAGCCCCATTGCCCATACCTAAGTCTGACCGCTTCTCACCTCCACTGCTACCATCTGAATCTAAACCACTATCCTGTCCATTCTTACCATATCAAGAGCCTTCTAGCTGCCTCCTTGACTCCATTTCTGCCCTTTGACAATCTATTTTCCACATAGCAGTCGGAGATTTCTTTTAAATGTATAAAAGAGATCTGTCCCTCTTCTGCTCAAAATTCTTCAACAGCTTCCCATTATACATAAAATAAAACTCAATTTACTTATCATGGTCTACAAGAAAGGCCAACCCTACACAATCTGTTCCTGCTTTCCCTTCTCACATCATATCATTCTAATTTATCTTTTTCTGTTCCTGACTTACATTCTTACTAGTCCTCAAACAGTCCAAGATTGTTCCCACCTATCTTTATACTTGCTATTTTCTGCCTATGATTCTTCTTTTCACCCTCCATGTGGCTGTTTCCTTCCCAAGGTTAAGCATGTGCTAATTGAAACCTCCTTGGATCGATCTTCTCTCAACACTCAATCTCTGTTGTCTCTTTCTTGCCAAGTAAAATTGAGCATTGTGTGTATACCTTCCTCACTAGAATATAAACTTCACAAATTCACGGACTCTTGACTTGGCACACAGTAAAATCTCACACTTTTTTTTTGATTGAGTAAATACTCATCTCTTCCTTCTTGAATATTCCAATTCTCAAGTTCTGTAAATCTTGCATTGTACAAATGTTCATCTTATGTCATGTATATAAATCTTAGCAATTTTTATGAAAACAGAGACCCACAGAAAACCGAGAAAGGCTAATTGAGCTCTTTCAAGGTATTTATTGAAACTAACACTATGGTTAATAATCTTCTACAAAGTCTCCCATGGAAGATGTTATATGACAATTTGTACCTTAAACCTGAAAATCCATAAGTGTTTTTGTTTTCTTTGACACAATTGATCCATAAATGAAAAAAGAGGGGGAGATGGAGAAGAGATTAAAAATTATCAAACACCTACAATATGAAAAGCTGTTTTGTTGGAAATGTTATATATCTTTTTTAGTTCTCCCTAAAAAACTTCAAGGTATGTTTCCATTAACTTTGTTTTTCTGATGAAGAAAATGAGGTTGACTGTTTAATAAATTGCTTAAGATCAGATAGGTGATTGGTCATGGAATCAAGGACGTCAGTTCTATTCAACAGCTAACACATTTTGCACTGCATTACCTTGCATATCTAGAATTATACTATTTAAATATCTTATCCCTCTGGAATAACATAGTTCTATTGGACCATAAAGTTTTAGAAGTCACTCCATTTGTATTTACCTCCTGTCTTATTTATGCATTTATTAAATACAACTGATCCAGACTTACTGAAACTCACACTGGTGGAATAGTCTTTTCATAGATGAGGGTAGTCTAACATCCTAAAAAGTAAGTCATATAAAACAAGACACATCGAGACCAAAAATATATATACAGATTATAATAAGTAAAGACAAGAAAGAAAAATTATCCCCAGGTGTATGCTTAAGTTTGGTCTTCAAAGTAACACCATCTAAATTAGTCTTACAATTAACTTCATAAATATACTTCTATTAAGCATCTAATAAACAGTTGAGGAACAGAGAAAAAGAAGCAAAGACAATTATGCCTAAAATATTTTAGAAGTCAGTGCTCTATTGTCTCTAATCTTTTCCCCTGTTTTTTACTGACTTTGTTTTGTTTTTTAGTTCAATGAACAAGTAGCTCCATGGTAAATATCTTGCAACTGTTTGGAAATTGGTGCCTGTATCTTTAAAACTCTTTGCTGGCTTTCTCACTCTTTAGTCAAAACAATAGCTTTCATTTTTATTATATTTATGATTTGAAAAATCTCTTAGATATAACATCATATTGTTATCCTAAGAACCTTGGGTTTACAAAGAGCAGAGAATTTAGGAATTGAGGGTCTGGTACCAGATTATCTAGGTTTCACTGTATCATTCAGCAGCTGTGTAACTATGAGATTGAATGCCTTTTTGCCTCAATTTCCACAAATGGGAAATAGAGATACAGACATGTAATTCCTTTCTCATATTTTCGAATAAAGTATAAGTGGATTCACACTTCCAATTAAAAATATAATTATCATCCACTAATTCCAATCAACATTTGTTGTTGTTGTTGTTCAGTTGCTAAGTCATGTCTGACCCTTTGTGACCCCATGAACTGCAGCACACCAGGCTGTCCCTGTCCTTCACTGTCTCCCAGAGTTTGCTCAGATGCATGTCCATTGAGTGGGTAATGCTATCTACCCATCTCATCCTCTGCTGCTCCCTTCTCCTTTTGCCTTCAATTTAGGATATTCATAGTGGAAGGTAGGGTTTCTTCTCATGTTATATATTTCAATTAGGTATACGTGAAGCTCTTTCAATTAAAATATTTAATTGACTCCTTACTTGCTGATGGAAATTACGACCAGGCTCCTCAGCAGTGATGTGACTTTCTTCCTCAACATGGAGTGAGGGCTACAAGGAGAGGTTGCCCTGAGGAAGGATGAGCAGCTTCCCTGGCGTCCCAAATGTGAGATTTCACTGTGGGCTTCACTGTTCTGTCATTCCTTTGTGTGTTTTACATACTCAAACGGAAACCTAGAGTTTCATTCCACAGCACTCTAAACATGGTTTTGACTAATGATTTCTTTGGAAAAATCTAATGATGATAGCTATATGGGTAGCATATTAGAGGCTAGGATTTGCTTTCACATAGATTTCATGCAGGGTGCATACCTTGATATGTTCTTTGACAGATAAGGAAAAGCCAGAAATTTACTGATTTTCATACATTTAGACAAGCAATTGCCACATGGGGTACAAGATAAGAGTGTAAGTTCACCCATTAGCACTTTTAAGTCTAAACTTCCTTATCTGTAAATTGGAGGTAACAAATATCTACCTACCTAGTGGATTATTGAGAGTATTAAACAGTTACTATGTAACAGGAACTGTTCCAGGCACACAGGAGAGGCTAAGTCAATGTTAGTGGTGCTACCTTTTAGATAGATGACAGAAACATCCCCTTGCATTTCAAAGGAACCCTAAGTATATACCACCTATAAATTAATCTATGGTTAAAATAAGTAATCCAAATTTGTTTGTTTTTGCCTTTGTGGCTCAATGAGTTTTACTTAACATTTTATTCCTAATATGCCTTTCCCAAAATTTGCTGCTTATCATAATTTCTGTCCTCATAGTTTATGTGACTGCTTTCTTAGGATACAAAACAAGTGTCCAAAAGCCCATTTTGAACTATACTAACCTGAGAGAGCAATAAAATTTGCATGAGGCAAATTTCCTCTTCCGGAGGAAGACAAGTCTATATAGGATACAATAAAGCAATTCCTTCAGTGAAGGAAGAAACAATATACCCAGGTTAGAAATACACTGCATTTTGAACCTAATACAAAATGTGTGAAATATAATTTTATGTTGCCTTGGCAAGATGTGACAGGATGATTCAAAGATAAAAGGTATAAATGGCTTATAAAATATTTTAAAGGGATTAAGAACATCAAAGAATTATTGCTAAATAAAAATTTGATTGAAAATGAATCAGAAACTTCAGAGCTAAATTTACTCAAGATGAACATGGCTATAAACCTATTTTTACAAAAGCAATGGTAAAAAGTGAACATTAGGTTGGATTTAAAAAAAAAAATCAGAATCAAAGATTTGGTAAATGCAAACCTAGATTGAATCCAGTTCTGCCAATATTAGAAACAATATTGTTCTACTTAGGCAGAGGGGCCGTGAGCCCGGCACAGAGCAGAATGCTGGGTTATGATCCTGGCCTTGAGTTTGCTACCACGTGCCCTTGGATGGATCAGGGGCCCTCTCTCTGTTTAATTTCCTTATCTAGATAATGAGGATGATTATAACACCTGCTCTGCTTCCTTCCTACAGAGTGGGTATCCGAGTCAAAGGAATAGGTATAAAAATAGATTCTGAACTCTAAGATGTTCCACAAGAGTTAAATAAGAGTGAGAAACAACAATGAAATAACACTTTAGGTTTGAAAAAGTTACATTTCTAGATTTGACTTAAAACAAACAAAAATAAATTGTGTTTCTTTGGAAAGCCATGTGTATTACCCATTAACTATTGATATCTGCTATCTAACATACCATCCCTAAATTTATTACCTTAATTTATTTCATCACAATTCGGTGGGTTAGCAATTTTGGGGCTGGGTTCACTTGGGTAGTTCTTCTGCTTTTCTCATCTGGATTTATTCATACAACTGCAGTCATCTGAAGATTTGACTGGGTTTGGATGGTATAAGCTGATTATGTTTCTGCTGGTTTCTTTAGCTGTCAGATAATTGGTCTAGGGGCTTTCAGAGGGGAGGGTTCTTCCTTCAGTTCTTTTGAGTTCTTTTGTCTTCTGTTTGTTAGATCAGATTTTCTCACAGGGTACCTCAGCCCAGTGGTTCAAAGGAGTGAGAACAGAAGCTGTAAGGTCTCTTGGAGCCTAAGCTCCAAAGTCCTCTATCATCATTCCGGCTATATTCTATTGGTCAAATCAAGTTACAAGCCAACTGAAATTTGAAGGCTGAGAAACCAGACTCTGTTCCTTGATGGAAGGAGTGGCCAAGTCACATTACAAAAGCCTACTGGCATGGGAGGAAGTATTGTGGCCATTTTCACAGAGAATTTACCACACCACCAATTTGGTTGGTTGATTACTTATCTTTTAAACCATTGGTTAAGGAAGGACAATCCTTCAGGAAGATGCAATCGTACAAATCCCAAAGAAAAGGTCACATTTTCAATAGAGACAATTAAGAATGGCAAGATTGGGAATTTGAGATTGACATGTACACACTGCTATATTTAAAATTGTTGGTTATCTATATAACCAACAAGGACCTACTGTACAGCACAGGAAACTGCTCAATAGTCTGTAATAACCTAAATGGGGAAAGAATTTGAAAAAGCATAGACACATGTGTATGTACAACTGAATCACTTTGTTGAGCCTGAAACTAACATAACATTGTTAATCAACTATACTCCAATATAAAATAAAAAAATTGGGGACTTCTCTGATGGTACAGTGGCTAGGAATCTGCCTGCCAATGCAAGGGACGCGAGTTCGGTTCTCAGACCAGGAAGATTCCACATCTGCTGAGCAACTAAGCCCATGGGCCCACAATTACCAAGGTCCCTGCAATCTGGAGCCCTTGCTCTGCAATCACTGCAACTGTGGCCCCTGAGCGCCACAATTAGAGAAAAGTTTGCACAGCAACGAAGACCTGGCACAAACAAAAATAAAAATAAATAAAAATTAAAAAAATAAAAGCAAACTAAATTAAAAAAAAAGAATGGCAAATCAATGGCAAAAGTGAATCCACTGGATAGCAAGTATAGGAATAAGTTAGAAAAAGGCAAAACAGGATGCATGGTCAAGATAACCATAACTGAGAACTATGTGGGTTAAATCAAAAGAAAAAGGCATTAAAGTCATGCAATAAATAAAGTCACCTTAGGGTAAAGGAGTAGAAATCATAGTGAAGGGCACAACTGGAAAAATTTTTGGAGGAGCAGATAATATAGGTGAGAGTTCTTTCAAGGGGACTCAAACAGGATTGAGCAGGGTAGAATTCAGAGTATATTCAGTAGCACCATTTCTAGAAGCAGCAAGAGCTGATGCCAGATTTTGTCCATGACATGAAATTGTATGAGGACAGGTAGGGTCAAATAACTTGAGTTAATTGGCAAATGCCAATCAGGAAGACAATGATCAAGAGGAAAACTTAGGTTCACAAATTTGAAAAGCTATATAGGAATGAAAGAGAATCTGACCAGGATCAGTTTCTAGGGTGATCCGAATAATTCTCTCAGCCTGATAATAGTATATGTGTTAATTACTTATCAGTATCCATTTAAAAGCACTTATTCAGCACACACAATGTTTTAAGTGCCATGCTAGGCTGTGGAGATACAAGGTCAAGCAAAATGTATTCAAGGGCCTACGGATATTATCAATACAAGTGATAGTAGTTGTAACAACAGAGTCTAAGAGGAGTCATAGAAGGGACATCTCACTCAGGCTTGGATACAGGGCAGGCTTCCTTGATTATTATTGTCAAAGCTGAGGCCACAAGCATGGAAAATTATCACAGCACGGTGGGGAGAGGAGTGCTGGCTGTATGTTTAAAGGAACTTAGGCCAAGTTAAGCTGGAAATATTTATAGAACTCTTGCTTGACACTTTTGCTTTTTGAATTATAATAACCATAATTACAACATTATGAAATACTAAATTCCTATTTCATGCCATATACACTCTTTTAGGTACTCTATATTATCATTAGTCCTCAAGAAGCCAAATAGCATAGTTTTTATTCCATTGCACACACACACATACACAAACACACAAATACAGAATTGGTTAGGGTTAATAAGATATAGAGGTTGGTTTAGTTCCAAACCATAGCTCTTTACTCTAGGGTACATGTTCTTTTGATAAGACCATGGCAGACAAACTAGCAGCTATGTTTACTACCATCCTTGCTACTCTCAGAAAGACCATCAATTAATCTCAGCTAAAGGATTGCCTGGCTCCCAGGTGGCTCATTGGTAAAGAATCTGCCTACGAGTGCAGGAGACACAGTAAACACGGGTTTGATCCCTGAGTTGGGAAGATCTCCTGGAGGAGGAAATGGCAACCCACTCCAGTGTTTTTGCCTGGAAAAGTCCCACAGACAGAGGAGCCTGGTGGGTTACAGTCCACAGAGTCACAAAGAGTTGGACACAACCAAGCAACTGGACACACAGCAGTTGGACACACAGAGCACACACCAAGGACTGCTTATTTCTAAAAAGCTTACTTCTTACATTGTTTGTGTCTTAAGTTCTCTAATTTCTTCAACAAGAAATATTGGTCATTCACGTTTACTTTCAACCAATATGTAAATGTGACTATTTAATAATATTTTCTTTTGAAAATTGAAAGCTGTGTTTTTCAACAGGGATGTGCACATTTCTGCATCTCTGAAAGGACAGCATATTAACTTTAAAAGCTTACTCAATATATTATACTTTTAAATCTGGAAAAGGAAAGTCATACTTATTGTTTTTGTAATGTGAACAGTAGGAATGAGCACCGTAGACTCTTCTGTGCTGATTGTGGAGAGGCAGATGATACTCACTCTGCGAAGGGTGTAATGGGGAGAGGGAGATTTTTGCTGCTATGCCAGTGGAAAGCATAATGGAAAGGATGAACATTTAAAATACACACATACAGGACCTTCCTAGTGGTCCAGTGGGTAAGACTCTGAACTCCCAGTGCAGGGGGCCCAGGTTCGATTCCTAGTCAGGGAACTAGATCTCTAATGCTGCAACTAAGACTTGGTGCAGCCAAAATAAATTATATATATATATATATGAAATATATATATATAATTATAAAAAATATATTAAATTATATATATAAAATAAAATGAACACACACTCATTCAAAGGGTCTGTGAGCTAATAAAAAGATGAAAAATATTTATCTTGCAAAAAAAAAAAGAACATAACTTCTCTGATCTGTTGACTTTAGCAGAGTCAAGAATCTGCCTGCCAGTCCAAGAGACACAAGAAATTTGGGTTCTATCCCTGGGTCAAGAAGATCCCCTGGAGTAGGAACTGGCAACCCACTCCAGTATTCTTGCCTGGAGAGTCGCACGGACAGAGGAGCCTGGCAGGCTGCAGACCATGGGGTCTCAAAGAGTCAGACTCAACTGAGCACAACATGAACCCGATGGGTAAATTTTAGGCTCCCATGGTGGCTCGGACAGTAAGGAATCTGTCTATACTGCAGGGGATCCAAGCTCGATCCCTGGGTAGGGAACATGCCCTGAAGAAGGGAATGGCCACTCACTCCAGTTTTCTTGCCTGGAGAATTTCATGGACAGAGGAGCCTGGTAGGCTACAGTTCATGGGTCACAGAGTCAGACGCGACTGAGCAACTATCACTTTTCAGAACTTCAGTAGAATAGAAATAAGAAAGTTGAGGCAGAGTTTTGGGGTACATTTGAATCACAATACCTTATTTTCATTCCTAAGCTTTGCAGGAAGTCTTTCAGAATATAATAGTGAGAATCTGTAAGACTACCTTGACTTACAGTGGTCCACTGGTGAATAAGAAACCTTAAGTTTTCATAAAAGCAAATTCATGCATCTTGGTCTTTTAGTTCAGTCGCTAAGTCATGTCTGACTCTTTGGGGCCCCATGGGCTGTAGCACACCAGGCTCCTCTTAGTCTTTTAGAAACTGGCTATAAAAATCTTTTACATTTCAGCCTTCATTTGTAAGGTTACACTTGAAAACATTTGAATGAAGACTGAATTTCTGAAAGCCTTGGTATATTTAATGAGAACTGAAAATTTTTCTTAGTTCATTTAAGCAAGGAAAGACCCCAGGATAGAATTCTTGAACCCCACAAGTAAATTATACCAGAAAAAATTTTCTCATCCTTTGTGAATTGTGAAAGAAGTGACTCTCCCACAGAGAGTTCTCGTCTTCTGCTTTGTGTGAAAAACATCAGTTTCACCTGTGTCACCAAATATAGCCTGTTTGATCTCTACAATGGCTTCCAAATCTCTAATCATTCCACTGGACACCAGGTCAAAAGTTGGCTATAAGCAGGGTAGTTGGCAGAGATCTGAAGAAATCAAATATTATGGGGCAAATTGAGTTGACTCATTTTTATATATTGTCAAAATATAAGTATTTATTGACTTACTGTTTTTTTTGTTTTTATTAAGGAAAAGTTTTACATGTGAATTCTGAATTTAAAAAGCTCATGTTCATACAACTAATGTGTAGGCATTGTTATAACATATAATACATATGAAACATATAAAAATCAGTATATTCATGGTAAAGGTTATCAGCATTAACAATAATAGTTCAGTAACTGTTACTATTAATATCATTTGATCAGTGATGCGATATGCATATAAACATTTTTGTGGCATCATTTTTAAAGGGCTTTTTCTTCTGCAGAATCACATTCTTATTAAGACAAAGAATAATTTCCTCTGTATCTGACATTAATAATTTTTTCACTTGTGTAATGTGACATATTACAATATAACAATCTCCAAGGGAGTAACTAAACTGTTTTGCTGTACTATACTATTTGTAACAAATATTGTTTAAAAGGAAGGAACCACAGTCTGTGAATTCATTTTGCTTAGCTATGAGGTATTTCCCTGGGGCTAAAAATGGATGAAGAAAGGGGAGGACTTGGACACTGGGGACAATGAAAGACAAAATTCAGTGAAGTTTTAAAATTACTCATGAAAGAAGAAAATGCAAATTTGAAGGTGAAGTAATTTAATTTAAAATGACACAAAATAAAAATTCTATAAATAAATAGAGAATAATTATCTGCAGCAGATATTGTCAATGGTGGTCTTGATGTCCCCACCTCCCACTTTCCCACTTCCCCTTCTACCCACCTGCAGGTCCCATTTGCCTGCTGTGTAGGTATTAGCTTCTAAGGACTCATATCTTTCTTTCACTTGAGGCCTGGCCTTGGTTGATAGGAGCTTCCTCATCAGGGGATGCTGGAAACCCGTTACCACAGATTTGATGAGACAGGAATGTAAGAGCCCAGCTCTCTTGCCTCTAGGTGAAGACACTCTGCGATGCAATCCAAGCTCCAGAACTCCCTACAATATCAGTAGGCTGCACTTCTCCTAAAAGCCTTATTGACTTAACTATCCCCACATTAACTCACTCCTTTCATACCCTTATAGGTTCCCCATAGGAGTAGTTCTTCAAACCGTCACTTGCATTAAGAATCACTGTCTTATCTTAGCATCTAAGGAGCCTGACCAAAGACAATTCCCACTGTCACACAGTTGTGTAGACAGCAGCTTAACATTTTTAGTTATGAGACTGTGTTTTATAGAATTATTCCTCTACCTTGCATGCTGAATAGGTGTCAATGGTAATTTCTTATCACCTGGTTGCTTTATTCTTTGAATTTATTAACTTCTTTTTATAGCTGCTTTCAGCAAAAGGAAACTGTACAGTTTTAGATAATATATTTGCATAAGATGAAAATCTAAGTGATGAAGCTAATTTTTTTTCTAGTAAAGGATCAATACAAAAGACAGAGCACAGGATTTGGAGCTCAGAGATACTTATATACTAATCTTGACTCAGTCATTTATTAGCCATGGGACTTTGGTCAAATCACATAAGTTTTCTGAGCCTTATCCAGCTTTTTGTTTTAACTGGAGGAATGATGCCAATGTCACTTCATTGTTATGAGTACTAGCATTATGATAATGTATATGGCTTACTTAGTGTATGGCACATAATAGGTGCTCAGTAAATGAGATATTTACCAATGAAAAAATGATTTAAATACAGATGTCAGCAAATCAGTTAATTAAGCCTGAGTTACCATTCTGCTTTCCATCATTTGGTCAGTTTTCTTAATTGATGATGATGGATGCTTCCTTTAGAAGCTTTCCAACAGGATCTGTTTAACATGAATCATAGTGTATGCATGAATATCCTAAGTGGAACCACACATTCCGCCTGCTGGGGTAGATAGGAAAATGGTGGTATTCAAGCTCCCAAGTTGTAGAACTTCTAGGCCAAAAGAGACTGTAAATTACTAACCCATAGGGAAATCTGCTTTTTTCAGACAAATTTTGTCTTATAAAGAAAATAAAGATAAAGATAAGAGTGACTGTTCTTGTTTAGTTGCTAAGTCATGTCCAACTCTTTGAGACTACAAAGAGAGTTGAACTAACATTAAATTTCAGGTGACTATACCCAAAATCCAAAGCTGGCTTCCCTTGAAAAAGCATAGATCTTTTATTCCAACATGACAGCAATTTTCTGGAGCCAAGTAGAAGCTTCCTTCTTTAGGTGGAAAATGTGCTCTCTAGTTCTTCAGAGTTAGGGTAGCCATATAATTTATTGCTTAAGCCATCATACTTTGGACATGATAGGTGTCAGTTCAGTTCAGTTGCTCAGTAGTGTTTGACTCTTTGCGACCCCATGGACCACAACACACCAGGCCTCCCTGTCCATCACCAACTCCCTCAGCTTGCTCAAACTCATGTCCATTGAGTCGGTGATGCCATCCAACCATCTCATCCCCTGTCATCCCCTTCTTCTCCTGCCTTCAATCTTTCCCAGCATCAGGGTCTTTTCAAATGAGTCAGCTCTTCGCATCAGGTGGCCAAAGTATTGAAGTTTCAGCTTTAATGATAGGTGTAGAATCAATAATTATGCCCAAACAACTGCCATTAATCAGGACAGGCCCTGGGAAAACTGGGATAAGTCCTACCATAGCCACAGTCCTTTCTACTTCCTATCCCTTCTCACATGGAATCACTCTATTCTACTTTATCATTTGTCTTTCATCTGTGGGTATCTTAAGACTGTCTTCAAGAGCATCTGGTCCTTTGAATGAGTGCAAGAATGAGTAATTAATTTATTGGGTTCAGTATTCTTATAAGTAAATTCTTATTAAGTCAAAAGTACATATAATAAAATCTGACTAGGATATGCAAGATGATATACAGTATTTAAATAATTATATTTTCTCCATAATTTCTTTGAACTAAAATATTTCATTATTAAAATATTTTTAAAATGTATACAGACTTATACATAATGAAGGCAGAAAAAAAAATAGGCACAGTTTTCATATTAGTGGGATGTCAATAATTTCTCCAAGTCAAGCAGGTTTGTGGATTTCATTTGAAGAACACCTTTGCTGTATGTGGTGAAACATCTTTTGAAAAGAGTGATGAGTGATTGGTGATCATAGAAAAATGACACAGATGGCATGTAAAGTTGGAGACATGAACACAACCAGCTTCAGAGAGAAATAATGCAAGTGTATTTAGAATGGACAGCAGGCTTTGCAATCTGTTGCACTGGAGTTTTAGGGACTTACCACAGACAGTGTTTGCTATTGCAGAACATTTTGCTTCCCAGGAGGAAGGAAGACTAACCAAAAGAAATACAACATTGAAAAATACACAGATGATACAGCAAAATAAAGTCCTAAACTGTAAACCACAAAAGGCCCAATATATTTGCTTGGGAATTATTAGAGTAGCCCACAATCTAATGCTTCCATCCTAAGGATGTTTATAGAAAGAGAAGATTGAGTAATGCTTGCTCTGGCTTCAACAAGTCCCTGTGACCACCTCCCACAATCCCTATGCTCTTGAGGCTTCTTGGGCTTCTGTAATTCTCCTTTGACACATTTGACTTTTGTCTCCTAAAATGTGGCTTGCTTGTGGAATGTGTGTCAAAAAGCAAACCTTATTTACTCATTGGGAAACTGACCAGTAGTGTGGAGTTGGGCATACCTAATGGGAAGAAAGGAAGGAGGGCCACGTGCTCAGCCACCCACCACAGAGGAAGCCACTTCCAGGCAATGTGCTATCCTGTTCCTACTAAGGCAGTGAAACCACAAGTCAGGCCCGCTGGCATCTCAGGCCTACAGTCCACTGGTTAATTGATGTTCCAGCCAGAAGTCTTCCCTAAGTTCCAGAAATTCCTTCCTTGTATTCTGAGATATCTGAAATTCTTCTTTCTCCCCTAAGAGGGTACTCCTTAGCGTTGTTGAAAAATGCTTTTCTCTTTAATTCAACCACAATTGAGATAGTTAAGTTAGTGTGTAAATAATGTTTCTATGACATTTAACCTAGCTTCTTAAACCAGTAATTAC
This sequence comes from Okapia johnstoni, assembly GCA_024291935.2. Taxonomy (NCBI): domain Eukaryota; kingdom Metazoa; phylum Chordata; class Mammalia; order Artiodactyla; family Giraffidae; genus Okapia; species Okapia johnstoni. The sequence continues at coordinate 109,001,400 of CM044307.1, read as the reverse complement.
TTTCATTTTTGTTTATTCTTCCTAGTATAGCAACCCTATGAAGGAAGGACAAGATACAGAATGTTTCAAATAGCCCTATTTGAAGAAGAGGGAGACAGTATTATTTTTCCTTTAGGGTCATATTCTATAGCTTTGAATACTGTTACGGTAAAGCTGGAGGAACTTATCAGCTGACATTCCTACATGTATAGTGGCCATTCCCATCTATACTTCCTATAGAATCTCCATAAAAATGACAATGATAGCAACAATAACAAAAACAAATATATAAAATATTGGACTGGATGAATCACAAGCTGGAATCAAGATTGCCTGGGGAAATATCAACACCCTTAGATGTGCAGATGATATCACTCAAATGGCAGAAAGCCAAGAGGAACTAGAGAGCTTCTTGATGAGGGTCAAAGAGGAGCGTGAAAAAGCTGACTTAAAACTCAACATTTAAAAAACGAAGATCATGGCATCCAGTCCTATCACTTCATGGCAAAAAGAAGGAAAAGTGGAAACAGTGACAGATTTTATTTTCTTGTGCTCCAAAATCACTGCAGATGGTTAGTGCAGCCATGAAATTAAAAGATGCTTGCCCCTTGGAAGGACAGCTATGACAAACCTAGATAGCATATTAAAAAGCAGAGATGTCACTCTGCCGACAAAGGTCCAAATAGTCAAAGCTATGGTCTTTCCAGTAGTTATTTATGGATATGAGAACTGGACCATAAAGAAGGCTGCTGCTGCTGCTGCTAAGTCGCTTCAGTCATGTCCGACTCTGTGCGACCCCATAGATGGCAGCCCATCAGGCTCCGCTGTCCCTGGGATTCTCCAGGCAAGAATACTGGAGTGGGTTGCCATTTCCTTCTCCAGTGCATGAAAGGGAAATGTGAAAGTGAAGTCGCTCAGTCGTGTCCGACTCTTAGCGACCCCATGGACTGTAGCCTACCCGGCTCCTCCATCCACGGGATTTTCCAGGCAAGAGTACTGGAGTGGGGTGCCATTGCCTTCCCCGTAAAGAAGGCTGAGCACCAAAGAATTGATGCTTTCAAATTGTAGTGCTAGAGAAGACTCTTGAGAGTCCCTTGGACAGCATGGAGATTAAAGCAGTCAATCCTAAAGGTAATCAACCCTGAATATTCATTGGAAGGACTGACACTGAAACTGAAGCTCCAATACTTTGGCCACCTGATGCAAAGAGCCAACTCATTGGAAAAGACCCTGATGTTGGGAAAGACTGAAGGCAGGAGAAGAAGGGGGCCACAGAGAATGAGATGGTTGGATGCCATCATTGACTCAATGAACATGAGTTTGAGCAAACTCTGGAAGATAGTGAAGGACAAAGAAGCCTGGAGTGCTGCAGACTATGGAGTTACAAAGAATCAGACATGCCTTAGCAACTGAACAAATAAATGAAAATAATAGCATTGGGAATTCTAACCAGAAAACTTTTAACCTCTCATTGAATGGCTTACTATTGACTCATGTTACTGTACAGTCATTATAATAATAACTGTTGCTTATTATGGGTTTACTTTGTACCAGGTGACTTTCAAAGCACTTTATATTTATTTTCACATTTAACCAATAAGGTAGCCCTTTAAAATAGCATGAATAATATCTCTATTTTATAGTTTTTTATCGATGTTTAAAGAAATAAGCAGTTTATTAGAGATCATGTAGCTCACTAGTGACAAAGCAGGGATTACAATATGTATATGTGTCTGATTCTAATGTCCCCAAGTTCTTCAACTACTACTATACTTATTATTTCTATTGTTCTTAGGCTCTTACACAACCAGGTTCTCTTCAGTGTTGGTCTGCTCTTTGTGGCTCAGATGGTAAAGTATCTGCCTGCAATGCAGGAGACCCAGGTTCAATCTGTGGGTCAGGAACATCCCCTGGAGAAGGGAATGACAGCCCCCTCCAGTATTCTTGCCTGAAGAATCATTGGTGTGCTACAGTCCATGGGGTCACAATGAGTTGGACAGAACTGAGCAACTAACACTTTAACTTTAAGTTCAACTAAACTCAACTAAAACTTGTTGAACCCTTGCACAGTCCCAGGCATATAACCAAAATATTTCTCTAGACAGAGGTGTCTTTGCCCCTTTACTTTGCAGTTTCCTTAATGTAAATAAAGATAACAGTATCTGTATCACAGGATTGTTGAATATATTATCAGTAAAGGATAGCTACTATTATTTATTATTATTATTATTATTATTATTATAAATAAGTTCCTGGAATAAGGTGGTTAATCAATAAATGTTGGATGGATTAATGAATGAATGAATGAAGGCATAATGAGACAGAGTCTTGTCTATAAGAAGTCAATAGTTTGATGTAGGAGCAACAGAAATACCTAGCTATCTGTGCTTTAATGGCATGAGTTTTATATTAATAAGACACATAGGTACTGCTGAGGCAGAAATGAGCATGTTAACCTTGAGAAGGAATGACAACGCAGCAAATTCTGGGAGGTTTTTTGGAGGAGAAAGGAAAAAAAAGGCAGTCTGGAAACGTCAAGGTGGCTCAAGGATTAGAGTGAAAAAGACAAGAAATAGGAAAATGAATTAGAAGATTATTCAATTATTGCAATCCTTAGGACAAAAAAAAAAATTATGAAAGTTTGAACTTGGCAATGATAGGGAATGAAGAGATAAGGATGAATTTCAGGGGTACTGGAGTGTTTGGCAAGCTTAGTGACTGATGAAATGAAGGAGGTGGAGGAGAAGGAGACAAAACCAGGCTTCTGGTTTGTTAAACTCAGTAGAGGATGATGTCATTGAGATGAGAAACACAGGTTCCAAAGTGCAATTCTAGGGAATGTATTATCTTCTTAATCTTTACTTTCCTCTTCTATAAACTTAGGATTGTAACAGTCCTTATCACCTTCAGTTGGGATGAGGATAGAGATATGACAACAGATGAAGAATTTAGCACAGTGGCTGGCACTTTGAAGTGCTCAGGAGATAGCTCTCTTACTCTGTGGGACTGGCAGGAGGGCTGGAACAGCAAAGAACAAATACATTCAGTGTTGTGGTATCTGAGTTTGAATTACATATAAGTTATCCAAATCAGTGTGTGGATCCTGAAAGACCATCTGATAGTTTGTGAACATCAGGAAAAGAAGATGCACCCTTTTGTCTGAAGTGTGATTTTAGAGATGTTTTCAACTTAAATAAAAGCGATCACAAGTCAGTCATGGCGCTTGCTGAGGGTTGGTAATAGGATTAGCCAGTAGGAAGGGATGTTTGAGGAGGAGTCTCTGTCACTCCCATTAGAGGACAAATCTAGGACTCTCATAGTCTCTATAACTCCATCTTCAAAATGAGACTAATTGCTCATTTCTGGAATGGAGTAGTCACCACCCAAACCCAAAAAACTATCTTCCTTCCTCCAAATTGCACTTTGAAGGTCACAATCACTCTTGACCTACTACGGGGCGGGGGGCGTTAAATTTACTCTTTAATTCAAATTTAATTCATATGTTAGCATGATCAATCTCTTGCTATTTTGATTTGACCACTGTTTGCTCTGTAATCATTTCTCCTGCTTTCTCTGTATATTCTTTTACTGCTTGAAATTGGATTTTGGTTCATATTGCCATTTAAAATTTCCTCACGGTGTTGATATTTAAAATAGTCTATGGTCTTTGGTTCCTTTTGATGAAATAAAATTACATCTAGCTTATTCCTTAGTGAAATTCATCTTCTACTTTACTCAGGAACTGGAGTGGGAGGTGATGGATCCTTTTATTTTGTGGGATTTTTAGTGACTACCTGTATTTTAAGAGTAGAGTGTGTGTGTGTGTGTGTGTGTGTGTTAGTCACTCAGTTGTTTCTGACTCTTTGCAACTCCATGGACTGTAGCCCACCAGTCTCCTCTGTCCATGGGATTTTCCAGGCAAGAATACTGAAGTGGGTTGCCATTTTCTTCTCCAGGAGATCTTCCTGACCCAGGGATCAAACCTGTGTCTCTTGAATTGCAAGCAGATCCTTTACCATTTGAACCACCAGGAAGCCCCTATTGTAAGAGTAAGTGAATTGCAAAGATGAACTCTTTTTTCATCCTATATCCAACCATTTAACTCTCAGCCAAAGAAAATTCATGATATTCTATAGTCAATTATTTGCCAAATCAGTGAAGTATCTGGCTCTAGGATGTGTATGTCATTTTTTGATAGCAAATAACTGACATGTATATTAACTTCAGTTCCTAAGGCGGCATGTAGACATGTAGATGCATTCTTTTTTTAATTATAGTACAAACTAACTCAAGTCAGAAAAAGTACAATTCAGTTTCTTCATGAGGCAAAGTGAAGCACAATTTTATATATATATACATATATATATATATGTATATATATATGTGTGTGTGTATATATATATATGTGTATATATGTGTGTATATATATATATGTGTGTGTGTGTATATATATATACATATATACACATACATATATATATATATCTTCTGAGCAAAGTAAAGCAGAAATATTTCCTGTTAATTGAACATTCAACAAGCACAAAAAACAATTTGAAGAACATTTTCAGCTAAGGAATTTGGAGCAGTAAATTAATAGCACAGCTTGTTGGATCTTTGCCTGACATGTATTGTTTATGCAAAATGTTACCAGTAGACTCACATCTTAATTCACCCAACACCAAATGCAGCCCAGACTGTTTATGTAACCTAAGAACACACTCTATAAGTGACTGTTTCTTCTTGAATTAGTATTTATGAAGGAAACCACTTAACTATTCACAGTAAACAAGAAAGACATTTTAAACAATTCTTCGATATGGAAGCTGTTTAATATTTAGAGAATGGAATAAGCCCCAAAGATGAGAAAGTGAACATCACTGACTCTCTTTTGCAGTCTGTACTAAGGCACAGAGTAGATTTCTGATTAGATTTTACATACTTTGAATATTTTAGAGTGCACATTCATTTTTATTTGTCAAAATTTTAATCCATTTGTTAAGTTGCAGAATATGTATCTTATTGAAGATTTATCTTGTAGATTTTTTTTCCCTTTTTCTTTTCATGACCAGAGAGTCACCTTGTTGTTTTTAGCATGGTAAGCTACATTTGAGGAAATAAATTATTCCCTTTCTGACTCTGTGTGTGTGTGTGTGTGTGTGTGTGTGTGTGTGTGCACACGCACACAGTGCACACGGGTGGGAGGAGGAAATTATAGGGTTCTTTGAGGCAATTTGAATTACCACCTCAGGTAGTTAGACAGGTTACCCCATAGCAGTGTTTGTTGAAAAAGGGTGTCATGATCATCTCTGTCTTTCAAGAGCATAAAAAGAATAACTACCTAAAATTTTGGTGTGTGACACCCCAGTGAAGGAAAGGGCAAGGTGGTTTTAAGTTTGCAGATGGACATGTGAATTAATTCTGACACTCTTGAAGCAGCATTTTAAGGGATTGGCCAGCCTGAAGTGTCATAAACAATATCAGGCTGAGATTGGCTTGGGAGAAAATTCATGTTCCTGTCCAAGGACCTGGATCCAGGGCACATCGGTATCACCCCTGTGGCCGTAAAGTTGTTAGAATCAAAGGCAGTGACAGTCTTCTCTCCCTGGGGAGTGGAGGTCAGTCTTCCCACCCTTCAGATTCCTTGGACCATGGGCTTCCTACCAATCTGACAGGTGAGGATTTGACTGGTTTTATCATTTTTTAAATAAGCAAAACTACCATAATTTGAAACTCATATAGCAATTCATAGTAGCTTTATTTTAGGTGATTTCAGCATTTCTGATTTCTTTTGCAACATGTACCAGTATTAAGCACTATGTCCTAATGTCAGAGCCAATTGCATTTTCAGACAGTGATCATAAATCATTGGGTAGCTTCCTGTACAGAGTGTGAACTTGCTCAGGACTGATTTGGGGGATCACAGGGGCTGTTAAAAGAATGAGCCTATTAAGATGTCATAGAATGCTTCCCTATCTGGATAGCAGAGTAGTCAGAGGGGAGAAGAGGGGACAGATGCAGACTAATGTGAGTTTTCTAAAAATCTGAAGTTATGTTTTGCCTCTAGAGCACTACCTAAAAAAGGAACACCAAAAGTAACTCTCAGACTTTATTTTCTAAAAGGAAAAACAAAGATTAAAAAAGCTAAACTTCTTTATGGAGAAAGAGTGGGGTCATACCATGTCAACCATCACCAGATTCCTTAATCCTAGAATATAAGAACACCCTTATTGTTCTTGGCCCAAGACAAAGAAAGCCATCAATGATATGGGTTACCATGTTGGGGGCAAGTGGTCAGAAATACAAAATGAGAAGCAGAAACTGAGGAGTGTTTTTTTGATATAGACTTTCCTTTTCACTTGAAGATATATTAATCCCTTGGGTAATTCAGAGTACTGAACTGTCTCTACAGTGGCAAATAGAATGAAATAGAGACAGCTAAGGGATAACTTATGTAGTTGTGTCTGGAAGGAACTGAAGTGTTCTGAGACAAGGTCACAATGACTACAACACGAATTTTTAAAGAGCTAAAACTGTTTGGGAATATAAGCCATGCTGGTCAAATTTCTTAATCCTTAACAAAATATATCAAAATTAAAATGCCTATATACGCCCTTTAATCTAACAATTCTGCTACTGAACGTGTTTTCTAAAGAAGTAAAAGCACTATTATGTCGGAGAAATGTAAATGTAGGAAGGGATGGAGATAGAGATGTTTATACTAATTTATTGACACATATAGAGATGTTAATGGCAGGATTTTTGTGGTGGACAAAACAGAATGGGAAATTGAGAATATCAGTACAGGAATGGTTGAATACATTTTGGCACATATATTGCACGGTATACAATATTATGCAAAATTAAAAGAATGACCTACAATGATATGCATTGTTCCAGATCGATTACTAGGTTAAAAAAGCAAATTTAGGGTGATGTGCATAACATGATAACATTATCCTTTTGAACTAAATCAAACTAAAACTCTGTGTGTGTGTGTGTGTGTGTGTGTGTATGGTGCATATGTGCAGGTACAGATTTGAGTACAGAGAATGATTTAAAAGCATACACCAGACTGTTATTGGTTACCTCCATGGAACAGGATTAGAGGAGTTGAAGGAGTAGGAGGTAGGATCTATAAACTAAATCACTTTTAATGACTAGATTTGTTTAGAGTTGCTTGATTATTTTCAAACTTAGTTTTCACACTCAGTGTCTTTAAAATGAAAAACAAAACAAACACCAAAAAAAAAATCACCACAAAAAATTGGCCTAGAGTTGCCAATTATTTTTTTACTTTGTAAAAATAGAACATTTTAAAACGCATACCTGTTTTCAATATTTTATAAAAGACATTTAATATAAAAAAGAAGGAAAGGTATGAGCTAGAGGTGTTCTTTCCAAGGAAGATAACCTTTCTTTCTTCGAAATATAACCACGTGGAATATTGCTCTTATTTTTCTTAACAAGATTCAGTGCAAACCTTATCATGGACCAAGTTTATGATCCTTTTGTCTAGTGCAAAGCAGTGCACTCAGTCAGGACATTCAGATTCTAGCATTCACTTTCTCAGCTTTAGACAACTCCTCTAGACTATCACATCAGGAAGGTTCCTCAGATAAGCTTCTAAAAACCCCTTTGCCTTGTAACATCCTATTATTCATAATGATTTTACTTCTCACTCTTCAAACAATTCCTCTGTTCTTTGTTTTTATTCATTAATTTAGCAAATGTTTATTGAATGCTTATCTATATATCAGGCATTTAACTGACACTGGGAATGTAGCCATGAACAGGATAGGCAAAGTCCTTTTTATCCTAAAGCTTACATTCTCTTGAGGGGGACAATAAGGAAGTCAATGAGTAAATATACAGAGAATTGTAGATTGTGGCAAGTGCTTCAGGGACAATAAATAGACTGGTGTGATGCAGTGTGAATGTGGAGGCTTTAAGGAGAAATATCCTGAGCTAAGTTTCCACAGAAGAGCTTTCTGTGGAGTTGAGCTGAAACCGGAAGAATGAGTAGGGATCAGCCACATGAGGTCTGCATAGAGAGCATGTCATGCAGAGGTAACAGTTCATGAGCTGGTGAAGGGCTTGGTTACTCCAGGGACAGACAGGAGGCCAGTGAGGCTGCAGTGTAATGAGCAAATGGGAGGCGGGAGTGAAGGAACAGTTTTGACAAAGAAGGATGAAGTGGGCAGCCATATCACAGATTGAATTTTCATGCAAATGCAATGAGAAGCCATTAAAAGGTTCTAAGCAAGAGGACAATATGATCTGATTTATATTTTTAAATGACCACTGGCTGCTGCGTGAACAATGGATGGTTTGGATACAGGAGGCAAGGACAACTTGGAAGTCATTGTAGCAGTCCAGGTAAGATATAACATTACTTTGGATTAGGACTGTAATGAGGAAAATAGAGTGAAGCCGAACAATCCAAGAATATTTTGGAAGGCAAGCAGACTAGAATCTCTGGATTGGAAGCAACAGATGAAAGGAAAGAAAGAACCAAGTTTCACTCCATTGTTTCTAAATTAGGAAATTAGATAGAAGGTGGTACCACTTACTGAGATAGAGAGGACCCAGAATGTAGCAGGATTTTTTTTTCCTTATTGGGAGTTGGGTGTGGGAATCAAGAAATTTGTTTCAACTGAGAGAGCTGGAACTTCTGATTAGCTGTCCAGGTAGAGGTGTCAACTAGGGGTTAAGGGGCTCAGGGAAAGAGTCAGGGCCGGAGATAGACATCAAGACTTATCAGCATATGGGTGGTATTCAAAGTCATTTAAAAAGAAAGAGGGTGTTAAAGCTTCAGACCCAGGTAGCTCAACACCTGTAGTTGCTTTCAGATCCACCAGCAAAGCTACCAAAGAAACAGGGATCATTGAGGTAGGAAGGAAATCCATGGTGTGCTATAATGTCTGTAATTTATTTTAAAATACCTCAGCTTAGACACTGTAATATGATGTGTGTGTCTTCAGCTGCCTTACTTAGGAGTTCGTGCAGAATAGTAGACTCAACATTTAATCGGAAAAGATTACACTCTGGGACATCTCTGTCTTGTGCTGACATGAGAAGTTCTGCTATTATTGGAAGAGTTGTTTCATTGATGAAATTAACTTTTCAATTAGCAAGAGGATGTTTATAAATGGGTTTTCATTATTAAAAATTAGTTTTGTTTGAGTTATGTGAGATGCACAGGATGGTAAGAATATGTAATTTTGTACCTGGAAGCTATCAATAATTGTTGGATGTTTGTTTGTTTTTTTCATTTCTTTGAAACCAATATTTCTCCAAGATTCCTAACTTGCATAAAATTTCCAAAACTATTCTTTATCTGTTTTCTTACTCTGAAACTTCTACTATGTTATTTGATCTCTTTAAGGCACTTAAAAAATTTACTTGCTTCTTGGAACAAGAATACTTAATGGCAGACCTATCTCTATAAATCATCAGAATTAACAAAAGGTCTTAAAATATATATAACGTTATTTCCTCCCAGGGGCCTATTTTAAACATTTAAAATATTGAAAGACTATTTGATGTCAATTATGGTAGGAAAAACTTATAAAAAGATTTAAAAGAGTGAAGTAGAAGAGCAGAAAGAAGAAAAAAGTACAGTCTGAGGAGAGGAGTAGACTGGGGAGCATCACGCACACACATGCCAAATATAAACTATTTTTGTCAATGGTCTTTTGCTACTGGGCCACAGAAATGGACCGCATTGCTCCCCGGTGATCTTCAGTGGGGCTAAGGAAGATGGTTTGCTGGTATTCAACCACACTAAATATTGCCCCAGGAGAGCATGTTTTTGAAATTTGTAAGAGCTCCCATCACACTGTGGTTTGTGATTTGTACACACTGCCCTAGAATGAGCTCTGAAACAGCTCAAATATTGCAGCCTGACTCCTGTTCTGGTCCAAATTGCTCACAGTAAAAGACAAGCAAAGCACCCCCAAATACCACAGAGTAGGCCCTTCAGATAACACAATTTTACTGGTGGAAAATATAAACACTGTTTTCCCCCAAATTTCCATTGTGATCAAGGAACATTTGCTGAGAAAGCACCACTAATCTACAGAGAATTGTGAAACTGATGAGAGATTCAAATTACTCACGATTTGCCTTTGAGCCAAAACAAATGCAATATTTAGAAGCTCTTTCCCATAGGTATCTAAGGGAAAGGGGGAATTTTCACTGTGATACAAATACTTTTTTTTCTTTTTTTTTAGGAAAAGGATATTGTGATCCTGGTAAGAAAAAACATGTTCTTAATTTGTGTCTCTAGATTACTTACATGAGGTGAGCAAATTAATGAGTTATGTTTTTTTAACCTAAAATAACTCTTTACCCTATAGCAATTATCTACAGGTTTTCTAATTAGGTGAAGTGAAGTTGTAACTTAGCCAGATTCTCTGCCCAAGTCTTTTCATTGGATCTCTTAACAAGAATTTCTGTACCGAATCTTGCTAAATTTTTAGGCCACAAAAGTAAATCTAATGAAAGTAAATATGCATTCTATGTACCCATAGAAAACTGTCTGCTTCTTTCTGAAATCATCTGCTGCTGTTGCCCTATAGGAATGGTCTTAAGCTGTACATATGCAAAGTCACAGATTCATTCACAAGAGTAAAGGCACAGTTTTGTTTGCTGACATTGGGTAAACTTTATGGGTTCAGATTAAGATACACTGACAAACCCAAAGGCAAAAAGAAAGTAAATGCTCCTTTGTAATATAGAATTCCAGGAAGAAGACTTAGTATAAATACTGATAGACCATTTTACAATTTATAAAATACTATAATCCACATACAGATATATGCTTTATAATACAGCAAGTATTATGGGCAGTTCTCATAATACTCCTACTGGAGGTAGTTAGTGAGGTAGTCATGTTCCTGAAGAGAAAATCAGCCTGTGTTTACGTGGAATATTTTTCAAAATTTTCTTTCTCTGGTCACTTTGGGAAGGAGTATGAAGTAGTAGTTAAGAACGTAGACTCTGACGTCACACTGTTTTCTTATCCCAGGTCTATCACCTGCTCACTGCCTGGTATTGATCAAGTTATTCAATCTCTCTGGACCTCTACTTTGCATCTATACAAGAAGAGTTACAATAATATTTAATTCTTAGGGCTATTTTGGAACAGTCGAGATCCATCTCTTTAGGAAATTCTTAATAGACTATTTTTAAAGAACAGATTAGGAGAAGGCAATGGCAGCCCACTCCAGTACTCTCGCCTGGAAAATCCCATGGATGGAGGAGCCTGGTAGGCTGCAGTCCATGGGGTTGCGAAGAGTCCGACACGACTGAGCGACTTCCTTTTCACTTTTCACTTTTCACTTTCATGCATTGGAGAAGGAAATGGCAACCCACTCCATTGTTCTTGCCTGGAGAATCCCAGGGACGGTGGAGCCCGGTGGGCTGCCATCTCTGGGGTGGCACAGAGTCGGACACAACTGAAGTGACTTAGCAGCAGCAGCAGCAGCAGCAGCAGCAGCAGCAAAGAGCAGATTTAGATTCACAGCAAAATTGAGAGGAGCAAGGTACAGAGATTCTCTTTCTTGCCCCTGACCACACGTGTGCATAACTTCTCCGAAAATCAACATCCCCTATCAGAGTGGTACATTTGCTACAATTCATAACCCTGCACTGACCCACTATAATCACCATAATTTACATTGGGATTCACTCTAGGTGTTGTACAGTCTATGGGTTTTGAGCCATGTGACATATATAATGACATGCATCCACCTCAACAATATCATACAGAGTAGTTTCACTGGCCTAAGAAACATCTGTGCTTCATCTAATCAACCCCCCTCCCCTCTAACCCATGGCAACCCCTGACCCTTTTACTGTGTTCATAGTTTCGCCTTTCCTAGAATGTCATATAGTTGGAATTGTATAGTATGTAGCCTTTTCTAGATTAATTTTTTTTAAACTTGGTAATATACATTTAAAGTTCATGTTTTTTCATGTCTTGATAGCTCTTTTTCTTTGGCTCTCCTGAGCTATAATTTACAAAATTATAATATATTGAAAGTGTACAATGTGATGATTTGATATATGTACACACGATGAAAGGCTTCCCACAGTGGAGTTAATCAACACATCCATCACCTAACATAGTTACCTTTTTTTGGTGAAAACACAAGTTCTACTCAGCAAATTTCAATTACATAATGTAGTGTTAGCAACTATAGGCACCATGTTACACATTTGATCTGTATTCATCTTATTCATCAAACATTCAGTTGAATGTTTGTATTATTCTATAGTGTTTCTATAAGCTCTACTTCTTTTCCTTTCTTTTTAAAAAATTTTATTTATTTTTTAGATTCCATGTCTAAGCAATACCATACAGTATTTGTCTTCTACTGTTTGGCTTATTTCATTTAGCATAAAGTCCTCCAGGTCCACCTATGTGGTTGTAATGACAAGATTTCCTTCTTTCTCACAGTTGAATAATATCTACTGAATATATACTGTATTTTCTTGATCCATTCATCTGTTAACAGATACTTAGGTTGTTTCATACCTTGATTATTACTAATAATCCTGCAATGAACATGGAAGTACAGATAGCTCTTTGAAATACTGCTTTTGTCTCCTTTCCATATACATCAAAAGTGGGATTACTGGATCATATGGTAGTTCTATTTTTAATTTCTTTAAGGAAACTGCATACTACTTTCCATAGCTGTGGTAGTTATGATGGTTTTGGTGCCAAGTCATGTCCCATTCTTTGTGACCCCCATGGACCCCCATGGACTGTATAGCCCTCCAGGCTCCTCTGTCCATAGGATTTCCCAGGCAAGAATACTAGAGTGGGTTGTCATTTCCCTCTCCAGGGATCTTCCCAATCCAGGGATCCGAGATATATCTCCTGCGTTGCAGGTGGATTCTTTACCATCTGAGCCACCAGGGAAGCCTAGTAGCCATACTAGTTCGCATCCCCACCAACCGTCTACAAGGTTCTCTTTTCTCCACATCCTTACCAGCGTTTGCCATCTCTTGAATTTTTGATTATACACATCCTGTGTATACACAGCTGGGAGGTGATATCTCATTGTCATTTTCATTTGCCTCTCTCTAATGATTAGTGATATTAAGCAGTTTTTTATATACCTGTTGACCACTTGCATATCTTCTTTTTTCAAAAAGTTGGCTTATTTTTTCATTGAAATATAACTGACATATAACATTATATTAGTTTTAGGTGTACAACATATTGAGTCAATATTTGTACACATTACTAAATGATAGATAAATCTAGTTAACATCTATCATGACACATAGTACAAATTTTTTTTCCTGTGATAAGAACTTTTAAAATCTATTCTCTTAGCAATATTCAGATACAATTCAGTATTGTTACACTGTAGTCATCATGCTATACATTATATCCCCAAGAGTTATTTACTTTTATAATAGGAAGTTTGTATCTTTTGACCACCTTCACCGATTTTGCCCACCTCTACCTCTGATAACCACCAGATCATTCTCTGTATCTATGAATTCATCATGGGGGGAGGTTCAGTTAGACATATAAATGAGATCATATGGTATTGACCATTCTCTGTCTGACTTATTTCACTTAGAATAATGCTCTCAAGATTCATCCATGTTGCTCCCAACAGAAAATTTCCTTCTTTTTTATAGCTGCATAATATCCCATTGTTTATACATATTTATCACAATTTCTTTTTTATTCACTCACTCATCAGTGGACACTTAAGTTGCATCCATGACTTGGCTGTTCTAAATAATGCTCTAATGAACATGGGGATTCAAATAGATTTTCAAGTTAGTGTTTCCATTTCCTTTAAATAAGTACATAGAAGTGGAACTGCTAGATTCTAGGTAGTTCTATTTTTAATTTTTTGAGGAACCTCCATACTGTTTTCCACCGTAGCTGCACCAATTTACATTCCTACCGACAGTGCAGGAGGGTTCCCTCTTCTCACATCCTCAACAACTCTTGTTATTTGTTGTCTTTTCCATAATAGCCATTCTAACAGTTGAGAGGTTTGATTTTGACATGCATTTCCCTGATGATTTGTATTGTTGGACACTGTTTTATGTATTTGTTGGCCATCTGTATGTCTTCTTGAAAAATATCTATTCAGATCTCTGCTCACATTGCAATCAAACTGTTTGAATTTTGTTATTGAGTTGTATGAATTCATTACCTATTTTAGATTATTAACCCTTTATGAGATACAGGATTTGCAAATATTTTCTTCCTTTTGATACATTGTCATTTCATTTTGTTTATTACCTTTTCTGTGAAGAAACTTTTTAGTTTCATAAAGTCCTGCTTATTTATTTCTGCTTTTGTTGCTTTTGCTTTTGGTGTCAAATCCAAAAAATCCATTGCTAATACCAATGTCAAGGGGCTTAGCTTCCATATTTTCTTCAAAGAATTTTATGGTTTCAGGTCTTACATTCAAGTCTAACTTATTTAGAATTAATTTTTGTGTATGGCATAAGATAGTGACTCAGTTTGTTACTTTTGCATATGGCTATCCATTTTCCCAAAACCATTTATTGAAGACACTGTTCTCTTCCCATTACACATTCTTAGTTCCTTTGTCATTAATTATATTTACACATGGTATTATTTCTGGGATCTCCCTTCTTTTCCATTGATCTATGTGTTGTTATATGCCAATAATATTTTGATTATTACAAATTTATAATATAATTTGAAGCCACGAAGCATGATGCTTCCAGCTTTGTTATTCTTTCCAAGATTTCTTGTCTGTTTAAGGTTAGTTTTGTGTTGCTATACATATTTTATATTGTCCTATTTTGTGAAAAATGCCATTGGAATTTTTATAGTTATTACATTGAATCTATAGATTGCTTTCAGCAGCATGAACACTGTAACAATATTAATTTTTTCAATCCATGTGCATAAAATATCCTTCCATTTGTGTCTTCTTAAATTTGTTTCATCAATGTTTTATAGTTTTTAGTATACTTGTTTTTTACTTTCTTGGTTAAATTTACTCCTATGGGTTTTTTGATTCACTTATAAATGATATTGTTTTCTAAATTTTTCTTTCTGATAGTCCATTATTACTTTACAGATATGCAACTGATTTTTGTATATAGATTCTGTATTTTATAATTTTACTGAATTCATTTATTAGTTCTAACAGATTTTTTCTGGTGGACTTTTTAGGGTCTTTTATCTATAATATCATTCCATCTACAAGTAGTGACAGTTGCACTTCTTACTTCCTGAGTTAGACTCAATTTATTTCTTCTTTTTTTTTTTCTAATTGCTTTGGCTAGGAATTCCAGTATTATGTTGAATAAAATGGGAGAGAGTGAACATCTTTGTCTTGTTCCTGATCTTAGAAAAAAAGTTATCAGCTTTTCACTGTTAAGTAGGATGTTGCCTGTGGACTTGTCACATATTGACTTTATTATATTGAAGTATGTTCCCTCTATACTCACTTTTTTGAGAGTTTTTGCTGCTTCCTCTGAGCAGAGCCTGGGTATATAGCTGGGGGAGTGTTCTCATACCTATTTAACAAACTGCTTCTTTGTTTGCTATATCATGAAATTCATAAAAACAAGCTCCATTGGCTCTCAGAGCCAGGCAATTAGGGGGCTGGTCCCTCAGGTGTCAGTCATAAACGTTGGGAGACTGGATGTGTAAACAATCTCCTTCTAGAGTAAAGCTGGCAACCTGGTTCTGTTGTTGGAGCAAGCCAAATGGAGAAGGTAGGGAATGCCCACCATCTCTTTCAGGCACTGGGGAAGATCCCAGTCAGCAAATAGATGTGGGCAAATTAGGAGCTGACCCTCAGCAGCAGCTGGGAAAACATGCCATCTAATCTCTTCCAGGGTGAGTTGTGTGAAATAAGGTTGTGTTGTGCTCAGTCACGTCCAACTCTTTGCAACCCCATGGACTGTAGCCAGCAAGGCTTCTCTGTCCATGGAATTTTCTAGGCCAGAACACTGGCATGGATGCCATTTCTTACCCCGGGGGATCTTCCCAAACCAGGGATTGAACAACTCACATCTCTTGCATCCCCTGTATTGGTAGGCAGCTTCTTAACCACTGCGCCAGCTGGGAAGCCCTAAAGAACCTGTTAAACAAAGGGGGCTAAATGGTGCCATGTGTCTATGAAAGAGGCAAAGTAGCCAAAGAATAATCGAGGTCTTCAATTCTCACTGATTTTTCTATAAGTTATAAACTCATCTCTAATTAATGCAAAATCAACATAATCCAATGTCAGTCTTTCTGTCCACATAATAACTATTAAATCATAGTATCTGTAGCCTAATATTTCACAATACTAATGCATTCACTTAACAGAATTAAAAGAAACCAGAAATTCAAGTTTCTGCCAGTTTGTTTTCAATCAAAGGAAACTGAGAACACTGATATTTGCCTATCTCATTAAACACACACTAAAACATCTGACTAGACAGAAAAGAGAACTGGGGTTGGATTAATTCTTTGTCTAAATCTAGACCCAGAGAAGTTTTGGGGGAAAGATAGTTGCTTACTTTGCTTTGGAATAATAAAATGAAAGATGTTTGATACACTATCCTTGTTCTAAAGTACTTGCAATTGTTAAATTTCACATTTTTTCAAATGCTAATACCACAGGGAACACATACTTTAAAATATACTTATTGACTTCCCAAACTTGTGGGACAGCAATAATAGTTTTAAAATCTTCCTCCAACTGAATTAATGAAATTTTGTTTCAAAAAACATTAGTGAACACTCAATGAATGGGATTGTATTTCTTCCCGTCTCTGCTTGCAGACTGGCTGGCTTGACTGTACACATAACTTTATTATAGAACTGTGCTTTTAATTGTCTCTCCCATTTCTCTTAATGGTACCGCCATGGTCAGTATGTTGAGCTATAAGAAACAAATGTATTTGTTTTATCAAAGTATACTGAAGTTCATCATCTCTTTAGAATGTAACATCTGAGTACTCCCCATCCTCCATTCAGTTACTTGAAGTGAAGTGGCTCAGTCATGTCCGACTCTTTGCGACCCCATGGACTGTAGCCTACCAGGCTCCTCAGTACATGGAATTTTTCAGGCAAGAGTACTGGAGTGGGTTGCCATTTCCTTCTCCAGGGGATCTTCCCAACCCGGGGATCCAACCCCGGTCTCCCACATTGCAGGCAGATGCTTTACCGTCTGAGCCACCAATGCCAAATATAGTGGCTCAGCGGTAAAGAATTCGCCTGCAATGTAGGAGACCTGGGTTCTATCTGTGGGTTGGGAATATCTCCTGCAGGAGAAAATGGCAACCTACTCCAGTATTCCTGCTTGGGAAAATCCCATGGACAGAGGAGCCTGATGGGCTACAGTCCATGGGGTCATGAAGAGTTGGACATGACTGAGCAAGCACACTTCTATTACATGCAACCCTCAATTTCAAGTTCAAAATACCTTCGCATTCAACGTTTACTCACAGATTAAAGAAGTCACCCTAGCTTGTTTAAGCTGAAAAAGATTTTCTACAGGAAATCAGGTGCTTGGAAATCATTTGAGGGGCTAAAAAGCAACCTTTATATTGAATCTCCAGAAACAACTCCCAGAACACCTCTGTAGAACTGTGCCACCAAGCGAGTTTCCACATTCACCATGATCAAAAGATCAAGGAAGCAAGCACGATTTCACATGTCTTCTTCCAGGATATAGGAAAAGTGAGGCTCCCATCATATCCAGCTCCAGGAACAATCTCACTTAGACAAGATTCAAGCCAGTAAAGTGGATGCCAAGGACCCTGCCTAACAATACCTATGAAGTTAGGTACCATACATAGGTCAGTAATTACTGTTTCATAAACCAAATGCCACAACTAAAGTCACTAACAGAAACAGCATAATTACCAACCTGCATTGTCAATAGACAAGTGTGTCTGCTCAATGAAAGCTAAGGCCATTTGGAACTTGAGTTGTGAAGGAGTCTGAGAAAAGTAGTCTGTAATTTTTCAAACTTTATCATTCAGTTAAGCATGTTCCAAGATACCTGAAATGGACTGAAGTGAGTCAATGTGCAATATAGTTCATAAGACCTAAGAGTTAATCAGTAAAAGAGGAGCTTAATGAACAATAGAACATTTATGCTAAAGAAATTAACATGCTACTATGAAGAATACATACAATGAAATGGAAAAACCTATAGTGTATATATTAAGTATAAAATCAAATGTCAGAAAAGCTAGGTACACATATGTTCAAATATATATGTATAATTAAATATATGAGCATATATAGTTATATTATGTAAAGGTACAGTTGAATAAATTCAAATCTATGGGAGACAGAAGTTTGCATAACAAGCTATTTATAGTGTTACTTTTGGAAAAGATGGTAGAAACGTGAAAGAAGTAGCCAAAGTGACAAATGTACACTTTTTTATCAATATTTCTCTATTGTTTAAATATAGATAGAATATAACTTTTTAAATATAATTTTACAAAGTTGGAAAATTATATATTTATATATATACTGACATAAAGAGACATCTATAATATATTGCTAAACTAAAAACATATACTGTAAATTATTATGTTCAATATGATCTCATTTGGAAAAAAATATGTTTTTTATACCTTATATATTATAGACACATACATGTATATAAGGTATGTGGTGGTGGTGGTTTAGTTGCTAAGTTGTGTCCAACTCTTGTGACCTCATGGACTGTAGCCCACCAGGCTCCTCTGTCATGGGATTTCCCAGGCAAGAATACTGGAGTGGGTTTCCATTTCCTTCTCCAGGGAATCATCCCAACACAAGGATTGAATTTGCCTCTCCTGAATTACAGGTGGATTATTTACTTCTGAACCACCAAGGAAGCCCATATAATATATATACAATAATGTTAATAGTATATATATTATTGTTAATATATACATGATTGTATATACATATATATTATATACATGTGTATATATACATATTTTATATATACACACGTGATGTGTATATTATATATATATATATATATATATACATACATTTATACATACTTTAATGCTTCTATATACTTTGAAAAGATATGGATGTATATACATCACTCAGTGTGTACCTTTGGGAATTGGGTTGTCTAGAATGAAACTTGCACATTTTCCTATCTGCACTTTCATGTTATTTGACTTTTTCAAATGTAATATTTTTAGATTAAAGCCTATTATTTTCATAAAATAACAGGTATTTGTTATTTAAAAAATTAAAGAAATGTGGAAAGAAAAAAAAGGGAAGTAAAAATCAGTTTCAAAATCTATTCCAACTCCTACTCCCCATAAATAAATGATAAAATTTGGTGGATAACATTTAAAATATCATGATACCTTTGTTCATATATGATAATGATATAGATGGATATGTAGATAGAAAATGGAATTTGCTTCTGCAAATGTTATAATAATATACTAAATTTAATTTTGCTTGATTTAGAAATGAAAATTAAGAATTAAGGTAAAAACCAAAGTAACTACTTCTCAAATGAGTATATTCACAAGTATTATCCCTTTCAGAGTAAGACAATATTGTATTGGAGGTTCTTGCCATAAAGATACTAAAACATAATCACTTATTTAAAGACTGGAAAAGAGGAAATGAAAGTCATTATTTCTAATGTGTGATATAATTATCCACATAGGGAAACTCATAGACTCTCATCCAAGTATCTAGAAATAAGCAAGAGTTAACTAAACTAACTGGATGTAATATCAACATATAAAAGTCAAGTAATTGGACATCTGCTTCTGAGCATAATGGATAACATGGGCCATACATAATCTTTTCCATAAATCATTTGAAAACTGGACAAATGGAGAAAGAATTATTTTTGGACACACAGGCAGTACTGTGGTCCATGAGAGAAAGGAAGCAAGTGAGGTGAGCCTGAATAATCACCCTGGCTTTCTGCCTGGAGGCAATGTCCAGACCACGGGCACAGGAAAGGAGAATCCCAGTCAGCCTTGGCACTCTCACTTAGTTTAGTGACGGAGAAGGAACTCAGGAAAGTTGAGACAGCTGTAAATTGCATGACAGAATTTTATAGAAGAAGGAGCTATTAAGGAAAAAAACTTCAGAAACAGGCATCGAGGTACCTTGAGTCTTCGATATATACCGCAAGTCTATGCACATGTAGGTAAAACTCAGTGAAGTCAGACAAAGAGTTGTGAGGTGAACAATCCTCAGTTCCTGCGTAAGGCAGGAAGGTATCTGAGCTCTGACTAGCCAGTGTAGAGATTCTACAGTCATCATTAAGGTATTCAAGAGATCTCAAGAGGGGTCATATCTTGGTAAAGAAATCAAAGTATACCCCAAAGAAAAATATATACTATGTATATATACTAAATATATAGTATATATATACTATATACATATATACTAAAAATGTATACTATATACATGCCATAGAAATGCTTAAAAGTAAAAACTGAATGGATTAAATTATTCTTCAGGTAAGTTAACTGCCGACCAGAACAAAGCAAAACACTCTTTGGATAGTAAGGAAATCAAAACAGTCAATCCTAAAGGAAATCAACCCTGAATTTTCTTTGGAAGGACTGATGCTGAAGCTGAAGCTCTAATCCTTTGGCTACCTGATGCGAAGAGCTGACTCGTTGGAAAAGACCCTGACACTGGGAAAGACTGAGGTCAAGAGAAGGGGATGACAGAGGATGAGATGGTTGGATGGTATCACTGACTCAATGGACATGAATTTGAGCAAACTCCAGGAGATAGTGAAGGACAAGGAAGCCTGGTGTGCTGCAGTTCATGGGGTCTCAAAGAGTCTGACACGACTCAGCGACTGAAAAACAACATAAATCTATAACATTATAGATATTCAAGAATATAACTTCATATCTAGCACACAATTTTAAAAATTACTGCTCATGCAAAGAGGCAGGAAGTTATAGCACACAGGAGAAAAATCAGTCAATAGAAGCAGACTAAAATATGATAGGGAGGATAGTTTAGCAAATAAGGACAACAGCTATAATAAATATGGGCAATATGTTGAGAGATTTAAAAACATAACAGAAATGATGAAGACAGAAATAGAAGCTACAAAATGTACCAAATAAAATGCCTAGAGATAAAAGAAATGTGAAATAAAAAATTCACAGGATGAGATTAAGAGGGAATTAGACTGTGCAGACATAGCAATAGAGTCATCCACTGAAGAGCAGAGAGAGAGAAAATAAGACAAAATACTAATGAATAGAGCTTCAGTGACCTGTGGGACAATAGGAAGCAGTCCAGTATACCTTTATTTGGAGTCTCAGAAGGAAAAGCAATAAGTGAATTAAGCAAGATCACAAGATAGAATGTATAGTCAACATCAATTTCACTTGAACTTCCAGATGTTCAAGCTGGTTTTAGAAAAGGCAGAGGAACCAGAGATCAAATCGTCAACACCTGCTGGATCATTGAAAAAGCAAGAGAGTTCCAGAAAAATATCTATTTCTGCTTTATTGACTATGCCAAAGCCTTTGACTGTGTGGATCACAATAAACTGTGGAAAATTCTGAAAGAGATGGGAATACCAGACCACCTGACCTGTCTCTTGAGAAATCTGTATGCAGGTCAGGAAGCAACAGTTAGAACTGGACATGGAACAACAGACTGGTTCCAAATTGGGAAAGGAGTACATCAAGGCTGTATACTGTCACCCTGCTTATTTAACTTATAAGCAGAGTACATCATGAGAAACACTGGGCTGGAAGAAGCACAAGCTGGAATCAAGATCGCTGGGAGAAATATCAATAACCTCAGATATGCAGATGACACCACCCTTATGGCAGAACGTGAAGAGGAACTAAAAAGCTTCTTGATGAAAGTGAAAGAGAAGAGTGAAAAAGTTGGCTTAATGCTGAACATTCAGAAAACTAAGATCATGGCATCCAGTCCCATCACTTCATGGCAAATAGATGGGGAAACAGTGGAAACAGTGTCAGACTTTATTTTTTTGAGCTCCAAAATCACTGCAGATAGTGATTGCAGCCATGAAATTAAAAGACGCTTACTCCTTGGAAGGAAATTTATGACCAAACTATATAGCATATTAAAAAGCAGAGACATTACTTTGCCAATGAAGGTCCATCTAGTCAAGACTATGGTTTTTCCAGTGGTCATGTATGGATGTGAGAGTTGGACAGTGAAGAAAGCTTAGCACCAAAGAATTGATGCTTTTGAACTGTGGTGTTGGAGAAGACTCTTGAGAGTCCCTTGGACTGCAAGGAGATCCAACCAGTCCATCCTAAAGGAGATCAGTCCTGGGTATTCATTGGAAGGACTGATGTTGAAGCTGAAACTCCAATACTTTGGCCACCTCATGTGAAGAATTGACTCATTGGAAAAGACCCTAATGCTGGGAAGGATTTGGGGCAGGAGGAGAAGGGTACAACAGAGGATGAGATGGCATCACCGACTCAATGGATATGAGTTTGGGTGAACTCCAGGAGTTGGTGATGGACAGGGAGGCCTGGCATGCTGTGGTTCATGAGGTTGCAAAGAGTCGGACACGATTGAGTGACTGAACTGAACTGAACTGATACTAGCAATAAATAGTTGAATGTTTAAGTTTAAAAACATTATTTATAATAGCATAAAAAATGTAAACTACTTCAAAATACATTTAGTAAAAGATATGCACATCTTGTCCATTAAAAATCATAAAATATGGTTGAGAGCAGGCAGACTCTTTACCATCTGAGCCACCAGGGAAATCCTGGCCAAAAAGAAGTTAAGAGACCTTAATAAATGGTGAGATAATCCATATTCATAGGTTAGAAGATTCAATAGTGTTAAGATCTCAGTTCTCAAATTGGTCTAGAGATTCATCTTCATTTACATGAAACTATAGGAAAGACAAATTTTATTCAAAATGAAGAAAGCACACCAATAGTAATCAGAAGCAGATATTAATAGAATGTGTTAAAGTGTCATCGTTAAAAAGGAATTCTGGAAGATCCAAAAGTATCTATTAAATGCTTGGTCTAGAAATCACACACATCACTTTTACTTAAAAAATCACTAGTCAGAACTAGTCCCACAGTCCCAATTCAACCATAAGATGGTCAAGACTTTAAGAATACCATTGCCCAGAACTTTGAGAACTAACTTTAATGACTATAGACTCAATCCCACAGGAAAAAAAATAACCTATGACTATCCAAATATGAGATAATCACCAAAAACAACACATTAACTAAACTTCCTGAGAAGACTGCTTATTACCCACTGAGCCAATATAATGTAAAATAGGGAATAGTAACATAGGACAGTGTTCTTGCCTGGAGAATCCCAGGGACAGTGGAGCCTGGTGGGCTGCCGTCTATGGGGTCACACAGAGTCGGACACGACTGAAGTGACTTAGCAGAGAGAACATAGGACAGTTAGATGAGTAAGTAAGGTAGGCTTTCAGTGAAGCCAATTCAAGGACTTAACAGTCATTTTTTTATTATGCTACATAATTTACGTAAAAAAATCATTGGCAGAGACAAACAATACATATTGACACATACTGACAAAGTGATTATCAAGGCTAAAGAAGTTAGGATAGGGAGTCTTAATTCCCTTTTATTTTTGCTGGCACTTATTCTGGAAGAAATTTTCCACATTGAAGCCAATGAAGATTTATTTTTATTGTTATTGTAAAGTTTTACAAGCTTTTCATCTTTGGCCAGTCAATTTCTTCTTAACAAATGTCTTTCATAAATGAAATCTGCCAATCTCCTAGAGAGTTTCTAAGACAACACATTAATTTTAAAAACAAATATGTTTGCTATGTCATGCTGCCTTTTAAAATCAACTAACTTATTTGAAGTTCCTGTTAATAAACAGTTTTATACAGAAAATAGGTCTTGTGACTTTGATCACCAGGAACAGTTCATTTTCTGGGTGTTGATTTGTTTCTTTTTCTCACATCATGAATTGTAGCTCTCCAGAGTAATGCAAGCTCCTGTCTGTACTATTCTTCGTTATGGATGATAAATGTGAAACTTTACTTGTATTGTGATCCTCAGTCTTTTTCAAAGTTAATACTTTCTGGTAGTTGAAAAGACAGATGCTGATGGCAAATCAGAAGACTGCTTGAGCATATCTGAGGGTGTCCTTTAGATTATGAAAATAAAGTATCCTGCTGCATAAATTTGAATTCTGCTAAAATTACTTATTGATTTATAAGCCTACAGCCCAGAGAGCTACTGAGGAAACACAACATGGTCATTTATATATAGTGTTAACGTGCTTAAAAATAAAAAGAACCATCAAATTTTTAAAAAGTTAATACTTCAAATTGTAAAAACAAAAAGCATGTCTAAAAAAAGGGAAAGATTTCTCAAAAGCCTGTGGGAAATTCTCTATTCATAGAATTTTCACTGAAAGTATTTGCAGACGTTGATAACCCTGAACTTTCAGAAGTGTTAGAAAATACATCATCACCTTTGGGACTTCTTTAAAAGCAACCCAAATATGTAAAAATATAGTCATCTTATTAGTAGAGTATGTAATGGTGAAAAGTTCACAAGGGTAAAGTGTTAGTTATTTAGTCGTGTTGACTCTTTGTGACCCCATGGATTGTACACTGCCAGGCTCCTCTGTGCATGGCATTCTCCAGGCAAGAATACTGGAGTGTGTAGCCATTTTCTTCTCCAGGGAATCTTTCTGACCCAGGGATTGAACCTGAGTCTTCTGCATTGCAGGCGGATTCTTTACCATCTGGGCCACCAGATGGACTATAGCCCACCAGACATAAGGGTAAAGTCCATGCTTATTTTATAATTACTCTATGCATGGTGTTACATTTAGCAGCCACTAATAAATACTTGTTTATTAAATGAGTGAAATGTCCAACTATAACATAATTAAATAAATTATTAAAAAACTGACTAGGACTTCCATTGTGGTCCAATGGTTAAGAATTCGTTTTGCAATGCAGGGACACTGGCTTAGTCCCTAGTCAGGGAACTAAGATCCCACATGCCACGAAGCAACTAAGGCCAACTACTGAGCGTGTGCACTCCAGAGCCCTTGTGCCACAACTAGAGTCTGTGAACTTCGAAAGACACGAAGTGCTGCAACTAAGATCTGACGCAGACAAATAAATATATATTAAAAAAAATAATAAATTACTGAATAATTCACTCAGCTATCATAAATTCTTTAGGAAAACAGTTTCATTAGGGAACAGATTCTCATACAATAATGGTGGAATATAAAGTGATATATTATTTTGGGGAGAGCAATTTGCCTTCGTGTATCAAAAAGTTTTTTAAATGGGCTTACTTGTTGTTCTATCAACTTTATTTCTAGGAATTTATTCTAAGAAAATAATTACAATTTGTGACATCACTTCACTGGAAAGAGGTGTATTGAGGAATTATTCAAATTAGCCAAAATTTATGGAACTATGGCTATTATTCTTCTTTTCTTTCTTTTCCATATTTTCTGTAATGTGCTTACATTATTTATAAATCATTACACATTTTAAAATTATGTCACAGAAAAAAGATACTACCACAACAATTGAATTTAACTATTCTATAGGCTTTAAAGTCAAGAAGAAAACAATAAAAAAAATCATAAAATTAAATCACTGTTAAAATGGTAAAAAAATTCTGGCAACTCTTGAAGATCATTAAATAATTTTTAAATGATGCTATTGAAGACCTACAGAACCGTTTTGGGAAAATTGGTCCAGCCCTTCCCTTAGCCTCACTGCCATGTGACAAGTCATTTATTTTTCCTTCATCCTCAAGTAATTGTTTTCTGTCCAGTTGTTCTATCAGTTACTAATATCAAAGTGTGGACCACTTCAGCTATTAATCTTGACTTGTCTGTTGTCTAAATATTGAATTCTCTTTAATTTTGTTGGCTTGTATTTCATATATTTTGTGGCTCTGTTATTACCTGAACAAATTTACAATTTTTCCTGATGAATTGACCCATTTATCATTATAATATATACCTCTTTGTCTCTAGTAATATACCTTTCACCTTAAAATTTATTTTGTCTGATATCTGTATAGGCACTCCAGCTCTCAGTTGGTTTAACCTATTTGAATTTAATATCAGTCTCTTACTGGCAGCAAAGGACTCTCAAGAGTCTTCTCCAACACCACAATTCAAGAGCATCAATTCTTTGGCCCTCAGCCTTCTTTATGGTCCAACTCTCACATCAGTACATGACTATAGGAAAAACCATAGCTCTGATCAGATGGACCCTTGTGGGCAAAGTGATGTCTCTACACATTGTCTAGGTAGGTGATAGCTTTCCTTCTAAGGAGCAAGCATCGTTTAATTTCATGGCTGCAGTCACCATCCACAGTGATTTTGGAGCCCAAGAAAATAAAATCCATCACTGCTTTCACGTTTCCCCCTTCTATTTGCCATGAAATGATGGGGTCAGATGCCATGATCTTAGTTTTTTGAATGTTGAGTTTTAAGCCAGCTTTTTCACTCTCTTTCACTCTCATCAAGAGGCTCTTTAGTTCCACTTCAATTTCTGCATTTCGAGTGGTATCATCTGCATATCTGAAGTTGTTGATATTTCTCCCAGCAATCTTGATTCCAGCTTGTGATTCATCCAGCCTGGCATTTCGTATGTATACTATGCATATAAATTAAATAATCAAAGTGACAATATGAAACCTTGTCATACTCCTTTTTCAGTTTTGAACTACTCAGTCATTTCATTTCCAGTTCTAACTGTTGCTTCTTGACACACCTATGGGTTTCTCAGGAGACAGGTAAGGTGGTCTGTTATTTCCATCTCTTGAAGAATTTTTCAGTTTGTTGTAATCCATACAGTCAAAGGCTTTAGTGTAGTCGATGAAGCAGAAGTAGATGTTTTTCTGGAATTCTCTTGCTTTCTCCATGGTCTAATGAATGTTGGCAATTTGATCCCTGGTTCCTAAGCCTCTTCAAAACTCAGCTTGTACACCTGGAAGTTCTCAGTTCATATACCGTTGAAGGTAACTTGAGAGATTTTGACATTACCCTGCTAGCATGTGAAATGAGCACAATTGTATGGTAGTTTGAGCAGTCTTGCATTGTCCTTCTTTGAGGCTGGAATGAAAACTGACCTTTTCCAGTCCTGTGGCCACTGCTGAGTTTTCCAAATTTGCTGGCATAATGAGTGCAGAACTTTAACAGCATCATCTTTTAGGGTTTGAAATAACTCAGCTGGAATTCCATTATCTCTGCTAGCTTTATTTGTGGTCATGCTTCCTATCGCTCATTTGAATTCACACTCCAGGATGTCTGACTCTAGGGAGTGACCACACTATCATGGTTATCCAGGTCATTATGACCTTCTTTGTATAGTTCTTCTGTGTACTCTTGCCACCTATTCTTCATCTTTTCTGCTTCTTTTAGGTCCATACCATTTCTGTCCTTTATTGTGTCCATCCTTGTACGAAATGCTCCCCTGATATCTCTCTGAGATACATGCACATATCTGTATGTGCATGCTAAGTCACTTCAGTCATGTCTGACTCTTTGCAACCCTTTGGACTGTAGCCCACCAGTCTCCTCTGTCCATGGGATCTTCCAGGCAAGAATACTGGAGTGGGTTGCCATATTCTTCTCCAAGGGATCTTCCAGACCCAGGGATCAAATCTGCATCTCCATAGTTTCATATTTTCTTTAATTCTTAAAACATGATTTCCTTTAGTGTAAACTTTTAAGTTGCCTCAAAGACAATTTCTACTGACCACTTTCATTTTTCTGTGTATTGGCTAAACTTTCCTCTTTATTTGCATGTCTCTTAATTCATTGTTCAAAACTGGAAAATTTAGATAATAGAGTGGATGATTTTTATTTATGGTGGTTATGCTCTATAAAGCCACTACAAACCTAAATTAATAAATATTGAACTGGTGCACATAGATATCATATAAATTATAATCTTAAATCCTAAAAGCAACACATCCTGGTAGACTGTTTTATTTTACAAGAGAAAATAAGGTTTAGAAATGTTACTAATTTGCCTGAGGTAGCCCCACTGCTGTCTTCATCTTGTGGTCACCTCTGATGAGAGCTAAAAGAAGAAAAGCAGAGAACCACCTTGTTTGACCTCACCTGAACATCTGTATCAGGTGACTTTAAATGTTTGCTACTCTGTACACTCAATTTTTGAATACTCTGTGCATTCACACTGAACATCCATGTGAATGACTGTAAAACAACATGAGTATTTTGGTGTCATAAATCAATTTTAGTGAGTAGGCAACAAATATGGAATCTGGGAATAATAAGGACCAACTGTGTAATGTAGGAACTCTGGAGTCAGACACTCCCTTCTACAATTTTGTTTCTACTCTTTGATGTGTTGTTGCTGCTGCTGTTGTTTGTTTGGTGATTTTTCATGGCTAATTCAAGAGTATTCCCTGCAGTGTGTGGCCACTGAATCTTTGCTTTTTAACTTTATTTTTTGTTGTTTGTATTTTTAAGCCTGGATTTATTGGGTTTACCCTGGGTCAGCATAGCTTACTGGTCAGTCAGTGGTTGGTCACAAGTTTTCCATCAGCCAACAAATCTTCCGCCCTTTCCAAGGCGATCTGTGTGCACATGGAGGCAAACCTCCTGCAGGCAGTTTACACATCCGCTTTCACCTTCATTCCTGCTTGCTAAGGGCACCAAGACCAGCCAGATATGAGTACGTAACTGGGTTTTTCTCTAGTTTTTATGCACATGTGCACAACCTACACATGTGTGTGGATCCTTAGCAATATTTGGGGCTTTTCCAATCCTCCAAAATCACTGCAGATGGTGACTGCAGCCATGAAATTAAAAGACTCTTGCTCCTTGGAAGAAAAGCTATGACCAACCTAGACAGCATATTAAAAATCAGAGACATTACTTTGCTGACAAAGGTCTGTCTAGTCAAAGCTATGGTTTTTCTAGTAGTCATGTGTGGATGTGAGAGTTGGACTATTAAGAAAGCTGAGCACCGAAGAATTGATGCTTTTGAACTGTGGTGTTGGAGAAGACTCTTGAGAGTTCTTTGGGCTGCAAGGAGATCCAACCAATCAATCCTAAAGTAAATCAGTCCTGAATATTCATTGGAAGGACTGATGCTGAAGCTGAAGCTCCAATACTTTGGCCACCTAATGTGAAGAACTGACTCATTGGACAAACACTGATGCTGGGAAAGACTGAAGGCAGGAGGAAAAGGGACAACAGAGGATGAGATGGTTGGATGGCATCACTGACTCAATGTACAAGAGTTTGAGCAAGCTCTGGGAGTTGGTGATGGACAGGGAAGCCTGGCATGGACTGCAGTCCATGGGGTCACAAAGAGTCAGACATGACTGAGCGACTAAACTGAACAGAACTTCCAACCCTTTAAGGTTGAATCATTCCCTAAATCTTCCTGTCAAAATTTTTGGCCAGCTTCTCATTTGTCCCAACTGGTACTTCTTTCTGCCTTAGACAGATGTAATGTTGATTACTGTAGCTAAATGTACTTGTTTTTGATAATGCCTGAATGTAGGGCTTCTCTGCCAAGCTGAACTCCAAGTCAGGTTAAAGAGCAACAAGGTCCTGAGAATGGGACTTTTTCAGACAGCTCCAAGTCTGATCAAATAGTGACAACACTCTGAGGAATGGGGCTTTTGCAGAGCTCCAAAAGGAGTTCATTCCCCTTCAGTGGCTGTGAGACAGGTAGTTGCTGTACCCGCCATGCCGTGGAAAGAGGGGTACAGACAGGAGTATACTCAAAACAAAATGACACAGATCCTGCTTTAGTTACTAAAACTTTAGTTACTAAAGTGGCTTCTCTTTGTTTCAACACTATATATATATATATATATATATATATATATAAATATATATATATATATGTATATATATATATACCCACAAATATATATACAATAAAATGCACAGGTATTTAATATTCAGCTCCATGAGGTTTTCCAAAAAAATTTTATTGAGGTAAACCTGACCTGTAACATTATATTTGTTTCAGTGTACAACACAATGATTCAATACTTGTATATATTGAGAAATGATCACCACAGTAAGTCTAGTTAACATCTGTCACAATATATGCTGCTGCTGCTGGTAAGTCGCTTCAGTCGTGTCCGACTCTATACGACCCCATAGACAGCAGCCCACCAGGCTCCGCCATCCCTGGGATTCTCCAGGCAAGAACACTGGAGTGGGTTGCCATTTCCTTCTCCAGTGCATGAAAGTGAAAAGTGAAAGGGAAGTTGCTCAGTCGTGTCTGACTCTTCATAACCCCATGGGCTGCAGCCTACCAGGCTCCTCCGTCCATGGGATTTTCCAGGCGAGAGTACTGGAGTGGGTTGCCATTGCCTTCTCCATCACCATATATAGTTGAATTTAAACTTTCTTGTGATAAGAACTTTTAAGATTTACTCTCTTAGCAACATTCAAATATACAGTGCGATTAACTATAGTCAAAATCAGTTCTGAATATTCATTGGAAGGACTGATGCTGAAGCTCCAATGCTCTGGCCACCTGATGTGAAAAACTGACTCATTAGAAAAGACCCTGATGCTGGAAAAGATTGAAGGTGGGAGGAGAAGGGGACAACAGAGGATGAGATGGTTGGATGGCATCACCAACTCAATGGATATCAGTTTGAGCAAGCTCTGGGAGTTGGTGATGGACAGGGAAGCCTGGTGTGTTTTAGTCCATGGGGTTGCAGAGTTGGACATGACTGAGTGACTGAACTTTACTATAGTCACCATGCTGTCCATTACAGCCCTGTGACTTATTTTTATAACTGAAATTTTGTACCTTTTGACCCGCTTCACTCATTTCATACCCTACTTCAGAAACTTTTCCCTTGGTGATCATCAATCTGTTCTATGTATCTATAAGCTTGGAGGTCTTTGTGATTTTGATTTTTCAGATTCCACTTATATAAAACTGAGATTATACGATATTTATTTTTCTCTGTCTGACTTATTTCACTTCGCATGATTCTCTCAGAATCTATTTATGTTGTCATAAAGGGCAATATTTCTTTCTTTAAAGGCTGAAATACACATAAACACAAATATATGCTATATATTTTTTATACATTCATCCACCGATGGACACTTAGACTGTTCCCATATCTTGGCTATTGTATATGACACTGCAATGAACATGGGAGTGCATATATCTTTTTAAGATGATGTTTTCATTTTCTTTACCTAGTAACTTTTCTTAAATAAACATTTTCTACTTTGAACTTTGCCTTTGGTTAATTTCTAGGGTTCTGAAATGGTTGATGTAGATAATTTTTGCTAGTATTTTCTTTGTTCTTCTGGAGGCAATTTACCAAGGTTCTCTGTCATTCTGAAAGTTTCACCTCAAGCAATTATTTTTATCACTTTGCTTGGAAACTGACTTTTGTAGCAGCAACCTATATCTTTCTTCACCATCATATTATATTTACCTGGTATGCTTTCCCAAGCTCAGCTGATAGGGTAATTAATTTTAATATAGTCATTTCTTTTTTTCATTTATTTATCAGCTTTTTAAGCATCCATAATATACACAATCCTTGCTATTTACTGTGGGAAAATTAAAGAAAACTTCACAAACCCACTTCACTTCATCCTGAAGGACCTTACAGTCAAACTGAATAAGACAGACATAATATAGATAAAATTGTATTGGTGACGGACAGGGAAGCCTGGCGTGCTGCAGTCCATGGGGTCACAAAGAGTCGGACATGACTGAGCGACTGGACTGAATTGAATACAGATAAATATAAAACCTTAAAGTATGTAATAAGTTCTATAAAATGATTAGAGCAGACAACTCAAACAGTTTTAAGTAGTAAGTGATATTTCACCTAGAGGCATCATGAAATGCTTCATAAAGTCATGGCATAAAAGTCCATGTATTCACAGTGATAACATTATCCATTCTAGTTTCTAAATGTATATTTTTAAGATGTCAGCTTACCCGCAGTGCTATATGAATGTAAGTGCTTTAATCACGGAGACAGGTCAATGGGAGACATTTTGGAGCAAGCAGGTTTTCATCATCCCTCTAATCTTGCTATCTCAGAACCTTCCTATTCCAGCTGTGCTATGGCATTACCCTCAGCATTTGTCAGTTTAGTGTTTTATCTTAAAGGCTACAAAATCATCTAGCATTTGCCTATGCCTATCATCACCACCTTTTTGAAAATTATAACGAGAAACCTTTTTTGCTGGAGGGCAAGGATAGTATTCCACATAGTTAGAGAACACTAGAAAGCAGACCATATACTAACAGACCTACACTGCTGCTATTTTCATGATCAGACAGTGTGAACTTTCATCTGTGAGCAGGCTGGTCGTGTCCATATTTGGTGCACTAGAAGATGTTGAATGAATAAGTGGGGCATCTGTGGAAGCCCAAAGAGAACGAACATCTTCCAAATAAATGTCCAGGCAAAAATAAACAATCAAAGAACAGGTCTGTTAAATTCCACTGTTCCCTCTAAAAATAGTTATACATGAAAATAGAGTCAAGTGTTTTACAAAGTACCTTGGCAATAGAAGTGCTATTCCAGTGAAGTGTAAGTCCTAGGAATTCAAGAGAGTTGGGCAAAGCAACTAAATGGTGAAGTTATAAACACAGGTTGCTAAAGAAAGAAGCATTAGTAATAATGACATCCATGTGGGAACCCCTACACAGAGCACCATAAATCTGACTGACTCATGTCAGCAAGACAGAAAACAGTGACTGAAACAAAAGATCTGAAAAACTTGCTGCAAAAAGGTCAGTGGGGGACTGTGAGTAACTTAGCACAAATAGTAATGGACAATACCAGCTAGTCTTTCTACATGACCAGAACATTACAGTTTGAAAGTACTCAAATAAAGATGAAATACTAGATGTTAAAATGCATTCTGTGTGTTTACTGGAAGGTGGTTCATGTTAATCCTTTTAAATCTCTGCTCAGTATTAAAGCTTAGAGAATCCTTCATATGGCAGCAAGGAGTAGTTTTTCAAAGGGAGTGTAATGGAAGGATAATCCTAATATTTGTTGCTTGACGTTTAGCCCTCATTCAGCTCATGTGAAATTGGGACTCGTTTTGCAGGTTGATTATAAAACATTATAAATCTCAAAATTTAGCCAAAACATATACAAGAGTGAGTTCCAAGTTATCAGTCATGTGAAGTGGGGGAGTAGGGAGGATGGAAGCTCAGCTTCAATGATGGTGCTGCCATTTTCTATAAACGTGCTACTTTTTGGATGCTTTAAGCTATCAAGAACTTTTTACAATAACATATTTAATAAGCCAAATAAATCTGGATACCACAACAAAGACTACTGCTTGAGATTTCAACTTCTGCATCACTCCCCTGGGGTCACACTGTGTCATATAAAATAGCACAGCAGCCTCCTGGCCACTTAATGTGGCACAATAACACTTGAACTGAAAGCCAGGTCAACTGATGCTAATTTGTAATTCTTCTAAGCATGACAGGTGAGTTGGTTAATTTCATATATTGACTTAGCTAGGTCATGGTAATGAGTGTTTGTTAAACATCAGTCTATTTATTGCTGTGAAGGTATTTCTTAGCTGTGATTAATATTTAAAACACTAGACTTTGACTAAAACAGATTGCTCTCCATATAGTGGGTGGGCCTCATTTAATTAGTTGAAGGTCTTAGGAAAAAAGACTAAGGGTGCCCAAGGAAGAGAGAGTTCTACCTTGGACTGCCCTTGGACTTGAGATCACATTATCAACTCTTCCTTCAGTCTCCAGCCTGCTGGCCTGCCTGTGTGTGTGTGTGTGTGTGTGTGTGCTAAGTCACTTCAGTCATGTTTGACTCTTTGTGACCACATGGACTGTAGCTCACCAGGCTCCTCTGTCCATGGGATTCTCCAGGAAAGAATACTGAAATGGGTTGCCATGCCCTCCTCCAGGGGACCTTCCTAATCCAGGGATCAAACCAGCATCTCTTATGTCTCCTGCACTGGCAGGTAAGTTCATTGGCAGGTGAGCACCACGTGGGCCTGCCTGTAGATTTCAGAATTACCTACTCCTACAAATCATGTGAGCCAATTCCTTAAAATATGTATCTATCTACCATCCATTTATCTACACACATCCTATTGATTCAGTTTCCCTGGAGAACATTGATCATCACACCAAACAAAATAGAAACCCAACAATGTCTTCCACGTTTGGCCATCAGTGTGTCTGAACTACCTGTAAATGCAAGTTAGTCAACACTCATTAGAAATGTTGAAGACTGTGGTATACATACACATGCTGAATAGAATGCCTGTAGCTATTGACTTGAACTAATAGGCTTTTCCTAAAACATTGAAATGAATAGCATACCTCTGAATGCTTTATTTTTTTTTTCCCAGTTGCCTAACAGAAGTGAAAGCAATTCATTATATGCATTGGAAATTGAACTGCAACATAAATCTGATGGCTTTCTGTGCAAAAATGATGATCTTATTCCAAAACCAACACACAGTGTTTTGGTATGATTTTACAGTTGTGATGGTGTCTTAAGACATGCTATATCTCCATATTTATTTGGTTCCCTCTTATAACCAATAACATATTTGAAAATTTAACCCTTTCTACCTCAATTCAAAAACATCTGTTGAGGACCCACTATGTTCAGTGCTAGAGATAAAAAGATGAGGAATAACTTCAAAGAGATCAATGTTCAATAGGAACACAACATATAAATATTTATTAAAAAAAATAAAAATGTCTAAGTAAGGCAATGTATTAAAGGCACTTTTACTCTACCCTTCGACTTCAAATCCCATCAAAAATAGCAAAAAAAAAGACAAGTAAATATAAAATATTCATTGAGATAAAGAGATTCCTGTGGCCTCAGACACATTATGGATCACACCCAGACTGAGAGAAGAAAACATACTTAGTTCCAACATATGTTGTTTTGGATTTTGAGTCAGAAATAAACCACCCCCCAATTTGTTACATTCTAATGGACATATACAATAATATTTTTTATTAGAATGCCCTGTTAGACCAATTTTGAACTGTGAAACAAGGAAAATTTGTGGTATTGCTTATGTCATTTCTATTGTTAGTTTCTCTGCCAAAAGAGAGGGATAAGTTAATGGAAAAGAAGATTAAAGAACTTTTAAAAAGACCATTAAGTAAAGTTTCTACACTTTGCAAGCTAAGGAGACTTTTATTTCTTGGGTAAAGAAAATAACTTGACGACAGCACTGTTTGAAATAAGTTCCCAAACTGTTCATCAGCAGGTACTTACCACCACTCAAAACTCAGTAACGTTCAGAAAAGAAATTATCATGGGACCTAAGCCTGAAAAATTAAGAGGGGAAAGATAGACTGGAAGCAAGCAAGAAACAGAAACATGAGGAAACGAGAGCTGAAAAACACAAAAAATAGTTAAATCGCATAATTCTGTGTAGTAAAATTGTAGAGAATGATTTTAAGAAAAGATATTAAAAAGCTCAAAACAGTTATATAAGTGTATGAAGAAGCGCTCAATCGAGCATGGAAAAGAATGTAAAGCATCTTATAAAACTCAGGCATTAGAAGAAGACAAATAAAAGCATCACAATGATGAAAAACATTCTAGAAACAGCCCTCCTAAATGGGATAAATGCAACTAAAAAAGTCAGAAAAGTGGAGACTAGGTTTGAGAAGCTACCCTCAAATGAAGCGGAAGAACTATGCACGCAGGATTTCAGGCAAGATAATTGGGAAGACCTAATACACACATAATGTCTGTTTCTGAAGAAGAGAAAAGTGTCTTGGAAGCCAATAATGCTATTCATGTAGATTCTGATTTTTCACTCATTCCAGGAACATAGCAAGACAGCAATTGCCATTTCCTTTGATAGTCATGGCCATGTGACCAGACTAGACCTCATAAATGTGAATGATAAAGGCTTTAGGAGTTACCATTTAATTTACTACATTCCCTTTTCTCTGCATTTGGTCAACTTTGTAAACATGTGTCAGGAAGGAGATTTCAATACTGTAAATCAGTTATATGTGGATTTTTTTTTTTAAAAGATCAAACTCTTAGAAACAGAGAGGAGAAAACTGGCTAGGGGTGAGGTAAATACAAGTTGGAATCAAGACTGCTGGGAGAAATATCAATAACCTCAGATATGCAGATGACACCACCCTAATAGCAGAAAGCAAAGAGGAACTGAAGAGCCTCTTGATGAAGGTGAAAGAGGAGAGTGAAAAAGCTGGCTTAAAACTCAACATTCAGAAAATTAAGATCATGGCATCTGGTCGCATCACTTCATGGCAAATAGATGGGGAAACAATGGAAACAGTGACAGACTTTATTTTGAGGGGGCTCCAAAATCACTGTAGATGGTGACTGCAGCCATGAAACTAAAAGACACTTGCTCCTTGGAAGAAAAGCTATGAAAAACCTAGACAGCATATTAAAAAACAGAGAGATCACTTTTTTGACAAAGGTTCATATAGTAAAAGCTATGGGTTTTTCAGTAGTCAGGTATGGATGTGAGAGTTGGACCATAAAGAAGGCTGAGCGCCAAAGAATTGATGCTTTTGAACTCTGGTGCTGGAGAAGACTCTTGAGAGTCCCTTAGACAGAAAGGAGATCAAACCAGTCAATCCTAAAGGAAATCAACCCTGAATATTCATTGGAAGAATTGAGGCTGAAGCTGAATCTCTAATACTTTGGCCACCTGATGTGAAGAGTCAACTCATTGGAAAAGACTCTAATGGTGGGAAAGATTGAGGGTAGGAGGAGAAGGGAATGACAGAGGATGAGATGGTTGGATGGTATCATCAACTCAATGGACATGAATTTGAGCAAGCTTCAGAAGATAGTGAAGGAAGGGAAGTCTGGCGTACTGTAGTCCATCGGGTCTCAGAGTCAGACACAACTGAGCAACTGAATAGCAAAGTAAAAGGGTATAAACACTCAACTATAAGATGAACAAGGTCTGAGGATTTAATGAATAATATGATGACTATAGTTAATAATATGACATTGTATAACTGAGAGGAGGGGATGGCTACCCACTCCAGAATGTTTGCCTACAGAATTCCATGGACAGAGGAGCCTGGTAGGTTACATACAGACTATAGGGTCACCAAGAGTCAGATATGACTGAGTGACGAACACTTTTTCTTTTTTGTTCAAGAGAACAGAAATTAAATGTTCTCACTGGAAAAAACAAAGATAAATTTGTAAGGTGATGAATGTGTTATTAGATGGTGGGAATCCTTTCACAGTTCACATGTATTTCAGATCACCATGATGTACACCTTAAGACGTAGATGTACACCTTAAGATGATATTCATCTAGCATCAATTATATCTCAATAAAGCTGGACGAATAAAATTAAAATAGAAAAGGAATCTCCATTAGCTTGGGTTCTTGACTGACTGTAATCAGCAGAGCTCTAATGACCCATGTTGGACTTGTAATATCAACAAGAAATAAAATTTAATGTGTAATGACACGAAGATTTTAATATTGCAGCATAACTTAGATTGATACAAATGTAGCATGGAAAAATTTTTTAAGAAAAATAGTCTATCCCAAAAGTCTTCGTACAGTTTTAAGCCTTCTTATGTTCAGTAGTATAAATGATACCAACTTAAAAAAAAAACAGAATTTAAAAGTTTATTTACATTTCCTCTATACTTATTTTTGTTGTTGCTAATGCATTTTTCTTTTTTGTGGTTGTTTCTTCCAATTTTTACCATATTAAATTAGAGGTACTTAAAAAGTTAAAATTACAAATGTATTGCTTGAAATTCACAAAACTAAATAAGTATAAAAACATATAAGTAACTTTCAAGTGATGAAATTGGTGAGGCGTTATTTGCTTCCCTCACTAGTTTGTGAGGGCAGGAGGAGAATGGGATGGCAGAGGATGGGATGTAGGATGGCATCACCAATTCAATGAACATGAGTGTGAGCAAGCTCCAGGAGATAGTGAAGGACAGGGCAGCCTTGCGTGTTGCAGTCCAAGGGGTCTCAAAGAGTGGGAAATGCCTGAGCAACAACAACTAGCTAGTGAACTACTTGAAGAAAGAGACTATGTCTTTCTTCTTTTTAAATCAAGTAGAGGGCCTGGCATTGTATAGATCTTAAATACACTGTCTTGGACAGAACTGATTTGTTACTGCCTTTAGTGTCTCCATGTAGATCATTTGAGACAGATATATTTGACTAAGAATTATGATTGGGACCCTTTTGACTCAACATATATACATACAGTTAAAAAGGTTTCTAGTTTCTTTACGTTTGATAGTATGGCTTTTATTTAAGTCAATTTAGCTGCAGAGGCTACTGAAGATACTTTAAGCTTCAAATTGTAAAAGACATGATTGATAGAAGCCGTTATATAATTATATCAAAGTAATCCTTTATAAACTGGCTTAGAAATGACATAACAGCATTTTACAGTTAAAATGGAGTTCAAATTGAGACATCTGAACATGTAACTGACAGGGTTTTACTCTTTCTCTCTTTGAAAGCACAGTGATCAGTCATGTTCTGCAAATGGATTACATACATGAGATTGAATGCATAAATATCTCAGTTTAAATCTTTTAAAATGCCATAATTCTTCTCCATTACCCACTTGACTCTATCCAGATAATATATGTAGTCTTTAAAAGCCATTACAGATCTTTAACCTTTAACTTTAACATAGAAAAGAGATGGTTAAAGGAATTCTTTTCAGGTAAATCACGTAAGCACAAGTGACTCTTATCCTCCCTGGCTTATATTTTAGCTCCAATCTTTGACTAAATACGTTACCACACTTTTTAGAGTCTCCCCTACTTCCATTATCACTGTGACTTGGTTTCCTTTGCTGACTCTTCTTTTGTCCTTTTGCCCTTTGATTATGGATAATTTATTGAATTCAATCCTCAGGTTTATTTTTTCCCCCCCTCTCTCTTTGATGATCTTTTCAACATCTAGGGTTTAAAATATCATCTCCATACTGAAAATTTTCA
Organism: Okapia johnstoni; assembly: GCA_024291935.2. Classification (NCBI taxonomy): domain Eukaryota; kingdom Metazoa; phylum Chordata; class Mammalia; order Artiodactyla; family Giraffidae; genus Okapia; species Okapia johnstoni. The sequence continues at coordinate 108,962,451 of CM044307.1, read as the reverse complement.
GTTTAACGTCTTCAACTCTAACCAATTACGTCCACCTCAATTTTTTGTCACACATACCACCTGGAATTCTCTGCAACCTCTGCAACCTTAGCATATCTAAAAACTGATTTCTTCCCTGGGCATGTCTTACCAGAATTTTTAAAAATTTAAATTTATTTATTTTTAATTGGAGGATAATTGCTTTACAATATTGTGTTGGTTTCTGCCATACATCAACATCAATCAGCCATATGTATACATATGTCCCCTCCCTGTTGAAGCTTCTTCTCACCTCCCACCCCATCCCATCCGTCTAGATTGTCTCAGAGTACTGGTTTGAGCCTCTTGAGTCATACATAAAATTCCCACTGCTACCTATTTTACATATGGTAATGTATATGTTTCCATGCTACTCTCTCAATTTGTCCCACCCTCTCCTTTTCCCACTGTGCCCACAAGTCTGTTCTCTATATCTACATCTCCATTGCTGCCCTGCAAATAGGTTCGTCAGTATTATCTTTCTAGATTCCATATATATGTGTTAATATATGATATTTGTTTTTCTGACTTACTTCACTCTGTATAATAGGCTCTAGGCAAATTTTAAATCAATGGTTCTCAACTCAAATTTTGGAGAGGAAACCTGAAGCTGTTAGAAAGTGAAGCTGAATCAGAATTATATATAGAGGTTTTCAAATCAACCTCTCGCCACATAAACTGTGTCAGAACTTCCTGGGGTGGGGAATTGGGAAAATGGACATAAAGTAAAAACAGTTTATGGGTGATTTTGCCCAATCTTAACCTCCCACTACCCCCAGTTAAGATGGTTATGCTAGGCCCATGTATATCCACAGCTCCTTTTTCCTTGTCCAATCCTTGCAACTGCTACTACATACATAATCAAATGTGTCTGAGACAAGGTGAGGGATTTCTTATTTACACCAAAAGAAAAAGAGAAAGAAAGGAGCTAGCAAATTACATGGAATAGTCCTAATTCTGAAACACCTCTAACAGCCATTTCATGTTCAACATCTCCAACATTTGTTTCACGTTCTTTAGCCCCATTGTCTACAGACGCCTTTCTTCAGGATTACTAGGATCATCTTGACTTCTTAATACCTTCAGTCTTTTTTTTCTTTTCCTTTTTTCCCAGGGTATATTTGTTTTCATTTATTTTTCAATTGAGATATAGTTGATCCTTTAGTCTTCTTTCAATTTCATCCACCCTACATCTACTACCAAATGTATAAATTATATGTGTATGTGGGGCTTCCCTGGTGGCTCAGATGGTAAAGAATCCACGTGCAATACGGGAGACCCAGGTTCAACCCCTGGGTTGGAAAGATGCTCTGGAAGAGGGCATGGCAACCCACCCCAGTATTCTTACCTGGAGAATCACCATGGACAGAGGAGCCTGGCAGGCTACAGTCTGTGGGGTCACAAAGAGTCAGACACGATTGAGTGACTAAGCACAGAGCACATCCTTTTAATTTTAGCCATTCTAGTAGAAGTATTGGAGAAGGCAATGGCACCCCACTATAGTACTCTTGCCTGGAAAATCCCATGGACAGAGGAGCCTGGTAGGCTACAGTCCATGGGGTCGCTAAGAGTCAGACACGACTGAAGCGATTTAGCAGCAGCAGCAGTAGAAGTGTAGTTATATTTCATTGTGGTTTTAATTTTCTTTTTCCTGATGACTAATGATGCTGAATATTTTTTCTGTGCTTGTGTGCCATTTATGTTTTTCTTTTTGAAATACCTGTTAAAATCTTTGTGGTTTCTTTTTTTTTCTTCGATTTTTGTCTTCTCATTATTGAGCTATGTCTTATCATGTGTGTGCGCTCATTCCTGTCCAACTCTTTGCGATCCCATGGATTGTAACCCTCCAGGAGCTTCTGTCCATGGAATTTTCCAAGAATACTAAAGTGGATTGCCATTTCCTCCTCCAGGGGATCTTCCTGACCCAGGGTTTGGACCTGTATCTCTTGTGTCTCCTGCATTGGCAGGTGGACTCTTTACCATTGTGCCACCTGGGAAGCCCCAATTATGAGTTACAGTTGTTTCTTTTTATTGTCAGGATACGAATGCTTTCAAAGATATATATTTTGCATATATTCTCCCCAAACTTTGCCACACCTTTTCATTTTTTAAATAGTGTCTTTAGAAAAGCAAAAGTTTTAATTCAATGAAGTCCAATTTAACCAGCTTTTTCTTCCGCGGTCCGTGCATTTTGTGATATATCTAACTTTTGTTGTTGCTGTTGTTGTTTAACCTAAGGCCACAAAGATTTTCTCCTCCTTTTTTTCCAGAATTTTTATATTTTGTTTTTGTTTAGGCCCACAATCCTTTCAGAATAATTTGTATATATAAGATAAGGGCCAAAGTTCTTATTTGCATGTGCTTAGTTGCTCAGTCATGCCCAACTCTTTGCAACCCTTTGGACTGTGGACTGTAGCCTACCAGGCTCCTCTGTCCATGGGATTGTCTAGGCAAGAATACTGGAGTTGGTTACCATTTCCTCCTCCAGGGAAAGTTCTGACCCAGGGATCAAACCTGCTTCTCCTGTATCTTCTGTGTTGGCAGGTGGATTCTTTACCCACTGAGCCATCCTGGAAGCCAATTATTCCAGCGTTATTTGTTGAAAAGACCATCCTTTGCCCACTGAATTACTCTAGCTCCTTTGTTGAAATTCTTGCTCTGTCTTCTATTCCATTATCTATACATTAATCCTAATGCTAGTACTACACTGTTTCGATTAGTAAAGTTTCATGGTAAACCATGAAATCGAGTAGTATAGGTTTTTAATTTTTTTCTTTTCATCAAAGATCATCTTTTCATCATGAATCACCTTGGCTATTCTATGTATGTAGAATTCCCATGTGGATTTAACAATAACTTTGTCAAATTCTTAAAAAAAAAAAAAACCAAATGGGTTTTTGACTAGAATAGCATTGACACCATAGGCCAGAATGGGAAAAATTTGAAATCTTAATAGTAAAAGCCCTTCTAAAAAGCTCAATATCTGTCATGTATTTGAATCTTCTTTAATTAACTCCAGCAATGTTTTATAGTTTTTAGTTTATAAAATTTGAGCACAGTTTGTTAAATATGTCCCTGAGCATTTCATATTTTTATGCTGTTTAACTGGTATTGATTTTTAAATGTCACCTTTTAGTTACGCCTTGCTAACATATAGAAACAAAATTGATTTTGTATAATTGCTTTTAATATGCAACCTTGCTAAATTTGCTTATACATTTTTCTTGTTGTTTTTTTTTTTTTTTTGTAGAATACATAGCATTTTCTTCATAAATATGCCTTAAGCAGGTAAGGTCAGTTTTATTCTTCTATTCCAATTTATATGAATTTTGGGGGGGGAGTGTGGTTATTTTTCTGGCTAGGTCTTCCAGTGCAATGTAGGAAAAAAGTGGAGGTGGGGGGGCATATTTGGCTCTTTCCCAAACTAGGGAGAAAATATTCATCATTTCATTATTAAGTATAGTGCTAGTTGTGGGTTTCTCATAGATACTTTTTATCATATTGACAATCTTCTATCCTATTGCTTGCCTCTAAAAATTTTCTATCAGGAATTAACGTTGAATTTTGTCAAATGCTTTTTCTGTATCTATGCTGATAATTTTGGAGAAGGCAATGGCAACCCACTCCAGTACTCTTGCCTGGAAAATCCCATGGTCGGAGGAGCCTGGTAGGCTGCAGTCCATGGGGTCGTGAAGAGTCAGACACAACTGAGTGACTTCACTTTCACTTTTCACTTGCATGCATTGGAGAAGGAAATGGCAACCTACTCCAGTGTTCTTGCCTGGAGAATCCCAGGGACGGGGGAGCCTGGTGGGCTGCCGTCTATGGGGTCGCAGAGTTGGACACGACTGACGCGACTTAGCAGCAGCAGCAGCAGCATGCTGATAATTATATCATTTTTTGCTTTAAAACCTGTTAGTAGGTTTATTACATTGACTACTGTACACATGTGGAGGCAACACTGCATTAGTGAGAGAAAACCCACTTGCTCATGTATTTTTTCTTCAATTATTGCTGGATTATATTTGTTAAAGTGTAAGTTTAATTTTTAAACTTTGTTATAAGTATATCCATTTCATCTTGCCTTACTGCTTGCATTGTTTCTGACAATGCTATTAGTTTTATTTTTGTTCCCTTGTATGCAATGTGCCACTTTTTTCTGGCTGCTTTTAATATTTAATCTTTTACAATGGTTTTGAGATATTTGATTAATAGGCACCTTGGTGTAGTTTGCTTCATGTGTCTTGTCTTCAGGTTTATTGAGCTTCTTTGAACTGTGGATTGATAGTTTTCAACTAATTTAGAAAGTTATATTTTCAAACATTTTTGAAAATGTTTTTTCATATAAATATTATGTTTTCTGCTCAATGCAGAGGACCCTGGTTCAGTTCCTAGGTCGGGAAGATCCACTGGAGAAGGGACAGGCTACCCACTCCAATATTCTTGGGCTTACCTTGTGACTCAGCTGGTAAAGAATCTGCCTGCAATGTGGGAGACTGGGTTTGATCCTTGGGTTGGGAAGATCCCCTGGAGAAGGGAAAGGATATCCACTCCAGTTTTCTGGCCTGGAGAATTCCATGGACTATACAGCAAAGAGTCAGACATGACTGAGAGAATTTCACTTCACGTCATGATGTTTTTCATATAATATAAATGCTGTTATAGTTTCAAATATTTTTCTGTCTTTTCTTCTCTCTCCTCTCCTTCCTCAGCTTTGAATACATATAGATTAGGTAGCTTGAAGTGGTCCCACAACTCACTGATGCTTTGTTCACTACTTTTACATGTGAAAGACTTCCCTGTTGGTGCAGATGGTAAAACATCTGCCTACAATGCAGGAGACCCAGGATCGATCCCTGGGTTGGGAAGATCCCCTGGAGAAGGCTATGGCAACCCACTCCAGTACTCTTGCCTGGAAAATCCCATGGACAAGGAACATGGTAGGCTACAGTCCATGGGGTCACAAAGAATCAGACACAACTGAGCGACTTCACTCACTTTTACATGTGAAATACTCTTATTTATTGGCCTTTTACCCACACAATGGCACCGAGAGGTAAATACTATGCTGTTCATTTTGTAAAGGAGGAAGCCAAGATTAAAAGGTTGACTTCCTTGATGTTTGTTATTGAGCAAATAGTTTTAAGCATCAGTGATTAGCTGAACACTGGGGATTCACTGTGTATATATTGAACACAAATAAATATGACATAGTCCCTGATTTTGTTTTCTACTCAGTATATACAAATCAGAATAATTATAATAAATGTTCTCATGCCCATCACTCTGCATCAATAATGATTAATTTATGACAAGTTTATTTCACCCATGTGAAGGGGGCAGCAGAGAATGAAATGGTTAGATAGTATCACCAACTCAAAGGACATGAGTTTGAGCAAACTCTGGGAGAATAGTGGAGGACAGAGGAGCCTGGTGTGCTGTAGTCCATAGGGTTCCAAAGTGTCAGACATGACTTAGCAACTGAACAACAAAGTTAATCCTATCCCCTCCTCTCAGCTTTTATACAGTGCTTTTTAACATTTTATTTTGAAATAATTATCAATTCACATGAAGCAACAGATGGTAGAGAAAGGTATCTTTCACCCAGTTTTTCGTGGTTATATCTTACATAATCAAAGTACAATATCAAAACCATTGACACTGATACAACATGTGTATAGTGTTTTGTTTGTTTGCTGTAATTGCATATTGGATTCCTTTAACCACCACTGAAATCAAAATATAAACCATTTTATCCCGTGAATATCTCACTTATATTACTTCTTTAGAGTCATATTTACCGTCTTCCTAAACTTTGTCCCAGATGGTCAAGACCAAAATCAGATTGATTATATTCTTTACAGCCAAAGAAGGAGAAGCTCTATACAGTCAGCAAAAACAAGACGGGGAGCTGACTGTGGCTCAAATAATGAACTCCTTATTGCCAAATTCAGACTTAAAGTGAAGTAACTAGGGAAAACCACTAGACCTTTCAGGTATGACTTAAATCAAATTCCTGATGATTATACAGTGGAAGTGACAAATAGATTCAAGGGATTAGATCAGATAGAGTGCCTGGAGAACTATGGATGGAGGCTTGTGATATTGTACAGGAAGCAGTGATCAAGACCATCCTCAAGAAAAAGAAATGCAAAAAGGAAAATGGTTGTCCGAGGAAGACACAAATAGTTGAGAAAAGAAGGGAAGTTAAAGGCAAAGGAGAAAAGGAAAAATACACCCATTTGAATGCAGAGTTCCAAAGAATAACAAGAAGAGATAAGAAAGCCTTCCACATTGATCAATGTAAAGAAATAGAGGAAAACAATACAATGGAAAGGACTAGAGATCTCTTCCCTGGAGGAGGGCATGGCAACCCACTCCAGTATTCTTGCCTGGAGAATACCATGGACAGAGGAGTCTGGCAGGCTATGGTCCATGGGGTTGCAAAGAGTTGGACATGACTGAACAACTTTGCATGCACGCAGAGTTCTCTTCAAGAAAAGTAGAGATACAAAGGGAACATTTCATGGAAAGATAGGCACAATAAAGGACAGAAATGGTATGGGCCTCACAGAAGCAGAAGATATTAAGATGAGGTGACAAGAATACACAGAAGAACTATACAAAAAAGACCTTAATGAACCAGATAACCACGATGGTGTGATCAGTCACCTAGAGCCAGACATCCTGGAATGTAAAGTCAAGTGGCCTTTAGGAAGCATCACTACAAATAAAGCTAGTGGAGGTGATGGAATTCCAGTTGAGCTATTTCAAATTCTGAAAGATGATGCTGTGAAAGTGCTACATTCAATGTGCCAGCAAATCTGGAAAATTCAGCAGTGGTCACAGGACTGGAAAAGGTCTGTTTTCATTTCAGTCCCAAAGAAAGACAATGCCAAAGAATGTTCAAACAACTGCACAATTGCACTCATCTCACACACTAGCAAAGTAATGCTCAAAATTCTCCAAGCCAGGCTGCAACAGTACATGAACTATGAACTTCCAGTGTTCAAGCTGGATTTAGAAAAGACAGAGGAAGTGGAGATCAAATTGCCAACATCTGTTGGATCATTGAAAAAGCAAGAGAATTCCAGAAAAATATCTACTTCTGCTTTATTGACTATGCCAAAGCCTCTGACTGTGTGGATCACAACAAACTGTGGAAAATTCTTCAAGAGATGGGAATACAAGACCACCTGACCTGCCTCCTGAGAAATCTGTTTGCAGGTCAAGAAGAAATAGACCCAGACATGGAACAACAGACTGGTTCCAAATTGGGAAAGGAGTACATCAAGGCTGTATATTGTCACCCTGCTTTTTTTAACTTGCATGCAGAGTACATCATGAGAAATGCTGGGCTGGGTGAAACACAAGCTGAAATCAAGATTTCCGGGAGAAATATCAATAACCTCAGATATGCAGATGACACCACCCTATGGCAGAAAGCGAAGAAGAACTAAAAAGCCTCTTAATGAAAGTGAAAGAAGAGAGTGAGAAAGCTGGCTTAAAACAACATTCAAAAAACAAAGATCATGGAATCCATTCCCATCACTTCATGGCAAATAGATAGGGAAACAATGGAAACAGTGACAGACTTTATATTTTGGGGCTCCAAAATTCACTGCAGATGGTGAGTGCAGCCATGAAATTAAAAGACATTTGCTCCTTGGGAGAAAAGCTATGACCAACCTAGACAGCATATTAAAAAGCAGAGACATTACTATGCCGACAAAGGTCTGTCTTGTCAAAGCTATGGTTTTTCCAGTAGTTATGCATGGATGTGAGAGCTGGACTATAAAGAAAGCTGAGTGACAAAGAATTGATGCTTTTGAACTGTGGTGTTGGAGAAGACTCTTGAGAGTCCCTTGGACAAGATCAAACCAGTCAATCCTAAAGGAAATCAGTCCTGAATATTCTTTGGAAGGACTGATGCTGAAGCTGAAAACTAATACTTTGGCCACCTGGTGCAAAGAGCTGACTCATTGGAAAAGACCCTGATGCTGGGAAAGACTGAAGGTAGGAGGAGAAGAGGATGACAGAGGATGAGATGGTTGGATGACATCACCGACTCAAAGAACATGAGTTTGAGTAAGCTCCAGGAGTTGGTGATGGACAGGGAAGCCTGGTGTGCTGCAGTCCATGGGGTTGCAAAGAGTCAGACATGACTGAGCTACTGAACTGAACAGAACTTTCATCCCTAACCCCTAGAAACCACTGATTTAATTATCATCCTTTTTATTATATCATTTCAAGAGAGTCATATAACTGGAATCATATAGTATGTGCCTTTTTGAGACAGACTTTTACCGTTAGGTATAATGTCTTTGAGATCAATCCAAGTTGTTGCATGTATCAAGAGATTGCTTCTTTTTACTGCTGAGTACTATTCCATAGTATGAATATACTGCAGTTTGTTTAGTCAGTCACCAATTGCAGGACATTTTGGTTATTTCCAGTTTCTGACTATTGCAAATAAAATTGCTATCAACAACTGTGTACAGGTTTTTATGTGAACATAAGCTTTCATTTCTCAGGTAAAATTCTCAGTAGTGTGATTGCTGGGCCAAATCATTAGCATATGTTTAGTTTTTAAATGGAAACTGCAAAACTAGTTTCCCAGAGTGATTGTAACATTTGGTATTACTATTAGCAATGTATGAGAGATTAGGTTTCTCTGCATCTCCACCAGCATTTGTTATTGTCAACTTTTTCATAAATGTGTAATGGTATCTGATTGTGTTCTTAATTTTTATTACCATGATGATGGTCAGAGATATGGTGAACATTTTTGTGCGCCTACTTACCATCTCTTGATATATATCTTCTTTGGTGAAATGTCTCTTAGTGTATTTAGTACATGTTCTAATTGGACTGTTTGCTTTTTATTGCTGAGTTTGAGAGTTTTTTATACATTCTGGATATGAGTGCTGTGTCAGATATTTGGTTTGCAAATGTTTTATAGTTTGCTTTTTCATCTTTTTACCTGGTGACTATAGTTAATAATATCTGTCGATGTATAATGTGAATAAAATTAGTTCTTGTTATAGTGACCATAAATAACTCTTAAAAATCAACTTGACCATAAAGGGATTTCATCATCAAGGGAAAACATACATTGATAAATATGTTTTAGAAGCTTGTGTGTGTGTGACTGTGCAACTTCTCAGTCATGTCAGACTCTTTGCGACCACATGGACTGTAGCCCACCAGGCACCTCTGTCCATGGGGATTCTCCCAGGGGAGGTTGCCCTCTCCCTGCACTGTAGGCAGATTCTTTACCAGATGAGATACCAGGGAAGCCATTTTGAAGCTTAAAGTCAGTTAAATAAGTTATGACTGATCTAAAAGACCAGAAGCTTCATCCAGAACGGTGGGAATCTCTGAAGCAAACTAGTCACAATGCAGAAGCCCAGCAAAGTTCAGGAATAGGAAACACCAGCTACCTTGAAGTAGGGTAGGGCATAGCTGGGGCTTGCAAGTGGAGGGTTATTTAAAAATCTGTATAAACAGTAATTCAAGCCCTAGATCCACTCTCCTGCTCCTCACAGTCAGGAAATCCACCCTCTACCGCCCCCTGCCCCCCACATTCACCCCTCCACCCCTCCACATTCCCCAGCAGATTAGATTTTATTTTCTAGAAAAGTTGAAAATGAGGGACACTATATACAGATGAAGGCAAGGGCATCACAAGAAATATTCAAGAGCAAAGTAAAAGGTCATATATATACATGGACTTCCTTGACTCATTTAGTTATGAATGAGTAGCTGGTAGCCTGTCTCATTCCCTCGGGCAGGATATTACAGGGATTTTTCTTTGAAAAACTGATTGATCTAAAAAAAAAAAATAGAATCTGCACATGTTAACCATATTTAGCACTGCTTCACCAACGAAACAACCCAGACAGATCACACGGTGGTGAAGCCCGAAGTAGAAAAGCCTACCTTCTTACACTGAACATTCAATCAGCATTTTAGCCTCTTTAAAGATAACTGGGCAGCCAATAACCACCAAACTTGAGAGAAAATCCTCTAACATGAAAGGCAGAGATTAAAATGAACAATAAAAAAACAAAACAAAACAAAAACCCTGAAGCAGATAGTGAAAGGAACATGAGAAAACTTATTGTAAAATTTTAATCGAAGAGAAATTGAATTGCATTATAAGAGCAAGAAGCAGTAAGAAAGATTCTGAGGAAAAAACTCATCTTGAAAATTAAAAATTAAGGAGTAAAAATACAAAATTCAAAGGAGAGGTAGGAAGATAAATGTTAAAGAAAATCTTAGAAAAAACAGTTAAGCTGTAGGAAATAACAGTTAAACTGACTTTCTCTATAAATCTTATGTAACTATTTCACATTTTAAACATATAAGTAGTTTTCTGGAAATTGGGGGTTAATCAATTAATTCTGTAAGAAGTTACAGAATCTGTAACTTCTTAAGAAACTGGATTTTTTTCCTAGAAGAGAATGTATAGCAGGCATGAGATAGCTGACTAAGGGCTATCCACATGCAGAAATAAGATTTTTCTCTAGACTGTTCTGGTGAGGTTAGTTTCCAAGTAAGCACTGAAGCCTTTATCTGAGGCTCCATGCTATAAGAAACTTGATATATTGCAGAGAAAAATGGGGCAGGAAATTCACAGGGAGATTTTTAAATGTGGTACAAAATGCCAATACAACATAGGAGGACTGGCACACCTCTGAGCTGGGCTAAAAGACCACAATTATAAATGATTTTCAGCACCCAAGATTAGCAATTTTACATGATCTCAAAGTTGTCCATGGATACATTTTAGTAGCTGAGGGATATTTAGTAACATGGTGAAAATTCAAGCAACATTTTTAGTGAGCCATGAGACAAGATGCTGTGGAACACATCTTAAGAAACTGGTCCTGATTAAGAGCTGGTTCTTGCCAAACAACTGACAACAAAGCCTTACTGAGAGACCTTCCTTAATATGTGAATTACATATATGTCTAATCTCTTTCCCCCAAATCCACACTTATTTATTCAACAAACATTTATAAACCACCAGTAGTTGTTAGATAACTGTGAGAAGAACCAGCTTCAAAGAAAATGACCAGACATAGTCTTTGTGTTCATGGAGTTTATAATCTAATTGGGAATTTGATAAGGGTGGTAAGCAATCCCAGTAAGGGTCAACGTCATTAATTTTGAAGGAGATGTCAAAAGTAAGAGTGACTCAACCCACTCTGATAACTCAGAGAAGAGTTCTTTGAGAAAGAGATATTTGAACTGATGGGTGAGTAATATTTAATCAAGCAAGTAGAAGAATATTGATAGGGATAGAATAGGATAGTTATACAAGTAGCTGTAGAAGTCCCAGTAGGGGACTATAGATAGAGAAGGAAACCTAGGAAACTCTGGGTGGCCATGGTAAGTTAATGATAGCTCAAGAAATCTATTGGAACATTATTCAATGAAACAGGCTTGCTAAATTATAAAACATAAAGAAAACCACAAGATATGCCCCAGGCCACAAGATGGAAGAAATGTTACCACCCTTCTACTAATATGGTAATCCTAGTTTGACCTCCTAGGGTCAGACACTTTCCTGCCTAATATGAAGGAGGAGCTAGTAAAAGTGAACAGAAGGTGGTCTTTTCCCCACCCCACCCCCTTTTTTTCATTATAAATTGCAGGCCACTCAATCCTCAGGGCAGAGCTCCCTTGTCTGCCCACTTGCATCTCTTACAGGCATCCTACATTGATAAATCTACTTCTTGCCTATCACTTTGCCTTTCATTGAATTCCTCCTGCACTGAGACATAAATAACCTGAACCTTAGTAAGTCCAGACACCAGGTGAGTGATTCTAATTGAAAGATTCTGGGTTAGAGTCCCAAGCTGAGTTTTGGCTGAGTTTGAGTCCCAGCCATGTGGATTCAAGTCCCAAACAGGGTTTTGGCCAGGTTTGAATCCTGGCCATGTGGGTTCGAGTCCAAAACTGGGTTTTGGCTGGGTTTGAGTCCCAGTCACATGTGTTCAAGTCCCAATCTGAGGCAAATGGTTTCAGTATCAAAATATTTCAGGTAGAAAGAATAGCATGTGCAAATATCTTAGGACAGAGAAGAACACAGTGCCTTCAAGGAAGTGAAGGGCAGTCTACAGACCAGCCTGTGGCAAGAATAAGAGACATATTGTGGATTTAGGGACTTTATCCCAAAGGTAATGGGAAGATTTGAAGAGTTTGAAGGAGAATCTGCTCAGTTTTGAATTCCTACAATATTCTGACACCTCTGTGATGATCAGATTGGAGGAGAAGAAAATAGATTCAAGGAAACCAGCTGGGAACTTTTGTATCTTGTTAGCTTTCTGTTGAATTTTCTGTTCCTTATGTTTGGTGCTTTGTGGTTGTTGTTCAGCTGCTAAGTTGTATCTGACTCTTAGTAGCCTCATGGACTGAAGCATGCCAGGCTTCCCTTTCACTATTTCCCAGAGTCTGTTCAAACTCATGTCCATTGAGTGAATGATATCACCCAACCATCTCATCCTCTGTTTCCCCTTTCTCCTCCTGCCCTCAATCTTTCCCAGCATCAGGGTTTTTCCAAAGGGTCAGCTCTTCACATAAGGTGGCTAAAGTACTGGAGCTTCAGCTTCAGCATCAGTGCTTCCAATGAATATTCAGGGTTGATTTCCTTTAAGATTGACTGGTTTGATCTCCTTGCTCTCCTTGCTGTCCAGGGGACTTTGGTGCTTTATTTTCCTCAATAAGAAATTAGGAATAAGGAATAGGAAATTTCTTTGATAGGTTTATCACATGCAAATGGTTGTTTCTTTAGGGGTCAAGAAACTCAAATCAGTGAAGTCTGAATTCATACTTGGTATCCAACAAGTACTAGCTGAGAGACAAGCTGTGTGTTTGTGTGTGGTGAGGAGAGTCAGGAAGGCTAGGGGCATGAGAACTGACTTCTCTTCAGAGTGTCCTTTATTTCTTTTGTTTTGTGTCCTCCCACCCACCCTCAAGGGTTTCCCTTGTGGCTCAGCTGGTAAAGAATCTGCCTGCAATGTGGGAGACCTGGGTTCAATCCCTGGGTTGGGAAGGTACACTGGAGAAGGGAAAGGCTACCCACTCCAGTACTCTGGCCTGGAGAATTCCATGAGTCCATGGGGGTCCCAAAGAGTGGGACACAACTGAGCGACTTTCACTTTCTTTCTTTCACCCACCCTCAGGCATCTCTTGCTTGAGACATCGAATTTGTCATGGCAGCCTCTTAGCTGTGATGTTTTCTGTAATACAATCAGTCAGTTATCACAGAGCACCGTAATTTCCTTCATGAACTGTCAACCTATCTCTTGTGCCATTTTATTATTTTAAGCTTAAAAATGAATATGTAAACTGGGGTCAAAAGGTCTATGTTTCGATAAGAAGGATTTGGAAAGATAAGGGCATGCCCTCTTTTTCCCCTGATATAAACCTTTGCCTAATTTTAAGTGAGTTTGGGGAGAAAGAAAGGTCGCAAGTAAGATCTGAAGTTTCTCTATCCCAAAACTCCATTTTTAAACTTTTATTCCAGGCTGAGCCGCTTAGAATACACTGGAGAGAGGCTTATACAATTATATGAGCTCAAAACTTCATCTGTGTTGATTCTATGGTATGTCTGATTATTTAATCACTGTTCATTCATTCATTTACACAAGTGGTTGTGAAGCAGCACTGCCAAAGTCACTATTTGAGACCTTTACTCTCGAGTGGTTTTCTTTCAGGTGAGTGATGTAAATTGGCAGTGATAACATAAATAGGCAATTCACAATTACAGGAGGTGAATGTGGTCCAGTAGCTCAAGGAGCACAAACAAGGGCATTTAACTCAGACTTGGCGCTTGTCTTGGAGGAGCACAGTGTCTGATGGAAGTTATCCTTAGGATGGACAGAATTCTACTAGGCGCAGCAGAGGAGAAGAATGTTCTAAACCAGGGAAAGAGCATGCCACACAAGGCCAGAGAGAGAGCACGGCCCTGTGGGGTTAAGCATAGATCTCTGTGTGAGATGATTGTGTGGGTGGAGGGAACAGAGATAAGCAAGGGTCAGATCATGACGAGAGCCACAGTGAGCAGTTTGGGTTCATAGTACCCTGTGGGCAGAAGAGAGCCATATAAAGTTTTAAATAAAAGACTATAATTATATTTGCATTTTGGACACACATCACTCTGACTGCAGGGCAAAATATGGACTGGAGGCAAGCAAATCAGTTAGGAAACTAAAGTAATTCAGGCAAAAGATAGCAGTATACCATATATTGGGGCCACAAGGATGAGGACAATTAGATGAAATAAAGAACAATTTAGAAGTGGGTTAATACGACTGGACGATTGATTTGGATATGCGTAGCATGATCAGTTGTGTGCAACTCCCTACGACCCCATGGACTGTATGTAGCCCGCCAGGCTCCGCTGTCCATGGAATTTTCCAGGCAAGAATACTGGAGTGGGTTGCCATTTCCTCCTCTAGGGAACCTTCTGAACCCAGGGATTGAACAAACGTCACCTGCATTGACAGGCAGATTCTTTCCCACTGTTTCACCTGATACGGGGGGATACATAAAGGGGAGAAAAGAGTGAAAGATCATGGTCAAGTTGCTGGCTGGGTTCCTGTGTGGATAGAAGTGGGCATGTTCAGTGATATCTAAATGGAATTTTCAGTGCATCTAAAATAAGATTTCTAATAGAAAATTATATTTATGAAACCTAGAGTTCATTGATGATGGGTTGGTAGGTGGGAGGGGAGCATCCTATCATGAAAGACTCTTTGATTTATAAATGATATATCTCACCCATACAATCAAGAAAATATATTGGCTCATGTTTTGGAAAAATCCAGAAATATTCTTAAGGTTTCAAGCCCATTTGGATCTAGGACTCGAATGAATTAATCAGGACTTAGTGTTTATCTGCTTTCCACAAGGATGGCCTCTTTTTCTAAAATTCAACAACACTCTGCTTAACATCATTCTTACCACCAGAAATCACAGTATAAAGAATATAATTTTTCCTTGATGTCTTCAGCAGAAGTTCTAGGAAAGAAACTCCTTGGCTCTATTTCACCTGATTTGGGTCATGTGGAATCCCTAATTCAACCTCTGTGACAAGATTGAGTGAATAAAAATGTCCACTGCAGTCATGTAATCCACACTTTGTAAAATGGACATAGAAAAAACAGAAAAATTGTCCAGGAAGGTGATAGGAAATATGGTGCTGAAGAAACCAACAGAAGAGGATATTCAAGAAAGAGGAAATGGTCAGTTGTGACTAATGACGGTACTAAGTCAAGTAAGAAAAAATGTAGAATCAAATGACTATTTGATTTAGCAACAAAATGATGATTTATGGCATTGGCAAAGAAATTTGTATGTGCAGTGGGTCAGAAGAGAGACTCAGTTCAGTTCGGTTCAGTCGCTCAGTGGTGTCCGACTATTTGCAGCCCCAAGAATCACAGCACGCCAGGCCTCCCTGTCCATCACCAACACCCGGAGTTTACCCAAACTCATGTCCCTCAAGCCGGTGATGCCATCCAGCCATCTCATCCACTGTCATCCCCTTCTCCTCCTGCCCTCAATCCTTCCCAGAATCAGGGTCTTTTCCAATGAGTCAACTCTTCGCATGAGGTGGCCAAAGTATTGGAGTTTCAGCTGCAACATCAGTCCTTCCAATGAACACCCAGGACTGATCTCCTTTAGGATGGACTGGATGGATCTCTTCGCAGTCCAAGGGAGTCTCAAGAGTCTTCTCCAACACCACAGTTCAAAAGCATCAATTCTTTGGCACTCAGCTTTCTTCACCATCCAACTCTCACATCCATACATGACCACTGGAAAAACCATAGCCTTGACTAGACAGACCTTCGTTGGCAAAGTAATGTCTCTGCTTTTTAATATGCTGTCTAGATTGGTCATAACTTTCTTTCCAAGAAGTAAGTGTCTTTTAATTACATGGATGCAATCACTATCTGCAGTGATTTTGGAGCCCCCCAAAATAAAGTCTGACACTGTTTCCACTGTTTCCCCATCTATTTCCCATGAAGTGATGGGACCGGATGCCATGATCTTAGTTTTCTGAATGTTGAGGTTTAAGCCAACTTTTTCACTCTCCTCTTTCACTTTCATCAGGAGTCTTTTTAGTTCCTCTTCACTTTCTGCCATAAGGGTGGTGTCATCTGCATATCTGAGGTTATTGATATTTCTCCCGGCAATTTTGATTTCAGCTTGTGCTTCAACCAGCCCAGCGTTTCTCATGATGTACTCTGCATATAAGTTAAATAAGCAGGGTGACAATATACAGCCTTGACATGCTCCTTTTCCTATTTGGAACCAGTCTGTTGTTCCATGTCCAGTTCTAACTGTTGCTTCCTGACCTGTATACAGGTCTCTCAAGAGGCAGGTCTGGTGGTCTTGTATTCCCATCTCTTTCAGAATTTTCCACAGTTCATTGTGATCCACACAGTCAAAGGCTTTGACATAGTCAAGAAAGCAGAAATAGATGTTTTTCTGGAACTCTCTTGCTTTGTCGATGATCCAGCGGATATTGGCAATTTGATCTCTGGTTCCTCTATCTTTTCTAAAACTAGCTTGAACATTTGGAAGTTCATGGTTCACGTATTGCTGAAGCCTGGCTTGGAGAATTTTGAGCATTACTTTACTAGCCTGTGAGATGAGTGCAATTGTGTGGTAGCTTGAGCATTCTTTGGCATTGCCTTTCTTTGGGATTGGAATGAAAACTGACCTTTTCCAATCCTGTGGCCACTGCTGAGTTTTCCAAATTTGCTGACATATTGAGTGCAGCACTTTCACAGCATCATCTTTGAGGATTTGAAATAGCTCAACTGGAATTCCATCACCTCCACTAGCTTTGTTCGTAGTGATGCTTTCTAAGGCCCACTTGACTTTACATTCCAGGATTTCTGGCTCTAGGTGAGTGATCATACCATCGTGATTATCTGGGTCGTGAAGATCTTTTTTGTACAATTCTTCTGTGTATTCTTGCCACCTCTTCTTAATATCTTCTGCTGCTGTTAGGTCCATACCATTTCTCTCCTTTATCGAGCCCATCTTTGCATGAAATGTTCCCTTGGTATCTCTAATCAGACTGGAGAGCTGCAAATTAAAAACTGGTAAAGTGGAGGAGGCTGGGAGTATAAAGAACTCTTTTGACTGTGAAGTGAGCACCAGCATAGTAGTCAAGTTCACAATTACTGCTACATTATTCTGCAAGCAAGTAAACTTGACCACTAATGGAGTCAAAGGTAAGTGGTGCGAGACTGCCACCACCTCTAGTCACTCCTCCTGCTACTGTCTCTGCATTCTGGTGACACAAGCCTGCTGTCTCTGTAAGGCAGATGAGACTGACATGCATCATTCCTAACAATAACAACCACAGAAGAGGGAGTCTAGACCAAAACAGTGACGTTAATTTCTAAGGCAGCAGGTCAGAAGGACTGTGAGACAGAGTTTAAGACTGAAAGAATAAAAAGAATATACAACCCAGGAATGACTTATGAGGATTTTTAATGAAGCGCCTCCACTTCTAAGTTGAGAGGCATCCACCATTAAATTTTTATAAACTGTGTTTGGGTCTGTTGCTAGATGTCCTTGTGTGTGTCAGAATGCTATAGTAGTTAATTAAATGGGTTTGAGATTACAGAGATTAGGAACTGGCTCTGACACTAATTTTGATTCTTGGAAAAATTTGCAAAGCTCTCTATGCCTCAACTTTCTTATAGGTAAAAGGTGGCCAATAAAAATAATACCCATTACAAAAACATGCTCTGAAGATTGTTATATAATGTAAAGTAAACATATATCACAATATCAACTACATACAAAGTATTAAACTGATGTTTACTTCTGCTATTGTTATTATAGCTTTTTAAAATTTAACCCTCTTCAACTGTGCATTAACTAGCTAGTCTATTAAACGATACATTTTGGTCAACAGTAAATGATGAGGGGGGAGGTTAAAAAAATAGTAAATTTTGTTTTCTCAATTTATGACATGCAAGCTAAATATTTATACTTATATGCCAATATAAAATAACAATAAGAAAATGCAAAAGAGAAAAAAAGAAAAATTCAGATGGCTGTTAACTCTGTCTAATCACATAGTATTGTTTTTATTAACTTCAAATTCAGTTTACACAAGTAGCCATAGCAATAATTAAGTGTTCACTCATTTTTAGCACTTTTACTAAGTAAATCCATGGCATTCTTGATTCAGATTCCAGTAAACCGAGATTTGCATTAGAATCTGGTCTCAGTTTAATAAATGTATTCAGCATCTTACTTTAATCATAAAGTCGCAACCACAATATTTACCAGCATTTTAGTAACAGCAAGGTTCTTTTGCCTACTCATACTCTAACTTTTTTCTCCTAATTTGCATTAAAAATTGTTGATAATACTAAGCTATGGTTCCAACTACTAATGATGGAGTCACACCACAGTAGCATCTCATGTGGGAATTAGTTAAAACCAACACAATTTTTTCTCCAGTCTTAGACTAGAATTCTGTTTTCTTTGGTAAATCACCAGATGGCAGCTGGATTGCATGTAAGGCATTTAGAGACCATGTTGCAGGAAAAAAAAACTATTTACTCTGTGTTTAAAAATGAGAATTACACTTACCGCAGCAAGATGCTCACACTCAGGTTGTTGGGAACTGAGGACAGCAGATTCGTGTCTTCCATTTCATGCTCACTCAGAGCCAAAAGTTCACCCTGTGGACAGAGGACAAAATCAACTGATCGCTCTCTCTCCCTTCCACACACATATAATTGAATTTAACTTACATAAACATATCATGCTACTCCACTGCAACATTTGCCAGTAAATGAGATTTCTTAACACCTATGAACAAATGTCTTTCACAAACATATATGAGAGTAAGACTTAATATTACTAACAGCTTTATAAAATGTGTTAAACCAAAAAACAAAAGAATTTGGCAGAGATACTGCCCAAATTATGACTTCTGTTAGGAGCATAACAATGATCACAAAAGATAAGTTACGGGTCAAAATATCCAGACCAGTTATTTGCAAGGTCGCCCACTACAGCTGTGTTGCACAACCAAAATCTAGAAACGTCTACCTCTTTCTAATTATGGGAGTGGAAGAGCATGAGAAATGGTATTACAAAGCTGTGTAACCATATTGAATGCACTAATTGGTGCTACATATACTGAAATTATGGAGAAGGAAATGGCAACTCACTCCAGTATACTTGCCTAGAAAATTCCGTGGACAGAGAAGCCCGGTAGGTACAGTCCATGGAGTCACAAATAATTGGACACAACTGAGCGTGCATAAGCATGCATGCTGAAATTAAACTATCTTGGTAACTGAGATAGAAGTATTTTCAGAGTAAACATGACAGCAGAATTCCCCTACCAATACAGCTTCAAAAGATATCCTAACTTATCTTTCACATGGTAAACCAGTAATTTCTATTATTTTTTTTTTTGGCTATGAGCAATTTTACTTAACCTATACAGATATATGGCAGATGAATAAGTGGTATATGGGTGTCTACAAATTAATACTTAAAACTGAAAGATGAGTATTTTTTGCCTTCCTGAGGATGGATTCCTTATATGGTCATATAAGAATAGATTCACTGATCTCCATATAAAAAACAAAAAACAAAAATGGAGCATGTATTTCAGGCAAAATAGAGAAATACATTCTCCTTTCCCCTCCTACGTCTATATTGACTTTTGTTATCTTCATAAGTTCATTATTTATCTTTTGCTATTATTTTATATATTTAACATATTGTTGTTAGTGTTTGTTTGAGGAAAATGTATAGACTAAGATTCAAAACAAAGAAGGAGGCAAGGAAGGAAAAAGAAACAGAAGGGAGGAAGGGTGGAAGGGCGGAAGAAAGGAAAAGAGGGAGGAAGGAGCATAAAGCACACTCGTGGACTGAAGAAAGTGGTAATAAACCAGTAGTGTATTAAAGTCATAAGGTTATATTTTTAAAAAAATGTAAACAGCATGACAAATGAAGTCTGAGATAATTCAGTTCAATTCAGTCCAGTCGCTCAGTCATGTCCAACCCTTTGGGACCCCATGGACTGCCAGGCCTCCCTGTCCATCACCAACTCCTGGAGCTTGCTCAAACTCATGTCCATTGAGTTGGTGATGCCATCCAAGCATCTCATCCTCTGTTGTCCCCTTTTCCTCCCGCCTTCAATTTTTCCCAGCATCAGGCTCTTTTCCAATGAGTCAGTTCTTCGCATCAGGTGGCCAAAGTATTGGAGTTTCAGCTTCAGTCTCAGTCCTTCCAATGAAAATTCAGGACTGATTTCCTTTAGGATGGACTGGTTGGATCTACTTGCAGTCCAAGGGACTCTCAAGAGTCTTCTCCAACACTACAGTTCAAAAGCATCAATTATTTGGCACTCAGCTTTCTTTATAGTCCAACTCTCACATCCATACATCACTACTAGAAAAACCACAACTTTAACTAGGTGGAACTTTGTCAGTAATGTCTCTGCTTTTTAATATGCTGTCTAGGTTGGTCATAGCTATTCTCCCAAGGAGCAAGTGTCTTTTAATTTCATGGCTACAGTCACCATCTGCAGTGATTTTGAAGCCTAAGAAAATAAAGTCTCTGTTTCCATTGTTTCCCCATCTATTTGCCATGAAGCGATGGACCAGATTCCATGATCTTTGTTTTTTTGAGTGCTGAATTTTAAGCCAGATTTTTCACTCTCTTCTTTCACTTTCATCAAGAGACTCTTCAGTTCCCTTTCGCTTTCTGCCATAAGGGTGGTATCATCTGCGTATCTGAGGTTATTGATAATTTTTCTTGGCAATCTTGATTCCAGCTTGTGCTTCATCCAGCCTGGCATTTCTCATGATGTACTCTGCACATAGGTTAAATAAGCAGGGTGGCAATATACAGCCTTGACATAACTCCTTTCCAAATTTGGAACCAATCCATTGTTCCATGTCCGTTTCTAACTGTGTCTTCTTGACCTGCATACAGATTCCTCAGGAGGCAGGTAAGGTGGTCTGGAATTCCCATCTCTTTCAGAATTTTCCATAGTTTGTTGTGATCCACACAAAGGCTTTGGCATACTCAATAAAGCAGAAGTAGATGTTCTTCTGGAACTCTCTTGTTTTTTTGATGATCCAACGGATGTTGGCAATTTGATCTCTACTTCCTCTGCCTTTTCTAAATCCAGCTTGAACATCTGGAAGTTCTCAGTTCATGTACTGGTGAAGCCTGGCTTGGAGAATTTTGAGCATTACTTTGCTAGTGTGTGAGATGAGTGTGATTATGCAGTATTTTAAGCAACCAATTTTGTCTCTGTGTTTAGAAACTAAAACACTTAATAGAGTAATTATCTTAGAACTTCAGAGTTGAGTTTTTTGTTTGTTTGTTTGTTTTACTTTGTAAAATATATGCCTCACTTGCAGTAATATATGGAGTGTAATAAAAATCACTGTCAGATAGCGAACAGCCCTCAGTTCAGAGTGCTATTAGTAATTTAGGTAAGTATTAAATGGCAAGTACATAGACTACTCATGCATTTCCAGTCTGATGTCAGGGCTGAATTATTGGGAATCAGATTTTAATTGGGCATTTTATAAATAAAGCACTAAAAAGTCTATTCACATAAATAGATGGTATGAAGAATCCTACTCCCAAAGGAGTTTTAAAATGATACACATCACTTAATCTTAATACATAAAAGGCATATTCTTTGGACTACGCCATCCCCCAAAAGGGCTTCCCTGGTGGCTCAGATGGTAAAGAATCTGTCTGCAATGTGGGAGACCAGGGTTCAATCCCTGAGTCCCTTGAAAGAAGGCATGGCAACCCACTCCAGTATTCTTGCCTGGAGAATCCCATGGACAGAGGAACCTGGTGGGCCACAGTCCATGCGGTTGCACAGAGTCAGACACAACTAAGGGACTAAGCACACAGCACACACATCCCCTAAAAAGGAAAGAAAGGAATAAAGAATGAAGGCAAAAGAGAAAGGAGGGAAGGAAGAAACAGAAGAAAGAAGGAGGGAGGCAGGGAGAGAGAAATTAAATTTGAAATATCTTTAAGAGTACATATCCCTAGGAACTGTACTGAAAATTCTAAAAAACCAAATAAAGTGCATTCTGTATGCCATCAATGGGAACATTATAACTCTTACAGACCTTCAGATAAAGTTGTAATCGATAAGAAATAATTGAATATTTATTTGGATAGTGATTTATTTAAATACTGTCTGTGCACATATTCTCTCATTAGATTATTTTAAAAGATTTGAGTTAACATTATTTTAACCATCCTTCACACCAATTATACGGGTGAAATTGTGTTTCAGAAAGTTAACTCACCAAAGGTTATATCAGTTTGGGGAGTGTGTTGGGGGAGGGGTGGGTCTCAGATTATAAAGCTTTTTACCACGTATCACAATGATACCTCATTCCCCCACCCCCACCTTGGTTAGTTTTGTTTTTTTAAATCAATTTATTTATTTTAATTGGAAGCTAATTACTTTACAATGTTGTGGCTTCTGCCATACATAGACATGAATTGGCCATGGGTGTACATGTATCCCCCCATCCTGAACCCCTCTCCCACCTCCCTCCCCACTCCATCGCTCTGGGTGGTCCCAGAGAACCAGTTTTGAGTGCCCTACTTCAGGGATCGAACTTGCACTGGTGATCTATATCACATATGGTAATATATATGTTTCAATGCTATTCTCTCAAATCATCCCACCCTTGCCTTCTCTCGCTGAGTACAAAAGTCTCTTCTTTACATCTGTGTCTCCTTTGCTGCTCTGCATGTAGGATCGATGGTACCATCTTTCTAAATTCCATATATATGTGTTAATATACAGTATTTGTATTTCTCTTTCTGACTTACTTCACTCTGTATAATAGGCTTCAGTTTCATCCACCTCATTAGAACTGACTCAAAGGTGTTATTTTTTTATAGCTGAGTAATATTCCACTGTGTATATGTACCACAACTTCCTTATACATTTGTCTGCCAATGGACATCTAGGTTGCTTCCATGTCCTAGCTATTGTAAACAGTGCTGCAATGAACATTTTGGGGTATACGTGTCTCTTTCAATTCTGATTTCCTTGGGGTGTATGCCCAGCAGTGGGATTGCTGGGTCGTATGGCAGTTCTATTTCCAGTTTTTTAAGGAATCTCCACACTGTTCTCCATAGTGACTGTACCAGTTTGCATTCCCACCAACAGTGTAAGAGGATCTCCACACCCTCTCCAGCATTTATTGTTTGTAGACTTTTTGATGGGATCCTTTCTGACCAGCATGAGATGGTACCTCATTGTGGTTTTGATTTGCATTTCTCTGATGAGAGATGTTGAGCATCTTTTCATGTGTTTGTTAGCCATCTGTATGTCTTCTTTGGAGAAACGTCTGTGTAGTTCTTTGGCTCACTTTTTGATTGGGTCGTTTATTTTTCTGGTATTGAGTGGCATGAGCTGCTTGTATATTTTGGAGATTAATTCTTTGTCAGTGATTTTGTTTGCTATTATCTTCTCCCATTCTGAAGGCTGCCTTTTCACCTTACATATAGTGAAAGCTCATTAATTTTTAAAAGTAAATCATCTCTTCTAGGTAACAGCATTCTTCCTCAACTGGCTTAAAAGTAAATCATCTCTAAGATCGATTTTGGAGAAGATAGGAAGTCTAGATTTCTTATGAACATGACAGATTTTCAAGCCTCAGTTAATGGGTTGGCTAGAGGTAGGAAGGACATGAGAGAAGAGGAGGTTCTTAGCAGAGTATCTTTTTGCCGCTGTTTCTAGTAGTAATAAAGACAGCAGAAAGAAACTATGAAGATAATAAAGAAGAGAAGCTATTTATCCCTGATTTTAAGTCCCATTCTACTTGGAGTGAGCAAATTATTTTCTCCCTTTTTCCAAGTTCTTTCCTTAGTGCTTTCTCTCTTTCACTAGCTTCTTTCCATGGAAGAAGAGGGAGGCAAAGGAGAAGGAGAAAAAATAAGAGACAGAAGAGTAAATACTCACTGGTGAGAGTGGACCAAGAATCACAGGGTTTGCTTCACTCAGATTCCACATGGCTTTCGGAGATCTGCCTGTCTTCAGGCCTTCCTCATCTGCTCTGCTTTTATTCACCAGGTCAGAGCTCCTTCCCCTACAGGGGCAGACTGGGATCTTCCTTGTGGTCATGTGGGTTATAGTGATGCTCTGAAACACTGTAGATAGCTTCCTGGTCTGGATTTGAGAAAGGAGGTAGCAGCAGCAGTTTAACGCCCCAGTTTTCTTTGACAGTAAAGAGTCTGCCTGCAGTGTGGGAGACCTGGGTTCAATCCCTGTGTTGGGAAGATCCTCTGGAGAAGGAAATGGCAATCCACTCCAGTATTCTTGCCTGGAGAATCCCATGGCCATGGGATCCCAAAGAGTCGGACACAACCGAGTAACTTCACTTTCCCTTTCCCTGGTGGCTCAGATGGCAAAGAATATGCCTGCAATGCGGGAGACACTGGTTCAATCCCTGGGTTGGGAAGACACCCTAGAGAAGGGAATGGCTACCCACTCCAGTACTCTTGCCTGCAGAATTCCATGGACAGAGGAGCCTGGCGGGCTGCAGTCCATGGGGCCACAGTCAGACATAACTGAATGACTAACACTTCAATACTTGCGTTGTACTTACTAGCCTAACTTTATAAGACTGCTCACTTATCTCTGGCTCCTGGTTCAAAATTCAGAAGAAGAGTTGATTAGACATTTCCAGATTCTAAAATAGTCTTTTTATTGCTGCTATTACTACTGAGACAGCAGGATATTTGGTACCCAAAAAGATTAAGTTAATAAAATTTGGTTCCCTTAAAGACTCTAATACAATTTTAAGAAGGCTAAAAAAAAATGTTATTTCAATTTTCTCCTGTGACTGCAATAACCAAATGGGAAGACTTCCAAGCCTCACTTTTGTGGACATATAAATCAAAAGCAGTAATAAAAAAAGTGGATAATTTCATAAGTTTTGCAGCTTGACAGTATTGCTTTAAAAACGGCAAATCTTTGACACATTATGGTTTAAGAATATGCTTTCACATGTCTAATTGTTAGCTGATAGAAAGACATGAATGTGCTTTGAATGCAGAGTTTCCATCTGTCTAGCTGATTGCTTCAACGTGAATTTGCTAATAATGAATTTTATTTTTAAAAATGAACATTTAAAATGAAGATATGAAAGTATGTCTTTCTTTTTTTTCCTGAAGGCTATAATATGGTTGTATTTTCAAAACACCTAGTCCCAGATTCCTCAGCTTAGATCAGTCTCCCTGGTCAGGCACTCTCACAGCATCCTCTGCTCCTGGTTTATAGCTGCTGTTGCAGGAGCAGTTAGGAAGTTACCTGGTTGATAGATGATATCCCTCCATAGGCTGTAGACTCTACGAGTAGAGGGATCACATTTGTTTTGTTCATCGTCATATTTCTGTTGTCCAGCATAGAGTCCAGTACATGACAAGTGGATTGACTTCAACCAAAAACAATATATCATATATGCAATGCAGATGTTGACATTATTAATAGAACCAGCTGAATTTAAGCCAGACATTAAGAAATTTTCAAGTTTGGAGAAATTAATGTATGTCCGGGAGCAGCGGCCAAGAGGAGCTAGGCCAGGCCGGGGGCTGGGGTCAGGGGGCAGCAGCGAGAGGAGCTAGGCTGGGCCGCGGGCTGGGGGCGGCGGCGAGAAGAGTTACCCCAGGCCCAAGGAGCAGCGGCTGCGTGGACACAGGAGGGCCGAGAGAAGTTACTCCACATTCAAGGTCAGGAGGGGCCGTCGTGAGTAGATACCCCTAGTCCAAGGTAAGGAGCAACAGCCGCACTTTGCTGGAGCAGCCATGAAGAAATACCCCACGTCCAAGGTAAGAGAAGCCCAAGTAAGATGGTAGGTGTTACAAGAGGGCATCAGAGGGCAGACACACTGAAACTAAAATTACAGAAAACTAGCTAATCTGATCACACGGATCACAGCCTTGTCTATCTCAATGAAACTAAGCCATGCCGTGTGGGGCCACCCAAGGCGGATGGGTCATGGTGGAGAGGTCTGACAGAATGTGGTCCACTGGAGAAGGGCATGGCAAACCACTTCACTATTCTTGCCTTAAGAACCCCATGAACAGTATGAAAAGGCAAAAAGATAGGACACTGAAAGATGAACTTCCCAGGTCAGTAAGGGCCCAATATGCTAATGGAGATCAGTGGAGAAATAACTCCACAAAGAATGATGGGATGGAGCCAAGGCAAAAACGATACCCAGCTGTGGATGTGACTGGTGATAGAAGCAAAGTCCAATGCTGTAAAGAGCAATATTGCATAGGAACCTGTAATGTTAGGTCCATGAATCAAGACAAATTGGAAGTGGTCAAACAGGACACGGCAAGAGTGAACGTCAACATTCTAGGAATCAGTGAACTAAGATGGACTGGAATGGGTGAATTTAACTCAGATGACCATTATATCTACTACTCTGGGCAAGAATCCCCTAGAAGAAATGGAGTAGACATCATGGTCAACAAAAGAGTCCAAAATGCAGTACTTGGATGCAATCTCAAAAACTATAGAATGATCTCTGTTCGTTTCCAAGGCAAACCATTCAATATCATGGTAATCCAAGTCTATGCCCCGACCAGTAACACTGAATAAGCTGAAGTTCAGCAGTTCTTTGAAGACCTACAAGACCTTCTAGAACTAACACCCAAAAAAGATGTCCTTTCATTATAGGGGACTGGAATGCAAAAGTAGGAAGTCAAGAAACACCTGGCGTAACAGGCAAATTTGGCCTTGGAGTACAGAATGAAGCAGGGCAAAGGCTAATAGAGTTTTGCTGAGAGAACGCACTGGTCATAGCAAACACCCTCTTCCATCAACACAAGAGAAGACTACACGTGGACATCACCAGATGGTCACCACCGAAATCAGATTGATTATATTCTTTGCAGCCAAATTTGGAGAAGCTCTATACAGTCAGCAAAAACAAGACTGGGAGCAGACTGTGACTCAGATCATGAACTGCTTATTGCCAAATTCAGACTTAAATTGAAGAAAGTAGGGGAAAGCACTAGTCCATTCAGGTATGGCCTAGATCAAATCCCTTATGAGTATACAGTAGAAGTAACAAATAGATTTAAGGGACTAGATCTGATAGACAGAGTGCCTGATGAACTATGGACAGAGGTTCGTGACATTGTACAGGAGACAGGGATCAAGACAATCCCCATGGAAAAGAAATGCAAAAAAGCAAAATGGCTGTCTGAGGAGGCCTTACAGATAACTGGGAAGAGAAGAGAAGTGAAAAGCAAAGGAGAAAAGGAAAGATATTCCCATCTGAATGCAGAGTTCCAAAGAATAGCAAGGAGAGATAAGAAAGACTTCCAGTGGTCAGTGCAAAGAAATAGAGGAAAACAACAGATTGGGAAAGACTAGAGATCTCTTCAAGAAAATTAGATACCAAAGGAACATTTCATGAAAAGACAGGCTTGATAAAGGACAGAAATGGTATGGACCTAACAGCAGCAGAAGATATTAAGAAGAGGTGGCAAGAATACAGAGAAGAAGTGTACAAAAAAAATCTTCACGACCCAGATAATCACGATGGTGTGATCACTCACCTAGAGTCAGACATCCTAGAATGTGAAGTCAAGTGGGCCTTAGAAAGCATCACTACGAACAAAGCTAGTGGAGGTGATGGAATTCCAGTTGAGCTATTTCAAATCCTCAAAGATGATGCTGTGAAAGTGCTGCACTCAATATGCCAGCAACTCTGGAAAACTCAGCAGTGGCCACAGGACTGGAAAAGGTCAGTTTTCATTCCAATCCCAAAGAAAGGCAATGCCAAAGAATGTTCAAGCTACCGCACAATGGCACTCATCTCACATGCTAGTAAAGTAATGCTCAAAATTCTCCAAGCCAGGTTTCAGCAATACGCGAACCATGAACTTCCAAATGTTCAAGCTAGTTTTAGAAAAGATAGAGGAACCAGAGATCAAATTGCCAATATCCGCTGGATCATCGACAAAGCAAGAGAGTTCCAGAAAAACATCTATTTCTGCTTTCTTGACTATGCCAAAGCCTTTGACTGTGTGGATCACAATGAACTGTGGAAAATTCTGGAAGTGATGGTAATACCAGACCATCTGACCTGTCTCTTGAGAAACCTGTATGCAGGTCAGGAAGCAACAGTTAGAACTGGTTATGGAACAACAGACTGGTTCCAAAGAGGAAAAGGAGTACGTCAAGGCTGTATATTGTCACCCTGCTTATTTAACTTATACGCAGAGTACATCATGAGAAACGCTGGGCTGGAAGAAACACAAGCTGAAATCAAGATTGCCAGGAGAAATATCAATAACCTCAGATATGCAGATGACACCACCTTTATGGCAGAAAGTGAAGAAGAACTAAAGAGCTTCTTGATGAAAGTGAAAGAGAGTGAAAAAGTTGGCTTAAAGCTGAACGTTCAGAAAACTAAGATCATGGCATCTGGTCCCATCACTTCATGGAAATAGATGGGGAAACAGTGGAAACAGTGTCAGACTTTATTTTTTTTGGGTTCCAAAATCACTGCTGATGGTGATTGCAGCCATGAAATTAAAAGACGCTTACTCCTTGGAAGGAAGGTTATGGCCAACCTAGATAGCATATTAAAAAGCAGAGACATTACTTTGCCAACAAAAGTCTGTCTAGTCAAGGCCATGGTTTTTCCAGTGGTCATGTATGGATGTGAGAGTTGGACGGTGAAGAAAGCTGAGCGCCAAAGAATTGATGCTTTTGAACTGTGGTGTTGGAGAAGACTCTTGAGAGTCCCTTGGACTGCAAGGAGATCCAATCAATCCATCCTAAAGGAGATCAATCCTGGGTGTTCATTTGAAGGACTGATGTTGAAGCTGAATCTCCAATACTTTGACCACCTAATGCGAAGAGTTGACTCATTGGAAAAGACCCTAATGCTGGATAGGATTGGCGGCAGGAGGAGAAGGGGACGACAGAGGATGAGATGGTTGGATGGCATCACTGACTTGATGGACATGGGTTTGGGTAGACTCCGGGAGTTGGTGATGGACAGAGAGGCCTGGCATGTTGCAATTCATGGGGTCTCAAAGAGTCAGACACGACTGAGAGAGTGAACTGAACTGAACACTCTTAATAGGTAGCGATTTTCTACTGCCATTTTGTTAACTGTTTTCTGACAGTTTTGTACATCTTGGTCTTTGCTGCTTTTCTTGCTGTCTTCCTTTTTGAGTTGATGACTTTCGGTGGCTGTATGCTCCGATTTCTTTATCACAATTTTTTGTGTATCTACCACAAGGTTTTTTCTGTGATCACTATGAAACTTACATAAAATATCTCACAACATCCTATTTTAAACTGATAATAACTTTAGGAGCACTCAGAAACTTTTACTTCTCCTCACTCCCGTGTGTGCACACGTGCTAAATCACTTCAGTCATGTCTGACTCTCTGTGACCCTGTGGACTATAGCCTGCCAGGCTTCTTCTGTCCATAGGATTCTCCAGGCAAGAATACTGGGGCAGGTTTCCATTTCCTTCTCCAGGGGATCTTCCCAACCCAGGAATCGAACTCTCATCTCTTATGTCTTCTGTATTGGCAAGCAGGGTTTTACCATTAGCACCACCTGGGAAGCCCCCCTCCTGATGCCCACCCCTCACATTTTAGGTTATTGATGTTATAATTTACACCTTTTTATATTTGTATCCAATAATACATTATTGTAGTGACGGTTATTTTAACACTTTTTTTTTTCTAACTTTTAAACTAGAGCTGTGATTTACATACCACTATTACAATATTAGAAAATCTGACTTTATATATTTGTCTTTACCGAAGACTTTTACACATTCACTTTTTTCCAATTTTATCTATCTATTTATTATTTATTTTCGGCTGTGCTGGGTCTTCCTTGCTGTGTGGGCTTTTCTCCAGTTGCAGCAAGCGTGAGTTACTCTCTAGTTGCAGTACACAGGCTTCTCTTTGCCACAGCTTCTCTTGTTGTGGAGCTCGGGCTCTAGGGCATGTGGACTCAGCAGTTACAATTCCTAGGCTCTAGAGTACAGGCTCTATACTTGTGGTGAAGAGTCCGACACAACTGAGTATGCACACACACACACACACACACACACACACACACACACACACGGGCTTAGTTCCACTGGCATGTGGAATCTTTCCAGATCAGGGGTCAAACCTAGGTTTCCTGCATTACAGGAGGATTATTTACCACTGAGCCTCAGCCCTACGCTCACATTTTTATGATGCTAGTTAGAATCCTTTACTTCAGCTGGCTTTTGGGGTCTCTGGTCAGACATGGCTACTCCCCTTGCTCTGAGGTCACAGAGGAGGTGCCGTGGCCGGGCTCCTCAGCCAGACAGAGTGGCTGTCCAGACACTGGAGCTGGGTGGAACCGCAGGTTATGCTCCATGGTTAGACAGGGTCACTGTCTGGACTCCTTGCCTGGGCAAGGCTGCAGACTGTGTCCATCAAATAAGAAGGCCACATGCTGGGCCCTGCTGCTGGGTGGGCTGGTAGAAGGGGCTCCATGGCTGGGCAGTACTGCAGGCTGGGCTCTGAGGTTGCTCATGTACCCTGGTTATACAAGGCCAGAGACTATGCTCAACAGTAGGGCACAGTTGCTGGCTTGGCTCCCAGCTCAAGTGGCTCTTAGGGTATGCTCCACAACTCCTGGGCACTTGTGGCCCACACTTCCCAGAGGACAGAACTGGAGGCTAGGCTCAGCATTTGAGTGGAAGCTCAAATTTGCTCCCTAACTTGCACAGACAATGCTAGGGGGAATGTAAATTGATACAGCTGCTGTGGGAAATAGTATAGAGGTTCCAGAAAGGATAAAAAAAATATATATATATAACTACCATATGACCCAACAATTCCACTTCTAAGTATACACCAAAGGAAATATCCTGAAGAGAGATCTGCATCCTTATGTTCACTGGAGTATTATTTACAACAGTCAAGACATAGAAACAACCTTTGTGTCTGTAAATAGGTGAATGAATGAAGAAAATGCAGTATGTATGTGTCAGCATACAGACACACAGGAATATCATTCAACCATGAGAAAGAAGGAAATCCTGCAATTTGCAACAATGTGAATCTTGAAGGCATTCGGCTGAGTGAAATAAATCAGACAGAGAAAACATCCTGTATGATCTTACTTATAATGAAAAATCTTAAAAAAAAAACCCAAAGGCCCAAACTAGTAGAAACAGAAATTAGATTACTGGGGGCAGGAGTGGGGGCAGTGGAGACGAATGTATAACAGTCAAGGAATACTAACTTCTAGTTATAAGATAAATTCTGAGGATCTAATACAAAATATGGTGACTATAGTTACTAATACTGTATTGTATCCTTGAAAGCTGCTAAAAGTTCTCATTACAAAAAATAAACAGTAGGTAACTATGTGAAGTAATGTATGTGTTGACTGACCCTCTTGTGGCAATCATTTCACAATACACACATATATCAAATCATCACATTGTACACCTTCAACTTACACAAAGTTATATGTCAATTATATTTCAATAAACCTGGGAAGAAAACAAATTTGCAAGAGTATAAAACATTGCCGTTCTCACTACATTTTTATTTTTGTTTTGGATAACATGTTTACTTTTCATAGTAATAGATAAATTATGCCAACCACAAAATATCCAAGTAAAGCTTGTAGCAAAGTGTCTGGAACATAGCAAGTGCTCAATTAATTACTTATTAGTATAATCATTAATAAAATTAGTACTATATGCCCATTGCATTTACAACACAAATGTGAAAACCTGCCATCGAAATAGTATTCAAAGCTTCATATTTTTCTAGCCCTCTCTCCCATGCTACACCGCAGCCACAGAAAATTGTTTAAGATTCCTCTGGACACCAAATCTATGTGACTTTCTCACCTTTGTGTATGACCCTTGCTCTGCTTGCAAGGCTCTCCTTTTTCAAGTCTCCTTAGCACACTCAGTTCCTACTTCAAAGTTTCCACCTCCGAGTTCATCTCACTCTTGTGGCGCTTTGTCCGTAATACTTCTAGCACATTTTGCTTCATATTTTTATCTTAATGACTTTTACCCCTTCCAAGCCTCTACTAGTGCTTATTGTGACAATGTGTGAATGCAAATAAGAAGGTTGTTTGCTTTTAAATATAATATGGATTTTTCATGTAGTGCTGTAAAGTTGTTTCAATTTTCTTTCTCAGGATGGTAGGGCTTTATTTACTAAGAGTGATTACTGACATTGTTAAATATAGGGGTCCGATCACCTGCCAAACTTCACCAGGTGTAGCTGTGCGATTATTTTTGTGTTTTCCAACATTTGCTGCTTTTCAAACACACAGAAAATTTAATTGGAGCAGCTTTTCTCACAGACTGACCAGAGACAAGAGGTCATTCTCTAGGTCCCCTGGCAGAAGGCTCTTATTGACTCTCAGCCCAAATTCTTACAGAAAGTCACAGCCTTTAGGACCTCGCCTGTCTGCCTAGACAAGATGGGGCTTGCTTTTATATAGTATGGTAGAGAAGGGAAAAAGTTCAGAGAGAATTAAATGGTGCATGTGGTATATTTCTTTCTTAGTGGTTATGAATTCCTTAATTTCAATTCAGGTTTATTGAGTCTTTTTAGGCATAAAAGTTGGAGATATTGAAAGCCACAAAGTTGCTAAGTGTTATAATAGGATCCTTAAGATAGAGTATATTGCTAGTGCAAAGAGGGAGGTCTTATTTCTCTTCTTGGTAACATCTAGTTGAAATTGATATTGCAAGTAGAGTAAGGGTATCAATTAGGCAATGTTTATGGTCCACATTACTATTAACTGTCCCAGTTTATCCAGAACTGAAGGATTTCCTGGGTGTGTGACTGTCATTGCTAAAAACTGGGAAAATACTGAGCAAATTGGAAAGATTGGCCTTTCTTGCTGATTTGTTTATGTCACGTTTAGAGTTTCAGCAATCAAGAGTACACTGTTTTATTCATCCTAATACACCTGAGTTCTGTCATTGAAACAGAGTAAATAAGAAGCTATTGTTAAGTTCCAGGTTTTAATGAACAATATCTACACTAATTTATACTTAGCTTCGTAAGAGATGCATAATGCTTAGTGGCCTTGATTATGAAACCAAGTGCTGCATCCATCCCCCAGCTCTACCATTTATTTGTTGAGTTTCCTTGGGTAGTTTATTTAACCTTTCTGTGCTTCACTTTCTTCATGTGTAAAGTTTCTAATTCTAGAACCAATATTATTGACTTGCTATTGAGGATTAAATTGGGTAACATATATCCTTAAAATAGTATTTATTATTGCTATTGCTATTATCATTATAACTACTATTACTACTATTGTTGTTCAGTTGCTACGTCATGTACAACTCTTTGCATTCTCATGGACTGTAGCATGCCAGGCTTTCCTGTCCTTCACTATCTACTGAAATTTGCTCAAACTCATGTCCATTGAGTTAGTGATGCCATCCAACCATCTCACCCTCCGGCATCCCCTTCTCCTCTTGCTCCTTGTCCTTCCCAGCATTAGGGTCTTTTTGAATGAGTTGGCTCTTCACATCAGGTGGCCAAAGTATTGGGGCTTCAGCTTCAGCATCTTCTATTATTAATCAGCTATTAATTAGCTATTCAATTCTTTGATTTCCTTGTCTGTAAAATGAAGCTAATATCTTGTATGGCTGATGTGAGGATTAAAAGGGAAGAGATAATATATGGAAAGCACTTACCAGAGTTGCAAAAATTGAGCTCTCAAGATTTTACTTGGTGTCATTATCAAAATTGTTAATAGTTATCATTATCATTTGTCATTATCAAAATTGTTAATAGTGTAAACACTATTATCAAAAGTGTTATTATTTTTATTATTGTTAGTCTGCCTTATTCTAGTTCCAAAGGTAGAACACAGCACTCCAAATCAAAAGCTTTCCACTCTCCAAATTAATATTTCTTGTCATATTTCCTTTATGTTTTGCCTTCAGCAACTAATAAACTATCTCATAATGATATCTTTCTCAGATGCTGATAGAGCTGGGACAAATTACTTATCTTTTCCTAGGCTGACTTAGCATCAAGTCATTGCATTGCTGTTTTATTTCTAGTATGTGGTGGTCAGGGTCCTGGAGAAATTTCAGGCAAGTGACCATCTAGG
The DNA here is from genome assembly GCA_024291935.2 of Okapia johnstoni. Lineage (NCBI taxonomy): Eukaryota > Metazoa > Chordata > Mammalia > Artiodactyla > Giraffidae > Okapia > Okapia johnstoni. Next base: position 108,928,228 of record CM044307.1, on the reverse strand, counting down.
GCAGATAACTGCCCTGTTTCTGCCATGCTCCCCCAAAACTTTTAGTTCTTAACAAGTCAAGGAGTGCTTGGCCTTACTTTTTCTCCTAAACCTCAAAAAACATGTTAGAGTAGGAATGCATATACATAAAATGCTTATTGGGAGAGGAATGAAAAACTGGAAATATTTTCTTAAACCAAACATGTCTGACTATTAACCAAGGCAAGTGACATATTTGAGTTGAGGAAGGAAGAAAGAGAAGGGAAAGGAGATGGAAATTGTAAACCAACTGGGAGAGCTTAGCTAAACCTTTAAGGCTCCCAGGAACACATTTTTAAACATACATTTCAAGCCTGTAATGTGACTATAGATTCTTTATGTCTCAGTATGGCATAACAGGTTCTAGGCTTTGTAGCTCAGGAGGCAAAAAAACATCACAAAGGGTTGGTTTAAGTATTTAAGTTATGACACCAGGGCTTACACAAATACAAATCAATCTTAAAACAAATTTGATATATTCAGTCCTATGAACATGGTAAGCATATTCAGGCTTTAAAGTCTCCAAAAAGGTGTGGTATTGAGAAGGGAATATCTATCCTCACATGAACTAATTGTACAGTAGAAGGATTTAAAAGTAGTTCTATTTGTCAGAAAATGTGTGAACTTGCCAAAGGGAGATATCAAATGCTTTCAGGTGGTCCAAGTCCTGACTCTGGCAAATGTGTTTGGATGCTCAATTCACTGACGTCCTATGGTTAGATCTGGGGGGCTCTCACACAACACCAAAGGACTGCAGCCAATATGTGTAATGGGATCTGCTTTTATTGCATTTCTGTCCATTTCTGTAATTCAGCCTTATACAGAGTGACCAAAAAAAAAAAAAAAGAAGAAGAAAGAAAGAAAGAAAAGAAAAAAGAAATAAAAGCCCTGAAAGGCTTAGGCTTTCAGTTAAAGACATGATTTTAAGCTCAGTTGAGCTATAGCTTGTGATGTGATAGGGCAGAGTCACCATGAGCACAGGCAGTGTGCCAAATGAAAACCAATACACATCAGTGGCAGGGATGCTTCAGGCACGCTTTCATAGAGAGACGGCAGCAGACTCTCTTAATGCCATGGAAGACAGAGAAGATTTCCAAGAATCTAGAAAGTAGGCAGACCCACTGCCTGAGTGAGAAGTGGATATGCTTCGGGTGTTCACTGAAGTGTTTTATGAAAGTAATTTTATGAATAAAAGATGATTAGTGGAATCCATTGCAAGTTAAGAGAGTCACTGTTTTTCAGGGTGTGTTCAGGAAAAAAGTGAAAAAGTGAAAGTCTCAGTTACTCAGTCCTGTCCAGCTCTTTGAGATCGCATGGTCTGTAGCCCACCAGGTTCCTCTATCCATGGAATTTTCCAGGCAAAAATACTGCAGTGGGTGGCCATTCCCTTCTCCAGGGGATCTTCTGCCCAAGGAATCAAACCCAGGGCTCCTGAATTGCAGATTCTTTACCATCTGTGTCACTAAGTCACGGTAAAACAAGTACATACACTAAGCAGGCACAGAAAACATGGGTTCCTGCTTCTGGGGTGCTGGGAGTGTTTTCAAGGATAGAAGCTATTTTTAGCCTTTATACCTTACACAGAACCCGTGTGAAAACAGGTCAAGCTGTGTCTCCTCCATTATATCACTTTCCAGTGTGGCTGTGCTTCTTTTTCTCTTGGTTTCTCTGAAGGCTTACCATGTTTATGCACTACAGAAATCATGCTATTTTATAATAACTCAACTAGACCTACACAACAAACCATTTATCAAGAAATTTCTCTTGCTACAATTCACTAGGTTTGGCTGCTTGTAGTATTTTTCTAAGATCCTCAGATTAGTTGGTTGTTTTTTTTTTCATAGTATGATTGGCTATGTTTAACGTCCCAGTGCATCCCAGAAAAATGGAGTAGCCATCATAGTCAACAAGAGTCCAAAATGCAGTACTTGGATACAATCTCAAAAAAGACAGAATGATCTCTGTTCATCTCCGAGGCAAACCACTCAATATCACGGTAATCCAAGTCTATGCCCCTACCAGTAATGCTGAAGTTGAACGGTTCTATGAAGACCTACAAGACCTTTTAGAATTAACACCCCCAAAAAGATGTCGTTTTCATTATAGGGGGTGGAATGCAAAAGTAGGAAGTCAAGAAACACCTGGGGTAATAGGCAAATTTGGCCTTGGAGTACAAAATAAAGCAGGGCAAAGGCTAATAGAGTTTTGCCGAGAGAACGCACTGGTCATAGCAAACACCCTCTTCCAACAACACAAGACAAGACTCTACACATGGACATCACCAGATGGCCAACACTGAAATCAGATTGATTATATTCTTTGCAGCCAAAGATGGAGAAGCTCTATACAGTCAGCAAAAACAAGACTGGGAGCTGACTATGGCTCAGATCATTAACTCCTTATTGTCAAATTCAGACTTAAATTGAAGAAAATAGGAAAACCACAAGACCATTCAGTATGACCTAAAACAAATCCTTTATTTAATTTTTTTTTAACAAATCCCTTATGATTACACAGTGAAAGTGACAAATAGATATAAGGGACTAGATCTGACAGACAGAGTGCCTGATGAACTATGGATGGAGGTTCGTGACATTGTACAGAAGACACAGATCAAGACGATCCCCAAGAAAAGCAAATGCAAAAAAGCAAAATGGCTGTCTGAGGAGGCTTTACAAATAGCTGGGAAAAGAAGAGAAATGAAAATCAAAGGAGAAAAGGAAAGATATTCCCATTTGGATGCAGAGTTCCAAAGAATAGCAAGGAGAGATAAGAAAGCCTTCCTCACCAATCAATGCAAAGAAATAGAGGAAAACAATAGAATGGGAAAGACTAGCAATCTCTTTAAGAAAATTGGAGATACCAAGGGAACATTTCATGCAAAGATGTGCACAATAAAGGACAGCAATGGTATGGACCTAACAGAAGCAGAAGATATTAAGAAGAGGTGGCAAGAATACAGAGAAGAACTGTACAAAAAAGATCTTCATGACCCAGATAATCACGATGGTGTGATCACTCACCTAGAGCCAGACATCCTGGAATGTGAAGTCAAGTGGGTCATAGGAAGCATCACTATGAGCAAAGCTAGTGGAGGTGATGGAATTCTAGTTGAGCTATTTCAAATCCTGAAAGATGATGCTGTGAAAGTGTTGCACTTGATATGTCAGCAAATTTGGAAAACTTAGCAGTGGCCACAGGACTGGAAAATGTCAGTTTTCATTCCAATCCCAAAGAAAGGCAATGCCAAAGAATACTCAAACTACTGCACAATTGCACTCATCTCATACGCTAGTAAAGTAACGCTCAAATTTCTCCAAGCCAGGCTTCAGCAATACGTGAACTGTGAACTTCCAGATGTTCAAGCTGGTTTTAGAAAAGGCAGAGGAACCAGAGATCAAATTGCCAACATCCACTGGATCATTGAAAAAGCAAGAGAGTACCAGAAAAACACCTATTTCTGCTTTATTGACTATGCTAAAGCTTTTGACTATGTGGATCACAATAAACTAGAAAATTCTGAAAGAGATGGGAATACCAGACCACCTGACCTGCCTCTTGAGAAATCTGTATGCAGGTCAAGAAGCAACAGTTAGAACTGGACATGGAACAATGAACTGGAAAGTGAGAGTGAATGTGGATTGTATTGAGCACTAAACTGATATTTCATATTCACATCAACTTAGTGATGCACACATTTTTACTCAGTTCAGTTCAGTTCGGTTCAGTCGCTCAGTCGTGTCTGACTCTTTGCACCCCCATGAACCACAGCATGCCAGGCCTCCCTGTCCATCACCAACTCCTGGAGTTTACCCAAATTCATGTCCATCGAGCCTGTGATGCCATCCAACCATCTCATCCTCTGTCGTCCCCTTCTCCTCCTGCCTTCAATCTTTCCCAGCATCAGGGTCTTCTCAAATGAGTCAGCTCTTTGCATCAGGTAGCCAAAGTATTGGAGTTTCAGCTTCAACACCAGTCCTTCCAGTGAACACCCAGGACTGATCTCCTTTAGGGTTGACTGGTTGGATCTCCTTGCAGTCCAAAGTACTCTCAAGAGTCTTCTCCAACACCACAGTTCAAAAGCATTATTTTTTCAGCGCTCAGCTTTCTTTATAGTCCAACTCTCACATCCATCCACGACTACTGGAAAAACCATAGCCTTGACTAGGTGGACCTTTATCGACAAAGTAATGTCTCTGCTTTTTAATATCCTGTCTAGGTTGGTTCAGTTCAGTTCAATCATTCAGTTGTGTCTGACTCTTTCCAACCCCATGAACTGCAGCACACCAGGCTTCCCTGTCCATCACCAACTCCCAGAGCTTATTCAAACTCATGTCCATAGAGTCGGTGATGCTTAGCTGAATTTTAAAAATACAATAAAACCAGTAATCATTCTCATTCAAATGCTAGAAAATATGAGATGGTCAGCTTTCAAGAGCAAGGCTCCATCTTATTTTTCTTTTTAATCCAATGTTTAGTCCAGGAACTCAATATATACTAACTGTAGTAGACAAAGAGTCACCCAAGACTATATTAAGGTCTTACAAACTCCAGTAAATAAATCTGAACTTTTCTTAACTTGAGGACCATTTCCTAATTTTTAAAGGAGCAATTCTGGGTAGTATATTCACATTTGCTAATGCCTTTATATGCTCTTGAGCCAACTTTTCTTTTCATCTTTTCTTGCCATTGACTTATTTGTCTTCTGCAAGTGAGGCTGTATTTAACTTGGCTGAAAAGCAAGAATAGATAGTACCGCAATATAAGAAATTAAAAACCATTCCTGCACTTAAAAGAAACAAATACACAGACACACACATACACACAGGAGGCTACAGGGTATGCAGATGGGATATTTTTTCAACATATTTTAGCAACATTGTATTGTTAATACAATGGAAAGCCCAGCTAGGGATATCCAGCTAGGGATATGTTTATTTCTGAGATTTAGAACAGGTTGGTCATTTTCATTCAAATGTTGGAATGGGATCTTCAGAAATCTATATCCATGAAGGATTTGTGAAGCCCCCTGCTGCTGCTGCTGCTGCTGCTAAGTCGCTTCAGTTGTGTCTGACTCTGTGCGACCCCATAGACGGCCCCATAGAGCCCACGAGGCTCTGCCATCCCTGGGATTCTCCAGGCAAGAACCGTGGAGTGGGTTGCCATTTCCTTCTCCAATGCATGAAAGTGAAAAGTGAAAGGGAAGTCGCTCAGTCGTGTCCGACTCTTCGCGACCCCATGGACTGCAGCCTACCAGACTCCTCCGTCCATGGGAGTTTCCAGGCAAGAGTACTGGAGTGGGTTGCCATTGCCTTCTCCGGAAGCCCCCTGGGACTGAATTTATTCTGAGCAAAAAGAGAGTCTAGGGAACAAGTTTAGCACAGTAGCAGAGTTTCAGTGGTCATAGAGGAGAGGTGACTGAAAAGAGCAAGGTCTCTGCTCTTTCTAATTGCCCAGCCGATCAGTCCCCTGGACTCGTGTCTAGCTCCCATATTGTTGTTGTTTAGTCGTTTTGTCATGACAGATTCTTTTGCGACCCCATGGACTGTAGCCCTCCAGCTCCTCTGTCCATGGGATTTCCCAGGAAGAATACTGGAGTGGGTTGCCATTTCCTTCTGCAAGGGGATCTCCCTGAACCAGGGATCGGCCCTGGGTCTCCTGCATTGGTGAGCGGATTCTTTACCACTGAACCATCAGGGAAGCCCCCGTATGTGAATGTTAGATGTGAAAGGACAGTTTCTCGGGATCTGGTATAACACTGGCCCATAGCAGCGTTGCTTTAAGTCCTCTTCAACATAGTAGTGGGAGCAGGGGAAGGAGAAAGACCTTCTCTCTCACTTGGCAGTGTGAGTTTAAAACTGATCTGTGCTTCAGCGTCAGGGACAGAGGCACAGGCTGTGACCCAGACCCATATAGAGGTGCTTATAGCACGGTTCTGTGGGAAGAAAGCTGTGCCCCACACACATGTCAGCAAAGATTCTACACTGGGGTCTATGGGAACACATAAGAGGGGTGTCCAAACTGGGAAGGTCAGAAGTGTCCTAGAAGATGGTGTAGCTAATTGAGACCTAAACAAAGGAGTTGGAGGTGGAAGAAAATCTACTACAAAGCTTGGGCTGTGATGAAGATCATGGCCTATTTGGAGAACTGCAACTCATTTAATTCTAACCACAACCCTATGAAGTGGGTACAATTATCATCTCCATTCACAAATGAGGAACTGAGGCATAGAGAAGTTAAGTAACTTGCCTTAAGTAACCTAGTTAGAAAGTGGCAGATCTAGGCAGTCTGACTCCTTGGTCTGTCATCCTAACCTCAAGCGTATAATATTACTGAACATAATTACATAACATTAATTGCACCATGTCACACATTATGCACACATAATTGCACATTATGTCACAGACCATAAGTACTTTATATGTATTATCTAATCTAAGTACGTCCCAGTTATATCTTGCTTCCTGCCACAACTTAGTAATGTACATCAACAACAGTCATTTATTTTGCTTATGAATCCTCGATTTGGCCTGCGCTCTCTGAGGAGGGTTTATCTCTGCCACCCTCCCAGTGTTAGCTCAACTGAGTTCTGACAAATCTGTTTTCAGGATGGTGCACTGACATGCTGAGATGTTAGAGCTAGCCAAGGCTGAGGGCAGGAGCCTAAGGCTGCTTCACTGGGTGCCTCTGTGTGGCCTGGACATCCTCAGAGCTCATGACAGGGTTTCAAGTTCAGTAATTCCACGACAGAGTCAAGTGAAAACTGTGTTACACTCTATGGTGCACCTCAAGTCACATAGCATCATTTCCACCATTTTTCATAAGGAAATCATAAAAGCCTGTCCAAGTTCAAACGGAGGGAAGTAGACTCCACCTCTGCATGGCAGGCTCTAGAAGTATTGGGTTAGCCAAACAGTTCATTTGGGTTTTTCCATAACATCTAATGGAAAAACCTGAACAAACTTTTTGGCCAGCTGGATACATGTAAGCTCAAGAATATTGTTGCAACCATTTGGGGAAAATAAATTAATATATATATCCTCATTAGTATATCTGATTTAATCTCCATAATACACCTGTAATGTGGCTCTTACTGTCTTAACTTTGAAGATGAGAACTGAGGCTCAGAGAGATTAAGTAACTGGACCACTACTACATAGCTGGTAAATGGTGGGAGAAAGTTTATCTGATTCAGAACTCCATGCATTGTTCCATCTTCAACTTCAGGTGTTACCTCTGAGATTTAGAACACATTGGTCATTTTCATTCAGATGCTGGAATGGGATCTTCAAAAATTTATATCCATGAAGGATTTGTGAATCCCCCTGGGGATAACCTTGGGGGGATATTCTGGGGATACTCCCTTGTGAATCCCCCTGGGATTCAATTTATTCTGAGCAAAAAGAGAGTCTAGGGAACAAGTTTAGTACAGTAGCAAAGTTTCAATGGTCATAGAGGAGAGGTGACTGAAAATAGCAAGGTCTCTGCTCTTTCTAATTGCGCAGCAGATCAGTCCCCTGGACTCATGTCTAGCCCCTATGTTGTTGCTGTTTAGTCATTTTGTCATGACAAGATTCATTTGCGACCCCACGGACTATAGCCCTCCAGGCTCCTCTGTCCATGGGATTTCCCAGGAAGAATACTGGAGTGGGTTGCCATTTCCTTCTGCAAGGGGATCTCTCTGAACCAGGGATCAACACCGGGTCTCCTGCATTGGCTAGCAGAATCTTCCCTAACCACTACTTTCTCAATAAAATTATTTCTTTTCTATAATGTTCTGAGATATTTTGCATGTATGTGTTATTTCATGCATCTCACTGATGTATATGGAAAGGTAAGGTTTCAGAATATGCTATTAAAGCACATGAACTTCAGAGCCAGACTTGGATTCAAACCTTAGTCCTGACACTTCTCACTAGCTGTTGAACCACAGATGGTCACTTGGCTTCTCTCAGTTTTCTCATCTCCAAAATAAGGATAATAATAAAGCACCTTCCTACCCAAGTTCTAAAGAATAAATGAGGTAACTGTGAACTGCTTAGAACTGAGCCTGGTACATAGTAACTGCTATCTAAGTGTTAACTATTATTCTGGATTTAATTATTTGACTGTCTGCTTCTTCTGTGAGATGGTCAGCTTTCAAGAGCAAGGCTCCATCTTATTTTTCTTTTTACTCCAATGTTTAGTCCAGGAACTCAATATGTACTAACTGTAGTAGATAAAGAGAATTTTGAAGGGTTTTCCTGGTGGCTCAGATAGTAAAAAATCTGCCTGCAATGCAGGAGACCTGGGTTTGATTTCTGGGTTAGGAAGATATCCTGGAGAAGGAGATTGCTACCCACTCCAGTAGTCTTGCCTGGAGAATCCCATGAACAGAGGAAGCCTGGGGGGTATAGTCTATGGGATCGCAAAGAATCAGACATGACTTAGCAACAGAAAGACTTTATATCACTTACATTTACTACTTTAGTCACAATTTTTTTTAATAACTGGAAGAGACAATAGAAATCATCACTGGAATCTCCCTTATTTTGTAAATAAAGAAGCTGAATATCAGAGAGGTTAACTATTTTTTCACTGATAGTCATTTCAGTTCAGTCGCTTAGTCGTGTCTGACTCTTTGCAACCCCATGGACTGCAGCATGCCAGGCTTCCCTGTCCGTCACCAACTCCCGGAGCTTTCTCAAACTCATGTCCACCTAGTCGGTGATGCCATCTAACCATCTCATCCTCTGTCGTCCCCTTCTCCTCCTGCTTTCAATCTTTCCCAGTGTCAGGGCCTTTTCCAGTGAGTCAGTTCTTCGCATCGGGTGGCCAAAGTATTGGAGTTTCAGCTTCAGCATCAGTCCTTCCAATGTATATTCAGGACTGATTTCCTTTAGGGTTGACTGGTTTGATCTCCTTGCAGTCCATTTTCATCGATAAATTAGTGATAAATCTCAGACTAAATCTAGGACATCTAATATCTTTATTTGCTTCATTTCTTTCATTCCATTTACTCAAAGAGAAAAAGATATTAATGCAATGATTAAGAAATTCAATAACTCATTAATTAATTAATCAAAATAGTTTTGAGTGCTCACTGTATGTAGGTGCCATGCTAGGTTCTGGTAATATGAAATGAGTGAGTCACGGTCATGGTTCTCAAAGATACACATGTTAAAGGAGACAGATGTGAGCACAAATAAACTCCATGGTGCAGGAAAAGTTCATCCTAGCCCATGACTACTGATACTAATACAATGCACTTCTGGAGAAAAAAAGTAAACCTAAATTCTAAGAGAGGGATCCAAGTAGTTACTTGAAAGAGGTAACATTTGAGCTGTGTCTTGAAAAATGAAGAGTCTTCCACTAGAGGGTGGGATTCTAGACAACAGAAACAACAGATCAATCATCAAATGCTCATTTAAAAATCACTGTGGGCCAAGACACATGCTGTGTACTAGAATGCAAGAGTGAGCAAGAGAATAAGGTCTCGGCTTGTGTGCCTCGCTATTCTATTGAGAATTCTAAGGGTTAGCTACAGGGGATTTGTCTTTTTAAAGTACAATAAAAATAAAGTCTTTGTTAAGGGTATTTAATTTGGGTCTAGAGAGCATGAAAGAGGAGCAGGGCTACTTCCTGAGGAAGTGAGACGAAGTTAAAGCCTAGAGGGTGATAGGAGAATTAACTGCCCTAAGTGGATTATGGGGTAGGAAAAACACTAAGAGACAATACCACAGTCTAATGGCCCTGAGGCAATAATCAGCTGTGTAAAAAGATGGGGGGGGGGTGGTTTGGACATAAACAATAGGGATAGATGTAGCCTTAGATGGCTTGGATGTGGGGGACAGAGGTCAAGGAAGGCCTGTAAGCAACAGTCAATGAAGCCATTGTAAGATCAAATTTGTAATCTTAAAAATCACTGACTCCATGGGCAAAGCCACAAGGTTGTGAAAGACATGGCACACTCCGGAATTAAAGATAATTTTATAAGGCTGGACTTTAGGGCCTGAGGTGGAGCATCTCAGGAACTGCAGGCTGGAGTCAGATCCTGGAGGAAGTTCCTTTTGTCTCAGGGTAGGACCTGTGCATTTTATCCAGCAGGGAATAGGGACGTCTTGATTTATATACAGGAGAATAAAACATTCAGACCATAAGAAGCATGCTGAAAAGACTCGTAAGTATCCAGGATATTGCAGTTACTAATACAGATAATGGATTGACAAGTTTTATAATTATTTTATTATATAAGTTGGAAAGAAAAAAATAACTAGTTAACCAGATAGCCTAGTTTCTACTTTCCAGTTATTTGAGGTTTGTTGAGGACCTCAAACTTGGATTCTTTACCATCTGGGCCACCAGGGAAGCCCTTGGACACGGCAGAGAAGGGCAACTAAGACCTTCTTATATAATGCCTTGTGTGATGGGCTTTCTGGTAAACTTTGTGTGAGCTCTCAAGGATATGCCTGGGCACATACCAGAACAGTGCCTCCCTCTGTGATGAAAACTAGCACTGCCTCTACTTGCTGCAATTTTACTTTGTGCCTCTGGGTGGTAATTACATATTGTTTGATCTTAGTCAATAAAATAGTATTCAATTTCCCCTAAAGACATCAGAGATGTATTTACTATAGTAAAAATATTTTCCCATGCTCCTATTTGAATTTCAAGCATACATTTCTACTCATTTAGTTTCCAGCTACTTACACAGGCTCTTTAACGTACAGACTAAGTGCAAATTTTTAAAAAATATAAGAGCATTACTCATATTTCTGGAAGTGTTCAGTAAATTACATCTACTCTCATGCTATTGATGAAACTCATGAAGATTAACTTCTTGATCAGTCTACACTGGCTGTCTCCTGTGACAGTCTATGTTCTAAAGTTTGGATTAAATAGATAATGCAATAAACACCTACATTCAGAATTTGGGAAATGTTTTTAAAAATTCAATGAAAACTTAATGCAGTAATTCTCTCCATCATTTATGTTATAGATATCATGGTCCAAATTCTGACCCTCAGTTCATTATAACCCCTCAGAGTTTCTCTGTAAAACTGGAAGAAATCTTTTTTCATACCTCCTGTGTTATCATAAAGAGGTGTCATTCTATTTAACAATTTATGAGATTACTAGCTGTAAATGCACTTATAATAGTGGTAGATTTGGGAGGGAAACAAAGATCTCATGTTTGTTCAATGATTAAATAATTAAAGCTCATCAATATATTCACAAGGAATAGGAAAGAAAATCACTGTCTGAACTCAGTGCCATTGCCACCTTGGAAATGTGAATCAGTTTATATCCTTGTTAATTTGGTGAAATATATAGATCTAAATTTGAATAGCTTTCTGAAAATAAACAACAGTTTCTGTTTGCTTCATTACACTGTATTATATGACATGAAATAGCAGGTTAAATAAATTTGATTTTAAATGTAAATGATAATATTATTATATGACCAGTAAAGAAAAAAGTATTTGAAACAAGTGAAAGAACTCATGTTTTATGTTCAATGCCTTAAAATTACCAGAATCTATCAAGATTAAGATGCTCCTAATAAGTTTGGTAAGAGATATAATTGACATAACTTGTAGTAAAAGCAAATAATCTAAAAATGCATCAGCAATAGTGTTAAGATCTGAACTCATTTGTCAGTATAAAAAGTACTCAAATTGCTTGTTTTTTTGGTTTTTGAGAAATACAGACTGCATCAACTTGAGAAGTACAGCAGTCCCACTTTGAAATGACATATAACCTTAAGGAAATTATATATACACATAGTAAGTTAAACAATAGAATAATTGAGTAATTATAGAACATATAAGACCACAAAAAAATTGATATCATGATGTAAATGTGATTAAGATAGGAATCCAATCAGCATTAAATACATTAAGTCCTATGAGATCACATACAACAGAGTGTAGTGTTGGTGTTGTCAAGCTAACTTCATAGGGAAGTTAGAAATTAACTAGCTTTAAAGCACTAGTAGGAAATGGGCAGGTGGAGAAGCTAGGCAAAGGCTCTTAGGAAGGGAGAGGTGGAAAAAATGGAGGTGAGTATGGAGGTGTATGGACTTCTGGTAGATTATGCTAGATATCTTTAATTTCCTGTTCAATCCATCTTTTCATATTCAGATTCAAAATGTGGAGCTTGATACAAAACTAGCTGTTGCAGTTAACTATGCAGATAACTATGAAGAGTGCAGATAACTATGATGTGAATTTCTGGAATGTGTTTCTCAGATTATCTTTTAACTGGGCATTTATACATTGAAGCCCTGCTCCTCCTTCCTCTAAACAGGTCAAAAATGAATATTTTCTCCAATCTGGATGCACATCTTCCCTGTACTTGTCAGAGGTGCTGCAAGGTGGTTTTATCATCACAGCTGCCTGGGCTCTTCTCCCGTATATAAAATGGCACTATAATTAATGATCTGTGTAAAAGGGGTGCTATCAATAACCCCATGGGTACAACAGATATAAACAGGATGTTCCTGGGAAACCAGGATTAATGGTCACCCTATTTAATCTTTCTGTCATTAAATTCTGACAGTTCTTTAACTCTCTTAATTTTTCTCCCTTTCTCTTCATTGTTTCTGCCCCATCCATACTCTGTGTTCGATAGCACCCTCCTTACTTTCTTGCTAGTGGTAAAGAACCCGCTTGCCAATGCAGTAGACATAAGAGACATGGGTTCAATCCCTGGGTCAGAAAGGTCCCCTGGAGGAGGGCACAGCAACACACTCCAGTTTTCTTGCCTGGAGAATCCCATGGACAGAGGAGCCTGGCAGGCTACAGTCCATAGGGTCACAAAGAGTTGGACACGGCTTATGTGACTTAGCACACACACATACTTTCTTGCTCAGTTCTGATCAGTTCAGTTCAGTTCAGTTCAGACGCTCAGTCGTGTCCGACTATTTGCGACCCCATGAATTGCAGCATGCCAGGCCTCCCTGTCCATCACCAACTCCCGGAGTTTAACCAAACTCATGTCCCTCGAGTCAGTGATGCCATCCAACCATCTCATCCTCTGTCATCCCCTTCTCTTCCTGCCCTCAATCCTTCCCAGCATCAGGGTCTTTTCCAATGAGTCAGCTCTTCACATGAGGTGGCCAAAGGATTGGAGTTTCAGCTTTAACATCAGTCCTTCCAATGAACAGCCAGGACTGATCTCCTTGAGGATGGACTGGTTGGATCTCCTTGCAGTCCAAGGGACTCTCAAGAGTCTCCTCCAACACCACAGTTCAAAAGCATCAAGTCTTCGGCGCTCAGCTTTCTTCACAGTCCAACTCTCACATCCATACATGACCACTGGAAACACCATAGCCTTGACTAGACGGATCTTTGTTGGCAAAGTAATGTCTCTGCTTTTTCATATGCTATCTAGGTTGGTCATAACTTTCCTTCCAAGGAGTAAGCATCTTTTAATTTCATGGCTGCAATCACTATCTGCAGTGATTTTGGAGCCCAGAAAAATAAAGTCTGACACTGTTTCCACTGTTTTCCCATCTATTTCTGTTCTGATATCAGTTCTGATAAATATACCCAAAGCTCCATTTCTTGCATCACTTCTTTGCTCAAGAACCTATAGAGAATCTATAGCATTTCTCCCCCAAAATAAATTACTCTTTTTAGCTTTTTAGGACCAGTTTGATTTGCATCTATCTACTTCCTGTTATCTCCTAACCACAAAAATAGATTCCCCAAAAGCATCCCTCTTCTTTTTCTTTTTTTATGCTTTTGCAAATGCTACCTGGACAGCCTAGAATGTGCACACCTAACCAGCATGGCTTTCTATGTTTTACTTCTAATCAAGTTGCTGTATAATCTCTAAGATTTGGATCAATCCTACTTCCTTTCTTTGAGCCTTCTCTGATATGGAACATTCCCCCAAACTTCTTGATAACCTTGCATCTAAATCCTTGATGAACCACTAAGCTTTTGCACTCACACTCCTTTTTGCTACCACTGTTACAGGTTTGAGTTCCTAAACAAATTTCTTTAGCTCAATTCTTAATTCCTTGACTGTACAGAATAGAGTGCCATGTTATTCACATAAGGTGTGTTTTCAAATATATGATAAGAAATATGTCTTTCCAATGAAAATCATTCCTGATTCCTCTGATGGCTGCTGTCCTTTTGGCCACTTTTAGAAAGCAAAGCAAGTTAAAGGAAAAAAAAAAGCAAAGCACCTGTTAATTATGTCATAATTATCTACCCGATAAAATCTAAAGCATTGGTATCCTCTCCTTGGGCTTCCCTGGTAGCTCAGTTGGTACAGAATCTGCCTGCAATGTAGGAGACCTGGGTTCGATCCCTGGGTCAGGAAGATACCCTGGAGAATGGAATGGCAACCCACTCCAGCATTCTTGCCTGGAGAACTCCAGGAACAGAGGAGCCTGGCGGGCTATATAGTCCATGGGATCTCAAAGCGCTGGACAAGTGCAACTAACACTTGCACTTTCTTCCTCTCCTTACTAAACAAAATAAATAAATTCCAACAAAGGTAAATATTAGTGTTTCTTATTTGTCTGTTTGTCTCAGAAAGACAAATAGTTTGCTTTCCCATGCATAATAGATTCATATACAACAATTTGCTGACGGAGATTATTCCTGGTGAAATTTAAACCTGGCATTGTTCCCCATGCTTTATAGTATTCTACCTTTCAATCTGAATGCTTTATGTAAACCTAGAGCTAGCAACAGAGTCTCTGCTGGGTCCTCCCTTTGACTCGCTGGCCTGCTGTTCACCCCCAGCTTCTGTTGTCCAGTCACAGTGGCTCTTTTTGTTGTTGTTGTTATTGCTTTAATTTATTTTAATTGGAGAATAATTGCTTTACAATGTTATGTTGGCTTCTGCCATACAACAACATGAATCAGCCGTAAGTACACATACATCTCCTTCCTCTGGAACCTCCCTCCCACTCCATCACCCCTCTAGGTGTCACAGAGCACCAAGTTGAGTTCCCTGCATTATAAAGCAACTTCCCATTAGCTATCTGTTTTATATACGGTAATGTAGATGTTTCATTGCTACTCTCTCAATTCGTGCCACCCTCTCCTTCCCCTAGTGTGTCCAAAATCTGTTCTGTATATCTGTGTCTCTATTCCTGCCCTGCAAATATCTTGAATCAATGTCTGTGATACACAGAATTGAAGGTGACTCAGAAACTCTAAACTTCAGGGAAACAGATAAGAAATGTGGTCCAGGCCAAAAGATCTTTGAAATTTGGTCCTATTCAAAACATCCATGAGCATATTTGGTCTATCTCAAATGGTTTTCAGTTCAGTTCAGTCTCTCAGTTGTGTCCGACTCTTTGTGACCCCATGGACTGCAGCACGCCAGGCTTCCCTGTCCATCACCAACCCCCAGAGCCTACTCAAACTCATGTCCATCATGTCAGTGATGCCATCCAACCATCTAATCTTTCCCAAATGGTTTTAGGAAAAAACAAATATCAAAGACCTTTTGACATGGGCCAAATGTCACATGGACACTTTATATAGGACCAAATATCTGCCAATCTTGATATTCTACTTCTGATTTTCATTTTCTTTTTCCTATTCCCTGGACATGAAAAGGGGATAATCTCCCCCCGCCACCCCCCCCCCCCGCCAATATCCTTCTTCTTCCTGATTTAAACAGAGGACTGGGCATTTTAAGAACTGGAGTCCCCATGTTGTGGCCTTTGGCATGTTAAAAGAGACAGCACATCCTCCCTACACAGAAAGTCAACCTTTCATCACTATTATCTTACAAAGTAGCTAAGTCTAACTCTTCTGTTCTAAAACAGATTTTGCCGAGCTAATTAAAACCCATCACTTTAACATGTGAAAATCAAATATCTGGATTGATGATGTATGAATTAGACAAAATATCTCTTTTTTCTAAATGATTGAAAAAATTCTTCACAAATATACTTCTGTGTGAAGGCACTGGTTTTCTAATTAAATCCTAATAGTGTGTAGCTACAAAATTATATCTTACATTTTTAGTCATATGTCATATGTGTGATTATAAAAATGCAAAGCTTGAGCTTCAATGTTCAATGCAGTTGCCCTACATATGTTAAAAGAAGTTAAAAATACCAGCTTCCTATATATCATCATTTTAACTGTTGTTACTGTTAATTACTTATCTATTGCATCCTAAAATTATTCACTCAGAACAATGACATTAATAATATACTGCTGGAATTTTAGGAAATGAAAGCAGCATGCTGACTCTTTCATTATTGTCTCTTTTCTTTTTAATTCAAAGCTCATTCATTCAGCATTTATTAAAAACCTACTATGAATCCAACCCTTCACAGGGTGAAGCAATAGAGACAAAAGATAACAAACACAAATTCTCTACCAGAGGCGTTCACGTATTTATTGTTTTTGCTACAATCCTCCTTACTTTTACTTAATTTCACAATATAATAGCTTCTCAAATACATAGCTGGTATTTCTCTATATGAGTACAAATGAATAGCAGAGTCTAATAGAAGTCATTACTCAAAGAGAGTAATGCTCCACTCTTTATTCATAAGTTCCATTGTTCATTCAATATTTTAGGTGTTCATCTGTTCATTCATTCATTCAGAAAATGCTGTTAAGCAGTAACTGTGGGTTAACTGCCATAGCTGACTTCTGGGCATAAGCCATCTATGTTGGCCTTCAAAGTAATGTCAGTCTACTGACTTAGTGCACATGATAGACCCATAATAAAGGACTATGAATATGATGCAAGGAAGGAGGGGTGGTTAGGGTAAGGTAGGAATCCTTCACAGTGGAATGGATAATAAGAATTGATGTTGAAGGGATAGAAGACCATAAAACATTGAAGTGGGGAAGGGAAGTCTTGTTCAAGTGAAGTGTATACACAGAGACATAGAGGCTGAGAAAACATAACTTTTTTTAAGCCTGGAATGTAGAGTATGTCAAAGAGCTTAGTGCAGTTTTGTTGAGCATGAAAATGTGCCCAATGAAAGCATGGTATTTCCTAGCCTTCTCTTTGCAAATAAGGGTGAAGAATGGCAGTGCGGTCCAGGTCTGGTTAATGAGTGAATTAAAAGTATTCCTTGTGGAGCAAGTCTCCAGGCAAACTCCTTAAAAGCAGAGCAGGCTCAGCTGGGATGAGCCTTTTGCCCTTTTCCCTTCCTATTCTCCCTGCCTGGAATGCAAACAAGATGACCAGAGGAAGGACGATGCCCTGTGACCACAAGGCAACAAGCAGGTGCTGAGGATGGCTGAGCAGAAAGATACAGCCCTGAGACAAGAGAGGACAGCTCTGTGGACCCTGCACAGTCTGTCACAGACTTCTCACCACCAGAGGGGAAATGCCTTAGGTAATTATAGTTATGCCACTCTTTTTCAGATTTATTTTACTTGGGCAAATTGATGGTGTGAACCTGAGTGAACTAAATGAAGCCAACCATAAGGAGCCCTGCACAGCTATAGAGTTTGAACTGTGTTTGGCAGAGAGTCTTTTTTTTTTTAATTTAAGAGAAGATCAGTTTATTAAAAGACTATAACCTCTTCAAATCACAACTGGAAAACCATTAGGAAACCAGGTAGTTCGCGAGGGCCGTGCAGAGATGCCAACACACAGCATTTTCCCTCTTCCTGCTTCTAAATGTCAACCAGTAAGTTATTTACCTGAACTCTTTGTGTTATTTTTTTGGTAGAGGTTCTTAAATTCCAGTAGATTTGAGAATCACTGACAGTATCTAATAAACACACACATTTCTGAGCCACACCCACACAAATTTGGAGCCCAGCTGTCTAGGTGACACACAGGAATTTCAACTTTAGTTTCTGATGCTGGTTCTAAGGCGACATTTAAACAAACAAAGCAAATCCCACGAATGACAAAAGAAATAAAAATTCCTCTCAAACGTGTGGAAGTGGAGCAATTCATGCATTTGAGGCACAAGGAAGCCTTTTTGTCTTTCTCTTCCTTCCCATTTTCCTACTACTCATGGGGAGACAGAACTGCTACCTGCAGTTAACAAAATCCATATTTATGACATCTATGTTCAGGCATAAAATTGATGAAGAAGGATTTTGTTTCATTTGGCAAACCCTTAACTAGTGCTTATCATACCATAGGTACTCTTCTTAGAACTTAAGAAGTACTAACTCATTTAATTTTTACAAAATTCTATGTGGTAGGAGCTCTTATTGGGCTTCCCTGGTAGCTCAGCTGGTAAAGAATCCACCTGCAATGCAGGAGACACTGGTTTGATTCCTAGTTTGGGAAGATCCCCTGGAGAAGGGATAGGCTATCCACTCCAGTATTCTTGGGCTTCCATGGTGGTTAAGATGGTAAAGACTCCACCTGCAATGCAGGAGACATGGGTTCAATCCCTGGGTTGTGAAAATCCCCTGGAGAAGAGCATGGCAACCCACTCCAGTATTCCTGCCTGGAGAACCCCCATGAACAGAGGAGCCTGGCAGGCTACAGTCCATGGGATCACAAAGAGTCAGATACGACTAAGTGACTAAGAACAGCATAGCATAGGAACTACTATTATCCCAGCTCATAGATGTGAAAACTGAGCTACACTGATGGTAAACAACTAGGTCACACAACTATTGAGTGACTACATTGCATCTCTAATCCTTGACCATCACAGACTTATTATTTGCAGTTCCAACTACTTATCAGAGGCCATAGAATTTCCATGATTTATTCAATTACAATGAGAATAAAGACATTACCACCATATGGCTCTTCTGAGACATAAACATCTGGAGAAACAAAGATCTTGTAATCAAAGCATCTAGCATAAATTTGCATCTCATGGGCTGTGATGTTGTTTTTGATAAGCAGGTTAATTTGCTAGTCTAGCTAATCCTCAAACATCTGTTTCTTAGTTTCTTAATTTCTAGGTTTTATGAATTTGCAAATATTCAAAGATCTGGAGCTGTAACCAAAGTAAATATTATGGGTCTACAATAGCATTTCCCCGAATATTTTTTCTCTTGAACATTTGTTCCCCAAGATGCTAGGTAACAGGCTTCTTATTTAAATAAATTTGGGAAATATTAGGCTGTACAGAGTCTTTTTTTATTGGAGTTTAATTGCTTTACAATGTTGTGTTTCTACTGTACAATGAAGTGAATCAGTTATATGTATACATATATCCTCTCCCTCTTGGACCTCCCTCCCACCCACCCCCATCCCACACATATAGGTCATCATAGAGTAAGTACCAAGTTGATTTTACTATGCTTTATAGCAGGCTCCCAACTAGCCATCTATTTCACACATGGTAGTGTATATATGTCAATCTGAACTTCCCAATTCATCCCACCTTGCCATTTCCCATCTGTGTCTACATGTCCCTTATCTACATCTGCATCTCCATCACTGCCCTGGAAATAGGTTCATCTGTACCATTTTTCAAGATTCCACATATATGCATTAAGCTGGTAAAGAATTTGCCTGCAATGCAGGAGATCCCAGTTCAATTCCTGTGTCAGGAAGATCCCTTGGAGAAGGGATAGGCTACCCACTGCAATATTCTTGGGCTTCCTGGTGGCTCAGCTGGTAAAGAATCTGCCTGCAATGCAGGAGACCCTTGGATTAGGAAGATGCCCTGGAGAAGGGAACAGCTACCCACTCCAGTATTCTGGCCTGGAGAAGTCCATGGGGTCGTATAGTCCATGGGGTCACAAAGATACATGAGAAAACCATAATTCAAAAGGACACATGCATCTCAATATTCATCGCAGCATTATTTTCAATAGCCAGGACATAGAAACAACCTAAATGTCCAACAACCCATGAATGGGTAAAGAAGATGATGTTCATATATACAATGGAATATACAAAGTCTTTACTACAGGAATTATCAGAATCTTAATATGAAAAATCTGACTGTAAATCTGCAAGAGAGAAACACCGTACATAGCATTTGCCCAAACTGACCACAGAGGCCTTTTTTTCCCCTGGGTTTTTAGTTGTAGTGTTGTTCCATAGAACACAGTTCTGAAAATGATTCTTACTGTATATGAAAATTGAATATTTTTATCTTGTTCAGATAGAAGTAATGTTTTTGACAGAACTATTCATAAAAGATTTTTTGCAAGCTGTGGGTATGTGTAATCATGTAGATCACAGAGTAGAGGAAGAATAAAAAGAGAGAGAGAATGAAACCTGCTAAATACAACTTACTCTCCTTACCAGCACAATAAATCTGTTTAATTTCTAAATATTCATATTAGTTTCTAAATTCTTTATAATCTATTTTAACATTTTGCTCTACAATTTTTCTATTCCAGCCTTTGAAGAGTTCTGTTGTTTTCCCTTTTCTAGTGTTTTATATATTTCCCTGCTTCTTTTTCTTTCTCTAATCATAAACCTGTAACTATGAAACATAGAAATGATAAATTCATCATCTTCATCCAGCCAGTAGAAAATTTTTTCATTATCTGAAGTAAGTACTCTGGAGAAGCAATCTTTATGTATGCAGAATAAAAATCAAATCATATTTTTCTTAATGAGTCAAACAAGCTGAGAAATGCTTCTTATGGAGAAACTGTATGGTAAATAGTAAATAAATATGCCTAACTTCTATGCTAAGGAAATGCTCCCATTAGAATTGGTGTTTTACTATTTTGGTTTCATCGAACATGAAACACAATTTTAATAATTTGATTCTGTGAACTCAAGTCTCTGAAAGGATTTCTGGATTTAAGAAGAGGTGTTATAAAGCATTCATTTTGGATATTTTTTCAATTAAATATTTCTGATTTTTTTCTTTAAAACAAACATGTCATTTAAAGGTAGTAAAAGACTGATTAAGTCAACTTGTTCAGTCTGGCTCATCTGTGAACTTAGCATCAAATCATTTACTTCTCACACAGTCTGATTAAAAATATTTCTCAACTGAATTCAGATTTTCTCTTCTCTTTGGGTAATATGTTTTTTAAGGAATGAATATTCCCTAAAATATTTTGGTGTATTATTCTCATGTTACTTACTCTTCTCTGTGTATGAGAGAGTATGAGTGTATGTGTGTTCTTTCTTCCATTATTATTATTAAAAGTCAGGGCATTTTTTTAATATGTGAGATTTGTGTCCATTATTTTATTTTTTAAGAAAGGAGATGGCTATATGTTATTAATATTAATTACTACTGTTCTTCACTCATTTTCAAATATATTATGTAAAGAGGATACAAAGATAAATTAAAACACTCCAATTTACCCAAGGAAATATTCTATCTTTTGCATAGATAAGCAATAAGAGAATTAAAAGTCCTATCAATGAAATTATAAGGTGTCCTGTAATAAAGCAGAGTGCTTACTTCTCCAATCTCCTTGAACAAATACTCACAATCTTCTGTTTTATGATGGAAGAAGATTAAATGAAATCTCAATTTTGGCATATTCTTCATGTTTTCTGTTTTATTTCTGCCTCATACCTCTCTATAGATATCACCAAACTGCGGTTTCCTAACAAAAAACGGTCATCTCATACAAATAATTATTCTACCAAAGTTTGTTGGTGCTCTGTTGGAAATGTATCCAAGACCAGTAGGATGAGTTAGAGCATAATGCTAAAATACCAAAGTCTTATAACCCCAACCAATCCAAGAACAACATATGAAATATCTACTATGTACTTGTCATGATGGAATCAGTAATTGATGATCTAGGCTAATTTTTCACTGAGATTTATTAGTTACCATTTTGCTTGAACTTAGCTTGGACTTCCAATGAGAGCCAATAGCCTCATAAGTGCACACTCAGAGAAATACTGGGCAAATTGCTGTTTTTACCCATATTTTTTTAAAGTTTAGATTCAGAATTTGTACTTTAGTCTTAAATCTACATAGTTAATTATTATGATCACAGTTAATAACTAGAGCTTTGCCTTTCAATATAATGGACAGCTATTTTTGCACTCAAAATGTGGTTAAGTACAAAGTAATATTTTGTAAATGTAAAGTATATACTAGATTTAGAAGAGAATAAAAAAAAGAACGTAAAACATCCTAACTTTTTATTTGGTTAAATATTGGCATAATAATATTTTTGATATATTGGGTCATAAATAAAACATACTGTTAAGATTAATCACTGTTATCTTTTTCTTTTGATGTTTGTTTTGTTTCTGTTTTACTGTTTTAATGAAGCTACCAGAAAATTTTAAGTACTTATGTGGCTTATATTGTGGCTCATATTATATTTCACAAATGAAAAAGCAAGAAAGTCCCAGAGAAACATCTATTTCTGCCTTATTAACTATGCCAAAGTCTTTGACTGTGTGGATCAAAATAAACTGTGGAAAATTCTGAAAGAGATGGGAATACCAGACCACCTGACCTGCCTCTTGAGAAATCTGTATGCAGGTCAGGAGGCAACAGTTAGAACTGGACATGAAACAATGGACTGGTTCCAAATAGGAAAAGGAGTACGTCAAGGCTGTATATTGTCACCCTGCTTATTTAACTTATATGCAGAGTACATCACAAGAAATGCTGGGCTGGATGAAGAACAAGCTGGAATCAAGATTGCCAGGAGAAATATCAATAACCTCAGATATGCAGATGACACCACATTTATGGCAGAAAGTAAAGAACTAAAGAGCCTCTTGATGAAAGTGAAAGAGGAGAGTAAAAAAGTTGGCTTAAAGCTCAACATTCGAAACACTAAGACCATGGCATCCGGTCCCATCACTTCATGGCAGATTGATGGGCAAACAGTGGAAACAGTGGCTAAGTTTATTTTGGGGGGCTCCAAAATCACTGCAGATGGTGATTGCACCCATGAAATTAAAAGACACTCCTTGGCAGGAAAGTTATGACCAACCTAGACAGCATATTAAAAAGCAGAGACATTACTTTGCCAAAAAAGGCCTGTCTAGTCAAGGCTATGGTTTTTCCAGTAGTCATGCATGGATGTGAGAGTTGGACTATAAAGAAAGCTGAGCACTGAGTAATTGATGCTTTTGAACTGTGGTGTTGGAGAAGACTCTTGAGAGTCCCTTGGATAGCAAGGAGATCCAACCAGTCCATCCTAAAAGAGATCAGTCCTGGGTGTTCTTTGGAAGGACTGATGTTGAAGCTGAAACTCCAACACTTTGCCCACCTGATACAAAGAGCTGACTCATTTAAAAAGACCCTGATGCTGGGAAAAAGATTGAAGGAGAGAGGAGAAGGGGACGATAGAGGATGAGATGGTTGGATGGCATCACTGATTCAATGGACATGTGTTTGGGTGGACTCAGGGGGTTGGTTATGGACAGGGAGGCCTGACGTGCTGCAGTCCATGGGGTCACAAAGAGTCAGACATGACTGAGCGATTGAACTGAACTGAATATATTTAACTTCCAAATGTAGAGCTATATATTTCACCCACAGTGTTCTAGAGTGTGCTTTTTGTATAAGGTATTTGAAATAGCACTATTAATTAATACTTGTAAGAGGCTGAGAAGTATTGTATGATGAGTAGCTTTAAAGAGACAGTAAAAACTGAGAAATTTAAGTTACATTAGGCTAAAAGCCTTAATTTTTAATGAATTCACCAATTAACTTTGGATAGACACTAAGAAAACATTTTTTTTGTTCAACCACAGTCTATTTTTTTTTACAAAATAAGGATTTTGCCTCTAATTAGAATATATAAGTATCAAGACACACTTTTTCTATCCTTATATACATATCCAAATCTCTCAAATTACTGGACTATATATGGTGACGTAAAAAATCTTCAGAGAGACATCTACCAATATCAAAACTGCTTTGAATGAAATCAAATAAAGAATTGTGTATACACTAACCAAACCACAAGGAAGGCTTTTGGTTGCTACATGACAGAATTACTACAATTATTTATTTTTTACACCAAGAAACTATTTTATACTCAGAAACAATTCTTAAAAATAGCAAATTGAGACACTTGATGTAAAGTTCAATTAATGTAGCAAGTTTCAAAAATCCAAACACACATAGGA
The DNA here is from genome assembly GCA_024291935.2 of Okapia johnstoni. NCBI lineage: Eukaryota > Metazoa > Chordata > Mammalia > Artiodactyla > Giraffidae > Okapia > Okapia johnstoni. Next base: position 108,904,270 of record CM044307.1, on the reverse strand, counting down.
TTGTTTTAGGACTGTGAAGATGTCTAGATACAGAAATGGAAAAATGATAATAAAGTGCAAGATATAAAGCAGTATTATAATATGATACCATTTACTAATGAGTTGAGAAAAACAGAAGCAACATTAACTTGTATCAGTCCAGCAATGGTTAACAATGGCTTTCTCTGTGTAGCAGAATTACAGTTCAAGCAATTTTTGTTTTATTTTGCTTTTGGTATTCTTTTTCATTGTTTATCTGTATTTTCTAGTTTTTCAAAAGCATATATGTAATAAACACATGATTAAAAAAAATAATATGACCTGTAATAGGCCTTACAAGAAGAAAAGAACTAAGAGATTGTGAGGGGAGCCATGTACATGGGCCATGAGAGGAGAACCAGGCATTGGTGAAAGGAACCTGAGTGAAAGAACGCTGTCATGGCAGCCACGGTATCCCCTGACATTTGGAGCCAAGTAGCCCTGTGTGTTCAAATGTAAACCCTAAACTCTGATCATAGACAAGGTTCGTAACATCTCCAAGGCTGTCTGATCATAAATCTTACCTTGAAGGCATGTTGTGAAAATTACATGACATGGTTATGAAAAACAAGTAGGATCATGCTCCTCATTAGAGTCAATGGAAACAAATGATGAGGAGGCTAATATAACCTCTAGTGTGATGGATATTTTACTCTTCAGTAAGGCCAGTGCCTTTCTGCACTCAGTCTGAAGTTCCTGTCACCACTGCATAGCCGGGGTGGGAAGGAGTAATGGAAAAATCAAGAGGATACACCTTTCAACTCTAGATTCCCCTTCAAATGTAAAACTCCAGTCTAAGAATAATGCCTGCCTTTCACTCCCTGTTTATGTGAACTGTTTCGCCCTTTATTTTAGGAAACAACTCATCTAACTAATGAATACACACTGGTTTTATGTCTGCTACTTTTATGGTGGGTCAGAAATGAACTGACAGTATGACAGAGGCCAACACGATATTGTGAAGTAAATAATTCTTCAATTAAAATTAAATAAATTTATTTTTTAAAAAAGAAATGAACTGATGGAGTCAATGGACACACTGACATTCTGAGTCCAAAGCAGGAGTGGATAGCTTGATGGGAAGGGAGCAAAATCTGAAGGTGTTCAAAATATCTTAGATGATTCTAAAAGAGATTAATAATAAGGAGAAGGTAGGTCATTTGTCCCTGGAATTTTTCTCAAATCTAAATATTTATACACCAAAAAAAAAATATGATTCCATGATTATGTTAGTACATGATTAAGGTGTTTAGACTTTACAAAGTTTTGATTCATTAACTATATATGCTGAAAATGTTTTTGTCATGTTATTGCTTTTGGTGTGTTTCTCTTTCATGGTGTGGTATGCCTTTGCAAGTTTCCTTTTACATGCTTTCACAGCTGGTCAACTCTCATCCGCCTTACAGGCTTTTTACTAGATTAATGTCTTTAGTCTGATTATGGTCAAATTTTGCAAATCTAGAAGGCATTTTTCCTTTTAAAAATATCTTTTCATATCCTCCTGATGTGGACCTAATTTCTTGATTCTAAACAAACAATCTCATTTCCCTTACTTCTAAGTGCTCAAGGGATCAAGCCTGTAATCCTGATTACTGATAAATTATTGAAGAACAAAGGATGATCAGACTTTCACCTACTGTGCCGTTGACTTTAAAGTTCAGATGCAAAGATGATTTATCTTTAATTTAGAATGTTCATATTTATAAACTAGATTATGATATTTTCTTCCTTAGATGTGAATATGTAAGTAACAGAAATTAATATATTTAACACTTTAATAAACTTATCCACTTTTGACATTTGGAGTCTTAGACTTTATTTTTGAAGTATAAAATCTACACCTGTAGAGCTAGGGCAGAGAGGAGAGTTTGATTTAGTAGTAAAATGCCAAAACATTATATAAAAATCAAATTAGAGATAGAAAGATTTTCTATCAGCAAGTAGAGCCTCACCCTGAAGAAACCTTGGCAGACTTGTATGACAAGTCTACAATTAAGAAGGAAGACACAGTAAATTCTGCCCTAGTTCACACACACAAACACACACACACACATACACACACATATTCCCTGTGCTTCCTCAGTCTTTTAAATGATTCAAATTTTCAAAAGGAAATGAAATGACAGAAATGATGGATATAAAGTGATAAAGCATATTTTCTTCAAAGGTACTAATAAAAGATCTGATAATAATTTCATTACTTAAACTCATAAAAGGACATAATTTTAAATACAGTTAAATTAATCACTGTTAATTTAACAGCCCAAAGAGATAGCCCTCTAGTTTGATTTAAGAAAGGAATTACCAGATCGTTTCTTTATTATCCAAACCCTTCCTACCCCAGAGAGTCTGGACACCCTGAAGTCCCTGAAACATGTCATCATTGATACAAACAAGCCCCTTCTCACTTTCAATTATTTTAGCCCCCCCTTTCTCTTCTAATCTCAGTACATTTTCCTTCTTTCTTATTGCATGCATGTTTGATCTCTAAGTTGGTCTTTTTGTGACCTCATGGACTGTAGCCTGCCAGGTGATTTCCCAGGCAAGAATACTAGAGTGGGTTGCCAATTCCTTCTCTGGGGATCTTCCTGACTCAGGGATTGAACCCCTCAATCTTATTGGCTTCACCCTATTGTATCTGATACATGAACTTGGAGATATATGTATTATTGAAAAACATACAGTCTATGAACGTTCTGATGTTACAGATGTTTTCTCTTTCTTCCTTAATCAACACTGTGTGTCCTGGATTTACTCATGTGTGGTAGACTAAATACAGCAATAAGTTCTTGGACATTCCTCCCATCCAGAGAGGAGGTCATGTCCTAACTTTGAATCTGGGTGAGCTCTGTGAATGCTCTGGCTAATAACCCATGGCACAACTGACACTGTGTTAGCTTCAGAGCCCAGGCCTTAAGAGACTGACCAGTTCTACATCCCGCCTCTTAGAATATGAACGCTGAGATACCATGTAAGAAGCCCACTACCTTGAGACCACCATGCTGGATAAGCCACATGCAGGCTCTCCAACTGACAATCCCAGTCGAGACCAGTCTTCCAGGCATCTTTACCAAGTACCAGGCATCAGGCATGTGAGTAAGTAATCTTGGTGCTGAAGACCATCCCTTCCTTCTCCTAAATATCAGTTGGTCACCCGAGCCTAATGCCTTGTAAAGTAGAAGAATCAACCAGTTGAGTCCTGCCTAAATTCTTAACCCACAAAATTGTAAGATAATATTATAAATGGTTGTCTTAAGTCACTAGATTTGGGATAGTTTGTTACGCAGCAATAGATAACCATAACAACATGCTTCTACAAGTACTACTACTTAATAATTTCTGACTGCTATGTAATGTAGTTTTATGTCTACTTTTATTCAGGAGTTCTTTCTAATTTGCATCAATATAGGTATTACATTATACCTAGTATTTTTTTGTTACTCTGCCCTCTTTTTAAGATCAATCCATGTTGCCCTCTGAAAACCTAGCTCTTTGCTTTCATGTGCTAAAATTGTAGCCATCACATAAAATTCCATCTCTTTAGGACCTATACACAATACTGTGATACACATACTAATACATGCTTACCTGTCAACCAATGTGATAATTTCCCTGGGATATAGTCAAGGAGTAGGATTGCCAGATGACAAGGTATATACACATTTAATACTACTCAATACTGCTACATAGCTCTTCATTCTCCATTGTGATACCATAGGTTTATACTTCTCATGCAAGAAAGTGAAAGTGTTAGTCACTCAGTCATGTCCGACCCTTTGCTACCCAATGTACTATAGCCTGCCAGGCTCCTCTGTCCATGGAGAGTCTCCAGGCAAGAATACTTGAGTGGGTTGCCATGACCTTCTCCAGATGATCTTCCTGACCCAGGGATCCAACCCAAGTCTCCTACATTGCAAGCAGATTCTTTACCCTCTGAGCCACCAAGAAAGACCTAATATTTCTCAAATGTACTGTTATATCAAGGGTTGCTACACTTCTTCCATCTAATTTTGTGTTTTTTGTTTGCATTTCTTTTCTCCTTTTCTGTCTTCTACTGGATAGATTAACTTTTCTTCGGGTCATCTCAACATTTTATACTATTTGGTATTCTATGGGTAATTAACATATTAGTAGGGATTCAGTTACAAAGAACAAAATCCTCTTTAGCTAGTTTTAGCAGGGCAGTATTCCAGAGTTTTAATCCTTTATGGAGAGCTGAAAAAACACAAACTTTGTAAGTTTTAGAAACAATTCAGGGAAATTCTCAGTCATTACGTTTTCAAATATTTTTTCCCTTCTAGTTACACTTCTTTCTTCTGTGATTCCTGATATTCAACTACTGATTTATCTCTTGAGCTTTATATCCTCCATTTCTGTCATTTCTTCGTCATTTAGATAGTTTCTTCCATCAGTTCTTGCACCCTGCCTATACATTCATTTTTCAGCTGTATTATACAGTCTATATATAGAATTCTGGCTATCATATTTTTCAAAACCATATTTTCACCTTTGATTAAAAGAACCATATTACCAATATCTGGCCTTACTCCTTTGAGGATAGTAAAGCTTATTTTAAATCCTGTTCTCTCTGATCTATTAATCATTTATTTTCTGGCATGAGCTCTTTAGTTTGTTGATTTTCTTTTCTGTTGCACGCCTCAGATTCTCCTGATTCTTTCCTGTGTGCTTGTATTTCACTAGGCATAGGAACTTACAATAGCAAGTGTGGTATGTAGTCTATGAGATGGTTGCCAGGGTTCCCTGCCTCCAGTGTTCTTATACTGTGAAATTTCCTCCTCCAGTGTGGGCTGCACCTAGCAACTCACACCTAATGAGAATATGGCATGGAATGTCATTTTAAAGATCAAATTAGAAAAACTCTTGGGTTCTATCCTCTCCTGCTCTCTTACTTTCTTACTCTGATGAAAGTCACACATCCAGTGATGAGCTGCCATGGAGAAGCAAGCCATAGAGCAAGAAACTGAGGGAGGCCTCTGGCCACCAGTTCATGAGACATTAAATCTGCCAACAAACACAAAAGGAAGTCAGCTGGGAAGGAGGTATTTTCCCAGCTGAACCTTGAGATAAGACCATAGCCCTTGGACTTTCCCCATGGTCCAGTGGTTAAAACTCTGTGCTTCCAGGGCAAGGGGGCACGAGTTTAATCCCTAGTCAGGAAGTTTCACATGCCATGCAGTGCAGACAAAGGGAAAAAAAAAAAAAAGACCAAAGCCCTTGTTGACAGTTTGATTGAATCCTCATGAGAAGTCTTGAGGTAGAGGCATCCCAGCTAAGCCACACTCAAACTGACAACCCACAGAAATTGATAAAAGTATATTGTTTTAAGCTACTAAGTATTGGGGTTATTTATTATACAACAATAAATAACTATTTGGAGAAGGGAATGGCAATCCACTCCAGTATCCCTGCCTGGAGAATCTCATTGATAGAGGAGCCTGGTGGGCTACAGTCCACGGGGTCATAAAGAGCCAGACACGACTGAGTGACCAACATGCACACAAACACACAAATAACTTCCATTGGGTTGAAGAGGAACATGCTTCAAGAGAGACAGCCTCTGACATTAAAATATGGGCTCAACTCTCCACCTTGCCATTCCTCTATCAAGTTGCTTTTCTCTTTAGGGACCCAGTCAGCAATTTTTCCAGAATGCTTTCCCTTCCCCGCTCCCCTTCAGATGCAATCACCTAACCCCTGGAGTATGGGAAACACTCAAGCACCTGTTATTGTTTAAATTAACTTATTAGTCTCTTGATTATTTTATTCATTTTTAATTTTTGGCTGGGCTGCATGGCAAGTGGAAACTGAGTTCCCCACCAGAGATTGAACCTACGCTCCCTGCATTGGAAGCGTGAAGTCTCAACTACTGGACCACCAGGGAAGTCCCAGAGCACCTGTTACTCATCCCTACCTCGCCTTCTTTTGCTTTCTCACTCGCATGACAGAAGGGCAGGCACTGACCCACCCAAGGAAATGTGGGCAGAGAAATCTACTTTTTTTTCTTACACTGGAATGAAAGTTTGGCCTGTGTATGCTGCTGCTGCTGCTAAGTCGCTTCAGTCGTGTCCGACTCTGTGCGACCCCATAGACTGCAGCCCACCAGGTTTTCCCGTCCCTGGGATTCTCCAGGCAAGAACACTGGAGTGGGCTGCCATTTCCTTCTCCAATGCATGAAAGTGAAAAGTGAAAGTGAAGTCGCTCAGTCGTGTCCGACTCTTCACGATCCCATGGACTGCAGCCTACCAGGCCCCTCTGTCCATGGGATTTTCCAGGCAAGAACACTGGAGTGGGGTGCCATGGCCTGTGTATAGCACCTAAGAAATTTTTCTTCAGTATTTCAAAGATGTTGTTTGCTGGCATCCTACCTCATAGCTGAGAAGTCAGATATCACTTTAGTTCTTTCTTCAGAATCATGGGGATATCTTCGGTATATCTTTTATTGTTTTGTTTTCTACCTTTTCTATTCTCTCCTTTAGAAACGCTGATAGGAGAGAAATGGACTTTTCTAGACCTATTCTTCATGCTTCTTAAACCACATAGACAGTATTATGTCAGAAATGTTGCTTATGTGAAAAAGTCATAATGAATTGCCATAAACTGTAAGGCGATAATTAGGTAGTAACTAATAAAATTTAAAATAAGTTTACAGTTAGATCAAGAAATCACCCAAAAGAATTAGTATATAAGAATACAGGTATAAATACTGAAGCTTTTTTTCTGCAATAACAAAACATAAGTTTGCCAGTACAAAAATGTTTGAAAAATATTATGGCATATGTATTCTATAGAATAGTATGCAACTATTTATAAATTAGATTTAAATATTAATTAAAATATTTTCTTTAATATCTGTGAGTATATCCAGTGATAATGTTATGACTTTCATTGTTTTTAACAGAAAACATTAAAGAAAAAAGGAAAGAAGGAAGGCAAGAAAAAAGGAAGAATGTTGAAGATAAAGATTAACTCACAAATCATACCAGGGTTTGAATATCTGGTGCTCTTACATACCACCCTTGAAGGCACCCAGCATTTGCAAAGTTTCGGATTGTTTTGATAGAACTACACAGATGGGAAAAATAAACCCCTCCCAAATATTTATCAGCAATCCTATTTCTATAATCTCCTCCAACAACCTATTCAATAGGTAATTATTTCCCTAAACTAGCAGTCCCTATTTTTCTAACAGCCAAGTCTAGGAATAAGTGCAAAAACAGTAATATTTAGGTTTTTAAGAAGTGACAAGTTTAAAGTAACATTTAAATTTTATTATATTCCAAAGTGGCTTATTTTTAGTGCCATTTTCTATGACAACTTGGCAAAGTAGGCTCTGGTAATCCTTTAAGTTGGGGCTTAAAATGAGCCTAACAAAGGAAAAATAAGACTTAACTTCAGAATGCCAACTCATTGATAGGAGCTAAGAAAGAGAAGTTTCTCATAAAAGGCATAAGAATGGAGTTTCAGGAACTCTTCAAACTACAACAAAATATTTTTAAGTTTTTAGAACTTTTTATATCAACTCAGACATAGTCAACATTCTGATATCAAAAATAGAATGAGGAAAAATAATCAAGTCCAAGATTGTACAAATGGAGGAGGGACACTAAGTATTTGCAGGATGGAGGGGGTTCCTAAAATGGCAATGTTAGTAGTAAAGTTAACCTATGGGGGGAAAATTAATTTGAACAGGGACATTCCACTTAGAAAAATGACCCATGGGGAAACAATCCTCCTACTTAAAAATGAATTGAGGTAAGGCTCTGGAAGCACTGCCATCTACCCTGGCATTCAAGTCCATGGCAATATTTATTTCATCTGTTGGATACTTGGACTAAATGGAATTCACAAGATTGTTGAACTGTGGCCATATATCTAAACAAACAACTGGTACCTTGGCAGGAGGATACAAACATTAAAACATTTTACATCCATCTTATTTGGGAGTTCCACCAAGACAAGAAGAAGTTCTGTTTACATAATACCAAAAGCTCAGTAAGAATCCTTTGATAATAACCACGATTATAATAGCTGATATACCCTTATTTCTACCTTCCTTAATTTTCAGCTGTGAAGGAAAAACAAAAATTATATTTTTCTAGAATCCATTTTTCCTAAAGGCATAAACTGTCAAAACTCAGAGGAGAAAAAAAAACAGTAAAATTAAATTACTAAGATCAGGTCTCTATTCAGCATATTGCAAAAGAAGAATTTTGAACATTGGAAACACACCACTAGAAATCCAACGTAAAGAAAGATGTCTCATGCAGCACTGAATTGGGACATAATTGACAGTGGATTGATTTTTAAAATTGGTTTCATCCTCGGGTGTTGAGACTGTAGTATAACTAATCATAGGAAAGTTCTACAGATTGCTGGACTTAAGCCATCATTCTGAAGGGCAATGTTCCAGCTGTGAAATACATAATAAAGAAGACTAGAGCTAGATTTTGGAAAGGGCCAACTGGGGAGCTAAGTTGTAGGATGAGGTTTTGAAGAAATACTTTTTCCTCAAGAGACAATGTGGGTAAGTATAGAAGTTAATTTTACAGGTCCCATCAAAAGGAGTGGTGTCTTAATAAGGTTTTTGCCAGTGAGTGGAGAAAGCAACATTAATTTATTTTTCTCATAGAGAGAAAAACAGAAGAATCCAGGAAGCCAGAGCACTCCTGCCTAGACTCAGAAGAACCAGGAACTGATGAGGGAAAAAGGAGATAGATTTCTGATTCTAATGGATCTCTGACATTTTCAGCAGACTTGATCTGTTTTGTGAATAGGAACCTAGCCTTCATCAATTTCCACCTGAACTACATAATGATAAGGAAAGTAAGGAGTCCTTTTTACAAGAGGATTCTCCTTATATTTTGTCTGAAATGTAAGTGAATCCAATTAACTATAATCATAAACCAACTCAATTTTAATTATTATTACCATTTTTCCTTCAGAAACATGGCTGCCATAAGCAAAGCAAGATTTCAGTGGGAAATTTCCTCTAAAATGATCAAATTATTCAATTATCTGTTAAACAAATATTTATTAAATTCCTACCATGTCCCACCACTTCATAGTAAATAGGTGGGGAAAACAGTGGAAACAGTGACAGATTTAATTTTCTTGGGCTCCAAAGTTACTGTGGTTGGTGACTGCAGCCACAAAATTAAAAGACACTTGTTTCTTGGAAGGAAAGTTATGACAAACCTAGACAGTGAATTAAAAAGCAGAGACATTACTTTGCCAACAAAGGTGCACATAGTCAAAGCTATGGTTTTTCCAGTAGTCATGTATAGATGTGAGAGTAGGACTGGATAGAAAGCTGAGCACCAAAGAATTGATGTTTTCATATTATGGTGCTGGAGAAGACCCTTGAGAGTCCCTTGGATAGCAAGGAGATGGAACCAGTCAATCCTAAAGGAAATCAACTTTGAATTCCAATTCATTGGAAGGACTGATGCTGAAGTTGAAATTCCAATACTTTGGCCACCTCATGTGAAGAGCCAGCTCATTGGAAAAGGCCCTGATTCTGGGAAAGATTGAGGGCAGAAGGAGAAGGGGGCAACAGAGGATGAGATGGTTGGATGGCATTACTGACTCAATGGATGTGAGTTTGAACAAACTCCAGGAGATGGTGAAGATCAGAGAAGCCTGGCGTGCTGCAGTCCATGGGATCACAAAGAGTCAGACACAACCCACTGACTGAACAATAATCACCATGTGCCAGGCATTATGATTTCAGTAAAAATTGTCCTTAAGGATTCTGGGAATATTGTACTGAGGACAGATGAGAAACTGGAGCAAGTTTCATCTTTGGGGGAAGTTACAGATCCCTCTGTGATATGAGAAAATCTGTTGGTCCACTTTTCGGAACCAGGCATATATGCTTTTAGTGAGTTGAATTGTGTTCCCCCAAATGACAGCCAAGTCCTAATTTCCAGTACCTGTGAATGTGACCATATTTGGAAACAGAGTCTTTGCTGATGTCATTAAGTAAAGAATATCAATATAAGGTCATCCTGGATTTAGAGAAACAGAAAAGCAGAAAACACAGAAACACTGAAAACAACAACAGGGAAGACAGAAGTAGAGACTGGAAGTATGCTACCATAAGCTAAGAAATGCTCCGGATTACTGGAAGCCACCACATGTTGGGAGAGAGATGGGGAATGGATTCTCTCTCAGAGCCCCCAGAATCAACCTTACTGATACTTCAGTTTTAGACTATTGGCTCCTCACACCATGAGAGAATAAATTTCTATTGTTTTTAGCTGCTTGATTTGTGATAATTTGTTATAGCAGCCCTCAGAAACTAATATGATCCTGTTACATACAATATTTCATTACAGTATTAAACTCTATGTCTGGACTCCCCAAGGGTCCACGAAGCCTCAGTGAAGAACATCTAAATTAGAAAATGTCCAGGGAACTGTGACTGTGAGGGGACTGAGGAAACTTTACAACTGTATCATTTGTGATAAAAATCAACTAGGAACATGTAGCCTGCAGAGATGAGTGATGAGAAACTTGATGACTCTCCTTAAATATTAAAAAAAAGACTGTCAAATCTATGAGGCCTCATAGATGGGTGTGCATACAATTCATCATCCAAAATGAGGCATTTCTGAGAGTTAAAAGGAAAGTATATTACTAATTGTGTTGGGCCAACAGATTTATGTTAGCCAAGACTGACCTGAGCCAAGTAGGGCATATGGCACCCCCTGCACGTAGGATATAGCCAAGGTCAGAGTATGGGGTGGTAAAAGAGAAAGAGATATAATTTAGCTCAAGACAAGGATGAATTTCTCAAGAAAATAATCCAACCTTTTATTAGATTTGTTCTATTAGAGACTAGGCAATCATTTGGCAAAGAATTTTAAAGGAGTAACATTTTGCTCTAAGGAGAGCTCTGAAGTTACTTTCAAGTTTTTGGCTTTTTTTTTTTTTTTTTTTCTGGCCATGAAGCATGTGGGATTTTAGGCTTACTTCCCAACAAGGGATTGAACCGGCACCCCCTGCAGCAAAAGCACTGAGTCTTAAGCACTGGACCACCAGGAAAGCCCCTGAAGTTACTTTCTAGTCTGAAGTTATATGTTCTGAGATCCTGGTCCAAATTTGAATTTTACCTGGAATGACAACGTATTAAGAACTGATTTGGAATTCTGCCTGTTATTTTTCGATTATAATGTCTTAGCAAGCACATTTGACTACTTTGAGCCAAAGTAATATTTATTTCAAAGGACAGTTGTGAGGTTTAAATGAGAAAACACATGTAAAATTCAGCACAGTGTCTGACACATAATAGGCAATCAATAAATAACATTCCTTTCGCCTTAGCAAATTGTAAGTATAAAACTACATACATATATTTAACTATGTATAATGAACATATTTGTTATTTACTTAATGACAACCCTTGAGTTCTTGAAAAATCATTATTGTTTATGCTTTTAGAGCTTTGGCGGGTGGCAGTGGTGGTTGAGTTGCCAAGTCATGTCCGACTTTGCAACCCCATGGACTGTAGCCTGCCAGGGTCCTCTGTCTGTGGGATTCTCCAGGCAAGAATACTGGAGTGGGTTCCCATTTCCTTCTCAAGCTTTAAGAGGGGGAGAAAATGATGTTTTTCACATGTACTTGAGGGGAGGGAGGTAGGGAGGAGGGAAGTGAAGGAAGGAATGCAGGAACAAAAGAACAAATGAATGCACAAATGAACGAGAAGAAAGGGAGAAAGAAGAAAGGGAGGGGTGGAGAGTGGGAGGAAGTGAAAAAGAAAGGAAAGAAACAAAGAAAAAATTTCATAGTGATCCTTTTGTTACACTGAGAACAACTTCTCCATGCTGTTCTCCGTGAAGATTTTAATTGGCGTCAGAGGAATATAATCTGATCCAGAGCGAAGTGTATAACTAACATCCTTCAACCACCCATGACAATTCCTGTAATGTTCTGAATACCTCAGCTACAGTGCAGTGATTTGTCCTCAGCTGAAATAAGACATAAAAGCCTTGTGTACAGTCCATTCTGGTTATCTGGAATATGTTTTTTAGCAACTTAAATGTCTATCAGCCAGTCTTTAGTCAGCCCATTGCATTTAAGAGCTCCAATGAAGACAATAGTTAGGGGGCATAGATGATAACATCTGTCCTAGTTTTCAGGATCCTCATGAGGATCAAATGGGATAATGAGTGAAAAAGCTTTAAAACCTTAATTGCTATAGAGTGGAACATTCTATTAATAATAATGAGAGTCAATAAAGACAACAATTCTGCTGGAAAAAGTCAAGTCTCCTTGGCAGCAGGGACAGGAATTGTACACTGCTGACCCAGGGGCATAAAGAGGCTCCAGCTCTGCCCTGAAAATGTAGGGCATTGGAGAGCACCTGGGATAACTCTGAAGAAGACTCCAAAGTGGAAAACTCAAAGCTCCATGGTTGTCAATTTGAAAGAGACAAAGGTGTCGGGGATTTGAAGTACATCAAATATAAAACTCCAAAACAGATAGCTTTAGAGACACAGCAGGCCAAGCATTGATAACCTGCACCAAGTCTGCTACGAGCGGAACGGAGGGTGATGTCAAGCGACAAAGGTCATCATGCAAATGACCACAAGTGGCCAGGGTCCCTGGCACTTTTCCAACTTAGCTAACTGGGACTGACCTCCTCCCCCTACTCCTTCCCATGGACCATGTCCTCAATGCAGGATAATGTTTTGGAAGGCTAAAGTGTATATGTTCTGTGTACATATCCCTCCCATTCATTTCTAACAGGAAGCCAGCTTTGTCATTATGGCCTCAAGGATTTGGGCAGAGTCAAAATGGAAGCAGCCAAATGTTGACAGCTTTTTCTGCTTTTATTTAAAACAAGATGTCTAGAAGGATTATGCCAGGGAAGAAGAAGAACACGGAGAGGGCATTTGGCAAACTGTGAGCACTCCAGGATTAACTGAGGAGGGGACAGGGGTCTGAGAGGTCTTGCGCTGCAACCTTGGAGCATCCCAAACAAAGGAAAGATTCCAAAAGGAATGTGGTACCTGTTGAGCGTTTAGAGAGCCTTGATCCTAGGCACCAGGGTCCTCAGTCTCCCTGAAGACAAAGATGCATATGTCCAAGCAGCAGAGCTGCCCAAGCTTAGGGGACCATGAACTTTGAAGAGGGAATGCCCTCGTGATAAGTGGAATGGACCAAATATTCAATAACCAGAGGATTCCCCACAGCCTTGAGCTATGTAAGACCCAAGAACTTTGCCCAGCAAAGAATGAAGAGTTTGGTGTTTGAATTCAGTTGGTTTAAATAAACAATTTTATGTGTGATCATTTTTGTCCACATAAGTATATAGACTGAGCTCTGTCTCCTTATATTGACCTCTGACTTCTGAAGGCATGGCTCTGCTGGGGTGTTTCACTCAATCTTAGACTTCTCTGATGGTTGATACCCTCACTCTTCCCTTTACTCTGAATCAGAACGTAGGTGTCTCGCTGTCACAGGTTCCAGCATGGAGATAGCTGTCCAAGGGGTTTTACAATGAGGTGGGAATGCATGAACATGAGCTTGACCTCTCTAGAATACTTGAATCTCCTACTTATGAAGAACATTTACTAGTTTTCAGGATTCGTTTCAGGTGTCCTATCCCAATCGTCCTTGCTTTTCTAATACCTAGTTAGGCATTTCCTGTTTCTTGTTCCCTGGGAACTTGCGCCTATTCCTACCTGACACTTACCATTATAGGCAACTGCCAATTTGAGTCTCTGTTTCTCTGTTGCTTTACAGGATTGTGTGTGTCCTGAGGGCAGAGATTGAGAGTCTAAACACTAAAGCCTCCATGTAGTAACTCGACAAAATAAAGTCTTATATTGTAAATGAATATAACATTGTGAAGGGCTCCTCTTACCTAAAGAGTCAATTGCATACTTCTGAGAAGAAATCAACAAATAGATTAAAGTTATGAGGAAAAATGACACTTTTCCGAATGGATTTAGATAGGAAATCCTGTTATTAATGGCATCTCAAGTTGAGGGGATGGTACCTATCTTTTTGTCTAATGAAAACCAAAACTAGACTTCAGAAACAAAAATTCACTAAGTTCAGTCCTTAAACACATACTAAAGAAGGAGAGGAAGATGAAATAGAACAAGGAGGAAGGGGAAGAAAAATATGTACAATATTATGCCCAAATTTTGAACAAGTCAAGTTTCTATTGAATTTGAAAGTTTGGGATGTGAATTTCAAATTTTCAATGAAATTTAATATAAGGAAAACATGAAGTCTGGTAATTAAATCAGAATAAAATGATTTTCTAGGTCATATTTCCCAATGCTTATTTTCATTGAACTCTTAGTTCTTAGTCAATATTATGGATATTTTAAACCTCTTTATTGGCATTCACATGTTATATGGATAATTTTGCTTCCTTTCAACACTAATGACTATAAAAAGGAAATCTCAGTCTTTTCAGCAACTGATTCTCACAGCACATTTGTTGCTATTGTTAAAGTTGTTCATTTTCACAGCATTATTAAAAAAAAAAATGTGATGCAGGATGAAACCTGGCTTGTAAAGTCACAACTTACAAGTGAATTTTAAACATAGTCTGGAAGAATCTATTCATCCCTTTGTAACATGCAATTCTATGAATCAAATATAAATGTGATAATTTTAGATGCCTTTTGCAATTGCATCACCAACAAATGGTTTGTTTAAAAATATAGATGTAATTTTAAAAGCACACATACTTCCATAATCTTTTAATACTCCTTGTGAGGTAGAGCAGAACAAAAAAAGCAGTTTTTTTTTTTCACTTCTGAAAAATACATCCTCTATCAAAACCTTTCTGTTCTTAAACTAAACTTTTTCTTAAGCCAATAGCTTTCAGTCTTTTTTATGGCAATTGAAACCCCTTTCGAGTTTGGTCACTAAGTCGTATCTGACTCTTGTGACTCCATGGACTCCTCTGTCCATGGAATTCTCCAGGCAAGAATACTGGAGTGGGTTGCCATTTCCTCCTCCAGAGGATCTTCCCAACCCGGGGATCAAATCCAGGACTCCTGTACTGCAGGCAGATTCTTTACTGACTGAGCTACCAAGGAAGCCCCCAAATTATATTAATTGAGTGAGTGAGAGCGTGACTAATTACACGAGTAAGTGAGTGTCAGACTGTAACCCCATGGACTATAGCCTGTCAGGCTCTTCTGTTCTTAGAATTCTCCAGTCAGGAATACTGGAGTGGATAGCCTTTCCCTTCTCCAGGGGCTCTTCCCAACCCAGGGATTGAACCCAGGTCTCCCGCATTACAGGCAGATTCTTTACCATTGGAGTCACCAGGGAACCCCTTTTAGAATAATGTTTTCTCCAGAATGGTAATGCACACAAAACATGAAAGCAGAGTTACTCTGACTCAGACAATGAATTTGCAGACCTGCAAGTGTAGCTGCCTCCATCCTCATCTCATGGCCTCTGAATGGAATAAAAATGATGCCTGTTTACTTCAGGGCATTCACAGTTTCTGCCAGGAGTTTCCGCATAATTATTAACAGCCCCATCCCCTCCCTCACTCTTAAACTGTATGATCAGTAGGCCTCAGAAGCACTGCCATTGAACAGAAGAGCTGCATAGAAAACAGATGAAAACCATTTGCCTAGAACTGATCTAGAAGTCAGATGACAGAACGTCTCTTATTCTTTTTTTTATTAATTTTTTTTTCTTTTTAAAAGACTTTACTTTTTTGAATAGTTCTAAGGTCATAGCAAAATTGAGAGGACAATACAGAGACACCCACACACTCTCTGCCCCAACACAGGCATAGCCTCCCCCATTACCAACATCCCCACCAGAGTGGTCATTTGTTACAACTGATTAAACTGTGTTGACCCATTACCACCCCACTTCATACATCAGTGTTTACTCTTGGGGACATCTGTTTCCTTGAGACATCTCTCCTCATGCCTTGAGGTTCCTCGATTCAACCATGCCGTATTACATTCTAGATGATTTTGGCTGTCTAATAGTAAGCTAGAGTTTGTCCAAAATAAAAATCCATCCCTCTTCCTACTTATGTACTCAGTCTGTACTCAGTGCTTCTGCTAATTCTACTCTCTAGTTATTAAAACCAAAATTTTGTTAATTTTTACTTCTCACTGCTTGTGCAAAAATCTACTTGGTTTTCAATTTCTATCAATCCTGTTCTCAAATATAATTCTCCTATGTGCTTTTTACCTCCATTGTCACTGTTACTTCTCTAATGAAAGCCCATGTCTGCTCCTGCATCTTGAGGGGCAAGGCATAACGCCTCTTCACCTTTCAGTTCCTATTTCAAACATCTCATCAATTCCCTTCCTTGCAATTTGCCATCACCTCACAAACCTTTCCCAGGTCCTCTCAGCTTGAAGCAACCTCTCTCTCCTCTGAATGTCGTTACAACTTCATACATGCCTCATTTGTGACTCATGCAAATTTTTACTTTCAGTTATGAGTGTTGGCATATCTTATATCCTCTATTAGTTTATCAGTTCCTTGAGAGTGAGATTCATGACTCATCTTGGTGTTTCTGCATTTTAGAGGTCTTTTATGAACGTTTACCATAGGGATGAACAAATACAGTGATATACATTGATTTTACTATATTCTTTGCTCCAGCCTTCACAATCCGACTGGAATTTTGAGATACTACCCACTACCTTCTCAATCAAACAGGATAGTCTACCTCATTTGTCCCAAGCATAAGCCACCCTCTATCATCGTTTTTACAAGTAACCTACATACAGACCTTTCCCTTTGCTTTCTGCTACTTCTACATGCCCTCCAGGTTTTCAAAACTCAACTCAAAATTAAGATTCTCTTCATCAATAGCCTAATTGGTGAGCCCCGTTAAACAATATCGTTACTTCATATCATTTAACCAACCTCTATTCCCTGGTATCATCAACTAATAATGATGCAAATAACACAAAACTAACTCAGTTGTCTATACCATGCATTTCTTCCAGACTTTTCTTATAGCTCACAATTTTTGAGTATTTACTACATACCAGACATTGTTCTAAGAGTTTCACTATAATAATCCATTAATTTTTGCTAGATTTTCCATAAAACAGGTAATATTCTTTTACAAATTAGGAAACTGAGGCCAGAGAAACAAGAAAGTAGCAAAACTGGGCTACATATACAGGCAGTAAGGTGTCAGCTTCCACACTTATAGCTACTACATGTTTTTGCTTCTCCGGGCTTTGAACACGCTGACACTAGGCCTGAACATGTGGTGTAATAAAAAGCATGCAGAGTTAGGCAAATCAGCGTTCAAAGTCTACGTCTGCTACTCAATAGCTCTGAGACCTGAAACGTGGTATGTAACTGAGTCTTCAGTTCTTATCTGTAATATTAAGAAAATTTTAGTGTTATGAGAACTGAATGAGTTAAGATATATTTCATCTAGAGGGCCTAGCAGAAGATTTAACATAGAGTCTGTATTCAATGCACAAAGCAAATCAAAATGGAAAGTTGTAACGTGAGGATGATTCAAAAACAACAAAAGGGTCAATTGTCATACTGTCTTCACCCTGGCCATAACACTCCCAACCTTTCAACTAATGGAGAAAGGGTAGGATAAGAGTTGAGAGCCTGCGCTCTGGAGTCAGTTTGTCTAGAAATAATCCCAGATTTCCTATACACTAGTTCTGTGAATTTAAGCACATTGTGAGGGGCCCACTCATTGGAAAAGACCCTGGTGCTGGCAAAGATTGAAGGCAAAAGGAGAAGGGGGCAGCAGAGGATGAGATGGTTAGATAGCATCACTGACTCAATGGACATGAATTTGAGTAACTCCGAGAGATAGTGAAGGACAGGGGAGTCTGGCGTGCTGCAGTATTTGGGGTCTTGAAGAGTCAGACATGACCCAGCAACTGAACAGCAACAACCTAATCTTATTAAACTCCAGTATCTTCAACTGTCAATAAGAATAACCATAACACCTATATCAAAAGGATTTCATAAATATATGAGTTGAAACCATAAAAAAGCCTAGTGCACAATAAGCTGTTATTATTAACTAACTTGATCTTTAACCCCTTAGCTTAAATGGCTAAAAGGGCTCCTGAGTGATCCTTATGCTTTTAGGAACTTACCATCCTGTACAACATTGCCAGGATCTTCATGCTAAACAGAATTCTAGATGGCCTCTGTGACCTTAGGTTCCTAGTGTTACTCTTGTAACAAGGCAAAAGATTTTTTGCAGATAAAATCAAGGTAACTAAACAGTTGACTGCAACATAGCAAGATTTTCCTAGTGGGCCTAATCTAATTACATGGGCCTTTTAAAACCTGAGTTATGTCTCTGACTGGTGGCAAAATAAAAATCAGAAAGACATGAAACATGAGAAGGACTCGGTGTTCTGTTGCTCCGCTTGAAGTTTGAGCCGGGGCCATGTGAGAAGAATATGGATGGCTTCTAGGAACAAGGAGTAAACCCCAGATGACAGCCAGCAGGCAGATGTGATTGCAGTCCTACAGCTTCAATGAAATGAATTCTGCCAACATCTTAAATGAGCTTGGAGGCATAGTCTTCCCCAGGGACTCCAGACAGGCACACAACCCGTCCAATATCTTAACATCAGCTTTGTGTGACACTGAGCAGAAAACCCAGTCATTTTACTGAATGTCTGTCTTGCAAAACTGTAAGATAAAAAGTGGATATTGTTTTAATCAACTAAGTTAGTGGCAAATTGTTATGCAGCAATAGAAAACTAATACAATCATCTTTCTAGATAACTGATCCATCATTTCAATGATTTTAATTTTTTAAATTATTTCTTGTTTTTTTAAATTTAATGTTGTGTAATATTGTGTTGGTTTCATTTTAACCCACTGTAAGGACCTTCCAAAGTATTACACTAATCTAATCTTTTCGACTGTATCTCATTTTCACTAGTTGCTTACAAGCAATTGCTCCCATTAAGAGACACAATTAACTAACCTTCCATGTGGCTTTGATTTTCCAAACTCCTGCTCTTAGTAAGTGTTCTCACATTGGAGAGCCAAGGCACACCTCCTCTCTCAACTCCTTTGTGGCTTCCATTCAGGGTGTCTGACTGGATCTTAAATCTCTATACAGAGCAGAATGGCATGGTCCATGGCTTATGCTAATATTTTATATTTCTGGTCCTTTCACGATGGATTTCCTGACTCCTGATGATGAAAAAGTTTGGTGATGAAGATATGGGTGATCAAAATAATAAAAAAGGTTCTACCAACAACCATAGCAGCAATAGCAAAAATCATTTTGTTAAATACTTAGAATATTGCAAGCTCGGTGTTAAATTCTCTCTTTTACTCCCTTCTGCCAGTCCTATAACATAGCTTTTCATAACTTCAGTTCTATAAGCAGAAGTATGAACTCAGGTGGTTTAAATAACCTAAGACTACATGGGTTGCAAAGGATACACACCTAAATATATTGGAAATAAAAGTCCCTATTTTTAACTAAATTTTAATCTTAGTCTAGTTCAGGTACTAGGAGATATCAGGGAATTTAGAAAAGATTATCATCTCTATAGTACCTTGTAGAATGACACTGTTTTTAGTTGAATCTAGTTAACCACTCCAGTGTTCTTGCCTGGAGAATCCCAAGGATGGGGGAGCCTGGTGGGCTGCCGTCTATGGGGTCGCACAGAGTTGGACACGACTGAAGTGACTTAGCAGCAGCAGCAGCAGCAGCTAACGTTTATTTAAAATTTACTTATGCCAGCAACCATGCAAGGCACCAGGAACTCAGAGGTGAATAAGCTGCTGTTTCTTAAGAGGTTTACAATCAAGGTAAGATTATTTGAAAGAAAGAGCCCTTAGATTTGGACTTGAAGGATGAGTTAGACTGTCAAATGAGAGAGGTGGTCCAAGCAGAGGAAATAGAAGTTATAATGGTATGAAGGGGGAAAACAACAAGCAGCTGAGTGAAGACTCAGACAGAGGAGAGAGAGGCAAGAAGCTGGAGAGGCACACAGTGGTCAAACTCAGAGGGCAGAGTGCACCAAACCCAGATTATACTCAGTGCAGAGGCAGTAGGGTATCTCTGTTGATTAGATTTGAACAAGGTTAGCAATATTAATAAGATAGCATTCATTGCAGTCTTACTATGTTCCTAGCACTGCGATAAGTGCTTCACATACTTTATTTTCTAACTTTCATCATTACCCTGTATGCTGCGTGCTAAGTTGCTTGAAGCTGTGTCCAACTCTTTGTAACTCTATAGACCATAGCACACCAGGCTCCTCTGTCCATGGAATTCTCCAGGCCAGAATACTGGAGTGGCTTGCCATGCCCTCCACCAGGGGATCTTCCCCACCCAGGGATTGAACCTAGGTCTCCCTCATTGCAGGTGGCTTCTTTACCAGCTGAGCCACCAGAGAAGCCCAAGAATACTGGAGTGGGCAGCCTATCCCTTCTCCAGAGGATCGTTCTGACCCAGGAATTGAACCAGGGTCTCCTGTATTGCAAGCGGATTCTTTACCAGCTGAGCTACGCTTGGGACACCAATGGCCAATTAAATAGCTTTGTTTACATATAATGTACCCTGCGATAATAGTAAGCATTTTCTCACCTAAAAGTTTGCTCTTACAATATACAGCAGCAAAGAGAGAGTAAGAGAGAGCACTTACGTTCCCTTTGGATTAGACTGGATGAATTTGAAATTCCTAAATCTTTATACTTTCCTCTTATCTTGAATCATTTGGTTTAAAATATGGCTTTTTGATGCTTTTAAAGTGATTACTCTTAAAACCTCATTGTGTACTTAAATACGCATATTTGTAAAAAGTCCCCAGACTTTTAACTTTGTGGGTTCGGATTAAAATAAAAAATGAAATAGTTTATTACTTACTCTTTTTGATGACCTGAGAATAAAATGTTCTCATCTCACTTAAACTATTTCATATGTTGCTTGCTTTCTTTATCAGGTAGGAGAGCTCAACTCATATCTCAAATATTATTTATTTGTCTGAAAAAAACACAACTAGAGGTTTGATTAAGACATAATTCCTGCCTTTGATTTGCTTAACACCCAGGTGGGAAGATGCCACAGTCTCATAAAAAATAAAACCAAAATGTCATTCAGTGATCAACACATAACCAAATCATCAGCGATATTAGAATTTAAAGGAGGAGGAGATTTGGAGCAAATGGTGAAGGGTAGAGAGTGGATACTTGGTCTGGATCTTTAGAAACAAAACAAGGGTGCCCATCGTCACCATTACTATTCAACATAGTTTTGGAAGTCCTAGGCACAGCAATCAGAGAGAAAAAGAAATTTTAAAAAATCCAGATCAGAAAAGAAGAAGTAAAACTCTCATTGTTTGCAGATGCATGATCCTCCACATAGAAAACACTAAAGATGCCACCAGAAGATTTCTAAAACTAATCAATGGATACAGTTAAGTTACAGGATATAAAATTAATACATGGAAATCACTTGCATTCCTATACACTAACAATGAAAAATCAGAAAGAGAAATTAAGGAAATAATCCTATTCACCATTTCAACAAAAAGAATAAAATACATGGAAATAACAAAAGACCTGTATACAGAAAAGTATAAAACAGGGATGAAAGCAACCAAAGATAACACAAATGGAGAAATACACCACATTCTTGGATTGGAAGAATCTTTATATAGTGAAAATGAGTATACTATTCAAAGCAATCTACAGATTCAGTGTATCCCTATCAAACTACCAAAGGTATTTTTCACAGAACTAGAAGAAATAATTTCACAATTTGTATGGAAACACAAAAGACCCCAAATAGCCAAAGCAATCTTGAGAAAGAATGGAACTAGAGGAATCAACCTTCCTGACTTCAGATTATACTACAAATTTACAGTCATCGAGACACTATGGTACTGGTGCAAAGACAGAAATATAGATCAATGGAACAAAATATAAAGTCCAGAGATAAATCTGCACACCTATGGACACCGTTTCTTTGACAAAGGAGGCAAAAATATACAATGGAGAAAAGACAGTCTCTGTAACAAGTCTCTGGAAAACTGGTCAACTACATGTAAAAGAATGAAACTAGAATACTTTCTAACACCATACACAAAAATAAACTCAAAATAGGTTAAAGACCTAAATGTAAAGCCAGAAACTATAAAACTCTTAGATAAAACACAGGCAGAACACTCTTTGACATAAATCACATCAAGATCCTCTATGATCCACCTCCCAGAGTAATGGAAATAAAAACAAAAATAAACAAATGGGGCCTAATTAAACTTAAAAGCTTTTGCACAACAAAGGAAACTATAAACAAGGTGAAAAGACAGTCCTCAGAATGGTAGGAAATAATAGCAAACAAAACAACTGACAAAGAATTAATCTCCAAAATATACAAGCAGCTCATGCAGCTCAATACCAGAAAAATGAACAACTCAATCAAAAAGTGAGCAAAAGACCTAAATAGACATTTCTCTAAAGAAGACATACAGATGGCTAATAAACACATGAAAAGATGCTCAACTTCACTCATTAATTATTAGAGAAATGCAAATCAAAACCACAATGAGGTATCATCTCACACAGGTCAGAATGGCCATCATCAAAAAGTCTACAAACAATAAATGCTGGAGAGGGTGTGGAGAAAAGGGAACCCTCTTACACTGTTGATGGGAAGGCAAACTGGTACAGCTACTATGGAGAACAGTGTGGAGATTCCTCAAAAAGCTGGGAACAGAACTGCCATACACCCCAGCAATCCCACTGCTCGGCATACACCCCGAGGAAATCAGAATTGAAAGAGACACATGTATCCCAATGTTCATTGAAGCAGTATTACAATAGTTAAGACATGGAAACAACCTAAGTGTCCATTGGCAGATGAATGTATAAGGAAGTTGTGGTACATATACACCATGGAATATTATTCAGCTATAAAAAGGAACACATTTGAGTCAGTTCTAATGAGGTGGATGAACCTGGAGCCTATTACACAGAGTGAACTAAGTCAGAAAGAGCAAGACAAATAGTGTATATCAAGACACATATAGGGAATTTAGAAAGATGGTACCATCGATCCTACATGCAGAGCAGCAAAGGAGACACAGATTTAAAGAAGAGATTTTTGTACTCAGCTGGATAAGGTGTGGGTGGGATGATTTGAGAGAAGAGCGTTGAAACTTGTACATCACCATATGTAAAATAGATGACCAGTGCAAGTTTGACGCATGAAGCAGGGCCCCCAAATCTGGTACTCAGGGACAACCCAGAGGGCTAGGATGGGGAGAGAGGAGGGAGGGGGGTTCAGGATGCCGGGACAAATGTGTACCCATGGCCGATTCATGTTGATGTATGGCGAAAACCATCACAATATTGTAAAGTAATCATCCTCCAATTAAAACAAATAAATTAATTTAAAAAGAGAAGGATCAAATTTCTCTTGAGAAACGAAGACAAAAATGAAAGGAAGATAAGTGGGCAGCGTGGGTAGCATCTCTCCCGCTCCACCGAGACTGATGTGTAGGTTGGGTCATTTGCAGTAATAGGTTCAAGTGCAGATGCTGGTATTCATTTCTGAACCAGAAATACTATTATATTCAGAATTATTATATTAGAGCAAATGTTTATTCCTTTGCATATTTTTGTCTTTTCAAAGTAAAAATAGCTCTTTTTCTTAATTATACCTAAGTAAAACTACGTGCCCATAGTAAAAATTTCAACCGATACACTAAAGTCTAAGAAAGAAAGTGAATATTCATGTGGAACCATACCAACAATGGAGGGGCTTTTGAGCAATGGAACAACATAATTAATATAGTTCTCTAATTGTTATTGCTACGTCAGATGAATTGGAAGAGAAAAAGCCTAGAAGCCAGGGAACCAGTTAGACAACCATGCTAAGATTGATAAATAGCTAAGGTTAAGAGGAAAGCTATCACCAGCCGTGACAATGGAAGTCAAGTTGTGTTGAGTATTCAGCTTGAGCAAAGCACTTTGATGGATGTACTGAAGAAAAATTTAAAAACATTCAACCCGTGCCCTCTAGGAGCTCAACTTAGTGGAACAGACTAGGTCATACACCATTGATGTTCACAAAATATGCCAGGGAATTTGTGTGAATAGAATTCTTTCCTAGTCTGTGTCCTTTTCCAGCTTGCTGCTGTGTTGGGAAACATTTCAAATCCGTAGTTTTAATTTAGGGTTAAGAGGTCAGTGGTAAGCAGTAGAGAGTTACCACATGAGGACTGAGGAGATAACCAAAGTTTAGAAACCCTTCAAATTGGCATAAATCACTTGATTTGAGATTGCAAAGAAAGACAAAGTTTGTTAGAAAAAAGAAGGGTTCCAGAATTCCAGAGAAGCTGGAGGGCAGAGGTAGTCTCTTAAAGGTGAAGCCTCATAAGACATTTATCTCTTGGTGGCTGTCTGACCAGCAGGGTCAGGTCAGGGTGACATTTGTTAATGATTATTGAGTTGCTCTGGAATGCATCTAGAGCTAAGTTTCAAAGCAAAAGTAAGATACAAGGGTGACTAAGACTTTAGCAACGATTACTTGGAAACAAAAGGGAAAAAATGAAGGAGCAAATTAGAAAGTAAATGGTTTTCCAAGTAGCTGGAGTTTTTCTCCCCAAGAACATGGATTTTAGTTTCCATCTGGAATATTTTGCAATGAATCCACTTTTTGCATAAACATAGGAGATTTAAAAAGCCTGTTTCTTTTATTTTTCATGCATCTTTCTGATAAAAAATTTATTGTAATAATATGCCAAAAATAGCAGAGTTAGAAGTTACATTTATAATATTAGTGTGATTTAACACAGTATTTTAACAAAATTTTCAAATGAAATTTCCTTTTTTTCACTATATAAGGGGGAGAATGTTGAAAATAGAGCTCTGAGAGTGCAGACACAATTAAATCATCTCATACTAAAATCTGCATCTAATTCTTCCATGATTTTGAGGCTAGAGTACTTTTTAATGTCTTATTACTCTGGTAATATGTAATAGTCAAAATTTTAAAGGTATGAAAATAAATATTAAAGTATGATTGATATATGGAAGCTTATATAGACTTTAAATTGAAATAGCACTCCATATTCCCCATTTTAATTTCACTAACACCAGACAAATCCTTTTAATAATCTAAACACAACTTCAAGGGTGGGAGGGGCTGCTATTCATTTTTTGATTCAATTCCAAAGTTCCTTTCAGAGTAATAAAACACTTTCTGAGGAAGCAGGGAAGCAGTGGGTGGAGGGGCGGCAAGCTGGGGGAAGAGGGTTGGTGACCTTGCTTCATTATTTAAGCATCTCAGTCTCTGTTATTTACCAAGCTCACAGGGTTGTTTTCAAGGACTTCTTTTTTTCATAAATATTCTTAGAGGAGAAATGATGTTATCATGGAAGTTGCCAAGCATGATATTTTCCCAAAGCCACTGCTCTGTGCCAGATATTAAGAAGGAGGGTCCCAAAGACAGAAATCTCCAAAGACATATCTAGATTTAGGTCTAGATTAATATCTGTTCTTTTTTATGAAAAGACTATGCTTTGAAAGTAATTCCAAGGACACAAACATATAGAAGCAGTTATAGGTATCTTTTAACAAAAAAATACTAAGGTAACAAAGCACCATAATCAATTCAGAAAAAAATAAAATCAGATATTGTTAAATTATATTTCTTATTTAATTTTATATAGTTTTCTCTTCTGGTAAAGACATACAGCTCACTAAATAATATAAATTAAATATCTTAAATTATATTGAAAGTAAATGGTCATATAATATGTTAGGAAGACTCCTAGAATACATACATATATAATTAATTTCTCCATCTTGTCACAAGTTGACAGATTACATCGTCCAAATTCTAGTTTAAATTTTAAGAGTATAAGGCATTAAAGCAAGAAAAAGCATTATAGAAAGAAAAAGCAAGAGAATTTCAGAAAAAAAACATCTACTTCTGCTTTACTGACTACACCAAAGCCTATGACTGTGTGGATCACAACAAACTGGAAAATTCTTAAAGAGATGGGACTAGCAGACCACCTTACCTGCCTCCTGAGAAATCTGTATGCAGGTCAAGAAGCACAGTTAGAACCAGACATGGAACAACTGACGGGTTCAAAATTGGGAAAGGAGTACATCAAGGCTGTATATTGTCATCCTCCTTATTTAACTTATATGCAGGGTACATCATGCGAAATGCCAGGCTGGATGAAGCACAAGCTGGAATCAAGATCACCCGGGAGAAATATCAATAACCTCAGATATGCAGATGGCACCACCCTTATGGGAAAAAGCCAAGAGGAACTAAAGAGCCAATTGATGAAAATGAAATAGGAGAGTGAAAAAGCTGGCTTAAAACTCAGCATTCAAAAACAAAGATCATGGCATCTGGTTCTATCACTTCCTGGCAAATAGATGGGGAAACAATGGGAACAGTGACAGACTTTGTTTTCTTGGGCTCTAAAATCACTACAGATGGTGACTGCAGCCATGGAATTAAAAGACACTTGCTCCTTGGAAGAAAAGCTATGACCAGACTAGACAGCTTATTAAAAAGCAGAGACATTACTTTGCCAACAAAGGTCCATCTAGTCAAAGCTATGGTTTTTCCAGTAGTCATGTACAGATGTGAGAGTTGGACTATAAAGAAAGCTGAGCATTGAAGAAATGATGCTTTTGAACTATGGTGTTGGAGAAGACTCATGAGAGTCCCTTAGACAACAAGGAGATCAAACCAGTCAATCCAAAAGGAAATCAGTCCTGAATACTCATTGGAAGTACTGATGCTGAAGCTGAAGCTTTAATACTTTGGCCAACTGATGTGAAGAATTGACTTACTTGCTGGACAAGACTGAAGGCAGGAGGAAAAGAGGATGACAGAGTATGAGATGGTTGGATGGCATCATCCACTCGATGAACATGAGTTTGAGCAAGCTCCAGGAGTTGGTGATGGACAGGGAAGCCTGGCATGCTGCGGTCTGTGGTGTCCCAAAGAGTTGGACATAATTGAGGTACTGAAGTGAACGGAACTGAAGGCATTATAGGTAAACTGAAAAAAATGGAAGTATCAAAAGGGGCTTTTGCCATTCAATTAAAAAAAAAATGATCATGTAGCTGAGGTCTGTCTTCTACATAATGTAACCTAATTATTTGGGTCAGGTACCCAGTTGATAGAAACATTTAAGCTCCCCTAAATCCTGTTTATCATTATTTTTATTTTCAAGATTTATACTCAGTAGTCCTCAGTCTTGTCTTCTTTTCTAAACCATTGCAAGGCGCTTGATTATTTTTCTCACCTCTTCATTCTAGGTGAAAAATTGCTCCTTCATTTATCTCTTCCCAAACTCACTCACCTTTAATCTACCCTCCTCACAATCTGATGATGTGATTTTCCTAATGCCACGCCCTTCCTTGACTCTCTCTGGCCTTCAGCCCAGTGCACTGGCCCTTGATCTTCACCAGCAGACTGTACCTGATACTTCTAAGTCCTCACATACACCCCCGGTTGTCTCCTCCAGAAAAACTTTTACACTAGTTCACTCTCTAAACGTTATCAACTGTGTTAAGCTAAAAGGTCAATTATTTAGGTTTTAAAAATCAGTGACCATTTTTAAAAAATAACCCTCACTGTCTACTGATATTTTCTTTATCATTGCTCAGTCACTTCAGTCGTGTCCGACTGACTGTTTGCAACCCTATGGACTGTAGCCCACCAGGCTCTTCTGCCCATGTGATTTCCCAGGCTAGAATACTGGAGTGGGCTGCCATTTCCTTCTCCAGGGGATCTTCCCATCCCAGGAATTGAACCTGGGTCTCCTGCATTGGCAGATGGATTTTTTTTTTTTTTTAACCACTGAGCCACCTGGGAAGCCCCTTTCTCTATCAGTTAAGATATTAAATATTATGTCTCATTAAAAATATTAAATATTGTAAGTCTCATAAAAATCAATAAAATAACCCCTTCTTCATATACTTATTTTGTTTTAAAAATTAAAATATCTTAAAAACAATCTACACAGCAGCAGTCACTGAAGGGCCTTTTAGCTCTCCAACTTTTTTATACTCACTAAAATTCAGAACTACATTCATTGCAAGCTCAGTGTCTTCACCGAGTAAAAACTAAGAGAGACAAAAAGTCAATCTGAGTTTGGAAAGGTCTTTATTTTTCAAAGAGCTTTAAGGTGGATCCTCAATTATGTCATGTTGAAAAGAATTTCATTCTACATGATTAACAGAAGGACTTTTGTCAGTAAGACCAGCAAAATGTGCCTGGAAAATGTTCAGCTATTTTGAAAATAAATGTCAGGATGTCAGTTGCCTATTTCTCTTGCTTCAGGCTATCATTACTTAGCTATATAACACTCATTTGCAACGGCCCTATATATTAACCTCATTAGAGATGTGTAAACAAAATGGGACATAGTTCCTGCTAACCAATGTCCCATTATTTAATGTTATGCATGTTAAAAAACATACAAAAAACCTACTTTGGTTTCTTCGCTCAATGTTTTCAGATTTAGCAGTTTACGATAGATGTATATCTATAGTCATTAAAAAGGAACAGAAAAGTAACTATCATTTTTCAGCTGATAATGCTGCTCCATTAAATATGACAGAGACAGACGAAAATGTAGACTTGATGGAAGAGAGATGAAGCTAGCGTTCATAAACCCTTTATAATTACAAATCCAGTAGCACTAACATTCTGTAAGACTCCGTCATTTTACTTGCTCTCTTCATTTTTCAATATTCAAGTGTATCCATAGTAATTTCAAGGTAGTCATGTAACGTTTAAGAACAAGACAGCATTAATTCATTTGTATTTCTAACTTAAATTATATTCTGCAGTAACATAAAATAAAATACACCCGCAAATCAGATAGGCAATAGCTATGTTATTTCCACTTAGGATTTCATCATCACTGCAGATTAAAATAACTAAACTTATTCTTTAAATTACATGAGAAGTCATTTTGAGGATGAACTGGATGCATATATGCAAAGGGGGAAGGAAACAGAAACAGTAGAACTTCTGGCCATGAAGTTCCTTAACCTATTTATGCATCTACATCAAAGTTCTATTTTTAAAAATTTCCATATAAGGACATTTATCATGGCATTGCATACAACAGGGAAAAAGTCAAAACCTCTTGAATGTCCTAAACTATGAGATTTGTTGTTGTTGTTCAGTCGCTGTCATGTCTGACTCTTTGCAACAGCATGGACTGCAGCACACCCGGCTTCCCTGTCTTCACTATCTCCCAGAGTTTGCGCAAAGTCATGTCCACTGAGTTGATGATGCCCTCCAACCATCTCATCCTCTGTCGCCCCCTTCTCCTCCTGCCCTCAATCTTTTCCAGCATCATGGTCTTTTCCAATGAGTCAAAAAGTAAGAGAGTAACTGATCAATAAAAATGTTGGCATAACAAAATGTTATATAGTCATTTAAAGATACTGAGATATCATTATAAGAAAATAAGTTCATAAAACATTTATGCTTTAGTTATAAGATAAGCATGCTTGTATTATTGGGCTTAAATATGTATATGTATTAAAATCTATATTTATATATTAGTGGGAGGCCATGTACAAAAATAAAAACAGTTTATGCAATAGGATTATGAATGGTTATTAGTTTTTTCTTTTTCTTATACGCATTGTTATAATTCCTCTGTAGAAAATATGTTACAAATATTAATTTTCTAAAATATATTTTAAGTAAGATTGACATCCTTCAAGAAAAACTTTACTGTGAAAAAGTATATATGGCTCTGTATGTAGGCATATGTATATATATATATAACATATTTATATATATGCATAATACATATATAAATTCCCTGTCTATCTAAAATATATCACTTAAAATATCTTCTAACACAAAATTGCTTCTGATCTTGGATTAATAGGATTGCAAATACATGATTGACAAAATAATTTTCATTTCCACTTTTCATTTAAGCTTACCAAAAGCAGAAGTAAACTATTGTCTTAGAAGTCTGAGTTCCATAACCTTGCCCTAATCTTATAGGCATTAAATTGTTTGGATACATTTTCAATTTTCCTTTTAATCAAATCTATGAGCAAGAAAACAGTAAATGAGATCATAGCAGCTGAGTTACAGCTGTGGTCCCTTACCTCCAAATCTAGAGATAAGGCATATCAGGAGTAAAAGTTCATTTAGCCAAATACAAGGAAGAAACAAGAAAATACTACATAGCATATACACATACATGCGTACAGCCACCACACACACACACACACACACACACACACACACACGTCCTCATAGTGTTTCATAAGATTTAGAATTCTTAGAAAATATTTTAGTATGTGAAATCATTTTGCTTCCACTTTTTTAAAAATCACGCAAATACATGTTTTTAAAATGGAAAGCAAAAAGAGAAAAAAATTTCCCACAATCCCACTCTAATAAAATCACAAATGAAATTAGGAAAAACATTTTTGTGTAACTACAATTATTAAATAAAAATAAGCTCAATTACATGAGCTTACCATCATTAATTCATCATTACAAATCTGAATACTCAAATGTACATAATAGGTAAAATCCTTTGGGGTTTTCATGACTTTAAAATTGTTTTCTTGCAGCAGGTAAGTTCATATCCCCTTATAATTTTCATAGGCCTCTATATTTTCCCATTAAAACATGTAATTGTTTTATTTTAAATTTATTTTAGTAATACTCCTCAGTAAGATTGTAAGCAATTTGATTACAAGGACCACTCTCGGTTTCGCTCATTATGATACCCCCAGAACCTAGTTCAATGTTTGGACTAGAGTAAGGCTGTATCATACAATTACCAATAAATGAGTGGCAGCTACACAATGAATGACTGAAAAGCCTCTTCCCTGAATGAGCATCATTTGATTTACTTTGAAACTTGACTTTGAACCTTCTAACTACTTTTGAATTGAGTATCTCTTTTTACCTTTTGGTATTCCCTTTCCTTTTTGCTTTGAGAAATAATAACAGCTATTTTGTAGAGTTATTTTAAAAAGTATGCATCTAGAAGAATGCCTATTCATGAGGGCACAATATTTTCCATTGTCATATATTGGAAACACTGTAAGTTTTGGAATAAAATTAACCTGGGTCCAAATATTTGCTCAAATATGTACCTGTATGATATTGGTGTAAGCTATCTTCACTTCTTTGCGTTTCAGTACATTTATACAATCAAAACATACACAACCTAACTATCCAGCCTTGTAGCTGTAGATGAAAAGTAACATGCATAAAGCACCTTGGATGCAGAAGGAATTTCCATAATAGTAGTTCCATTCCCTGACATACCTAGACTTTAGTGCTGAATAGCAACCAATGGCTTTGCTTATCTTCTTTATGCAGGATTTCATGTCTCATACTCCATTTAGGAAATCATCACCCTGAATAAACAATCTGTGAAACTAATTCTATCTATGAAATTGTCTCAGAATCATGGGCTGTCTTTACCAAAACAACAGATAATTGGCTCCTGAAAGAGTTATATATCATGAAAGAGTTATATATCATGAAATGGTATATATATCATTATATATACCATCCTAGCATCATTGATGAAACTTTATTTTTAAAGTAACCTTTTCTTTTGTGCTGGGATAATAGGAAAGAGCATGTAAATAAATGAAATTCACACACAAGAATTTAAATACCAAAAACTTTGAACATCTTTTCCTACAACTGTAACAAAATAATAAAAGAATATTTATCAATCAATAATATCACTTTATAAGCATTAATTCATCTACAGTGTTCCACAACCCTGTGTTTTTCTTGTTTAGTCATAAAGTCATGTCCAGCTCTCCGCAACCCCATGAACTACAGCATGCCAGGCTTTCTTGGCCTTCACTGTCTCCTCGAGTTTTTCAAACTCATGTCCATTGATCAGTGATGCCATCCAACCATCTCATCCTCTGCCACCCCCCTTCTCCACTTATCTCAATCTTTCCCCCAGCTTCATTTGCAGCATAAGACTGCTAATGCAAAAAAGAAAAAAAAAGAAGCACCATCTCCAGGGAAAAAAGAGGCACAAAACAGCTATAGATACAATGAAAAATCATAAATTGTAGGAAGGATAATTTAGCAAAGGACAAAATCCACACATTAATTAATGAGAATGTCTACAGTTTTCCATTCGATGCAAATGGCCAAGATCTTAGAATTACTTTATAATGAAAAGTAACGACATGCCTGCCCATTTTTCATGATAGTGTTTCCGCCAGATCTTTGATCTATAAAACACGATTTATTCAACAACATATTTCATGATATATCCAATTATTCTATGAATAGGAGAACTCATATTTCACAGGTATTTAACTGAAGTTAATTGGGGTCTCAGCATAAAAAATAACATTATAGGGTTTATACAGCAATTAGTTTGATGAAACTTTATTTTTAAAGTAACCTTTTCTTTTGTGCTGGGATAATAGGAAAGAGCATGTAAATAAATGAAATTCACACACAAGAATTTAAATACCAAAAACTTTGAACATCTTTTCCTACAACTGTAACAAAATAATAAAAGAATATTTATCAATCAATAATATCACTTTATAAGCATTAATTCATCTACAGTGTTCCACAACCCTGTGTTTTTCTTGTTTAGTCATAAAGTCATGTCCAGCTCTCCGCAACCCCATGAACTACAGCATGCCAGGCTTTCTTGGCCTTCACTGTCTCCTCGAGTTTTTCAAACTCATGTCCATTGAGTCAGTGATGCCATCCAACCATCTCATCCTCTGCCACCCCCTTCTCCACTTACTCTCAATCTTTCCCCCAGCTTCATTTGCAGCATAAGACTGCTAATGCAAAAAAGAAAAAAAGAAGCACCATCTCCAGGGAAAAAAGTGGAAGGCACAAAACAGCTATAGATACAATGAAAAATCATAAATTGTAGGAAGGATAATTTAGCAAAGTGACAAAATCCACACATTAATTAATGAGAATGTCTACAGTTTTCCATTCGAAGCAAATGGCCAAGATCTTAGAATTACTTTATAAGGAAAGTAACGACATGCCTGCCCATTTTCATGATAGTGTTCCGCCAGATCTTTGATCTACTGGAAGAAAACACGATTTATTCAACAACATATTTCATGATATATCCAATTATTCTATCCAGAATAGGAGAGACTCATATTTCACAGGTATTTAACTGAAGTTAATTGGGGTCTCAGCATAAAAAATAACATTATAGGGTTTATACAGCAATTAGTGTTTCCTAGCATCATTGATGAAACTTTATTTTTAAAGTAACCTTTTCTTTTGTGCTGGGATAATAGGAAAGAGCATGTAAATAAATGAAATTCACACACAAGAATTTAAATACCGAAAACTTTGAACATCTTTTCCTACAACTGTAACAAAATAATAAAAGAATATTTATCAATCAATAATATCACTTTATAAGCATTAATTCATCTACAGTGTTCCACAACCCTGTGTTTTTCTTGTTTAGTCATAAAGTCATGTCCAGCTCTCCGCAACCCCATGAACTACAGCATGCCAGGCTTTCTTGGCCTTCACTGTCTCCTCGAGTTTTTCAAACTCATGTCCATTGAGTCAGTGATGCCATCCAACCATCTCATCCTCTGCCACCCCCTTCTCCACTTACTCTCAATCTTTCCCCCAGCTTCAGGGCTTTTTCCAGTGAGCTGACTTTTCAGGTGGCCAGTGCATTGGAGCTCACGATCCTGTGAGCATTGTCCCAATTTACAGATGAGGAAAGCAGAGCTTACAGAAGTTGAGAAACTTACTCAAGTTACATATTTAGTAACTGGCAAACTTCAATGAATGTATCATTTATCCGCCTCCAAACCTGCTCTTAACTATTCTTACCTAGGAACTAACAAGAATTCATCCTTAATGATGTGAAAATGTTTGCTTGTCATAGAGAGCACATGGATAACCAACCAAATAACCAAAAAGCAGGAAATTCAAGGGAGAAAACATCAGGACACTGCATAGATTATAGAAGTGAAGGTAGCTTTCGAGCTTGCTTTGCCCAATTGTTTCGTCACCAAGTAGGTCAAGACAGGAAGATAAGGAAGAGCGAGCCCAGCCTGGCATCTCCCTATAATGTTATTGTATAAAAGCCCTAATAATATTTCTTCCTGACCAGTTGAGAGAAGATTCTACCCTACTCCAGACCAATACCTTGATTTTGTAAGAATTTAATAATTTAGATAACATGCTGGCTTTTCCTCTTATTGTTCTGAAATCTATTGCCATGTCAGCAAGACCTATGCTTTAGCAATCAGCTCTGTAGACAAGGAAATGAAAGATTCTTTGAATGGGGTAATTTTCTTCTCTCATGAAGTGTGAGAAATAAGTAGTTAGTGAGCTAGTGATTAGCATATTTATAGAGTCATTTACATACTACTAAAAAATTCAATCCACTCATGGCTTAAATCTACAGTTTAAGAACACAATTATACCCTGAGGAAACCATAATTGAAAAAAACACATGCACCCCAACGTTCATCACAGCACTATTTACAATATCTAGGATATGGACATAACTTAGATGATCATTGACAAATGAATGGATAAAGTAGTTGTGGTACATATATACCACAGAATAGCATTCAACTATAAAAAGAATACATCTGAGTCAGTTCTAATGAGGTAGATGAATCTAGAGCCTGTTATGCAGAATGAAGGAAGTCAGAAAGAGAAAAACAAATATCGTATATTAATGCATATATATGGAAACTAGAAAGACGGAACTGGTGAACGTTTTTACAGGGCAATAAAGGAGACACAGACATAAAGAATAATCTTGTGGACACAGTCGGGGAAGAAGAGGGTGGGACAAATGGAAAGAGTAGTATTGAAACATATATATTATCATATGTAAAATAGATAGCCAGTAGAAATTTGTTGTATGATGCAGAGAGCTCAAATCTGAAGGTCTGTGACAACCTAGAGGGGTGGGATAGGGTGGGAGAGAGGTTCAAGAGGGAGGGGAATGTATGTATATCTGTGGCTGATTCATGTTGATGTATAGCAGAAACCAACACAATATTGTAAAATAATTATCCTCCAATTAAAAATATTTTTTTAAAAGAGCACAACTGAACTGTGATCAATATTAGTTCCCAAACAACTAGCTGTATCAGAAAAGGAAACTTTCGATTAAAAGCTTGCTCCAGGAAGTATCTCCAGTTTCACTTATTCTTCTAGTCTCTGTTTTACTCTTCGTACTCTCAGCATTTTGATGTTGAATTTGTCTCACTTTGCCTTCTCTCTGTTTTCTAAATAGATACTTTTTCTTTGGGTACATTTGATCTCCTCAAACTGTTATGCCTCATTGGCCAGCTATGCCTGTTCTTTCTTTAAGATAGTTTTGCTCCTTTAACCCTTGTGCAACAATTTGCATGCCTAACATGTCATTCTAACCCAATTCAGAAAAGTTTAATATGCAGGGAACTCATCCATGCATTCATTCAACAAATATTTAATTCATGGCAGGTCCAAGCTGACCAATTGTGAACAAATAATTGTTCAAATTCTCAGAGTTTAAAGTATTTAATAAAGAGCTATATGCAAGGTGCTATAGAAAAAAGTCAGCCCAGTTTGATTGTCACAGATTTCTTCTTCAAAGAAATACTCCTGAGCTGAGACTTGAAAAATCATTAAGAAATTTATCCTGGTGAAGGATTAGAAAGATGTAGCATTCTAGCCAGAAAGAGAACTAGGTGAAGAAAGCAGTACCAAAGTGCCAAAGTATTAGGGACATCTGTAATGTATAAAACTAATAAAAGATTGTCTTTCAGTTATTGTCAGCTAAAGTGAGCAATGGCAGTGTTTTTCAGATCATAGCACTATTATATATTCTTTCTAAAACCTTGGTCTGTTCTCAGTCTCTTTATCTATAAATGAGGATATACTGCCTCAAACCACACAGAGTAGTTGTGATGGTTAAGTGAGGAAAGCCCATGTTGTATACTGAGCATAAAATGCCTTGCAAAAAGTGCTTTATTGTTATTAATTTTCAGACTAGATCAGGTCATACTGGTGGATACTTGAAGTCAACTGCTCAAAGAAAAGACAGGAAGTCATTTAAACTTTTAAATATACTTAAATATGTAATTATTTATGTTTTTATACACACACACACACACACATTGTTGTTCAGTCACTAAGTTGTTTCCAATTCTTTGTGACCCCATGGACTGCAACACACCAGGCTTCCCTGTTCATCACCAACTCCCCGAGCTTGTTCAAACTCATGTCCATTGAGTCAATGATGCCATCCACCTTTCTGATCCTCTGTTGTCCCCTTCTCCTCCTGTCTTCAATCTTTCCTAGCATTAGAGTCTTTTCCAATGAGTCAGTTCTTCACATCAGGTGGCCAAACTATTGGAGCTTCAGTTTCAGCATCACTCCTTCCAATGTATATTTAGGGTGGATCTCCTTTAGGATTGACTGGTTTGATCTCCTTCCTGCCCAAGGGACTCTCAAGAGTCTTCTCCAGCATCACAGTTCCAAGAGCATCAGTTGTTCACCACTCAGCCTTTCTGATCCAACTCTCACATCCATATATGACTACTAGAAAAACTATAGCTTTGAGTATACTATACTTTTTTGGCAAAGTGATTTCTTTGCTTTTTAATATGCTGTCTAGATTTGTCATAGATTTTCTTCCCAAGGAGCAAGTGTCTTAATTTCATAGCTGCAGTCACCATCCACAGTGATTTTGGAACCCAAGAAAATAAAGTCTGTGACTGCTTCCACTTTTGCTCCTTCGATTTGCCATA
The DNA here is from genome assembly GCA_024291935.2 of Okapia johnstoni. Taxonomy (NCBI): domain Eukaryota; kingdom Metazoa; phylum Chordata; class Mammalia; order Artiodactyla; family Giraffidae; genus Okapia; species Okapia johnstoni. Next base: position 108,867,481 of record CM044307.1, on the reverse strand, counting down.
AAGTGATGCAACCAGATGCCATGATCTTAGTTTTTGAATGTTGACTTTTAAGTCAGCTTTTTCACTCTCTTATTTTACCCTCATCAAGAGGATCTTTAGGACCCCTTCACTTTCTACCATTAGAATGGTATCATCTGCATATCTGAGGTTTTATCTCCCTGAATAAAGCAGTTTAGGCTGGCATGAAAGAACAAATGAATACAGCAAATTCACAGTGTTTAGAAGTTAAGATAGGAGAGGAGAGTGCTGAATGAAAAATGCCACTCTTAAGTTTTCGGCCTTAACCTGAAATTTCATTGGCACTTGCTGTCTTAAATGGAACTTGGTATTCTTTTTGTGCCCTCAGTTAAACTTGGGCACTCCTGTCATCCTTCTGAACACAAATGCATAATTAATGAGCCTGGACTGAAAGGCAAGAGTCTCTGATCGATCTGTATTTTATTTACCATAATGATGCCCTTCCTCACTCAAATACATGAAATGTTTTAAGAAGTCACTTTCACAGGTGAAGTCTGATTTCTTCCCACTGCAAATGAGCTTTGATATTTCTTTCTGGAAATCTGAAGAGAAATGTTAATTATTTCCTAGAGTACAAGGTAGCTTACTAACCTGTTTAATGTTTACCAGAATCTCTCTCTCTTTTTTTTTTAAATAGACCCACTCTGCAATAGACCCAAAGAGAGGATACTCAATGTTTCTGTTGAATCTCATTTTCATCTTAACTACTTATGGAAAAAAATCTGGGTAAGGAAAGACAAATAAATAAAACGTTGACATGTTAAAGTTGTCAACTTTATGCAAGCAAATATCTGCAATGCTTTTCCTTTATTTCTATGATACCTGTGAGGTGACTGACTGTATTAAAGGGACCATGAACTCTTCTAAACTCTGAGGGTCTTAAGGAAAAGGCCATCTTTTGCCACTGACTCCTCTGTGTCTAATACCAGGAATACCGATGAAGAATATTTGGATGGATAAAAGGATACATTGCCAAGAAAAATAAAAGCATCTTTTTAGGAAGACAAGACATGAATACATGTAGAAACAAACATGAATTATCACAAAATAGTACATAGCTATGTGTGAAAAAATAAGTGGGAAAGGCATTATGTCTTTAGTTTGTAGAAAAATGCAAGTGGCTGCTGATACTGTGTGGACTTTCAAATAGTGTTAGCTTGAAATAAGAGTAGTGTTTAAGTTAAAGTAGTGCTCAGATCGAATGGCTCTTTACACTAAGTAAACTTTAGCACTGCTTCTATTAACAATTCATTACTTTTCTACTCTGAAATTTAATTTAACAAATATTACTGACCAATAAGATGTCATGTGACTGTGTCTGGCAGTTGGCTGAAATTATTGCAATTTACTTCTAATATCTCAGGCTTCCCAGAAATTCTGATTCAAACATGTGAAATTAATTTTAAAAATGGAAAAATACTTTATTACCTGATAATGTCCAGACTTTTATAAATGTGGGTTCCACAAAAGGAGGAAGAGGTAATATATGGCTAAAAAAATCAAGTTCAGTTCAGTTCAGTTCAGTCGCTCAGTCGTGTCCGACTCTTTGTGACCCCATGAATTGCAGCACGCCAGGCCTCTCTGTCCATCACCAACTCCCGGAGTCTACCCAAACCCATGTCCATCAAGTCGGTGATGCCATCCGACCATCTCATTCTCTGTCGTCCCCTTCTCCTCCCGCCCCCAATCCTACCCAGCATTAGGGTCTTTTCCAATGAGTCATCTCTTCGCATGAGGTGGCCAAAATATTGGAGTTTCAGCTTCAACATCAGTCCTTCCAATGAACACCCAGGATTGATCTCTTTTAGGATGGATTGATTGGATCTCCTTGCAGTCCAAGGGACTCTCAAGAGTCTTCTCCAACACCACAGTTCAAAAGCATCAATTCTATGGCGCTCAGCTTTCTTCACCATCCAACTCTCACATCCATACATGACCACTGGAAAAACCATAGCCTTGACTAGATGGACTTTTGTTGGCAAAATAACGTCTCTGTTTTTAAATATGCTATCTAGGTTGGCCATAACCTTCCTTCCAAGGAGTAAGCGTCTTTTAACTTCGTGGCTGCAATCACCATCAGCAGAGATTCTGGAGCCCAAAAAAATAAAGTCTGACACTGTTTCCACTGTTTCCCCATCTATTTGCCATGAAGTGATGGGACCAGATGCCATGATCTTAGTTTTCTGAACGTTGAGCTTTAAGCCAACTTTTTCACTCTCCTCTTTCACCTTCATCAAGAGGCTCTTTAGTTCTTCTTCACTTTCTGCCATAAGGGTGGTGTCATCCGCATATCTGAGGTTGCTTAATCTAAAACATTACTCTTTAATGATAAGTTCCCTCTCTCTAAAAATCACTGCTTTTTCTGTTTATACTAGTAATTCATACACATTAATTATTCAATATCCAGTATAACATTCAAAACATGTAAAATATAATTGTTTCCAAAAATGTAAAAAATATATACAGGCTTATTTTTTATTTGAAATTTAGAGAAGTGAATGTTGTGGAAAGGCAAAGTCCTCCATAAAACAGTAGAAAGGCCTAATTCTATAGCAAGAGCAATGTGGGGACCTGAGGCTCTCAAAAGGACTGTGTTATCCACCCATCAGCCAAGTAAGTAATCCAAAAAAAGAATTATTCCTTCATTGCATTTAATCTATAAATGCAAAATTAAAATTTAATTTTCTATTCTGTTAGATATAATCATCTGACTGGATTGCAGTAATTGGTAGGATTAGATGAACAAATGAGATAAAGCAACAGAGGTACTGACATCCATGCTTGACTTTAGAGCCTATGATCTCGTTAATTCTACCCTTCCAAATAACCGATTTTGGCACTTAGAACAAAGAGCAATTCTGTGCCATCAGAGGCAAGTCCAGTTGGAGACTCAAGGAGAGCACCACCACATAGCCACATAGCTTGCAATAACCCTTTCTCTTTCTTTGACTATAGGATTTTCCAGTTTTAACTTCAAGACTGATGCCTTCAAACAAGAAAACTCTGGAATGTATTGGAGTAATATGACCAGGTTGCAATCATTCCTCTTACAACACAAGACTCATTGGCTCCCTTCTCCTATGATAAAGGAGAGTACTGATTGATCCATGACCCCAGCATCCTTTGGCTTAATTATCTTTATCTTGATAGAGGACACACTTTAACAATGTCTACTACCACTTTGTAACCCCCCCTCCATTTTTATTTTTCAAACCTCAATTATTTGCTTCTAGTTATTCTCAAAAGTTTTCCATTTGGTTTTGTATCATCTAGAAGCATTTTCCTTTCATTCAACAAATGCTTACTTATTTAGGACCACCATATGCACAGCGCAAGCAAGGGTGAGAGGGAAGCTAGAGGAGAACCTGAACAGGAATGAGAAATAAATACTGATCATGTTCTTAAGATGCTTACAAACAAGCATAGCCATGTGCATAAATATATTATAAGATTTTTTAAAAGTGGCAATTACCATAAGAAAACAACCAATATCTAGAAAATTCTGAAGAAAAAGAAATAATGACCACTTGAAGAGATCTTGTTAGGTTTCCTGCAAATAAACCTGTCATTAAAGGGCTTCTAGTAATTTATCATGGGTGTGATAAAGGGAAAAGGACTTCAAGGCAGGCTGGAACACTGAGTAGCAGATTTCTGTTTAATTAAAACAAATGTTCCATAATAGACAAGTAACCAAACTTGTAAGCAGAAAAGCTAAAACTTTTCATGTAAAAGGCAAATGTAGGGAAAACAATAACATCATTCATAGTACTTCAAAGTGTCTATGTACAAAATCCATTAATTCTTAAAAATGAAAATGTAAAAACCCATCAAGAATCCCCTAAGATTTATGACTAGTCCTAGTTGTTCAGTTCAGTTCAGTCGCTTAGTCATGTCCAACTCTTTGCCACCCCATGGACTGCAGCACACCAGGCTTCCCTGTCCATCACCAACTCCCAGAGCTTGCTCAAACTCATGTCCATTGAATAAGTGATGCCATCCAACCATCTCATCCTCTGTCATCCCCTTCTCCTCCTGCCTTCAATCTTCAGTCCTAGTTGTAACCAGTGTAATAAGTCTTAAAGGACTACAGGGCATTAGGCATGGGTTTCTCGAGTGGGCAACCAACAGAGATGACTTTGGACAGGGTGCCATGATCTTATGATCATACACACTATTAAAGATAGTTGAGACAAGAGGCTCACTTTCTCGGAGTGATGTAAGGAACAGCAGAAAGGTGACTGTGCCCCCAAATGATCTCTCCCAGTAAAGGATGGAAGGGACTGAAACTCTAGAATTAACTATTAATTATGGAGAGTTGTACTCTTGGAGACATTTGTTCATTCAGCAGGTTGTCCTTCAGCACCTACCTGCTTTCTGCCAGGCGTTGTGCTCTATCAAAGATACGAAACTGGAGTAGATAAATCCAACACATAATGTTCTTTCCTCTGCCTGGAGTTGCCCCCACCCAAACTTCCCCTCCTCCACATTCCACTGTTCTCCCACTGGCTTCTTAAAATCCTTTAGGCCTTAGAAGTAATTCACATAGTCCCCTTCCCTTCCTAGTCTAAAGATGGTCTCCCCTTTTATTGTCTTTTACAGAAGTTTGGGCTTCCCTGACGGCTCAGTTGGTAAAGAACCCACCTGCAATGCAGTAGACTACCTTCAATGCAGGAGACCCAGGTTCAATCCCTGGGTCAGGAAGATCCCCTAAAGAAGTAAATGGCAACACACTCCAATATTCTTGCCTGGAAAATCTCATAGACAGAGGAGCCTAGCAGACTACAGTTCATGGGGTTGCAAAAGAGTAAGACACAACTTAATCACTAAACCACCACCATTTCACACCTAACAGGCTAGTATTGTGGAAAAGGCAACCACAGCAGATGTTTCTGGGCTTCCCAGGTAGTGCTAGTGGTAAAGAACCCACCTGCCAATGCAGGAGACATAAGAGATCCTATTCAGGTTCGATCCCTGGTTTGGGAAGATCCCCTGGATGAGGGCATGGCAACCCACTCCAGTATTCTTGCCTGGAGAATCCCATGGGAAGAGAAGCCTGGCAGGCTACAACCCCTGGGGCTGCAGAGAGTCTGCAACTTAGCATATAAAAGCTAAGCAACTTAGCACATAAAAGTTTACTTTTTTTCTTCAGCATATTTCTCCCAACTTACAGTTATATTCTTTTTAGTATGTTTATTTGTTTTCTCTCTCTTAGAATAGAATGGACTTGTCTCTGAGAGCAGAAACCCAATCTGTTTTGTTTAACTTTATATCATCAATATCTTAAAGAAAAGTGCTGTTGGATTGTGAATACTCCAAAATTTATGATGAACAAATTAATGAACATGTTAATTCTACTATTAAAGAGTGAAACCACAAACTGAACTGAGAATTCAGTATGTGTTATAAACTATGGCCTCCTACACATGATAGTGTGAACAATAAATAGTTCAGTTTGCCTGCAACAGAGGGGTTCCCCAGAGGAAAAATGCAGTTTTCATTACTAAAGCCAGGACAGTCCTGGGAACTAGAAGTGATTTGTCATCGCTGCATGTGAGATGTGGTTTGTAAGACAATGGAGATTGCAATGTGTGACCAAAAGAGCACTAATCATAACTTACACTTGTGTCATATTTTTCAGTTTTAAAGAGAACATTCAACTACATCACCTCCCTGTTCCTTTGCACTTCCTTGAGACAGAGAGGCAGGAGACTATCACCCCTAGGTTATAGGTGAGGAGCTTGCAACTGAGAGAGCTTAACAGATTACTCCAGAGTCATCTGCCTAGTAAATAAAGCCATGGTACAGGAGGCCAGGACATTGGAAAGGCCATTAATGGTCAACAAGCCAGATAAAGTCAATTAACCTTTCTCATCATTTATATAACAAGTACGATATTTCTGTGTCAGGAGTATTTTCCCTGAACTGATATTTTCTCCAGGTCTCTGAAATAACTTTAGTTTTATGTTTCTAATTTCCAGTGTAATGTTGTTGAAGCTGTTTTTAATTAATTGCTTTTTTTGCCACGATCTCATTATATGTGTGACTTGTGTCTGTTCTTTGAAGCTCACTATATCATCTCATGACCCCAGTGGACACAGAGCTTTACTAATGATAGGAATGTTTTCTTTAACATCTTTCAGCTCTCACAGATTCCTAAGAAACAATCAACTGTAGGTAATTAGAAGCTACTGAAACTAAACATAAGAAAACATAACAATAACAAAAAAAAAGCGGAAAGCAAATAAATTTATCTTAAGGATCTAAAAGGGTGGTTTTTAAACAGTTAGGGTATAAAAAGTATAAGGAAAACTAGTCAATTTTTAAAATACAGATTTTTCCAAAAAATAATAACTTTCTTTGTGACCATTAGGAAAATCATCCTGCTATAATTTTCTTTTGGCTAACACTAGTATGACAAGAGAGACTAAAAGTCAAAATAAAGATCTATGTCCCAGAAAAAGATGAAATATTAGAAATGAGTCAATGCTCTCTCATCATCATGTTTAACCTCTGGTTCACTCGAAAAAGCTTCTTACAGTGAAACCCATTAAAAATTAAACCAAAGCATAGAGTGTGTACAGAAAAGAAAATCTTCCATAAATAAACTGGTTAGAGAAGATCTATAACATTTTTCCTTTGATTTAGTTGGAAAAAGGAGAGACAGAAAACTATTGATTTGGACTCAGAAATTGCATTTCTGTTGATCTCAAGAAGAAAGCTCCTTGCATAACCACAACCTGGGAAAATAGAAAGTCTCTTTCAATATTCAGCGTGATTGCAGCTATTGCTGACAAGTGTAATAAAGATTTTCCAGCCATGAGCCTCTGCCCTCACCCACATTTTCTGTTTCCTGCAGACCTCAAGGAGCGACCCACAGTTGGAAGGCAGATGGGTTATAAGGAGCAGTTAACCCCCGTTCTAATCCTCTTGTTTGTCTAGGGCGCCTCTCTCCCGTCCTGCATGCTTACTTACTCTTCTTTCAAAGGACTAAGTGTTCTTTAGCTTCCAAAATGATCATTTTTCATACATGTGTGAAAAGAAAACAGCAAGAATTCTTGTCATTAAGGTTATTTTATTTCAAGACTGAGAATACAATACTCAAAGGACCGAAGTTCTTCTATTAGTGAGTGATTTTAATTTAACAGTTTCCTCCCAACATTAATCTTATAATTAATCAAAATCAAAAAGAAAAGTACTGAAAGGAAAACAGTTGGGAAAGTGCTGAAATTGGGGTAATGGCCCAGATATATTCAGATCAGGTGTGCTTAATAACACAGCGTGAGAAAGCCAGGGGAAGTATTTAATAAGCTCGCACTCAGGGTAGCGTTTTTGTTCTTTAGTGAATAATGAGTTATATTATGCCAGGAGAAAATTCACTAAAATAAAAGAAAAATAGTTCTAGTATAATTTAGACAGATGATCCTAAATATGCAAAAAAATAGCAGTTAAGAATTAAACTCTTCATATAAAGCAAAAATAATGTCACTAACATTATACAAAGTCAACCATATAGTAGAAAATCTTAAAGTAAGGTCATTTTAGAAAAAAATACTTATTTATTATCAATGTATGGCAAAAAACACTACAATACTGTAAAGTAATTAGCCTCCAACTAAAATAAATAAATTAATAAAAAAAGAGAAAAAAATAAAAAATACTTATTTATTAATTTGGCTGCACTGGGTCTTAGCTACAGCTCTCTCAAGATCTTCAGCATGCAGGATCTTTAGTTGTGACATTAGAATTCTTAATTGCAGCAAGTGGGATCTAGTTCCCTGACCAGGGATTGAACCTGGCCCCCTGCATTGCAGCACAGAGTCTTACCCACTGCACCACCAGGGAAGTCCCACATAAGGTTGTTCTTGATTGATAAAAGGCATCATCTAAACTAAACCACAGCAGATCCACTCTTATAGATGAATAGCATAGTGTCAGGGCTTCCTAGATGGCTCAGTGGCAAAGAATCTGTCAATGCAGGAGATGCAGATTCGATCCCTGGGTCAGGAAGATCCCTCAGAGAAGGAAATGGCAACCTGTTTCAGTATTCTTACCTGGGAAACCCAACAGACAGGGGAGCCTGGCAGGCTATAATCCAAGGGGTTGCAAAGAGCTGGACCAATTTAGCGACTAAACAACAATGAAAACAATATGGTATCAAAATACATCAAGAAAGACACTACTAGAAATAAAAAAAGAGTAATATAGATAAGGGCTATAGTAATACAAGATTTAACAATTCATTGTCAAATAATTCAAAGCAAATAAAAGACATAAATCAGGATATAAATAATAGCTTTGTTACCATCAATAAAACAAAATTAATTTTTATATTTTCAAACATACTACTTAGCAACAAAAAATATATACTTGCAGGTCAAGTATCTATGGAACAATTAAACACTGCTCAAATGCTTGGTAGCAAAAAGTTATATATTTTAGAAAATAGAAATTTTACATAAATATGACCACATTTTTAAATCAAACTGTTTAGATATTTAAAAGCTCAAAATATTCTGTCAATAACACCAACTTTGAGGATAATAAAGATAAAATTGCCACATGTCATTTAAGGAATACAGTAAACTACAGATATAATTAATTCAATGGCCTTAAACACCTTATTAATAAAGTAAATGAATAAATGGTACTTATGAATAATTGGTATTCTTAAATGTCTGTTATTTTAAAATAGAAAAAAATAAATGAAAATAATATCCAATTTGGAAATTTTAAGAGAATAAAAGCCCCAAGGAAAGGAGGCAGAATGAAGTAATTAATGTAAAAAAATTTTAAACAGGAAATAAAAGAGGTATTTAGAAAAACAGCTACAGTATTGACCAACTTTTCAGAAATTTAATATAGAAAAATTTAAAAATAAAATTGGAACTATGGAAAAAGCTGAAAAGAAAACTTTAAATGTTTCAGAGAATATTGGCTACATATGCTTACAAATAAACATAAAATTTCATGAAATGGATGACTTTTCTGGGAAAAAGATCAAAATTGACTGATGATGATGTATTAAGCCTGTATAGGTTGTTCATACAGGGACAAAACGAGGAAAGACTGACCCGCCAGCCAAACTTTGGAGCCAGTACTAATATTCATAAATAATCTCACACTTTGAAGAAGAGATGATTTCCATCTTACCTAATTCTTCCTGGAATTCCTGGAGAGGAGACAGAGTTTCCTTCTGAATAGGCAGCATAGTTATGACACAGGCCAATGGCATCTTACTAACCACTGCTTTTTTCAGTGTACAGCAACAGTCATTCTCTAGTATGGCAAAGAATGTATTTCGACAAAAATATGTTTATTTTTCTTTTTTAAACCCATTTTACTGGGGGAAATACTAAAGTTCAGTGAAATAAAGTAATTTTCCCCAGGTCACCCAGCAGAGGAATCCCATCAGTCTCTTCTATGGCTCACACCCTTTCCACTTCCAGGCACAATGCTTGAGCGCCCAACCATCAACCTCCAACCAGGAGCCTACACCCTGACAGTAATTCTGCAGTTACTCTCACCACTGTCTACACTCATTTGTTTTCTATAACCACACTTAGCTCTCAAGCTTTGACTCTATTTGATAGCCTAAACTTGAATTCCTTTAAAACAAAACAACTCAGTTACTTTCAATTTAAACTGGATTTATTTAGGGAAACTACTCAATCAGAAAAGGCAGAGGAATCAGAGATCAAATTGTCAAGATCCACTGGATTATCAAAAAAGCAACAGAGTTCCAAAAAAACCATCTATTTCTGCTTTATTGACTATGCCAAAGCCTTTGACTGTGTGGATCACAATAAACTGTGGAAAATTCTGAAAGAGATGGGAATACCAGACCATGTGACCTGCCTCTTGAGAAACCTGTATGCAGGTCAGGAAGCAACAGTTAGAACTGGACATGGAACAACAGACTGGTTCCAAATAGGAACAGGAGTCCGTCAGGGCTGTATATTGTCATTCTGCTTATTCAACTTATTTGCAGCGTACATCATGAAAAACATTGGGCTGGAAGAAGTACAAGCTGGAATCAAGTTTGCTGGGAGAAATATCAATAACCTCAGATATGCAGATGACACCACCCTTACGGCAGAAAGTGAAGAAGAACTAAAGATCCTCTTGATGAAAGTGAGAGAGGAGAGTGAAAAAGTTGGCTTAAAGCTCAACATTCAGAAAACTAAGATCATGGCATCCGGTCCCATCACTTCATGGCAAATAGATGGGGAAACAGTGGCTGGCTTTATTTTTCTGGGCTCCAAAATCACTGTGGATGGTGACTGCAGCCATGAAATTAAAAGATGTTTACTCCTTGGAAGAAAAGTTATGACCAATCTAGACAGCATATTAAAAAGCAGAGACATTGCCAACGAAGGTCCGTCTAGTCAAGGCTATGGTTTTTCCAGTAGTCATGTATGGATGTGAGAGTTGGACTATAACGAAAGCTGAGCACCAAAGAATTGATGCTTTTGAACTGTGGTGTTGGAGAAAATTCTTGAGAGTCCCTTGGACTGCAAGGAGATTCATCCAGTCTGTCCTAAAGCAGATCAGTCCTGGGTGTTCATTGGAAGGACTGATGCTGAAGCTGAAACTCTAATACTTTGGCCACCTGATGTGGAGAGCTGACTCATTTGAAAAGACCCTGATGCTGGGAAAGATTGAGGGCAGGAGGAGAAGGGGATGACAGAGGATGAGTTGTTTGGATGGCATCACTGACGCAATGGACATAGGTTTGGGTGGACTCTGGGAGCTGGTGATGGACAGGGAGGCCCGTCATGCTGAGGTTCATGGGGTGGCAAAGAGTCGGACACGACCTAGTGACTGAACGGAATTGAACTCAACTCAACCACTTCAGGATTCCTCTCAGAATTTTTTCCCTCTTCTCTTTTCTTTTTTATCTGTGATGAAGCTCTGTAGGTTCTGGGGTGTGTGTGAGCTTTGGTCCATGCTAACTTTTCTGCTGGTGGACGTGGCTCCAGTTCCTCAACTCTTCCATTGGCTTAGGCAAGGCTGAAGCGTCACTATTGTCATGGCCCATCTGAGGTGGACTTCTGCTCATCCTTTGCTACAGTATCCCCTTACCTGGCGTCTCTGGGACCACCATCAGGCATGCTAGCTCTCATCTTCAGGCTCCTTTCTTGCTCTACTCATTGGATTTCTTCATTACCAGACAGATAAATGGTTTCTACTCATGGACTGTTGTTCCATATTGAGATGCCCTGCCCTCAGCAGTTCTACACAAGGCAAGACCTCTACCTTCAGGAGTTTTACTAGCTTTTGTCTCTCAGGCAGGGCTTATTAATAAATACTTCTCAGAAGCCCAGTGCATTGAATACTAATACCTGCATGTTTAATTTCCTTTCTCTAACCCTCTAAACTGGTTACAACTACTATACTAGCCCAGAAAATGATGGTGCCTGAGAGGAAGTAGGAACATACCCCAAGAACCCTAGAGAACTCTCAGGTGTAGGATAGTTCACCTCAACAGACACAATGTTTACTTTAGGCAACTTTAATGGGATTCCAAATCTTTAACTTTCATTCTCCAAACAAATTCACAGTCCACAATTAAGGAAGATAGACTCATTTTTTCTTTTATTCCCAGATTATGTAATCATCATTTCAGAACGAATAAGCAAAAGATTGAGTAAGGAAAAAAAATATTAACTGAATTAGCAGCTTTCAAAAGTTCCTTTGATCAACATAATAACATGTTTTCTTTCCACCTTCACAGCATTATTGTATGATGTTCAATCAATCACTAAAGCAACCAAAAGATGTGCAGAAGATATATACCCGCAACTTTGCAATTTTAAAAGTAAGTGAAATTTCTAGTGACAAGGGCTAAGGAATCATCCCTTGACTAATTTATTTTGTTCAGGCATTGAAACTATTTATTGGCATCTGAATACTCTACTTCTATAATTAACACAATTCAGGAAAAAAAATATGCACAGTTACATGTTTTTTTCACTTAACATTTTAATGACAAATAGGCTAGTCAGAAGGGTATATGTAGCTATTCAATCATATCACACAGACATGCTCTTTACACAAAACCTACAAACCACAAGAAGCTTCCAGAAACTTGGATGTCATCTTAAAACACTACTTTTCTCTCAGCCTCCCCAAACTATCCATTTACCAAATACTGTCAGTTTTGCTACTTTAATCTCTTTGATCTCTCTTTTTATTCTTCAATTCCAGCAGTCAATGATTTAGTTTAATATTTATCATTTCATGACATTTATGATGCTGGCTTCATACTTTCTTACTCTTCCTGCCTTCATCTTCAATTCAACTGCCACACCTGCCAGAGCATTCTGATCTGACCTGTCAAGAGTTCTTTTTGCAGCTTCCTATCATCTTGGAGAAGGAATGGCAACCCACTGCAGTGTTCTTGCCTGGAAAGTCCCATGGACAGAGGAGCCTGGTGGGCTACGATCCATGGTGTCACAAATGGACACGACTGAGCACCTGAGCACAAACACACACACTCATTGCCTTCAGGATAAAAAGTCCAGACAGCTAGAACAGCCTTCCTGAAGTTCCACAGCCTCATGCCTGCTACTTTCCCTGCCTCACCTCTCCTCCCATCTCTTCATTTTATTCTGCTGGCTACACATGCAACTCCTGGTAATTGTCAAGCTTTCTTTCATCTCCAGCCTTTGAGCTTGCTTGTTGTCCCTCTTTCTAGAATATCCTCTCTCTCTCTTCCCTCTCTTCATTCAGCTAGTTTTTACTCATCTTCCAACATGCAGTTTAAACAGCATCCTCTTTCCAACTCCACACTCCTCCCGTGTGTGAAATGGAGCACTGCTCTCCATGAACTTCCATAGGCCCCTGTGAATATCTCCTTTACTCGAACTCACATCTCCTGTGTCTTCTGCATTGCAGGCAGATTCTTTACTGCTGAGCCACCAGGGATGGCCACTCAGCACCATACTAATGTCGCTTACTTTGTTTCTCCTAAGACAGTCAATTGCCACAAGATGGTGAATGTGTCTTTGCCATCTTCATAAACCTTGGGCCCAGCACAATATCAGGTATAGTAACTGTTCAAAAAGTATTTGTTGGCTGAGTCATTCAATAAAATAGAGTTAGTTACTTGGTGGCTGTGTAATCTTGAGCAAAGAACCTAACTGCCTCAGTTTCTTCACCTGTAAAATTGGTATAATGTTACACTTATCTCCTAGGATTTGTAAAAATCTTAAGTAAGATTCTTTGCTCAAGAAATGTTGTCTGACAAATCTATGTTTATATTCCTATTCTCTTATATTGACAGTGTGACCTACTTTCACTGCATTACCTAGAGCAAATTTAATGATCTTTCCAAACTTTATCTTGCTCATTTATTAAGATTTTAATGTCACTACTTCCCAATGATTAAATGGCATTTGTGCATAAAAGATGTAGCAGGGCTTTGTACTCAGTTGTTACTTAATATGTTTGCTATGATTATTATCAATGTTAATATTTCATCTAATAATAATTATTGTTAATGACACTTTGTTATAAACAAAGTGATTATGAATCTAGGAATTAGTATTATGAAGACAGTTCAGGACTTTCATTAGACTTGGGGTTCAGGAGGGGATACACATATACCTACGGCCAATTCACACTGATGTATGGCGAAAACCATCACAATATTTAAACTAACTTGACAGGCAAAATAATAATTAGCAATGTACATATGTAGGGTAATATATTTTGACATTCTTCAACTACTTTGGAACATTAAACATCAGGGGAAGCAGAAATAGCACAGAGAAAAAGGAAAAGAAATTAGGAATGACTTTAAAGAAAGCAAAGGAAACATGATTTTCATTTGACCTACATTTAGAAAGGGAAGTTCGATAGCACAGAAATAATGAGGAGATGTTGGACACACCGAATATCTAATACTTAAATTCAACTTTTGCTAGACATTAGGAAAATGATTAAATTTTTAAACCTCTAATTTGTTGACACTATTTAAAGATCAGTAATGTCTCTTGCAAAAGCAAATGTTAAAGATTTGGTTATTAAAAAAGGGAAATTTGTCTTAAATTGTTTCTAATGATCAGTTTTGACAGAGAACAAGTCTTTTAACTGTCACAGTCAGTCTGAGGATTCATTATTTCCTATTTATTTAACATTACAGATGTCAGTATTGCATCAAATGTAGACAGCTTGGTGCCTGCCCTAAGGGTAGCGAAAATTTCAAAATGGAAAGAGTACACAGCCTTAATAAGTACATTATATTTAGCTTTTGACTTTGGCTGTATTTGGCAGCTCCACCATACAAATGATCTTTTCTCTGTAGTATCTACCAAAATACTGCATAAAGGTTAGTAGCATTACTTTCAAAAGAAATTAAACAGGCTCTGCTGATAAAGCTGCTTTCATTGTTCTCCATTTACCTAAGAAGCTTATAACCTTTTTTGGAAGAAGCCAGGGAATGAAATATAAACATTTTCCTTAAGCAAAGCACATTCTTTTCAGAGCAGCACTGGTTATATTGGAATTCAACTTATCTAGATACTAGTTTGAGGTGCTTAGATCATGGTGAGAGGGGCAGTGCACATATGTTTTAAATATTTCTTTTTTGTGATAAGATTAGAGAGCCAAAAATGGTAAACCATTGGCAGAAGTCTTGGTTTGAAACCAAAACATGCCCAACATAGTGAATGAGCCTCTAAGTTCTATGATCAGAATCATAGAAAAACTGATTGTTCCATAAACATAATCAGGAGAAATGCATGTCTATGTGTGTCTATGTGTGCGAGTATTTGTGTATGGGGGCAGGTGGAACAGGAGGAAAGGACATGAGAACTAAGCAGAACATGGGGTTCTGTACAAAGACAAATCCTGGACAGGAGAAGGCAACCAACCGCATTGAAGAAAATATCAGGAACAACATGGTCAGCTCCCGCCCCCCAAGTAGGTCTTCACGCAATTGCTCAAGAACTAGGAAAATACAATTTTTGAATGTTTGCATCTCACAATGAGTTTCTCAGTTAGTTTTGACAAAAACAATGCTATTTAGCAACCTCTTGCAAGGTTTGTATTTTATACATTTAAATACAGTCCTTTCTTATATTTCAGAAAATATATTACTGTCTATAAACTTTTGAGTATACAACAGCTAAGTGTGAAGCTCAGAAAGCAAATTATTTTTGTAGTTAAGTAGTGCTGTCTCCTAATATTTTATCAATTTTTTTAGTGTGAAAGGTTACTAATATCTTTCCTTAGCATATAACTTTCTATCTGCTAGTCTTATATTCCAAACTAGATTGCAAATCCTTTTTTTAAAAAATATTTATTTATTCGGCTGTGCCAGATCTTAGTTGTAGCACACGGGATCTTCGATCTTCACTGTGGCACATGGGATCTTTAGTTGTGGCATGGGGGATCTAGTTCCCTGAACAGGGATTGAACCTGGGCCCCCTGCATTGGGAGTGCAGAGTCTTAGCCACTGGACCACCAGGGAAGTCCCTAAATTGCAAATCCTTGTGTCTGATTTTCCTTGTGTCTTCCATAGGACTAATTCAGTGTCTTTTGTGTAGACAAAAATTCGTTTTCATTTTATTTCATTAGAAACAATATTAGGATGGAAATCAGAAATAAAAGCTTCATTTTAAAATTAATAGAGACCACCTAAAAAGAAAATGAGAAATAATACTAGAAATAGATGGAAAAATGGCACTCAAACATTTACTCATTCAAAAACATTAGCATATTCATGTGCCAAATACTGTTTTAGGCTTTTGGGACATGTTGGTGCACAAAACAGACAAAAATACATGCCCTGGATTAATAATATAAATGTTATGGGGAGAAACAGGATAAGGGGAGTGCCAGGGGCAGAAATGTGGGGGGAATGGGGTGGATTTTTAATATGGTGTCAAGGAAGCCCTCACTCAGAAAGTGATATCTGAACAAGACCCAGTGGAAACAGGGAATGAGCCAGGGGTGTATTTGGAAGAAGAATACTCCAAGCAGGGAGAACAAAGTCAAAATGCCTTGAGGGTGAAATAGGTTATGTGTGCTCAGAAAGCAGTGAGGCAGCCTGTCTGGGCCAAACATTGTGAGAGACCAGAGTGAGTACTGCAGGAGATGAACTCAGAGAGATAGTAAGCTTGAGGAAAGGTACAGATTATGTAAGGCTTTACAGGACTTCTTACTTACATAAGGACTTTTTCTATTTGGGGGAGGGGAGTGGACAGTGAGATATAAATTCAGAAGATGCTAACAAGAGAAGTGCCATGATCTGACTTACACTCTAATTTTTACTTTAGGGTCACTCTGTTTCCTTTATTGAAACTGTGCTATACCAGTGAGAGTTTGCTGTAGTTGCAGGGAGCTCAAACCTGGTGCTCTGTGACAACATAGAAGGGTGGAATTGGGTGGGAGGGAGGTTCAAGAGGGAAGGGACATATGTATACCTATGGCTGATTCATGTTGATGTATGGCAGAGATCAACACAATATTGTAAAGCAATTATCCTACAATTAAAAGTAAATACTTTTTTTTTTTTTTAAAGGAAACTATGCTATAAAAGTGTAAGGGACAACAGCCGGGAGAAATGTCAACAATCTTGCAAAGAAATGTGGGTGGTTTGGCCCAGAATAATAGCAGCAACTGTAATGAGAAGTGATAGGATTATGATTATATATTGAAGTTAAGGTCAACTTGATTTGATGATGTAAAGTATGAAAATAAGACAGAAATCATGGATGACTAAAGGTGTTAAGAAATATTATCTAAAACTTGGAAGTAAGACAAAGGGATGATTGTACATCCTTTTTATATAGACCGTTGTCTCACAGGCCTGGGCAAGGATGATTGAATTCTCCAGGGCATATACTGATGTTGACTTGCTATTTACTGTTGTGAAATAACTTAATTACTGTGAAGTTACATGTTCCCTTGCAAACCTGTGCACTAGAGAGGCAAATATTTTCCATCCATTAGAGAGGATAACCTTAGCAATAGTACTGTCCTGAAGATTATTAACCACTTTTGTCTCCAATTCAGCAAAATTATTTTGCTTGCCTTTCTGACTGACTACACAACATCTGTTTCACCTTTCAATCAGCTTTACCTCTTTTGAGTCTTTGATTCTTTTTGAATCAGCTTTACCACCCTGCTGGTTCCCTAATATGTGAGCTAAGAAATTTTTGGCACATGTTCACTGTATATTTGTATACAAGTCATGTATTTATCTTTTTTTAAAAAGATAAATTAAAAAATTATACTTTGACACGGGTTCTGGGTGTGAGCAATGGGAAGAATGAACCTACCACTTACTGAAGTGGGGGAGATTGTTGGAGGTACAAGGTTTAGGAAGATTGAGAGTTTGGCTTTGGACAGGTGATGTATAAGGTGTTTATTCAAGTGGAGATATTGAATAGGAAGTTGGATGGAAGAGTTTGAATAAGTGAAGAGAGTTGTATTCAGGGCATGAAATCAGGGGCCATCAGTGTTAGACATGGCTTAAAAGTCCAGAGATAGGATACAATCTCTAAGACAGTCCAGCTAGAAAAAAAGTGTACGGATTGAATCCTGAGGCCTGCAAACAAAGTTTAGGGAAATAGGATGAATGAGAAGAAAAAATAAAGTGGCTTGGAAATCCAGGGGTTTATGCTGTCTTGGAGGCTAATTTTCTGTTGATGGGCAGGACTGTGCTCCCTCCTTGCTGTTTGACCTGAGGCCAAACTATAGCAGGGTAATGAAGATAATGAAACCTCCTTCAAAAAGGTCCCGTGCACACACTGCTGTACTCAGTACTTGCAACCCTGCATCAGGCCATCGCCAACCCATGCCTCTGCTGGAGACTCCTGGATACTCACAGGCAAGTCTGGGTCAGTCTCTTGTGGGGTCACTGATCCTTTCTCCTGGAACCTGGTGTGCACAAGGTTTTGTTTGTGCCCTCACAGAGTCTGTTTCCCTAGTCCTGTGTGAGTTCTGGTAGCTCTATAGTGGGGTTAATGGTGACCTTCTCCAAGAGGGCTTATGTCATACCCAGGTCTGCTGCACCCAGAGCCCCTGCCCTTGCAGCAGGCCACTGCTGACCTGTTACCTCCTCAGGAGACATTCAAACACAGTTCTGTCTCAGTCTCTGTGGGGTCTCTGGGTCCTGGTGTGCACAAGGTTTTTTTGAATGGTTCTGTGAAGACCTATGAGACTCTCTAGAACAAACACCCAAAAAAGATGTCCTTTTCATCATAGGGGACTGGAATACAAAAGTAGGAATTCAAAAGATATGGAGTAACAGGCAAATTTGGCCTTGGAGTGCAAAATAAAGCAGGGCAAAGGCTAACAGAGTTTTGCCAAGAGAACACACTTATCATAGCAAACACCCTCTTCCAACAACACAAGAGAAGACTCCACACATGGACATCACCAGATGGTCAATACCAATTTCAGATTGATTATATTCTTTGCAGCCAAAGATGGAGACGCTCTATACAGTCAGCAAAAACAAGACTGGGAGCTGACTGCAGCTCAGATCATGAACTCCTTATTGCCAAAATCAGACTTAAATTGAAGTAAGTAGGGAAAACCACTAGACCATTCAGGTATGACCTACAACAAATCCCTTATGATTTTACAGTGGAAGTAACAAATAGATTCAAGGGATTAGATCTGATAGACAGAGTACCTGAAGATCTATGGATGGAGGTTCAGGACATTGTACAGCAGATAGGGATCAAGACCATCCCCAAGAAAAAGAAATGCAAAATGCTTGTCTGAGGAGGCCTTAGAAATCGCTGAGAAAAGAAGAGAAGCTAAAGGCAAACGTAGAAAAGGAAAGATATACCCATGTGAATGCATAGTTCCAAAGAATAGCAAGGAGAGATAAGAAAGCCTTCCTCAGCAATCAATGCAAAGAAATAGACGAAAACAACAGAATGGGAAAGTCTAGAGATCTCTTCAAGAAAATTAGAGATACCAAGGGAACATTTCATGCAAAGATGGGCACAACAAAGGACAGAAATAGTATGGACCTAATAGAAGCAGAAGATATTAAGAAGAGGTGGCAAGAATACACAGAAGAACTATACAAAAAAGAACTTCATGACCCACATAACCGCTATGATGTGATCACTCACCTAGAGCCAGACATCCTGGAATGCAAAGTTAAGTGGGCCTTAGGAAGCATCACTAATGAACAAAGCTAGTGGAGGTGATAGAATTCCAGGCGAGCTATTTCAAATCCTAAAAGATGATGCTGTGAAAGTGCTGCATTCAATATGCCAGAAAATCTGGAAAACTCAGCAGTGGCCACAAGACTGGAAAAGGTCAGTTTTCATTCAAATCCCAAAGAAAAGCAATGCCAAAGAATGCCCAAACCACCATATAATTGCACTCATCTCACATGCTAGCAAAGTAAGCACAGTAATGCTCAAATTTCTCCAAGCCAGGTTTCAACAGACTGGTTCCAAATAGGAAAAGGAGTACGTCAAGGCTATATATTGTCACCCTGCTTATTTAACTTATATGCAGAGTACATCATGAGAAACGCTGGGCTGGAAGAAGCACAAGCTGGAATCAAGATTGCCAGGAGAAATATCAATAACCTCAGATATGCAGATGACACCACACTTATGGCAGAAAGCAAAAAAGAACTAAAGAGCCTCTTGATGAAAGTGAAAGAGGAGAGTGAAAAAGTTGGCTTAAAACTCAACATTCAGAAAACTGAGATCATGGCATCTGGTCCCATCACTTCATGGCAAATAGAGGGGGAAACAATGGAAACAGTAAGAAATGTTATTTTCTTGGGCTCCGAAATCACTACAGATGGTGACTGCAGCCCTGAAATTAAAAGACGCTTACTCCATGGAAGTAAAACTATGACAGTTGGATGGCATCACCGACTCGATGGACATGAGTTTGTGTAAGCTCCGGGAGTTGGTGATGGACAGGGAAGCCTGGCGTGCTGCAGTCCAAGGGGTTGCAAAGAGTTGGACACAACTGACGACTGAACTGAACTGATGACCAAACTAGACAGCATACTAAAAAGCAGAGACATTACTTTGCCAACAAATACGTCTAGTCAAGGCTATGGTTTTTCCTGTAGTCACGTATGGATGTGAGAGTTGGACTTTTATAAAGAAAGCTGAGTGCCAAAGAATTGATGCTTTTGAACTGTAGTATTGGAGAAGACTCTTGAAAGTCCCTTGGACTGCAAGGAATTCAAACCAGTCAATCCTAAAGGAAATCAGTCCTGAACATTCATTGGAAGGACTGATACTGAAGCTGAAGCTCGAATACTTTGGTCACCTGATGCAAAGAACTGACTCATCGGAAAAAACCCTGATGCTGGGAAAGATTGAAGGCAGAAGAAGAAGGGGATGACAGAGGATGAGATAGCTGGATGGCATCACCAACTCAATAGACATGAGTTTGAGCAAGGTCCAGGAGTTAGTGATGGACAGGGAAGCCTGGCGTTCTGCAGTCCATGGGGTCACAAAGAGTCGGACACGTCTGGGTGACTGAACCGAACTGAACTGGAACTAATTGAAGAAGATGTTTCAAGTAGGAAATAGAAAACTATTCTGTCAATGCCACTGAGTACTCAAGCTAGAGAAAGACAGAATTGACACTGAATTTAGAAACATTTGTGTCCTTAACCAAATCACTTTTGTTGCAGTTATGAGGTTAAAACCTAATTGGAAAAAATTTCAAAAGAGAAGGAGGATAAAGTAATTGAAGTCAGGGAATACAGATGATTCTTTGGAGAAATTTTGCCTTATCTCTTAGTAGGGATTGTTCGTCCCCAGTAGGAGGAGAATAGGTCAAGGCTATGGGCATAGAGTCAGGCCCAGGTTCACAGCTATGCATATGAATGGACACAAGTCAGCCTGACACTGTGCTTTCTTAAGTCATACTCTGCTCTGTGAGTATGAGTATAAGGTGGAATAAAAGTCTGATGGAACAGCAGCTGACGTTTTTCAGGTGATCATGATGGAGCAAGAGATGTTCAAAGGACTTGAGGTTGTACAGAGAAATGAGTATGGGCTACAGAATTTAGCTGGAGAAGGAGAGTAAAAGGCACATGAGATAGTAAATGAATTGTGAAACAGAGGAACAGAGGCACTTACAAAATTAATGTTGAAGTCAGAGAACTCCAGAAGTAAGCTATAAAGTCAGAGAACTCTAGGGAGGTGGAATTAGTAATTTTGATAATTCACACTATAGATGGTTAATTATAAGGTCTAGATCGTGACTGTGATACTTAGCAGTTTTTCCTTATGGTTTATCAAAGGATTTTGAATATAGTTCCCTATGCTATACATTAGGACCTTGTTGCTGATCCATTCTAAATGTAATAGTTTTATCTACCACTCCCAAACTCCCAGTCCAAAATATAAAAGAAGGAATTTATATATATGTATAACTGCATCACTTTGAAGCAGAGATTGACACAACACTGCAAATCAACTAGACTTCAATAAAAAATAAGCTTAGTGGCTAAAATAGGGTGAAGATTCAAGGTCAGGACCACGATAAAGGAAGAAGCAGTGGCATAGAACACCCTCAGAAGTGAACAGGCATATGGCATTGACTCTCAAGTAGTTACCCAGCTCAGAAGTGGTGTTGTGGAGTGAGGCTCCCAGCAAGTCTTGGTGTTGAGACTGTGCTCTTAGCCAATATCTTATCACACCATGCAATTGTTCAGCTTGTTTGTAAAGTAAGTTGTGTTGCTTTTCACAGCCTTAAGTTAGAGAAATAGGAATCATTGTAGAAACATTTACTTTGTATACTAGAGTGGATGGTCTTATAAATAATGCTTTAAAATACCCATCTTTTCTAATTCCCAAAATAGCAATTCTTAAGTGAACAACAACTCATCTCTTGGCCCTTTTCACCAAAACACAAGCAGAAAGCAAAGTAGGCAGTATAGAAAGCTAGACAACAGTAAAACTGGTGGCTGATACATGAGGAGAGGAATATAAAGTGAATCAAGTGGTAGATGCAAAAAGAAGGGAAAAAAATGTTTAAGAATAAAAGGGAGAAAAAATTAACTTTCAGAGAATGAGAAAACAACCTTGCAAGGCTTTGCATAAGGATCAGGAAAGCCGATATATAGTAATAACAATGAGTAACCTATGGAAAAAATTACTCAAGAATGTATACTGCAGGAGAACTAAAGATTTCTGATGAAACAATAAAACCAAGGTATACCAGGAACTTCTGGTTGATAAACTACAAAAGGTGTCTTAGCACTGGGGTGTTTAAAATTACTTACATTGATATCATAATGCTCAATAAAACACAAGTCTATTTGTAATTTGTGTAAAGTATAACACCTATTTAATACATGTATTACTTCATTTATGTCATCTACATCATAACTCACAAATAATGGTTTTTATTGCTTATTTAAAACACATCTACTACTAGTATTAGTTATGCTGGAATCCAAATGACACTTAGAAGCATGAAAGAGTAACCAAAATGTTCAGGTAACAATGGAAGCTCTAGAGTTGGTTATGTTGGTACCTTCTTTCTGCAAGATGAAGTTACAGATTTAATATTTAAATATGTTTGGTTATACAATCACTCCTCTCTTGATATAAACGAAAGTGTTCATTCAAGAGATTGACTCGACTTTTTTTTTTAATAGAGCATTAAAAAGATAGTAATCTCAAGTAGATTATTATCATGTAAATTGCTCACTTTGATGACAGAAGAAGTAAGAAAATCTAATAACAACAAAAAGAATGGCTTTGATTTCTATTGAATCTGCTTGTGAAGTCTCAAGTAATCCCTTAAAGACTGTCCACACCCTCATTATATAAAGGCGATCCTGTCACTTTTTCATGATTTTAAGGGAAAATTAGTTTGAGAACAAATGTTGACTGCATACTGCCAGTTGTATAATAAAGATAAAAGGACTTGGGGTTGGAGTGGTGTTACTTAATTTAATTAAGAAATGATCTCTATCCCTCCTTAGTACAGCAAACATGATTGAACATATACACATTTGTTCTGTTCACTTAACTGGCAGGAAACATTGTTCCTTAATTCCAGCTTACACATTCCTAGTCATTTTCATAACAACACTGAGAAAAACCAAACAGTACATTTCTAGGGGATTATAGCACTTCTCAGATAGTCCTAATCACTTGAACAGCATTACTAGGTGCAAGGCTGCCAGAAGATTCTAATTATGCACAAAGGCACTGCCTATCTTTAAGGAATGCATCTGAACAAGATGGAACAGTATCTCTACATATGTCTGATCCTACAAGGATTTAAAGGATTTATGGTCATCAAATAACTTGAAATTTTAGAAAGTACTTTTGGTCACTTGTAGAAAAGGCTATAGTCAAATTACAGTTTCATGACAAGAGTACCCGAAAATCTTAGAATTTGCCCTACCCTTTTACCATCAAAAATGTAGTCCCACTGTTTATTTTGATAAATAATAATTTTCATTTTGGATGGGTTAATTCCCTGCACTGTCCACAGGCGCATGCGCGCGCGTGCGCGCGCACGCGCGCACACACACACACACACACACCATTTGTTGCATATCATGTAGTTAGTGCATCTATTGTTAAAGTTTGACTGGACTTATCTGTAAATTCCCCAAATCTTAATGAGCTTGTGAGAAGTTCTTTCTCCTGGCAATAGCAATCTCTGCAAGTCAGTTTATTCCAGGGGCAACTGAGAATCTTGGTCTGTTTCACAAGTCTTAGAAGGTGTCTAAGGGTTAGGTTTGCCCCCTGAATTATAAAGCATCTCAGGATTTCCAGACAGCAAATGCTTGTCACTAACCTTATTTATGTTTGTTATGTCTGTCAAATGTTTCAGATGCTCCAAATTGCTCCATCTCTATTATTTCTCTTTAATTAACTTTGAGAAGGTGGGGGGGAAAGGACTACAAATGTCTGTTAGGTTCTCTTTGTGTTCATGTACTGGTCTCACAAAATCTCAAGGGTGTCTTTACTTGATACTCAGAATGCTCACAATTAAAAGTGAAAGATGAGATATGAACACATGTTTAAACAACAACAACAAAGTATGTATAACGTGAGAAGGGAGTTAATTGGCTGAAGGAATCTGAGCATTAACTTCAGAGTAGCCTCCATACAAGAGAATCTTAAGTTATATCATCAATGCTCAATTTCTCTTAATCTCTGAACTCTGCTTTCCTCCCGTGTCTTCTCTATGCCTAGGATGCCTTAGCTCTTAGCTCTCTAATGGCAAAATAGTTGCCAGAAGCTCCATACCATATTTCATGGAACCTAATTATCACTGATTATAAGAAAAAAAAACAAGTTAACTTTATGTACCAGCAAGAAAAAAAAACTACTGACCTTTAAATAATAGCACAAGTTTCTTATGACACAGAATGGAAAATGGACCCCAATCTCAGAGATATTAAAATGTAAGTGAAAATGGGGCATCCTAAAGTCAATGAAGGGCTTCCCGGGTGGCTCAATGGTAAAGAACCCACTTGCCAATGCAGAAGATGTGGATTTGATCCCTGGGACAGAGAGATCCCCCAGGAGAAAGAAATGGCAACCATTCCAGTATTCATGCTTGGAAAATCCCATGGACACAGGAACCTGGCAAGGGTTGTGAAAGAGTTGGACACAACTTAGCAACTAAGCAACAGCAACAAAAATCAATGAAATATAATTGGCCATTTTCTCATCAACTCCAAGGTCATAATAGTTTATAACACTTATCAGGAATAGTTAAACTTAAATAAGATCACACCTATCTCTGAACGAATTAGAGTGGCTGGCCAGAACACCAGTATATGTTGATCAATTTCACTCAAGCCCCTTGGGCCAATAGTAGGGAAGGGATGGTTTCCATGAAGAAAGTTAAGATCTCTTCCAGAATAGGAGGAAATAAATTCTGGAAAGACAACATAATAATAAATGTGCAATATTATAAACCCACATTAGAATTAAACCATAGGACGCCTGACTTTCATTAAATAATTGTAAGTGCCTTCACTGAATATTTGATCTCCATTGCAAAAAGATTTAAGATCAATTTATAAACAAAGAAGAATAACATTTAGGGGGCTGAACAGTATCTGAAAATGCTTCACTTCTCCTTCAAAAGATCATTTCTCTTTTTATCCTCTATCTCTTGCTTCAAATCTGTTCACAATACGGAAACCACCTACTGTTAGTCCTGAGGCATATAGCATCAAGACTACAACTATTTTTAGCGAATGAAACATTTTGATAGTATTCTTCCAGTAATATGTTTGTTTGGACAGTACCCAAAATGTGAGCTAATTTCATCTTATGTTTTAGTAATGATGCAATTTGTATAATAACTCAGAATTAGTTGAACACCCTATGCAGTACTTTCCAAAGGGAACACACGATAAACAATGAAAAGCTCCTCTATAGATCCTTATAGCATAATAAGACTAGCTGGTTACTTTTAATTCAAATTATAGGCAAAACTAAGAAGTACCATAAAAAGGAAAGTTGAGATTTTTAGTTGTTAGGTTTTTCCTGCCAATGGGTAGAACTGATGCCCCTTTGTTAGCAGCTCAGACCCTTTTTAACTTCAAGAGATGCAGCAAAAGATGCCTTCTAGACTGGCTATTAAGGGTTAGAAAGCACATTAATCTCCAACCCACCAGAGTGTAGCTACTCTGCAACCCTCAGTGGGGCGGTGACCAAGGGGATCTGTGAGTGACAGGCAGCAGAATCAGAAGTGGTTGCAGAATTTAAGAGCTATTTAAGATTCAGTCATTATGCATGAGTCTCTACTCTGTAGACACTCAGATGCTTTTTCATTTATTACCATTTTGAAAGTAGAATGTAATTCAGCAACTAAAGCAGCCAGTGCAGCAAGAGCAGCCAAATAATGAAAGAGAAACAGACAGGACATCAGGAGACAGGTGGCCCCAAAGAGCTCCAGTGAACAAACTATGAGAATAAGAGACAGATTCTATAAGGATTCACAGAGAGGGTAGCAAAGCCCTACCAGAAACACTAAAAAACTAGCACTCAGCCTCTCCTGAGAGTATGTTTTGTGCACTTAGTCACTCAGTCATGTCTGACTCTTTATGACCCCTTGGACTGTAGCCTTCCAGGGTCCTCTGTCCATGGGATTTTTCAGGCAAGAATACTGGAGTGGGTTAACATTTCTTCCTCCAGGGGATCTTCCTGACCCAGGGATCGAACCCGCATCTCTTGTGTCTCCTGCATAGCAGGTGGACTTTTTACCTGCTGAGCCATCAGGGAAGATTAGTCCTAAGAGGGTGGAGTTTAAATCTTTGCTAACCCATGCCAAAAGATTCTTAGGAGGCTGAAAATGAGGGAACACAGTTAAAGCAGCTTTTGTATATATGCCATAAACTATTCATTTAGACACAATTTTATTTAGACTCTACAACAACTTTAGGAGGTAGATGTTCTATGTTACAGATGAAAACACTGAAGCCAAGAGGAATCAAGTAATTTCTGTAGGGAAACATAGTAGAAACCTGAGGAAAGCAGTACTATCTACTAGGTATTCATTCATAAGTTCAACAAATATTTGTGGGTACCTTCTATGTGCCAGGTACTTACACTTACTTAGTTAAGTCAAAGTCTACGATATGTTTTTAAATAAGAATTCTAAAATTAGTAAAGCCATAAAATAAGGAATATAAAACATAAGAAAAATAATATGAAGAAAGAATAAACTGATTTGGAAAATAACGAAATAGAACTTTAGAAATGAAAAATAAGGTCCTTGAGATTTTTTTTTTTAATGCTGTGGATAGGCTCATAAAATAACTGACACTTCCTGGGCACTTATCATGAACCAGATACTGTCCTGAGCACCCACTTATTTTGTCCTTACAACCCAGTTTTGAGGTAGGTATTATTAGTATCCACCTGATGCAGACACACGAAAATGAGGGGGAACTTGCCCAGAGTTGCATAGCCAATTCGAGATGCCAGGATTTGAATATGGTATTGCAGTCTTTAGTCTTTTTTTTTTTTTTAAAGCTGAACAAAGATACAAAAATAGGGATGTAATTCACATACCATACAGTTCACTCCTTTAAAGTATACAATTCAATAGTTTTTAGTATGTCCACAGAGTTGTGCAAGCATCACCACAATCTAATTTTAGGCATTTTCATCATTTGCAAAACAAAACCCATGCCCTTCCCCACTCCCCATTTCCAGGCAACTATTAAACTACTTTCTTTAGCTTGGCCTATTCTGGATATTTCATACAAATGAAATCATACAATAATACAATATGTGTCTTTTGTGACTGACTGTCCTCACTTAGCATATGTTTAAAAGGTTCATGCATAATATAGCATGCATCAATACTTCATTCTCCTTTTTATTGTCAAATAATATCCTATTGTATGAGTAGACCACATTTAATTTATCCATTAATTAGCTGACGGATGCTGAAGCTGTTTCCACTCTTTGTTATAAGTTGAAAAATTCTATATGAATAATGCAGCCAGAATGTTCCTGTATAAGTTTTGTGTGGATATGTTCTCCTCCCTCTAAGGCATACAGGTAAGAGTAGAATTACTGGGTCATATATCACTTTGTGTTTACATTTTGAAGAACTACCAAACTGCTTCCCAAAGTAACTATACCACAATGCATTCATTTTACATTCTAGCTGCTTTGAAGTGATGACGTGTTGTGGTATTTATTTGCATTTCCTTATTGACTAATGATGTTGAATATTTTTTCTTGTGCTTAGTGGTCATTTCTATCTCTTTTGGAGAAACGCCTCTTGAGGTCTTTTGCTCCCATATTCTGAATACATACTATTTGTGTTGCCTTTAACCTAGCTCTTAGCAAGAAGTCTGTGAATAGGGTAGCAAGATAAAATAGGAGAAGGGAGGTAGTTATCATGAAATGGAGAAACCATAAAGCCTGTGATATGAAATCTTTTACTGTGAGACTCGCCAAGCCCAGAACACCGAGTCTGGTGGAAACACCACACTAGAGAAGACAAAATAAATGATTGTATAAAAGGTTTTAAGACAGACAAATAAAATTGAAGCTTCAGACGATGCCAGATCACTCTCCTCCCCTTCCACAAATAATTCTTCAATAACTTGCCTCATTCAAACATACACATTAGTAAGAAAAGGTCAGATGGATGAAAATGTGCATATAATTGGCATTTCTATAAGAGAGAATTTATATAATATCAAAATTATTTAAACATTTAATAGAAGGAATATTTATTTAAAAAATAAAATACACTTTTGGCTCAGAAAACAAAGAAATATAAATACAAAGATGTGTCTTAGTATTAATAAAATTACTAAGCATTAAGGATAAAAGAGAAAAATACATCCCTTCAGAAGGGAAAGGAGGATGTACAATAAGTGTCCCCTATCTTGGTTTCAGACATTTCTAGAGTAACACTCCATATCTGAGGACAGTGATGATGCCTATACATTACTGAGGGAGAGAAAGTGATGCAACAAGTTTAGCCCAGCAAAGTGGCCTACTGCATGCAAGAGCCAGAAAGAATGCAGTGCCTGTGAGCCCTTCTTGTAAAATTACTGGCCAATGAAACCAGCCAACTGACAGATGACTCAAAATAATGACCTCAGGGAAGAAGCCATGGGCAATAAACTAATAAAGAACTCTGAATCTATTTAATTGTAGAATTCAATATGACGCTTTTGGTTGTAGGCAGAATTCAAATATTATAAGCTTTGACAACATATGATTGATAAAATAATATTTCAAAAAATAGTGGTCAAGAGAAGGGAAGATGGCAATCTCTAAGTGCATTTTAATATGATTCAAATATCTCAGAGAAATTGTGGATTCAGTTCAGACCGCCACAATAAAGTGAATATCACAATAGAGAGAGTCACACAAAATTTTTGGTTTCCCAATGCGTATAAGAGCTATGTTTACATTGTACTGTAGTCTATTAAGTGTGTAATAGCATTATGTTTAGAAAACAGTATGTATACTGTATTAGAAAGAATATTTTATTGCTGAAAATGCTAACCATCATTTAAGCCTCCAGCAAGAGTTGTAATCTTTCTGCAAGAGTAACATCTAAGATCACTGATCACAGATCACCATAACAAATACAGTAAAAATGAAAAAGCCTGAATTATCACAAGAATTACTGAAATGTGACCAGAGACACAAAATAAGCAAATGTTTGAAAAGCGGTGGTGATCGACTGGCCTGACACTGGGTTGCCCCGCAACTCCAGTTTGTAAAAACCAACATATCCACAAAGCACAATAAGGTGAAGCTCAACAAAACATGTTATGACCACAGCTTTTTCTTAACTGGAAATTTTAAAAAGAAATTTAAATTTTTAAAGAGAGATTCTTCATTTTAATGGAAATTATGACTGAATTTCATCAAGTGGATGATGTGTCCTTTTGGATTTGAGTAAATATTACATTTAACTGGATTATGTGTATCACTGTTTTGAGACAAAATTATGTATGGTATGGCCCAATAAGCATATGCTTGTCAAGTGCACATTGATATAATAAATTTTTTCACCTTTAATTAATTGCACTAGTAGATTTCTTGATTTGAGATGTCTTCACACTCCTGGAGTAAATTCAGCTTGAATCATGGTATATTCTTTGATGAACTACTCAATTTTGTTGAGTAACAATTATTTAGAATTTTTAGATTTAAGTTCTTAAATATATGTATGGTGGGAAGTTGTACTAGCTTGTTAAGTAAACATCAGCCTCATAAACCTTAGAGATTTCTGTGGTTATGTGTGATGGTTTAAATAGTATACTTATCTAATTTTTAAACATTATCCTTTTCATGGCATGTCTTATATTATCTTCCAAATCTCTTCTACAGGTATTATCTGCTCAGATTTTCTATTTTTACTTCAGTTAGTTTTGTTACTCAAAAATCACCCAGTTCCTTTCGGCCAGAAAATCATTCAACTCCTTTTGGTTTTCAAATTTATTGCTGTTGAATTGCAGGTAATATTCTATCATTGTTCTCTTAAGCTCTTCCAAATCTTTTGTTATATTTCCTTTCCTCCATCCCAACCCACTAAGATGGAATCTTTAAAATTTCTTTTACTGCCCCACTCCATACACACACACACACACACACACACACACAAGATTTCCAGAACACTATTCCTTAATCCCTGGGTCTTGCTAATCTATAAAACGGGTACAGTTTTTTCAGTTTAGATTTTTAAGTCATAAAATTGCACACAGGTACAATTACCTTTGATTATCCTTGACCACAAGATGAAGTCTTTGTCTTGATTTTACAAGCCATACTGTTTAAATAATATGTATCTTTAAATACTAGAGTCATTCAACAACCAAGACACACACTGTCGGAGGTGTGTGGGAAATGCCACTGAGGGAAGAAATACATCTTCCATTTCACATTTATTCAGGGGTATCTGCTTATTAAATGAAATCAAGGATGAAACTGGTAGCAGAATTTAAATCTCTCTCTGTTTTTCCCTCCTATTCTCCCTCTCCTGCTCCCACACCAAATAACTTAACTCAAGGCAATTATTGGGTTTTTCCATAGCAGAATAAATATATCATCTATGTTAAATTTAAGACTTAAAAATACATAGTGACGGCATCATCTTAAATTTACTATGCATCATTTTTTCTTCTTGAGATGTTAAGCTCTTCTTTGATTTTTCCTTTAGTTAAGACTCTGATTTGAGTATATTTTTCAGATAGAGGATAAAGTGGTATACTCTCTGATCTCCTGAATTTGGGGAAAATTGTCTTTCCATTGGCTGATTAGACAGATGATATCTTGGCTGGGTATATGATTCTTGAGCTGTAACCTCTCAGTAACCTATTAAACTAATCCCACTGTTTTCTAGCATCCAATATTGCAAATGATATGCCTAATACCACAAAGTTATGATTTTCTTTCCAGGTTATCTATTCTCTGGAAACTTCTAAGATTTCCTTTTTATTCTTGAAATTCTGAAAAGCCATTAAGATAGGCCTTGGTGTATGACTTTGTAAATTAATTCTTTCCTGGTTCACAGAAGGATTTTCCAATAAGCAGACTCAAATCCATTTTTAGCCCAGTCAGTTTTTCTTAATGATGAAATTATTACCACTCTATTTCTTCATTTTTCTCCCTACAGATCTCCTGGTGTTTATATGTATGTTTTTAGAATATTTTCTAAGATTATTAACTTTTATTTAATAATATTCATCATTGTGTAATTTTACTCTGCATTGTTAGAATTTTCTACCATTTAATCTTCAGGAAAAAAAAGTGTTTCTCATCAGTGACCATAGGAAGGTTTTTGTGGCATGTGATCTGAACCATAACTACTGATTTATTAAAATTATCTTTTCATTCTGTCACTGATTTGGCCACAAAGGGAGCCATTTATTCTTCCCTCAGTAACTGGGTCTCCTTGTTATTATTCTTTGCTGAAAGATTTCTGTCCCAGTGGCACTTGTATAGTGATGATATCTTTATCATTGTTCTTTACCAGTTGGAGCCACAGTCGAGAGAATGGTAGAAAGCACACATTTGGTACTTGATGGTTGACAGTGAAGGCACTGGTAGTTGTTAACAATTTGATGACATACAAAGGAACAATTTGGCTTCTAGTATTTCCCTGTGAAAGCAACAGCTCAGTTCAAGTCCTAGAGTCGGGAGCAACTCAGCTGCAGTGCAGTTTGCTTCCAGGCTCATAGGGATTCCCAGGATTGGGTGGGTCCTTCCCAAAGGACACAGAGGAAGAAGGCAGGTACTGTTACTCCCGAGCAAATGTAGGTGTGTCTTTAGTGACCATCTCAAAACCAAAGAAAGCCAGGTCTTCCTTCCAGGTCTCATGCTTTTCCACTGTCACCAATCTGTGGACAAGTAATACCTATGCCTCTGTAGGCTATTAGATACTTACTAAATATTTGTTAAATGAATTACTTAATGTCACATGACTTGGGAATGGGCAATAATCATGGTCTCCCTCCTCATGGTCAAGTGACCTTCCTACTATAAGCTCTTTCATCTTGATGTGTGCTGTTGTTGTCATGGTTAAGGTAGTTAAACTAACTCTGTTTGCTATGTTGTGGTCTTTTTCTACACGTGTGTTCACATAATATCCATTTGTGCGACTCTGATTTGCAGAGTCACCTCAAGAAATGGGCTTCAGCCTTCTTGTACCTCAGTTTCTCTAAAAATAAAATGAGTACAAAATGACATTTATACAGGCTTTTGATCTTATAAAAGTATAAAATGTCATTAATTAGTATTCTTTAATGCTAGCTTTTGTGACTTAAAAATATAATAATACTCTGAACTCCTTTAGTGCCTTTCATCTGAGAATGTTAAAGTATTTCGTAAACTTTTACTAATTAATCAAGCACCATTGTAAGGGAGGGACAGTATTATTATCTCTACTTAATGGACTGGAAACAGGAATTCACTAGATTATAGACTAAAGGACAGACTCCAGACAGGACAATTGCAGAACAAGAGCAAAAGTATCTTTGTCTGGACTTTGTTCTTAAGGACACCCAGACCATTGAAGGGCTTCTCTCTTCATGACAAATAATTATACACTATAAAATTTTTATTTTCTCTTTGAGGCAGAAGAAAATACTTCCCACTCATTCTTCCCCTCTCTTGAATATAACCTTAACCCAAGAGAGAGAAGTAGACATGTTCTTCAGCTCTCTGCATCTTAGGGATACAAATCTCTCCAAAGCAGATGGGCAGAACATAGACAAGATGCTCACAAATTTCTTCAGCAGTTTTTATAGACATAGCTTGTGTAAAGTTTCATTGTAAAGCAACATATATTAATAATGTATCATTGTTTAATAATTAAAATGCTTTCATACATTCATTGAGTCAACGAATGTTTATTAAGCATCTCCTATGTGTCACACACTATTCTCGACAATGGGGATACAGTAGTAAATAAAACAGTTGTTACTCTCAAAAAACCTTACATTTCACAGGAAATGGAGGTGAAAAGAAATAATAAACAAAGAACTACATATATTGTAGGAAAATATAAGAAGAAAAGTGGAGACCTTCCTGATGGTCCAGTGGCTAAGACTCTGCACTTCCGGTGCAGGGCACCCAGGTTCGATCCCTAGTGAGGGAACGTGATCCCACATGCCACAACTAAGAGTTCACCTGCTACAACTAATGAATCCTGCATGCTGCAGCGAAGACTGAAGATCCCATGTGCCACAACTAAAACCCAACACAGCCAAATAAATAGTTCTTTAAAAAGAAAGAAAAGTCAAGTTCCAACATATTTATTGTCTTCTCAGTTGCTAATAAAAGGTGTTTAAAAAGAAAAAGAAGAAAAGTGAATTGCAGTAGGGAAATGAAGAAAAAAGAGAGAGGCTATGCTATTCTCTACAGATGCCAGGGAGCTGGCATTTAAACAGAGGCATAAAGGAAGTAGAGGGGCCAGTCTGTGAATAAATGAGGGGAGATTTTTCTGGCAAAAGAAACAAGGACAAAGGTCCTAAGGAAAGAGTATGTTTGGCATATTCCAAGATCAACAAGAAAGCCAATGTGGTTGGAGAAAAGCAAACAAGATGAAGAGCAAGATGAGATTAGAGAGGTGGGGGCAAAGGATGGAGTGGTGCTCAGAACATGCAAAGCCTTATTGGCCATGGGAAGGGTTTTCATTTTTATTCCAAGTGATCAGTGAAGCAATTGGATGGTTTGGAGCAAAGAAGTGACATGATCTGACCTACGTGTTTAAAAGGTCACTCTAGCTGCCATATGGAGAATAGACCGCAAGGATGGAAGCAAGATTGTGTTGTAGTACTCTAGACTTGAATCAGATTGTGGCAATGAGACCTCAGAGGAAATATTAAGTAGCTAGATATATGAGTCTTGACTGCAGAGAGGATGGCCAGGCTGGGCACATATATGTGGGCTGGATGAGATCACCAAGCAAATGAAGGTAGCAGGGAGGAAAAGGAGTGCCAGGCTGAGCCTCAGGATGTCACTGTGGGAAATCCCACAAAGAAGATTCAAGAGTGACCAGGCAGATAGGAGATGAACCAGGAGGGTGATATCCTGGAGGTCAAGTGGGAAAAAAAAAAGTATGTTTCAAAGAAGAGAGAATCACTAACTGTATGAAATGGTGTTGAGCAAAATAAGGTCTGAAAACTGACCATTAAATAGTGAAAAACTGGTCTAATTAAAGCCTCTAAGAGAAGAATTTCGAGAGAATAATGATAATAAAAGTCAGATGGCAGTAGAATAAGTTTTCTTTACAGAAATCTCTCATATCCTTCTTTCTGACTAAATTCTGAATTGCTTAGGTCTCTTTCTCATCAGAGGAACTTTCTCCAACCCTGAGAAGCTCTGACTTAATTTAAACTTCTAACACTTGTGTTTTCTTGGTGTTTTTTGTATTTGTTTTTCTATTCGTTAGCAAAATATTATTTTCCTATTTCAGTCATCATTTTTTCAACAAATATTTATTCAATATCTGAAAAACACTTCCTTGGACAGCTACAATGATTTTCACAGATAGTATTTTAAAATTTCTGGGAGATAATCGATAATCAAGAAAAATCTTATTGTTTTGGTAATATTATTTTTCTGGTGAGATATTTACTCCCATTACATATCTAAACTGGTACAAGCACAATTTGTTGCAATAAAGTGGCTACAGAATACTCTTGGGTTAACCGAAATTTGGATAGCAGAAAATCCAGCTAGGCTACAAACCTTCTCCCTTTATATGGAGCTCAATACAGGCTTGCATGTTATAAAAAAAGTGTGCTAGATTTTCCAGAAAATGGTCTGGATAAAAGAAAGGCAGAGATAAAACTGACACATTTTCTAATAGTATGGGGAATTAGATACTGAGACTAGTCCTTCTGATGAATAAAGTATTTGTAAAGTTTTTCAAAATATATTTTAGCCAGTTGGCAAAAAATCAAGGAATCTCTAGAGACCAAATGGAAAGCAAAAGCAAGAACCTGAAAAGGTAAATGGATTTCCACCGTGTCTTAGCGCAGATTCCCTAGAAGCAGAAACTGAGGCCAGAACTTATATACATGGATATAGTCTCATCTAGAGTCTAGCCTTAGTCTGATGCAGGGAGCAGAGAGGGCAAGCATGCTGGGGCATAAATTTTACCACGGTATTATTCTTCCCAAGGCAAGTGGACCACATATTTGAACCCCCGTATTAGTCGAAGTAACAGTTAGAACCAGACATGGAACAACAGACTGGCTCCAAATTGGGAAAGGAGTACGTCAAGGCTGTATACTGTCACCCTGCTTATTTAACTTATATGCAGTGTACATCATGAGAAATGCTGGGCTGGATGAAGCCCAAGCTGGAATCAAGATTTCCGGGAGAAATATCAATAACCTCAGATATGCAGATGACACCACCCTTATGGCAGAAAGCAAAGAGGAACTAAAGAGTCTCTTTATGAAAGTGAAAGAAGAGAGTGAAAAAGCTGGCTTAAAACTCAACATTCAAAAAACTAAGATCGATGTGGCTCTGGAGCTTAGGTGTAGGGCTGCCATTTCACTCTATGAATTGTGGTCTAAAGTTCTAGGTGAGAGACTAGTGGATGCAGCACCCTATGAGCAAGTGAAACTGGACTAATGACAAAGGAGGAAAACGGTAATAGAACTAAGTTTAGGACTGTGTAGCATTTCCTTCAGATAGAATTACATTTACCAACAGGCCTGTGATTCATGGAAACATAACAATGCTGTCATACTGTTATCTAACATGGTTGACAAGATTATAAAGAGTCCATCTTAAAGAGATCAAGCCCTGAGCCTTTGGAGTGGGAGCACTAACCCCAAGACCATAGACTACCAGAGAACTAACCCTAGGGAGTATCAAATAGTGAGAACTCACACAAAGGAAACCACTTGAATACAAGATCTGGCATCACCCAACCACCAGTAGCACCCTGTGCAGGATGCCTCATCTAAATAATTCTTTGCGACCCCATGGACTGTAGCCTGTCAGGCTCCTCCATACATGGGATTTTCCAGGCAAGAATACTGGAGTGGGTTGCCATTTCCTTCTCCAGGGGATCTTCCTGACCCAGGGATCAAACCTGGGTCTCCTGCACTGCAGGCAGACTCTTTACCATCTGAGCCACCAGGGATGCCCATCTAAACAACAAACAAAACAAAAACACAAACCCAATCATCAGCAGACAGGATGACCACCCCACTCAGCCCTGCCCATCAGAGGAAAAAAACAAACAAACGAAAACTCAGCACAAATCTCACCCTATAGCAACCTTACACAAACCACTGGACCACCTTAGAGGGGAAGAAAGCAAAAGGAAGAAAGAATTCAGCCTTGAAATCTGGGAAAAGGAGACCTCAAACACAATAAGTTAAAAAAAAATAATGAAAAGGAAGAGAAATACTACACAAAGGAAGGAACAAACTAGAAGCACAGAAGTCCAAATAAATGAAGAGGAAATAGGCAACCTACCTGAAAAAGAATTCAGAATAATGATAGTAAATATCATCAAAAACCTTGAAAACAAAATGGAGAAAATGCAAGAATCAATTGACAAAGACCTAGAAGAATTAAAGATAAACATACAAACAACAAAATTACTGAAATTAAAAATACTCTAGACGTAATCAATGGATGTGAGAGTTATAGATAAAGAAAGCTGAGTGCCGAAGAATTGATGCTTTTGAACTGTGGTGTTGGAGAAGACTCTTGAGAGTCCCTTGGACTGCAAGAAGATCCAACCAGTCCATCCAAAAGGAGATCAGTCCTGGGTGTTCATTGGAAGGAATGATGTTGAAGCTGAACCTCCAGTACTTTGGCCACCTGACGCGAAGAGGTGACTCACTGGAAAAGATCCTGATGCTGGGAAAGATTGAAGGCAAGAGGAGAAGGGAACGACAGAGGATGAGATGGTTGGAGGGCATCACCGACTCAATGGACATGAGTTTGAGTAAACTCTGGGAGTTGGTGATGGACAGGCAGGCCTGGCGTGCTGTGGTTCATGGGGTGGCAAAGAGTCGGACATGACTGACCGACTGAACTGAACTGAACTGGGAACCCATCATCAACTCCTGGAGCTTGCTCAAATTCATGTCCGTTGAGTCAGTGATACCATCCAACCGTCACATCCTCTGTCGTCCCCTTCTCCTCCTGCCTTCAATCTTTCCCAGCACCAGGGTCTTTTCCAATGACTCAGTTCTTCACATCAGATGGCCAAAGTATTGGAGTTTCAGCTTCAGCATCAGTCTTTCCAATGAATATTCAGGATTGGTTTCTTTTTGGATTCACTGGTTTGATCTCCTTACAGTCCAAGAGACTCTCAAGAGTTTCTCCAACACCACAGTTCAAAACCATCAATTCTTTTGTGCTCAGCCTTCTTTATGGTCCAACTCTCACGTCCAAATATGACTACTGAAAAAACAATAGCTTTGACTTGATGGACCTTTGTCAGCAATGTAATGTCTCTGCTTTTTAATATGCCATTCTAGGCTGGTCACAACTTTTCTTCCAAGGGGCAAGTGTCTTTTAATTTCATGGCTGCAATTACCATCTGCAGTGATTTTGGAGCCCAAGAAAATAAAGTCAGCCACTGTTTCCATTGTTTCCCCATCTATTTGCCATGAAGTGATGGGACCAGATGCCATGATCTTAGTTTTCTGAATGTTGAGTGTTAAGCTAGCTTTTTCACTCTCCTCTTTCACTTTCATCAAGAGGCTCTTTAGTTCTTCTTCACTTTCTGCCATAAGGATGGTGTCATTGGCGTATCTGGGGTTATTGATATTTCTCCTGGAAATCTTGATCCAGCCTGTGCTTCATCCAGCCTGGTATTTTTCATGATTTACTCTGCATATAAGTTAAATAAGCA
Organism: Okapia johnstoni; assembly: GCA_024291935.2. Taxonomy (NCBI): domain Eukaryota; kingdom Metazoa; phylum Chordata; class Mammalia; order Artiodactyla; family Giraffidae; genus Okapia; species Okapia johnstoni. Next base: position 108,829,645 of record CM044307.1, on the reverse strand, counting down.
GAGTGACAATATACAGCCTTGACGTACTCCTTTCCCAACTTGGAACCAGTCCATTGTTTCATGTCCAGATCTAAATGTTGCTTCTTGACCTGCATACAGATTTCTCTGGAGGCAGGTAAGGTAGTCAAGTATTCCCATCTCTTGAAGTATTTTCCACAGTTTACTGTGATCCACACAGCCAAAGGCTTTGGTGTAATCAATAAAACAGAAGTAGATGTTTTCCTGGAATTCTCTAACTGGGACCATTTCTCAGAAAAGAGAGTGAGCTTGAACTTTTAGCAGCCAACTCACATTAGCTATGGAATGGAAGTACCAGCCCAGTAAAAGGGTCTGAGGAGGGGACTCTAAATCACCACAAAACTATTACAGCTGACTGCTTGCACCACTGAGATGCATTTTCTTCTCATATCAAGTTCACTCCAGCTGGTTACAGTGTTTCCAGGACACTATGATGTTAATTCCTATGAAAATTTAGGAGGGACATATTATTGGAATGAATAGGGTCCACACTGTGGCAGTTGATCTTTGGGAGAAGACTGATGCTTGTCTTCTAACTTACCATCAAGCCAGGATAGCACTTCTAATAACTTGCCTAGTGGAGTGACCCAGATTCTCATTCCTGAGGAGTTGACCTCATCAGACCATGACTGCTTTACATGCCCATATACAACAAAAATGGGGCACTAAGATACTGCAAAATACCCTAGTTCACCACTGTAGTACACACATCCTACCAGCCACAACACCTAACATCAGTCATACCTCTTCACGAATATTAGGATCAATTACCTGCCAGTTCAGTTCAGTTCAGTCGCTCAGTCGTGTCTGACTCTTTGCGACCCCATGAGTCGCAGCACGCCAGGCCTCCCTGTCCATCACCAACTCCCGGAGTTTAACCAAACCCATGTCCATCGAGTCGGTGATGCCACTCAGCCATCTCATCCTCTGTCGTCCCCTTCTCTTCCCGCCCCGAATCCTTCTCAGCATTAAGGTCTTTTCCAATGAGTCAACTCTTCACATGAGGTGGCCAAAGTATTGGAGTTTCAGCTTCAACAACAGTCCTTCCAATGAACACCCAGGACTGATCTCCTTTAGGATGGACTGGTTGGATCTTCTTGCAGTCCAAGGGACTCTCAAGAGTCTTCTCCAACGCCACAGCTCAAAAGCATCAAGTCTTCGGCGCTCAGCTTTCTTCACTGTCCAACTCTCACATCCATACATGACTACTGGAAAAACCATAGCCTTGACTAGACGGAACTTTGTTGGCAAAGTAATGTCTCGGCTTTTAAATATGCTATCTAGGTTGGTCATAATCTTCCTTCCAAGGAGTAAGCGTCTTTTAATTTCATGGCTGCAATTACCATCTGCAGTGATTTTGGAGCCCAAAACAATAAAGTCTGACACTGTTTGCACTGTTTCCCCATCTATTTCCCATGAAGTGATGGGACCAGATGCCATGATCTTAGTTTTCTGAATGTTCAGCTTTAAGCCAACTTTTTCACTCTCCTCTTTCACTTTCATCAAGAGTCTTTTTAGTTCCTCTTCACTTTCTGCCATAAGGGTGGTGTCATCTGCATATCTGAGGTTATTGGTATTTCTCCCGGCAATTTTGATTTCAGCTTGTGCTTCACCCAGCCCAGCGTTTCTCATGATGATATATGTTAAATAAGCAGGGTGACAATATACAGCCTTGACGTACTCCTTTTCCTATTTGGAACTAGTCTGTTGTTCCATGTCCAGTTCTAACTGTTGCTTCTTGACCTGCATACAGGTTTCTCAAGAGACAGGTAAGGTGGTCTAGTATTCCCATCTCTTTCAGAATTTTCCACAGTTTCTTGTGATCCACACAATCAAAGGCTTTGGCATAGTCAATAAAGCAGAAATAGATGTTTTTCTGGAACTCTCTTGCTTTTTCGATGATTCAGCGGATGTTGGCAATTTGATCTCTGGTTCCTCTACCTTTTCCAAAACCAGCTTGAACATCTGGAAGTTCATGGTTCACGTATTGCTGAAGCCTGGCTTGGAGAATTTTGAGCATTACTTTACTAGCGTGTGAGATGAGTGCAACTGTGCAGTAGTTCGAGCATTCTTTGGCGTTGCCTTTCTTTGGGATTGGAATGAAAACTGGCCTTTTCCAGTCCTGTGGCCACTGCTGAGTTTTCCAGATTTGCAGGCATATTGAGTGCAGCACTTTCACAGCATCATCTTTCAGGATTTGAAATAGCTCAACTGGAATTCCATCACCTCCACTAGCTTTGTTCGTAGTGATGCTCTCTAAGGCCCATTTGACTTCACATTCCAGGATGTCTGGCTCTAGGTGAGTGATCACACCATCATGATTATCTGGGTCGTGGAGATCTTTTTTGTACAGTTCTTCTGTGTATTCTTGCCACTTCTTCTTAATATCTTCTGCTTCTGTTAGGTCCATACCATTTCTGTCCTTTATTGAGCCCATCTTTGCATGAAATGTTCCCTTGGTATCTCTAATTTTCTTGAAGAGATCTCTAGTCTTTCCCATTCTGTTGTTTTCCTCGATTTCTTTGCATTGATTGCTGAGGAAGGCTTTCTTATCTCTCCTTGCTATTCTTTGGAACTCTACATTCAGATGGGAATATCTTTCCTTTTCTCCTTTGCTTTTTGCTTGTTTTCTTTTCACAGCTATTTGTAAGGCCTCCTCAGACAGCCGTTTTGCTTTTTGCATTTCTTTTCCATGGGGATGGTCTTGATCCCTGTCTCCTGTACACCTGCCAGTACATCTCCTTTTATGTCTGCTCTTCTGCAGGCATGGAAAACTCATGTCAGCTGCATCTTTAAATGTATGCAGTCTCTTAGCTCTATGCCTTGAATACTACTATCCTCACTACTAGACAAGACCTCTAGACCCACTGAACCTAAGTTTGTGACAAGAAATGTAACTTCCCCCTAAGTAGTTCGCTGTAAGGGAGAGTTCATGGGACCACTTTTGCTTTGACCCCTTGATTTCTGGATGTATTTATTCTGTCTGCTGGAGAGTGTGGTCAGTCACTCAGTCATGTCTGACTCTTTGCAGCCCCATAGACTGTAGCCCACCAGGCTCCTCTGTCCATGGGGTTCTCCAGGCAAGAAGACTGGAGTAGTTGCCACTTCCTACTCAAGAGAATCTTCCCAACCCAGGGATCAAACCCACATCTCTTGCATCTCCTGCATTGGCAGGTGGATTCTTTACTACTAGCCCAATAAATAGCAGTGGTTGGTTTAAGGAATGTACTGCATCTTAAAGTATAGCCCTACAGTGGATGTCTTGGTGCCCCAGCCAGATCTTGCCTAATAAAAATTCACACTGGCCCCATCACTAGAAAATAGGCCTCAGCCAACAGGAGCCACCTGGCCCAGGAGGCTACATTCTCCTCCATTCTGGAAAGGAGGAAAATCAGCCAATGAATGACTGACACAAGGTACAAAAGGTCATCATCCTTGCTCAATATACAACTAAATCTATGATACAATGTGTGCTCCAAATCTTCCCAGTGGGATCAGATTGAACCTAATCTCCAGCTGAAACCAGAGTCATATGATAATATACATCTTTCAATGCTATTCTGTTTTGTTTTGTTTTTTATGCTTTTCATCTAGGGAACTGGACCAAAGCTAGCACTTCACCCTTGCAAATCAGCATCTCTATGCATACAATAGATGTGACATTAAGAAGCCAAACCACCATCTGAACAGCAATGAAGAACATCACTGCCATGAAGAACTATGGAAATAATAAACAGGGGGGTAAATACACAAGATCACTTTTTCTTTTTAAAAATTATTTAAAAGATAACTATTTAAGATAAAAATTAGTATTAATGCATTTTGGGGCTCAAAATGTATGTAGAAGTAAATATATCACATCAATATCCCAAAGCATAGTACTAGTGTTAGTCACTCAGTCCCAAACCATAGAGGAAATGTAATTGGAATTATACTGTTGTAAGGTTCCTACATTATATATGGTGTAATAATATTAACTCAAACAGACGTTTATAAGTTAAAGATATATCTTGTAATCTCTAAAGAAACCACTAAAAAATACTACCAAGAGCTATAGCTAGAAAACTATCAGAAGAACTAGAATGAAATCCTAGAAAGAAAATTCTAGAGTAATTGTCAGACTAGTTGAAAGCCTAAGGCTCAACTGATGTTATTTGCAAAAGATGCATTTAAATATAAAGACATACAGAAGTTGAAAGAAAAAGGATGTTAATAAACATATTATCCAATCCCTAAGACTAAGCAATTCAATGTGACTAGATTATTTCCACACAAGAAGTATTACCAGAGATGGGGGTTATTTTATACTGATGAAAAGATTTATTCATCAGGAAGACATAATTCTAAATGTGTACTCATCTAAGTACAGAGCTTAAAAGTAAATGAGGCATAAAAGAACAGATGGGAAAATAGACAAATTCAATTAATGCCCCTCTCAAAATAATTGATAGAATAACTAGCCAAAACTATCAGTAAGGATATGAAAGACTTGGCAGAATTGCTAGAAGGCACATAAATATATATCCTGCAGACATTAAAGCATAATAGATAGATATTATGAGCATCTTTATGCCAATAAATTTAATAGCTTCATAAATGGAAAAACTGTCTGAAGAATACAGCTTTCTAAAACTGACACAAGTAAAAATGAAAAATATGAATAGCCTTATACCTATTTTTAAAATTGATGTAATTAAACAACTTCTGAAAAAGAAAATTCCAGGTTTCGATGACCTCATTGTTGATGTCTATTAAACATGTAAGGAAGAAATATCAATCATCACAAGATCTTTTAAAAAACAGAGGAGGTAGATGCTTCCCAATTTGTTTTATGAGAACTACCGAACCTGACAAAACATTACCATTAAAAAACGGAGACCAATATATCTCATAAATGTAGACATACACACACACACAACTTACAAATTATCAGCAAATTAAATCTACTAGCACTTAAAAAGGAATATATATCATGACCAAGTAGAATTGATTCCAGGAAATTTTGAGAAAATTTTTACATGATTCTGATAGACAGAGTGCCTGATGAACTATGGACAGAGGTTTGTGACATTGTACAGGAGACAGGGATCAAGACCATCCCCATGGAAAAGAAATGCAAAAAAGCAAAATGGCTGTCTGAGGAGGCCTTACAAATAGCTGTGAAAAGATGAGAAGTGAAAAGCAAAGGAGCAAAGGAAAGATATTCTCATATGCATGCAGAGTTCCAAAGAATAGCATGGAGAGATAAGAAAGCCTTCCTCAGAGATCAGTGCAAAGAAATAGAGGAAAACAACAGAATGGGAAAGACTAGAGATCTCTTCAAGAAAATTAGAGATACCAAGGGAACATTTCATGCAAACATGGGCTTGATACACGACAGAAATGGTATGAACCTAATAGAAGCAGAAGATATTAAGAAGAGGAGGCAAGAATACACAGAAGAACTGTACAAAAAAGATCTCAAAGATCCCAAAGAAAGGCAATGCCAAAGAATGCTCAAACTACTGCACAATTGAACTTATCTCACATGTTAGCAAAGTAGTGCTCAAAATTCTCCAAGCCAGGCTTCAGCAATACGTGAACCATGAACTTCCAGATGTTCAAGCTGGTTTTAGAAAAGGCAGAGGAACAAGAGATCAAATTGCCAACATCTGCTGGATCATTGAAAAAGCAAGAGAGTTCCAGAAAAATATTTATTTCTGCTTTATTGGCTATGCCAAAGACGTTGACTGTGTGGATCACAAGAAACTGTGGAAAATTCTGAAAGAGATGGGAATACCAGACCACCTGACCTGTCTCTTGAGAAACCTGTATGCAGGTCAGGAAGCAACAGTTAGAACTGGACATGGAACAACAGACTAGTTCCAAATAGGGAAAGGAGTACGTCAAAGCTGTATATTGTCACCCTGCTTACTTAACTTATATGCAGAGTACATCACGAGAAACTCTGGGCTGGAAGAAACACAAGATGGAATCAAGATCGCTGGGAGAAATATCAATATCCTCAGATATGCAGATGACACAACCCTTATGGCAGAAAGTGAAGAAGAACTAAAGAGCCTCTTGATGAAAGTGAAAGAGGAGAGTGAAAAAGCTGGCTTAACACTCAATGTTCAGAAAACTAACAGTGTCAGACTTTATTTTTTGGGGCTACAAAATCACTGCTGATGGTGATTTCAGCCATGAAATTAAAAGACGCTTACTCCTTGGAAGGAAGGTTATGACCAACTTAGATAGCATATTTAAAAGCAGAGACATTACTTTGCCAACAAAGTTCTGTCTAGTCAAGGCTGTGGTTTTTCCAGTGGTCATGTATGGATGTGAGAGTTGGACAGTGACGAAAGCTGAGCGCCGAAGACTTGATGCTTTTGAACTGTGGTGTTGGAGAAGACTCTTGAGAGTCCCTTGGACTGCAAGGAGATCCAACCAGTCCATCCTAAAGGAGATCAGTCCTGGGTGTTCATTGGAAGGACTGTTGTTGAAGCTGAAACTCCAATACTTTGGCCACCTCATGTGAAGAGTAGACTCATTGGAAAAGACCTTAATGCTGAGAAGGATTCGGGGCGGGAAGAGAAGGGGACGACAGAGGATGAGATGGCTGAGTGGCATCACCGACTCGATGGACATGGGTTTGGGTAGACTCCATCGGTTGGTGATGAACAGGGAGGTCTGGCGTGCTGCGATTCATGGGGTCGCAAAAAGTCGGACACGACTGAGCGACTGAACTGAACTTACGTGATTATTTCAATAAACATTGAAAGTCATTTGATATAATATAGCAGTCATTTATCCTGAAAACCCTTGCAAGCTAGGAAGAAAAGGGGATTTCTCCAACTTGATAAAGAGGATCTCTGAATAACCTATAGTTAATACCATATTTAATAATGATTATTCCCCCTGAGATTAGCAAAGGCTAAGATATTTGAAATCAGCACTTGTATTTGTTAATAACACTGTACTGGCGATCTTTGCCAATGATAAACCAAAAAAGAAGGAAAAGGAAAAGTATCCAAGATTGCAAAGGAAGATATATAACTATTTTTAAATATCATTGTTCATGGAGATTTTTACCAAAGATTTACTAAGAAATTTATGAAAGATTCTTTAGAGTTAACAAAGTAAATTTCGCTAAGTCACAGTATACAACATATTGAAAAATACAGAAGATCAGGTGGAAAAAACCATGTAAAATATGTTTTACAATAACAACAAAAACATAAAATAGTTGGAAATACATCAAATGAAAGATGTGCAAGTTCTCTACATTAAAAAGGCAAAACATGGAGAAGGAAATGGCAAGCCACTCCAGTATTCTTGCTTGGGAAATCCCAAGGACAGAGGAGCCTGGTGGGATAGGGTCACAAAAAGAGTCAGACTAGACTGACTAGACTGATAAAACAACACAGAGAGACAGAGACTGGCAGCAGATGAGGGCCGACGGCCATGTATGCAGGCACCCCCGGATCACAGGAGGCACCCCATCCTGAATCTGCACTGACCTCCTGCAGCCTGAGGGCTGAGGAGCCTTAGAGGGCCACTGGCGGGGGTCTGCTGCTGAGCTCAGAAGCATACCTGGCATCATACCAGTGAGGGGGTCCGCAGGAGGTGGTCCTGGATCTTCCCCACCCCCAGTGCCTTCCCAGGACCAAGTGCTGGTTTCCAATTGCTGCAGTGAACCATTTCAAGCAGAAAAAAAGAAGAAAAAAGGCAAAACATTCCTGGGAGAATTTCAAAAAGATTCAGATAAATGGAGAGTTATACTATGTTCATGGGCTGGAATGCTGTTAAGAAGTCCATTATCCTTAAAGGAATGAAAAGGTAGAATGAAATACCAATTAAAATTCCCTCAGTATTTTTAGATAAATCAGCAAGCTGATTCTACAATAATTAGGAGGATATAAATCACTTAAATTGTTCCTCATTTTCAAAAAAACATCCAAAATTTTCTGATAAAGTGTTACAAAACTGGAGGACCTATGCTACCTCATTTCCAAGTATAAGTTGTATTTGTCAAGAAAATGTGGTAGCAGTGTAAAAACAGACAAACAGATAAATGAAAGAACAGAGAGTCCAAAAACAAACACTTATATGGTCAACTGATCTTCTCTACAAAGTAGCAAGGTAATTCAATGGAAGAAGAACAATTTCTTTGGCACATTATTCTGGAAAAATTGAAATATGTAGAAAAGAAACAAAAACTCAACTTCTGCCTAAATATAAAGCTAACACTACAAAATTTCCAGAATAAAACATAGAATAACTTTACAATATTCAGGTCAGCAAAGATTTCTTAGGACATAAAAAGCTCTAACCATAAGAAAAAACAATAAATTATACTCAATCAAAATTAAACTAGTGTTTCTAAAAAAATCTTTTAAGACAATAAAAAGGCTGAAATAATAATTAACTCTCTCTATATTCAGATTTTATTTGTAAAATATTTTTATAATATGTTTATGTTATAAAATATATTCAGAATATATTTTGTATATTTAGATTAGATAAGGAACCCCTTCAACTCAGTAATAAAAGTTCAAACCAATAAAAAAAAGTGATAGACTTGACCAGACACTTAAAAAGTATAGGAATTTCCAAACCATAAATAAGAAGATACTCAAGATCATTACTTTTTAAGAAACTTCAAATTAGAACCATAATAAGATATTACTTCACACTAATTAGAATGACTGAAATTAAAATTCATAATATCAAGTGCTGAGGAGGTGGTAGGAGTCTAAAATGTAATGGCCACTTTAGAAAAATAGTTTTCAGTTTCTTATAAATTTAAGCATCATATATCCTACCTCCCAGCAATCCTATTTCTAGACATTTACCCCAAATAAATGAAAAGATATATTTACAAAAAGACATGTACAAGAAAGTTTGAGCAATTTTATTCCTGGTAACAAAATATTGATAAATATGAAACAATCTATTGGTCCATCAACATGTGATTGTAATATTTTAAGAACATGGAGTACTTAACAACAGGAAGGATCAAACTACTGATACATACAACAAAGATGAATTTCAAAACATCATGTTGAATGGAAAAAGCCAGACACAGAAGAGTACATTCTGTATGATTCCTTGCATATAAAGTTCTCAAACAGACAAAATAAAGTTGTGGTCATAGAAATCAGATTGTTTCTTGGGATAAGGATGGGGGGGGTGAAAGATTGCAAAGCGTACTAGGGAATTTTCTGGGACAATGGAGATAATCTACACATTAATTACAATGCTGATTACACAGGTATAGTCATGTGTCAAAAATTATTGAGCTACAGCTCAATACATTTAATTTTAGTAAACTTAAAATGTGTGCATTTTGTTATATGTAAAGAACTCAATATAGTTTAAAAACAATTTCAAATTAAGAATGACACTGTTCCACCTGTTCTCTCTAACGGTGGCAACAGCAACAGTAATAAAACCAAGGTTTATTGAGCAGCTGTTAGTTATGAGGCACTATGATAAATTCTTCATACATGTTAACTGATTTAACTTCCTAAGGATTCTTTAATACTTCATACCATAGATGTGATTAACTCCTATCTCTATTGTATACACCACAAAGTTGACCCACAGGTCATTGCATCAAAATGCTCAGTGACTAACAAGAAGAAACTGGTGGAACCAGTGTGTTAATCTAGGCATTCGAAACCAAAGTCTAGTCTGCTAATCACCCCATTGTGCTCTCTAATTTCTGTGCTGTGCTTAGTCGCTCAGTTGTGTCCAACTCTTTGCAACCCCATGAACTGTAGCCCACTAGGCTCCTCTGTCCATGAGATTCTCCAGGCAAGAATACTGGAGTGGATTGCCATGCTCTCCTCCAGGGGATCTTCCCAACCCAGGGATCAAACCCAGGTCTCCCGCATTGCAGGTGGATTCTTTACCGTCTGAGCTACCATAAGAATAATGGGATGGGGAGGGAGGTGGGAGGAGGGTTCGGGAGGGGGAGCACATGTGAACCCATGGCTGATTCATGTCAATGTATGGCAAAAACTACTACAATATTGTAAAGTAATTAGCCCCCAACTAAAATAAATAAATTTATTAAAAAAAAAAAAAGAATAATGGAGTAGGTAGCCTATCCCTTCTCCAGGGGAAATTCCTGATCCAGGAATCGAACTGGGGTCTCCTGCATTGCAGGAGGATTCTTTACCAGCTGAGCTACTCTATAGTTATTATTGATTGATGGAAAGATAAAGAGTTAATTTTTTAGCAACATTAGATTTCACATGGTTGGAAATTCCCAAGGACTTTGACACTAGGAACCAGGTAAGCATGTGTAAACCAAAATTAACATAATTAACCAGGGGTCTGTTTATGAAACATGGAATTGGTAGATGTCCATCATTTGTCCAGATGTTGGAGACAGGCTGCCAGTTCCTCAAAGCTAGCAACACTACCAGTAGCTGGTCAGTTAGGTTGGAGCATCATCACTGTGTGGTCCACTAGAATACTTTGGATGTTTCCTATTCTCCTTTCCATTCTTGGGCTTCAGTAAAGGGTCTCCAGGTGTTTTCAGAATGGGCCCACTATCATCTTCCCCTTTAACAACCCATGAACTGAACCAAAAGAGAAAAGGGTGTCGGATTGTGTTAAGTTTCTCAGTGGAGGGCATATCAAGATTTACACTAGAACAGCAGGCATTTTGCCATCTCTGCATGGAGTATATGTTTACTTGACAGCCAACAAGCTGGAACACACAACAAAATCTTACTTACGAAACTGATCTACACTAAAATCTATAGGTTTGTATTCACCAAGACACTCAAGAATTGGATTTCATGTCATGTAATCAGGTTTTATAAAACTTTTTTACTGCTTTGTAATCAAACCAATGGAATTAATTTGCCTTCCATTACATGTTTATGCATAGTTCTCAAAGCTATGATAGGAAGGCAAGGTAATTGTACTTCCTTTTAAACCATTTTTTCCATTTTTTAAAAATAATTTATTTTTCAGTTTATGGCAATCTGGAGTAAGAGAACTCATCAACTGGACCTAGAAAATATCATGCAAAGAAAGGTGTTTAACATTCGCATGTTAGCTTTGTTCCAGAATTAAATTAGGACTAAGGGCCAGAATTTAAAAGGCCAGAGTTTCTCTAAATGACCTCCTTCATCAGGGTCAACTGAGTGCTCACTTATAAAAGAGGGTCCTGGATTCCATTTCCGTGCCCACTATATCAGTGTCTCAGCTGAGGATCCCAGGTCAACATTTTAGTAAAGTTCCAGATGGTTCTTATTTACCCTTAAATTTGGCAACTTCTGTTCTAGGCCTGACAGAGAAGGGAAAAAATAGCCATCAAAGATTTTTATCTGTAAGAGGCAATTCCTAAAGTGAATGGAGAATTAAACCACAGCCAGCAAAAGAAATGTTCCACACCAGCACAGCAGCTTCTTTCTGCAAAGGGCTGCTTGCTGGCTTAAAAACACGATCTGTAAAATCTACAGCACACGATGCCATTATCTTCAACCTCACAAAGCGGGTTTTAGATCTGCTACATGAAAGACATAATAAACCACACAGATGGTACATTGAACTAAAGCAAATGCAAGGGGAGAATTTAATACCTACAGATATAAAACCTCAGTTTGTTTTTAAAGCTCCTTTTCATCTCAGGAAGAAAGACAGATTTAATCAGTTCTTTCACAGATGTTATCCCATGTCAGACTTGTGCCTGCCTTACTTGAGTTCAAAGGGGACAAAGGTAGTTTCTTTTTCTAAGCCAAGTTGGGAAGGGGCAAGGACTAATATAAACGAGCAGCCACCTTTATGCCCATGGCTCAAATGATGTGTAACATAAGAGGTATTCCTATTTTGAGGAAAATGAAGAACATGGTTCTATAGAAGCTTAAATGTAGCTGAGCTGTGGTTTCTTTTCTTGTTATTTGGTTTTTTACTTTTTTTATTAAAATGGAAATGAATAAGTGAGTGAACAAACGAACTAACAAATACTTTTAAATAATGTGACTGAGTATGCTTTATGTATTTCCTGTTCTTTGCAAGATTTTTCACCTGTGACTGGAGACTGCCTCAGCATTACAAATGGGCTTCCCTTACCTCATGAACTGAGACTGGCCTCAGTAAACCTGACAAGCTCAAGAGCAAGGAAAAGATCTTTGGAAACAGATGGCTCCAAGCCAGACTTTGTCCTTTCAAAGCAACTCAAACCCTAGCTTCTGTAAAAGGCTGGATATCATCGTGCTACTTTTCTGTCCAGGCTGTTGTCATCACTGCTACATAGCAGGCTTTGCACCAGCTTCTTGTCTTACTCTTTGTTTTTCTGAACTCAGCTGGGAAGTAGTCCTCAAATTAGTTCTACAGAACTATGATGCAAGGCCAGGAAAGAGGCAAACTAATTCTTATTACCAAAGCAGCACCTTCATTGAGAATGTATTAAATAAAACGTCCACACTTGGTACAAAATGCAAGTGCTTAGAAGAAAAGAACAGGTTTTGAAGGCCTTATCATGATGCACAGAATGGCACTGACGTTTTTTCTTACATATTCTAAATAAAATGGCCACCTTATAGGCTGACCACTTAATATTTGGGGGTCAGGTTTGGATGGTTAAAAGAAGTACGGTAGAAAATAAGTAGGCTTTTTAGAGGGATACCAATAGAAATTAGAGAAGCAATTCTGGATCCTTCACTTCACTGGCAAGGATTTTCAAATCTGCTTTTGTCAATATTATTTATTTCCTGTTCTGGCACACCTGGCACCATTTCAATTCTCTATCATTAGAATTTTTTATTTATTATATTCACCACACAGCAATCACTGGCATTTTCTATTATTTTAAAATGATTGTCCATTAATTGTCCTCTAAACTTGACATACAGGATTTACATGGATCAGTATTTGTCTAATCTAATTGCTCTGCTTTATGATGTAAAACTGAAACAGAGTATTTGGCGCCAAGATGTTGAAGAAAGCCGCATACCACTTGGAACCTTAGCAATGCTCAGGAAAGGTATTTTATGTCATAACAATTGGAGACTTAAATAGAAAAATGAGTGTTTCTAGGACTAGCTGATAATGAAATTCACATTTGCTTCTTTCATCTCTCTTGTCAATGCCTATGATGGTGATGGGGGTGGAGAGTTACTGTAAAAAACACAAATCTGTTGTAATTAGCTGGAAAGGCCTTATAAGCCTATAACTTATAAGGCTCATCAAATGTCCTTCCTTGAGCTGATTTTAGAGCTATCAAAAGTCATAACCCCGTGATTCTAGGAGGTATGATGGCATTTACAAAAATCTCTTATGATTTGGACATACTAACTACAATCTCTACCCTCTATTTTCATAGGACTTGAAGGGACTACAGATGGTAAAAGAAGTGAGATCAGGCAGTAACCTGGTACACTTAAATCGCTAATATCACATTAATGTACATAGTGGAGGAGCACAGGTTGAATGACCAGGTCTAAAATAGATGGACGCATACCTTCTAAATTTAAATGCTGTGGGGATAAATATACACAGAGCATACTGTTCCTGCCTTTAAGAAGTTTAGATACAAGAAGTATATTGTGATATTGCATTATTTCTTCTACGATTCTATGGATAATCACCTCCCTTCTTGGTAAGAACTTAACTTGAATGCATCATTTGCATACACTGTCTGTAGGAATTCAGCCTAAGAATGAAGGCAAAGACTTCATCTGATTCCCTATGGCTTGTCTGTTCTGAATTTATTTCACAGATCATCAAAAGCTTATGCATTTGAAAACACATACACACACAAAAAAACACATTCTTATCTGTGCACTGGTAAGAACGGTAAAGGAGATCGATCAGCTGAATATTTGGATTCTCTACTTTCAGCATATTTTATTTGAAATTTGAAATTGTAATTAAAGACAGATTTCACCAGATATAAATTTGAGATTTAATTGATTATTTTAGCAAAATTGAATAAACCATGCTGAATATTTTTTTGCCTCAGTTAGCTTTATGTTCTGATAAAATTTGCCAGAGAAGTCCCACTGACCTTTGCTATATACATACAAATTCACTAAGATGTTCCGATGATCAGTATTTGTGTTTTATTATATAAATAGTCAAGTTATGCTTCATGAATCTCATAATTAACAAAATGTATATATCTTTTAATTAATATAAATGTGTACATTTTTACATTTCAGCTGACACATTCTTACTGACAACCCCTCTATTACTCTCTCACCCTTCCTCTCTCAATACTTCAAAGACGTTGGGTTGAGTGCTTACTCTCTGGGCACCCAGATTACTATGTATATACTACTATATACAATTAATCTGATTACCCTTTAATCATTTTCCTTCTCATTTTTTTTATCCAAATCCTATAAGGACAGTGGCTTTGTTTCATTGTTCTTATTATCCCTCAAGTTTAGCACACAATTTGTCACAGGATAAGTATTCAATAAATATTCACTGAATAATTAAATGATACCTCCCCTTGAAAAGATCAAAATTTAGTAGGGCTGGAATATATGTATGTAACTAACTGTAATGCAAAACAAAATAATACGACAAAAGAGTTATTAATACTAGATAGATGTATTTGCTCTATTTATAGAAAATCAAATTATTTTTGCAAATATATTATAATCACTAAATAAAATATTTCCTTGCAGAATTTCATATAGATAATTTCACAGCACCTTTTTCCTAAGTGTGCTATTTCCCTGATATTTATTCTTTCCCTTAGAAAATAAACAATGTTTGAATTTTTAAATATTAACTTTCTATTTTATGATAATTTCTCACATAATTATAATGAACTTAAAGAAATTGAAGAGTTGTGTGTTGTTTTTTTTTTAACTCCTGTTTTTGAAAAGTTATCTTCTGTTTTCTCTCTGGCTTTGGGTATATGTGGGGGGAAATAGTGTTAAGTAAACTTGACTATAAGTAAAACTGAATTATGTCATTTATAAAGAAAGGGAATAAAGAAAGAATAAAAAAGAATAAAGAAAGGGAAAGAAGGAAGAGGGAAATAAAAAGGAAAGGAGAAAGAAAGGAAGGAATAAGAAAAGAGATAAGAATGGAAAATTTTTTTTCAGAGTCATGGAAAGTTAACCTCACTGTATAGAATGAGAACCATAGTCAAATATTTGCCAGATATTTGTACTTAAGCTCTGCACAATGATACCTGGCATTTGTTCACTATGAAAAAAATAAATACAATTGATTAGTGCCAGTCTTTTTTTTTTCAGTATTGACTAAAGATTGGTATATTTACAAAGCACAGTAGAATCTTCAGAAGCTTTTTTAAAATCTTGAAAACCTTCCTTATATTTCTGTTTCTGTCATAGTGATTACACAATCTCGTCTGGTTAATTTTAAACCAGCTGAAAAAGCCAAGTATTTCACTATTCCACAAATATGAGTTTAATCCTGAATGTGTTAGGTTCTAACAAATTGGTTCTGATTTTACAGGAAATAAAAACTTCCTCCTTTTAAAACAAACCAGAAATAAGATTCTTCTCCAAAAGAATGTATCATTTGATTATTTAAACCTACTGGACTCAAGCCTTCTTTCTTAGGAAAAGTAACTGTGCAGGTGGTGGATGACTCATGTGACTGCCATGCCTCAAGTTTCATTTGTCCTTTTGAAGAATCCTTTATAATGGTTACTATTGTCCATGGTCAAAATTCAATTACTTTTTAAAGGGAATAAAACCTTTATTTCTATTTATCATGAAACTTTCAACAACCACAAACCAATACCTTTTAAGGTTCTAAACAAGTGAGATATAAAAATAGTACTTATATTTTCAAGGATATACATACATATTCCAGTGGGGGGCTGATTTTTTTTAAACGATTTGTAATTTGAGGGGACTTTCTGCTGAGTGATAGTTAGGAGGTTTGGTTTCCATCTTGACTCCAATAACTACTAGTTATGGAACCTCAGTAAAGTGACTCACTATTTTTAAACCTTAGTATCTTCATCCATGGGCTTCCCAGGTGGTGCTAGTGGTAAAGAACCTACCTGCCAACGCAGGAGACATTAGAGATGCAGGTTTGATGTCTAGGTTTGAAAGATCTCCTGGAGGAGGGAATGGTAACCCACTCCAGTATTCTTGCCTGGAGAACCCCATGGACAGAGGAGCCTGGCAAGCTACAGTACATAGGGTCACAAAGAGTCAAGCAAGACTGAAATGACTTGGCATGCACAGCATTTTCATCTATAAAATTGGCATGATAGTACAATTACTTCATTAGGAGACATGTTGGGAAAATACCATTAAAATGTAAAAATATTTAGACCCATTGCTACATGGTTGCCTAACAATCATTCAATAAAACAGCAGTAATTTTTATCAAGAGCCAACTCATTGAAAAAGATCTGGAAGAAAGATTGAAGGCAAAAGGAGAAGAGGGCAGCAGAGGATGAGATGGTTAGACAGCATTACTGACTCAAAGGACATGAATTTGAGCAAACTCCAGAAGGCAGTGATGGACAGGGAAGCCTGGAGTGCTGCAGTCATAGGGTCACAAAGGGTCAGACATGACTTAGCAACTGAACAACAACAACAATTTTTATCAACGTTATTATTATTATTTCCAGTTGATGGCTTCATATTTGAATGCTATGGGCTTCCCTGGTGGCTCAGATGGTAAAGAATCTGACTCCAATGCAGGAGACCTGGGTTTGATCCCTGAGTCTGGAAGGTCCCCAGGAGAAGGAAATGGCAACCCACTCCAGTATTCTTGCCTGGGAAATCCCATGGACAGAGGAGCCTGGTAGGCTACAGTCCATGGGGTCACAAAGAGTCGGACATGACTGAGCAACTAATACTATTATCTTGCCTTTATATATACATATATATTATCATGTAAGTTCCAGTTATGAATTTCTATGTCTTAGGGAGGTTTCCTAAAAGTAGACCCTAGGGCAAGAATTTTAGCGTAAGGAGTTTATTTGGGTGGTGATTTCAGGAAGCCTCAGTAGGAGCGAGGGAAACTCAGAAAATAAAACTTTACAGGAAAATTTTAAAGGGGAGAAACAGGCGGGATCTTGAAAATATTAACCAAAGCACACATGATTTTTCATTTGTAAATCCTGAGACAGTCTTCAAGTTCCTTAGCATATATTTAAAAGATCCTGGCTATGATCTTAAGCTGCAGCTTAATAGACTAACCAAATGGCTGAGAGGAACAAGTTTTTCTCATCTTCAGAGATACTATTCTAGATTAGATCTCTGCTTAAAACCTTACTTAAGGGTGCTTCCCTGGTGGCTCAGTGGTAAAGAATTCACCTGCCAATGTGGAGGAACTGGGTTCTAATCCCTGGTCTGGCAAGATCCCACAAGGCATGGAATAACTAAGCCCATGCACCATTAACTATTGAGCCGGTGCTCTAGAGCCTGGGAGCCACAGCTACTGAAGCCCCTGTGCTGAGAGCCTGTGCTCTACAGGAAGGGAAATCTTTGCAACAAGAAGCCTGTGCACTGCAACTAGAGAGTAGCCCCCACTCACCACAACTAGAGAGAGCCTGTGTGCAGTAACGAAGATCTACCACAAGTATAAATAAATAAAAATGATTCTTTCAAAATAAAAAAAACATACCTAAGGAAGCAGTGTCTGCTAATCACATATGTGTCACATTTTCCATTCTTGTTCAATCATTGTTTAGTATACAGGAAACATTAGGATGCTCTTACTGAAAGGCTGTTTAAATATGGAAGCACATGTATACCCATGGCTGATTCATGTCAATGTATGGCAAAAACCACTACAATATTATAAAGTAATTAGCCTCCAATTAAAATAAATAAATTAAAAAAAATAAATATGTAAGCTTATCCTCATAACCAGCTACTTCTCACACTAAAGCTTAAGAAACGTGCCACTCTTGTGCTCTCTTATTCATCTGCAAAATATAAGTTTTACTGTCATAATTATCACCTTCCTTATTGGAAAACCTGTAACTTTGTGAATAGCAAACTGTATCAATTTTGTCAGTTTTCTATAAATATAATAATAATTATTGTTATTAAAATGGGTGTTTCAACTTTGAAAATAGCTGATGATAATAAATAGTGACGCCATTTACATGCCAAAAATGCAAAGGGAGAAAGTATACAACAAAAAGGCTGTAATCATGATCTCTTTGTTGAATCCAGCCCATAATTTCCAATGTCAGAATTCTATATCCATATGGTTCATGATAACACATACTTGGTTAAGTTGTATGTGTTAAAAAAACAACCCCTCCTCAGAGAAAAGTCTAGCATAACTTAATGAATAGGCACAGGTCTGAAATGATGGAGTTCAAATTATTTCTATTTAAGGGAGTAGCACTTAGGCTAAACTATGAGATAGTGCTTTTGGAATGTTGATAGCTTTCTCTTTAAAAAAATATCTGAAAGAATTTCATAACACCAGAAATTTATAACAGTTTTGAATCTGGAAACATGGATTTTATTGTTGGTCCCACCATCAATTTAA
This sequence comes from Okapia johnstoni, assembly GCA_024291935.2. Classification (NCBI taxonomy): domain Eukaryota; kingdom Metazoa; phylum Chordata; class Mammalia; order Artiodactyla; family Giraffidae; genus Okapia; species Okapia johnstoni. The sequence goes on along the minus strand of CM044307.1, from coordinate 108,811,171 downwards.
TAACAGCAGTCTAGACACGTGTTTCCTCTCTCTCTTATCTATCCTATTTTCGAGTTTTTGGTAAAAGCAAAGTATAGGTAAACCTACTCATCAATCTCATTTTTAATAAATAAAAATTCAATAACTAAGTAACCTTTCACATTGAAGTATATTGAATGAATACCCAAGTAATATCCACTTAAAGATCAATTTTTTTTCAGGCTTGCTGATTTATGATTTTTAAAACTGACACAAACAGGCTGTGGCTTGGTATTACTATTTTCTGTGTGGAACATTTCACTCACTACTATTCATCCTTGTGCTGTGCTGTGCTTAGTCGCTCAGCTGTGTCTGACTGTTTGCGACTCCATGGACTGCAGCCTGCCAGGCTCATGGACTGTAGCCCACCAGGCTCCTCTGTCCATGGGGATTCTCCAGGCAAGAATACTGGAGTGGGTTGCCATGTCCTCCTCCAGGGGATCGTCCCAACCCAGGGATCAAACCCAGGTCTCCTGCATTGCAGGCAGATTCTTTACCATCTGAGCCACTAGGGAAGCTCAAGAATACTGGAGTGGGTAGCCTATCCATTCTCCAGGGGATCTTCCTGACCCAGGAATCGAACTGAAGTCTCCTGCACTGCAGGTGAATTCTTTATCAGCTGAGCAGTATAACAGGGAAGTCCACTATTCACCCTTAGGTTTCCACTATTATTTATTCACCACATATATTTTAGCATATACTATGGGTTTCCCTGGTGGCTCAGCGGTAAAGAATCTGCTTGCCAATGCAGGAAACAAGATGTAGATTCAATCCTGGGGTCAGGAAGATCCTCTGGAGAAGGAAATGGCAACTCACTCCAGTATTCTTGCCTGGGAAACCAATGGACAGGGGAGCCTAGTGGGGTAATGTCCATAGCGTCGCAAAAGAGTCAGACATGACTTAGCAACTAAACAACAACAATACATCAGGTACTGCTACAGCTGCTGGGAATATAGGAGTGAATAAAATCTATACGGTAAAAGTAAATAAAATCATTCCTCCCAGAGCTGATACGTTAGTTCAATCCTCCAAGATTCCAGTAAGTTCCAAGTTATTGTTAAATTAATTTCATCAGGAATAGTAAATTCTTTGACTTGCAGATGACAAAGAATAAACTTGAGTATTTTGGAAAGAAAGGTAATTTATAAAGTGAAGAAACCTCGATGGCCTTGCTGTTGGTTTATGTCTCAAACTGTCTGTTAGTTAATCAGTTGCGTCCAACCATTTGCTCTCCAGGCTCCTTTGTCCATGGGCTTCTCCAAGCAAGAATACTGGAGTGGGTTGCCAGGCCCTTCTCCAGGGAATCTTTCTGACCCAGGGATTGCACCCAGGTCTCCTGCATTGCAGGCAGATACTCACTGTCTGAGCCACCAGGGAATGCACAAATTCAGTCTCAGTTCAATAATTAGAATGTCTTTACCAAGATATTAATCAAAACTACAAATTTGATTTTAGCATTAAGCATTCTCTCCCCTAGCTAGGGCCTCCTTCAGGCCTTCTTCTTGCTTGTTTTGTGCATGAATGGAAGGAGGGAGGAGTTGATGGGGAAGAGGAAAGAAGATGACAAGAAAAGTCTTAAACAAAAGTGCAGATGATCAACTTTAGGAAAATTATAAATGTTTAAAATACACCCAAATATTTCCTTGGAGATCAAGTCCCTGACCCCCTCCAAAATTTAAATTGGTTGTCCCTGTTATTCCCTCTTATATCAATATGACCCAGTTTTTCTCCTTCATATTAATTATCACAATTTATAAGATTACATGTTTTAATTACTTGTTATATGTTTTTTTTTTATGTCTGTTTTTCTCACCCAAATTGATTTGATGTCAAGGCATGTCCACTGTGTTTCCCACTGTTTACACAGGGTCCAGCACATTGTATAGCATAATCATAACTGTTCAGTGTATATTAATTGAATATGTGAGGACATAAAGCAACATGGATAGAATTCATTTTTTAGATGAATTAGAATTCTGCTTAGAAACTTTCAGTACCTCAGCATCATCCTAGTAGACAGCAGTCATTACACTATTAACATCAAGTTCTACAATCCAAACTTTGTTCTCAGTTTTAGTGTTATCCACAGAACACTAAAACTCTTAGTATTCACTTGAATTTTGAATTCCCTTTTTATTATTCAAACTTCTTTCCTTTTCTGCTATGTTAATCATAATACACATACTTTACTTGCCACGTGTCTCAAATCAGTTTTCAGATGGAGGCAGGAAGGAAAAGAAGGGAATGAATTATTACTGATTATAGTGTAAGTATGAAACTGCACCATTCTTCAAGGTTGAGAATGGCTCACCAAGCAAGTTGCCATGAATCTAAATGTTAGTTATAAAACTAATAAAAGATATTTGTTTAATGTTTTACAACATATAATGTACTTTCATCATATATATTCTCACATCTATAGTTCACAACAGCCCCCAGGGACAGTTAGCACATGGATTTTGGTCCAAAATTCAAATACGGATCAATTTAGGCTCAGAGAAATTGCATGACTTGTTCAAGTTCTCACAGCTATTAGGTTGGTCAAGCTATGACTCAGATATAGGTCAGCTTTGCCAAGTTTATTGCTCTTTATAAAATACCACTGCACTTCCTTCAAAAGTGAAATTTCTGTGTGTAATTGAAAAAAACAGAACCAAAGAATGGAGCTTTAATTAGGATTTCTTTTAGGAGCACAAGTAGTAGGCCTTCTTTATCACATGAAATGCCAAGAGGACTGGATTTACCTACACCCATGCCTTTGAGCTTATTCAGTACATTGAGACACTGAAACAAATTCTGCCAGGCATTTCTGAAATAAAGTGATGAAGTTTTTGAATTCTGCATTTTATCAGACACAGATAAAGTATTTTATATAGTGCTTGTCAAGAGAGAACGTCTAAAGCAGATCATTATTTAATTACAATGAAAACTGAAGTAAACAACATGAGTGATTTCTGAAAATCTAACCACTGAATACCACACCCTTGGCAACTCTCCTAAGACTCACAAGAAGACAATAGGGTAGATTGTGTTAAGAGAATATTAAAAATAAGCATTAAGTTCTGTGCCAAGACATAGCAAAAGATAGAATCTTGATGAAAACTAATGAATAAAAGTGCCTAAACTTATTTAAGGGACACTTCTTTGTTAGTTTTTTCACTTTTTGCTGTGTCTTAACCAACATTCTCCTGTGTTTTATGATTACCATGTGAAAGGTACAGTTCTAAACAGAAAGGAGCTTTCGATTAAGTCCATGAAATATTTTTTAAAAGCATAAACTTGAGTCAAATAAATGTGAATTTGAACCCCACCTGCTAGTTATTACTATTATTACTATCATCTATGAGAATGAAGCAAACTACTTATACTTTTTGATAACAGGACATAAAGGACTACTGTCAGGATTAAACAAGATGTCATATTCATCTATCCATTGCTTCATTCAGAAAGTACTTAGTACCAGGCATTGTACAAACCACTCAAGATACAGTAGTGAACAAAACAAAAAGTCTAGTAGGCCTGAAATAAGAAAGTGCATACCATAATGCATGAAACATAATTGGTACATAAGAAACACTGACTTTCTTTTTCAGTTCCTTACATCACACCACTGAAATCCTTGGTTCTTTGTTAACAGTAATTGCATGGATTAAACCAGCAATACTTAAACAATACTGGCAGCAGCTACTCTGAAAATAGAATAAAGAGTCTATTAAAAATAATAGTGGATAAAGTGTGTTTAAGATGAATCCTACTCAGCCAAGTAACTGCTTGTTCCTTATATTTGCTGAATGGAAAACAAGAAATCAAAACAAAACAAATAAGAAAAAGCCCTGGATACATGTATATCTGTAACTTATTCACTTTGGAGAATAAAGATTAGTCCATAACTGTCATAATTTCATCCATTTACACTTTTATATGAATATGAATCAGGCTATTTCCAGGAGTCAGTTACCCAACGTATTTATCCACACGTTGCTGAGGGAAGGAAAGAAAAACAAAAGAGAAGTTGCTATAGATGTTATAAAGAAAGAAGAGTCAGATTTGGCAGCTACTTGAAGACATAAAAAACAAGACAAAGGAAAAATCACATAAAATCTGAGAATCTTGAGTTTTTTGTCTATGGATGGGTTTATTTTTATGCTCTTACAGGGAAATTCAGAGGCAAGAAAAAGGACTCTGGTAACCTTAGTATTGAATGAGTGGTCGCATCAAGTGTCACTGATCTACAAGTTGCACTGCCAAAACGTGAAAACAAAAGGAAAATTTCTGCCATTAACATAAAGCCAGCAATCAAACCATGAGGAACAAAATCCGTGGTGAGTGGGTTACTCCCATTACCCAAATTAAAGTATGATGGGCCCAGTAGTCCTCTTAAAGACTGATTTCAATGGTTGCAATTGACTTGATACTCACTGAATTATTAAACATTTGAAATGTCTCAAAACTTACATCAGTGTTATTTTGGCTGATTTGATTGTATACTCCTGATGTAAACCCAGAAAGTAAGTAAAAGGAAGATGTGGGATTAAGGAAATAGTATAGAATAAGGAAAGAGGCAATTAGAATATGCAGAATAATGGGGAAACATCCCAGGATGGAAGTTTGGTAGCAGAGAGTACCATTCATCTGTTTTGAGCTGGAGGACAGAGGCTCCTAGACAGATGTGTCTAAGAAGAAAGCGTTGCTAAAATACCTGCTCTGTTTATTAGTTTGAATGACCTGGGGAGGGCATATAGCAAGAGTTACAAGGGAAAGTAAACAATCTGAAGTGAAACAATGATTAAATCCACAGAAAATAAAAGTTTAAACAATATGAAAATAGATTTTTAAAAATTAAAATCAGAAATAAAAGCAAAGACAAAAGCAGTTTAAAGACTTTATCATTATTGCTGTAGAGCTTATCAGGGTAAAGTCAAAAATGTAAATCTAACATAACCTGGTGAGTGTAGCATTTAAAAACAAGATGGTAAAAACCTTGTTGTTCGAAGGCACACTTTCCTGAGATGCTTCTTCACCGAATTTTAAGCAATGCTATTAGATCATGAAAGTCTACCATGTAAGTCAACTGTCTAGCCCTAAAATAGCACACAGTGATAAGCACACATGTGATTTTGTGATGCACATTCTTACTTTAGGATAAATGCTGAGGAAGAAAAGAAACAGCATGCGGAAAAGTTTACTGTATTGGAACTAACAAAGAGATTGAGCACCTCCATCCTATCTTTCACTTAAGTTGTCCACTGTTCCCAAACTATAAATGAATCTAATCCATGATCTGTGTTGTTCTCTCACTCCCTCAAGCCTGGAAAAGCACCAGACCTACCCCACCAGACATTCCTACAAATCTGTACACTCACATACAAATTTTCCCAAAAGAAGACACTTCTGTTAGGTATAAATGTAGATGATCCTTCTGAGATGAGTTGGAGAGACATGAAAACGGGTAGAAATCCTAAAGAGGCCTGCCACCCTCTCATTGTACCAGTATCTGCTTATAAACTATCTGCGTATCGTTGACATCAACAGACACTAAAAACTGACTAGTAATAACAGGATTGAACAATTATTCTGCACAACTATACGTGAAAAGAATTAACTTTAAACCAATAAAACCTTTTGTTACTATAGTCTGTGGTGATAATCAGTAATGTTAACAACTCAGATGATTTTTTTATAATGAGAGAAAACCACGCTCTAATTTGTACTCAGAGTGGTAATAATACCCCTAAAACATTTTATTCCACAAGCATATATATTTATTTTCAATTATCTCTACCATTTCATTGCACAGATCTATAAAATTACAAAAGCATGTAAAGTCCAAAAAAAAGTTGTAAACTTGGAAAGTTTTAACTGGTTTTACAGCAACTTGGTACTTTTAAAAATCAATGAGGCCAAATGTCTTATTCTTTGGAATTCAATTTTTAGTTTCTCACTTTTTAAATAGCTGTGCTATTTTCTATTCTTAGCTGAGATTCTGTTTTTCATGGAAAGATTACAATCACAGAAACTGAAGTGGCACAAAGATCATTTCTCAACTTCCATATTTATTAAGGTTACATATGAAGGAAAGTGTTTATATATAAGGTAACATTTTTAAAATAATTTAAAAATGTGTGTATTCATCCATCTCCCCAACAATAAAATGATGATGAGGGAGAAGGTAAGGGTGGGACGTTCTGGGACAATAGCATTGAAACGTATATTATCATATGTGAAACAGAACACCATTCCATGTTCGATGCATGGGACGGGTGCTCAAGGCTGGGGCGTTGGGATGACCCAGAGGGAGGCGGGTGGGAGGGGAGTTCAGGATGGGGAACACATGTGGACCCATGGCTGATTTGTGTCAATGTATGGCAAAAACTACTACAATATTGTAAAGTAATTAGCCCCTAAAATAAATAAATTTATTAAAAAATAAAATAAAATAAAATGATGATGAGAATGCTCCTCTCAAATGGTATTCAAAGAAAAAGTCTGATAATACAATGAAATTCTCTAGATTTAGCCTTCATAGAAGTGGAAAATATTCATTCATTCCTAGTTTCTTTGTCGAAAATACTTATTGGCTTTCTTCTCAGCTTACAAAACACGGTGAGTATTTTGAAATTAGTTTCTGACTTCCAGATCAATGGAACTGTCCCTTCTCCTATCTTTGGAGACCTGGTTGTTCAATCTTTCTTAATTAAAAAAAAAAAAAATTATTTGGCTGTGCCAGGTCTTAGTTGTGGCACTAGGGATCTTTGATTGTGGCACATGGAATCTTTAGTTGTGGGTTGTGGGATCTTGTTCCCACAAGAGTTGAAGGATCTGATCAAGGATTGAACCCAGGCCCTCTGTGTTGGGGTATGAAGCCTGAGTCACTGGACCACTAGGGAAGTCCCTCAATCTTTCTTATCTTCTCTCCCTCTCCTCCCCCTGACTCCCCCTCTCTCTCTCAATCCCACATTTCCTCTTTCTCTCTCTCTGCCTAAATTCTACAAGTCGGTAGCACTTTTATAATCCAAGAACCCTATTTTGTGCTCCAGGATTCTACTTACAACATTTCATAAATGTTTTCCTATTCAATTTGATACTTTATTGAGCATAGCCTTAAAAATCATCTTAATGGGCATAGGAAATGTCACTGTATTGACAGAGTGCAAATATTAAAATATTTTCTAAATGTTGACTTTTTATTGTTTTGTTTACTGTTTCTGTTTTGCTCCTTTAGATTATAAGACACTAAAGAGAAGACTTGTTTTTATAATTTATTCTCTTTAATGACCCCTATGCAGAGACTAAAGAGCCTCTTGATGAAGGTGAAAGAGGAGAGTGAAAAAGTTGGCTTAAAGCTCAACGTTCAGAAAACTAAGATCATGGCATCTGGTCCCATCACTTCATGGGAAATAGATGGGGAAACAGTGGAAACAGTGTCAGACTTTATTTCTTTGGGCTCCAGAATCACTGCTGATGGTGATTGCAGCCATGAAATTAAAAGACGCTTACTCCTTGGAAGGAAGGTTATGGCCAACCTAGATAGCATATTTAAAAGCAGAGACATTACTTTGCCAACAAAAGTCCGTCTAGTCAAGGCTATGGTTTTTCCAGTGGTCATGTATGGATGTGAGAGTTGGACGGTGAAGAAAGCTTAGCACTGAAGAATTGATGCTTTTGAACTGTGGCATTGGAGAAGACTCTTGAGAGTCCCTTGGACTGCAAGGAGATCCAATCAATCCATCCTAAAAGAGATCAATCCTGGGTGTTCATTGGAAGGTCTGATGTTGAAGCTGAAACTCCAATACTTTGGCCACCTCATGCGAAGGGTTGACTCATTGGAAAAGACCCTAATGCTGGGTAGGATTGGGGGCGGGAGGAAAAGGGGACGACAGAGGATGAGATGGTTGGATGGCATCACCAACTCGATTGACATGGGTTTGGGTAGACTCCGGGAGTTGGTGATGGACAGAGAGGCCTGGCGTGATGGACAGAGAGGCCTGGCGTGCTGCAGTTCATGGGGTCGCAAAGAGTCGGACACGACTGAGCGACTGAACTGAACTGAACTGAACTGATGCAGAGACTAATCTTTCATCCTTATAACTTCCATCTTTAGAGTGTCCAGCTCAGCCTCTCTGATTACCACTTGACCTTAAGCAATCTCCCCTTAAAGTTTCGAGATTTAAGGCTTTTGTCCTGCTTCCAGATTCCCTTGTATCAATGTGGCTACTTCCAGCACAGTTAGCTTCTTAAGGAATAATACAGTGGGATGGGAGTTAGGGCACAGTGGGTTGTATATGGAGAGGCCTGGAAGCAGCACAGGAATAAGCCAGTAAGCAAAAGATAATCAGTACTAGCACATTTCTTTCTTCAGGGGAAGAAAAGCAAAACAGTGAGAGAAAGTTGACCAAAGAACAGTTTGAGAAAAATAGTGTTAAGGATAAGGAATCTACTGATGGCAATACAGAGAGACATTTTATTTCTTCCAAATCAAATTTGGATATCAACGTGCAAAAACATGAATAGGTTAAAACATGGCCAGCATTTGTTTTTAGTTAGTTAAGCATTAGTTGATTTCTCTGAATGTCTATTTGGCTGTGATGATTTGGGTCAATCAGAGAGATAGTTAATCTGTAAGCGATTTGCAGTTCAGTTCAGCCACCACATAAAGACACAATCCTCATCTTTCATGTTTTAGCTCCTTTCATTTAAGCCACTCTAAATTTTTCTGCAAATTTTCAAAGACAAGTTTCTAAAGGAAATATGCTTTTGGAGATCAATCAGTGACAAAGTATAACTTGCTTCAGTAGATTCTCTTTACTGTAGCTACTGCTTTAAATATCTATAGATATTTAAAAAAGCAAAAAGAGTGACTTTTAAATTGAGCTACTTTAATCATATATTGGAAAACAGGAAGATTGGTTGAATGTGGCTTAAGGTTCATATTCTTTCACATAATAAAGATTTATTCAGATAGTATGGAAAGACAATTTATTATAAATTACTGATAAGAGTCTTCACTCTTAGGAGAAACAAGGTCTATAGGGAAAGCATCCATGGATAATGAAGTGTACCTGAAGCTACCTTCCTGTCATAAGATCAGAGTTGGTCTTTCTGAAACTACTCATTAAACTGCTGACTCCCTTCCCACAGTCCCACAATTCTATTCATCTTTGCTTTTAGATTGGCATAACAAATCTACTTTCTTGGGCAAATCTACTTTTATGGGAAATAACATAAAACAGTAAAGCATATATGTAAGACCTGGCTCTAAAATCTATAGGTACCTACACAGTCTTGTAAACTGCTTCAACTCTCTGAACATCAGTTCCTTAATCTGGGAAATGGAGTGCTAATGTCTATCAATTAGGGTTGTTATTAGGACTAGCTGAATAAATTAGCAAAAAAGTACTCTATAAATCATACCTGAATGGACTAGTGGTTCTTGGCTAGACCTGATAGACAGTGCCTGATGAACTATGGACAGAGGTTCGTGACATTGTACAGGAGACAGTGATCAAGAAAATTCCCATGGAAAAGAAATGCAAAGAAGCAAAATGGCTGTCTGAGGAGGGCTTACAGATAGCTGGGAAGAGGAGAAAAGCGAAAAGCAAAGGAGAAAAGCAAAGATATTCCCATCTGAATGCAGAGTTCCAAAGAATAGCAAGGAGAGATAAGAAAGCCTTTCTCAGTGAACAGTGCAAAGAAACAGAGGAAAACAACAGATTGGGAAAGACTAGAGATCTCTTCAAGAAAATTAGAGATACCAAGGGAACATTTCATGCAAAGATAGGCTCGATAAAGGACAGAAATGGTATGGACCTAACAGAAGCAGAAGATATTAAGAAGAGGTGGCAAGAATACACAGAAGAACTGTACAAAAAAGATCTTCATGACCCAGATAATCACTATGGTGTGATTATCACCTAGAGCCAGACATCCTGAGAATGTGAAGTCAAGTGGGCCTTAGAAAGCATCACTACAAACAAAGCTAGTGGAGGTGATGGAATTCCAGTTGAGCTATTTCAAAACCTCAAAGGTGATGCTGTGAAAGTGCTGCACTCGATATGCCAGCAAATTTGGAAAACTCAGCAGTGGCCACAGGACTGGAAAAGGTCAGTTTTCGTTCCAATCCCAAAGAAAGGCAATGCCAAAGAATGCTCAAACTACCACACAATTGCACTCATCTCACATGCCAGTAAAGTAATGCTCAAAATTCTCCAAGCCAGGCTTCAGCAATACATGAACCGTGAACTTCCAGATGTTCAAGCTGGTTTTAGAAAAGGCAGAGGAACCAGAGATCAAATTGCCAACATCCGCTGAATCATCGAAAAAGCAAGAGAGTTCCAGAAAAACATCTATTTCTGCTTTATTGACTATGCTAAAGCCTTTGACTATGTGGATCAAAGAAACAGTGGAAAATTCTGAAAGAGATGGGAATACCAGACCATCTGACCTGTCTCTTGAGAAATCTGTATGCAGGTCAGGAAGCAACAGTTAGAACTGGACATGGAACAACAGACTAGTTCCAAATAGGAAAAGGAGTACGTCAAGGCTGTATATTGTCACCTTGCTTATTTAACTTATATGCAGAGTACATCATGAGAAACGCTGGGCTGGAAGAAACACAAGCTGGAATCAAAATTGCTGGGAGAAATATCAATAACCTCAGATATGCAGATGACACCACCCTTATGGAAGACAGTGAAGAAGAACTAAAGAGCCTCTTGATGAAGGTGAAAGAGGAGAGTGAAAAAGTTGGCTTAAAGCTCAATGTTCAGAAAACTAAGATCATGGCATCTGGTCCCATCACTTCATGGGAAATAGATGGGGAAACAGTGGAAACAGTGTCAGACTTTATTTTTTGGGGCTCCAGAATCATTGCAGATGGTGATTGCAGCCATGAAATTAAAAGACGCTTACTCCTTGGAAGGAAGGTTATGGCCAACCTAGATAGCATATTTAAAAGCAGAGACATTACTTTGCCAACAAAAGTCCGTCTAGTCAAGGCTATGGTTTTTCCAGTGGTCATGTATGGATGTGAGAGTTGGACGGTGAAGAAAGCTGAGCGCCAAAGAATTGATGCTTTTGAACTGTGGTGTTGGAGAAGACTCTTGAGAGTCCCTTGGACTGCAAGGAGATCCAATCAATCCATCCTAAAAGAGATCAATCTTGGGTGTTAATTGGAAGGACTGATGTTGAAGCTAAAACTCCAATACTTTGGCCACCTCATTTGAACAGTTGACTCATTGGAAAAGACCCTAATGCTGGGTAGGATTGGGGGTGGGAGGAAAAGGGGACGACAGAGGATGAGATGGTTGGATGGCATCACTGACTCAATGGACATAGGTTTGGGTAGACTCCGGGAGTTGGTGATGGACAGAGAGGCCTGGCGTGCTGCAATTCATGGGGTCACAAAGAGTCAGACATGACTGAGTGACTGAACTGAACTGAACTCTATAAATAATCATTCTCTCCCTGTCTCCCTAAGAAAATAAAGTTTGTTTAACCCAACAAGAAAGGTTAGGCAAACTTTTAAAACATGGATGGCTAACTTTATACACAGAGACTCAGATAGTCAGTATTGGACCACAGAGTACTACAACTACTTACTTCTGCAGTTATAGTATGAAAGTGGACATTACCCATATGTAAAGCGGAACACCATTCCATGTTCTATGCATGGGACGGATGCTCAGGGCTGGAACATTGGGATGACCCAGAGGGATGGGATTGGGAGGGAGGTGGGAGGAGGGTTCGGGAGGGGGAGCACATGTGAACCCATGGCTGATTCATGTCAATGTATGGCAAAAACTACTACAATATTGTAAAGTAATTAGCCCCCAACTGAAATAAATAAATTTATTAAAAAAAAAAAAAGTGGACATTACCAATATGTAAAGCAATGAGTGTTGCTCTGTTCCAATAAAACTTTATTTATGGAGGCTGAAATTTAAGGTTTATACAAATGTTGCAAACATGAACCATTATTATTCTCCACTCTTGAGACCCACAAAAATATGTGGCATGCTTCATATGGCTGTACATTATATATGGGCTTCCCAGTGGTAAAGAATCCACCTGCCAATGTCAGAGACACAAGAGAATTGGGTTCGAACCCTGGGTCGGGAAGATCCCCTGGAGGAGGAAATGGCAACCTACTCCAGTATTCTTGCCTGGAAAAATCCCACAGACAGAGGAGCCTGGTGGGCTACAGTCCACAGGATCACACAGAGGTGAACACAAGTGAGTGACTGACCAACCAACAACCATGCTTCATATGGTCTGTGGACCACAGTTTGTCAATATCTGTTCTAGGGAATCAACAAGTGAATGAGAAAATTGTTCAGAATCAAGAAAGATCCAGTTAATGTAAGAATAGTTAGGCCTGTGGCAAAACAGCATTGCTTAGCATCTCCTCTGTACTCCCATGCTTGGTGTGGATACATCCTTTCCTCATCTCCTATAGAACTCATGTTCTCTGCTTTCACACTAAGGGAATATTTGTTTGCATGATAAACTCATGCTCAAACTCATGTCCATTGAATCAGTGATGCCATCCAGTCATCTTGTCCTCTGTTGCCCCCTTTTCTTCTCGCCCTCAGTCTTTCCCAGAATCAGGGTCTTTGCCAATGAATCTGCTCTTCGCATCAGGTGGCCAAACTATTGGAGCTTCAGTTTCAGTTTTGGAAGATGGAAAAGTTTAGATTGGTTGCACAACAATGTGTGTTTAACATTACTGAATTATACACTTAAAATAGTTAAGACAGCAAATTTTATGTTGTGTGTGTTTTACTACAGTTATATACATTATAATTATACTAAAATATTTATTATACATATATTTGTATACATACATACATTATATATTAAATGTACATCTACCATTGAAAAAAAAAATACTGAAATGGGTTGCCATTTCCTACTCCAGGGAATCTTCCCTACCCAGGGATTGAACCCACATCTCTTGCAACTCCTGCATTGGCAGGCAGATTCTTTACCACTGCACCACATGGAAAGCCAGAAGCAGGTGTCACCATTAATAATTTTATTGCTTTTCTAGATATGAAGAGATGCAAGAATTGGGCTCATAAAATCTCCTGAAAATATCTAACTATCTGAAGATCTATTCTGCCAGTTTTTCCCAGAGCATAAAATGCTCAATTCCTGCCCTCCACCTTTAACTCCTTTCTCAGGGTGCTGAAGGTCAGCAGCTGTAGCAGCTCATGATTTAATCCTTGTAGAGGGAGAAGGCAAGCGCCAATTTTTAGTTGGCACAGACAGAATACTTACTTGCTGGTTGTGGGTTTGAAACCTCAGGAGCTCACTAAGTGAAATGTGAAACTGGCCCCTGTACAAGGAGGACAAGGAGAGACCAAAGAAAGAGGCAGACCACTCCAGATAGGTAGGTGGCAGGTTTAACAAACAAGGGAACCTACATGTGAGGCTTGTCTTGGGCACCATAAGATGAATAGCTCTCTGCACCCACCTGCCAGAGTCCTAAAAGCTTACATAGAGGTTTTGGTTTCAGTCACTAATACCATAAAGAAACTTCAATAGCACATTGCTTTCTCTATACTGTGTCATTAAAAACAGCTCCCACTGTGGGCAAAATGTACATTCCAAGGACAGGGGAAGAAGTGGGGAGCCTCCAATTACCTGGGCACAGCTTGTAAGTCAACCTTCCATCTTGTCTTCTTGATGACTTCCTGCAACTTTAGTTTTCTCATTTATTATCTGCTTCTCGCTATAGACTATCATTTCCACAAGGAGATGAACCATATCCCTTTTATTAACTGTGTAACCAAAGCATATCGTACTTTGTCTGGCTCAAGCAAGGCATTCAGTAAACACAACTTGAATAGATAAATGTATGAATGAGTAAATGAGTAGTCATTTCCATTCCATTGCCTCTTGCACATCCAGTTTTCTTACCTAAATCCATAATCAATAAGGCTTTAATTTCCTTATTCTTGAACTCAATCCATTATAAAATAAATAAAATTCAAATGTCTTCTGGGAATCATTGGCCTCAGATTTAGACAGAAACTCTTGAAAACAATTCATAGGCAAAACAATACACAGTTCAGACCTGTTCTAAGGTCTGTTGGAGGTTTAGAAGTCTAAAAGGTAGATAGACATTTGCTTTCACAGAGCCTCAATTCCAGCCCCAGAGTTCCAGCTGGTTTTACATTGAATGTGCAGTAAGTCTAATCCACACATTTCTGCCTTGTATGAGTGATACTTCTTAGTGGAAATCAAGCATAGCATGCTCTGATCCATGTCAGGAGTAAGAAGTGGTAGCATAGCTGGAATAGCAGAACAATTTATATATTGACTTATAGTTGAAGCATTAAACCTGTAGTTTAAGGGGTAAAGAGGCAGAAATGTTTAGGATCCCATCGTGTCCCCAACACCTCTGGAGAAATGGTGAGCCTGGGTGTGGGGTTCCACTGCAAATGGTGTGTAATTCATACATTCCATACAAATTCCAAAGGTCAGGGCTTCCTCAACTGATTCTTTGTGTGTGTGTGTGTGTGTGTGTGTGTGTGTGTGTGTGTGTGTGTGTGCGCGCGCGCGCGCGCTTAGTTGTACCCAACTTTTTGCAACCCCATGGACTATAGCCTGCCAGACTCCTCTGTACATGGTATTTTCCAGGCAAGAATATTGGAGCAGGTTGCCATTTCCTACTCCAGGGGATCTTCCTGACTCAGGAATCAAACCCTCATCTCTGGCATCTCCTACACTGGCAGGCAGATTCTTTACCACTGTACTACCTGGGAAGCCCCTCAGCTATTTCTTAGATTACACTAAGTGCAAGAGTAGGTGGTAAAGCAGGAACCTGTTCTGTGGACAAAACCAGTGGGAGGGGAAAAAGAAATGAGAACTGTGACTCAGACCCATGAGGACAGGTAGAAATGGGGGAGGCCAGAAATTCTGACCTTGTCTTATTTAGATTTTGGAAGGGTGACTCTTTTTTTTTTAATTCTTTTTCTTTTATTAAGGCTTTATTTTTTAGAGAAGTTTTGGTTCACCACACATGTATAGCCTCTCCCATTATCAACATCCCCCACCAGAGAGGTGTATTTGTTACATTTAATGAATTTACATTGACACATCATCATTATCCAAAGTCCATAGTTTAAGGTTCAGGCTTAGTGTTATACCTTCTATGTGTTTGGACAACTGTATAATGGTATGTGGGCTCCCCAGGTGGCACTAGTGCTAAAGAACCCACCTGCCAATGCAGGAGACATGGGTCTGATCCCTGAGTTGGGAAGATTCTCTGGAGGAGGGCAGGGCAACCCACTCCAGTAGTCTTGACTGGGGAATCCATGGACACAGGAGCCTGGCAGGTTACAATCCATAGGGTCACAAAGAGTCAGACACAACTGTAGCGACGGCACACACACACATGTAATGGCATGTATCCATCATCATGTGTTGTACAGATTATTTTCACTGTCCTAAAAAAGCCTCTGTGCTCTGCCTATCCATTCCTCCCCTTCTGCACACCTCATAACCACTTATCTTTTTACTGTCTCCATAGTTTTGCCTTTTTCAAACTGTTTTATAGTTGGAATCATACAGTATGGAGACTTTTCAGATTGGCTTCTTTGTAAGTTATTTTTCAAATCTCAAAGGCTAGCAAGAAAAGAGTATTAAGTGGTACAGGTATGTTTTCTGGAGAGTCAAAGTTGGCCCAGGAAAAGGGATTAAGAAAAGAATCAATGAACCCAGCTACGAGTCAGGAAAAGCAGAGATCGGTTACACAGGGGCTGGGCTGGTGTAGGGACACACAACAGTAACGTTTACCATGCTAAGGAAAAGATAGGCATTGAGAGCAGGCAGCGGAACCAGTGGTGGGGAAAGGAGAGGGAAAAAAGGAAGGGAAGCTGTAATAGTTCTCAGTGTGCTGGATATTAAATAGAACCTTAGATTTCAACATAGACAAGCTTACTAATGATGAGCTATTTTCTCCTCTTCCAAATTCCTTCCTGTCTCACATTTCAACTGTAACTGAAAATGGCTCTAGAATAGATAGTTGGTTTCAGGTGTGATTATTACATTTTAAGGAAGTCAGCTTTTATGATTTTAAGGAGGGCAGCTTTCTTAGCTTTTTACTACAGTGGTCTATTTAAGTTGATTACCTTTCAGTAATAGGAAAAGCAGCCTAGGCCACTCTAATTTAGGCTCTTATTAGATTTTGTGGCTTTCAGAGAACTAACTGGTCGATTGAAATCTCCTACTTTAAGATGAACTGGCCTCAATCTACTAAGTACATAAACTGAAACTTCTACCAAAGCACTGGACATCTGGTTAAAGATTAGCTATTTTTAAAAGTGAAATATTCAGTGGAGCTACCAATAACAAGGCACAACTAGGGTAGCATGTTTAAAATATGTGACTCTAATACAGGACCAGCATCTGGTCCCATCACTTCATGACAAATAGATGGTGAAACAATGGAAACAGTGAGAGACTTTATTTTCTTGTGTGCCAAAATCACTGCAGATGGTAACTGTAGCCATGAAATTAAAAGATGCTTGCTGCTTGGAAGAAGAGATATGACCAACCTAGACAGCATATTTAAAAGCAGGAATATTACTTTGCCAACAAAGGTCTGTCTATTCAAAGCTATGGTTTTTCCAGTAGTCATGTATGGATGTAAGAGCTGGACAACACAGAAGGCAGAGTGCTCAAGAATTGATGCTTTTGAAATGAGATGTTGGAGAAGACTCTTGAGAGTCCCTTGGACTGTAAGGAGATCAAACCAGTCAATCCTAAAGGAAATCAGTCCTGAATATTCATTGGAAGGACTGATGCTGAAGCTGAGGCTCCACTGCTTTGGCCACCTAATGCGAAGAGCCAACTCATTAGAAAAGATCCTGATACTGGGAAAGATTGAAAGCAGGAGGAGAAGGGGATAATAGAGGATGAGAAGATTGGATGGCATCACTGACTCAATGGACATGAGTTTGAGCAAATTCCAGGAGATGGTGAAGGACAGGGAAGCCTAGCATGCTGCAGTCCATAGGGTCACAAAGAGTCGGACACAACTGAGGGACTGAACAACAATGATACAAGATTTAGAAAAATTTGTGGGAACCAAGAAATATTGGAAGACTGAGACAAGTCTTTTGGAGTAGAGCAGGAACTGACTGTGAAATAGACATAACTTGAGGAAAAGAGATCATTCTTGACTTTAAAACTGTAATCAAGACAAAATGCAAACTACCAAATAAAATGAATATATATAAAACATTTACTCACAGCATGTATCCCATGTATGATATTTTTCTTTTACATAAACACAACTATGTAGGCAATTGTCTGGTCAGTGATTGTTTCATTACTTGACCCAAAACTACAGTACCATGTTGCATAACACTGTCATCAGCTGTTCGTAAGAGCTGTTTTGTTTTGGTTACATTTATTCAGTTTGGCTTGGTTGGTCTGGATTGAATTTAAGACTGTTGAGCTCTGGAAAGATGTACTTTTGTCAACATAACTCAATCCATCTGTCACTAGATGCTAAATGTCGCAAGACTGGAAGCAACATCTGAGATTTTCTCTACAAATGCCATTAGCACTATCAATACTACCTTGAATGTAGGTCTGTTCTGGACCTGAACATATTCCAGTTATCTTGAATGTAGCTGGATGAATATGGTCTTTATAGTACCACTTACAGGTTAGTGGGTTAAGTTAACTCAATTGCTTTCCAGAGTAAGTGAGATACAGAATTTCATTTTATCTGCTCTATGCCTCTGGGTGGAAGTATAGTAACACTTCACTGGACTTAAGCTACTGGATCATTTCACTCTTGGGCCTATTAGAAATAATAGAAAGTATCTGAGCTTTGTAGATCTGTGTTCAAGTCCTAACCCCACCACTAGCTATGTGCCCCATGGGTAAGATATGTGACTTTTCTGGGATCCAGGTTTCACCTCTGTAAAAAAATAATGTATTATCTACTAATAGGGTTTTGTGTGAGCTAAATTAACTAACACAGATAAACCAATGAATTGGGGCTTTATAAAACAGTAAGTTCACCAAAAAAAAAAAGAGAGAGAGAGAGAGGGAATTCTCTTGCCATGTTCAAAGAGAATCCCATGTGATTTCATTCTAACTAGCTAGGCCATCACCTACTGTATTTCCATTTGTTTCTACTTCTCACCTATAAGCAGAAATAGAGACAAGTTTTAGTAACTGCATTCACATTTCGAAAGGATGGAATTCTGGCATGGCCTAGCATAGGTGTGGGCATGCATATTCCCTCTGACACTCACTGGTTCCATGAATGCAGGGTCTTTTGGTTCCTTAGGGTCTCCTTACATACAGATTGCATGAGCTGTGCCCCATTTTGATTTGAGGACTGATGCTGTTGGCTTTTCTCAAATTCTTGAATCATGTGAGCTTCCACATCTTCTCCACATATGCACGTTCTTCCCTTTGATTTCAGTGGTCCTAACTTCACATTGTCTACTGCAATCTAGCTTAGGACTGAAAAAAGCCATGGTACACTGGAACACTTACCAAATGGTAATTATCTGATAGCAATTTTTCCTGTTTTTAAAATTATATCAGCATATAAAAACAAGATTACTTAGATACAGAGGCTTAATTATTCTTCAAAGTAATTAATTTCAAAGTGATATAAGCCCATAATAAAATTTCAGTAAAAAAAAATGAATATATTTAAAAAGTACCTATAGTTCCCCATCTATTAATACAGTGACTATGAACATTTTGGCCTATTTTACTTTATTTTTTTCTTTAAACCATGACATTTTTCTCCTTTAACACAATTACAGTCACAAGACACATGCGAATTCACATTCTGCCTTTTCACTTTATAGTACATTAATTTTTGCAGTGATTAACAACCATATTTTAATATCTGAATTACAGTCCTAACAAGTAGATTTAATTTTATTCATCTAGCTTTTCCTTTTGGATGAAAAATATCAGTTGTTACCAAGTTTTGATGATATAAACAATACTGTGATAGATATTTAACTCATAAGATTTAGTTTTGCATATTTATTATTATTTTTTAGGATTCTGAGAAGTGAAATTACTGAGTTAGAATGGGCACAGTTTTATGGCTCATGGTATACTTTCCAAATGGATGTAAAAATTAATGCTAGGAGACCAATTCTGCCTATATCTCAGCTATAAGTAGGATCATGCTCCACACAGAAGTTGGCATTAAAGGACTTTTAAGTAGGTTTTGCTTCTTCATATTTTTGCTTGAAAGTGTTAGGTAGTCAGAACAGGAAACAGGAGTCCAGAATGGCGGTGGCTAAAAGACAAGGAAGGGAAAAGCCCGCGAAAATAGAACAAGGAAGGTCCGAGGACCAGAGTAAGGACCTCAGGGAGAACAAACAGCACTGCTGGCTAGCCCAGTTTACACAGGGCAGGCCCAGGGGGAGGAGAAAACATATAAAAAGAGGAGCCAAAGGGCCGGGGCTCTCTTCTCTTCGCGACTTTTGGGTCAGCATGCCCTCACGCTCGAGGATGTATTTTCCTCTTATTATCTAAATAAAACTGAGTTGTACCACAGAGCTGTAACACTGATCTATCCAAGAGCTATCACAAGTCTGTCTGAGAGCCGTGACACATGGAGGGCTTTAAAGTCCGTCACCTCAAATTTTTGTTGAGATGAGACAGAACTGAGGAAATTACCCACTCCCTTGACAGAAGGAAATTTGATGTATATTCTGCTCAGCTTTGTTGAGTCTGTTCTGAGTCACTGTTACCGATATACTTATTCATCCTGCAATATTTTCAGGAATAAGATAGGGTACAAATAAATACATAATACTTTCACCAGCCATGCACAGGCAGGTGTCTGAGACATTTTTAAGGTTTTGGGGAGCATGGTCTTCTAGTTCTGTGCATTATACTCTAAATTCCAGTTGATGCATAACCTCTGATAAGAGGAATTTTTTTCCTGTAACTCTTTCTATTGCTATTTTATTGTTAAAGAATCTACTTTACAGATGCTGCTGCTGTGCTCAGTTGCTCAGTCATGTCCAACTCTTTGTGAGGCCATGGGCTGCAGCCCACCAGGCATCGCTGTCCATGGGATTTTTCAGGCAAGAATACTGCAGTGTCTTGCCATTTCCTTCTCCAGGGGATATTCCCAACCCAGGGATCAAACCCAAGTTTCTTGTATCTCCTGCATTGGCAGACAGATGCTTTACCACTCTATCACCTGGGAAGCCCATTATATACAGATGGTGCCCAGTTAACACAACATCCTACAATCATTTTGAAAACATATAGAAAGATATCATCAAGGGAAAAAAATAACTAATATATTTGGGCCATATAACTCTGCTCTTAAAAACTAATTTTAGAGAAAATGCTTATTGAAGCTAAAATAATCTAAAACATTCACCTGTAGAGTATGGTTACATATAGCACAGAGCATTAGCAGAACAATAGTGTATACATGCCAAGTTGCTAAATCATGTTCGACTCTTTGCAATCCTATAGACTATGGCCTGCCAGGATCCTCTGTCCACAGGATTCTCCAGGTAAGAATACTTGAGTGGGTGGCCACGTCCTCCTCCAGGGGATCTTCCTGACCCAGGGATCAAACCTGCATCTCTCAGGTTTCCTGCATTGACAAGTGGGTTCTTTACCACTAATGCCACCTAGAAAGCCGTGTGGTAATTGTTAAATATACGGTTAGGAAGAAAGATTTTTGATAAATATATTTTGACAAAGGAAAAATGTAAGAATTAAACCTGAAAACCAAAGTAGCCTATCATCCTTTTTGTGTCCTGATTCAACAGAAGTTCAGGCCAATATCAAAGATCATTTGAGCTGTATAAAAACTGAGTTAGGACAGAAACTTAAAAATTACTTAGGTAGAGACTAAAACCATATGTAATGTTGAAAAATGTAGCCTTATTTTCTTTTATATTATCTAGGTAAATTCAATATTCATTTAACACTCATAAAATAACATATAACATACATGGATAACATAAAATAAGTTAAAATGAATATATATTTCATTATCACAGTGGGAAAACAAACAGTAATATGCCATGATGATGAAAATTCAAAAATATATGATATATTCTCAATCATCTACATTAAATATATTATGTTCTCAATTATTTTTATTTGGTAACACATTTTTTACTCTGATTTTCTGAAGGGCTTCATTCAGCAACATCTCTTCACTTTCTCATTCACCACATGTTTATCATCTACTATATGTAGGTATTATTCTAGAAATATTCATGTCTATTTCTCAACTATGTATTCTTCAGAAAGGAAACTGTGGTGGCTCAGACAATAAAGAATTTAACATTAGCCTAATAAAAATACAATTGGAAAGTCAAGACTGCAACAAGAAAATCATATAGATCACCATCAAAGCTAAAGTTTAGAATTTAGATATTCATTTAAATTTGATATGTTAGCATGACTATACATTACCAATGTCTGTACCAGTTTCTGAAATTTAATTTCTATAAGGAGAGTTCAAAGACAAAGGAAAAATACAAAGAAAATGAAAGGAAACTAAAAATTCAAGATTTAAACAGTATAACCTAGGACTACATACCTTAGGAAAAGAAACTGCTCCAAAGAAATAAAATACAACTATGATAGAAAATAAAAATGAGATCTTATTTGACATCATAAACAATAGAGTATTGGCCTAAAAGTTATTATTTGGAAAATATTTGCAAAAAACCCAATGATGTGACTATGTTGAATCCATCTAAACATTCATTTTTAATAGATAACTTCTAATTTCTCATAGATAAGACATTTGTTTTTCTAGCAGTCCATGGGGTCACAAAGAGTCAGACATGATTTAGCAACTGAACAACAACAAAAAGACATTTGTGGAAATAATTTTCTTTGATTTTCTTAAGTCCTATAATATGGTAACCTCAAAGGGAAAGCACTTTTAATGAAATATTACCCTCTTGAAAGAAAAGGTTTTTGTAACCCACAGGGAAGGTAAACATCTCATTAGGAAAGAATAAAACCCTGACTTGTAATACAATGTTATAGGGAAGGGCAGGCGCCCCCAGCCCTCCAAAAGCCTTAGCCACGCTTGCCAACATAATCTCCCAGTTTATCCTTCAAAGCTGCTCTTCTGGCAGTGTTTCTCCAAGCAGCTGTGGGCTTTGCTCTTAGTGCTTGTAGCCTCCCCCATCCTCATTATTGACAGTGACTCTTTGACAAAGTGTCTCAAAACTATAGCAAAATGCTCTGTAGACATACTTAAGAGAAGGGGTCGACACATTTCTAGCAGCATAAAGGCTGATTATCTTTGTATCTGAGCACAGGGGAGATAATCAGTGGGAGAGATGGGCCAGAGTGCACAGAAGCAGACAGTAGCCTGTGGTTTGGTTCTGTTCACTCCAGCATAAAGGAGAAGAGAGACAAGAAGCTCCTTTATGTGATTAGGGGAAAGAAAAATCTATACTTTCCATATGGGAATTTCTCATGTGTTTTCTTAATGAACACAGAGAGAAGTTGAGAGAGACTTTTAAGCTGTTAAAACTTTTAACATATTCTCTTTGGGACTGGGAGAGTATGAATTTCCTAATTTCATCAGAACCATTAATGACTTCAGTTCCTTCCTATTTCAACAAAGGAAGTAGAGGGATTTTTTTTTAACTGCATTATGATTTTGAAAAGCATTAGACAGCAGGAGAAATGATTTGTAATCATGCTGTGGAAAGAAAAAAATATTTTTTTTTCTTCTCTAGAAATGATTCTCATTGAAAATCTAAAAGCTTTTTAAAAGCTAGATAATTTATTATAATGGAACATACTTATGAGTTAGCATTTCATAAAAACTGGGAGGTTATCTTTTCTCCCAGGTTTATTTCTTTAAATGATGTCTTAGCCTCCAGTGAAGACTGCATGTTTCTATTTCAACTATAAAAAGACAAAACTGAGGAAACATCAAGAGGGACACATCGCCTCTTATGCTCATCGTTTTCCACAATTTTTTAAAGAGGTTCTTCTCTTCACCCAAGTAACTGACGTGAACAGAAGAAAGAGGCCAAATGCCAGATATACAGATCAGAAGCAGAAAATTATTCTTGAAAGTAGTAGAAAAAACAACATTGTCCAAAGCCCAGGTAACTCGATGTGCTGTAAAAGGGAGGAATGTACAAGCAGGAAAAGAAGCACAAGGTCCTGAATCCAGAAAAGGGACAGAACTACACCCTTGGACTCAAAATGTAGGCCTACAAATACCTTGTAGAGTAGGAGGGAATGAGCACGAGGAAGCTGCAGCTATAGTGGTAGTGATATTGAGCTAGCTATTGTGCCTGGCTAGAGTCAGACAGAGATTCACTTAAACAGCTAAATTAAGTGATATATGTACTGGGAATTTTTAAAAAGAGTTTAGTATATTTTATTTGGGACTTCCCTGGTGGCTCAGAGGTTAAAGCATCTGCTTCCAACGTGGGAGACCCGGGTTCGATCCCTGGGTCGGGAAGATCCCCTGGAGAAGGAAATGGCAACCCACTCCAGTATTCTTGTCTGGAGAATCCCATGGATGGAGGAGCCTGGTAGGCTATAGTCCATGGGGTCACAAAGAGTCGGACACGACTGAGCGACTTCACTTTCACTTTCATATTTTATCTGATAGAATTAAGTTAAAAGAAAGCATTTGTTTAACTCAGACCAGTTTCTGCAATACATAGGTCCGCACTCACAAATTTAATAATTTGTTGAAATGTACAAATTTATTGAAAGACACAAAATCTCAACACACAAAAACAAAAACACACAAAAGAAGTAAATGATACAAATAAACCTACATCTATTAAAAGTATTAAATTAATAATTAATAACATTCCAACAAAGAAAGCAAGGCCCAGATGGCTTTCCTGGTAAATTCTACCAAACATTTAAGAAAGAAGTTATACCAATTCTCTATAATCTCTCCCACAAAATATAAGCAGATGGAATATTTCCAAACTTATTCTATATGACCAGAATTATCCCAATACTAAAGCCAGTTAAAGACACTACAATAAAAGAAAACTATAGGCCAAAAGCTCTCATAAACTTAGATGTAAATATCCTCAACAAGACATTAGCAAATAGAAACCAACAATATATTAAAAGAAAATACAACATGACAAAATGGGATTTATTCCACGTCACAAGGCAGGTTTGACATTCAAAAATCAATTAATGAACATTTAAAAAATATATGTAAGTCAAACCATTATGCTATATAAAACTTATATGGTTTTACATAGCTTTTATGCTATATAATACTTTTATGCTATATGAAAATTATATCTCAGTAAATATGGAGAAAGAATCAACTAATATAATCTATCACTTCAATGAGCTACTGAAGAAAAGATAAAAGATTAGGTCATTAGATGTAGAAAAAATTTTTGGCAAAATCCAACAACCATTCATTTCCTCAACTTAATAGAGAATTTCTACAAGAAATCAACAGCTAACACCATTCTCAGTTTTAAGAAATTTGAAGTTTTTCCACTAATGTAAGGTAGATGCAAGAATGTCCCCTCTCACCATTCCTTTTCAACACCATACTTGAAGCTTTAACAATAAAAAGGATTGCTGGTTGGGAAAGAAAAAATAAAACTGTCTTCATTTGCAGATGATACAACTGACTAGGTAGAAAATCCAAAAGAATCAACAAGGAAACTCCTGGTATTGCTAAGCAATTGTAACAAGACTGTAGGATACAAGCCAAATGATAGAGTCAATTGTATTCCTATATACCAGCAATGAAAGTAGAATTGAAATTTAAAATACATCACAAATCACATTAGCACACCCAAAATTGAAAACTCAGGTATAAATCTAACAAAATACATATAAAATCTATATGAGAAAAACTATAGAACACTGATGAAAGAAATCAAAGATCTAAATAAATTGTGAGATATTTCACATTCATGGATAGGAAAACTCATATTAAGACGTCTGTTCTTCCCAACTTGATCTATAGACCAAGGCAATCTCAATCAAAATCTCAGCAAGTTATTACCTTATATGAAAGTTTATATAGAGAGACAAAATAACCAACACAATATTGAAAAAAAAGACCAAAATCAAGAATCTGACATTCTTTGACTTCAAGACTTAAGGACTTAAAATAATCAAGACAATGTGATATTAACCAAAGAATAGACAAACAATTCAATGGACAGGAATATAGACCAGAAAGAGATCCACATAAATACAGTCAACGAACTTTAATGAGGAACAAAGGCAATACAATGAAGCAAAAATAGTCTCTTTAACAAAGAATGCTGGAACAACTAGATATCCACATGCAAAAGCAAAATGAATCTAGACACAGATTTTATATTCTTCATAAAAATTAACTCAAAATGGATCACCTGTCTAAAATATAAAACACAAAACTATGAAACTACTAAGAGATAACGTAAGAGAAAATCTAGATGTCCTTGGGAATGCTAATGACTTTTTAGATACAACACCAAAGGCATGATCCATAAAAGAAATACTTGATAAGCTGAACTTTATTAAAATAAACACCTTTAACTCTGCAAAAGATAATTTCAAAAGAATAAGACAAATCACAGACTGAGGGAAATATTTGCAAAAGACACATTTGACAAAGAACTATTACCCCAAACATACAAAGACCTCTTAAAAATCAATGATAGGGAAAACAAAAAACCCAACTGAAAAAAAATGGGTCAAAAATGTTTATAGACACCTCACCAAAGAAAATATACAGATGGCAAATAAGCATATGAAAAGATGCTCCACATCATACATCATAAAGCAAATGCAATTAAAACAATGAAAATTCAGAATACTGGAAATGCTAAAAGCTGGTAAGGATGAAGAACAGTAAGGAATTCTCATTCATTGCTGATGAGAATGTAAAATAGTACAGCCACTTTGCAAGAGAGTTTGGCAGTTCCTCACAAAGCTAAACATAGTCCTACTTTTAAAATCATATTCAATTAAAAGATATGGAGGAACCTTAAATTCATATTGTTAAGTGAAAGAAGTCAGCCTGAAAATGCTACATACTCTATGATTCTGACTAGATGACATTCTGGAAAAGGCAAAGCTATAGAGACAGCTCAAGTTTCAATGACTGCCAAGGTTTTGGCTGGGGCAAGGATGGGAGGCTGGAAGAATAAATTAGGGAAACTTAGAACAGTGAAATCTGAATGACATGATAATGGTGAATACATGATATTATACATGTATCAAAACCCATTGAATTGTACAAAGAGTGACCTTAATTGTAAATTATAGACTTCAGTTCATAATAATACATCAATATTGGTTTATTAATTGTAATAAATGTACACAGTAAAATGTTAATGGAGAAAACAGTGTGAGTGTATGTCTATGGGGATGGTCTATGGAGACTCTCCAAACTAGCTAATCAGTGTTTCTATAAATCTAAAACTGTCCTAAAAAGTAAAGTTTATTTTAAAAAGATTTTAAAAAATTAAATTAAAAGTATTTACTCTGTCTTTAAAAAAGCAAATAAAAAAATGTTTGCCCTGGTAAAAACTCTAGTTTTATCTGCCTTTCTTTACCATTCAAAATACTAACTTCAAGATTTTAAAATTCTAAACTATCCCCAAACAGAAACCATATTTTATTATGTTCACTTTTTATCCTAATTTAGGGTTAATATATTCCTTCACATGTGCTTTGTTGTGTTACACATCACTCTCTACTTGATTCCATTGTTATTTATGTACAGGTCTCTTCTCACCTACTTGACCATAAAATATTATTTATTTCCCACAGCACTCTTGGCTATGAGGCAACATTAATACAGGAGTTTGGAGCTGAAAGGAGAAATGATGATGCACGATAAACTCTCTCAGAGCTTCACAACCTAGGAAACTACTAATTAGGACTACAACATGTGAAATTGGGAAGAACACAATTAAATCTGTAACAGCTTGTGTCTCTAATTTTCACTGAAAAAAACCTGCATCTTAAGCATATTTTCTTCAAGAAAATTAGAGATACCAACAGAACATTTCATGCAAAGATGGGCACAACAAAGGACAGAAATGGTATGCACCTAACAGAAGATATTAAGAAGAGGTGGCAAGAATACACAGAAGAACTATACAAAAAAGATCTTCATGACCCAGATAACCATGGTGTGATCCCTCACCCAGAGTCAGACAGCCTGGAATGTGAAGTCAAGTGGGCCTTAGGAAACATCACTATGAACAAAGCTAGTGAAGGTGATGGAATTCCAGTTGAGCTATTTCAAATCCTAAAACATGATGCTGTGAAAGTCCTGCACTCAATATGCCAGCAAATTTGCAAAACTCAGCAGTGGTCACAGGACTGGAAAAGGTCAGTTTTCATTCCAATCCCAAAGAAAGGCAATGACAAAGAATGTTCAAACTACCGCACAATTGCATTCATCTCACATGCTAGCAACGTAATGCTCAAAATTCTCCAAACCAGGCTTCAACAGCCCATGAACTAAACTTCCAGATGTTCAAGCTGGATTTAGAAAAGGCAGAGGAACCAGAGATCAAATTGTCAACATCTGTTCGATCATCAAAGCAAGAGAGTTCCAGAAAAACATCTACTTCTGCTTTATTGACTATGCCAAAGCCTTTGATTGTGTGGATCACAAGAAACTGTGGAAAATTCTGAAAGAGATGGGAATACCAGACCACCTGACCTGCCTCCTGAGAAATATGTATGCAGGTCAAGAAGCAACAGTTAGAACTGGACATAGAACAACAGACTGGTTCCAAATAGGAAAAGGAGTACGTCAAGGCTGTATATTGTCACCCTGTTTATTTAACTTATATGTGGGATACATCATGAGAAACACTGGACTGGATGAAGCACAAGCTGGAATCAAGATTGCTGGGAGAAATATCAATAACCTCAGATATGCAGATGATACCACCCTTATGACAGAAAGCAAAGAATAACAAAAGAGCCTCTTGATGAAAGTGAAAGAGGAGAGTGAAAAAGCTGGCTTAAAACTCAACATTCATAAACCTAAGATCATGGTCCCATCACTTCATGGCAAATAGATGGGGAAATAATGGATACAGTGAGAGACTTTATTTTCTTGGGCTCCAAAATCACTGCAGATGGTGACTGTAGCCATGAAACTAAAAGACACTTGCCCCTTGGAAGAAAAGTTATGACCAACCTAGACAGCATATTAAAAAGCAGAGACATTACTTTGCCAACAAAGGTCCGTCCAGTCAAGGCTATGGTTTTTCCAGTGGTCATGTATGGATGTGAGAGTTGGACTATAAAGAAAGCTGAGTGCTGAAGAATTGATGCTTCTGAACTGTGGTGTTGGAGAAGACTCTTGAGAGTCCCTTGGACTGCAAGAAGATCCAACCAGTCCATCCTAAAGGAGATCAGTCCTGGGTGTTCATTGGAAGGACTGATGTTGAAGCTGTAACTCCAATCCTTTGGTCACCTGATGTGAAGAACTGACTCATTTGAAAAGACCCTGATGTTGGGAAAGATTGAAGGTGGGAGGAGAAGGTGACAATAGAGAATGAGATGGTTGGATGGTATCACCAACTCAATGGACATGAATTTGAGTAAGCTCTGAGAGTTGGTGATGGACAGGGAAGCCTGGCGTGCTGCAGTCCATGGGGTCACAAAGCGTTGGACACGACTGAGTGACTGAACTGAACTAAGCATATTTTAGAAAAAGTTATCAAGAAAACCTCTCTATCTTGAATGATTATTTTCTGATTTCACTTTTAATAATTACAGTTGTTTTTTAAAAAAATTTATGGTTCTCCCCCTTCCCCCTTGGTTAAACCCCTCAATCAAACAAAGAAGCATTTACTGGATATTATGGGTAAATCTAATTAGTGATTTTTGTTTGTTTGTTTGTTGGTAATGAATCAGCTTCTCTAAGGGAAAAATACAGAGTGGTCATAATATCTGGCAACATAGATAAACACACACACTAGATGGTTTATTCTCATTATGCTGTTCCTTATCACTAATGAATAGGGTACAGTAAGGGAGCAATTTTTAAAATCTCTATTCATGCATTTTTGATGTGTTGTCTCTGATGGCTTGTTTGTCAGTTTGCTAGGGGTGCTGTAAAAAAAGTACCACATTTTGGTGGCTTAAATAACAGAAATACATTGTCTCATGGTTTTGGAAGTTAGAAGTTCAAGATCAAGGTTTTGGCAGTTATAGTTTCTTCTGAGGGTTGTAAGGAAGACTGTTTCATGCCTGTTTCCTAGCGTCTGGGGTTTTGCTGGCAATTTCTGGCTTTTCTTTGCTTGTAGACACATAACTCACATCTCTGCCTTCACATTCACATGGCATTCTCCCTGTGTGTATCTGTGTGTGTCCAAATTTCACCTTTTCATAAGGACATCAGTCATATTATGTTAGGGACTCAACCTACTCCAGTATGATCTCATCTTTACTAACTAATTATATCAGCAACACCTCTATTTCAAAATAAGGTCACATTTTGAAGTACTAGAATTAGGACTTCAATATGTGAGATTGGGAAGGACACAAATCTACAACAGTTTGTGTCTCTAATTTTCACTGAATAAACCTGTACCTTAAGCATATTTTAGAAGAAGTATCAAGAAAGTCCCTCTATTTAAACAAAAAATCTGTATCCCCAGTCTTTATGGCTATCCTAAGTAGAATCATGGCATTGAGCACAGGATTTGAATACCTGGATTTTAATGTCTCAAGCACTTACAATCATTTTAAACTTTGACAAATTACTTAAATGTTCTTCACTTAAGCTTTCTTGTCTATAGAATGGGACTAAGAATTATATCTGCATACACGGTTATTATAAATGCTAAATAAAAATTTACATACAGAATTTATGACAGTGCCCATCATCATTTTAATCCTCATCTTGCTCCAGAAAAAAATCTTCATAGTATGTAAAATCCTACGATCTGTCTCTCTGGTTCAGAGCTGTACCTCAAATCCCAATGTTAGTCATACTACTTAAAACATGATGGTGCGCCGTACAACCTTTATGAGATGAATATCTGATATTCTACTTAATTGTACCCCAAACTAAATTATTGATACTTCCACATGTAGAAATACACACACACACACACACACACACACACACACACAAATTTTCTCAACCTAAGATATTTTTACACACAAAATTCCAGTTCTAAGATCTCATTTTTTATACCAGAAATAGTGAAGCATCCACTTAGAAGCCTTTTAAATGGTTGGTGGTGGTAGTTTAGTTGCTAAGCCGTGTCTGACTCTTGCGACCCCATGGACTGTAGCCCGCCAGGCTCCTCTGTCAATGGGATTTCCAGGCAAGAATACTGGAGTGGGTTACTATTTCCTTCTCCAGGGGATCTCTCCAGGAATTGAACCCCAGTCTCCTGCTGAGCTACAAGGGAAGTCTTATAAATGGTTACTAGACCAATATGATAGGACAATCAGATGAAGTAAACCATACTTTTCCTGTATACACATCAGAAAAATAAGAATTATTTTTCCTTTTTCTCTCTAAAGGCAAGCAACATCTTGTGTTCTAGAGACTTTTGCTCTCAAATTTAATTTAAAAAGAAGCAGGATTATTTTAGAAAGAGGTTTCAGAGGGATAAAAAAGAGAGACATGTCCTAACTCCAGAGAGAAGAGATTTCTGGGGACTGAAAAATATTCTGGGAGGGACTAGTAACTCTAATGTAAGAGGGCATGGAATGTTTGGCGAATGAAACCTTAAAAGTTAAATCTTTAGAAGCTTCATGGAAGGTCTAAGAAGCCAAAAGTCTATGTGCTCAGTTACAAAGCCTCCAGCCTTCCAGTGGGCCATGCCAGCCTAGACAACAGGCATCTTTTGAGGTGATGTAATTAACTCTAAGTTAAGGTTAATTTAGTTTAGAAAAATAAAATTAGTCTGTTTTGACTAAACCATTATCTGATATAACAACGTAACCAAATCCTAAACTCTCCTGCCTTACCAAAGCCATCCTGAAACCTATCCAGTTTCTTCTGAAGTGAGATATACAGGGCAAGTGGAGATCTCCTAGGATTTTAGAGTGTCTCTTCTCTAGAAATAAAAACAATAAGGAAAAATAAAGATTTGTTGTTGTTTAGTCACTCAGTCCTGTCCAAATCTTTGCGACCCTATAGACTGCAGCACACCAGGCTTCCCTGTCCTTCACTATGTCCCAAAGTTTGCTCAAACTCATGTCCATTGAGTCAGTGATGCCATCCAAACATCTCATCCCCTGTCGCCCCTTTTTCCTCCTGCCTTCAACCTTTCCCAGCATCAGGGTCTTTTCCAATGAGTCAGCTCTTCGCATCAGGTGGCCAAAGCATTGGAGTTTCAGCTTCAACATCAGTCTTTCCAATGAACACCCAGGACTGATCTCCTTGAGGATAGACTGGTTGGATCTCCTTGCAGTCCAAGGGACTCCCAAGAGTCTTCTCCAACACCACAGTTCAGAAGCATCAATTCTTCAGCCCTCAGCCTTTTTATGGTCCAACTCTCACATCCATACATGACCACTGGAAAAACCATAACTTTGACTATACAGATTTTTGTCAGCAAAGCGATGTCTCTGCTTTTTAATATGCAATCTAGGTTTGTCATAGCTTTTCTTCCAAGGGCAAAGTGTCTTTTAGGTGAGCTCATTAAATTCTAATGTCAGAGAGAATGTAACCTTATTGACCAAACTGCAGAACTATAGAAAGATGGAGCACCTTGACGTCTGAGTACCTGTTACTAAACTATTTGACAGAACAGGTGGTAAAGGTATATTCTTTGTTAGGTGTAATGAGATGACTCACATTTAAAAAACAAACTCTAGATGATACCGAATAAATTTATGATACTAAACAGGAACATCTAGAAATAGACCTTTTTTCATACCAAAGGCAGCCATGAAGTGGTAAGAAACTTCTTTCTAAATCTGAGATCTCAGAACAGGTAGACAACTGGACAGATGGGAAATGGCCCACATTCCCCATATTTTTCTATTAATTTTTAAGAGAAGATGAAATATATTCCCTCTTGTGATAGGGAATAGAAGAGGTAAAAAGGTAGAAGCTTTTTAGAATCTTAATCTATTCAGAAGGCTGAATCTGACATGGAGATATTTGTAGAATATTCAGACAGTCCTGAAAGGTGGTACTTTTTATACTTGTAACAAAAAATGCTAAATGAATGATGACTTAGAAGAACAGAATGGTCTAACATATATTCATTTCAAAATGCTCAATAAAACATGAATCCATTTATTCAGCCAACAAATCATTATTGATCATCAATTGTATGCCAGTCACCATGCTATGACCTCTTCCTCCCCACTCTCCCAAAGCTAAGCACAATTAAAAAAAAAATAATATTACAACTACATATCATCTTGTATGTTCTCCTCTCAGAACACATTTACTTCCTAGAATCCATTTCCTACTCTAGCTAATGTTAGTTTCTTTCATTTTCCCAATACTCCTTAGCTGAATGTTGTCTTAACTGGGCAGATAAACCAAAAGAAACAAGTTGTTTGGGATATAATGTATTTCTAAAGTAGCTATAGAGATCAGGATTAAACATATACATGTTTCCGCACTATCCTAGTTTTAAAAATCTCTGGAATCTTTCAATGAATTCTTCCCTTTGACTGGATTTTTCTATTACTTGCTTCACTGACTAATTATCTTAGATCTTTTCTGCTCTTCAGATTCCAAAGAGAAAGAATGTAGAAGTGAAAATAATACTCCCTGAATGTTTCTGATACTTCAGGAAAGTGCTGGTCACTTTAAATGTTGTTGTTGTTCAGTTGCCAAGTCATGTCAGACTTTTTGCAACCCCATTGACTGCAGCAGGCCAGGCTTCCCTGCCCTTCATCATCTCCCAGAATTTGCATAAGTTCATGTCCATTAAATTGGTGATTCCATTCAATCATCTTGAGAGTCCCTTCAACAGCCAGGAGATCAAACCAGTCAATCTTAAAGGAAATCAACCTTGAATGCTCAATTGGAAGGACTGATGCTGAAGCTGAAGCTCCAATACTTTGGCCACTTACTTCGAACAGCCAACTCACTGGAAAATCCCTGATGCTAGGAAAGATTGAAGGCAGAAGGAGAAGAGGGTGACAGAGGATGAGATGGTCACTTTACATACATTTTGTCATTTATTCCTTTCAACTACTCCAGAAAGTAAGTACAATTTTCCCTACTATAAAAAGCAGGCTCTGAGAGGTTAAAGAGCTTGCCTAAGTTTCACACAGCTAGAGAACAGTAGAGCAGAGAACCAAGACTGAAACCTGTGTCCATGTTCCTTTCACTAAAATGCATTTCTTCCCCAAACTAAGAACTTATGCTTCTTTTGAAATTCTTTATCCTGTCTTTCCTAGATTAATTAATAATACCACTATTCAGTCTATTCCACAAACTGAAAACTTAAACCTTTATCTTTCTTCCTCTTCCATCATGTCTAGTCCTTCTTCTCTCTCTCATTGATTGGTAACCAGTTCTTGTCAAGTCCACCATCCCCCAAGAGTTCTTGAACCCCACCTGTCTTGTCTGTTTCCATGGTGAGTACTGCATTTGAGACTCACATTGCACATTAACTACTAACTGGTATTCCTGTCATGGCTCTTTTTTCTGGAAGGGGTCCATTCTCCTTTCTGTTACCAAGGTGATCTCTAGTACATGCCTTTTTCTCTTCAGCTTGAGTGGTACACCAGACCCTTACAAAGGTGCCCCCAGCCTCATTCCCTTCCTCACCTCCTGCCCCATAGGATTTCTCAACAACTTTCATACTCACTACGCTCATGATACTGTCTTCAACTAAAATACTCTTCTCCTTATTTTTCTAGGATCTTTCACAAACATCCTCTCCCCTTTGTAACCCTTCTAGGCCAGTTCACCTCTCCCTAAACAGAACACAGTGCTTCATAATGTGTGGGTCTTAATGTGTACTTCTTTCAGAGCACTTAACCAATCACTGTATAATTCTTTGTCTACAAGCTTATTTTTCCTCAAGACTCTATGTTACAGATACTGAGCACATTGTATAGTGTTTTGTAGGGGTTCTTGTAGTTGCACAAAGCAACTGTAGTTTTAGAGTGATGTTTTGGTAGCTATTGAAACAGCAAAAATATCTACACAACAAATTTGCAAAGGATCTGTTAAAGAGAACACTTAACAACTGGAAAGAGTATTGAAACAACAAAAATATAGGGTCATTAAAATTTTATTTAAATAAGAGGGGCTAGATGATTGTGCATAAATGTTTTCAAATATATTTCCTCAAATAACTGTCTAAGAATAGCACTAATCTATGAAGGCATAAAGAATATAGGATTTTGATACTTTATTTTAATAAGGCACTAGAGGTTTCAGGACATTCTAACCAGTAATTATAACAACTAACAACTTTAAAATTTAAATGAAAAATTTTTCCAGAATGACCTTTTTACAGAGTGTGTTAATGAATCTAACTTACAAACTCTTGCAATAAATCAAATGGTATAGTAGCAATTCTGTTTTGTAGAAAGCATTAAATCTCTTCCTAAAAGAGTAAGTACATATTAGATGAAATCTATAAAACAGCTCAAAAATTTTAGACAAATAAGGAAATTAGAATGCCTCTGTATAAAAAAGAATGGGTTTAATTCAAAGGCAAAAGAAAAATTACTCCTTAAAATGTTATTTAAATTGTTGTTCAAAATTAAAAGTAATAAGGCATTGAATGCATACAGCTGTTTATTAAAAAAAAAAAAAACTGACAGAATTCCTTGGTCTTAAATAAGCATTTCAAAGACACTGCTTAATAAGAACACTTAAAGACTCTTATTCAAATAGCAATTGTTTTCCAAACAATAGTTTGGGAAAGAATGCCTCTCTAGATTCTTTTTAAGTGGATAGTTATCAGCTCTCCCTCTTTTCCCTTCCTGAAGGTCCCCTAGCCAAATTACATCCCTGTCAGGGCTCAGGAGAAAATTCTCCCCTCCTGCTCCTGGGAGCAGTAGAGTTCACTGCTCCCCAGGCTGTGGTTCACCATTATTATAGTCATTGTTGCTTTTGATTATCACAATTTATACCTGTAACTCTTTCTCCTGCTAGACTGACAGCTTCAGGCAAACAAGGACCAGTCCTACTGTAAGGCAACAGAAACACAACGAAGAATAAACCTTCCAAGTTATCATGGTAAAACAGCAGAAAATTGGTAGAACACAAATGGATTTCAATATTAC
Organism: Okapia johnstoni; assembly: GCA_024291935.2. Classification (NCBI taxonomy): domain Eukaryota; kingdom Metazoa; phylum Chordata; class Mammalia; order Artiodactyla; family Giraffidae; genus Okapia; species Okapia johnstoni. The sequence continues at coordinate 108,775,945 of CM044307.1, read as the reverse complement.
CCCTGCATGCTGCAGTCCAAGGGGTCCTGAAAAGCCAGACACAACTTAGCGAAACAACAACTACCCCTTTACTCAGGGAAATATGGCAGTGACTCTATCTTGTAGCTTACAACTGTAAAACCTTAGGCATTAAAAGAAGAGAGACAGTAAGTTAAGTATTTGTTGGAAGTCACTGAAACCCTAACGCTAAGCTTTCAGTTCAGTTCAGTTCAGTCGCTCAGTCGTGTCTGACTCTTTGCGACCCCATGAATCGCAGCACGCCAGGCCTCCCTGTCCATCACCAACTCCCGGAGTTTACCCAAACCTATGTCCATCGAGTTGGTGATGCCATCCAACCACCTCATGCTCTGTCGTCCCCTTCTCCTCCTGCCCCCAATCCTTCCCAGCATTAGGGTCTTTTCCAATGAGTCAATTCTTCGCATGAGGTGGCCAAAGTATTGGAGTTGCAGCTTCAACATCAGTCCTTCCAATGAACACCCAGGACTGATCTCCTTGAGGATGGACTGATTGGATCTCCTTGCAGTCCAAGGGACTCTCAAGAGTCTTCTCCAATGCCACAGTTCAAAAGCATCAAGTCTTCGGCGCTCAGCTGTCTTCACCATCCAACTCTCACATCCATACATGACCACTGGAAAAACCATAGCCTTGACTAGACGGAACTTTGTTGGCAAAGTAATGTCTCTGCTTTCAAATATGCTATCTACATTGGTCATACCCTTCCTTCCAAGGAGTAAGCGTCTTTTAATTTCATGGCTGCGATCACCATCAGCAGTGATTCTGGAGCCCAAAAAAATAAAGTCTAACACTGTTTCCCCATCTATTTCCCATGAAGTGATGGGACCAGATGCCATGATCTTAGTTTTCTAAACGTTGAGCTTTAAGCCAACTTTTTCACTCTCTTCTTTCACTTTCATCAAGAGGCCCTTTAGTTCTTCTTCCCTGTCTGCCATAAGGATGGTGTCATCTGCATATCTGAGGTTATTGATATTTCTCCCGGCAATCTTGATTCCAGCTTGTGTTTCTTCCAGCCCAGCGTTTCTCATGATGTACTCTGCATATAAGTTAAGTAAGCAGGGTGACAATATACAGCCTTGACATACTCCTTTTCCTATTTGGAACCAGTCTGTTGTTCCATGTCCAGTTCTAACTGTTGCTTCCTGACCTGCATACAGGTTTCTCAAGAGACAGGTCAGGTGGTCTGGTATTCCCATCTCTTTCAGAATTTTCCACAGTTTCTTGTGATCCATACAGTCAAAGGCTTTGGCATAGTCAATAAAGCAGAAATAGATGTTTTTCTGGAACTCTCTTGCTTTGTCGATGATCAGCGGATGTTGGCAATTTGATCTCTGGTTCCTCTGCCTTTTCTAAAACCATCTTGAACATCTGGAAGTTCACAGTTCACATATTGCTGAAGCCTGGCTTGGAGAATTTTGAGCATTACTTTACTAGTGTGAGAGATGAGTGCAATTGTGTGGTAGTTTGAGCATTCTTTGGCATTGCCTTTCTTTGGGATTGGAATGAAAACTGGCCTTTTCCAGTCCTGTGGCCACTGCTGAGTTTTGCAAATTTGCTGGCATATCGAGTGCAGCACTTTCACAGCATCATCTTTGAGGATTTGAAATAGCTCAACTGGAATTCCATCACCTCCACTAGCTTTGTTCGTAGTGATGCTTTCTAAGCCTCACTTGACTTCACATCCCAGGATCTCTGGCTTTAGGTGAGTGATCACACCATCGTGATTATCTGGGTCGTGAAGATCTTTTTTAGTGCCCCCAAAAAGAGGTCTGAGGGGAAGGAGACATGTTAGAAGAAGTCATGGGGGAGGGGAGTATCTTTACTAATATGTACACTTAAAAAAGACAAGATAGTATAAAATTTGAACAAACAGTGAACTCGTGTATGCCCCGCTCTGAAAGCTTAGACACTAGAATATTTCCTTGACAAGTCTACAGGTGTGCTTAACCTTTGAGCTACTTAATGTGAGAATGGCTGAGAAGGTGTGCATGTCATTCTTAGGAAGAAGTATATGTAACCTCCTCCTCAGTTAAAGAGAGCAAGACTGATTAAAGTGCTAAGAAACTGCTGAACTGCTTTTTAAAAAAACTTTCATTGGAGTAGAGTTGATTTAAAATGTTCTGTTGGAATTCTGTGGTGGTCCAGGGGTTAGGACTCCGCAAAAGGCCTAGCTTCAATCCCTGGTCAGGAAACTAAGATCTCACAAAGCATGTGCTGTGGCCATAAATAAATAAATAGATAGATTAATTAATGAATTAATTAATTAGTTGTGTTAGTTTCTGCTGTAGGGTAAAGTGAATCATGGATACATATATCCACTTTTTTAAAATATTCTTTTCCCATATAGGTCATTACACAATATTGAAATAATTCCCTGTATTATACAGTAGGTCCATATCAGTTATCTATTTTATATATAGTAGTATATGTATGTCAATCACAATGTCCCAATTTAACCCTCCCCCTTTAACCCCACCCTCTCCGCCTGGTAAGTATAAGTTTGTTTTCTACATCTGTGGCTCTATTCCCTGTTTTGTAAATTGCTTTGTGCTGAACAAAACAAATTCTGATTTTGACTGAGCTAATGTCTCCTCCTAGGGCAAGACAGAACCAGAATGCCTAAAAGAACCAGCCAGCCTATCAACTCCCCAGGACAATGGACTTTTGGGGGGTACTGGGATCTTTTGAAAATCTGATGGGAAAAAATGGAAAGAATATATGTGAACCATTTCCCAGAAAAAGACAGGTGTGTACTTTCTTTTATGTCATGAGTTTCCGAGCCCATCCATTCCTATGAGGAAAAAGACCCCCGAGGAAGTCAGAAGCAGCTGGCAAAGCAACCAGATTGAGGGGCTTTAGTAATAACAATAGCAAAGATGACTTTCAGAGGCTGAGGGAGTCCTCCAGCAGCCTAGCAAAGCAGCTGGGAACTGACCAAGTGACTGCCAGATGCTAAAAGCTTTTGGGACTCCAAGCCAGAGGCAAATAAAGCTACATGAAATAAGTCCAGGGTGAGAAGTTCAGAGTGCTACTTCCCTGCTCTGATGATCTGTTTAAACAGGTTACCTAAGACTGTTTCTAGGCCCATGAATGAGAACGGCTCTTCTTCCCCTCCCCTCTTATGGCTCTATCTTTGAACAGACTTTGAAGGAAGGGAGGTACAGATGTTTGAAACTTGTGTTTGTTTAGGCCAGCATAGCTCTTATTGATGATCTCATGAGAAAACTAAACAGGTGACTGTATTAGTCAGAGTTCTCCAGAAAAAGAAAAACAAAAAGATATATATACATAAAGAGGTTTATTATAAAGAATTAGCTATTGCAATTATGTAGGCTGGCAAACTAGAGACTCAGGAGAACCAAAGGAATAGTTTTGGTCTCAATCTGAAAGCCTGTGAACCAGAACAGCTAATAATGTAAGTTTTGGTCTGAGTTTGACTTTAAGGGCAAGAAATGACTGATGTTCTGCCCAAAGACAGGCAGAGAGAGAAGATTTTTCCTTACTCAGCCATTTTACCCTATTGAGGCCTTCAAGCAACTGGATAAGGCCCACACACATTGAGGAAAGCAATCTGTTTCACTTGGCCTGCCAATTTAAATGTTGATCTCATAGAGAAACACCCTCACAGACATATCCAGAATAATGTTGAACCAAATATCTGGGTATCCCATGGCCCAGTCAAGTGGCCTAGTCAAGTTGACATATAAAGTTAACTAACACAATAACTTCTAGTGGAAGAACGACCAAGGAAACTTTTAAGAGAACCCAACCATAGTCCAGAGAACATTAAAAAAACAACTTCAAACACTACTGCTAATTTTTATAGATACAGTTAACAAAAGCAGTCAAGTGGCCATAATGACATTATACCATTCCTCTCTACCACAAGCAAACTAAACAATCCAAAAGTATCAGCTGATTCTTAGATCTTATTCTAAAATATAAGCAAAAGTATTTTATTTTTATATTTTATTTAAGATAATGTATGCATTGAAGGTCTATCAAGAATACATTGCAGTGTCTGCCTTGCTGATCATGCTTTTTGCAAAGAGTTGTTTTCCTTCTATTTGTTGTAAGTTTACTTCTGGGGCCATTATGACCGTTTTGAAGTTACACAATATTTATCTTGGCAGAAGTGATCTAATTTTTACAAAAATGTGTATGTAATAATCTAACCCACTGTATCATAAGTATGGAAACTAGAAAGTGCTGAAAGAACAAATTTTTTTAAGCCATTGCTTGGATTTTAAAATGAGATCAAGGGTGATTCTAAAACACTATCAAATGTTTGGTCATCTAAGAATGCACCTATCAGTGTTTTTTGATATTTGATAGTTTTCTTGTTTATCTATGAGTTCCAGGCACCAGAATTTGGTCAACTGTCAGTTATCCGTGCTAATTAAGAGAAGTAATTTCAATGACAAATAATTTCAAATCATGAACAACCTAAAGCGCACTGTATTTGATTTTATATTTCTGTGAGTTTTTGTCTTTTTTTTTACATTAAAATTCCATGTTTTGCTGACACACACCATAGGTTTCTTCATGGTTATATATTAACAGCAAAATGGGAGGAAATTCTGACTCGAAAGCTTTAATTGATTTTGGATAAACCCTAAGGGCTTTTATGGTGGCTCAGTTCAGTCAGTTCAGTCTCTCAGTCATTTCCGACTCTTTGCGACCCCATGGACTGCAGCACGCCAGGCCTAACGGTCCATCAACAACTCCCTGAGTTTACTCAAACTCATGTCCATTCAGTCGGTGATGCTATCTAACCATCTCATCCTCTGTTGTCCCCTTCTCCTCCCACCTTCAATCTCTCCCAGCATCAAGGTCTTTTCCAAGGAGTCAGTTCTTCACATCAGGTGGCCAAAGTATTGGAGTTTTAGCTTCAGCATCAGTCCATCCAAGGAATATTCAGGACTGATTTCCTTTAGGATGGACTGATTGGATCTCCTTGCAGTCCAAGGGGCTCTCAAGAGTCTTCTCCAACACCACAGTTCAAAAGCATCAATTCTTTGGCGTTCAGCTTTGTTTATAGTCCAACTCTCACTTCTGTACATGACTACTGGAAAAACCATAGCTTTGACTAGATGGACCTTTGTTGGCAAAGTAATGTCTCTGCTTTTTAATATGCTGTCTAGATCTTGAGAAATCTGTATGCAGGTCAGCAACAATTAGAACTGGACATGGAACAACAGACTGGTTCCAAATAGGAAAAGAAGTACGTCAAGGCTGTATATTGTCACCCTGCTTATTTAACTTATATGCAGAGTACATCATGAGAAATGCTGGGCTGGATGAAGCACAAGCTGGAATAAAGATTGTGGGGAGAAATATCAATAACCTCAGATATGCAGATGACACCACCTTTATGGCAGACAGTGAAGAAGAACTAAAGAGCCTCTTGATGAAAGTGAAAGAGGAGAGTGAAAAAGTTGGCTTAAAGCTCAACGTTTAGAAAACTAAGATCATGGCATCCGGTCCCATCACTTCATGGCAGACAGATGAGGAAATAGTGGAAACAGTAGCTGACTTTATGTTTTTGGGCTCCAAAATCACTGCAGATGGTGATTGCAGCCATGAAATTAAAAGACGCTTACTCCTTGGAAGGAAAGTTATGACCAACCTAGATAGCATATTAAAAAGCGGAGACATTACTTTGCCAACAAAGGTCCGTCTAGTCAAGGCTATGGTTTTTCCACTGGTCATATATGGATGTGAGAGTTGGACTATAAAGAAAGCTGAGCACTGAAGAATTGATGCTTTTGAACTGTTGCGTTGGAGAAGACTCTTGAGAGTCCCTTGGACTGCAAGGAGATCCAACCAGTCCATCCTAAAGGAGACCAGTCCTGGGTGTTCATTGGAAGGACTGATATTGGAGCTGAAACTCCAATCCTTTGGCCACCTGATGCAAAGAGCTAACTCATTGGAAAAGACCCTGGTGCTGGGAAAGATTGAGAGCAGGAGGAGAAGGGGACGACAGAGGGTGAGATGGCTGGATGGCATCAACGACTAATTGGACATGGGTTTGGGTGGACTCAGGGAGTTGGTGATGGACAGGGAGGCCTGTCGTGCTGCAGTTCATGGGGTCGCAGAGTCAGACATGACTGAGTGACTGAACTGAACTGAACTAGCTTGGTCATAACCTTTCTTCCAAGGAGTAAGTGTCTTTTAATTTCGTGGGTGCAGTCACCATCTGCAGTGACTTTGGAGCCCAAGAAAATAAAGTCTGACACTGTTTCCACTGTTTCCCCATCTATTTGCCATGAAGTGATAGGACCAGATACCATGATCTTAGTTTTCTGAATGCTGAGTTTTAAGCCAACTCTTTCCCTCTCCTCTTTCACTTTCATCAAGAGGCCCTTTAGTTCTTCTTCACTTTCTGCCATAAGAGTGGTGTCATCTGCATATCTGAGGTTATTGATATTTCTCCCGGCAATCTTGATTCCAGCTTGTCCTTCATCCAGCCCAGCGTTTCTCATGATGTATTCTGCACATAAGTTAAATAAGCAGGGTGACAATATACAGCCTTGACATACTCCTTTTCCTATTTGGAACTGGTCTGTTGTTCCATGGCTCAGTGGTAAACAATCCATCTGCCAAAGCAGAAGACATGGGTTTGATCCCTGGTCTGGAAAGATCCTACATGCTGTGGAGTGACTAAGCACCTGTGCCACAACTATTGAGCCTGTGCTCTAGAACCCTTGAGCAGCAGCTACTGAGCCCACCAGCTGCAACTACTAAAGCCTGAGCACCTTAAAGCCCATGCAACAAGAGAAGCCACCACAATGAGAAGCCCAGGCACTGCAACTGGAGAGCAGCCCCCACTCACCTCAACCAGAGGAAAGCCTGCCCAACAATGAAAACCCAGCACAACCCAAAAGGAATGAATAAATCAGTAAAATTATTTTTTAAATATCCGGATATTAAGTTTAAAAGGAATCTGAGATAGTTCATGTAGTAAATAAATCCTATGCAGTTAATTTTAAATTGAATATGCACAGAAAATCCAGCTTAAAAAAAATGTTGCTGATAAGTTTACTAAACTAAAACCCACTGAAACAGAGGGGAGTAGAAACATTCTCATCCCCTTTACTATAAGTTTCCTCACTAACATCTCCCCTGTAATAACTCTAATGCACCTTGGTCTCCTGCCATGCAAGGCTTTCACAGCAGAAAAGAAGAAGACAGAATGTTTTTAATAACAACTTAAGAGAAATCCTCTGAGGCCCTTCTCCATTAGGTTCTGAAGACTAGATAAGGAAGAAAAGGAAATTGAATTTTCATATCTAATAATTACATTTATTTTTATGAACTTTCATAATATATATCTTTACAGACATTTAATTATTTGATGGGAACACCTCTGCTTTGAAGGCTGTTAGATTGCAGAAAGGAGAAGGAAATGGCAACCCACTCCAGTGTTCTTGCCTGGAGAATCCCAGGGACGGGGAAGCCTGGTGGGCTGCCATCTATGGGGTTGCACAGATTCGGACACGACTGAAGTGACTTAGCAGCAGCAGCAGCAGTAGGTTGCAGAAAAGTTCCGATGCAGGGAAATCACGTGTCCGCCTTCAGTTAGGGGAGACTCTGAAAATGTCTCCAGCACATGGTTCTTCCTCAAGTGTACTCCTACTTTCTGTCCGAACCTCTTGATTTTTCTCTTAACTCTTTCTACTCAGTTCTTCCCCACTTCTTTTCCTCCTCAGCTTTATTCCCTCACTTTGACTTTTCCCTTTTCCAGGTGACACCCAAGCTGTCCCTTTTTGTCCTGACATCCTGTGAGGAAAGCCCTCCTCTCTCAAGCTTTCTCCCTGGATACCTTCCTCCTCCTAAGATCCTAAGGTCCATATTTTCTGAGGTTGAGCTGCTTCATGATCTCAATCATAGCACCTCAGGCCAGCTTCTCAAGAGTTACTTTCCAGATGATGGTCCCTTAACCACTGATGAAGTAAAATGAAGTAAGGGAAGCCAGAAAATTAAGGGAGCACAAAAGCAGAAAGACAAATTAGTAGCAAATTTACTCAATACTGTCTGAGCATCTCAGGGCAGGGGAGCTGGTAATAGGTCACAACATCCAGAAATCACTTTGACAGCCCAACATCGGTCATGACTAAGAGCCAGGCCCTGTCTGTGCCTGGCGCCAGGTCTGTGGCACCAATTTATATCTCCCTTTAAAGCCCCTGGCTCCTGATATAATCACTGATGTAGGGCGTGCAGTGTCAACCGCAATTAATACCCACACTCACCTTCTAATCCCAGTCATTGGATTATTGACTAGCAGTAGAGATTCTTTTTCCCCAAAGATTAAAATTAACTAATGTTAAGGAATATTGTCTATAAAACCCTCACGGTTTGGGATAGAATGAACCAATATGAACTGAATGATTTTTAACTTGATGACAACAATTTAACACAAATTAAATTGTCCCAGAAGCATCTCTATTTTTAAACTGAAAAGCTCAAGAGGAAAAAAAAAAAATGAGAGCTATAGAAGGACAATGGATCAAGAAATTTTTATTTGTGAATCACTGTTACTGAGTGTGGCTTTGTACTTCTTAATGAAGAGAATTTTGGAGAATAAAGCAGTGACTAAGAAAAAACAGATTGCAAAACAGGCATTGTATCAGTGGCAGAATTCCAGGATGATAGTGAAAAACCACACTGTGACTGCCTACAGAGTCAGATGGTTTTTCCATCAAAATTCTCTTTTATGAGATTTGTCAATCAAGTGGACTCCATTTATCTTTTCAAAGTTAGATGACCTCTAAGGAGTCCAGTCTCACCAATATATCCATCTTTTTCATTGCCATCCAATTGTGGTCTTGTATATCTGGATAAGATTTAACCCCCATAACCTCACATAGGGTAGTTAATGAAATCACTTTCAATAGGATATTGCTAAACTTAAGGACATTTAAAAAATGTTAGCTTAACAATCTCTCAGAATTGCCTGCTTACTCAGTGAACAGTGTCCTTTTCACTATCTCGCACAGCATTTTCTTTGTTCTTTCGGCAAACCTCTCTCATCAGAGTCCATGCTGTGGACTTGCTTTTTGCATAAGCAATAATCCTGTTAAGGTGGGTTTTTTTAACAAACAAAAGGATTCATCACTCAAAACTGAATCCTGCTCCCTCACCATGATAGAATTCATAAATAGTTGCTCTTTTATAATATTGGCCCCCTGAATGTATCAAATCATTGTAGTCTATGAAATAGAGTTTTGGGGGCTCACGTGAGTAAGTCATGTCACTTTTCAATGGAAGAAGAAAGAGAGGCAGAGAAGGAAGGAGAGAGGGAGAGATAAAGGGAGGGCGATAGTTCTAGGGCTGGAAAAGAAAAGGAAACCCAGCAAAGGGCCACAATGTCTTGCAAAATACAACTGGGACTTCGATATCCTACATACTATCATGAAGTTTCAGGGTACAGTTTGTACGTGTGTGCACAAGAATGTGGTTATTTTCCTTGTGGTTATGATATACCAGCCTAGACTGAATTCAGTAGAGTATTACACAAAACAGCAAAACCACATTTGTATGTCCTTAACAATTGTAATTTTAAACAAATGTAAGAAATTCTCATGAATTCGATACAGCGAAATATCAAAAATACAGCAGGCCTCCCTCTTTCTTTTACCTTTTTTAGGTTAGAAGCCAAACAAAGGTTAACAAAAGAGAGAATCTCTATCCTAATGCTCTGCAACTGCTTGCTCCTACTTTCTTACATTACAGTACAACTCCAAGGCCATTTCACCAAGTTAACCCTCTAGCCCTGCATGGCCAGCAAACAGGGAACCTGGTCCAAAGTGCCAGAACAGGAGTCAAGCAAGCTGGCAGGAAGACCTCATTATCCAGTCACTAAACATAGTAAAGTCAGAGTACCACATTCACGGTAAAGGCAACTTAGCATTTCCTTGACCTCCATGTTAAGAAGAAATTAAACTTCTTTCCATTTACAACACTGCCTCTATTCCCCACGCCTCCTCCACCAACCTCATCTCCTGCCCCAGCCAGTTCCAGACACTTTACATCCAAATACTTGCCAATGAGGAAGAAACAGAAGAAATTGTAATGACTGCCCTAGTACCACATTGTCAAGGACCTGCCCCATAGTGGATCCCCATGACCATTAGCAGCAGGAATTCCTGTCAGAGATAAGCACCCGTGGGCTTGATAACCTCAGATTTCAAAAGTTGGAAACAAGAAACATGATTCATGTTGATGTATGGCAAAAACTACTACAATATTGTAAAGTAATTAGCCCCCAACTAAAATAAAAAAAATAATAATAAAAAAAAAAAAAAAAAAAAAAAAAAAAAAAAAAGAAACATGATTTCATTAAAGCCTTCTTCCTACTTGGGAGGACCAGGCACCAACACATACACGATAATGAGATTTCTCCGGAGGAAAGTTTCCTCTTCACGGTGCCGTGTCGTGCTTACAGTCAGAGTATCCTGGAACTGGAAGGGGATGCTCGATATTCAGTTTAGAAAGTGAGATTCCCAGTTCTAATGAGGTGGATGAACCTGAAGCCTACTGTACAGAATGAAGTAAGTCAGAAAGGGACAAATACTGTATATTTAGGCATACATATGGAATCTAGAAAGATGGCACTGATGATCCTACACACAGGGCAGCAAAGGAAGCATAGACGTAAAGAACAGACTTCCGGACTCCGTGGGAAAAAGAGAGGGTGGGATGCTTTGAGAATACCATTGAAACATATACATTACGATATGTCAGTGCGAGTTTGATGTATGAAGCAGAGCACCCAAAGAAAGTGCTCTGTGACAATCTGGAGAGACAGGGTTGGAGGAGGGAGGGGGTTCAAGATGGGGGGTACACATGTATGCCTATGGCTGACTCATACTGATGTATCGCAAAACCCATCACAATATTGTAATTATCCTCCAATTAAAATAAATACATTTAAAATAAAAAGGAAAAGAAAAGAAAGTGAGACTCAGAGCATAAGCCTTGTGTGCAAAGGCCACAGTGATGGTAAGCATTAGGACTAAAAATTAAGGTCCTCAGATTCCCAGTTAAGGTCCTCAGATTCCCAGTTAGTACTCTTTTATATGTACCAATGATCCTCAAATGTTTGTATATCTTGGGATCACCAGCAGCACTCTTGAGAAATGCCAAGCTCCTAGGTCTTATCCTCAGAGCATCCTGGTTGGTAGATGGTATGGAATCTGAGAATGTATTTCTACTGAGCTCCCTTTTGTGATTCAAATGCAAGTGGACCCCACTGAGGGAAAGGGTACAACAGCTGCTGAGAAGAACACCGAAGTTTGCTCATGATATTTATACACATTTTCTTCATTTCTTGGTTCACCTCTCACAATTCTTCCTTTGCCAATGGGCTCATGACTAACTTGTCAACAAACAGAACTCATGTTTATACCCTCAGTGCTTTAAAACTCCACGTAGTATTGTGTTGGGGTAGGTGTGGAAAGGACAGTCTCCCACATAAAGAATTACTCAAATAACACATGCATATATGCTCACTGAAAAATTTGAACAGTGCAAAGACTGTAAATTAAAAAGTGAGGTTCTTCCTTTATCTCTCCCCTAATCTCACTCCTCTCCCCAAAGTTCCTTACTCCTGTTAGATGTGTACCCTTCAGATTTTTCTATACATTTACACACATAAATACATAAGTGTGCATGTGTGTGCTTTTTGCCCTTATTTGGAAAGTTCTGCTTAGAGAATGATCTCAGCAACTGTTTCTTTTATTATATACGTGACAGTAGATACAAAGCTTAAATCGAGGACATCTCAGGATACATGACTGCTAGTGGTAATTACAGCATCCGTCCTTGATCATTCTAAAAATGAAGGCTTCCTGGACCTCACTCACCTCCTCAAATACATTTTGATCAGTAAGTAGTGTTCCTCAGTTATATAAAAAAATCTGTGAGGATGCTAATGGAAGAGGAAAGGGCAGGCAGTCACACTGTGTAAACGCGTGAACACTATTATAGAGTTCTCATGTGAACACAAGGTGCTAAATTAATTCAACTGGTTGCAAGTCCTGCATGACTGAGGATCTGCTTCTGTGAGAAGGGTTGCATGGGGTAGAGTCAAGGACATAAAGTGAGTGTTGCTGTGCATTCATACAAAATGTACAGCATTTGTCTGCTTTCCCACCTTCTAAATCCCACAGTGCAATTGTCACTCTCAGCATCCAACTGAAATGGCTCTTGTTAAGGTTGCTCAGGACACCTAACTGCTGAACATTCTTCTCTTGACTTCTGCAGCATTTTTTATTTAACCATTTCTACCTTATCTCTCCTCTGGTTCTAGTGAAACCGAGTATTTGCTGTCTATCTTTAGCAATTTCTTTTAAATCTTCATATACCTCAGGATTCTATCCTAGGATTGCTTTTATGCTGGCTCTATATCTTCTGATGGTGCTCAAAGCCTCAGCAATGAACCCCAGATTTTCATCTACAATCCCATTTTATACTGAGCTCAGGGATCGCCTTCTGAAGAGCATCTGCAATTCAAATATGGCATGTCTAACTGCAAACTGGTGTCTCCCTCCCTATCTTTCCACCAGCCTCATCTCTGCCCTATATACTACTCCTATCAGTTAAGGATAAAACAATATATCAGTTCCTGAATCAGAAACTCCATCACTGTTCCTCATTCCTCACTTTATCTTATTCTTTTCATTAAATCCTATGGATTCCGCCTCCAGAATATCTACATACTCCATTGTCTGAACTCTGCTCCCATTACTGTTACCCTTGTCCTCATCACCTCCACTTGGACCAAAGTCATGGCTCCCTAGCAGGCATCCCTGAATGAAATTTATTTCTTCCTCCAGTTCCAGACATTTTGCACCAAAAAAGTTCATGTTTCTGAAATATATAAAATATATGGCACTCTCCATTTAATAACCTTAAATAGTTTCCCATAACCTACTGGATATAAATCTAAAATCCTTAACATATTTTCAAATACTGTCCCAATCTACATTCCCAGCCTTATCCCTGGTCACAAATAACTCAGAATTCCCTCAAAATGCCATAAGCTTCCTCATCTGTTTTTGGCATTCAGTTCTCTTAACCCAGAGTAAAGTCTGCCAACAACTCCTTTAGTCCATAAAATAAATGTTTTCTCCTCTGTAAATCCATGCCCAGTAACACCTGTCCACCATCTTCTTTAAGGCATTCACATCTTTCTCTGGGTTCCACTTTGCACCTACCTCTAACAGGACACTTATTCTAGCATTCGTTCACATATTCTTTCAGCCAGCATGTAAGTAAACACTCATAACTGTGTATAGTAATATCATTTCTAAACCCTATTGACCATAATAAACCTGCTATCCTGGAATTCTGTACCAAATTCCAGTATATAGAACTGTGCCTTGTATACAAAAGGCTCTCAACAAACTGAATGGATAAATGAATAAAACATAAATGATAGCCGTGCATGGAAACAACCTTCATCTTATTTCTCACGATGCCAGACACTACAAAACCACAGATTTGAACCCTATTACCAGCTCTGAGCCCTGTCCTCCAGAATGTGTTCATTCATTCTTTTGTGTGTTCACATATTCAAAAACTGTTTAGTATCTGTGGTATGCTGTGAGTCAAGTTGCCAGGGAGACAGCAATGAACAAGACTGACAGAAGCACTGATTTCCTGCAGTTTACATTCTAGTGGGAAAAAAAACTATAGATGAATATAGAAGTAGAATGTATGGCATTCCGGTCAGTGATGAATATTAGGGATGAAAATAAAGCTGAAAAAGGAAAAAATGCTGGGGGTATGGCTAAAGTTTTGAGTGGGGACAATCTATATAGAGAGGTCAAGAAATGGCTTAGGGAGGCATAATTCTAATTTGTACTCCAGGGATGACTTTCTACAAAAGTCAAGAAAAGAGGATACCAAACTACTTTCCTAGCTCTTTCTCAGGAAAAAAAAAAATGGGGAGAGAGGGACAAAGAGGCCTCCAACACACAGCCATGTGGTGTGGATTTATAAGGAGCAGGACAGAAGTGTTGTCAATCTGGGCCTAGAGTCAGAAGTTCATACTTGGGAGAGCCTCTGGACTTGATAAGAGGAAAAGCTTGAAGCCCTTGGGCCTCGCAGGGAGCTTTGGAGAAGAGGATCAGGTACTTTATCAGAGAGAGGCTTGGACCTGAGGCATTAGCCCACCATCTTCTCAGTCTGTGGGCATTCTCTGTCTAATAAAGTCACTATTCTTTGCCCCCAACAATTCATCTCTTGATTCACCAGCCAGTTGGGCCCTTGAGCAGTACAAGCTTGGACTCTGGACTCAGCAACACTAATAACCCAGAAACCCAGCCTATCCACCTGGAGAAAGACGGCAGGGACTGCCATACGGTCTCTACTCTGGCAGATACTCCAACCTCCTTCCACCTACCTCCAACCTACCCCCACAGGATTTTTTTTTTTTTTAAAGAAGAAGAATAATATAAGGAGGCCATGGCTCAGGCGATTTTTCAATGACATTGCTAGGATTTTCTTGATGATGATACTGGTACATATCACTCAGATGATTTGCCTGGATTCAGGCAATGTCTCACGCAATCTCTTTGCCTAGTCACTGATTCCTGGTCCATTATCCAGAGTTCTAAACCTCTGTGGTAGTACTGCTAGTGTGCTAGAGCTGAGCCATACCAGCTCATACCAAAGAGTTGTTAAAAATTCAAAAAATTTGCAAGTCCATTTATCTCATTTTGGTAGCTTGAAAGTAGTTTTGGAAGGAGTATTTATACCAGGGAAATTGGAACAAGCTACAGATTCTCTTCTCCTTCCCTACTCCTGCATTCCTCAGCATGGTTACCAACCCACTGCTTGGCTTAACCTGGAAAACTTGCATGAAGATCCCTATTGTATCTAATTTCCATGGATGTATCACCATGCCCACATGATCCTTTCTGTCTGTGAGCTCTTAGTCTCACCCCTTTTAACTTACCCTATCCTGCTGGTGCCCATGTCTGAGCATGGGAACATACTCTGCCAAAAGTTACCATGGCAGGGGAGATAAATAGCACTCTCATCTACAGTATGATCTGGCTTCAGAGTATATAAAACTGAGTGTACAAGTGGATTGTAGAGTCATTAGCTCATCAACCACCCATCCTATTTCTAATAACTTCCATGGCATCACTAATAAAGAAAGATGCGATGTGAAATGTTCACAGAGGTTACAATGTACACAGCCCAATTTTAGAGGGCTGAATTGTGGCCCCAAGAAAGTCTTAGAAGTGAAGACACACGCTAATTAAATATAAAATCTTCAAGTAGTATTTTTTAAAGCATCTTTTGACAACATAGGTGACTATTTCTAGAAGGAAAAACTATTTGGAGCAGAATATATATGCATTTTTTCTTTCCTTCAATTTCTCCTACATTTTGCTGCCATATTATTTTCTAAAATACAGATTTTATTGTAATACCAGATTTTTTTTTGTGGGGGGGGGAGAAAAAAAGTGGCTTTGTTACTTTGCTAGGCAAAAGGGGAACACAGTAGGCTAGTGCCTGAAGAACTCTGCCCTGTAATTTAAATTTTTTAATGGAACTGTATATGGTTGCATATGGTTGCAATTAATACTAACTAATTTTTATATCTCGATGAGAAAGAATAATTAGGACAGTATAACAGTAGGAAAAATAATGCAGAACTTATTTGGAATTCAAAAGTACAAAACCTGGGAATTATATACTCCTTTGAATTATTAACATCCTGCTCCCATTATTTATGATGATCATGAATTAAATGTAGTTCTACTTAGTTTGATATCTTCCTACAAACTTGCTTAAACATAAGAGTCATATCAGGGTCTTATTAAAAAAAAAAGGTCTTAAGCAGACCTACTGAATCTTCACAGGGAGAGACCTGGAATATTATAATAAATGTCTTAGGTAATTTCATGGTCATACAATCTGGAAAATACTGGTTTGGTACAACCTTCTATTCTTTAATAAATGAGGAAACTTCTCTGGAGAAGTAAAATACCGATGGTTAAAAACAGCCAACCTAAGACTATTAATTAACTTTCCATAATTTAAGGCAGTAGACAGAATAATTCTAGATTTATGAGACATTAGTTCCACAATAAAAACAGAGAACTATCCTTTATGGAAAGGCAAACAAATGTTTTATATAACAGTAACAATATTTATTATAAGAATCATTTTCAAGAAATTAAGTAAATTTTGAACTATATGCATCATTTAAAAGATTAAACATATATTTGAAAACCGTCTATAAAAAGTTAACTAAGCAAATTAAAAAAAAAAACTGCCATGTTGCCTTTTATGACCTGTTCTCAGAAGTCCCATAGTAATTTTTCTACTGCTTTCTATTTATGGAGGCAGTCAGAAGGGCCCACCAAGTTTTAAAGAGGAGGACTGCAGTGGAGAGAGACACAGACTCCACCTCTGGACTGGGAAATTGCCAAAGTCTGTAGGATTGGAAATGTTCTTGCAGCCATTTTTGGAAAACACAATCTACAACAGCGGGGCTCTTATTGAACATACTTGGGATGACTTTTAACTCAGAGTACAACCCCACATAATTTATTTTAGTCTATACAAATGCATCCAAAAACCAGTTTGAATGTAGCATGAAATTGTAGGTTAATCTTAAAAAGAAACTTATTCAAATTCATTTTTAAACAGAATGCTTTGAATATGGTGAAAATATGTGATTCTGGTTATTCATTTGATCATGTGTAATTGGTCAATAAATAGGTACACACTTTTGGGTATAAATGTATCAGTTAAAAGGTAGATGTAATCACAGCTCTCTCTATTTCTCTATTACCTTAACACATTCATATATACATGAGGATATATACATATATCCCCATATCATACATATGTATCTGTGTGTATAGCTAATTCAGAAATGTTTTTTTTTTTTTTTTTTAGGAAACTTTATTTTCTGCCTGTCTTATTTCCATTTCCTGTTTAAGGGTCTGTGGAAGAGCAACTTAAGACCATTCAGTGGTTTTCCTACCTGTTCAGTGGCCTAAGCAGTGGGAGCTGCAATCCTGTCCTTGGTGTTGGGCTGAGCGCGGCAGTCTTCAGTAGGAACTGCTGGATGGGCCCAGAGGACACCTGCAAACCCATCTGCAACTTCAGGTCAAGTAGCAGTAAATTTGGGAGCTGGAGCAGTCCATTCACCCTGAACTTCCTCCCGAGTCAAGGCCTTTCCTGCATCAGCCAACTCATCACCTCTGCAGAGTAGAGATCAGGCTGACCTGGAGGGTGCTCACGGGAGTCGGCGGCACGCATGCGCAGAACTTCTCACCGTGCATCCACCCGGAAGACCCATTGTTGTTGCTCCGGAACAGCGCTGTCTACACAGCGCAGAGGAGAGTCACTGGGACAGGGTGATGAGAGACCGGTTAACAGAAGACGCCTCCGAGATCAGCCTGGGGCCAGTAACCGCTAGAAGTCTTGGCTCCGGGATGGAGGCCTGGATGGAGTTAGGAAATGTTCCAGAAGAGAAGGAGCCAGCAAAAGGAATGGCTTCAGTGGCAGTAGCAAACTTCAGCCCAAATCGCTGGCCAGTATCCCTGGAGGATATGACATTGACATCAGCTCAGCTTTCAATGGAACTATGGCATGAGCTGCTAGCGGAGGCTTCTCTCAGTAGGTGTAAGAAGTAACATCACCACTTTTCCTTTCATAGACCATTTAGTAGTCAAGGTTGGTGCCACTTAAGTGGGTTCCTGCTGCAAACAATTTGAGGGTACCTTCCTTTCTCATTTGCAGGACATCAAGGGCTCCAAATATTGTGATCGTTTTCCTTAAACATCCAAGGGGAACCCAGAACAACACTGTATGACCCCTTTCTTGGGGAATGCAGAAAAGCAGGAATGTCATTTTAATAAATAAATAAAAACATGCAGTTAGTTCAGTTCAGTTGCTCAGTTGTGTCCAGCTCTTTGCGACCCCATGGACTGCAGTGTGCCAGGCTTCCCTGTCCATCAACAACTCCTGGAGGAGGCGGGGCTAAGATGGCGGAGGAATAGGAAGGAGAGACCACTCTCTCCCCCACAAATTTATCGAAAGAACATCTGAAAGCTGAGCAAAGTTCACAAGACTACTTCTGAATGCTGGCAGAGGACGTCAGACATTAATCAAGTCAGTGCATTATCTTCAGAAGGAGGTAGGAGAAATTATAAAAGATAAAAAGAGAGACAAAAGAGTTAGGGACGGAGACCCGTCCTGGGGAGGGAGTCGTAAAAGAGGAGAAATTTCTAAGCACCAGGAAACCTTCTCACCGGTGGGTTTGGGGGAAGATTTCGAATCTTGGAGGGCAACATAACCGGGAGAATCAATAAATAAAACCCACTGATTACGTGCCTAAAGGCAACTTCCAGTAAAGAATCCCAGACGCCCGCATCCGCCACCAGCAAGTGGGGGCTGAACGGAGAGGAGTGGGCGGCACAAAGGACTGAGCGATACAGAGGAAGAGCTAGCCGGCTGCGGACCGCCCCATCCCCCGCCGGACACAGTGGGCAGGCGGGACCAGCCAAAGCCGGAAAGGGGCAAACTCGGCTCCAGAGAGGGCACCCCCTACAAAACTGCAAACAGGCTCCCAGTTTCTAAGCAAAGACTGCCTGAGATCCCGGAGGGTCTACAGCTGCCGGGAGGGTCGCAGCCAGAGACCAGCTCCCCATAACCGACACAAAGCACACCGGAGCCGGAGCCGGGCGCACCCGTAAACTGAGGCGGGGACCAGGGAGGTGATAAGCCGCACCGCCCCGTCAGGGGAGAGTGCGCTCGCCAAACTCCTGGCTGCCTGAGCTGCTCCGACCGGGAACGGCGCAAACCGCCGGCCCAACCGAGTCTGCGCCTTTGAGGAGTACCCGGGAAGCGCGCCCGCGAACCGAGGCGGGGACCAGGGAGGTGATAAGCCGCCCCACCCCGTCAGGGGAGAGTGCGCTCGCCAAACTCCTGGCTGCCTGAGCTGCTCCGACCGGGAACGGCGCAAACCGCCGGCTCAACCGAGTCTGCGCCTTTGTGGAGTACCCGGGAAGCGCGCCCGGGAGGCGGGGACCAGGGAGGTGATAACCTGCGCTCGCACTCCTGGTTTTCCGACCGGGAGCAGCGCAAACCGCCGGCCCAACCGTGCTGCGCCTTTGTGGAGTACCCCGGGAACCTGAACCTGAGCAGTTTAAACCTGGGAAGTGCGCGCATATCAGGGCCCCCCCCCCGGCAGAGTAACCTGAAGCCTGAGCAGGGTAGACTGGGAAAGCACACACGCCGTGAGCGGGGGCGAACCCAGTGCGGCCGAGACACTGCGAGCTCTCCACACACACGCCAGTGATATTGGTTGCAGTGGTCCTCTCTCCCCACAGCAGGACTGAACAAGTGAACCTAAAGAGACCACCTCCGCCCCTTTGTGGCAGGGCGGAAATTAGACACTGAAGAGACCTCCAAACAAAAGCCAAATAAACAGAGGGAAGCGCGTTGGAAGGGACAGGCCAACAGATTAAAATCCCTGTAGTTAACACTGACTGCATTGAAAGGGGCCTATAGATCTTGAAAAGTATAAGCAGGAACAAGGACCTATCTGAAACTGAAGAGACCCCACACGGCTCACAACTGCTCCAGAGAAAGTCCGGGATATATATTTTTTTACTATTATCATTTTTTTTATTTTTTTTATTTTTTTTTATTTTCTTTCTTTTTTCTTTAAGACCTCTATTACACCTTTAATTTTCATTCTCATAACCCACTACTACCTTGAAAAAAAAAAAAAAAACCCTTATTTTTAAAACAAACTGCGTACATATATCTTATACTTTTTGTGTTTTTTTTATTTTTTTTTATTTTATTTTTTTACTGTTTTTTTCTGTTTTTCTTTTTTTTTACTGTTATACTGTTTTACTGTCTTTTTTCTTTTTATACTGTTTTCTTTTTTCTTTTTTTTATATTGTATGATTTATAAGAGTCTAACCTCTACTCTAGATTTTTTAATCTTTGTTTTACATATTTGATATCAATTTTGTGCATTTAAGAATACAATCTTTAGTACCCATTTTTACTCAGGAGTGTGATTACTGGCTTGATTACTCTCTCCCTCTGTTGACGCTCTTTCTTCTCCCCCAGGGAACCTCTATCTCCCACCCTCCTCCTTCTCTTCTCAACCCAATTCTGTGAATCTCTGAGGGTGTTCTGGGTACCGGAAAACACTTCGGGAACAGAATACTGCCCAGATCTCTCTCTCTCCCCTCTTGATTCCTCCCTTTCTACTCATCCTCACCTCTATTGCCTTCCTCCCCCCTCTCTATGTATCTCTGTGAACCTCTCTGAGGGCTCCAGACTGTGGAGAGCACAGAGGGAAGTGCTTACTGGCTAGACTGCTCTCCCCACGTTTGAGTCCCCCTCCTCTCCTCCTGGTCACCTCAACCTCCCTCCCCTTCACCTCTCCATGTAACTCAGTGAACCTCTCTGGGTATCCCTCACTGTGGAGAATCTTTTCACCATTAACCTAAAAGTTTTATTATTGATGTTGTATGGATGGAGTAGTCTTGAGGCGACTGCAAGAATAAGACTGAAAGCCAGAGGAAACATTAATTAATAAGAGATCTTCCAAAAGCCTCCGCATATACACTGAAACCAAGCTCCACCCAAGAGCCAATAAGTTCCAGAGCAAGACATACCGCGCAAACTCTCCAGCAACGCAGGAACATAGCCCTGAGCATCAATATACAGGCTGCCCAGAGGCACACCAAATCCATAGACACCTCAAAACTCAATACTGGACACTCCATTGCACTCTAAAGAGAAGAAATCCAGCTCCACCCACCAGAACACCGACACAAGCTCCCCCAACCAGGAAACCTCGACAAGCCACCCATCCGACCCCACCCACAGTGAGGAACCTCCACAATAAAGAGGAACTTCAAACTACCAGAATACAGAAAGGCCACGCCTAACACAGCAATCTAAACAAGATGAAAAGGCAGAGAAATACTCAACAAGTAAAGGAAAATGAGAAATGCCCACCAAACCAAACAAAAGAGAGGAGATAGGGAATCTATCTGAAAAAGAATTTAGAATAATGATAGTAAAAATGATCCAAAATCTTGAAAACAAAATGGAGTTACAGATAAATAGCCTGGAGACAAGGATTGACAAGATGCAAGAAATGTTTACCAAGGACCTAGAAGAAATAAAAAGGAGTCAATATATATTGAATAATGAAATAAAGGAGATAAAAGACATGCTGGAGGGAACCAACAGTAGAATAACAGAGGCAGAAGACAGGATAAGTGAGGTAGAAGATAGAATGGTGGAAATAAACGAAGCAGAGAGGAAAAAAGAAAAAAGAATCAAAAGAAATGAGGAAAACCTCAGGGACCTCTGGGACAATATGAAACGCCCCAACATTCGAATCATAGGAGTCCCAGAAGAAGAAGATAAAAGGAAAGGTGAAAAGATACTCGAGGAGATAATAGTTGAAAATTTCCCTAAAATGAGGAAGGAAATAGTCACAGAAGTCCAAGAAACCCCAGAGAGTCCCAAACAGGATAAACCCAAGGCGAAACACCCCAAGACACATATTAATCAAATTAACAAAGATCAAACACAAAGAACAAATATTAAAAGCAGCAAGGGAAAAAAAACAACAAATAACACACAAGGGGATCCCCATAAGGATAACAGCTGATCTTTCAATAGAAACTCTTCAGGCTAGAAGGGAATGGCAGGACATACTTAAAGTAATGAAAGAGAAAAATCTACAACCCAGATTACTGTACCCAGCAAGGATCTCATTCAGATATGAAGGAGAATTCAAAAGCTTTACAGACAAGCAAGAACTGAGGGAATTCAGCACCACCAAACCAGCTCTCCATCAAATGCTAAAGGATCTTCTCTAAACAGGAAACACAGAAAGGATGTTTAAACACGAACTTAAAACTACAAAGTAAATGGCAACGGGACCATACTTATCAATAATTACCTTAAATGTAAATGGGTTGAATGCCCCAACCAAAAGACAAAGAGTGGCTGAGTGGATACAAAAACAAGACCCCTACATATGCTGTCTACAAGAGACCCACCTCAAAACTAGGGACACATACAGACTGAAAGTGAAGGGATGGAAAAATATATTTCATGCAAATGGAGACCAAAAGAAAGCAGGAGTCGCAATACTCATTTCAGATAAAATAGACTTTAAAATAAAGGCTGTGAAAAGGGACAAAGAAGGACACTACATAATGATCAAAGGGTCAATCCAAGAAGAAGATGTAACAATTATAAATATATATGCACCCAACATAGGAGCACCACAATATATAAGGCAAATACTAACAAGTATGAAAGGGGAAATTAACAATAACACAATAATAGTGGGAGACTTTAATACTCCACTCACACATATGGATAGATCAACTAAACAGAAAATTAACAAGGAAACACAAACTTTAAATGATACAATAGACAAATTAGATTTAATCGATATTTTCAGGACTTTCCACCCCAAAACAAGCAATTTCACCTTTTTCTCAAGTGCACACGGAACTTTCTCCAGGATAGATCACATCCTGGGCCATAAATCTAGCCTTGGTAAATTCCAAAAAATTGAAATCATCCCAGCCATCTTCTCTGACCACAATGCAGTAAGATTAGACCTCAATTACAGGAAAAAAACTATTAAAAATTCCAACATATGGAGGCTAAACAACACGCTTCTGAATAACCAACAAATCACAGAAGAAATCAAAAAAGAAATGAAAATATGCATAGAACTGAATGAAAATGAAAACACAACAACCCAAAACCTATGGGACACTGTAAAAGCAATGCTAAGGGGAAGGTTCATAGCAATACAGGTGTACCTCAAGAAACAAGAAAAAAATCAAATAAATAAACTAACTCTACACCTAAAGCAACTAGAGAAGGAAGAAATGAAGAACCCCAGGGTTAGTAGAAGGAAAGAAATCTTAAAAATTAGGGCAGAAATAAATGCAAAAGAAACAAAAGAGACCATAGCAAAAATCAACAAAACTAAAAGCTGGTTTTTTCGAGAAGATAAACAAAATTGACAAGCCATTAGCCAGACTCATCAAGAAACAAAGGGAGAAGAATCAGATCAACAAAATTAGAAATGAAAATGGAGAGATCACAACAGACTACACGGAAATACAAAGGATCATAAGAGACTACTACCAACAGCTATATGCCAATAAAATGGACAACTTGGAAGAAATGGACAAATTCTTAGAAAAGTATAACTTTCCAAAATTGAACCAGGAAGAAATAGAAGATCTTAACAGACCCATCACAAGCACGGAAATCGAAACTGTAATCAGAAATCTTCCAGCAAACAAAAGCCCAGGACCAGATGGCTTCACAGCGGAATTCTACCAAAAATTTAGAGAAGAGCTAACACCTATCCTACTCAAACTCTTCCAGAGAATTGCAGAAGATGGTAAACTTCCAAACTCATTCTATGAGGCCACCATCACCCTAATTCCAAAACCAGAGAAAGATGTCACAAAAAAAGAAAACTACAGGCCAATATCACTGATGAATATAGATGCAAAAATCCTTAATAAAATTCTAGCAAACAGAATCCAACATCATATTAAAAAGATCATACATCATGACCAAGTGGGCTTTATCCCAGGAATGCAAGGTTTCTTTAACATCCGCAAATCAATCAATGTAATTCACCACATTAACAAATTGAAAGATAAGAACGATATGATTATCTCAATAGATGCAGAAAAAGCCTTTGACAAAATTCAACATCCATTTATGATAAAAACTCTCCAGAAAGCAGGAATAGAAGGAACATACGTCGACATAATAAAAGCTATATATGACAAACCCACAGCAAACACTATCCTCAATGGTGAAAAACTGAAAACATTTCCCCTAAAGTCAGGAACAAGGCAAGGATGCCCACTTTCACCACTACTATTCAACATAGTTTTGGAAGTTTTGGCCACAGCAATCAGAGCAGAAAAAGAAATAAAAGGAATACAGATAGGAAAAGAAGAAGTAAAACTCTCACTGTTTGCAGATGACATGATCCTCTACATAGAAAACCCTAAAGATTCTACCAGAAAACTTCTAGAGCTAATCAATGAATATAGTAAAGTTGCAGGATACAAAATTAACACACAGAAATCCCTTGCATTCCTATACACCAATAATGAGAAAACAGAAAGAGAAATTAAGGAAACAATACCATTCACCATTGCAAACAAAAAGAATAAAATACTTAGGAATATTTCTACCTAAAGAAACAAAAGACTTATATATAGAAAACTATAAAACACTGATGAAAGAAATCAAAGAGGACACAAACAGATGGAGAAATATACCGTGTTCATGGATTGGAAGAATTAATATAGTGAAAATGAGTATACTACCCAAAGCAATCTATAGATTCAATGCAATCCCTATCAAGCTACCAATGATATTTTTCACAGAACTAGAACAAATCATTTCACAATTTGTATGGAAGTATAAGAAACCTCGAATAGTCAAAGCAATCTTGAGAAGGAAGAATGGAACTGGAGGAATCAACCTGCCTGACTTCAAGCTCTACTACAAAGCCACAGTCATCAAGACAGTGTGGTACTGGCACAAGGATAGAAATATAGATCAATGGAACAAATTAGAAAGCCCAGAGATAAACCCACGCACCTATGGCACCTTATCTTCGACAAAGGAGGCAAGAGTATACAATGGAGAAAAGACAATCTCTTTAACAAGTGGTGCTGGGAAAACTGGTCAACCACTTGTAAAAGAATGAAACTAGAACACTTCCTAACACCATACACAAAAATAAACTCAAAATGGATTAAAGATCTAAATGTAAGACCAGAAACTATAAAACTCCTAGCGGAAAACATAGGCAAAACACTCTCCGACATAAATCACAGCAGGATCCTCCATGACCCACCCCCCAGAATATTGGAAATAATAGCAAAAATAAACAAATGGGACCTAATTAAAATTAAAAGCTTTTGCACAACAAAGGAAACTAGGAGCAAGGTGAAAAGACAGCCTTCAGAATGGGAGAAAATAATAGCAAACGAAGCAACAGACAAACAATTAATCTCAAAAATATACAAGCAACTCCTGCAGCTGAATTCCAGAAAAATAAATGACCCAATCAAAAAATGGGCCAAAGAACTAAACAGACATTTCTCCAAAGAAGACAGACAGATGGCTAACAAACACATGAAAAGATGCTCAACATCACTCATTATTAGAGAAATGCAAATCAAAACCACAATGAGGTACCATTACACACCAGTCAGAATGGCTGCTATCCAAAAGTCTACAAGCAATAAATGCTGGAGAGGGTGTGGAGAAAAGGGAACCCTCTTATACTGTTGGTGGGAATGCAAACTAGGACAGCCACTATGGAGAACAGTGTGGAGATTCCTTAAAAAACTGGGAATAGAACTGCCATATGACCCAGCAATCCCACTGCTAGGCATACACACCGAGGAAACCAGAATTGAAAGAGATGCGTGTACCCCAATGTTCATCGCAGCACTGTTTACAATAGCCAGGACATGGAAGCAACCTAGATGTCCATCGGCAGACGAATGGATAAGGAAGCTGTGGTACATATATACGCAATGGAATATTACTCAGCCATTAAAAAAAATACATTTGAATCGGTTCTATTGAGATGGATGAAACTGGAGCCCATTATACAGAGTGAAGTGAGCCAGAAAGAAAAGCACCAATACAGTATACTAATGCATGTATATGGAATTTGAAAGATGGTAATGGTAACCCTATATGTGAGACAGAATAAGAGACACAGATGCATAGAACAGTCCTGTGGACTCTGAGGGAGAAGGTGAGGGTGGGACGTTCTGGGACAATAACATTGAAACATGTATATTGTCATATGTGAAGTGGAACACCATTCCATGTTCTATGCATGGGACGGATGCTCAGGGATGGAGCGATGGGATGACACAGAGGGATGGGAAGGGGAGGGAGGTGGGAGGAGGGTTTGGGAGGGGGAGCACATGTGAACCCATGGCTGATTCATGTCAATGTATGGCAAAAACTACTACAATATTGTAAAGTAATTAGCCCCCAACTAAAAAAAAAAAAAAAAAAAGAATATTAGTAAGATTTAAAAAAAAAAAAAAAAAAAAAACTCCTGGAGCTTGCTCAAACTCATGTCCATCTAGTCAGTGATGCCATCCCACCATCTTATCCTCTGTCATCCCCTTCTCCTCCTGCCTTCAATCTTTCCCAGCATCAGGGTCTTTTCCAAGGAGTCAGTTCTTCGCATCAGGTGGACAAAATACTGGAGTTTCAGCTTCAGCATCAGTCCTTCCAAGGAATATTCAGGATTGATATCCTTTAGGATTGAATGGTTTGATCTCCTTGCAGTCTAAGGGACTCTCAAGAGTCTTCTCCAACACCACAGTTCAAAACCGTCACTTCTTCGGCACTCAGCTTTCTTTATAGTCCAACTCTAACATCCATACATGACTACTGGAAAAACCATAGCTTTGACTAGATGGACCTTTGTGGGCAAAGTAATGTCTCTGCTTTTTAATATGCTGTCTAGGTTGGTCATAGCTTTCTTCCAAGGAGCAAGCGTCTTTTAATTTCATGGCTGCAGTCCCATCTTCAGTGATTTTGGAGCCCTCAAAAATAAAGTCTGTCACTGTTTCCATTGTTTCCCCATCTATTTGCCATGAAGTGAAGGGACCAGATGCCATGATCTTAGTTTTTTGAATGTTGAGTTTTAGGCCAAATTTTTCACTCTCCTCTTTCATTTTCATCAAGTGGCTTTTTAGTTCTTCTTTGCTTTCTGTCCTAAGGGTGGTGTAATCTGCATATCTGGGGTTGTTGATATTTCTCCCAGCAATCTTGATTCCAGCTTGTGCTTCATCTAGCCCGGTATTTCTCATGATGTACTCTGCATACAAGTTAAATAAGCAGGGTGACAGTATACAGTCTTGATGTACTCCTTTCCCAATTTGGAACCAGTCTGTTGTTCCTTGTCCAGTTCTAACTGTTGCTTCTTCACCTGCATACAGATTTCTCAGGAGGCACAATAAAGGACAGAAATGGTATGGACCTCACAGAAGCAAAAGATATTAAGAAGAGGTGGCAAGAATACACACAAAAACTATACAAAAAAGAACTTCATGACCTAGATAACCACGATGGTGTGATCTCTCACCTAGAACCAGACATCCTGGAATGCGAAGTCAAGTGGGCCTTAAAAAGGATCACTATGAACAAAGCTAGTGGAGGTGATAGAATTCCAGTTGAGCTATTTCAAATCCTAAAACATGATGCTGTGAAAGTGCTGCACTCAATTTGCCAGCAAATTTGGAAAACTCAGCAGTGGCCACAGGACTGGAAAAGGTCAGTTTTCATTCCAATCCCAAAGAAAAGCAATGCCAAAGAATGTTTAAACTACCGCACAATTGTACTCATTGCTAGCAAAGTAATTCTCAAAATTCTCCAAGCTAGGCTTCAACAGTACGTGAACCGTGAACTTCCAGATGTTCAAGCTGGATTTAGAAAAGGCAGAGGAACCAGAGATCAAATTGCCAACATCCATTGCTACTGCTGCTACTGCTAAGTCGCTTCAGTCGTGTCCGACTCTGTGCGACCCCATAGACGGCAGCCCACCAGGCTCCACCATCCCTGGGATTCTCCAGGCAAGAACACTGGAGTGGATTGCCATTTCCTTCTCTGGTGCATGAAAGGGAAAAGTGAAAATGAAGTCGCTCAGTCGTGTCCGACTCTTAGCGACCCCATGGACTGTAGCCTACTAGGCTCCCCAGTTCATGGGATTTTCCAGGCAAGAGTACTGGAGTGGGGTGCCATTGCCTTCTCCAACACCCACTGGATCATCGAAAAAGCAAGAGAGTTTCAGAAAACCATCTACTTCTGCTTTATTGACTATGCCAAAGCCTTTGACTGTGTGGATTACAACAAACTGTGGAAAATTCTGAAAGAGATGGGAATACCAGACCACCTCACCTGCCTCCTGGGAAAAAACATTATACTAGCAAATTAAATGGTGGTCAATTTACATGCAGTGAAATTTTTGAAGAAAATGCATTGTAGATCTGAGAGAACTCTGAGCTCTTTGCAGCTACAGTTCACTCTTAGGAGCTGAACTGAGTCCCCTCAAAATGTTATATATGTTGAAGCCTTAATCCCCAATACCTAGAATGTGACTGTATTTGGAAAGAGGGCCTATAAAGAAGTGACTCGTTAAAACGAGGGCAATAGGGTGAACCCCTGACAGCTGTCCTTATAATGTGCTCAGTCATTCAGTCATGTCAAGCTCTTTGTGACCCTATGGACTGTAGCCCACCAGTATCCTCTGTTCATGGGATTCTCCAGGCAAGAATACTGGAGTAGATTGCCATATCCTCCTCCAGGGGATATTCCCAACCCAGGGATTGTACCCACATCTCCTGCGTCCTCTGCATTGCATGCAGGTGGATTCTTTACCCACTGAACCACCTGGGAAGCCAGTCCTTACAATAAGGAGAGATTTGAACACACAAAGAGAAAACCAGGCCACAAATGCACAGAAGGACAACCATGTGAGGACACAGCAAGAGGTAATCACCTGCAAGGGAAGAGAGCAGTTTCAGAAGAACCAACCCCACTGACACTGTGATCATGGACTTTCAGCCCCCAGAACTGTAAGAAAATTACATTTCTCTTGTGTAAGCTACCCAGTCAGTGGTAGTTCATTATGGCAGCCTAGTAAACTAACATAGCTACTCAATCTACTATTTAAATGCATGAACAGAATTAGATATCTCTCAATATTTTTCTAAATATTCTATCAAGTGTTTTCTATCCAAAAACTTTAAGTAAAATTTTGAGAAGTCTGTCTTTTGTAAAGTCTCACTTGTTGCTGTTCAGTTGCTCAGTCGTGTTCAACTCTTTTCGACCCCATAGACTGCAGCACGCCAGGCTTCCCTGTCCTTCACTGTCTCCTAGAGTTTGCTCAGACTCATGTCCAATGAGTCAGTGATGCCATCCAACTATCTCATCCTCTGTTGTCCCCTTCTCCTCCTGCCCTAAATCTTTCCCAGCATCAGGGTCTTTTCCAATGAGTCCATTTGTTTCCCTAAATATTCCTCCTATACTTGTGCTCCTCAGGCACCTATGTTTAAGGTCCTTTGTGATCCTTTTTAAAAAGACAGTTCTAAGTATATTCAAAGCATGTTATTACCACAGTTCCCTAGGAAAAGCACAAATATGCTTTAAGATGAGAAGTTTTATTATGAAATGAACCTATGTTTAAATAGCCTTTTGGTTTTAATTGATCTTTTTTTAAAAAAAATGAACAAAGTGCAGCTTTAGGATCAGAGCATTTGATACTTAATAGCCACAAGAGACTTAAGCACTCCTCTGTGTGGCTATAAATGCGTTGACCTTTCTACACAAGGATGGAACTGCTGCTTCTTTAAGCATAAGCTGACAGGAGAAACAACAGTAACAACAAACACCTTTGTTTCATTTTAAAAAGGAAAAATATATTCATAGTCTTTTAAAAAATAGAATGTGCAAGTATTTATATTTACTTGTGTGAGTCTATTTGTTTATGTCTGTATATTTGTATTAACACATTAAGTCAATAGAATAAACCATTTATGAACTCTGTGTCCTAGGATAAATTCCTAAACCTAAAACACTGTTCCCTCATCTAAAAAATTGGCGGATAAAGTGCAAATCTCTAAAGGATTAACATGGGAGGATTAAATAAGAAAACATGGCCACAGTCTCCCTCTGCGATGGCCCACAATTTGTGGAGTGTGCTTCTCTCTGTATTTGAATAAATCCACTCCTTACCTATCACTTTGTCTCTCACTGAATTCTTTCTGCGATGAGATATCAAGAACCTGAACTTCATTAGGTCCTGAAACCACATACTGTGTGTTTTGGCTGGGTTTGAGTCCCAGCCACGTGGGTTCGAGTTCCAAGCAGGGTTTTGGCTGGGTTTGAGTTCCAGCCATGGGGGTTCAAGTCACAAACTGGATATTGGCTGGGTTCAATTTCCAGCACATGGGTTCGAGTCCCAATCTGTGTTAAATGGTTTCAGCTGGCAATCATGAAGGGATGGTGATAAGGTAAGAAAAGGTTTAGCGTCAGGTCTTGGTCCTAAAGAGGTCCCCGGGACACCTGAGCCAGGTATACTGAGGAGAATGCCCTGCTGTTGTCTGCTTATTGTGACTGGCAGGTCAATTCCGAATGCTTATGCATGTCCAACAGCAGGTCCAGGACAGAATTATACTGTTTTCTTCGACTCTGAGGTTTTTCTCCTACAGTTTTTGTTCTTTTTCATTTCTGCTCTGTTTCTTCCGTTAACCCCAGAAGATTGCTTTTATTCCCCTCCCTCTTACCCTTACAAGTGTTGACCCGTTATTCCCAACTTATAGCTAAACCGCCTCCAGCTCATCATCAACACCACTGGGGATGTCTTTGTGCCATTTCTTCGCAACAGCTTTTGGGTACTAACAACTGGTTGGGAGACTCCCTTGGAAGGGATAGCACCTAAAATCGTAAGTGCAAATCTTGACCAAATTGTGTGGTGGATTCTAACTTAAAGATACGATTTTGAATAGAACAGGAATTAGAAGCATCATCTTTGGCTTGGGTCTGAAATGGGTCAGGCAGCATCAGTCTCAACCAATACCCCCTGGGTCTTATCCTCCAGGATTGTGAAAGATTCAGACTACTGGGATTAAAACCAAAGAAATTTGTTAGGCTATGTAATCATGTTTGGCCACAATATGAGCTAGGATGCCAAGAAAAGTGGCCACTAAATGGGTCCCTGAGTTATAATACTATATTGCAGCTAGATTTATATTGTAGAAGGAAATTTAAATAGAGTGAGCTTCCACATGTTTGAATTTTCATTGCCTTGTATTTAGACCTTGTATTAGATCCACAAAGGATTTAAGGTGTGTGTAGCTCTAAGGGATAATTCTAGTAAGGACACAAAAGATGTTTTAGCTAATTTACTCTATAAAGCCATCTAAAGATTAAATCCTTTACAAGGAGGAGCCACAGCTACTCCTCACCTACTGGGAGGAACCATTGCCTCAGGGGAAGACACAGCTAAGGATGGAAAACAGGCCCCACCCATATTCAGGAACCTCTTCTTTGTACCCTGAGTTACCCAAGGGACCCATCCTTGGCTCAGCTAGCACTTTGACAGATCTTTGACAGATCTTAGTCACCAACCAACTACCCCTATAGTTTTGACTCTGAGAGAAGTTCCTGATGGAAATCGAGGAACAATAAGAGTCTATGTACCTTTCTCAATATCTGATCTAAGTATGGCAGAGGACAAATTGGGAAGTTTTTCTGAGGATCCTGAACGTTTAGAATTTACCCTACTAGTGAGTGAGATCTTTTGATCTCACCTGGGAGGACTTACAGATTTTACTATCCTATTGGTGCACCCCTGAGGAAAACCAGGGTATAATACTGGCAGCCAGAGGCCTTTCAGACCAACTGGCAGCCTGAGCCAGACAGGACCATCCAATGCAGCAGGTGAGGAATGATGCTGTCCCTTAGGCAAACCCACAATGGAATTACCAGCTGAATTCTATTGATAGAGATACACAGGATCGAATGATTATCTGTTTAATAGAGGGTATGAAGAAACTTACAGTAAAGCCTGTTAATTATGAAAAGGTGAAAGAGGTCCAACAGGGACGGGATGAAAATCCTGCAGTTTTCCAAAGGGGATTACTGCGGGCTTTTAGAAAGTATACAAATGGAGATCCCTCCTCCCCTGAAGGACGGGCCCTTCTGGCTATGCATTTCATAGCCCAGTCTGCCCCAGACATCAGGCACAAAATTCAAAAAGCAACTGCTGGTCCTCAGACTCCAATGAATGATTTAATCCAGTTGGCTCATTTGGTTTTCAATAATCAGGATATGGCTGAAAAGGCTGAACACACCCAGAGAAATATACAAGAGACCCAAATGATTGCAATGGCTTTGTCTGCTCAAAGACCACCAATCTGGTCCTGACAGACCACAAGGTCCATGGGTACCCATACAAGGCCAGTGTACCCTGTGTAGACAAAAGGGGCACTGGAGGAAAGACTGCGGTTGATGTGTCCTTTGCAAGCAGCCAGGGTATTGGCAGAGGGAATGTCCCAGATGCCAGAGACCAACAGGGGCCCCTCAGCCATTGATGGTTTAGCAATCAGAAGACAGATGGGACCCAAGGCCAAAAGTGTCTCTGCCTGGAGATACCGTCTACATAACTAATGTCCAGCCTCGGGTGATCATTGATGTAGCCGGCTGCTTGGTAAATTTTCTTACAGACACTTGGGGCAACCTTCTCAGTCTGAACTCAAAGGATTGGAAGCCTTAGCAATCATAAGAAATATGTAATGGGGTTGTCGGGGAAGAAACAGGGACACAATGTTCTGGAGCCTGTTTTGTGCAATGCTAATGGCTAATGGTCAGTTGTTTTTACATTCATTTCTGTTTGTACCATCTCTTTAATGGGAAGAGATTTATTAACTAAGTTAGGGGTCACTCTGTTTCCGGAAGGGCAAAGGAACCACCCTCATTGCCAGATGATTTTAACAGAAAACGGAAAGGGAAAGATTGAATGTGAAGTTGAGATAGAAGACCCTGTAATGTGGAATTCCAAGGTCCCAGGTCTGGCCAAAGATGTCCAGCTAATGGTTACTACACAAGAGTCTCATGAAATAGCTGTTGTTCACTGTAGGGAACATCAGTCTCAGATTCTCAGGTCTGAAATTGGAAAGGGAAATCACCAAGTTGACCAAGGAGCAAAGGAAGCAGCTTACATACCAACAGATAAAACATAGGCAGTTTTAAAAGTCCCAGGCTTTGACAGAGGAAATGCAACAACCTTGCTATACCAAGGGGAAAAGTTGCTCTAAAAATAGGGGGTTAATAAGTCAAAGCATTAGTATATGTTAGGTAAAAAGATTATGATTCCACAAGCTCAAACATGGAAAGTAATCAAGGCTTTATATGAAGCTGATGAGGATTTTCTAAGATTGGATGAAATTTAGTTGGGTAAATGGATTTTGTTAGGAATAGGCTAAGACAAGATTGGATTTGGTTTCTCTCTCAAAGGATTCTTGAAATGCTACTTCTGACAAACAAATTGAAATGATTCTCTTCACCTGTAAGTGATTTATATTTGCTTTTGAGATCTTTATAACTTTGGATAGGGAATAAGTATTGTCTCCTTGTGACTTATGATTTATCTGACTAAAAACTAACTTTGGGATGTTTTAGAGGACTCCTGAGGAATCTCAGAGAGAAATATTTAACTAGGGTTATTTGGTATGTTATGTTAAATGTGATCATTTGTAATTCTGGTTATTGCAACCAAACTTTATCTTACACTATAATCGGATATTTGACCATGACTTTTGAGTCTTTTGTCATTTATAGATATTTCTGTACACTGGTGCTGGTACAAAATGCTTCATTATCAAAAAGATACATAAGAAGACTAAGAAACCAGTTACAACATTTCTACATCAAGAAGGTGGCTATGTAGGGATTTCAGCCCTTGTGGAATAAAACAAGGAGCTTCCCTGCCCCTGGGGCCCCTAGGTCAGGTATCCAGAGATATTTACTTGCTGATAGGCAGGGAGGATGCCTCTACTCAGCCTGGAAACAATTAAAGAAGATGGCCCTTCTGTTTTCCATAAGAATATAGGAGTAAAGTCTCTGTGGGGGGAATGTAATAGGAGGGAAAGGGGCAGGGCACAACTTTTGAAAGAATGATATAGCCCAAGCACATAATATAAACTGATTAGAATCAGATGGGAAGAAGATGGCAGACAAGACTAGATCCTGATCCTTAATCAGCAAGTGAAATGACACACCCAGAAGTGCCATGACAGCTCCAGTTCAGTTCAGTTCTGTCACTCTGTCATGTCCAACTCTTTGTGACCCCATGGACTGGAGCACACCAGGCTTCCCTGTCCATCACCAACTCCCAGAGCTTACTCAAACTCATGTCCATCGAGTCAGTGATGTCATCCAAACATCTCATCCTCTGAGGGCCCCTTCTGTCATCTTCATTCAATCATTCCCAGCATCACGGTCTTTTCAAAGGAATCAGTTCTTCAAATCAGGTGGCCAAAGTATTGGAGTTTCATCTTCAACATCAGTCCTTCCAATGAACACTCAGGACTGATTTCCTTTAGGATGGACTGGCTTGATCTCCTTATAGTCCAAGAGACTCAAGAGTCTTGTCCAACACCACAGTTCAAAAGCATCAATTCTTTGGTGCTCAGCTTTCTTTATAGTCCAACTCTCACATCCATGCATGACTGCTGGAAAAGCTATAGCTTTGACTAGATGGACCTTTGTTGGAAAAGTAATGTCCCTGCTTTTTAATATGCTATCTAGGTTGGTCATAACTTTTCTTCCAAGGAGCAAGCATTTTTTAATTTCATGGCTGTAGTCACCATTTGCAGTGATTTTGGAGCCTCAAAAAATAAAGTCTCACACTGTTTCCACTGTTTGCCCATTTATTTGCCATGAAGTGATAGGACTGGATGCCATGATCTTAGTTTTCTGAATGTTGAATTTTAAGCCAACATTTCACTCTCCTTTTTCACTTTTATCAAGAGGCTCTTTAGTTCTTCTTCACTTTCTGCCATAAGGGTGATGTCATCTGCATATCTGAGGTTATTGATATTTCTTCCGGCAATCTTGATTCCAGCTTGTGCTTCCTCCAGCCCAGCATTTCTCATGATGTACTCTGCATATAAGTTAAATAAGCAGGGTGACAATATGCAGCCTTGATTTACTCCTTTTCCTATTTGGAACCAGTCTGTTGTTCCATTTCCAGTTCTAACAGTTGTTTCTTGACATGCACACAGATTTCTCAGGAGGCAGGTCAGGTGTTCTGGTATTTCCATCTCTTGAAGAGTTTTCCACAGTTTGCTGTGATCCACACGATCAAATGCTTTGGCATAGTCAATAAAGTAGAAGTAGATGTTTTTCTGGAACTCTCTCACCTTTTCAGTCATCTATCAGATGTTGGCAATTTGATCTCTGATTCCTCTGCCTTTTCTAAAACCAGCTTGAACATCTGGAAGTTCACAATTCACATATTGCTGAAGCCTGGCTTGGAGAATTTTTAGCATCACATTACTAGCGTGTGAGATGAGTGCAATTGTGTGGTAGTTTGAGCATT
Organism: Okapia johnstoni; assembly: GCA_024291935.2. Classification (NCBI taxonomy): domain Eukaryota; kingdom Metazoa; phylum Chordata; class Mammalia; order Artiodactyla; family Giraffidae; genus Okapia; species Okapia johnstoni. Next base: position 108,740,712 of record CM044307.1, on the reverse strand, counting down.
CTTTGGACTGCCTTTCTTTGGGATTGGAATGAAAACTGACCTTTTCCAGTCCTGTGACCACTGCTGAGTTTTCCAAATTTGCTGGCATATTGAGTGCAGCACTTTCACAGCATCATCTTTCAGGATATGAAGTAGCTCAACTGGAATTCCATCACCTCCACTAGCTTTGTTCATAGTGATGCATTCTAAGGCCCACTTGACTTTGCATTCCAGGCTGTCTGGCTCTAGGCAAGTGATCACACCATTGTGTTTATCTAGGTCATGAAGTTCTTTTTTGTATAGTTTTTGTGTGTATTTTTGCCATATCTTAATATCTTTTGCTTCTGTGAGGTCCTTACCATTTCTGTCCTTTATCATGCCCATCTTTGCATGAAATGTTCCCTTGGTATCTCTAATTTTCTTGAAGAAATCTCTAGTCTTTCCCATTCTATTGTTTTCTTCTATTTCTTTTCATTGATCACTGAGGAAGGCTTTCTTATCTCTCCTTGCTATTCTTTGAACTCTGAATTTAAATGGTTATATCTTTCCTTTTCTCCTTTGCCTTTTGCTTCTCTTTTTTTTCACAGCTATTTGTAAGGCCTCCTCAGACAACCATTTTGTATTTCTTTTTCTTGGTGATGGTCTTAATCACTGCCTCCTGTATAATGTCACGAATCTCTGTCTATAGTTCTTCACGTACTCTATCTATCAGATCTAATCGCTTGAATCTATTTGTCACTTCCACTGTATAATCCTAAGGGATTTGATTTAGGTCATATCCGAAAGGTCTAGTGGTTTTCCCTACTTTATTAAATGTAAGTCTGAATTTGGCAATAAGGAGTTCATGATCTGAGCCACAGTTAGCGCCTGGTCTTATTTTTTATGACTGTATAGAGCTTCTCCATCTTTGGCTGCAAAAAATATAATCAATCTGATTTCGGTATTGACCATCTGGTGATGTCCATGTGTAGAGTCTTCTCTTGTGCTGTTGGAAGAGGGTGTTTGCTATGACCAGTGCATTCTCTTGGCAAAACTCTATTAGCTTTTGACCTGCTTCATTCTGTACTCCAAGGCCAAATTTGCCTGTTACTCCAGGTATCTTGGCTTCCTACTTTTGCATTCCAGTCCCCTATAATGAAAAGGACATCTTTTGGGGGTGTTAATTCTAGAAGGTCTTGTAGGTCTTCATAGAACTGTTCAACTTCAACTTCTTCAGCCTTACTGGTCTAGACTTGGATTACTCTGATATCGAATGGTTTGCCTTGGAAAAAACAGAGATCATTCTGTTGTTTTTGAGATTGCATCCAAGTATGGCAACCCACTCCAGTGTTCTTGCCTGGAGAATCCCAGGGATGGCAGAGCCTGGTGGGCTGCCGTCTATGGGGTTGCGCCGAGTTGGATGCGACTGAGGCGACTTAGCAGCAGCAGCAGCACTGCGTTTCAGAGTCTTTTGTTGACTGTGATGGCTACTCTATTTCTTCTAGTGGATTCTTGCCCACAGGAGTAGATAAAATGGTCATCTGAGTCAAATTCACCCATTCCAGTCCATCTTAGTTCGCTGATTCCTAAAATGTCAGTGTTCACTCTTGCCATCTCCTGTTTGACCGCTTCCAATTTGCCTTGATTCATGGACCTAACATTCCAGGTTCCTATGCAATATTGCTCTTTACAGCAATACTTTACTTCCATCACCAGTCACATACACAACTGGGTGTTGTTTTTGCTTTGGCTCCGTCTCTTCATTCTTTTTCCGCTGATATCCAGTAGCATATTGGGCACCTACCAACCTGGAGAGTTCATCTTTCAGTGTCCTGTCTTTTTGCCTTTTCATACTGTTCATGGAGTTCTCAAGGCAAGAATACTCAAGTGATTTACCATTCCCTTTTCCAGTGGACGACGTTTTGTCAGAACTCTCCACTATGACCCATCCATCTTGGGTGCCCTACACAGCATGGCTCATAGTTTCATTGAGTTAGACAAGGCTGTGGCCCATGTGATCAGATTGGTTAGTTTTCTGTGATTGTCTTTTTCATTCTATCTGCTCTCTGATGGAGAAAGATAAGAGGTTTATGGAAGTTTCCTGATGGAAGAGACTGAGGGGGAAACTGGGTCTTGTTCTGATGGGCATGGCAATTAATCCAATTTTCTGTTGATGGGCAGGGCTATGTTCACCTCCCTGTTATTTGACCTGAGGCCAAACTATGGGGGAGGTAATGAAGATAACGGTGACCTCCTTCAAAAGATCCTGTGCCCACAATGCTGCACACAGTGTCCCCAACCCTGCAGGAGGCCACTGCTGACCCACGCCTCCACCGGAGAACTCCTGGACAGTCATGGGCAAGTCTGGGTCAGTCTCTTGTGGGGTCACTGCACCTTTCTCCTGGGTTCTGGGGCACACATGATTTTGTTTGTGCCTTATAAGATGCGGCTCTATGGTGGGGTTAATGGTGACCTCTTCCAAGAGGGCTTATGCCATACCCAGGTCTACTGCTCCCATAGCCCCTGACTCTGTAGCAGTTCACTGCTGACCTGTGCCTCCACAGGAGACACTCAAACACAGTTATGTCTCAGTTTCTCTGGGGTCCCTGGGTTCCCAGTTCAGTTCAGTTCAGTCACTCAGTTGTGGTCGACTCTTTGTGACCCCATGGACCGCAGCATTCCAGGCCTCCCTGTCCATCACCAACTCCCGGAGTTTACCCAAACTCATGTCCATTGAGTCGGTGATGCCATCCAACCATCTCATCCTCTGTCATCCCCTTTTCCTCCTGTCCTCTATCTTTCCTAGCATCAGGGTCTTTTCAAATGTGTCAGCTGTTTGCATCAAGTGGCCAAAGGATTGGAGTTTCAGCTTCAACATCAGTCCTTTCAGTGAACACTCAGGACTGATCTCCTTTAGGATGGACTGGTTGGATCAAGGTCCTTGCTGTCCACGGGACTCTCAAGAGTCGTCTCCAACACCACAGTTCAAAAGCATCAATTCTTCAGCACTCAGCTTTCTTTATAGTCCAACTCTCACATCCATACATGACTACTGGAAAAACCATAGCCTTGACTAGACAGAACTTTGTTGACAAAGTAATGTCTCTGTTTTTTAATATGCTGTCTAGGTTGGTCATAACTTTCCTTCCAAGGAGTAAGCGTCTTTTAATTTCATGGCTGCAGTCACCATCTGCAGTGATTTTGGAGCCCAAAAATAATAAAGTCAGCCACTGTTTCCCCATCTATTTGCCCTGAAGTGATGGGACCAGATGCCATGATCTTAGTTTTCTGAATGTTGAGCTTTAAGCCAAATTTTTCACTCTCCTTTTTAACTTTCTTCAAGAGGCTCTTAGTTCTTCTTCACTTTCTGCCATAAGGGTGGTGTCATCTGCATATCTGAGGTTACTCTGGGTTCCCAAGGCACTGTTAAAAGACCAAGGAATGGTCCAAATCCTGGAAATCTCCACCCCGTCCCATTAATAGTTGGACTAATCCTTCCACTCATTAGCATATGAAATTACGCAGCCTAAAAAAACTAACCACACCATTTTTTGCCACTGCATTCTCCCTCTGTGATGGCCAACACTCTGTCTGTGGAGTGTGCTTCTCTCTGTATCTGAGTAAATCCATTTGTTACCAAAAAAAAAAAAAAAAAAAGAAAAACATATGCAAAACTCTTGGCAAACTGGCTGATACATAATAAGAGATCAATAAAAGTTAGCAACTATAAGATTTTATTACCATAAAGCTGAATTCCTCAAGGACAGGGACCTGTATTATCTTAGGGCCAGTATCATGCCCTAGAGAACAGGTTCTCTTTGAGTATTGTAGGTTAAATTAAATTGCCAGTTGAACTGAACCAAAATATATATTATATTTTATACATACATTTACATATTTTTTATTTCTGTTACTTTCTAAAAGTATTTTAATATTGCAAAGAAAAAATTTCTCAGGTATTTAAGTAGTTAACTGAGGTTAATAAACTATTTTAAGTAATCTAAGTTAGTTTGGACTTGATTCTTACAAACCCAATGCTTTTAAACACTATATAGTCAGTAACCATGTTTGATAAGAAGACTTCTGTTTCAAAGAAATTTTAATCATTTTGTTACTATTCCAATTGCTTTATTCATCAAATATTTATTTTTTTTCTTTGCTGTTTCAAGTTGAGGAATTTGATTTCTGATCTTAAAAACTTTGATATTTTTTCCCAAAGAAAGACAAAACATTTTACTATGTCAGCTTTCAAGGGTCTGAAATCAGTGCGAGTCTCAAAGCTGATAGTGGCACAAATCCATTCAATTTAGCAAAGTCTGTCCTCTGTTCCTCTCTAAATGTTATAGAGAATTCATCATTTTTCCATTAAAAAAAAAAAGGATAAGGCAAGGGCATCAACACATCATGAACTCGTTAGAGGAAAGCCTATCTTGATTGCTTACTTCTTGCTCTTACAATTTATCCCAACAAGATTTCTTGAAAGTTATACCAGAAAAATAAGACAGGGAGAATGTTTTATGATGGAAAGATTGTTTGCTGGGACAGAATTCAGGAATCCAGATTCCAGCGTTGATCCTTCTGAATTATACCATTTCTGCAGAATACCACTAAATTTCTCTGGATCTCAGCCTTTTCTGGAAAGTAGAGAGTATGATGTATAAATCCTTCTCCACAAGGATATGATTATGCTTCAAAAAGTAGCAAACAGTTTAATTATGGGAAATTTTTGTCTCCTATGTTGTCTGCTATGGCATGTATTTTTCCCTATGAAAACAAGTATTGAGTAAGCCAATCCCACCAATAGATCTAATGTGGATTTAACAATGTACTCCAAACATTTACTGCATCCCAGCTGTGTACCATTTATTGCCTGCTTCTGTGAACTAGGAGCTGGGCAGTTCTGAATATTCATTGGAAGGACTGATGCTGAAGCTCCAATACTTTGGCCACCTGATGCGAAGAACTGACTCATTAGATAAGACCCTAATGCCGGGAAAGATTGAAGGCAGGAGGAGAAGGGGATGACAGAGGATGAGATGGCTGGATGGCATCATTGACTCAATGAACACGAATTTGAGCAAGCTCTGGAAGTCAGTGATGGACAGGGAAGCCTGTCATGCTGCAGTCCATGGGGTCGCAAAGAGTTGGAAATGACTGAGCAACTGAACTGAACTGATGAACTATGAACTTGAAATGTATTACTCTAATCTTTAGAAGGCAACTACTACTAGGTAGTCATTTTTATTCTAACTTGACAGAGAAAAAAACCATCAAGCGAGTCAGTCCTATATGTTTTGTCTGCCTGTGCAGGAAAAGTTCTAGATTGGAGCCAGGAAACATGACTATTCCCATTTTACAGATGGAGCTTCTGAGGCTCAGAAAAGTTGAGTTTCCCAAAGTCAAAAAGAAGGTTTATGACAGATATAGGCTTTAACACTTCTAGGTGATGGATACTGGGAGTTCCATTTAACTTATGGGGAAACTGAGGCTCAGAGAGATTTAAGAATCTGCCCTAAATTTCTTAGGCAGAAAGTACTAAAGCCAGGATTTTATCCCAGGTCTGTTGACTGCAAAGCTAATGTTCTTTTCATTATGACACAGTGTAAAAGGAAGGACATTAGACACAAAATATACTTCCTCTTTTTATATAATACACATGGTAAAATCAATCATTTTGCACTTTATAACTTCCTTGTTCATTTTTTCCTCCATTGTTGGTTACAAAGCCTCTCTCTGCTCTTCTACCTGATTTAGCTGGTCTCCAGAAGTCATACGTGTTCTGTTTCCTTTTCAGAGAAAAAGGCTTATATAGCATCATACCTTCTATTTTTTTTTTAATCAGTTCTGCTTATATTGCTAAGAGTTCAGGGATTATCTTCCTTAACAAAGCCACATATTTGATGTATTTGATTTAGGAGAACAGCTTCAGTGTAAGGATGAATTGACAAAAACTCTTTATTGAAGTTCAAATAGGAAAACTTTGTACCACTGCAAATAATCAAGATTTTAGCCAACGCTTTTTGTTCACCATGTACTATGTTGTCGATATTCTTTAGTGAACTTTCTCCCTAGGAAGCCTTCCTTCCTCAAAATGCCTTCTTTAGGTTAGCTGTTGGTGCTTTAATACCTTTACTACTCTATTTCTGCTCAATGCAAACTTTTTAGTTTCTCTTTTTCCTAGTTATCACCATTGGAAACCAGATGAAAGGCAGCTTCTCACTTTGCACTGATAGTTGATCAAGATAAGCTGACACACACAAAGGTTACAGAGATGATATTGTACAAGCTATACTAAGGTCAGGTATCCAGAAACTCGATAAGGTGGATTAGGGGAAAAATCAGCACAGATAATCTTAAGCTTCCAATGTTTGCCCTGAAAAGACTCAGTGCTAGCCTAACTATTTCCTGTGCTCCACATAAAAGAGCACTGCTTTGCTTTTGGAGCCCTTCATTGTCATGAAATCAGTCATTTGAATCAAAATCCTTAAGGACATTTTCCATGCTGAGAGTCTTGCTTTGAAAAGTGTCTAATTATCTCTGAGTCCTGATAGCTATCCAGCATGCCCTACACTTGACAAATTATTTTCTATCATTGGACCCCAGGAGAAAACTCTGCAAAGTAGATACTGTACTATCAGAAATATTTAACTCACTTCTTAGCCCCTAAATTCTTCTATGAACAAGAAAAAATCATTAGGGGATGCAGTAAAACATCATGGTTAGAATGATGGGGTTTTAAAGTCATTCAAGCACAGGTTAAATCCAAGACTGGCCACTTTCTATCTGTATGTCCTTGAGTAGTCACTTAACTGCTCTGTGGCTATAGTTTCCTTACCTGTAAAACAGGTAATTATGCCCACCTCATAGTAGTAGTAGTTTAGTTGCTAAGTCGTGTTCAACTCGATTTAATTATCTTGCTTCTCTTTCTCTAATAATGACAATGATTAGCATCATCCTGTACATAGGTGGTTTGCCAAAACCAAACAATAACTGTTGTGCAAGGAGTAAAGTGAGAACTATTGTGTAGATTAGAATAGAGGTTAAATAATATATGCAAAGTACATGGTAAGTGCTCCATAAACCATTATGAACTGACTCAAGCCAATTCAATATGCACAACTCTTAGATTCCTTATGGTAGATTATGTGGCTACCAGATCATGTTGAAAGCAAATCACAGACCAAATTGTGCAACACATATAGACCTTCTCCAGGGGATCTTCCCAACCCAGCGATTGAACCTGCGTCTCCCAGATTGCAGGAAGATTCTGAGCAACCAGGGAAGCCCCAATATAATGACAAATAGACACAAATCAGGTCACACCAAGTATTCTTTATAGCTTGATAAAGTTCCAGCTCTTAGTACAGTTAAGTGTTCCATTAACATGTCACATGAAATATTTACTCAAAACAAACACATCATTAGAAATTCTCTTACCCAATAGCTGGAACCAATCTGTTTAGGACTCAAGTCTTAAGCATCATTTTTACTTCCAAAGGTTTCAGGCCTCCTTGAATTATTACACCCTGTTCATGACTATGCTTCTAGAACAATTTTAGTCAGTGCACATATCCTGAAGAGTTTTAATTTTACCAATGAGACTGTCTTCTTACATTAATGATGTTGATCAATAAGCCAGCATTTTCACCTCTGAAAAATTATTTGCCATATAGCTGTTTATGAATAATATCTAATATTCCTATTTCTAACCTATTTGTCATCTATGAAATAAGCTAGATTTAGATAGCATAGATATGGATGATAGAAGTGCGTACATTAGCATCTCATAGTGCATGGAACTTTTAGCTTGAAAGCTAGCTGGCCAGCCCTAGACTAAAATTCTTGAATAGGATGTTTTCAGCACGTGGAATGTACTCTCCATCAAATAACATACACACAGTACCAAGCTGCATATTTTTAAGATAAATGAAAGATATCATAGTAAAAATCAATCCAATTTAAGCATGAATTCTTTATAAATGAAAAAGAAAATATATATTTAAAAATCAATCATTATGACAGTGATTATCTTATTTTTATCTACTGTCTCACCTTGGGTACAGGCCTCAGAATAAGAAAGCTGGTACCGAGGATTTGTTATGAGAGCCTCCATAGTATGGAATAACAGATTTGAATGGAAAAAGAAAAATGTTTTTAAGGAAGGTGAGTGAAGGTGGCTGGTGTATATGGCTAAGATGACAATGTCTAGGGCTTACCAGCCATTCTAAGCTTGGATCTCTCAATTCTGAAAGCCATCTCTTCCCTCAAGGCCTTTGCAGACTAGGTTGAAAAGTGGTCAAGATCTGCATAACCTCTAAAGATGGGATCATTGCAAATAGTTTCTCGCTGAGGGAAAACATAGACAATAAGGTACATTGTTAATAAAAGTCTTTTATCCAAACTTGATAAGTGGTCTGATGACGCTGGAGGGAGACATGAAAAATCTGCTACTTGTCTAAGCAATTTGCACGTCCACTTAAAAAAAAAAGTATCTACAATGCTTGTTTCAGACTTTGGAACCTACAATTAAGAGTAAAGTTTATTTGTTCTCTAGCTGCCTTAATGTCAATTCTTTTCACCCACCATGCTCCAAAAGAAGAAAGAGGGAAGTTCTAAATACATGACAGCTTCTCTGCCATTCCCTGTTTATAATTTTTAAAGGGAGATAACCAGGGGAGTCACAATACATTTCATGATAGAGCTTTACCAAGTGCTAGTACATCTGTCTATGTCTCTACACTGTTCACTAACTGTGCCATTCAAGAGTTGAATATAAAAACTTGTCAATTAGGAAATAAGCCATACGCTAGCAACTTCTCGTTTAAATGATTCATTAGAGAACACATTTCAAAAGTACAATGTAAAAAAGAACACTGCTACAGTTCGAGTCACACATGTCTTTTAAATCAGATAAGTGAAGAGAATTACATCACTGATAAAAACAACACCCTAAATTAATCTATCTAATACACATAAAAGTTATGGGACATATATGGATGTCAATATCAAGGAAAATTCTGTAAAAATGTGGAATTATATAATATGTTTTTAAATGTCTTGGAGAAGAGGGACTTGTAGTAAAATATTAAAAATTATAACAGCTAAAATATTAAAAACTATAACAGCTTATGGTATTTGATCATCATATCTATGTATGTATATATATGTATATAGAAATGAATATTCCCAGAAATACACGTTAATTAGAAAATCAATTCTACCTTTTTCTCTTCTCTAGAAATTCTTCTGGAAATAATATTAAAATCTTTATCTTATTAATAATCACTCTTTACTGTAAACAAGGTAAAATATTTACTCTTTGATCTGGATTTCTTGGAAGTAGCACTTCCGGACTAGCCGGAAAGTGTTTCATAAGTCAATTCAGGAGACAAATGTTCTCTTCCTCTTTCAAATAAGACTTTCTGTGGCCTCAAATCTTCATCTGTAGATGAAGTGTGTAAAACACATTTTACCAAAATTCTTTTCTAGTTTTAAAACCTAGAAATAGTGCAATAACTGTTTCTGAAACCTTTAAGGATTAGAAAGACATAAAAGCATTTATACAACTTGAAGGGAGTAATTATCTTTATTAAAAATAAAACTTCGAGTCAAAACATATTTGCTAACATTTTAGTAAAAAAAAAAAAATCACATGAAACATAGCTAACTATCATCAAGCCCCCATGTGCATATTCTCTTGCTTGAATGTCCCCATCAAATTCCCACAGCTCATTTCATTCTCTTGCTCAGCACATACTGAGAGTATCCTTCTCTCCTTCTCTGAATGAGGGCTCATGGATTACCAAATAACGTTCTCATTAATTGTAAGCCTAATGAATGTTATAAAGAGTGAGCAACCACTCTGCTTCTAAGAGGAAGTGTTATTTGAACCAGGATTTAAATGATGAAAAGGAGATTTCAGGCAGAAAATAGAGAAAAAGCTACTCCATGCAAAAGGAACAATGTGAACACAGGAACAAAGGTGTCAAAGAGAAAATGTTGAGAAGTCCAATATGGCTAGTTGGAAGAAAGTAGCTAGTAAAATTGATGAGTCTAAGGAGCTACAAACATGTATTGTGGCCAAATTGCAGGGAACTTCAGATTTTATTCTCTAGTTATGGAGAATCAGACTACATTTATAGACTGTGAGGTACTGTGCCTAGATTATTATGGATGCTATCGTAATGTTGACAGTGATGATGAAGTGGATGGGAAGAAGAAAAGACCAGAGATGGGAAGACATTAGGTGAATCTGTTCAAATAGTTTTAAATGAAATTCATGAGCTCTGAAGTGTGGTAGTGAGGACTGAAATGAATAATACATTTTAGAGGAGATTTTTGGAGGTAATTAAAAATTATGTTATAATTACCGAAAGCATTAAAATATTTATCAAATGAATTAATTAATGAATAAATGAGTTAATTCTACTTTTTTTCAGGAATGTAATTATTTACTGTTGTTTTTAAATTGGACCTGTGATTAATTTTCAGGTACCTGTAAAGGGAAAAGAATGCTGACAGTAGTCAGCGTTTAAGTATTATTTAAGTATTTCCTACCCTTGGCAATATTTTCTAATCTGTATTCTATAATCAAGAAAAAATAAACTAATGAGTTTGATAGTATTCCCTAAATATAAGAACTGTTGGATTTTCAAAGAACACTCTGAACTGTTATCTTTCAGCATTTTTAAGGCTGGTCAAACCAGACATCAATAGGATAAAGGAAGCTTCATATTTCTGTAGGTTGTGGCAAATCCATAGGAAGAAGGTAACCTTTCCAAGTAACTTTAGCAGGAAAATATTTCAGTGGATTCTGATTGGTCCATCTCAAGTGATGTAGCCATACCTCACCAATCAGGGGATTGGCCAGGATTCTAAACCGAGGCCTCTAGTGAAGGGGGAAGGTGGGGAACAAAGGCTTGTGAATGACAATCCCTCCTGAAGACTCGGAATCATCTTGTGTGATTTCTACAAAAGAAAGTGGGATGCTGGTAGCAGAGGAAGAAGAATAGGAGAGGTGCTGAGTAGGTAAAAAATCCTAACTATAGTCCACAGCCTGATTTGATCATGCCTTTTTCACTTAGCAATTGAAGATCTTGAATAAATTACTTAATCAAAGCTAGTGGAGGTGATGGAATTCCAGTTGAGCTATTTCAAATCCTGAAAGATGATGCTGTGAAAGTGCTGCACTCAATTTGCCAGAAAATTTGCAAAACTCAGCAGTGGCCACAGGACTGGAAAAGGTCAGTTTTCATTCCAATCCCAAAGAAAGGCAATGCCAAAGAATGCTTAAACTACCACACAATTGCACTCATCTCACATGCTAGTAAAGTAATGCTCAAAATTCTCCAAGCCAGGCTTCAGCAATACGTGAACCGTGAACTTCCAGATGTTCAAGCTGGTTTTAGAAAAGGCAGAGGAGCCAGAGATCAAATTGCCAACATCCGCTGGATCATTGAAAAAGCAAGAGAGTTCCAGAAAAACATCTATTTCTGCTTTATTGACTATGCCAAAGCCTTTGACTGTGTGGATCACAAGAAACTGTGGAAAATTCTGAAAGAGATGGGAATACCAGACCACCTGACCTGCCTCTTGAGAAACCTGTATGCAGGTCAGGAAGCAACAGTTAGAACTGGACATGAACAACAGACTGGTTCCAAATAGGAAAAGGAGTACGAGGCTGTATATTGTCACCCTGCTTATTTAACTTATATGCAGAGTACATCATGAGAAACGCTGGGCTGGAAGAAGCACAAGATGGAATCAAGATTGTCAGGAGAAATATCAGTAACCTCAGATATGCAGATTACACCACCCTTATGGCAGAAAGTGAAGAAGAGCTAAAGACCCTCTTGATGAAAGTGAAAAAGGAGAGTAAAAGAGTTGACTTAAAACTCAACATTCAGAAAACTAAGATCATGGCATCCGGTCCCATCACTTCATGGCAAATAGATGGAGAAACAGTGGAAACAGTGTCAGACTTTATTTTTCTGGGCTCCAAAATCACTGCAGATGGTAATTGCAGCCATGAAATTAAAAGACACTTACTCCTTGGAAGGAAAGTTATGACCAACCTAGATAGCATATTAAAACTCAGAGACATTACTTTGTCAACAAAGGTCCATCTAGTCAAGGTTATGGTTTTTCCAGTACTCAAGTATGGATGTTTGAGTTGGACTATAAAGAAAGCTGAGCACCGAAGAATTGATGCTTTTGAACTGTGGTGCTGGAGAAGACTCTTGAGAGTCCCTTGGACTGCAAGGAGATCCATCCAGTCCATCCTAAAGGAGATCAGTCCTGGGTGTTCATTGGAAGGACTGATTTTGAAGCTGAAACTCCAATCCTTTGGCCACCTGATAATGAAGAGGTGACTCATTTAAAAAGACCCTGATGCTGGGAAAGATCTAGGGCAGGAGGAGAAGGGGACGACAGAGGATGAGATGGTTGGATGGCATCACTGACTCAATGGACATGAGTTTGGGTGGACTCTGGGAGTTGGTGATGGACAGGGAGGCCTGGCATGCTGCAGTTCATGGGGTCGCAAAGAGTCGGACATGACTGAGTGACTGAACTGAACTGAATCTTAGTGGTCCTCAGTTTCCTTATTGATCAAACAGAAAAATTATTTCCCTTACATGATTGTTGTGAGAAATTGGTGATATCATATAAGCTATGGGCCTTGCCAAATACTGCCTCCTGTCTGGCATCAGCAAACTAATCAGAATAATATTTAAGAGATTCACTGTGTTCTGCTCACTGCACTAAACATTGAAGGTAAAATAATGAGTGAGGATAGTCAGAGTGACTTTAATAATCACACAAACAAATGTGAAACAGCCTCTGTTTTATAAATGCTATAAAAGAGGGAATTCATACTTGAGTTTCTAGTAAGAACGTGCATGTGTGCTAAGTCACTTCAGTCATTTCCAACTCTTTGCAACCGCATGGACTATTGCCTACCAGGATCCTCTGTCCATGGGATTCTCCAGGCAAGAATACTGGAGTGGGCTGCCATGCTCTCCTCCAGGGTATTTTCCCAACCCAGGGATTGAACCTGCTTCTCTTATGTCTTCTGGCAGGAGAGTTCTTTACCACTGGCGCCACCTGGGAAGCCCTTCTAATAAGGGACATGCATGCTCATTCGCTTCAGTCATGCATGATCTTTGCAATCCTGTGGACTGTAGCCCACCAGACTCCTCCATCCATGGGATTCTCCAGGCAAGAATACTGGAGTAGGTTGCCATGCCCTTTTCCAGGAGATCTTACTGATGCAGGAATTGAACCCACGGCTCCTGTGTCTCCTGCATCACAGGCAGATTCTTTGCCACCTGAGAAGCCCCTCTAATAAGAGGGAGCTGATCAAATCAGAGGTTGGGGAAAACCTACTTGAAGAAGGGAATTTAGGGAATACTGAGTTGAGATCTGAAGAATAAGAAGATATTTACTAGGTGAAGAGGAGCAAATTGAGCAAAATGGTCTAGGCAGAGGCAGAAGAAAGAGTACCGACTAAGTACAGGCTCTGAGATAGAAGAGAATTCTGAGGAATATCAAATGGCTCTTGCCTCTGGAGCAGGAGCACAGCACAAATTGACTTTGGAGAGGCAGTGTGGAGCCAGACCTCAAAAGTCTTAAAGCCTTTGCTTTTTTTTTTTTTTTGTATTCCAAGAGTAATGGCAAGCCACCAGAGTTTCTCAGCAGAGGAGGTTATGTGATCAAAGTGTTACGTCTAACAGAGGGCAACCAGAAGGGGTGAATGAACAAGAGACGTTTCGTATGCAGGCAAGACTTACCAGACTTACTTACTAATTAAATCTGTCTCTGAAAAACATCATCAACAACAAATGTTAAAGCTCAAAAGAAAAAAAAAAGCTTTTCAACAATTAATCAAAAACAGCATGATGGACCAACTAGCACTGAATGTATGCAAGTGAAGACTAGATAATCATGGACAGACTTTCTTCCCAATGTATCAAATGTTGAACTCTGTGTACCCTATAACAGGCGCCTACTATTCTGCAAGAAAAAGTTCCTGATGCCTCCTATCCATTTAGGGCATAGCCTTACCTCTTGTTCACTTTTAAGTAGCGCCTGGTTTTCTTCTGCTAAGGGGCTGGATGCTTGCTATTGTCTTCTCTCAAAAGCCTACCCTGAAGAGAGATCTTAGTCTTTCTGACCCACTTCTGACCTCCTGATGAGCTTGCCCACAGTCTTCGATTTGTATGCTAGCTCTTCTAATTGCTTTGATATCTTCTTTGTTGTTGTTGTTGTTCACTCAGCCATGTCCGACTCTTCTGGATCCCATGGACTGCAGCAGGCCAGGCCTGCCTGTCTTTCACTGTCTCCTGGAGTTTGCCCAAGTTCACGTCCACTGCATCGGTGAGGCCATCTGGCCATTTCATCCTCTGATGCCCTCTTCTCCTTCTGCCCTCAATCTTTCCCAGCATCAGGGTCTTTTCCAATGAGCCAGTTGTTCGCATCAGGTGACCAAAATACTGGAGCTTCAGCATCAGTCCTTCCAATTTTCCAACGCTCTGTCTTCTTTATGGTCCAGCTCTGTATGTGACCACTGTCTAGGTATGTCATAGCTTTCCTTCCAAGAAGCAATCATCTTCTAATTTCATGGCTGCAGTCACCATCAGAATTGTAGCATTGTATGAAGGAAACAACAGATACAGAGTTATCGATGAGAAAGTCAATGATGCTATTAATGGAGCTAAAAAGCCATTGATTGTGGAGGTGGAAGGAGAAAACAGAACTGAGAGGGAGAAGAAAAGGAGAAGGGAGGAAGGGAGAGAAGAGAGTGAGCCATTCTAGGAGATGAGCATATTGAGTACTGAGATGAATTATCCAGTTGATTGAAAAGAAACTGGACTGAATTTCTGCTAGGTCTAAATCCTCTGGTTTCTTTAAACCTATTCTAACCTATAGGCCATTTCCTCTTATTGGTTTCATAAAATTAGTATGGTTAGATAGGTGTTGGCCAAGCTTCAGTAATTCTACCATGATGATTTTTGTCAATATCTATCTTCCTTTACTACCAGTTTTATTTAATGTTATAAATTAAACTTCTTTTAAATTTACCCTTAATTTTTTTTTCTAAAAAGCAATTAACTTGGACGCATCTGTTTAATATGATATATATGTTAGTGTGTGTGTGTGTGTGTGTGTGTGTGTGTGTGTGTGTGTGTGTGTTAGTTGCTCAGAGGTGTCTGACTCTTGCTGACCCCATGGACAATAGCCAGCTAGACTCCTCTGTCCATGGAATTCTCCAGGCAAAAAATACTGGAGTGGGTTGCCATTCCTTTCTCCAAAGGATCTTCCTGACCAGGGGTCAAACCCAGGTCTCCTGCATTGCAGGCAGATTCTTGACCATCTGAGCCACCAGGGAAACCCTATATATGTAATAAATGTAAATATATAGTAAACATTTTAAAAATATGCATTTCAACTTATCCTCATTTGATAAACAAAGATGTAGTATCTATAGTCACTTGGGGAATCTTTACAATTATGCATGCCACACTGTTAAATCCCTAATTGGAGACAAGATCATAGAGCCTGTATAGAGTCTGAAATAGAATCAACCTTCCTCAAACTCATTTCCCTTCCATTGGTCCATAATGATACATTTCAGTAGTGTAACTCTTTAGTGCGTAATATATATGCAACTCTTTGGAAGATTCTGGTAGACTAAAATTACTCCTAAAGGCTGGTTATATTAAATTGGATTGCCAGGGAGGAGTCATTAGTTAAATGATTTTTCTCTACTGTCCTATTTGCTTCTGTTTTCACACTTCCACTCTGTTTAAAATGGTTTTATAGCACTGTTTTAACAGAAAGTAAGTACTTATTTAATACTCTGAACTTTGGGTTGTGGTCTTTTTTCAAACACTTGTTTTCATAACTATGGAAGAGATAGTCTCCTAGCCAGAGATCTGTGGCTGCTTGGAGTAAAGCACTTGATGAAGGGTGCATAGTGAAATAAATCCACGTTTCCACTCCATGTTCTCCAGGAACTTGTTTGCTATTAAGTGTGGTGTGTGTTGACTCACATCTGACTCTTTGTGACCCCCATGGACTGTAGCCCACCAGGCTTCTCTGTCAACGAGATTTTCCTGGCAAGAATACCAGAGTGGGTTGCCATTTCCTCCTCCAAGGGACCTTCCCAAACCAGGGATCAAACTCATGTCTCCCGAGTCTCCTGCACTGTGGGCAGATTTGTTTTTTTTACCGATGAGCCACCAGGGAAGCTCACATTGAGTATGGCAGATAGAATGCCTGTACCTGCTGCTCCCCAACCCCTATCAAGATATCAATGTTTTTATCTCTGGAACCTGTGAATATGCTATGCTAAATGGCAAAGGGGAATTAAGATTGCAGATGGAATTAATGATGCTAATCAGATGATTTAGGGAGCATACCCTGGATTGTTCAGGTGAGCCCAATGTAATCACAAGGTCCTTCAAAGTGGAAGAAGGAAGCAGAAGGGAAGGTCAGAGTGGGTGATATGAAGACTCAACTCACCATAACTGATTTTGAAGAGGAAGATGTCTGTGAGCCAAAAACTCTGGATAACTTCTAGAACCCTGGACAAGCAAGAAAAGGAATTCTCCCCTAGAGTTTCTATAAGGAACATAGCCCTGTCAACATTTAGCCCCGGGAGATCCATTTTGGACTTCTGACCTCCAAACTGTAAGATAATAAATACGTGTTGTTTAACGTGAATAACTTTTGGTTATTTGTTACAGCAGTGATGGAAAACTAATACTATGAGCTTCAAATTTTATCTAGTTTCTTGTTTTTCATGATTATAGGTTTGGCATATTCATTTTTTTTAAAAGGCTCACTGAAATTAATTAATTTGGAATCCTACCCATTAAAACACCTAATTCCTAAATTTACATAATATTTTTTCTTATAGATTATTGACATTAATCTCTAGTACATACTTTTTTCAAAGAATTAATAAAATGCTTTTTAGTGGTCTGAAATTATAAGAACAAATATAATGGGGCTTTAGAGAATCAATAATTGTTTTAAATTATTTTAAAAGCTGTATAGCCAGGACTCTGGATTCAAGTTAAGTTCTGCCATTTACTAGCTGTGATTTGGGAAAGTTGACTTAAGACTGTTTCATCAACTATAAAATGGAAATAAAAATGACAAGACCTATATAATAGATCTGTGGAGAGGATCTAAGTGAGATAATCGCTGTAAAGTACTAACACTTTACAGGCACAGCGCCTGGCATGTAATTAAGTGCATCACACAGTGGTTTTAGCTATTATTGTTGCTGCTGCACTATCTGACTCCAAAACCTTCTCCAACAACAGAAAGTACAGGTTTCAAAACTGCCTGATTCTATGGCCTGCCTGTTACCTACCGCTTCTCTTTCCATCTTAATTTCTAAAGCAGCAGCCGTAAATCACTCTGGAAACAGCATCTCCCTTAGCAACATTCAACTCTGAGTCAACAATCATTTCAATGATTAAATATCCATTCACTAAAGTAATTGTTTAAAAAAAAAATTGAAGTAGGACAATGGCCTAACTATATAGATCCTAAGTAAGCTTTAAACATTTTTTTTTCCCTAAAGCAGGACGAGGTGAATTCTTCGCTAGGCCCCCAGTGACCCCTCCCGCCCCGCCTCTGCAGTAGAGAAGGAACTGCCAGCCCTCGCCCAAGCTCAAGGTTTCTCTTGAGTCCCCCGGCCGTGCCAGACTAAGAGGCAGATCAGAGACTCTCCGCGCCCGGCGCGCAGCGGGAGCGGCGGCTGCAGCGTGTTCACCTTCGTCCTAGGTGCCCCCGAGCCCGGGTGGCCCCCCAGAGCCGGAACGCGCTTCGCTCGATCTGTCCAACTTCTGGTGCTCCAGCCGCCCTCCAGGGTCTGCCCCCCTGCCCCCCTGCCCCAGCCCAGGCTTGCTTCCCCGGGGCTCCGGAAGGGAAGGAGGCGTGTCCGGAGTAGGCGGGCGGGAGCCGTATAAAAGTGCTGGCGGCGCGCCGGCCTGGGCTTCTCTCACCGCCTCGCGCCGGGACAGGGATCGCCGCGCCAAGCACCGGCAGTGGAGAGGGCGTTGCGCTCGGGCTCAATGCGTGGACTATCTGCAGCCGCTGCTCATGCAGTATGCTGGAGCTCCAGAACAGCTAAACGGAGTTGCCACACCGCTGCTTGGGCTGGATCACAGCGCTGCCTTTCCTTATGAAGAAGACACAAGTAAGTAGGGCGCGCCCGGGAGCTCGCCAGCTCTCCAAGAAAAAAACCGTGCCCGGAGGCCGGCGCGTCCCGGCCCCAGCTGCCCCGGCGTGCGGGGCTGTGCCTGCCGGACGAGCCTGGAGGTGCAGGGGTGGCGGGAGAGGCGCGCGAGCCGCAGCCGCCCGGCCCGGGTGAGCGTGGAGAGGGGGAGTGAGAGGGTTGAGAGGGAGCGGGTGTCAAGTTTGGAGCCATAGACCGTAAGTTGGGAGCTGTCAGTCGGGAGCCTTAATTCCTGTAAGACAGAAGGATCTGTTCTTTGGCCGGAGAGTTGAAGTTATTCCGGAAAGGCATGTCTTTGCACGGGAGACATTTTCCCGTGGATTTCGGGAAGATTACACAACAGTTCCCCACGCGCCACCCTCGATCACTCGCGTACTCAGATTTTTGTGTGGCCCCGGTGTGGGTGCCGGGCTCGTGCAGACTCCAGTGCGGCTGCGGGAACCGAGCCAACCCCTAGATCCTTATTCGCCGCGCTCAGCTGGGCGGAGAACCTGCCCCACTAGCCGGGGGAAACTTGGCTCCCGCGGCGTCTGCCAGGTTTGCGGCTCTAGGCGAGCTCTAGATAGCGTTAATACCTCCACATTGCACCCACTTTCTTCCATTACAGAAGAGAAAAAGTTGTATATGTGTGCGCGCGTGCGTGTTTTAATGGGCACCTCTGGTGGTAGTTATGGAGGTAATTCCCAGTGCTGCAAAATTTGCATTATACGCAAGCACAGGGTAGAGCACCGTCTAGGGGTACAATTAGTTGTGTTTTTTTTTCCCCCTTTCTTTCCTTGCAGCAGATATCTCTGCCTTGTCCTTGATAAAGGGCCGGCGGGGCACTTCCATCCACAGTTCTTTTCGCCAGGTCTCACCTCTTCTTACTTCTCCCCTTAGGAATTTTTCTGTGTTATCTGCTGCGGGTTGGGTAAGGCTGCCCTCTCACGCCCCAGAGGTTCTGTCGGAGATTGCAGTTCTTGAAACGTGTGGAAGTGGCGGGTGAAAAGATTGTACACGTCTTCAGTTTAGAATGTGTTGAAAATGCTTTATTTAATGGCACACTCAGTGTCACATTTTCAATAGACGTCTAGATCTGGGGAGGGTACCAACGCATTCAGAAGGGAGTAGAAAGACCCGAGCCCATTACACTGTGTGGAAAAGGGCAGGGGTTTGGGACTTGGCCTGGCAGAAAGGTTTGTGTAGTCTCTAGGGCAGCTGCCCAAGGCGGAGGAGAGGAGCATCGTAGCACATGTTTCTCTCTTGCAAGCAGGTTAGTTTATAGGCAGAGCACCTGGGATCACCGCAGCGGGCTGTTGAAATGCAAATGTGGAAGACGGGCAACAGAAGTTTTAAAATAATTACTTGACTTATACATGCTTTCTGCTGTGTGAAATTAATAAGCATGGGCGAGGAACCAATTCTTTGTTACAGTAGCATCTGCTCACATGAATGGCAGTAGTGAGATCTGGGTGGAGAACCCCGCTACCTTCCAGTTCAGAAAAAGAGCCTAAACCTTCCTATTTAAACAAGATCTCTGGAGACAGATCAGGTTAATGACCAACAATCCAAAGGTAGGGGGTGGGGTGTATGGGACGGTACTATCAAGTCAACTTAGACTCTGTAGGATTGATGATCCTTGCACCCTTGCCTGCTTTGCAAAACAAACTGTGAGCTCTGTAATCTCTTTTCTCACTTTGATTAAATGGCTGTGTAAATCGGATTACATGGAATTATTTCCATTGAAAACTAGAAAGAGGTTGAACTAGCCTGAAACTCCTTGGTGGTAGTGACTCAGTACTGCTGACCAGGGATGTTGGAGACAGGGAAAAGTATTTTAGAAATGTGACCTGCTCAGGCTGAGTAAAAGTGCAAGCCCTTTGGGGGAACTTGCTGATGCTGAAGGGCTGGAGGCAAAGGAGGGCAGTGCCTTTGGTGAATGAAGGCATTCATTGCCTGGGATCTAATGACCTTCAAGGTTTCCTTTAAGGATACTTCTAGCAATTCCACATTCTTGCCACTGAAGAAGGAGACCCTGGAAATAACATGAAATCAATGAAGTAATCAGTAGAAATGGAGGAGGGTGCGTAGGTCCTCATTCATATTGTTAGATTTTCTAGTCCAGAAGTTACAAAGAAATTTCCTAGTGCAACTCTGTATGGAGGGAGAGTAGCATAAGGTAATCTGGCATTAAGAGATGAGATCAATTGTTCCAGTGAATTTAATGTTATACTCGAAAGGGTGGAATATCTATTAATATTCAGTGGTTGAAATAGTCATTTATAAAGATGGAATCAATTCCGAGTTCTGTTATAAAGCAAACAGTTGTGTACCCTTCCATTACCCAAGATATAAAATGAGAAATTAATAATAATATACTTGAATTATGCAGCTCTCCAAGAATCACAAGGACACCAGGCATTCTAGCCTTATAGTCAAGCTAAATAAATGTGGAAATTCCACCAACAACCACTTGGGGTGTGAAAAAACGATTCTTTCATTTATTTAGCACATGCAATGGACCAGCAGATGGGCAATAATTACACGGCAGGAGTCGTCAGGAGCAATTTGAACGGTTAAGTTTTTAATGACAAGTCTACAGAAATGAAAGTGTTTTGCATTTTTCAGATTTCTGAATGTATTTTATCCTTATTGTGTGGTTTTACGGTTTCTGAAGGAATTGTGTCTCTGGCTTAGAACATCTATATTCAACGTATAATAACAATTGGACATCTTAATTTGCAGGACCAATTAGAAAAGTGCTATCAGATTAATAGGGCTGATGCCATGTTTATTGATGTTGTACTTACATTTTAGTTTTGAGATGGTTTGTGAGAGTTTTCACAACTGCTGTTGGGTTTAGAAATACGAAGATAGGAAAAATTCATCTGGCAAATGGTATAGAAAAGACCACTTTAGGTACACTTTAGTTCTCAGAAGAAGCAAAAAGAATGATTATTAGCTTTTGTTTTTCCAAAGAAGATATCCCCCCCTTTTTTTGTAGAAAAATTTAACATTTATGAAAAGAGCATATTTTAATCTTGTCCTTAGAAATCACTCCATTTGGAATGTGTGCTTTGAACAATCCTAATTTATGTAGCTTTTAATTGACACATTCTGCCAAAACTTTGAAACTCAAGTGCTAAATCGATTACGTTTAACATAAAACAAGGAAAATAACCATATGGAAATCTGAAGGCCTGAGCCAAACCAATTAAAATTGCCAAATTTTATTTATATCTAACTGCTGATTTGGCGATAGCAAATTGTGAGTAACATTTATTCCATAATGATAGGTGATTGAAATCTTACCATCACCATCAATAATGTTAAAAAGAATAAATTCTTCCCCAAGTATCTAGTCTGAATATGAGAGGTTCTTGCATGGTCTGGCAAGCCCCACTCCATGTGCCCTTCCCCATCCATGTCCAGGGAGCACCTAGAAATAGTGAAGAGATCTTAAACTTTAGCTTTTCAAGACTGATTCTAATTCCTCTTTTACCACTGGTGAGAAAAATGACTTTAGGCATGTGGTTTAACGTCTTGGGATTTCCATTTTGTAATCTGTACCATGATTATCAAATAGTTATAAAGATTTGTAAGGATTAAATGAGATTTTACGTATCCCAGCACGGTGGCTTGCTGTGGTTACAGTCTTAGTTTATTATCCCTAGAAGAACATTGCCTCCCGGCTCTCTCAAAAGCCAGAGATAAAACTAGCTTTTGCAGGTAAATGATGCTTAAGCATCAAACCATAGAGACCAAATTTTCATAATCCGGATCTGTGGATTCAACTTTATAGGCTGATATGTGTTTGTACTCATTAGATCAAGAATGTGTGAAAAGAAAGGCTATCCATGGCATGGGAGATGCCAAATTCTTAAAAATATTTTCTTTAAAAGTGAAAATAGAAAAAGGAAATATTATCACTATCTCTGATTCACTTTCATATTTCTGCACTCTTGCTTTCTGAGTCCCCCTAGTCTGAAATCTGAGGATTTATGTTATTTCGTTTTAGACTAAAGGGACTGGGTCAGCTTCTTGTCCTTGATGTTCCTGAACTTGCTCTTCTGAGTGAGGACAAGCATTCATGTCTGCAGGGTTCTTTATTGTCTTTACCAGGCAACATGCGGTGACATTTTTTTTCTCCCATTATGCAATTTGGGGAGATTTTTTTTTTTCCTTGATTACCTTAATGTTCCCTTTCGTAGATTAGTGTAAGGCATTTGGATATAAATCTGTCAGGAATGATCTTTTATCTTTGTTTTCTAGTACATGAATCATGAGCAGCTGCAGGAGACTGTCTTTTCAGTGTTAGTCACCTGTGTAGTCAGAACAATTTAGAAAATAGATTGAAGTAACACCAGGATGCTTTTCTAATATATGCTCCTTTCAGGATTATTTTGTTTGGACTTTGTCTCACAGAAACCATAGATGCAGTGATATGCTTTTGCCTTTTCACTTAATTATGGGCATGCTAAAACTGTTTACTGGGAGTGGGAGAGAATTGTCATTATCTATCTCTACCTATTTCCTTCTGTCCAGAAAAATGGAGGTGATGGGGGGAACGTGATTTTCTTATAATTAGTCTCAGGGACCTTTTTCTAAAATCAAAATGTGTGTCAGGAAGGACAGGAAGACTGTCCCTTATATAACTCTCTTTGTCTTTTGACTGCATTTTCCTATTTTTCTAGGTTGCTGCATTGACTTGGTTATTAGGGGATGGAGTTCTTTTTTAGCACAGATACTATGTTATATGACTTTGGGAAGGTATTTGAATCTCTCTGGATCTCAGTTTCCTCTACTGTAAAATGAAAAAGTAGGACTAGGTGAGACTAGGTGATTTCTCAGTGTCTTATACTTCTAAAATTCTCTATTTCTAAGGTTCTGGTAAAATAGATGTTTGAATCAGTTGGTGTTAAAGCTTCCATTGGTTCTGAGGTTCATATAGTCATTGCTTTGGTATGAACAGAAATCATAACCATTGTCTTATATATGGTGATGGAATATAACCATATAACTTATATATATGGAAAATAAATCCAGTGGGTCAAAATGAAGGAGATTTCACTTTAGACTGCTCTACTTTTAGCCTTTTCACCTACTAGATATTCTTCTATAAAGAATGGTGTTTACACCTCCTGTTTTGGCAGTATCCCTCATTAAAGGGGATCTTTACTTTCTCTTCCAATCTTTAAATTCTCTTAAGTGAAGAAGAATCTTAAGGCAAAGTCAGCCAGCCAGAGAGGTCCTCTTACATAACTAATGTATGCCTGCCTCCCCATGTTAGCGTGTCATTTCTGCCCCTGCGGTCTCTAATATCTGTGTGCCTGGAGTAGAAATGGAGAGAAGTTGATCCTGTATAGAAAGAGCTTTCGTGGAGGGTATCAGAGGTATGGGTCCTGCACTTGGCTCAGGCTCCAGGGCCAGTCACTGAGTCTCTGTAGTCTTGGGCGAGTCACTGAGTCTTAGTCCTGTCATGCCCTAGAGTTAATCCTGAGCAGCTGCAGAGGGGTCTGCAGCTGGAGACGTGGAGGCTGAGAAAGGAGGGAGCAGCTCTTCTGCCTCCGGGAGAGACCATTCCTGAGGATGGCTCGTAGCCATCTGAGTCTCTCCGTGTCCTGGCTTTTTGCAGGTCTAGGACCACTCTGGAACGCCTCTTACTCACCACTTTTCCTTAGCTTCTCTTGCCGACTGACAGAGCTGGAACCTGGGACTAGCCTGGTAGCCAGTAGCTGGTTTTCCTTGGCAGCCAGAAGCCACTTTTCTCATGATTGACATGAGAATATTCAAAGATCAACTGGACTCCCCTCTCCCAGGCAAAAGACTACAAATTCTGCAGAAAATAGAACTGTGACAGTGAAAACAATGTACCATTTGCACTAAGCATCAGCAAAATCTAGCGAGCTTCCTACTAAAACCATGTTGAGAATTGAGGCAGTGATCCAGATATTTTACAAAGCAGCAGTGGCTATCTTTCTGTTATCTGGATGCAAGAATTCAGCACTTGACTTTGCAGGTGTAAGCTGTTGCCTTGGGGCTTGGAGTGCAGCTGATTAGAATGTAGTCTCTAAGGGGGGCAGTTAGGGTGCCTTTTCTGTGTTCCTGGCATACAGACAGCAGCTGAGAAATCTGACAGTTGCCTTGCAAATAATGCCATTGCTCTCCAGGGTGACCACGCAAAAGGGCATACAAGACGAGAGCAAGAGCAAAGTTCTGTCACTGCTCACTTGAAAAAGCAAGCCCCAGCCTCCTTCACCTTTGCGGAAAGCGTCTCCCTGCTGTCTCATGTACCCTGACTGTACACTGTGCCACCACTGGAGACCGGGGAAGAAAGAGCACAGCCTGGAGGAGCCATTGTTTGTCTTATATACACGTACTCTGTTGCCCTTTCAGGAGCAGAAGTTCATCTTTTGTTTAAAAGCCCTGTGGATGCTTAGCACTTTTGCCTCTTTGTCACCTTAACATGAAATCTCTGAAGCCAAGGACCTTTCAGGTGTCTTTACCAAAGTCCAGAACTGAATTACATCTGGTAATCAGCCTGTTTCTTCTAAATGCCAGTGTTTGAATGGTAGTAAACCAAGTTGCCTCTAAAAATTACAGCTTGATAGTGGTAATCTATTGTCACAGACTCTGTTGTGCTGAGTTTTCTACTGTTTACTTGGGGTCCCTTTCTGAAGCCTTCCTAGATGCCTAATGAAAACACGCATCTCTTGATTTCCCAGAAGAGTGTTGCAGAGAAAGTAGGTTGTGTCATAAAGGCCTTGCCCCTCTCCTGGAATGTGTTGTCCTTATAAGAAAGAAAAGAAAGATAGCGCTAAGCCATGTCCGACTCTTGCGATCCCATCAACTGCGGCTTGCCATGCTCCTCTGTCCGTGGGATTCTCTAGGCGAGAATATTGGAGTGGGGGGACTTATAGATGGCTGTTAAAATTGACATTCAGTGCAGAACTTTTAGATGGGAGGAGGGAGGAAGGGTAGAGATGTTTCATATAAGATGGTTTCTAATGTGATCTAGAAAACCCAAGGATTGCAAAACAAACCCTAGCAGTTGCACATCATTATTTATGGTTCTGTGTAAACCTACAGTTTAACACTTCTGAAATAGTCATTGCATTAGGAATTTTCATTTTTGATGACTGACTAAAACCTCTGTGATTGCTTTAGCTTGGATCTCTGGCAATTTTAGAAAGCTGCTACCTTCAGCCAGCCCTACTCAGAGATCTCTGATGTGTTCTGTTAGGCAGAGAATGAACTTAGGTCATTCTCCTGCTTGTTAGATATATTATCACACTACAGGAACTGGCTCTGTGCTTTCTGCCTCCAGATGGTCCAAAGTGGGTGCTAAAATGCAGGGATAGTAAAGAAGTTAGAAAACATTCATGAAGAATCCAAAAGAAGTTATTAGCATAATGTTTTTAATACTGGATGAAATTAATTCTATGTAGAAAAGCATAGCACTACAAAGTAGGGTTTATATAATCCTTCCATTGTTATGCAACAAATTGTAACAATATTGTTTTTGTTTTTTTCTAATTCTTAACCTCTGCCCAGGAAAGTATTTTAAAACTTGAGGACACATTTGTTTATAATGTACTGTAGCCATAATGGTACTCTATGTCTTAACAGTACTAGGAAATAGTGAACTATAAAAAATAGCCCTCCATTTGAAACTCAGATCTTTTATATTCTTAAACAATTCCATAGACTTTTAACCCCCAAGGTGATTTGACCATTTATTGTTTGCATTTCTGTATAAAAGTCACACATAAATGCTTTGGCTTGAAGAAATGATATTTACTACAGTTTGTGTCAAGCATTTGACATTTAAATGTGTAGCCATTTTAAATGGCCTTCATGGTTATTTTGTAAAATCAGATCACCCTGATAATAAAATTATGCCAAAATAGCATTTAGTAGAAAACCATTCCAAGATGAATGAATTCAAAGACCTTTTCTTCTTAAGTCCCATTTCACAGATGAGGAAACCAAGATAAAGTCTTTTCCTTGTTAACTTGTTTTATGTCATGATTAACACACAAAGACTCAGTTGGCACTACAACAGTCCATTAGTGCAGCTTATTCAGAACCTCAAAGATACACGTTCTGCTCATAGGAACATTGAGAGGGTGGGATGTTCTGAGAGAATAGCACTGAAACATGTATATTATCATATGTGAAACAGAATGCCATTCCAGGTTCGATGCATGAGACAGATGCTCAAGGCTGGGGCAATGGGATGACCCAGAGGGATGGGATTGGGAGGGAAGTGGGAGGGGGGTTCAGGATGGGGAACACATGTAAACCCGTGGCTGATTCATGTCAATGTATGGCAGAAACCACTACAATATTGTAAAGTAATTAGCCCCCAACTAAAATAAATAAATTAATAAAAAAATGCAATTAGATATTAAAAACAGCTGCCTGTAATAGAATTTGGCAACAAAAACTTTGTGATTCCAGTGGGTTTAGCAGAGTGGTTCATACTAGAGGCTCAATGAAAATAAATGGAATGTTGTGGAATGAATAAATGCCTGATATAAGGTTAAGCGCCAATAACCTGTTTTAGAAGCCTTTTTCTTTCTTTCTTTCTTTTTTTAACAGAAGGCAAATTTTAACTGCTGTCCTGGCTGTGTCATACACAGAAATGTCTGGTTAATGATTGGAAAGGCTACTTTGGTCCCCATTTACAGCTTTAATTTTCAGTGAATATGCACTGTTTACCAAGCAAAACCGGTGGGCATGTGAGAGTACAGAAAACACTAGACTGAAGCAAACATAGTAGTGGTTCTGCTACTTACTAGCCATATGCTCTTCAGTAAGTATTTCTCTCTGAGCTTTACTTCCCCGGTCTCTAAAACGGGTGCAGAAATAACTGCCTGTGGATAGTGTTGATGTCGTGATTAAGTGAGATAGACTGTGTAAGGGCACAGGGACTTGCTCCTAGTAAATAACCAGCTCCTTCTCAGCAAGAAGAGTGACTCACAGAACCTTTCAGCAAATCCACATACTGAAAGACATAAATTCATTATTCACATTTCCTGACTTTGGGTATAGGGCTTGCATGAATAAGTGAATTAAAATAATAGAGCTTGGGATAGTTGGGGAATTTGGGATTGATATGTACACACTGCTATTTTTAAAATGGATAACCAACAAGGACCTACTGTATAGCACAGGGAACTCTACTTACTTAATTTAATGTAACAACCTAAATGGGTAAAGAATTGAAAAAGAATAGATACATGTGTATGTATAACTGAATCACTTTGTACACCTTAAACTAATATAACATTGTTAATCAACTATTACTCCAACATAAAAGTTAAAAAAAAATAGAGCTTTATACCTTAACTGCCTTCTTTATACACAATCTACCTTCTTTAGCACTTCTAGCAGATTAAGCAGAATTTTCCTCCAATTTTACATCCTCTACCTCCTTTCTCCCCTTGCTACGATGGTGACAGGTATACAAAATGGGCCGAAAGACAAGCTGCTTAAGAAAGGAAGAATAAGGAAATAAAAAGACTAGTTAATAAGTTAATATCCATTGATTGCTCACCACACCTGAGGCACCAGGCCACAAATTGCACAGGAATTTCTCATTTGATTCTAGCCAAAAAAAAAAAAAATCTTATGAAGCATATATCATTATTGATATCATTTTTTCAACAAATAAGGAAACTAAAGTTCAGAGAGATTAAGAACACTTGCCCAAGATTATAAGTGGGGAAAAATGCACGTAAGTGGAAGAGTTTGGATTTGAAGCCAAGCCTGTTTAATTCTAAAAACTAGATTCCACTGAACCACGTCAATGGAATGCACCTATGTTTAAATATACATGTAATCTGTAAGGCTTGAGACTAAAAAAAAAAAAGTATGTGTGAAGATGATGGCTTTTTAATCTTATAAGGGGAAGGCTGAGCAGGCAAAGCAGAGCTCCTGGGGTGAGTGAAGGGTTGCTTCTGACTCAGCTCCCAGGACCACCCAGGAGTGTAAATGGTCTGGGAGCCCAGGCTTGGTCCTCAGTCTCCTTAGCCATCAGATGCTTGCCTCTGCTGACCCATTGTGAGGGAGGCCCCTTGTTAACTGGAAAAATGCCATTTTATTTTATGGAATTAAGAATCACTGCCAAATTCTTGGTGTCTGTCAAATAAAATAGTACTTTTGTTGGCAGAGGGGAAAGTTGTTAAATATTTGAAAATTGTTGCAGAATAACTTCTTGGGAGAAGAAAGCTGTTTCAAGGATTACTTTAATCAATTTGTTCTGTATTTTCATGCTGTTTCTGAAGAAAATTTTCAGTGACTGTGATCATTTTTGGAAAACTACTGAGTGATGTCTTTATGCTTATGTCTAGTTGCTAAAGCTACCAGCTGTTAAAGTTGTGACCTTTGCTTTGTAATTCCCTATCAGTCCAACTGCATGAATAGTAAAAACTCATTTTCTGCATTGATGTTATGATTTTTGCAACAAATGGCTGTTGGAGCATCCTTGGTGGCAGCATCACTTTGTAACTTATCAGTTTAGTGGAAATGAAAGTATTCTTTAAAAGACCTTGGAATCATTTGAACACAGGTGAAAGAAACAGCAGAACAGAGGTGTGATGAGCTAAACAGAACTAAACAGACAGCAGTTAGATGGCCTGCTTTGGTTGGCTTATCCTCTGAGCCTCGGTTTCCCCATCTGCCAAAAGGGAGAGCAGTACATTTCTCAAAGGTGGTTGTGAAAATTACATGAAATAATCCACAAAAAGTCCTTAGTCCAGTGTCAGGCACCTAGGGAATCCGAAAGTAAATATTCAGAGTAATCATTAGCATTAAACAAATGGTAAACTTACATTTCTATTAAACAGATGGCTTCCTTGGTGGCTCAGTGGTAAAGAATATGCCTGCCAATGCAGGAGATGTATGTTCGATCCCTGGGTCAGGAAGATCCCCTGGAGGAGGGAATGGTAACCCACTCCAGTATTCTTGCCTGGGAAATTCCAGGGACAGAGGAGCCTGGCGGGCTACAGTCCATGGGGTCGCAGAGAGTCAGACATGACTTAGTGACTAAACCACCACCACAACCAAGCTTATCAATGCAATGAAGCCTTATGTTTTAAAGTGGCTTTCATTGCAAAATCTTCATTGTCAGAATGAAACAGAAAGTTGAAGCAATTTATCCAAATACCTCGGGCCTGAAATTCACGTTAGTCCTAAACAAGTGTTTTCATTCCCTACTCTAACCAAAAAACTGAAAAAGAGCTAGATGTGTATAATTATGACTTCAAGATAGTTTACCTAGAGCAAAGTTGCTTCTTTCTATCATGTAACCAAGGTCACAGTGCTAATACGTGGTGGAGCTGGCCTAGGAACCAGAGCCTGCATTCCTCAGCCCTATGCTCTACCTGGAACTGGGGGTACAGACCATGAGTCCTTCCCCTGAATTGGTGAGTGATCTCCTTTCCCTCTCTGGGAGGAGCAGTCGTTTTCTGCATCAACAGAAATATAGCCACTTATTGAAGGAGAAAGGAAAGAGCGTGGCTTTTGTGTCAAAAGCACCTAGGTTTTACCTCTAGCTCTTGACTCTAGCTTTCAAAGGGATCTTAGGCAAATTATTTAACTTGGCTTGCCGTCTGTGGTGTTGCAGAGTCGGACACGACTGAAGCGACTTAGCAGCAGCAGCAGCCTTCTCTTAAACTGAATTGCCTCTCTTGTAAAGTGGAATAATACTTTGCAGCTTTTTAACCTTAAAATAGTGTCGTATATCTGCTTTGTGATTGTCACTTACAGAATTGTACTATTATTAAAAAAAAAAAGTGCTTTTCAGACTGAACACGTTTCCCCGCTATACTCTTAAGCACTAAATTGTGATTGTGTAAGTGTTTGATTCATTGGCCTCATTAGACACTCAAAGGAGCATGGACTTTGGAGTTAGAATGAGGCTTAAGTCTTTAGTCTTGTTATTCACCAAAACCCACTTTCTTTCTCTGGGCCTCAGTGTTCCTATCTGTATAATGGAGTGGTAAGGGTAATAATATATAGTTGGAAGAATACAAAAATTACATGAGATAATGTATGGAAATTGGCTGACCCAAAACTGATGTTCAATGAGTGGTATAGTGGTATCTCTAATCTTTAGGGACTGGGATACGCCAGCAAACATATCCATATGGATCAGTCTGCTCTGTCTCTTGCTCCACTTGTGTGATAGCTGTAATTATTTAAACCTGTTGTCACTGTAAAGCAGAAAAACAGAGACAGATTATGGGAAATGGGATTGTGTAACCGTGAACTGAGACTAGTAAGGGTCTGGATGTGGATCAACCTTCTGCTTTGAAACCAAGGATGCTGACGCATGACTTGACTACATTACCAGTTGTGTGAGACAGAGATAATTAATAGAGCAGTGCTCCTCCCACTGTGGTGTTCCATTCAGAGGCCTACAGTCATGCTATTATTCTAAGCCTTGAGTAATGAATAAGTCCAACTTTCTAAATAATGAAAGTTTTGAGTTTATTAATGTCTCCCAAAATGAGCCTCACACTGCTTCATATAGTATGTATTCATTGTTTTGGAGACGCATAGATATGGAGTCACCTCTTCAAATTGGAATGACTTTGAATTGCTTAATTCTTCTAACATGCTAACTTTCTCATTTGTAAGATGACATTTATAATAATGTTTAACTCATCAGGTGGTTTTGAGGATTAAAGGAGCCAATGCATGAGAAGGGCTATTCCATGCCAGATACCCAGGAAACCTATGTAAATGCTAGCTGCTTTCGAGCGAAATTCATTTTTGCATTCAGTTGGTTGCATTTTTTTGGTTTTGTCTGCATGTATTGAATTTGCTTGGGTGTAGGATTAACAGTTTGGGGATGTTTGCATTATAAATTCGGGTTTTATTTTCTTGTGGGTGATGGTGTTTTAGAGTTTAAGGGCTTGATTGTTGGGTTAATCTTCAAGTAAGTGTTGTATCAATCAAGACCAGATGCAAGTTACTTTTATCAGTCCATTATTTCAGGTAAACAAGCATTCCCTTCTTGGACGGAACATTAAACTGTTATGTTCCTTTTCATGGAGTGCTGATTTGCGGAAGACAGAAAACAGCTCCTATTTTCCGACATTGCATAATCTGAAGACTGTTTCTAGAGGTTTCTTGATTGAATCTTTGACTCTCACGACTTCAGCAATTAAGTTATCAATCCAGAGAAGCGTGACATGACTTTGGGCCCAATTCAGAGTAGGCTTTAATATAACAACTTGAGTCAAGACTCAAGTGAAACTCAAAAGCAAAAAGATCTCTTTTAAATGTTTAAGAAGGGAGGGAGGTGGGAGGGGGGTTCTGGAAGGGGATCACATGTACACCCATGGCTGGATTCATGTCAATATATGGCAAAACAAATACAATATAGTGAAGTTAAAAAATAGATAAATAAACTAATTTATATAAAAAAAAAGTTTAAAAAGGAAAAAAAAAAGGTATGTCCATTCTTTTAAGGCCCAAAGGAGAATGGGACTGAATCATTGATATGTGTGTTATTTTTATAAGTTGTTTAAGAGGAGAGTTAGATTATAAAGGGGCTTGTTGCATCTTTTCTTGAAAATGTGTGCCCTGGCACATGAGGGGCAATGCAGCAGTCAAAACAAGCACTTTACTGACTGCACAAGAATCTGCATCCTAAATTCAGCTCTATGGTGTTGATATAGAGTTCGTCCCTCTGACGGCATCCATTTTGTAACTCAACGAAATGATTAGTGAATTCTCTAATGTTAAAGATTCTCTGTAATGCACATAGTCTTGATTATTAAAGAAGTCTGATCATGTGGCTGCCCTGGTTAAAATCCTCCACTGACTTTATATTACCTGCAAGATAAAGTCCAAACCCTCAACACACTGTACAGGATTCTCTGCGATTTGGCTGTTGCTTATCTCCATTGCTCCCTTAGTGGTAAATTTCATGCCAGTGTCACCTAACCAACATACAGTGAAACAGTGATATAATTCACGCTGCACTTGGTCTTGAAAGCCCCAGTAGCCCCTCTTCATCCTCCAGTTGATCTACCTGAAATGGTTCCTCTTCTCAGAAGCCCTCCCTGAAGTCTGTCGCCCTTCTTCCCTGCCTCCACTCCCCCTGTATTTGGCGATCTTACCCCACGCTTCTATAGCATTTAAAAAAAAAAAATATATATATATATATGTATATAAAACAATATAACAAAATTTTCTTATTTACCTGTCTACTTGGCTAAATTGGTTCATGTTGATATCCCTAGCTAGTGGTACAACAACAAAATCTTATTAAGGTTTTTGGAACCAAACTATGAGTGAATGAATCACATCAGTTGTATCTTTTACTGGATCTTTGACTATAGCATTCTAAGCATGGGTCAGACTGCTTATCAGTTTGATGCCTGCTGACCTCAGTTGGCACATGGGGTCATTTGGAAGGTAGGAACATCAGTCATGCATTGATGTCATACCTAGGAAATGCATATAACTGTGCATGCAGTACCACTTGGCACAGACACATGTTGTTCAAACATACTTCTGTTTGGAGAGAGAAGTGGGCCACTTGGGGTTGTAGAAGAAGATAGAAACTATGGATTAAAAAAAGAGTTGAGTGGGTCAAGTTGCTGGCCATCTTTAAGGAAATAACACACTAGGTTGAATAGCAGGTTGTGATGGTACTAGCTAATTCAAAATTATACAGGGTCCAAGAGCCAGAAAGGATTTTAGTAGATGATACTGCTGCTGATAATGATGAAGAAAATGCTGATTCTGATTCTCATTTGGGGTGCCAGGTCCTGACCTAAGTGTGTCACATACTTTTATCTGCACTGTTCTCTCCACTTATGAGTCTGGTCATGTGAGCCCTTCCATTTACATAACAGGAATAGATAGGTTGTTCAAGCTGTTCAGCATCTTACAACTAGTTAGTCTTAAACCCAGTCTGTTTGCTTGGTATTAGTATTGCTGACATTTTCTCTTTTTGCTTAGGTAAGATGTTTTTCTTGATATATGATAATGAATAAGACTGTTATAAATAGAATAAATGAAATTCTTTCCAGCTTACCCACATTCAAGAAGCTTCCTTTCATATTTTCTTTCCACAGTTTGTGTTGGTTAATGGTTAGCCACTGTAACAGACAAGGGAAGGATGTTGTGCAGCTTTAGATACTGATGTGTATAATCTCTATCAAGAAAGTGATGAAAGAAATATGAGACAATAGACAATATGAGAACTTTAGACGGTTCAACCTAAGTGATATTTATGGATTTAAGATTGAGGTGGTTAAGGAATTTAGCAAAAATGATGTTTCAGTACTCAGGATCAAAGATGTATTTAAGTGTGCCCAAAGAAAGTTGGAGAAGGATTTATTATGAAGTGACACTTTCACATTTTATCTGTGTTTAGAAGCTACCATCTTAGTGACCCAAGACAATGATACCACTTATAACACAGAGTTCTTAAAGACAAAACTATTTTGATGCCAAGTTTTAACTAGTTCTGAAGTTGTTAGTTATGCAACCTTATAGCATGCCCTAGTTTTACTTTTTTTTTTCTTCTAATCAGGTAAGCTGCTTGGTTTGGGGTGTAGAACTGAAAGGTTAGCATTTCTGAAACCTGTAAAAACTTTTTAAGTTTTGGATAATACTACATTATAAGGAGCAAAACCTACCTCCTGTCTCTATTTACAAACAAAAGCTCCAAAAAGTACCATACATGAGAAGGGGAGATGACACACACAAATTAAACAATAAAGTTGACATGCAAAATAACTTGTGCAGATTTGGCACTCAAATCATACGGCAGCTGAAGCATATCTTTGAAATTTCATTTAGTTGGATTCATGGCCCTATCTTCATTTCCTGAGGAATTGGATTCCTATTCTTTCCTGAATAGTGAGAGAATCTCTTTGCTCTCCAAGCACTCTCCATGTTTATATGTATCCCTCCATCCACTTTTGATTCCTCAGCAAAACAGCTGCTTTGAAAAAGCCCAAAAAACAGTCTTGCAATGGATACTGACTCTTCTTCTTTCCTGACCCAAGGAGAAATTCCTTTCTTTTTTTTTTCTCTAGGATTTTTTTTTTTAGTTAAGGCTTGAGGGTTTAAAGTACAATTTCCATATTCTTCTTTTGTCTTATTATACAAGGAAACTTAATCGATCATCTTCCAGGTCATCTCTGAGAAAGAATTTCAGAACACAAAATAGTTGACATTTACTTTGAAGATTGTTAAAAGCTAGTAATAGTAAAAAGTGTGTGATGCCACTCCTCACATCCTGGTACATTGTTAAAAAGTCTTTTCCTTTTTTATTTCTGTCCTACATCTTCCTTTCTCTAGTGAGTTTGGAGTCTCTTCCTACATAATCATATTATGGAGAATGCTAAGCACAACTCTATGGATATCCTGGTGAAAAATCGCAATAAAAGAGCTTGCCGTGTAGTCATGCTTATTAGCATGAAAATGTCTCTTTTGGAGGGAGTGGTGGTGAGGGCAGTGTCATCTGAGTCCACTCCTGTGTAGTCTGGCATGCAACTTTCTGTTTCTTGCAAACAAGTCTTGCAAGAGGGGAACGGTGATATTATGCCTGTGTTGCTCTGAAGAAAAGGTAGTTGTTTTTATTCTTTAGTCAAACTAGGAATGGGTCTGATGACATAAAAAAACTCATTTAGTTCTGTGAGTTTGTTTCTGTTTTTTTCTTTTTGCCTGCTTCAGTAGGGATGACAGATAGAGTCAACCAGTGCTTTGGGAAAAGATAAGATTAGCATTTAAAAGCTTAACCTATGTCATCACTTCTGAATGTGCCTGCTCCCTAGTGAAATCATATTCCTTGCATGTGTTTCCCAGTGCAGAACCACCATGAATAATTTTTTTATGAATGACTGCTTTAGAAATTTTGATGGATTGCAGCTCCCTGGGAAAACAGGGAGAAATTTATAGATGCATGTTATACTGAATTCTAAATAAAAATGTAGAATTGTACACTTCTTATAGACTTCCACTGAAGTTACTATAGGAAAGTGTCTGCATTCCAGGTCTTTTTTTTTTTTTTTTAATGCCCTTGTTGAGTCAATAAAAGAAAGTAACTGCACATGATACTCATCTAGTTCCTTTAGAAAGGGAATTGGGATTTTATAGGCAGGTCAGCACTTTGGGATACTATCACATTTTGGCCAAATCTGCCAGTAAAAACATTTTCCACTGGTTGTTTATTAAAAACAGTTTATTTAGCATTTAGCAGAGCACTGTGCTAGAGGCTAGAGCTACAGTAGTGAAGAAAACACATCATTCCTGCTTTTCATGGGGCTTACAGTGTAGCCTTGGTTTTATATCCTTATTTTCCATTTTCGTGGGGCTAGAGAAGTATTTAAAGGTACAAAGAAAGTGGTTTAAAGTACAAACTGAGAAGCATTTAGCTGATGTTGCATTTTGGATAATTAAGAAAATGTTGCAGCATTCATGTGTGTCATCATTAGGGTCTGGCAGTTACTGGATTCAGAAGACAGTGGTTTATGCCCAATGGATGAGCAAAACTGTTTCATTTATCCTTCATTCATTCATTGATTTATTTTATAATGTTAATGAGAAGAGCCTCTGTATTTAGCACTGCTCTACTCACCCTGGACAAAACAGTGAGGGACACAAAGTACCTGCCTTATGGGGCTCAAATTCAAGAGCAGGAGACAGGTAACAAGCATGGTAAGTTGCTTCAGTCGTGTCCGACTTTATGTGACCTCATGAACTGTAGCCCGCAAGGCTCCTCTGTCCATGGGGATTCTCCAGGCAAGAGTACTGGGGTGGGTTGCCATTTCCTTCTCCAGTGGGTAACAAGCCTGCCTGGTGGGTAATATCAGTTTCGTGTGAAGAAGGACACAATCTGCTAAGGATTGAATCACACACTATCTTGGCTTCACCTGTGCCTCATTTCACATACCTAAGTTTATTCTCTATGCAAACAATTTAGAGCGTGCTCCCACCAGGTCTGTACTATATAAAAGAGAATTAGATGGTAGGAGTGCTTGAATAGTTCAACGAGCTAGAGATAAGAATGATGAACAACAATAATATTGTCCTCGTCCTCACCCCATTTTCCCACTTGTCAGAAGGAACAGGGATAAGAATAAATGAATTGGGCCATCAAGACAGTTTTCTCATAATTTCTGATTAAAAGTGCTTCAGTGGAAATAAAACTGTGATCTGAGAGTGCTGGAGCTGCTTAAGGCAGGTCACCTGGGAAGGTTTTTCCCAGAAGGTGATATCTGAACTGAATCCTGAATGATCAGAAAGATTTGCCTCATTCACAGCCCAAGAGGGAGAAAGCTTGTAACAGTGGTGCAACAGCTTAAGGCAGAAATATATCCCCGGTGTTTTAGGACCAGAAAGGAGGCCAGTGGAGCTGGAGTATGGTGAGGGAGAGGCATGGTGAGCCTGAGCACGGAGCAGGACAAGTCTGTGTTAAATAAGGCCTTGGAGACCTTGGTAGGGATGTGCATTTTATCATAAATGTAATGGAAAGGCTTTCTGAGGTTGTAAGCAGGTGGTGGTGATTTGCATTGCCTGAAGACCACAGTCTTGGGAGTAGCAGGCATGGAAGCGAAGGAGGCTAATTAGGAGGTCCTTGGAGTCTTCCAGGCAGGAGTGATGGAGCTGGGCACAAGTGGTAATGCTCCGAGATGGAGGGAAGTGAGTGTTTCAAGACTTATTTTGGTGGTAGAACTAACAGGACTTGACAGAGTCGATGTGGAACTAGGGGAGTGGGAAGGATCAAGGATGGTGCTCAGGGCTGTAGCTTGAGCCGCCAGGCTTCAGGTCTGGAAATGACATTACTGGGGATGCTTGTTTTAGGTGTGGTTGAAAAGACAGCATTGATAACCACAGTAGCGGACATTTAGGAGGGTGAGCTAGCTGTGAGATACTCCATACCGAGTGCATATGTAACTTTAGTCCTCAAGAAGCTTGTGAAGTGAGTTCCATGTTACAGGTGAGGAAACTAAAGCAGAGAAAGATAACTTTCCAAAGGCCATGAGGCAAGTCTGTGGCAGAGTAGAGATTAAAGCTAGAACAACCTGACTGTAGAATCATTGCCTCCCAGCCCCCCACTCTATAACTGTTCTCTGTGCCTGAGTAAACACACTCTGTTTTCTAAAACCGTCTTGGATTATTACTGAAGCTGAAGTTGACTTTTGAAACTCTACTATTCAGGTTAACATTCACCCATTGCCCAAACAATTCCATCTCACTTTTGCTCCAGGTGGAGATGAGCCTCTCGACTCTGGGAGAGCTGATCCCAAATCTAAGCTCAGGGGTCAGTTTCACAACCTCTTTTTATCACCTTGTTGTGCTGATCTTTAATCTATGGGGAAGGTGGAAAATAAACAGGATTGTGACATCCACTGTTAGTATAGTTTTTAATTTAGAAGTCAATAGTTAAAAAACCAGGAGTAATGATAAAATAACTACAGGCATACCTTTATTGTGCTTCCTAGATATTGCCATTTTTTTTTTTAAACAAACTGAAGGCTTATGTCATCCTTGCCTGTACCATGGCTTTCAGTATCACTTTTCCAGTAGTACTTGCTCACTTTGTGTCTCTGTGTCACAGCTTTTTGCAATATTTCAAACTTTCTCATTATTATAATATGGTGATCTGTGATCAGTGATGTTTCATGTGACTTGTTTGACTTGCTTAAGGCTCAGATTATAGGCAACATTTTTTAAC
The DNA here is from genome assembly GCA_024291935.2 of Okapia johnstoni. Lineage (NCBI taxonomy): Eukaryota > Metazoa > Chordata > Mammalia > Artiodactyla > Giraffidae > Okapia > Okapia johnstoni. The sequence continues at coordinate 108,702,808 of CM044307.1, read as the reverse complement.
AATAAAGTATTTTCTAATTAAGTTCTATACATTGTTTTAGATGTAAGGCTATTGCACACTTAATAGATGACGGCATAGTGTAAATACAACTTTTGTATGTAACGGGAAACCAACATATTAGTGTGACTTGCTTGCTTTATTGCAGTGGTCTAGAATTGACCCTACCATCCAAGATATGCCAGTGTAGCTTTAACAGGCTTCCCAGGTGGTGCAGTGGTAAAGAATTTGCCTACCAATACAGGAGATACGGGTCTAATCCCTGGGTTGGGAAGATCCCCTGGAGAAGGAAATGGCAACCCACTCCAGTATTCCTGCCTGGGTAATCCCATGACAGAGGAGCCTGGCAGGCTACAGTCCATGGGGTAGCAAAGAGTTGGACATGACTGAGCATGCACACATGCATAGCTTTAACAGTCATGTCTCGGTCTACTGTGTGCCAGCCCCTTTGTGTAACAGCTTTATATAACACTGTCTTCTTTATTAATCTTTTCAAATATCTAAAGAAATGTTATCACCATGAGAAAACCAAAAGAACCTCAGAGTTTCCATAATTTGGTGAAGCTTGCAGCATGTAAGTGACAGAATCAAGATTTGAGTTTACATCTTACTTTGCTGATTTTCTTCTTTTCTAAACATCATCTCATCTCTTTCATAAGCAGTGAACCTACAGTTGAAATATATTGTTACCAGAGGAACATGTCCTGGGCATGTCAAAAGTAGATGCTTTGCTGGGCTTCAGCTGGTAGAATTACCAGAGGAGCATGTTTTAGGCATGCCATAGATACATGATTGCTGGGCTTCAGGTGGTAGAATTGCATTAACAGTCTCATGAATTGCCAACCAAAATCTGCCTTTAAAAGAAAAAAATTAAATGATTCTTACTTTACAATTTGAATTTTGAAATATTAATAGAAAATTCCTAAGGAGAGTTTAGACTGACCTTTGTGAGAAATAAATGCTCAGTAACTTAAATGTTTATCTCCTAGCATTGCTTGGGGTTTAGTTGCAGACAATACAATCTACTCTAGCTAGTTTAAACATTAAGGGATATATTGAAGTATATTTGATGGCTTATGACACCACTAGAAGGGCTTGAAGAACAGGTTGAGATTTCAGAACACTCCCACACCCAGAACCCAGTTAAGTCCAAGGCAGCCTGTGAAACAGCTACATACAGCCAGTGCTGTCCAGCCAGGACCGCTCCTGATGGCAGGCTCTCCCTGCCCCACCCCCGCCACCACCACTCAGCAAAATGCATGCCCAGCATCCATCCAGTTTCTCTTCTCTTGGATTTTCTTTCCATATCAAATCTTACAGAGTTGTGCCTGACTGATAAAACCTAAGTCACATCTGCAACCGTCGCTACCTGCAAAGGAGTCCAAGACATGGAAATTTTAATTTTGCAGCCACTACAATACAGAAGAATATGGTCAGAGAGAGCAGGAATGGGAATTAAGGGTCAGTTGACAGTCTCCTCTACACTCACTATATTTAACTCTTTTTTCAAGTTCCTCTAAATCAGGAACATCTAACTTGTAACCCTTGAACCAAATGCAACCTCATGTACCTTTTCAGACATTTTCATTTTCTCTAATGATATAGCACCCATGAGCTAGTGCAGCCTAAAATAGTATGTCTCGGACTTCAGAGAGTACCTAAGAATCTTGTTAAAAGTACACATTTCTGAGATGGACCCTCAGAAATTTGGATTCCCCATGATGCCCAAGAACCTGCATTCTAAATAAATACCCCTAGATGATTATACTTTGATCTAAACATAAGACAGCAATTCCCCTTGTTTCAGTTGGGGCACCTTTCATGAAAGTGGGGGGAACATTTCAACAGTTTATTCAGTTCAACCAGAGGCATTTGGTATGTCCAGCACACATTGCATAATCAGGGAAGCTCATGCAGTGACCTTTGCAAATCTGGCTTGTCATCTGATGTGATGGAGAAAATGATCAAGATTGTGAGTGTTCTTTGAGCTCATGCCTTTGACCTCCTGGTTTTGATGCTATTTGGAACAGTTCCAGCAGAGTATAAAGATTTAGTTTATTTGTAGTTGATTTAGGTTTTGTAACTGTTTTTGGAAAGCTACAAACCCTCAGAATGTATATCATGGTGATTCAGTTTTAAGAGCAATTAATTAACATAATAGTGAATACTGCCATCCCTAAAGAATCAGTGCTGGTAAAGTGCTGAATTTTTGAGTATGTGGATTTCAGAACTGTCACAATTTTTTTCTTACAATATTCCTATACTTTCCAATGTTGAGGGCCTGTTGCTCTTATTAAAAAACAAAAACAAAAAAACACTGATAGCAAAAAAGAATTGGCAACAGATGTGTAAATCTAGGTTCAACATTGAGCTAGCACCCACTGGTTCTCTAGACCAGTTTGGTTTGTTACATATTATCTTCCTCTTAATATTGATTAGAATTAGGCCATCAGCTAGCATCTCTATAAAATACATCCTTTCTCTCTGGATTGATGTAACTTCTGAAGACCTATATTTATGAATAGTAATGGCCTATCTATCACCATTGTTTCTAATGAAATCTCCACTGCTACACAAAGCTTATTCTATCACATGTGCTTCTATTAAAAGTAATAACAGTAAAACTTGAACACATAGCCCCTAGTTTCTAGCCTGAGGTAGAAGTCCTGTGTAGATATTTTCATACAGGGGCAAAGTCTCTGAGCTAACCTGGTTCTCATTAACCACAGGGGAGTTCTCCACGCTCAGGCTATTTAAGTTGGAAGAAGACTTAGTTACTCATTTTAGCCTGTTATTTTTTTTTTAAGATTTTTTTTTTTTTGATGTGGGCCATTTTAAAAACCTTTATTGACTTTGTTACAGTATTGCTTCTGTTTTATGATTTGGTTATTTGGCCTCAAGGTATGTGAGATCTTAGCTGCCTGACCAGGAATCAAGCCTGCGCTCCCTGCCGTGGAAGGTGAAGTCTTCACCACTGGATCACCAGAGAAGTCCCACCCCATTCTTATAGAAGTGCTTTTCCTCATCTACCAAGACTAAAGTTAACTTGCTAGCCATTCCAGACATTAGCCACTCTCTGTTGTAGTAAGCCCTTGAAGTTTCCTCACTCATTGACCCTATGGTCCATCCTCCATGGTCTCACTCCATGGAAACAGCCCTCGTCAAGGTCAGCTCCACTAGGTCCTCTTCCAACAACCAACAAGCTGACATCTTTTAGTGCTTGCTTTATTGATTATACTTTCCCTTTTGTACTTTTTTCCTCTATTGGCCAGGGTACCCCCAACTCAACTAATTTGCATCTCATTTCTATTTGACTTCTCATTCTCTCATCTCCTATGTGGCTAATTCTTTCTTCTTATATGATGGTATTCTCCAGGGTTTTGGGTGATAACTTCCAATCCCCAGCTGCCACTTCTGACGGGACTAGTACCACTTCTGCCTCAGTTACCCGTGGAAGTCATTTGTGACTCCCTCCCTTACACCCCACACTTCTTTCTGTCTACTTCCACATCCTCTTGAACTTGTCTGTTTCTCTATTAACTGCCACTTGTGAGTTAAGGGCCTCCTTCTGTGGCCTCTGGATGACTCCATTGACCTTTTAACTGACCTCCTGCCTCAGGCTTATTGCTTGCCCCCCTCCACCCCATCTATCCTTTATTCCGATTACTGACAACGGTTTCAAAAATAAGTCACATCTTGATACTGCTTGCTGAAAATCCAGCAGGAGATCCCCATTACCTTTAAGATAAAATTCAAATCAATTAGCGAAACTGGGAGGGCCTATCTTTCTACCCTCATCTATTGTGTATTCCTTGAGACTCATTTTTCATTCATGTCATAAACATGAAGATGTATGAAAATGCCTCTTTCACTTCTGTAGGCACCTGCTACTTTAATTTCTCTGTCACAGGTCTTCATCACAGCTCCCTTTGACCTGGCTACCTTCCCCTCACTTTTGAAAAAGAGATCTCCTCCCAGAAGCTGTCACTGAGCCCCTGCTTTACTCTCCCATCCCAAAGTCCAGTTTAGTTGTCTCTCTGGGCCCTTCCCCTCTTAGATGCTCTATCACCTAGTTGTGTTCGACAAGAGCTTGAGCTCCTGGAGGCCATGACCATATCTTCTGTATCATTACCTTCTGTACTTATCAGGTACTCCATATAGATCTGATGATGAATAAGTAGCTCTTCTTAGAAGTCTGAAAGCACTCAATTTTGTTTTTATCAGAAGGAACAACTTATCACTTCATTTTTTGAGCTCTCCCCTCCCTCTAGCTATGCAATTTTTAAGGTACGGCAAGCAGAACCCGATTTACCTGCATTACTTGTCTACCCAGCCTAGTTGTAATTTGAGATAGTTGTTTCACTTAGAAAGTGATGCAGTTAAAGAGACCTATATGCTCTCCGCAGCACAGGCATTGTGAAGTGAAGGTTGCTCAGTCGTGTCCGACTCTTTGCAACCCCATGGACTGTATAGCCCATGGAATTCTCCAGGCCACAATACTGGAGTGGGTAGCCTTTCTCTTCTCCAGGGGATCTTCCCAACCCAGGGATTGAATCCAGATCTCCCACATTGCAGGCGGATTCTCTACCAGCTGAGCCACAATGTAAGCCCAAGAATACTGGAGTGGGTAGCTTATCCCTTCTCCAGTGGATCTTCCCAACCCAGGAATCAAACTGGGATCTCTTGCACTGCAGGTGGATTCTTTACCAACTGAGCTATGAGGGAAGCCATAGTAAATAAAACTCAATTGTTCATCAGATATAACAATTAAGTTGTTTGAGCAAACTCCCAGAGCTGGTGAATGACAGGAAAGCATGCTGCAGTCCATGGGGTTGCAAAGAGTTGAACACGACTTAGTGACTCAGCAACAGAAGTTTTACTAACTGGCCCAGTGTTTTTCTTTCCAGTGTAGTGTAGGTCTTGGTTTAAACTTGGTCCAGGCATACAGATGGCCTACAGGCACATAAAAAGATGCAACATATTGCTAATTATTAGGGAACTGTAAATCAAAACTACAATGAAGTATCACCTCACGCCAGTCAGAATGGCAATCATCAAAAAGTCTACAACTAGTAAATGCTAGAGAGGGCGTGGAGAAAAGGGAGCCCTCCTACATTCTTGGTGGAAATGTAAATTGGTATATCCACTATGGAGAACAGTATCGAGGTTCTCAAAAAAACTTGAGTTGCCATATGATCCTGCAATCCCACTGCTGGGCATATATCCAGAGTAAACAATAATTCAAAAAGATACATGCAGCCCAGTGTTCATTACAGCACTATTTAGAAGAGCCAACAACCTAAATGTCCACCAACAGATGAATGAATAAAGAAGATGAATGAAAAAAAAAATAAAGAAAATGAATGAAGAAGATGTGATACATATATACAATGGACTATCACTCAGCCATGAAAAAGAACGAAATAAAGGCATTTATAGCAAAGACCTAAAGATTATCATAGTAAGTGAAGTAAGTAAGGGCTTTCCTGGAGGCTCAGCAGTAAAGAATCTGCTTGTCAATGCAGGAGGCACAAGAGATGTGGGTTTGATCCCTGGGTCAGGAAGATTGCCTGAAGAGAAGGAAACGGCAAGCTGCTCCAGTATTCTTGCCTGGAAAATTCTGGCAGGCTACAGTCCATGGGGATGCTAAGAGTTGGACACAATTGAGCAATGCATACATGTACATTATATAAAATATAGTATGCACATAAAATACGGTGTATAGAATGCACATTACTATATATAAAATAGGTAAATGACCTATCGTATAGCACAAGAAGCTATATTTAATATCTTATAATAAACTAATAATAGAAAAGAATATACATATTCAACTGAATTACTTTGCTGTCTACCTAAAACATTGTAAATCAACTATACTTCAATAAAATTAAAAGAATAAACTTGGTTTCGGGGGTTTACTAGCAGAGTGGCCATAAACAAATTACTTAATCTCACTGAATCACCTTTTACTTACCTACAAAATGGGGTTATAATAATCTACCTGGTTGATGAGAAGGTCATATGAAATATCTGCAGATTGCTATGTGTGGCCCTTTGTAGGGGTCAGTGTATGTGAGTCATTTTCCCTTTTAAATAGTATTGACATACAGAGTAAGGATGAACTGTCACAGGGTGTTTCTCCTCCCACCCCCATTTTTTAATGTAGATTATCTTGAAATCCTTAAATTCTCCTTTTACTTTAAAGCCATTGTCTGGCTTTTTTTAATAAGCAGTTCCCTTCGGAATGTTCAGATTTTGTTATAAGAGCATACTTACCCACATTTCAAAATATTCTACTTCACAAAAAAGACCTGCATTGAGAGAGAGAGAAGTGTGAATATCTTTATAGGATTTTGTTGGACCAACTTGGACTTCAAGCTGATTTGCGTTTCACTTAACTGGCCTGTTAACATCTCCTTTCCTGATAACGGTAAACACAACCAATCTGCTGTTTCTTTTGCCCCCTCGAGATTACTGGACAATCACTAGCGAAGAATTCGAGTCTGTGTAGGATGCTTCTGTATTTTCTTTATAATGTTGGATGGTAAAATCTTGTTGAGCAATAAAAAATCTGAAGGAAGAAGTCATATAGAACTAAACGGTTATTCACTGACTGACAATCCGCTGTTGGTTTAGGTAAAGATTATTTTGGGAGGATATGGTTTGTATGACCTCAGAAAATCTGAACTCAGGACTCATTTCTATACCTGTATCTTGGTAACTTGCTTTCCTGGCTCTGGGTGGCTGAGCCAGTTGGCTGTCTTCCAAAGCACATTTGGGCTACAAGGGAACTGCCTGCTTGGCTAGCTGGCAGGCAAGATTAAAGAGGAGATGAATGTTTCTGGCAGCAGCTGCTGTTTTGTTCGGGGCAGTCCTAATACCATTCCGTAGTTCTTGGCATAAAGAAAAAGGCTACACAGACGCCCTGCTTACCTTTTTGACTTTGAAAAGTCTGTAATGTGGACCCTGGCAATGCATATTTTAAAGCCACTTCTCATGGGCATAGAAAAGTTTGGTTTTTTCCAAGTTTAGAGAATTAGAATCTTCTGGTTTCCTGAACAGCATATGTTGCCCTGATGTTCTTGGTTTGCATGCATGTTAATTTATACTAAAGGAAAGGAGTCTGCAACCTGACTTCTGTGTAATAACACATGTTCAGATCAAGTAGATAGTTTGCTTTAGGGGGCTTTGCAGCTCCTTATTATGGCATGTGGCTTTTTATTGTAAAGAAGGCTGTTTTGCTTCAGAAGAGTTGATGAATGGGTGAATAGTCCACTAGAGTCTCTTGAGATTGGTTCTCAACAAAAATGAGATTTAGATAAGACCTTTGCTTTAGGGGTCTCCAGCCTCATCTTCCTGTAAATTTTCCCTTTTAAAGTTCCTTTTCAGTATTCTCTGCCACTGTTAAAACCTACTCCCAGAAAAAGACCCGCTATATCTTGTCATTCACAATTGAATGTGAATTTTAGTCACTGTTACCTCCCTCTATTAAGACTGTTTCATCTGTATGTTTTAGTTCTAACAGTGCCTATAGATTTCTCATTTTTCATCATGTAAATAAGCTGAGGGCTCTTTTAACTATGAAAGGGTTATTGGAATTTTGTGTGCTGTGGGGAGGACGTGGGGGACACTTGACGCATGCCTCTAAATTAAAAAAAAAAAATCTAGAAACGGCTGACAATAAGATTCGTTTAACGTGTCTGTGCAGTGAAAGGTTATCATGAAATGAGGGGTTATCATACAATGAGCGTGACCTAGAGAGAAAAGTTGTACAATGCTAAAACAAAGTAGCCAAAGAAAAATGTCATCTGCAGAAGCAGAGTGTTACGGAAAAAACAGCGAGATGATTACCCAAGCCAAAAAGATACATTGTAGAGCTGAAGTCACAAACGAGGGACGTTTTGCTTCAGCTTCTATCTCCATAGGCTGTGTGTGTACGCACCTGCCCACGCGTGCAGGCACCCGCATACCCTTGTTGGAGTTTCCAGAAGTTAGAGAAAGAGGAAGGGAGAGAAAACAAAGATAAATATTTTGTCGATGTATTGGAACACCTCACTTCATTGGAAGTCAATTATCTGTTAACCCAGGCCACTCTCAACACAGCTGAGAACTAAGAAATAAATTCAGAAAGCCATATGACCCCCAAATTAGTGTCAGAATACCTATGTACTCAAGATCAGGCTCTTTGTTCATGCGGGATTGATTCTATAAAGTCCTTTCTTGGACTCTTATTTGTATGGTTTTGAAGCAGTTGTTTCCCTGACTTCCTAGACAATCCAAAACCTACAGGGCACACAACAAATCACCACACAGCATGTGGTTTGGAAAGTTTTCATTTGATTCTCATGAACATGGAGGCAAAAATGATTCTCATTGTAGACCCTGATAAACAGATACTCAGAAGGATTCACTGGCTTGTTTGAAGTAACACAGTGAAGGGCTCAGAGGTTTTTCTGGATCCACCTTCTGTACCCTGCCATCACACTACAAGTTTTCAAAAGCGTGAACTTTTTTTCCTTCTTGTCCTTGGAAACTTTTGTTCAAACAAAATCTTACCCGGAAGCATGAACAAATAGAACAAAAAAAAAAAAAAAAGCTGAGCTGCTTGCTTAAAGCAAGCATCGGGGGCCCACAGTTCTGGTGAGGCAGTATATTTTCCTTACCAGGAACAACTTGACCACTGTACAGTGCTCTCCATTCATTGCTTAATTCACCCAGAAAGTAAATTTATTGAGCTTTGATTTATTTTTCTATTGCTGTTGGAACAAATATGATCACCAATTTAGTGACCTAAAACAATACTGCTTTTATGATATTATGGTTTGGAGATTCCAAAGTCCAAAATGGGGCTTACTGGGCTAAAAGCAAGGTGAGACCCTGTGCTTTCCTGAAGTCTGTAAGGGAGACTCTTTCCTTGTCCTTTTTCTGCTTCTAGAAGCCACCAGCATTTCTTGACTCCTGGCCTCTTATTTCCATCTTAAATGCCAGCAGTGGCAAGTCAAGTCCTGATCGTGTCACATCTTTCTGACCCTTCTTCCATCATTGCATCTCCTTGACCAGCTGGAAAGGTTCTCAGTTTGTAAAGACCAGTATGGTTAGGTTGGATTTAGAGAATCCAGGATAATCTCTCCATCTCAAGGTCCTTTGCTTAGTCACATCTGCAAAGTCCATTTTGCCATGTAAGGCAATATATTCACAAATTCCAGGAATTAGGATATGGCCATCTTTTTGCCACTATTCTGTCTGTCGTAAGTACTGCCCCGCCCCCCATGGGACATGTGTTGTATTTACCATGGAGACTACAAGAGGCTAGATATGGGCATACTAACAGTAAAACTATGTTGCAAATCATTACTTCATGATATGGGAGAAATAGGTGAACTAAGACACAAACCAACAAAACTAAAAATTGAAAAACAGTCATTCAAACAAGTACAGTAATTTGGAGAAGGGCAGTCACAACTACGTAACCAAAATGCTTTTATCCCCATAGCTTTATTGAGGTTGTTGTTCAGTCGCCCAGTTGTGTCCGACTCTGCGACCTCATGGACTGCAGCATGCCAGGCTTCCCTGCCCTTCTCCATCTCCCAGAGTTTGCTCAAACTCATGTCCATTGAGTCAATGATGCCATCCAAACATCTTTTCCTCTGTTGTCCCCTTCTCCTACTGCCTTCATTCTTTCCCACAATCGGGGTCTTTACCAATGAGTCAGCTCTTCGCATCAGATGGCCAGAGTATTGGAGCTTCAGCATCAGTCCTTCCAATGAATATTCAGGGTTGATTTTCTTTAGGATTGACTGGTTTGACCTCCTTCATGTCCAATGGACTCTCAAGAGTCTTCTCCAACAGCAGAGTTCAAAAGCGTCAGTTCTTTGGCACACATCCTTTTTTATTGTCCAGCTGTGACATCCATCCGTACATGACTACTGGAAAGACCATAGCTTTGACTATACAGACCTTTGTGGGCAAAGTAATGTCTCTGCTTTTTAATATGCTGTCTAGGTTTGCCATGGCTTTCCTGCCAAGAAGCAATTGTCTTCTAATTTCATGACTGCAGTCGCCATCCACAGTGCTTTTAGAGCCCAAGAAGAGGAAATCTGTCACTGCTTCCACCTTTTCCCTTTCTATTTGCCATGAAGTGATGGGGCTGATGCCATGATCTTAGTTTGTTTTTCTTTTTTTAATATTGAGTTTTAAGCCAGCTTTTTCACTCTCCTCTTTCACCCTCATCAAGAGGCTCTTTAGTTCTTCTTCGCTTTCTGCCATAAGGGTGGTGTCATCTGCATATCTGAGGTTATTGATATTTCTCCCGGCAATCTTGATTCCAGCTTGGGCTTCATCCAGCCCAGCATTTCTCATGATGTACACTGCATATAAGTTAAATAAGCAGGGTGACAATATACAGTCTTGACGTACTCCTTGCCCAATTTAAAACCAGTCTGTTGTTCAATGTCCAGTTCTAACTTTTGCTTCCTGACCTGCATACAGATTTCTCAGGAGGCAGGTCAGGTGGTCTGGTATTCCCATCTCTTTAAGAATTTTCCACGGTTTGTTGTGATCTACACAGTCACAGAACCAGAGATCAAATTGCCAGTATCCTTTGGATCATAGAAAAAGCTAGAGAATTCCATAAAAACATCTACTTCTGCTTCATTGAGTACACTAAAGCCTTTGACTGTAGATCACAGCAAACTGTGGAAAATTTATTGAGTATGACTGATAAATAAAATTGTATATATTTAAGGTGTATGATGGGATGTTTTGAGATATGAAACATTGTGAGATGATGACTACAGTCAGACTGTCTACAGTTACCCAGGTGTATATGTGTGTGTATGTCTGTGTGTGTGATGAGTACACTTGAGATCTACTCTTAGAAACTTTCAAGTAAACAATACAGTATTATTAGCTGTAGCCAAAATGCTGTACATTAGGCCTTCAGAACTTATAAATGAAAGTTTGTAACCTTTAATCAATATCTCCCCATTTTCCTCCACCCCCAGCCACCTTTCTGTTCTACTCTTTGTTACTATGAGTTCGACACTGTTTTCTTTTTGATTCCACATGTATGTGAGATCATATGACATTTGTCTTGCTGTGTCTGGCTTAATTCATTTAGTCTTTCCTTTATTTGATGAGAATGAGTCATCAAAGAAAAGCAAAGTTTAATATTTCTAGTCATTGTTTAGGAAATCAGAGAAGTGTGTGTACTATATATTAGAATAATTTCTGCATAGAATAATATGGAAAAAATACTTCTCCATTTAAAGAAGTAAGCTTCTCATTTCAACCCTATCCCAAAAATACTGATAGGGAGGTATTACTACTGTTGTGCAGAATGCTCAATACATTCCTACCCTGCCTGCTCCTCCATCCTAATGTTTAGTTATGCCTGAGTGAATGATTGAATTTTATGAAAGATGAATACTCATCAGTAGCAAAGTACATGACCCTTGAAGAAAATGAGTGTGAACTGCATGGGTCCACTTATGTGGATATTTTTCAATAGTAAATACTGAGGTACTACACAGTTTCAGATTGACTGAATCCCTGGATGCTGAGGAGCCAGGGATAGGATGGGCTGACTATAAATTATACATGGATGACTGCTGCATTGCTCAAGGGCCAACTGTATATGCAATATGAAATTACAATTTCAGTGTAATAGCTTTAACATAGTGCTTCATGAAATATGTTTCTCAGAAATACTTGTTTTTTATTTTTTTTAATTTATCTTATTGAAGTATAATTGTTTTACTGTGTTGTGTTAATTTCCAGTGTGCAGCAAAGCGATTCAGTTACATTCATACATTCTTTTTCATGCTTTTTTCCATTATAATTTATCCCAGGATATTGAATAGAGTTCTCTGTGCTCTAGAGTAGGATCTTGCTTATCCATCCTATGTGTAATAGATTGCCCCTGCTCATCCCAAACTTCCACTCCATTCCTTCCCCACCTTCCCTCCCCTTTGGCAACCACAACTACTACATCTGTGAGTCTTTCTGTTTCGTAGGTAAGTTCATTTGTGCCGTATTTTAGATTCTAGATATAAGTGATATCATATAGTGTTTGGCTTTCTCTGACTTACTTCACTTAGTATGATAATCTCTAGGTCTACTTATGTTGTTGTAAATGGCATTGTTTAATTCTATTTTATGGCTAGGATGCCATTCCACACATGTATCACATCTTTATCTGTTTATCTGTTGATGGACATTTAGCTTGTTTCCATAGCTTGGCTATTGTAAATAGTAGTGCAATGAACATTGGGGTGCCTGTGTCTTTTCAAATTATATCTCATGATATATGTCCAAGAGTGGGATTGTAGGATCATATGGAAAATGTATCTTTAGTTTTTTTGAAGAACCTCCATACTATTTTCCATAGTGGCTGCACCAATTTACATTCTCTCAGGAATATTTGAGTGTATTAACAGATTTAAGTTTAGTCCTGCCCAAATAGACTCTAACAAATTGAGCAAATTCATATTTACAGATGTTTGTATATAGTTGATCCAAAAGAAATTGCTGCCCTGGTGAAATTACTTTGCAATTGTTATAGAAGTCTATATATTAATAAATATATTTTTAAACTATCAAAAACATATAAAATTATAAAACTAAAAGTTCCAAAAAATGTAAAATATTCAGCTTTGACTTGGAAACAAGCTTGTCTTCGTGTGCATGATATTTAAATAATTATTGAAGTCTTTGAGAGATGGTGCCAGAGTCCTCACCAATGATGTAACAGCTTCCTAGGAGTGCAATGACAGTATGAGGTGGTGAAGAGGACAGGATTTCAAACTGGACACACTTGAGTTTTCATTCTGATCTCACCACGGAGTGAAAGTGAAAGTCACTCAGTAGTGTCCGATTCTTTGTGACCCTATGGACTATACAGTCAATGGGATTCTCCAGGCCAGAATACTGGAGTGCGTAGCCTATCCCTTCTCCAGTGGATTTTCCCGACCCAGGAATCGAACCAGGATCTCCTGCATTGCAGGCAGATTCTTTACCAGCTTAGCTATTAGGGAGCCCTCACCACGTAGAAGTCACTGAATCTCTATCTTGGTTTCTTCACCTTCAAAATTAAGATAGATAAATCTTAAATTTTGTTTGTGATCAGTTGGACAAAATGTTTGGTACCCAGTAAATATTCAGTAAGTGAAAGCTATATTCACTACTGTTCAGAAAGCAGCAGCATTGTGCACACATTCAGACATCCTGCCTAGTGGTACTGATGACCTACGGTATATACTCTGTTCAAAGCCAGGCCCTCTGTTTGAGACCTGGATCTCACCCCTTCCTGTCCTCAAGAACATTGCTCTAATGTACTTTTCGTCTGATCTACAGTGCCAGTTGTATCTCCTTCTGGATTGTCCCCATAGGTATACAGACATCCTGGTATTTCTACCCTCTTACAGATAAAAGTCTCCCCCCGTCCCAACCTAATTCTTCACCAACTACATCCTCACTTTGTTTTCATTTCTTTGTTCATTTATTTATTTGCTGTCCTTTGAAAGACACCTCTTTAAAAAAAGCTGTCTCTATGCACTGTTTCTAATCGCTCACCCCTCACTCTCAAATCCACTCCTCCTCAGCCTTTTCCAAACTGTTTCAGTAAAAATGCTTTTGTTAATGTCACCAGTGACCTCTCTGCTGCTAAATTCAGTGATCAGTTCTCAGTCCTCATCTTGCTTGATCTATTATGAGTATTTGATGTAGTTCATAGTTTGACCTCCTTAAGGGACTTTTACTTTCTCTGTTTTTTTTTTTTTTTTAAACTGGGTTCCACCTCCTCCTCCTCCACTGGCTCTCTTTCCTTTGTGTGTTCCAAGTCTTTTTCCAGACCTCTGAAGGTTGGAGCACCATGGGACCCAGTTATTTGTTCTTTTTTTCTATTTGTATTCACTCCTTTGATGGTCTCATCCACTCGTTTGCTTAAAATTCCATTTATGTATCAAAGGCTGTCGTATTTATATATCCAGCCCAAACTACCCTCCTCAATCCAGACTCAAATATCCTGACCTACTTTCATCACTGGGATATCTCACAGACATTTCAAACTGAGGACATTCAAAACTTTACTCCTGATCTGACCCCCCAAACCTTCTCTACCTCTCAGTCATCCCCGTATTGATAACTTGATGGCAACAATGTCCATTCAGTTTTTCAGGCCAGAATCCTTGGAGTCATCCTTGACTCTGAGCTAACCACCTCTAAGTACACTGTGACAACCCTTTCTTGCTTGGATTATAGCAGTATCCCCTATAGCAGTATCCCCAAATTGGTCTTCCTGTTTCTACGTATTGTTAAAGTCTGAGTCTATTCTTACCACAGCAATCAGAAGTGATCTTTTTTAATTTTTTTTTTTAGGGAAAGAATTTATATTTTTAGAGCAATTCATAGCAAACTTGAGAGGAAGGTACAGAGATTTCCCCAATGCCCCTGACCCCCACACATGCAGGCTCTCCCCCATTATCAATAATCTCCCTCCAGAGTGGTGCATGGACTTATATTGATACACCTTAATCACTCAGAGCCCATAGTTCTATGCTAGGGTTTCCTCTTGGTGATGTATCTTCTGTGAGTTTAGACAAACATATAATTACATGTATTCACAATTATAGTATCATATAGAGTACTTTCACTGCACTAGAAATCCTCTGTGCTTTGTCTGTGGGCTTCCCAGGTGGCTGAGTGGTAAAAAGAAAATCTGCCTACTAATGCAACAGACATGAGTTCGATCCCTGGGTTGGGAAGATCTCTTGGAGGAGAAAATGGCAACCCACTCCAGTATTCTTGCCTGGAGAATCCCATGGACAGAGGAGCCTGGCGGGCTACAGTCCATAGGGTCGCACAGAGTTGAACACAGCTGAGCACACATGCATGCTCTGTCTGTGCATGCCTCCTGCTCCAACCCCTGGCAACACTGATCTTTTTACTGTTTGCATAGTTTTGCCCTTTCTGGAATGTCAGAGGAGTTGGAATCAAATGGTGTAGAGCCTTTTCATATTGGCTTCTTCACTTTGTAATATGCATTTGTTTCCCCTATGTTTTTTTATGGCTTCATAGCTCATTTCTTTTTAGTGCTGGGTAAAAGTCCATTGCCCAGATATACCACAGTGTATTCATCTATTCACCTGCTGAAGGACATTCTGGTTGTTTCCAAGTTTTGGCAGTTTTGAATAAGCTGCTATAAAAATCAGTAAGCAGGTTTTGTATGGATATATATTTTCAGCTCCTTGGGACAGGACCAAGGAGCATGATTGCTCGATCATATGGTAAGTGTATGTTCAGTTTTGTAAGAAACTACCAGTTTTTTTTTTATTATTATTATATAATATGTCATCTGTCTCCTATGCTCAAAATCCTGCAGTGAATCCCTCCTGGTTCACAGTAAAAGCCATAAATCCAGATGAGTATACAAGACCCTACATGATCTGACCTGTTCTCTTTGACATCATCATCTTCATTGCTCCCTGCTTTATTCTCACGTGCATGCTAAGTTGCTTCAGTCCTGTCCAGCTCTTTGCAACCCTATGGACTGTAGCCCACCCAGCTCCTCTGTCCATGGGATTCCCCAGGCAAGAATACTAAGTGGGTTGCCATGCCCTTCTTTAGGGGATCTTCCCAACTTAGGGATAGAACCCAAGTGTCTTCTCTCCTGTATTGGCAGGTGGGTTCTTGACCATTAGCACCACCTGAGAAGCCCTGCTTTCTTCTTGTTCTTCCTTAAATAAAGCAGGTTCCTTAAATCAACGAGTATGCATTTCTTTTATAATGGTGGGGGGAGATACACTTCCTAAAAATTGTCAGGGTAGTGACATTCCAAGTAAGTTTTTTCTTCATTCTCCAAGTGTTTGGTAATGATAATATATTATTTTTACAGTAAAACATCTTGAAAGATTCCATTGAAAACAAGAAAATAGACCTTAGGGACTTAACAGTAGCTTTTCTTTCCCTGTCTATAATACTCTCCTACAGACATCTGCATGGATAATTCCCTTAGTGACATCTAATCTTTGATAAAACATTGCCTTCCCAATGAGGCCCCACCAAAATAGCTTTCCTTTTGCAGTCATTCATATTGCAGTCTCTGGGGAAAGAGAGGTGGTGTTAATAACTGGTACTGTGGCCTTTTCTCTAGATTCAGAGATGCCTGGGGATTTGACCTCTCTACCTTCCTCTTTGTATCAAGAACTCAAGTAACTGATAGGAGTATATCTAAACTTCACCCAAGAGAATCCTGCTGAAGTTACTAGGTGGCAGAACAATCACCAGTATGCATTTTATTTTGAGACTGTTACTGGTCGGAGTAGCTATGATGGAGAATGAGTGGCAGCTCATGGCATGTCCCTGAGGGTCTACTCAACTAGGGGGATAAAAGCTTGAGAAGTGGTCCTGCCCACCCAGCATTGTGAATCATTGCCACATGCCCCAAGGGTGTAGTGATATGTGGACATGAGAGATGGTGCAGGAGTCAGTCATGAGTTCTAATCTGCTGTGCATGCTCTTTGTCACCTCTCCTGTTTCCTTCCTTAAAGCTCAGTAGTACACTTGGTGCTGGGTGAAGCCTCCAATGCTTCATGAGTGTAACTGTCACCTTGAACCTAAGATCCTGCTGCTAGCAGAGAAAGAGTAGGCATTATAATTCCAGTCCCTTTACTGAGATCTAATTTTTCTCTTTTCATGGCACACTTTTGACATACTATATAATCTGGTTATTTATCAGTTTGATTGGTCATGGTCTGCCTTCTCTCACTAGAAGCTAAGCTTCATGAGGGCAGGGATTTTTGTTTTTTGGTTTTTTTTTAACTAATCTATCCCCAGCATCTAGAACAGTGCCCAGCACACAGTAGCACTGGGTGCTTAATAAACATTTGCTGAATGAATGAATGGGTGAACAAATGTTTGTGTAGTGTTTCTTCAGTGTCAGGCATAAGACATGGTAAAGAGAAATCAACAGAATTTCTGCCCTTATATATATTTTTTTCATTCAGTCTTACTGAGATATAATTGACGTATACCCTATATAAGTTGTACAGCATAGTGATTTGACTTACAAACATCATA
The DNA here is from genome assembly GCA_024291935.2 of Okapia johnstoni. Classification (NCBI taxonomy): domain Eukaryota; kingdom Metazoa; phylum Chordata; class Mammalia; order Artiodactyla; family Giraffidae; genus Okapia; species Okapia johnstoni. The sequence continues at coordinate 108,685,732 of CM044307.1, read as the reverse complement.
CAGTGATGACCATATTAAGATTAGTGAACATCTGTCATCTCATAAATACAAAATTAAAGAAGCAGAAATTATTTTTCCTTGTGATAAGAACTCTTGGGATTTACTCTCAAGCAACTTTCACATATAACATAGAGCAGTGTTAGTTATATTTATCATGTTATACACTACATCCCTAGTAGTTATTTATCTTTTAACTGAAAGTTTGTACCTTTTGATCACCTTTATCGAATTCCCCCTCCCTCATCCCTGTGCCTTTATATTTCTTACAGCCTAGAATATGAATAAGGTTATTAGAGATTGGCCCTTTATAGAGATCCTTAGGGAGGATTCCAAAGTCAGATCATGAAAGAGGGTGTTGGAGAAATATATTTCAAGGGAGGGTTAGATTTTAGCGATGACAGTATGAGAGAAACTTTGAGTTTAAGCATTGTAATACATACATGAAGGGAGACAGAGATGTTATGGGTTGGGATCGTCCAAAAAGCAGAATCCCCCAAACAAATCATTTACACCAGCGGTTCCCAACCTTTTTAGCACCAGGGCCCAGTTTCATGGAGGACAATTTTTCCATGGACCAGGGTAGACATGGGGTTGGTTTTGGGATGATTCAAGCGTATTACATGTATTGTGCGTGTTATTTCTATTATTTTTATTACTCAGCCTCACTTCAGATCATCAGTAGATCCCAGAGGTTGGGGACCCCTGATGTACACAATTTAGTCTTGATTTTGGCCCAAGGGAGAAGAGCAGGATCCCACCAAGCTCAAAGTAGCCTTAAACATAATTAAAAGCAGGATTACTGTTAACATTCATAGATTAGGATGGTAAAACAATGAAGGGAATTTAGGTTTGTTTACACTCCATTATTATCTATGTAGGTAGCATTGTAGTCTTAGAAATTTTAGTAAATGATTGTAATTTGGTCCAGTATAATAGCTATTAAGCTGGCAGATATTAACTGAAAATAATAATCCAGTTCCATTTAATACATGGCTGGTTACATAACAAGTAGGAAAGATTTCTAGCCATGTGCAGATGTACCTTTGTGTAATTTTAAGATGCCATAGATGAATGTTAACTCATAAAAGAATTCTCACATTTTAAAATATCATCACATCTCCATGCCTTTGCTTCTGTTGTTTATTTTTCCTGGAATGCTCGTCCCTTCCCTGTCAACTCTTGCAAATTCCTCCTCTGTCCACCAGAATCCAGTTGGAGTCAGATTTTCTCTGTGGCTTTTCTTGGCACTGTCTTTCTGCCACAAGTTCTCTCCCTTAAGATTAATTGATTAATTGCTTCCTCCTCTGGGCTCCCAAAACATTTATCACAGGGTGTGGGTGTTACTTATTTCCCTGTATCTGTATTTCAGGGGAGTCTTATCACCTTTGTTTCTCTGGCTGGCTCAGTCCCTGTCTCCTACAAGTTCAATAAATAGGTATCAAATTTGAAGCATTTGACTCTTTTAACCTTGATCACTGATTCATCCAGCAAATATTTAGCAAGAGCTTTTTATATTCCAGGTGCTGTTATGTCTTATAAAGATACTGAGGGGAAAAAAAAAATGCCCAAATTTTTAGAAATGTAAAACATAGGGTAATAAGAAAAAGTAAGCCATGCATAAAAGTAACTATTTAACATGCTTGAAAGAGTTATTTGGAAAGAGAGGTAGTGTGTGTGTGTGTGTGTGATTACTTCATGCTGGTGTTCAAAAAATGTCTTCTCGTTGACTAAGAAAATATTATTCCTTGTTAAATCGCTAAAAACCTGTGATTCAAAACAATGATTCTTTTGATGTCTCACAAATTAGATTAAATTCTCTCCTAGATCTAAATATTTTTCCCTCACTTTAAGTGCGTGTTCTAGTAGGTTATTGGGTTAAAGCAATGCTCAGAGTTTTGCTGTTACTTGCCAACCAGTCTATATTTAAAGTAGAGAAAAATTTTTTTGCTGCCTTAAGGTACAAATTTTATGCATTCCCTAGTTTTTAGAAAATAGCTTAGGTGATAAATTCTTTTCATGTTGCTACGAGTTCATTTCTAATTGCCATCGGGGAATTGCCCATAGAAAGCTTTTGACAAAAGTTAATGATACTGTCATTGAAATGAAAAATCCAAACCGTATTTTAACTGAAAATTTTTAAGAAATTTGGTTAGCATAGTTTGTGTGTAAGGCATTTAATTGTATTTAAGCCAGTAGCATTAAAAAAAAAAAAAAAAAACATGAATTCTTTTTTCCACATGAAGGCAGAAAATGTTAGCTGTTCATAGTTTGAGTGACTGGATATTTACTGACGGTCACCAGCATTGTTTCTCTTTTCATTTAGACTTGGATTATCACTTGCATTTATCTTCAACTGCTCCTATTTAATCCTCTCGTCCACACTCAAGGGATCTGCAGGAACCGTGTGACTGATGATGTGAAAGACGTTACAAAATTGGTAAGGAATGCTTTCAATTTCTCTGACTCTTGTACTTTTTGAAAAAGGTTTCCATTTTTTCTTGCCCCAGATTAGTGTCTTTCAGAGATCAGGAGAGAAGTCACTGAGTTATCCTGAGGGGTTTGTAGAGAGCAGGTCAGGAGGTATTTACGGTCACGGAGCATCTTGTTGGTACAGTTGGCCCGCCGCACCTCACTTGAGGGACTTTTCTCTGCTGGCCTCTTCATCTCCTTTGCAGGCAGTGAAGGACACTGGCCGGTGCTTTGTCTGCTGATGTGCGAGCACTAGCTTGTTCCCCATTATCTCGTAGGCATGTTTCATTTTCCCTCCACATGTCTTCCTCCTCTTCTCTAAGGAGCCCAACAGAAGGAGATCTGAGATGCTCATTCTCCCCTTTCTAACTGCTCTAAGACCCCGTTCATACGGGTGGGTGTTTGCCCCCTCAGTAAACACAGAGTCATTTGTTGCCCAAACATTGACCAGACACATCTCCCACATCCATCCCATCGTAACCCTTCCCTCAGCAAAAGCCGTTTTACACTGGTGCCCCTTGGTCACTGCCAGCTTCATGCCACGCTTCTCTTAAGATGCAGGCCACAGAGAGGGAGGGCATAACACAGCCTCTGAAATGGATTCCTCCCAACCCTAACGATATAGCGGCAATTGTATGTGTTCATTTGAGCTACATTGTGTGCTTTCAGAATGAACAATGTTTGAAAAGCTGTTTTGTAAGTTCCTGGTTTAAAAGAGCCCAGTGGGACTCAGTTATTTGAATATTGTTTAGAGAGCAGAGTGATGTGAGAATAGGAACGAAATGAAGGTTGTAGTATGTAAAAAAGAAAGTATATTTGTTGAGATATTTATCTTCCCTATCTTGAGATGCATTTCCTGGTGTATATGTTGTTATTTTGGGTTCATAGCCAAACTTCAAAACAGAAGTTTAATGCTACGATCTCAGTCTTGCTTAGCTTAGTCTCAACGTAGAATTAAGAATATACACATACATGCACACACGTAAACACACCATGCCGATTTCTCTGGATACCTACAAAGTCCAGGCTTAAAAATATTCTCTGGTGCAGTATCTGAAGGTATATCAACATGTTTTATTTGAGGGGCTGATGATCCAAGCAGTATAACATTTGCCTCCTATATCCCCAGCTGGGTTTAAGGATGGGCTGGGGAAAGTACTTTTTTCAAAACATAGATCATGATCCTTTTCCTCAAGTTGCGTGTTAGTTTGTGACCCAAGGAACTGTACTAAGAAGAAAACGTTTATATTCAAAATTTGATATGGGTCAAAGGCCCTCATGAAATGTCTGTTCAGTGAATGAAGTAAGGATGTGCATCACTGTGCAGCATCAAAATTATCTGTGGCATTCATGAAAGTCACAGGTGTCTGGGCCCCACTGTTTAAACAGGTCTGAAGAAGGACTCTGGGCATCTAGAGCCTAGATTTTAAAGATATTTCTTAAAAGACATTTAAGAACCATTGCTTTAGATGGTTTATGCTGTCAAAGTTTAGATACCAAAATATTGTGACCTTACTTTAACCTCATTTCTTGTTATGACTAGTTTTATCTATGTTGTATCAGTTCAGTTGCTCAGTCACGTCCGACTCTTTGCAACCCCCTGGACTGCAATACGCCAGGCTTCCCTCTCCATCACCAACTCCCGGAGCTTGCCCAAACTCACGTCCATCGAGTCGGTGATGCCATCCAAATATCTCATCCTCTGTTGTCCCCTTCTCCTCCTACCTTCAATCTTTCCCAGCATCAGGGTCTTTTCTAAGGAGTCAGTTCTTTGCATCAGGTGGCCAAAGTACTGGAGTTTCAGCTTCACCATCAGTCCTTCCACTGAATATTCAGGACTGATTTCCGTTAGGATGGACTGGCATGATCACATTGCAGTCCAAGGAGGGACTCTTGAGAGTGTTCTCCAACACCACAGTTCAAAAGCATCAATTCTTTGATGCTCAGCTTTCTTTATGGTCCAACTCTCACATCCATACATGACTACTGGAAAAACCATAGTTTTTCTATGTTGTATGGGTTTTACATATATGTTAGATTAATACGAGTCTCCAAAATAGACTTAAAGTAGGTCACAGCTGGGAAATTAACAACTCTTATGGGGCTATTTGTGGAACCATGGAGCTACAATGAGCAGGGGAGATCGGAAGTAGTTCTAGGCATCCAATTTCAAATTTGTGGGCAAGGAATCACAGATGGAAGGTGATGGTGTATCTGACCACAAGCTGAGCATGTCCAAAATTAAAATGGCATTTAAGAAAAATTACTTGTAGTCAGTATTTTTTGCTGTTTGAAGAATATTACTTAATGAGCACCACTTCCTGTGAAATGTCAAACCGATATTTTCAAGTGGCATAAGTAGGTATTGTAAGCACCTTCCAAGATTTTCTGTTCTTGTCTTTAACCATCTGCTTATTTTCAGTCTGTTACCTATCAGTTGATACAGTGAAAAATGCAAGAAACTTTGAGAAAGAAATGCCTGGAAAGAGATACTTATTAACAGTAAAATATTAATATAATTCCTTTCCCCAGGGGTAAATGTAAAATCATTAAACTGAAAAAAGTCTTTTTTCTCCCTTCCAGCAACTGACTCAGAGGGGAATTTTTTAATTTCAAGAGTTGATCTAAATGAAATTAGTGTGTTTACTTCAGATTATTGGGGGGAAAAGTCAAGTTAACAACAAAAAAGGATTTAGAAGATCACTTCTGATTGAATAAAGACCTGCTTAATGCACATCCAGTATTTCATAGAGTAGGAAATTGAAAGATAAAAAATAATCCCTGGTCTCAGAGTGTTTATAATCTAGTTTGGGACTAAACCATCTCTATGAATATATGAAAGCAGATCACTAACACCACAATAACCAAATGAAAATGGATGCCATTTAAAAGATTTTCTGGCATAGTATGGGATCCAACTTGTACTAATTTTTTGGTTAGAATGGATTTTAGCATCTGACAGACCTCCTCTTTGACCTTAGATAAGAAACTATCTAAAGCTCAGTTCTTACTTCCCAATTTTGTGGTGTAGATTAAATAAGAGAATGTGTGTGTGTATATATATACACACATATATATATATTACCACAGTTATTGTCACATAGTCTCTCTGTGCCTCAGTTTCCTCATCATTATAAAAGATTAATAGTACAACAGGGGTTAGCAATGCCAACCTTCTGGCAGTGGAAAATTGCCTCACAGCCTATAGTTGGCCCTCTGCACATAAGGTTCCTCCCTAGCTGTGGTTTTTGCATCCACGGATTCAACAATGGTGGATTGTGTAATAGTGTAATACTACTGAAAAAAACCAGTATGAGTAGACTCATGAAATTCAAACACGTGTTGTTCAAGGATCTACTGTACTTAACCTCACAGAGTGATTTTAAAGATTAAATAAATTAAAAGAACAGTGCTAGGAACACAGCAAGTGCTTGCTAAATATTATGTTAGTAATGGTAGTATAAGGCTCCCCTGGTGGCTCGGTGGTAAAGAATCTCTCAATTCAAGAGACCCGGATTTGATTCCTGGGTTGGGAAGATCCCCTGGAGGAGGAAATGGTAACCCACTCCAGTATTCTTGCCTGGATAATCCCACGGACAGAGGGGCCTGGTGAGCTACAGTCTAGGGTCACAAAGAGTCGGACACACTTAGCAACTGAGGACAGAATGGTAGTGTAGTGATGTTTGTGGGGTCATAGGATACTGGAGCTGAATTTAGAGAATTTAGAATTTCATAAATAGGAAAACTGAGATCCATGAGTGGTGAAGCCCAGCTCCTGTTCCCTTTACCTATGTTGTCTTCTAGGACAGTGGTTTTCAGACTGGCTTCAAGAGACTATCCAGCAGCTCTGCTTTTATTTATGTGTCTAGGTTTCTAAATAAGACTTGGGTGGAAGAAAGAATTGAGCTTCTGGAAAAATGTTTGCAAATCACGTCTCTAAACTGGTGTTTTGTGGAATATCACTTGAGAACCATCCAGTCACAATCTCTGAGGGTCCTTATGAAAAGTATAGCCATCAAGGCCCTGCTCACAAATACTGGATTGAAGCTCATGGAGATGAGATGTAGGAAACTTAATGTGTCAGACTGGCGTCTCAGGTGATAATCATTTGCATAGGTCAGGACTGCTGAGGTCATAATATTATACTTACAATATGGGGTTGTTTCCATATTTGAAAAGAAGTGGCGTTCCCATCCTTAGCCTAAAACTCATTGATTTCACTAATTCAAACAGGAACATGAGTGACTTTTCAGTTTTATGGCTACAGATAACCACCGCCTCTCTCTGGAGAACAGTGGAGCAAAAAAGCAACTTGAAATAGGTCAGGCTTACTGGGGTGTTTGATACCAGCTCTGCTGTTACCCACTGTGTGACTTTGGACAAGTAAATCCCTGAACCTTTGTAGGATTCAACTTTTGGTTTTGAAAATGAGGACTTAGGACATGATCAGTTCTTAATCTAGAATTCATAAACTTTCAAACTCTTTCAAATGAAATTACAAACTATGCTTGCTGTGTGCCTTATGTGGTTTATTTGCTAATTCATGTCCGACTCTTGTGATCCCATGGACTGTGCCCACCAGGCTCCTTTGTCCATGGGATTATCCAGGCAAGAATGCTGGAGTGGGTTGTCATTTCCTTCTCCAGGGGATCTTCCCGACCCAAGAATTGAACCCGGGTCTCCTGCATTGCAGGCAGATGATTTACCAACTGAGCTATGAGGGAAGCCCTTTGTGTGTTTCTAAGAACATGTATAACTTTTCATCTGCTTCCCAGAGAAGTCTGTAACCCTCCCCCCAGAAAGATAAGAACTACCAAATTGGATAACTTGGGAGGCCCTTTTTAGCCCTGAGATTCTTTTATTCCGTAGTCCTACTTTTTCAGATTGTACATGTTGGAATAATCCAGTTATGCCTTGACTAAAGGAGGTGATATCAGATTGGATTTACTTGCTTCGCAGGCATAACATTTGTGCATTTCACCTGAGAAAAAGAAAGTGGGTTGAGGATACCTTTTTACCCTTTGGTCATTGTAATTTATTCAGCTAAAATCATTCCTTTGCCAGTGCTGCCGGTTCTGCTTTTGCTGTAGGTGGCAACTTGCTCTCTGCCCACAAAACTTAAGTTTGTTTGCTTGGGGTGACTCCCATGTCACAGAAGCACATGGTTTGTGACTTTACTGTCATTTTCTTTTTAATTTCTTCTTGGACATTTTGTACTACACCTATAGTCCCCATGGTTTCCATTTGAAATCCTTCTGGCATGTTTACTCAGCATAATAGTTCATCTATTCACAGAACATTTTGCTTTGTTTCTAAAAAATGTTGCAAGACTTGTGTTAAATGGCAAACTCAGACCTACCTAAAGAAAGGGTATTTGGGAAGAGGGTGAATCAAACTTTAAAAACTTGTATCTTTGGGGTGGTTCAACTGCAGCTCTTAATGATTGTGTTGATAAAAAAGGAATCCAAACATTGAGATAGATCAAATTAGTGTTTCCTTCTGTTCTTTCTACTGTTTCCTTCATTTATGATAATTTTTGTTAATTTGGGGGAGTTTAATTGAATGTGACTTTGCTGCTTTTTGAAAACATTTTTATCTTTATCTGTTGGGTAATTATTTGTCTTCCTTAAAATGTTTAAGGCAGGTTGCTATTCTAGCCCCCATCTTGTAAAAGTGAAATCACTCTGTCTTTTCAAGGCCAGTCTATACATCAGTAGGGTAAAGTCAGGAATTTGTGGCTTTCCTGGTCTTACAGAGGCAATTATTTTAAATAGATTACATTAATACATGACTCTTACAGTTTGACATAATAGGAGATTATAAAAATATTCTTAGATAACAAATTTCACACTTTGAGTGGGCAGTTTTGAATAGTGCTGAATTTTTATTCTCTTCAAATACAATGTTCTTTAGATAGAATTACCACTGCATTAAAATGGAGGATTGGAGTCTCTGAGTCTTCCCATTTCTAAGTATATCTTCGCTTTAAAAGCAGAGGTGCCCCATAGTTTTGTTTGACCATTGAAGAACAACAGTTTGATAGCTGGATAGTTTTTAAAGTTGATTTTTTATTAATTTGCAATATTTAGCATTTTACTTTCTGCTCCTGCAGTCAGTAGATTTTTTTTTTCTCTATTTAAAGCTCAATTTTGGACTTAAACAGTATTCAAAGGACAGAGTATATTAGAAATAATATTTGTAAAAACTGACTAGCTATGTTGCCAAGCATGTCAATCTTATCATAAAGAAAATGTTGTTCTTCCTTTGTAAGATAAACCACTTAGGTACAGTATCTCCTGCTCCTTGACTTTTTTACAGCAGATATTATTGTGTGAACATCCAAGCACAATGCAAAGCACTGTCTGTGGATTCTCTGTTTTAGTCATTGCAACCCTGGGAGGTAATGATTTTGTCCACCAGTGTATTCTTTACCATCTGGGTCAAAGGGAAGCCTGACTAATGTACCAGTGTATTGATTAGGCAGCTGAAGCCTAGTGATGGTTAGTAACCTGACAATCCTCACCTGGAAACTGGGAGATGAATAGAGGTATGAACCCATAACTGCCCATCTCTGGAACATAAGAACCCCGTTCATAATTTATGATGTCTTAACTTATGTCAGTGTCAACTGCAGTTTAAGAACTATCTTTCTATCCTCTTGAATTGTATTTCCTAGGTAGAAGTCACTTTATTTTATGATTAGGAAATTATAGATTAGTACTACTTAACAGAAGTCATCATCATAAGGTGTGTTTATGAAGCAGATCAACATTTTTAAATTAATTTTTATTGGAGTATAGTTGCTTTACATGTTGTGTTAGTTTCTGCTGCAGAGCAAAGTGAATCAGTTATACATATATCCCCTCTTTTTTAGATTTCCTTCTCATTTAGGTCACCACAGAGCATTTACTAGAGTTCCCTGTGTTAGATGGTAGAGACCAAATGTTTTTAATCTATTTTATTTGAAGGAGACAAGGATCATCTAAACTTATTTAGGTATTCTTCACTGAGAAAAGATGACCCAGAAAGTCTTGTGAGTTGTCATGTTAATTTTTTCTAAATCACTAATTGAGTTATTATTTAAAAAAGAAAAAAGCCATTGACCTGGTTAGATTTTTAGTTAGTATTAACAAGAAATGGCTTATAAGGGGAACTAAAAAGGCAAAAAGCCTTGTTCTGTGTTATTTCTGAAGACGGAACAATCAGTATTACACTAAGCTGTGGCATGGGAGTAAACTGGGATATTACTGGGATATTTTAAGTACAGGATAGAAGGCTTTTTTGCTCTAAGAATCGGCAGTGATTCTTAAACTTCTCTGGGTCTCAGAGACTTTGAGAACTGGACTCTTTTGTCAGAAAAGTCAACTATGTGTGCACTGTTTTATGTAGGGTCAAGGGAATCATGAGTTACTGTCATTGCATTTTGATTCTTATCAAGATCTTGACAGAAACAATTGAGACAAATAAGTATCTCACCAAGGATGTCCAAAAAGCCACTGATTTCACAAGACTGAGAGACCTCAATGACATTTGGGTCATGAGATCCAAAGCTTTTAGATCAGTGATCTAGAGAGGGAGTTAAATATTCTGACTTTGAGTTCTTTTTCTCCCAAGTCCAAATACCCGCAGGGCATGGTAACCAGCCAGTGACTGTTTGGCTTGCAAAGACTTTTTCTTGGCCAAGTTTCCAGCATTTCTACATGCTATTCTCTTATGCATTTTCCCCCTAGTGTCACTGAGTATGATCAATCCTTAAGATATCCAAAAAAATGAAAAGATAGCAAGTGGGCCTGTCTAGTAATAGAGTGAAAGTGAAAGTGAAAGTGTTAGTTGCTCAGTTGTGTCCGACCCTTTGCCACCCATGGACTATAGCCCGCCAGGCTCCTCTGTCCATGGGATTCTCCAAGCCAGGATGCTGGAGTGTGTTGCCATTCCCTTCTCCTGGGGATCTTCCCTACCCAGGGACTGAACACAGATCTTGCATATCCCAGGCAGATTCTTTACCATCTGAGCCACCAGGGAAGCCCATCATATCACAAAGTGATTTGTTTTGTAAGTTTTATGCATTTTCTAATCTGGCACAGTATTTAAATCCTCATACTCCAAACCATTTCTTTTATTGGAATAACTTGACCTTTGACAAATTTTCCATCAATTAGGTTCTATTTCATTTTAAGTTTTGCCCTGAACTTATTTCACTAGGACAGTTAGGTTTTCAAAATCTGTAGCCTTGGTTATGTATCCATATAACCTTACCAGCAGGATGCTTCCTTGGAATCTAAACCACGTCTCTGCCTTTTCAGCTTCTAATCTCGGTAGAAATATTTAATGCGTGTTCAGTACTCTCCTACTGGTCTTCTAAACTGCCCCTGCTCCCTCTTCTCTCTCTGCTTCAGTCCATGCTTCCAAACTAACCTTCCTAAACTGGCTGTCATGTTTTCTTTCTGCTTAAACACATTCAGTGTAGCACCACTGCTTACATGAGGAAGTTAAATCCGACTGAATTCTTAGTAATTTTCTCCTTAAACTTCTTCATCTTACAGATGAGGGGTAGAGGTTTCACAGGGTGGAAGCGATGTGCCTAAGGCAAGAGTGACTTGTAGGGATCTAGTGGTGGAATTGGTTCCACTGAACGTCACTGCTTCCCACTCGGCCTCCATGGCCCAACATTCAGGTCCCTCAGTGATGTGGGTCTCCTGGTGTGTGTCTTACCTCCTACTGGCTAGAGCCTGAATGATCTGTCCCTGGTCTACCATGTCTTTGTCTTTGCAGATGTCCCTTCCTTCCTATATTTAGAATGCCCCTCTCCCTTGCAATTAATAATCATAAGTTCTCGTTCACACACAACACTAAATAACTAAGTAGTTTAAACAAGTTACATTACCCTTGTATAGTCTTAATAAATCCACTAGCTCAGTTCTGTGATTCCCATTTTACCTATGTGGAAATTGAGGCTAAAGAAGATTTGGTAACTTGCCCAAGATCTCTGAATTAGCATGTGGCAGGACCTGGATCCAGCCTGAGCAGTGTGTCCCCAGGACCTGTGCTGTGAGTCCTTCGTCAAAGTAACTGCCTCGAAGGAACAGCTTATCTTCCTAGTTCCAGGCCAAAGGCTCCCTCTACTCCATCAAATTTCTGCAATGCTCACTATACATAAGAGAAACCGAATTTATCCCAAGGTTATCTGTGCTTTTTGGATGCTATTCAACGTACTATGAATGCTTAGAAAGTAATATAATAATTCATGAAGTGGCCATAAAAAACATACAACTTGACTTCCTAATTTCTCTTCCAAATGTGATTGGAAGTGAACCAGTGCAATCCAAGAAAGTAATAATGTGGAGACTGATCGACAGATAACTGCTGAGGCCAGCACTCAGAGCCAGGGTTTGTGCACTTACTTGCACCGTGTACTCCTCGTGTCTGTGACTCTGAGATGCCAGTTAACCCCTCTGAGCCTCCGTGTGTCGTTTGGTAAAACAGGCCGAATAACATGTATCTTGGTTGTGGCAGAGACTGTGTACCAAAACATGTTAAAATTTTAAAGCAATTTTCAAAAATAGTATTCCTTTTCAGCTCCATTAGAAACTAAATATCAGTAAATCAGTTTCAGGCAGAAGTTATTATGATAAACCGCCATGCCCCCCAATGTGGTAAGGAGGTTTCTTTGACTCCTTTGCACCAATTTTTACATGTAAATTACTAATAAAACAGAATTGGCCAGCATATCTTTTACATTTTCTCTGCTCTCTTGGTACATACTCAGATCATAAGTTTTCTGCATACTAATTTGGTCAATTCTATATTTATTTTCCGATAATGTTAATTGTGCTTAAGGAAGGGGGCTGGATTGTCAAGCACCTGTGTTCTGAACACCCACCATTTTGTGCCATGCTTCTCCATCTGGAACGGCTTTCACTTACATGGTTAGTTCGTAACAAAACGGAATGTTGCTGCTCATTCTGATTCCAGCTTTTATACCTGTGAAGCCGTCAGCTCTGTTTTCCACCGGGGCTTACATAAAATGATGAGGTCCGTCTGCTTTTCCAATATGGGGGTGAGGATCCACAAGACAAAAGAAATCACGGAAGCATGGTGGGAAGTTTGACCAAGAGAGAGGCTGTTAATGTAAAAAGTCACCCTGAACTTAAAGAATGCCACCTTCTGTGGCAGCCCAGGTGTGTTCTCAGTAAGCAGTGCAGACTTGACTGTTTTCTTGGGGGTGGCACGAGGAGGGATGTCGGTGAACCTCACAAGTGGAAAATATCGAGGACAAGTGTGCAGAAAGTAGCTGGGTGACCATGTGTAATTGAGCTGAGAGGTAACAGAGGCCCCGCTGTCAGAGACCTGAGTTCTAGTCCAGACATGACAGGTAGTAGTCGTGTGACCTCATACAAGTTACTTCACCTCTTTGAGTCTTAAGTTCTTCATTCATTACTTTAGCAGTCCTATGTGAAATGATTCTGAGGGTTGGATGCGATCACACAACGCAAGCCCATAATGAGCACAGTGCTAGAATATGGTAAGTATTTGGTAAATGTTAGGCTGGAGGCTGAGATGAGTGTGAGGTGGTTCCATTGGATGTTGGATGGTAGCACGCATGATGGGATCACCTACCCCCTTGGCTCCACTCTGACTGCATATGCCTTTACCTAGATTCTTTTCTCAGCAAATTTTTCTCAAATTCTAGAAGCTACTGGCAAAGCCAGGAAGAAACATAAGGGTTGTGCTCTGGGAGTCTTGTCAGAGATGAACCAGCCTGAAAATATGCACAAGATACTAGCTCACTATGGAGAATAGTGATGATTTTAGAAATGGGGTAAAGTGGAAAATGAGTCTGCCAGAGCAGGTAGACCCATTGAAGATATAACAGAGCAGAACTACTTTTTTACATTGTCTATTGTTTTAAGACCCAGCGGGCTAAGTCAATTTATACATAAAATAAATGGGCCATATTCTACAGAAGGAAATTTTAACTGTGCTAGAATTGTGAGATGTCAGAGCTGGTGATATGTAGAAAAGGAGACAAGTGAACTTAAAACTCTGTAACTTACTAGAACTTGTGCCTTAGAAGTCAGTTTCCAGTATAGCTCTCAGTAAAGAATATGGATTGATTGTTTATGATGTTTGGCACACTCATCTAAATTCTTAAATTGACTCTTAGACATGGGTACTTTTTTTGTTTTTTTTTAAATTGGAGGACAAATGCTTTACAATGTTGTGCTGGTTTCTGCCTTACAACAATGTGAATCAGCCATATGTATGCATATATTCCCCCCCACCCCTAGTCTCACCCCCATCCCCACCCCTCTAGGTCATCACAGAGCACCAAACTGAGCTCCCTGTTATACAGAAGTTTTCCAATAGCTAGCTATTTTATACATGGTAGTGTATATAGGACATGGGTACTTTTATCTTCACTTTACAGATGAGAGAAACCAAAGTAGACTTTAGATTTGTTCTAAATTTCCTGGTTCTAAATCAGGTACTTGTTCAACTTATGCCACAGTGACTGATGGAAATGGGTTAGATATTTTTTGAAAGTGTTTAAAAGAATCTAGTTAAACATTTGAAGCATCTCAAACATTCAGTCCCAGGCAAGTAGGTTACATTATATCACAAAACTGAATCTTTCTAAATTAATTAACTGATAAAGCATTTGCAGCTTATAAGTATCATTGTTCTTTTGAACACTTTTTTTTTCTAGGATTAACATAGAACAGTAGTTCTCTAACTTGAGCACACACCAGAATCACCTGGAGGACTTGTTTAGTAAGATTCAGTAGGTCTGGTGTAGCCCGAGACTTTGCATTTCTAACAGGTTCCCTGGTGCCGTTGACACATCACTTGGAGAACCACTTAGGAGAAAAATAGACTGTGTTACTGATCCTTTGGAGGAACAAATAGGAAAATAGTCCTGAAGGGAAATTCCAAGACCACAGATGGAAGCTGAAATTCAAATCATGTTTCCAAACTCAGTAGATTATAGTTAGCCACCCATAACTGAATTTGGAGTAAAAAAAGATTTGTATTATTACTTCATTTCTGGAGAGTGCTTTTGATTGCAAAGGGAAAGCAAGAATGAAAAATCACTATGTATGTAAGTGTTGAAAATCAGTGGTAATTTAAAAGCATACTAGGCTTTGCAGGTGTTTTTCTCTCAACCGCTAAAAACAATATGATTAACTGATGTGTATGGATTTTCTTACAGATATGTTTTTTTTTCTTTTGGTCTCTGTAGGTGGCAAATCTTCCAAAAGACTATATGATAACCCTCAAATATGTCCCCGGGATGGATGTTTTGGTATGTAAACTGTATATTTCTGGGTTTCATTGTGGTAGCTGACAAAAGAAATGGGGTCATTATATTGAGATATGAAGTTATCTGCCATTTAAGAGTTTGCTAATTGTCAGAATTTGAAGAAGGTATCTTTGGAATTTGACTTGTATATTTATGTTTTTTCCTCAGGCAACTGCTAAACTTTGGTTTGGGGTGAACATTTCAGCGTGTGTGTTACCCCTATACTTCCAAAGCACATAAGATCACCTTCTTTATAGCTAGCCACTGACTTCTCTTTTTCTTTCAGCCTTCCTCCAAACAAAGGCTCAAGTGTAAAATTATGTCAATTATTTTCATACCTGAAAAGGTCCTATATAAGACTATTTAATTTGAGAACACAAAATGTTTTATCTCTGAATTTATTTGCAGTGTGATTGATTCTTCAAACTTTTCAATAAGACTGTAGCTATGATTATAGGTATGCTTTTATGACTGTAACCAAGAATTTTCATTGATTTTCTAATTATCTAGTGTTAGTATTAAGACATGAAGAAATATTTCACATATAGGGCCTAATGTAATGCCTGTGGACCCATCACATAACTTCTCAGATGTTACCATTTTGCAATATTTGCTTCAGCTGTATTTCTCAATTAGAGTGTAATTGCTTTACAGTGTTGTTTCTGCTGTACAATGAAGTGAATCAGCCATGTGTATACATATATCCCTTCTCTCTTTGGACTTCTCTCCCACCTGCCTCCACCCCACCCATCTAGGCCATCACAAAGCACCAAGCTGAGCTTCTTGTGCTTTATGTAAATAGCAGGTTCCCACTAGCTATCTGTTTTACATATGGTAGTGTATATATGTTAATCCTAATCTCCCAATTCATCCTACCCTTCCCCCATCCCTCTCTTTCCCTTCATGTCTGCAAGTCCAATCTCTACTTCTGCATCTCTATTCTTGCTCTGGAAATAGGTTTCAAATATACTTTTTAATAGTGAATCATGATAAATATAATTAAAGCCCCATATATGCCTCTCTCCTATATCCTTAAGTACCATTTTTTCTCTTAGGGAGAGCTTATCTCTTAGGAATAAGTATTCTGAGGTGGAGTTTTTCATTCTAATGCATGTTTTCAGGGCTTGACATGAGGATACCATCCCCTCAGAGTTGTGTTGAGTGTAACAGCCCACAGTAGCCCTCTCTTTCTTATACTTGGATAGCAAACTCTACATCCATATATAAGATACCACATTTTTGCATATTTTCATATTTTATGTTGATACCATTATAATGCACATATCACTTTACAACTTGCTCATATTTTGCAACATGCCTTTGACACATAATATGTTCCATGTTGATTCATTTTAATTACTGTATTGTGTTCCTTTGAGTTAATTTAAAACCACTTGGGTTACTCTCTGCTCTGCAAATTGGCATCTTTCTATAACACCAAAAATACTTATTACACATTGACTTCTTGCAAGTTGACTTTGAGTCCTTTCTGTGGATACATCCATGAGAATTATTATCGTTCAAGTGTGTTAATAAGCATGTCACTAAATTGTTATTGTTCAGTTGCCAAGTCGTGTCTAATTCTTTGCGACCCCACGGACTATAGCACACCAGGCTTCCCTGTCCCTCACCACCTCCCAGAGTTTTCTTAAGTTCACCATTGAGTTGGTGATGCCATCCAACCATCTCATCCTCTGTCACCCTCTTCTCCTTCTGCCTTCAATCTTTCCCAGCACCAGGGTCTTTTCTAATGAGTCAGCTCTAGTATCAAGTGGCCAAAGTATTGGAACTTCAGCATCAGTCCTGCCAAAGAGTATTCAGGGTTGATTTCTTTTAAGATTGACTGGTTTGATCTCCTTGCAGTCCAAGGAACTCTAAAGAGTCTTCTTCAGCACCACAGTCAAAAGCATCGATTCTTCAACACTCTGCCTTCTTTATTGTCCAGCTCTCACATCTGTATGTGACTACTGGAAAGACCATGTGAAAGTGCATGTCACACAGTTGTGTCTGACTCTTTGCAACTCCATAGACTGTAGCCTTCCAGGCTCCTCTGTCCTTGGAATTCACCCGGCCAGAATACTGGAGTGGGTAGCTGTTCCCTTCTCCAGGAGATTGTCCCAACCCAAGAATCAAACCAGGGTCTCCTGCATTGCAGGTGGATTCTTTACCAGCTGAGCTACCAGGGAAGACCTAGACTTCACTATATGGACCTTTGTCAGTGAAGTGATATCTTTGTTTTTTAACACACTGTCTAGGTTTGTCATGGCTTTCCTGCCAAGAAGCAATCATCTTCTAATTTCATGACTGCAGTCACCATCCACAGTGCTTTTAGAGCCCAAGAAGAGGAAATCTGTCACTGCTTCCACCTTTTCCCTTTCTATTTGCCATGAAGTGATGGGGCTGATGCCATGATCTTAGTTTCTTTTTTAATATTGAGTTTTAAGCCAGCTTTTTCACTCCTTTTTCACCCTCATCAAGAGACTCTTTAGTTCCTCTTCGTGTTCTGCCATTAGAGTGGTATCATCTGCATATCTGAGGTTGTTGATATTTCTCCTGGCAATCTTGATTCCAGCTTATAACTCATCCAGCTCAGCGTTTCACATGATATGTTCTGCGTATAAGTTAAATAAGCACATCACTAAGTGCTTGTGCTTAAAAAGTCTTCCAGACTTTGTAAGGTTGTCATTTCAAGAGCATTCTCTTGAAAGGCATATTTCTTTTCATTAGTCCATGCTAAAATCTTTACTGTCTACTAAATTCCTTAGAATTCCTTAGAACATGTAACTTCTTGTTGAACCAGTTATCCTTTTTGTGACCTAGACAAGCAAGTCTAGGTCAATGTCTGTCCTATTGAATAAGGGAAGTTCTTGAGATATAGTAATGTAAATTTTATAGCAGCCTGAACCTTAATTAATCTTATCATCTACTCACTCAGCAAGTATTTGTTTAGGGAAAACTATGGAGTGAGCACTTTATGAGACACTTTAAGAAACAAACAAACATACATCAATTAACCTTATGTTCAAAAACTAGTAATTATGGGGGTGGGGTAGCTGGCCTTTTTATAATGCTTTTCTATTTGCAAAATGATTTCACATGTTATCTCCTTGTATGATTAAGAAAAATAGGAAAGCAGGATGGCTACTGTGATTCTTATACAAATGATACCCTGAGCTTTATAAACCAGAAGCATTTTGACCAAGGTTAAACAACTAGAAAGTGATAGTCTTAGAAAGAAATCCTAGGTCATCTGACTCTTAACCCTTCATGTGGGTATCTATTAATAGCAAGGCAAAGAGTTCTCAGTGAAGCATCTAGGTAATAAAGACATACCCTGTTCCTGACTATAGAAGCACTTAGGCTGGGGCTGGCAAACTCATTTAAAGAAGTCATGCAACTCTTTGAAAAACAATGTGTTAAACTGAAAATAGCAAAATAGATTCTTTTGTGCTGGTATAATCATAGATTGTGCCGAATCATAGATTTTGGTATTGGTTGGTGCTAACAAGAGCTAAACTTATAAAAATAAAACTGATTCATTGCCACCTATTTTTTCCTCCTTGTTTCTGTAATTGAGAAAAGTCCACTATTATTTGGTCTTGGCACACCGTCCTGGCACAGTTGGAGGAACTCTGTTCTTGGCTACCACAGTTGGCAAGAAAAACAAACCCGAACTTAGCCTTTGGGTAGAAACAGGGGGTCTTATGCTTTGTTTTACCTTCATTTAAAAATGTTAGCTTCTTCCAAGACCAGAGGAGTTTCCCAGTGGAGAGGCTCAGGCTTCTTTGTCAGTGGTTGGAGTCCCACTTTTGTCTTTAAATAATACAGGGTGGAGTGGGAGCCAGGATGGGTACCAGAAAGATTCTCTGGAGCCAAACCAATAAAATTCTGCTGGGGGCCCTGGGCAGAAGAAAGCTCTAGAATAGAATACTTTTTTTTTTTTTTTTGGTTTTGTTTTAAAAATCAACTAAATACTCCTGAAAAAGGGAGGTTACTTTTCTAAGTGCCTTTTTAGAAAATTACCCAGCAGATTGTCTCTCACAAATAGCCGGGTATGATCCACTGGTTGGTATTTAAATCTAACGATAATTACCAATTTTAGTTTAAACTCTTTGAAACTATAATATTGTCAGACTTAGGGTTTCCTTTAAATTCTTAGCCTAAAAATCCTCAATCCTCAAACTGATCCTCAAAGGATCAGTTTCTGATCCTTTTCACTTACTAGTCATGTCATTGTAGAAAGAACAGAAATTGAGTTGCTCAATCTGCAGTCATTCTGACCTCTCTAAAATGATACAAACTGAGTTGCTTGTGGTATTTGCATAATAAAATTAATCTGCTTTTAGTTAAATTACATACTTACCACTTTTTATCTAACTTTTTAGTTGAAAATACTTTTGAATTTACTGAAGGTTATAAGAATATTCACCCATATACCTTTTAATACAGATTCAGTTGTTTTTCAGAGAAGGCAATGGCAACCCACTCCAGTATTCTTGCCTGGAGAATCCCAGGGACAGGGGAGCCTGGTGGGCTGCCGTCTGTGGGGTTGCACAGAGTCAGACATGACTGAAGCGACTTAGCAGCAGCAGCAGCAATTGTTTTTAACATTTTGCTTCGTTTGCTTTATAAATGCTTGCTTTGTGTATGCACATATCTAAACCCCTTGAGCAAGTTGTATACAAAATGACTGTTTACCCCTAAATACTTAAGTGTGTGCTTCCTGAGTATTTTCTCTTACATAACCACAGCTGTCCACTTGAATAAATTTAGCAGTAACTAAAATACTTCAATCTATTGGCTGTATTTCAATGTTACCAAATTCTGGCACATTTTTCTTCTGGTACAAGATCTAATCCAACATCATGATTTGCATTTTGATACTATGTATGATCAGCAGAATAATGGTCCCCCAAAGATGTCTCATGCTGTGACTATATTACCTTCCATGGCAAAGAGTCTTTGCAGATTTAATTAAGGATCTGAGAATGAGGAGGGTATCCTGGGAAAATCGAGGTGGACCGAATCTAATCACATAAATCCTTATGAGAGGGAGTTTAGGAACCAGAGAGAAGGTGTTTGATTTCAGCCTGTTGTTGTTGTTCAGTCACTCAGTCCTGTCTGACTCTGCAACTCCACGGACTGCAGCATGCCAGGCCTCTTCCGGAGTTTGCTCAAACTCATGTCCATTGAGTCAGTGATGCCATCCAACCATCTTGTCAGAATAAGCATCCCAAGGTGTGATGCTACATTAAGGAATGATGTGTTGTCTGGTTATCACACCCAGAGGCACAGTGTCCACCGCCCTGTAGTGCTGCTTGTTTTAATCTCCTGGTTCAGGTGACCCACTATTCCTGTGTATTTACTCATTAACAACTAAGCAGCAGTCTTTGGGAAGATACTTGAAGACCATGTACATTTCTTCATCAAAGTTTCTCTTGTAGATTCAGTATCTATTAATGATTTTTACATGAACCAGTCTTTACTGTCATGTCAGTTTTTTTTTTTTTAAGTCAATGTTAAACAAAGAAGTCATTGGCAATACATGATGTTATTCTAAAAATATGGCTCCCAGCTATCTCCCTTTTGCAGCACCCTTCCTCCCTTCCCTGGTAGCTCAGATGGTAAAGCGTCTGCCTACAATGCAGGAGACCCGGTTTCGATCCCTGGGTCAGTAAGATCCCCTGGAGAAGGAAATGGCAACCCCCTCCAGTATTCTTGCCTGGAAAATCCCATGGACTGAGGATCCTGGTAGGCTACCGTCCATGGGGTCGCAAAGAGTTGGACGCGACTGAGCGACTTCACTTCACTTCCTCCCTTCTGGACGATTTCACTTTCTCAACTATTCGTACCTTTTTTTGCTGGTCTGCCCTCTCTGGGTCTTCTCATCTCCCTCACCAGTCAAGGATTTATTACTTGATATTTCAACTCTTCTTTAAAAGACAGTGTTTCTTCAAAACAAATACACCTGGTCATTTTATCCCTCCTCTTCATATACTTGGAATGGTTGCTCTTAGGAAAAGAAGCTCCTTAAATATGGCCTCCAAGACTCTGGTGATCTGGCGCCTTTCCAGATTCTTTTTCAGTCCTGCAGCCTCACATGTTCTCTGCTGCCCCTATTCCTTTCCTGCGTGTCTTTCTCCGAACCTAGTGTGCTGGTCAATCCTTTTCTTTAGATAATTCCTCTTTCATTTTCCTTTTTTTTTCTTCTATGATTTTTCTTTTTTTTTCAATTTTTTAAATTAAGTATAGTTGATTATTTCCAGGAGATAGAGGACAGGGAAGCCTGGTATGCTGCAGTCCATGGGGTCACAAAGGGTAGAACACGACTTAGCAACTGAACAGCAGTAGTTGATTTATAAATGTTGTGTCAATCTTTGCTATATAGCAAAATGACTCAGTTTTACATCAATATGCATTAATATTTTTTTCCATTATGGTTAATCAAGAATATTGGATATAGTTCTCTGTGCTATACAATAGGACCTTGTTGTTTATCCATTTTACGTGTAATAATTTGCATCTCCCCACCCCACATTCCCTCCCCGTTTCTGTCCTGGCAACCGCAGGTCTGATCACTATGCCTGTGAGTCTGTTTCTGTTTCATAGATAGGTTCATTTGTGCCATATTTTAGATTCCACATATAAGTGATGTCATGATATTTGCCTTTCTCTTTCTGACTTACTTCACTTAGTGTGATAATCTCTAGTTTCATCCATGCAAATGGCATTGTTTTGTTCTTTTTTATGACTTAGTATTCCATTGTGTTCATGCACCACATCTTCTTTCTCCATTCCTCTGTTGATGGACATTCAGGTTCTTTCCCTGTCTTGGCTGTTGTAAACAGTGCTGCTGTGAACACAGGGGTGCATGTATGTTTTTGAATTGTAATTTTGCCCAGGTATATGCCCAGGAGTGGGATTGCTAAAGATCATATGGTAGCTCGATTTTTAGTTTTCTGAGGAAACTCCATATTGTTTTCTACAGAGGCTGCACCAACTTACATTCCCACAACAGCATTGGAGAATTTCCTTTGTTCTGCACCCTCTCAAGCATTTGTTGTTTGTCTGACAAGTTCATTTTCAATTGCACTTCTTTAAGGAAGCCTTCGCTCTCCTTTAGGAAGCCATACCCTCATACTAGAAACTTTTAATAGTACTCCTCAGAATGGTAGTGCTTTTGTTTATTTGTGCAATTATTTCGTTGTAATCTTCTATTTACCTATAAACTTCCTGAGGGCAGGAATTGTATAATTTTGCTCATCCATTCTCACTGTCCAATGTATGACTATTGTTCAGTTGCTCAATCGTGTCTGACTTTGCAACTGCATGAAATGCAGCACGCCAGGCTTCCCTGTCCATCACCATCTCCTGGAGTTTACTCAAACTCATGTCCTTTGAGTCAGTGATGCTATCCAACCATCTAATCCTCTGTCATCCCCTTCTTCTCCTGCCCTCAGTCCTTCCCAGCATCAGGGTCTTTTCTAATGAGTGGGCTTTTAGCATCACATGGCCAAAGTATTGGAGCTTCAGCATCAGTCTTTCCAATGAATATTCAGGGTTGATTTCCTTTAGGGTTGACTGGTTTGATCTCCTTGCTACCCAAGGGACTCTCAAGCATATTCTCCAGTACCACAGTTTGAAAGCATCGATTCTTCAGTGCTCAGCCTTGTTTAAGGTTCAACTCTCACATCCTTACATGACCACTGGAAAAACCATAGCTTTGACTCTACAAAACTTTGTTTGCAAATTGATATCTCTGCTTTTTCATATGCTGTTTAGGTTTGTCATAACTTTTCTTCCAAAGAGCAAGCGTCTTTTAATTTTGTGGCTGCAGTCACCATCTGCAGTGATTTTCGCACCCAAGAAAGCAAAATCCACCACTGTTTCCACTTCTTCCCCATCTATTTGCCATGAAGTGATGGAACCAGATACCATGATCTTAGTTTTTTGAATATTGAGTTTTAAGTCAGCATTTTCACTCTCCTCTTTCACCTTCATCAGTGGCTCTTTAGTTCCTCTTAGCTTTCCATCATTAGACTGGATATCATCTGCATATCTGAGGTTATTGATATTTCTCCCAGCAATCTGAATTCCATCTTTTGAGTCTTCCTGCCCTGCATTTCACATGATATACTCTGCATATAAGTTAAATAAACAGGGTGACATTACACAGTGTTGACATACTTCTTTCCCAATTTTGAACCAGTCCATTGTTCCATGTCTGGTTATAACTGTTGCTTCTTGACCTGCATTCAGTTTCTCAGGAGGCAGGTAAGGTGGTCTGGTATTCCCATCTCTTAAAGAATTTTCCACAGTTTTTCGTGATCCACAGAGTCAAAGGCTTTAGCACAGTCAATGAATCAGATTTTTTTTAAAATTCCCTTGCTTTTTCTATGTTCCAAGCAGATGTTGGTAATTTAATATCTGGCCCCTCTACCTTTTCTAAATCCAGCTCATACACGTGGAAGTTCTTAGTTCACATACTGCTGAAGCCTAGCTTGAAGGATTTTAAGCATAATCTTGCTAGCATGTGAAATGAGCACAATTGTATGGTAGTTTGAACATTCTTTGGCATTGCCCTTCTTTGGGATTGGAATGAAAATTGACCTTTTCCAGCCCTGTGGCCACTGCTGAATTTTCCAAATTTGCAGCATCATCTTTTAGGATTTGAAATAGCTCAGCTAGAATTCCATCACCTCCACTAGCTTTGTTCATAGTAATGCTTCCTAAGACCCACTTGACTTTGCACTCCAGGATGTCTGGCTCTAGGTGAGTGACCACACCATCATAGTTATCTGGTTTATTCAGATCGTTTTTGTGTAATTCTTCTGTGTATTCTTGTCACCTCTTCTTAATCTCTTCTGCTTCTTTCAGGTCCTTACCATCTCGTCCTTTATTTTGCCCATCTTTGCATGAAATGTTCCCTTGATATCTCCAACTTTCTTGAAGAGATTTCTAGTTTTTCCCATTGTATTGTTTTCCTCTATTTCTTTGCATTGTTCAACTTAAGAAGGCTTTCTTGTATCTCCTCACTATTCTCTGGAACTCTGCATTCAGTGGGTATGTCTTTCCCTTTCTCCTTTGCCTTTCACTTCTTTTCTCAGCTATTTGTAAGGCTTCCTCAGGCAGTCATTTTGCTTTCTTGCATTTCTTTTTCTTGGGGATGGTTTTGGTCACCATCTCCTGTACAGTGTTATGAACCTCCATTGATAGTTCTTTAGGCACTCTGTCTATCAGATGTAATCCAATGAATCTATTTGTCACTTCCTCTGTAAATGATAAGGGATTTGATTTAGATCATTCCTGAATGACCTAGTGGTTTTCCCTACTTTCTTCAATTTAAATCTGGGTTTTATAATATGGAGCTCATGATCTGAGCCATAGTCAGCTCTAGGCCTTATTTTTGCTGACTGTATAGAGCTTCTCCATCTTCAGCTGCAAAGAACATAATCAATCTGATTTCAGTATTGATCATCTGGTGATGTCCATGTGTAGAGTCTTCTGTTGTGTTGTTGGAAGAGGGTGTTTTGCTATGACCAGTGTGTTCTCTTGGCAAAACTCTGTTAGCATTTGCCCTGCTTCTTTTGTACTCAATGTATGATAGGCACTTATGAACTGAAAGTGAAGATGGAAGGAAGGAGGAAAGTCCTCTAACATGTAATCACTTGTAATTTCCCTGAAATACCAATCGAATAGAATCTATAAGATTATGATGATGTGGTGAATGACTGTAACTTATCACACAGTATTTGCACCTCAGTGTTTTACTCATCTTCTTTTAGATATGTATGCATTTTGTAAAAAGTTTTAGGTCTAAGATTAATATCATGCTATTTTGAGAAATCATGATTTCCATGAGCCTTCTGTTACACTACTACCTTTAATTGAGTCATTTCCTTAATCAAGAACTTTCTCATTGTTCTCAATGATTGAAGGCTGAAAGCCGGATTCCTGAGTCTGATGTTCATAACCTTCCATAATAACTTTCTTGCCCCACCCCTACCACCTCATCTTAATGCCCATTATTCTGCAACACAAACTCGTCATCCAGTCAGATGAGTCCCACCCTCCTAGAATCACCTTGAAGTGAAAGTGTTAGTCGCTCAGTCTTGTCCAACTCTTTGTAACCCCTATTAGCCCATCAGGATCCTCTGTCTATGGAATTCTCCAGGTAAGAATACTGGAGTGGGTTGCCATTCTCTTCTGTTCTCAATTCCAAGACTGCATGGTATAGCTTCCTTTTGCTAGGAATGTTCTTTCCTCTCCCACCTACTCATCCAAATTCTATCCACAGAATTTTGCAATATCCTGGGACTGAATGCATCTTAGTGGTCATCTCCTCCAAGGTCAGCTTAAGATCCCTATTTCTCATAAGACCGTTTCCTACTGTCCCTGACCATGCTCTCGTCCCTGTATCAATGGCCAGTAAAAAACTGACATCACCCCTAATCTGTGCTTCTGCTTGGTGCTTGTGTGGGACAAAGTGATGAGCAATACTGATGTGGTATCTGTTCTGTGGACCTTATCTGTTACTTTATTATCTCTCAGTTTCCATAGAATTTGTCTCGAAACTAATCATTTGGGATAGTTGATCATATATTGCTTACACAGCTATTTAAAATTGTATGTGTTATGGATCTGTCTCATAGTATTTTTGTGAGAAATGATTAAGATGTGAAAAACCCAAGATATAGTGTACATGCAATAGTTGTTCTATGTCCTCACAATTATTTTGTTATATTTTCTCTTTTTACTGTATTTATCTAAAGATTAGGGATCAAACCTTTCACTCTGTTGTATTTCCTTACCATTTGAGCAGGTAGTAGCCACTCAAAACCTACTTACCAGTAAACGTTTAACTGCAGGCCGAAAACTGTCTGATTTCCAAATCTTGAGGGAGCCTACCTTATTTGTTTAGATTCCTTTGGTTCTCGCTAACAGTAATGAACTCAAGCTTCATCAAAAAAAAAAAAAAAAAAGTCCCATTACTGTAAAGATACTGAAGAATAGCGTTTCAAGTCAAGGGGAAGGATGCAGCCAGGCCTCGTGAAGGGACTTGGACTGGGATTGGAAAGCCTCCAGGTTTTCCTTTCCCCTTCTCTGCATCTCTGCCTTGTTCTGTTTCGCCTGTGTAGAATTTTTTGTGTGTTTTCAGTCACCTGGTGGTGTAATGGCTGCCCAGAGCTCCCACACTTACATATTACAGTTTTGACCCTGCTCAGAGACTAGTTATCAGTTCTTGTCACTACTGCCTATTTGGGGGAGAGAGTTTCCGATTGACCATTTGTCTCAGGAGGCCACTATTGTCCAGTCAGCTGTGGCTGCTGGGCAAGGTCACTATTTGTAATTGTGGATCCTGAGGACCCACCCCTATGATTTGAAATGCTTCCTATAGAAATGGAAGTCAGTCAGGTAGACACTGTACTTGTCTACTTCTAGCTCTCATATAATATTTATTTCAAAGGAATAAGTATACAATGTTAGGTAAATGAATAAAACGTGACATTAAATACTATTTGTTAGGTGGCTCTTTTGTATACTCAAACTACAGGGCCCATCTTAATAAGTAAGTGATTATATTAAGATACTTTCAGAATATCTAGACCATTACTACCTGAACGAAATAGCATAGAAGCCACATGTTGTTAAATTGCTCACTCGTGTCCTACTCGTGACCCCATGGACTGTAGCCTACCAGGCTCCTTTGTCCATGGGATTTTCCAAACATGAATACTGGAGTGGATTGCCATTTCCTTCTCTAAGGGATCTTCCTGACCCAAGGATCAAACCCATGTCTGCTGAGATCTTGGTTGGCAGATTCTTTACCACAGAGCCACCTGGGAAGCCCAGAAGCCATATATGTAATGTTAAATTGTCCAGTAGCTGCATTGAAACAAACAAAAAAACGGAACATGAAAAATTATAATAAAGTTTATTAGTCTAATATATTCAAAATGTTATCACTGTACCTTGTAAACCATATAAAATTATCAACATATTTTAATATTTAATATTTATTCAGAATCCACTGTGTATTTCATATCTACAGTACACTCCAGTTCAGACACTAAATTTTCATCAGAAATATTTACTCATTTAGAATTTTATAAAATTGACAATTGAAAACACAGATTCACATACCTAAGCTTTTCCAAAGATTCTTAAAAGTGTTCCAGTCACCAAATCAAGTAATGATTTTTTAACTTTCAACATGTTGAATTAGTTAAGCAAAATTGATATTTTAGTTCCTCAGTCATACTGGCCACATTTTGAGTGATGAGTAGCTGAAGGTGGCTAATGGCCCCCACTATCAGCTCACACAGATTAGACAGAGATATTTTAGAGACAGAGAAACTGATGCTCTGAATAGATTAAGTGACTTGCCTAAAATCACAAAGTGTGCTAACAGAGTTAGGGCTAGACTCAGCCTCTAGTTCATCCCGGTTGCCCTCATCTCCTACGTTGACCTTTCTTCCTGGTGCTATTTTGTATCTGGCTCAGAGGCCATTTATAGGCCTGCCTGGGGAAACAACATGTATTTATAGTGTTTGGACTGATTACCATCTTAATCAGATTGAGGTTTCTACTCGCTTTAATTAAAGCGAGAAAATGCAGTTAGATGTCTGCAGTGAACACTGAAGACCCAAATTAATTGTTTAGAGAGAGGACTAAAATAAATCATGACAAAACCCAGCTCAAAAAAGGAGTTAAGGTTTTGGAGACTCTACAGCAGTAACATGAGCACACAATATTTTACAAAGTGTTTTTGTAGGAATGTTTTAAATCTGCCTGCCCATGAAATGTTTGAGATTGTCAAGGAGGGTCTGCTTTCTAGTCCTAAGAGTAAAAACCGGAAGGAGTAAGGAGAGTCCATTAAAGTCAATTGGTGGTGATGGTTTAGTAGCTAAGTTGTGTCCAACTCTTGTGAACCCATGGACTGTAGCCCACCCAGGCTTCTTTGCCCATGGGATTTCCCAGGCAAGAATACTAACGTGTGTTGCTATTCCTTTCTCCAGGGGATCTTCCTGACCCAAGGATCCAACCTTGGTCTCCTGCATTGCAGGTGGATTCTTTACCAGCTGAGCCACCAGGGAAGCCCACTAAAAGCAATTAGCATTTGCTATTTGGTTGCAACAGTTACTAGAAGAAATCTGGTTCCTATAATACAGTTCTGGATTCATTGAAATGATACAGAGCCATCTCTAATTCCTAAGTTATCTTTTAATTGAGTTTAAGGACCAGTGTGTCTCCTCCAGAAGTGGGACCACATGAGTCATGGAGAACCCAGCAGAAGAAAGTGCTGCAGCTGTACGTGTTTTGACTGTATTTACTGATGAAAGAACTAGGCGAGTGCTTGGGAGTTTTGGTTTCTAATATTTGTTTTAAACTTGTTGTGTAACCTTGGTGAACCACTTCACTGCTGGAGGCCTTCCTTGATTTTCCCATTTATGAAATTGGTGGGGCTGGACCAGATGGCCTTTTAGCATTTCTTCCAGATCTAAACCATTGTGATTCTAGTGGCATGGTGCTAGATTCTTTTTGACTGACCAGCCAGGAGGTAAATGCTGGAAGCACAAGAGGAAAGAAAGGAGTGCTTTGTGCCTGTGGGCATTCATACTTGTAATTCTGGCAAGATTGAAGGTTGACACATTAAAGAAAACAAAACAGAAACAATCAAACTGGGCGGTAATGCTGGTAATTAGATTAGTTGGATTAGAAGATGGGGTGAGACTCATTGTGAATATTCCTCAGAAGCCTCATAGTTTATGAGCCAGGGCTTTGCTCCCTCAGAATCTCTAATGGGTGTTTTACCCCAGCTCCTTTGTGGAGAATTTCCTCACAGTGCACATACCTCCATGAGGCTTCCTGACGAAGCAGACACATATCTCTCAAAGAACAGTTACTAAATGGAAAAGTAGTGCCAAGTACATCCGTGAAGAAACATTAGTGTGTGTTTTGTCCACTTTCAGATTCTAGTTCCAAAAGGCTTCTGGACTGCTCTTGGAGACTCTTCATCTAAGACTGATGCAGAATACTGTGTCAAATGTTTTCAGCTAATAAACCAGAACAGCTTCTTAAATGAAGCCAGGGGACGGAGAGAAGAAGGCAGGCCAGAGTTAATAAGTCTCTCGGATGTTTTTATTTCAGCCACAATCTCAAATTTACCAGTTCTGGGTCTGCAGAGATATTATATCACATATCCTGTGAAATTCACGTATCATCTATTTTAAATTTGTGTGAATGTGTGAGTTTTCATTGTTGGTTTTTGGAAATGGTCATATTCTTAATTATGTTTAGAATGCTTTCAATCATAATTATTTTTTTTTAATCTTATCATTAATTTGGTGCTTATGGTACTTTAAAATCCTTAGGAAGTTCATAGTTTTTACCCAGATCTTCTGTAGTGGTGGCATGCGAGCAGGTCAAGGACATTGATTCAATGTCATCGATTCAGTTAGCATTCTAGAATGATACATGTTATATATCATTTATATATACACACACAAACGTGAATAGAAAGCATATGTTGCTCCAATAATCCAAAATAGGGCTGTTATAATTGATCCAGAAAATGTAAGACAGAAGCTACCAAAAAAGAAGGTAAGAAATTAAGAGTATGAATTTAAGGAAAATCCAGACAAGCTTTCCCTTTCAAAGCAAAAAACTATATTTCTTTTTGTGTGTATATGGGTGAATAAAACATTAAATGTACTTCAGGAATTTGAAACATAGTCTTTACATCATCTCTTTGACATTCTGTCTGACTCTATCAACTTTACTAATCTTTCACATTCTTCTAGTGAGAGAATATTATTTATATCTTACATTGTTCTAATATATATTGTGAGTTAATAGCTATGCAATATAAAACTGTTTAAAATGGTCTCTGAAAGATGAGTGACAGTAATGCCTGTTTATTAAGGCAAAGGAAAATTTTAAATTTGTGAACTGCACACTTTTAATTATCTATTTCCTAATCATAATAATCTTGTAAGAGTTGAAAAACAGACTTCATATCATCTCACAAATCAAATATTTAGGTCACTGTGATTTGCTGTCTGCAAATCATTGACTATATTTAATTAAAAAGAAAATGCAAAACTGCTTGATGTTCTAGTCAAGGCTGGCTTCCTTTCTTGTAGGCAGACAAGTTAAAACTGGCTGATATTTAATATTGTTTACCTCAGTTTTTTCTTTCCTAAATTCAATAAACTTTAAAAGCTAAAATATAGCTGTTTAAACAGATTAGTGAAAAGAAATAACTTTGAATTGATTATATAGTCTTTTCCAAGAAAATTATGCAAGAATGTATAATGAATGAAATACAGTTAAAGGTGTTTAGAAATATATTTTTCAGCAGTGGAGTCTCGATGTTTATGTCAAATATTAATGAATTTTTCATAACCTTAAAGGGGCAGATATTGGGCTAGGATTTGATTGTGGGATTTCCATGATTTAACAGTAAGAAATTACAGGTTTAGGCTTGAAAATGTTTCTGGGAAAAGTTAATTGCTTGGACTGTTGATTAGGTATGTGAAAACAAGGGTGGGTGGCCATGGGGCGAGTAGACATAGCTAAATGAGAACTTGAATGAGGAATGTAAACATAGAGTTCAGTTGAAGACAGAGATAAACAGAAGTGACAGTAAGCACCCCAGAATTCCCAGTTTAAAACAAAGAAACATATAAACAAACTCCTTTCTGCTTTAACCACAAAAAAGCAACAAACAAACAAAAAACAAAAAGAAAAAACAACCTGTTCATTTAAGGCAAAGACCACAGTACCTTAATTCAGAATAGGGGAATTTGATTTTGGTTACTACACATCAGAGGATCAGAGAGAAGGACAAGCAAGCTTATTCATGAAGTGGAGCAAGGACAGAGTTTGAAAAGATTAATACATGAGCTGTACTTGCCATGGAAAAATTTGCACAATTTCAGTGGGATGAACTAATTGGTGAAGGCTGTTCTACCATATAAATACTACTAAAGAAGTATTTACAGAATGTGCTGTTTCCCATATCCTAGGAAATCTGCCCTTTGCTGATAGGGATGACTATCTAAAGGGAATTATTGCTGTCTAAATGGAGGGAAACTTGGTAGAGCAGTCAGCTTCCAAGGAAAGACTGACAGCTTGTAAAGAGACTTGTTAATGATGCAAATATGAACTTGCATGTGCTTAAGATAAGCACTGATTTTATAAAACAAAGAGTTCATTCTCAGCATATTTTGGAAACAGTCTTTGAGAACTTGGTTAGAGAGTCAAATGAAATGGCCAAATTGAACTAATTCCCACTAGGAGTTTGTTTATTCTACTTATCTGAAGCCAGAGCCAACACTCCCTAAAAGTTTTGAATGGCATTTAATGCTTCCAGAAATTGCAAGGTACCTATTGTAGAGAAACCAGTTTCCCCTTTGGCTGAGTCATATTAATTAAAATTGTTCTATTAAATAAATATAAAATGGCTCTCTTGTATAATTTAGAAAACACGAATTACATGACTTTCCCCCACGGAGATATTCTGCTGGTAAGTAAAAAAATAAAGTGTAGTGGGTTTTATTCATTTTACATGGTGTTGGTTACCCTCTCTGATTGTGTATTTTTATTACAATAGAAATAATTTAAAATTATGTGAGATCTTAATAAGCCAAGACCATTTTACCTTTGTCTAATAACTGCCTTATTTTTTTCATTATAACATTTTAACAGAGTTAAAAATATAATTCAGAACCTAGACTTCAAAGTTCTTTATAAGAGAAAAGAGAATATTACAGTATACAAAGTATGTAAATTTCCAAGTATTATATTTTAAGTGATGTCACATTAATTTTTAAAAATGTTATAATTTATTCTAATATACTAAGAAGTTTTCCCTAATAATCTAAACCTTTATTTATCTGCAGCAGTGTATAAAAGGGGTTGGCAAACTACACTCTATAGACCAGATCCAGTCTGTTGCTGATATTACATGTACAGCCAGCTGAGTTTGTCTTTTTACAGATGAACATTTACAGTCTACTTGATAATAGAGAATGCTTTTAACCCTAAGTGAACAAAAATATTGACCCAAAATAAAGAATTCCATTCTTCTTATTGCTAAATCTGTGTTACAAAAGAAGCTAAATTATTAATTATGCAAAAGAAATTATATCCAATTATAATCATTACATTTTAAACAGTAATAAGAATGGGTGGAAATTCATTTTCTCTTGTATAACTGGACTTACACAATATTCTTGATTTTTGCCTCTTGGCATACAAAGCTTGAAAATATTTGCCGTCTAGCCCTTTCCAGAAAATGTGGGACCCCTGTTATGGAGTATTTTTTCTCACTTATTTTTTTTTCACTTCTATATCAGTTAAGCAATTAGTTTCTGAGCAACTCCTATATGCCAGACACTATTCTAGGTCTCAGGGACACACAGGGAACACAATTTTATAAAAATCCTACCCTCATGAAACTTACATTCAAATTATGTACCTCATCTCCTCAGAACTACCTTACTTCAATATTCCCTTTCTACAGAGGGGCAAAATGAGGTTCAGAGAATTTATGTAACTTGTGGGGATTCTCTCAGCCAGAGTTGAACCCAGTTTTGCTTGACTCCAAGGCTTGAGCTTCTAACCCCTGGCTTCATGGGTGGGGCTCCTCGCTTGGTTTCATGCTCTGCTGTCACCATCGTGAAACTCTTCATCATTTTTTGAACACGTTTAGAACAGTAAATACATTTCTATTTTACTATTAGCCCCACAAATTATGTAGCTGGTCCTGCCACTAAAGCAAAAGTGCTTCTCTCCCAGACCACATTCTGTCAGGGCTATTTTTTTTTTTTTCAACACCTACAGAAACTGAGCTATGAAGAAGCTTTGAAATCTCTCAAGATCTTGAGAAAAATAAGCTATTATTGATCCACTGACTCATATTCCAATTCCCCAAAAGACTGGAAGTTCTTTGAAGAATAGGAATCTTTCCCACTATAACTTTTTTTTTTTAATTTCTCTGGGTCTAAAATTCATCTCCAAATACAGTAAGTAAGAAATAAATATGCTTCAATAGAATTAAATTTTGCAGTATCTGAACCTTGTCAAGGGCTCTGTCTTAATCTTATTTCCATGGAAGGGCAAAATCTTTACCATCAACAATTTCCTCTGATCTTTATGCATTTGGAAATTTTGAAACAGCTGTTAGATATGACTTAAACAAAAGTCTAAGAACTAACCTATTAGTCTAAGAACTAACCTATTCTGATAAAAGGAAACCTTTTGTCCAGCAATCAATGACTGTACTTAAAACAGGTGCTTTGTCTTCTTTTTTTTCAATTTCTTACAGCCTAGTCATTGTTGGATAAGCGAGATGGTGGAACAACTGTCAGTCAGCTTGACTGATCTTCTGGACAAGTTTTCAAATATTTCTGAAGGCTTGAGTAATTATTCTATCATAGACAAACTTGTGAAAATAGTTGATGACCTTGTGGAGTGCATGGAAGAACACTCATTTGAGGTAACTTTGTATTGGGACTGCTTTTTATTACTCGTCTCTGTAACCTATGGCTGATTAGTGATGGCAGGGGTGGGGACGTGTTTGTGAGATTTTTAATTTATAAATTTGTAATTTAAAAAATTTTGAAGATGAGCACAGAAAAAAAATGTTTGTAGTTATATCACAACTGAAATGTATATTAAGACAATTAAATGTTGTCACTTAATATAAAAATAAATGTATTCACAATACACTTATAAAAACAACCCTAACTTTATCTCATGGATAAGGTTCTCATAGCCTTCCTATGAGGTTACCAATGTTCATTTACTTTTAAATGGAAAATTGCCGATATTGAACACTTGACCTCTTATCTATAGTAATAATATCACAACAAAGAAGTGCATTTTAACGTCTTTGGGTCATTTGATGATTAGTTGTCACTTCAGAGTATGGGTATGGCAGTGCTTTGGGTTCTAAGCATATTAAAGAAGCAATGTACCCACTAGAGATTAAGGATGAGATGCTGGAGGTCAAATCCTGGCTTTGTTCAGTAATAGCTTTGCTCACCTTCTTTACACATAAAATGGGGACAATAAGAGGAGTTGATGTTACATGATTAATGATGAATTTTTAGCACCAAATTTGGCAAAGTAAAATGTTAACAGTTTTTTTTTAAATTTTATAACACTGTGTCTATATAATAAATGACCTCTTGGGACACCTGTTTTGGCACAGAGTTCACAAACCAAGGTTTAGCCTACAGGCCTTATTGAAGTTCAAACCTAAGGCTTTAACCATGATGCTGTATAGTAATAGTCAAATACTCTGTCTCCATTCAAATTCCAGTCACTCTCTAAGACCCGACTTCCGTCCCATTTGTGCTCTCCAATCTTAAAATTCTCATAATGCCAGTAACCTAATCACTATAATTCATCATTTCTACTGTTTTACTTTCTAATTTCCCAATCAGAATGTATCTTATAATCAATGACATCCTAGAGTTAGCATCCCTTTTTATCATA
The DNA here is from genome assembly GCA_024291935.2 of Okapia johnstoni. Taxonomy (NCBI): domain Eukaryota; kingdom Metazoa; phylum Chordata; class Mammalia; order Artiodactyla; family Giraffidae; genus Okapia; species Okapia johnstoni. Next base: position 108,651,453 of record CM044307.1, on the reverse strand, counting down.
TCCATGTGAATGATGTACTAATGGCAATGATAAGCAGAGGTCACAAAAAATAGAGTACATCAGACAAAGTGTCATGAATAAAATAAGATATGCCCTAGGGCCTGAAAGATGAATTAATTGGTCAATAAATGGTAATTTATCTAGAAGAGCATTCCAGATACCAAAAAGTGTACATTTACTAACCATGGCACTTGGCTAGAACCCAAGAGATTCATACCAGGTGGTATCTCTCAGTTGTTTCAGAGGTTAACATATATAAAACAGAGTAGTATGTAGTAAGTGGTACATAGGTGTTAACTCCAATTATTATTACCTGCTTTTATTTATAGATAACCATATTTGAGAAGATCCCCTGGAGAAGGGAAAAGCTACCCACTTCAGTATTCTGGCCTAGAGAAATCCACGGACTGTGTAGTCCATGGGGTCGCAAAGATACAACTGAGCGACTTGCACTTTTCATATATTTATGAATTCCTAAAATATAGCTTTGACTTGTTTGGGGATTTTATAGAAAATCATACTTTTTATGCTTTTGAGACTTGCTTCTTCCACACTGCGTTATAAGATATCCACATTGATTATTAAAGCTGTAGTTGATTTTTTTTTTTTTTTTTACTGTTCATAGAACATTTCATTGATTCGATATACCACTATTTATTAAACCACTCTCCTGTTGATTGGTGTAAGAATTTATAAATACTTCTGGCAAGAACTTTCTTAATATGCCTCCTGGTACATCTTGCAAGAGTTTCCTTAAAGTAGTTACCTAGGAGTGGAATTTTGGGGTCACAGGATGGGAGTATGTCTAACCTTACTAATATCAAAGTGCCAATTTATGTCATTCCGCTGGTACATAAGAGACCCCCTCTGCTCCATGTCCTTGCCAGTATTTATCATCATTAGACTTTTTAATTAGTGCATATTTGGAGCATGTGTTGTGTATATTTTTAATGAGAAGTAATGATTTTAATGAACATTTCTAAAGAGAACAGTCTGTAATTTGTTGTTAGGATTATTTCATTGTCATGATGTTGCTTTCACCTTATCCACCTTCTCCACCACCCTCTTCCTTTTATCCGGAATTGAGCCCCAGACTGAACTGCATGGAATCGTTTGTCCTGTAGTGCCAGTTTGAATAATGAATGTTAGAACAGTTGTCTAGAGTCTTCCCTGGTGGCCCAGTGGTTTAAGACTCTGGGCTTCCACTTCAGGGGGCACAGGTTTGATCCCTGGTTGGGGAACTAGATCCTGCATTCCCTGTGGAGAGGCAAAAAAAGACTTTAAAAATCTAATTCAAATTTAACTCAATAGATATGTTCCTAAAATATTAACAATGTTACTTAAAAAAAAAAAAAAAAAAAAAAAAACACAGTTGTCTAAAAGTGTCAGTTTCACTTGAATGTGTCAAGGGCATATTTGTAGTCTATTATTTTGACATTAGTTAAATCTGCAGACTATTTGAAAAACTTAATCTTGTTTGTTTTTTTTTTCTTCTTCTTCATCTAGAATGTAAAAAAATCATCTAAGAGCCCAGAACCCAGGCAGTTCACTCCTGAGAAATTCTTTGGAATTTTTAATAAATCCATCGATGCCTTCAAGGACTTGGAGATAGTGGCTTCTAAAATGAGTGAATGTGTGATTTCCTCAACATCAAGTCCTGAAAAAGGTAAGACATACAAGCATTACTAACATAAATGTAAAAAGCAGGATTGAATCTTATATGTGTAGGTAAGAATCTACCTCTGACTCAAATATATATATAGCTAGAAAAAGACATGTGTGTGTATGTCTAATATAAAAGCAAATATCAGTGGCAAGAAAGAAAAAAAAAAAAACAGTTATATATTTGATGGTGTTCAAGCCCAAACAACACTTAACCATCTTCAAAGTACAGAATTGCATGTGAGTTAACGATATATGAGCTAGTCCCTCATTTTCACCTGATATTTACTAGTAATATACAATTATATTCTTCTTCACTTCCAGTCTTCTTAATGTCCCCCTCTCAAATCTTTTCCTTAGAGGTCTAACTCTGAGTCATGAATTCTGATCTTCACCACTTACCCTGTGCTGAGACTTCCTCCCCGCTACCATCCCTATGATACAAAATTTTGATTTCATTACTTATTTTGAAAAAGTGACCAGTTGCCAACTATTTGCATTATTTACATTTATTAGCATGTGTAGGCAGTGAATCTTTGTTCTGTAAGGTGACTTTGGTGAGTTTCTTCATAAAAACAGAATAGCAGGACCCAGTATAAAATAAATAGGGTCTGAATAATCAAGATTTGGGTAGCAGTCCTGGAAAGTACTCTAATATTGCACTTCACCTTTTGAGCACTCTTTAATTTATGTAAATCACCGTGCAACACTGACACATTATTGCTTTCTATTTAGATTCCAGAGTCAGTGTCACAAAACCATTTATGTTACCCCCTGTTGCAGCCAGCTCCCTTAGGAATGACAGCAGTAGCAGTAAGTACATATATCTGATTTAATGAATGCATGGCTCCAATTAGCTTGTTAGGAGTATTGCATGAGCTTTAAAGGAAATTTCTACAATCATTACTATTAATTCTGTTCTGTTACTATTCTTCCTGTTATGATTTCCCTGAGAATTAAATAATTAGGTTTGCACAATTGGATTTCCCTAAAGCTGGAGATAATGTTTAATTGGGGTAATAAATTTTCTGCTAAGATAGTTTTCAATAAGGCATGAAATTACTTTTAGATGATTTAAGCTTTTTTCATTGTTGACTTGAAATATATTTTGCATGGAATTTGCCTGACAAAAAATGGAATTTTAAAATGGAAAATACAGGTGCTGGCTGTGTAAAATTCCAAGGATATCTTCTGTTTTGTTTTGTATAACACTATTTACTATTCATGTTTGGAAATTTGATGATTTTTTTTAATCTTACTATAAATTATATGTTGGGAGACAATATGCTTCTTTCTGTAAAATTTCTATCCTTGTTCGTGAAGAAGAATCCAGTTTCCTGAAAGTCTAATGTCCTTTTTCAAATGTAATCCAATGGACAGAAGAGCCTGGTGAGCTACATTCCATGGGGTCGCAAGAGTTGGACACAATTGACAGACTAAACTTACCTACCTAGGCAAAGGTCATTATAAGGGTCATTGGATTTACTAAATATTCTGACCCTCTAGTTTCATGGATGCTGTAGGAGGAAAAAATTCCTCCTGTGATCTTAGCTGAGAAGATCATCCCTTAAAAGTTAGTAATGGAACACTCTCATATGTTCAAGAGCATCAAAGACCTATCTGTAAAAAAGAGTGATCAATTTAATACAAATCCACAATAGCAATGCTGCAATTCAGAAATTAAAAGGAAAACCTCTAAAATCAATCTGTTTTGGACGTTTTGCCACCAAAACCTGACCTGAATTGTGACGAGGTTATTTGTAATCTTTACCCTCTAAAAGTGGGCATGCCTTTCATTAAGAAATATTAATGTGTTTGACTATAGGGTGCTACTCATACCTCACTGAGGATATTATATAATATACAATATTTATAGGACAGAAATATTCTAAAATCTAAAATTCTAAATACCCATTGGATTTGAAAAATTTGAAGACACTGTATATGTTAAGGTCTTTCTTACTAAGAGTTTTATTTATCTTTTCAAAGAAGCAATTTTTGACTTTTAAAATTCTGTTAGTACTTCACTGATTTATAATCTTACCTTTAATAATTTCCCTACGTCTACCTTGTGTTTAATTTGTTCAATTTGTCCCAACTTAAGTTCTCAAGGTAGAAAAATTAGATCATTGACTCTAAACCATTCTTCTTTTCTAAAATAAGCACTTAAAGGTATAAATTTCCTTATAAGCAGCTTTAGCTGAATTCCACATATTTTGATATATTGTGTTTCCATTATCATGTCTTTAAAAATATTTAATTTTCCTTATGATTTCTTCTTTTGTAGATGGGAATATAAAATTGGGTTGTTTGTTTAAAAATATGTGATTTTTCTAGATATCTTATTATTAGTTTCTAAATTAGCTCCATTATTGTCAGAGAACATACACTGCAGTCTTGTGAAATTTATTGAGACATTTAATGAATATTAAAGTTTCAGGTGTAGCATTCTGAAATTTGATACAAGTGGTTGATAACGTTCATATCTTCTGTGCTTATTACATTCTTTTGTCAAATTTTTAATCGTTTACTGAGAGGGGAGCATTAAAAATCGCTCCTTTTGATTGTGGATTTGCTTATGTCTTGTTTTGGTTCTAAGGTTTTTGCTTCACCTACTTAGCAGCTCTATTATTAAGTACTTATACATTTATTATTGTTATATCTTTCCTGATTAATTGACTTTTACATCTTACTGAAATATTCCTTATTAACTCTGCTAGAGCTCTTATCTTGAAGCATATTTTGTTTGACATTGGTAGAGCCAGCCTTTCTTATATTTACTGTTTTCATATATATTGTTTTTCTTCTTGTCTTTATTTTAAAAGTATATCTCTGATAGACAGGATGAAGTTGGGCCCTGCTATTTTATCTAGTCCCTTATTTTCATTAATTAGACTGTTTCATCCCTTTTGTATTTAATAGTCATCAGCGTGGTTAGAGGTGGGTCTACCATTTTGTTATTGGCACCGCAGGCTTACTGATCCTCTGTTCCTCCCTTCCAGCCCTCCTTTGTGTTCACTGATTGGCTGACTTTTAGTGCTCTATTTTAATTACTCGGTTGTCTTTTCAACAGCACCTCTTGGCATCATTTTGTGGTTGCTTTAGGAATTACCATATACGTCTTAACTTGTAACATTCTATTTAATGCTGTAGCACTTCAGAAACAATGTAAGAACCTTGCAACAGGATAGTTCCACTTGCCCATAACCATCTTTTGTGCAGTGTTGACATATATATTTACGCAGGTTATCAACCTCACAATACAGTCTTAAAATTATTGCTTAAAACCATCTTTTAAAGAGAAGGGAAAAAATTCTTTTACATTTACCCACATATTTATTATTTCTTGTTACTCCTCATTTCCTCTTGTAAATCCAAGTTTCTGTCTAGAGTTAATTCCTTTCTGGCTGAAGAGCTTCCTTGAGCATTTTGTGTAGTGCAGATCTGTTGCCAACAAATTCTTTTTCTTTTAATAGAAAAATGTCTTTGTCTTCAGTATTGCAGGTGCTTTTTACTAGATACGGAATTCTGGGTTAACAGAATTTTTTCTTTGAGTCCTTTAAAGATGTCACTCTATTGTCTTCCTGCTTCTATTGTTTCTGACAAAAAGGCAGCCAGCATTTATATGATGTTTTTCCTTATATGTACTGAGTCATTTTCCCCCTCTGCCTTTCAAAATTTACTTCTGTTTTAGGAGTTTAAATAAGATGCACCTAGGAGTGGTTTTCTTGTTTGTCAAGAAGCTTCTTGGATATGTAAGTTTAAGAATCACACATATGTACAATCACACACATAATAATCCCACATATATTATTGATAAAATCAGTCTCACAGATCATGGAAGTTTTGTTCATTTTTTTTCCAACCTCTTTTTAATTTAATCTTCAAGATGAATAATTTCAACCTATGTTCAAGTTCCCTGACTTTTCTGTCATCTGCTAAATTTTTCTTCCAGTAAGTTTTTCTTTTTCCAGTAATTTTTTTTTTTTATTAAGACTTTATTTTTAGAGCAGTTTAAGGTTTACAGCAAAACTGAGGGGAATAGAGAGAGATTTCCCACATACTCCCTGCCACACATGCATAGCCTCTCTCATTATCAACATCCCCCACTAGAGTGGTGCATTTGTACAATGGAGGAACCTTCCTGAACACCTCATATCACCCAAAGTCCACAGTTTACTAGGGTTCACTCATGGTGCTATCTGTTCTATGGGTTTGAATCCAGTGCATTTTTTTCATTTCTAAATTTGTACTTTGGGTTCTAGACTTTTCATTTGATTCTTTTTATATTTTATATTTTTCTGCTGAGATTTTCCATCTGCATATTCATTATGACAATATTTTCCTTTTTGGCTCTTGGATATAGTTTAAATAACTTCTCTAAAGTTCTTGTTTTCAAATTTTAATATGTAGGTCATCCCAGTGTGGTTTCTATTAACTGATGTTTTTTCTTCCTGATTGTGGGTCACATCGTCCTTCAGTTGGCTAGTAATTTTTGAACATATGCTGGGTTTTATACGTATTATGTTGTTGAATATCTGGATTTTGTAGCATTCCTTCAGTGACTGTTTTGTTCTGATAGGCAGTTAGTTCAGTTCCTAGCAGATCAGCTTTCTCTTCCTTCCTAGGCTTTTTTTTTTAAGCTTTCTTAGAGGGTGGAGGGAGAGTAACATTGTTTCTAAAGCATGGGGTCCCTGAGGTATTTCTTGAATGCCTAGAAAACCTCTACATTCTTGCTTGTCAGAACTTCTTTGTCTCTGAATTGAGCGCTAGGGTCTTTGTTTAAGTCATCGCTTCCTGGACAATGTTTATTGCCAGCTTTTGTGAATTTTCTCCCTGTGCATGTACAGCTTATTATTCAACCAATGATTGAGTCTCCTCCAGACACTTGTAGCACTTCTTTTCTGCACAGTTCCTCTCCCCAAAATAACCCTGCCTCCAGTGAAGGCAGCAACCCTAAGCTTCATTCTCTGATTTCTATCACAGTGAGACTACTAAGTCAAAAGGTGTCACCCAGCCAGCAAATTAGGACAGTTGTGTGTCTTATCACTTGCCTTTTCCCTCTCTCAGGGATTATACTCTCGCAGTGACTTTTGGCCAAGGTCTGAAAGTAGTTGCCTAGTATAATTTGTTTAGTATAATAATTATTTACGTTGGGAAGGTTAGATGGTTATCATCAGGGTTGAATGCAAAATCTTTTCTACTTACAAGACAACTGAATATAAAACACATGTTCGGTCCTATACCTTTGAGACTATCGGTAGTTTTTAAATGGCAATATGAATGACCAGACTTGTTTTTTGTTTCCCTTTTTCTCCCTTTCTTCTTTTTTGTAAAAAAAAAAAAAAAAAAAAGTGGGTCTTGCATGATCAGCAGCTTTTGGCCAGGTATTCTCACTCATGAATATGGCACTTAGATACCCATGGATAGGACTAGCTGTTATGGAGTGTACAGTCTCATAAGAGAAGCAGACACAAATAAAACTATTCATATTTTATGTTATTTATACTATATTTAATAGAAGTATGTAAATGTCTTTAGTTGTAGCATAAGGAAAGTAAGATGTTTTGGGGAGTACTGTCAGGGAACTTTGAAGAAAGCATGCTGTTTTCAGGGATAAGACCCCAAATGTTGCCTTGCTGGTCAGAGGACCATGGCATATGATGGAGCAGTCCAGAAGCGTAAGTGCCCTTCCTGTAGTTTATAAGGGAGAATCATGGGATAAGGTAAAAGTGTAAAAGTTATCCAAAGGGAGTTGTGCTTTCAAAGTAGTGGTAATGTTCTTTGTACCAAGCTAAAGTGTGTTTTAAAAATGTTTAAATTTGTGATCCTTACAGACAGTATATTTACATGACAGAGAGAAAATCCTTACTTTGACACTACCTTACACATCTTTTAGAAAGACCAGTGCCCAGCTCTAGCCCTTGGCTAGCTGTGTGATCTTGGGCAAGTGTTTTAATTGCTCTGGACTCCTCAAATGGAGGTTGATAATGTTTCCTTCATAAGTTTTCTATGAGTTTTAAATGAGTTAGCACATGTGTACTTAGCACCGTGCCTGACATATAGCACATGTTCATCAAGAATTATTAGAACAATTAGAGGCAGCGAGGCTGGGTCAGTAAGTGGTGAGCCTGTGGTGAGCTCTGAATCAAGGGAGAAGACTGAGTTGCATGTTTTCTAAGGACCAAGAAGAGAGACATATTCATGGGCATGGTGCCCATAAGCAGACTCACCCTACAAAGAAACTCAGCAGAACTGTAGCACAGCTTTTTGTGGTCTATGTTTGTACAGATGTCTGGCATTATTAGTCAAACCACATAAGTCAGTTCCCACCAATTTTGAATACTAGACAATTTTCATAATAATAACTAATAGGATAAGAACTCAGGAATTCAGGATTACTCAAATCCTGTCCAGATGAGCTTCCCAACCCCATAAACTTTAAGGCATCTTTATATAAAAGCAACGCCAATACCCTTCATTTATGCTTCCCAGGTGGCACTAGTGTAAAAGAATGCCCCTTCCAATGCAGGAGACGGACACAGTTTCGATTCCTGGGTTGGGAAGGTCCCCTGGAGTAGGAAATGGCAATCCACTCTAGTATTCTTGCCTGGAGAATTCCACAGACAGAGGAGCCTGGCGGGCTACAGTCCATAGGGTCTCAAGGGTCAGACACAATTGAAGTGACTTAGCACACACACACACCCTTCATTTGGCCCTTGAGGCACAAAATTTAGATCTCATTGACCCCTGATGGATAGCAGCAGTAGCAAGTATTGGGAATCATGCCTTGGAGGTGTAAGCAACCCTTTTCTAATCAAGTAGATTTTCTCTCCTGGAAGACGGATGGCAGGATCACTGAAGAGAACCCAAGGCCTAGCTGTGAAGCCATTTACATTGAGAAGAAATAAGGAAGTGACACCTCTGTAGCAGGTGAAGTCAGTTCCTGTGGATCTGACCACCTCCTATCTCCTTTTCTCTCTCATACAGGAAGACTGGTGCTAGGTGTTAGTCAAATTCCAGAACTTTGTTCAGGGCCACAGTTTTAGGGGTAGGACTTTGGTTAACAAGTCAGTGTTCTGGGAGAGCATTCTGGGAGAGTTCTTAGTCTCTCCTCCAGCTTGGTTTTATTTGTGACACCTCTCCTGGAGGCTGTACTCCTAGCTGAGAAAGATTTAGAGTGGGGAATCCCAGAGCACCTCACTCTGTAATAAGTTCCTTCGGCTTACTGCTGGTGGGTGTGGTCTTTCCTCTGGTGTGACTAATAACAATTCAAGATTTGGCCTTTGGATAGAACAGGAAGAACAAATGTTTAGCTCCCGTGACTCTGGGGCATCTGGCTGCTCAAACATAGGTAACGGAGTTCTCCCTAGCATCATCCCCACTAGTTAGTTTTCCATTGGAGTCTGGGGACAAAATATTCATAGCTTCCTTTTTTTCTCTGTATATGTCTGGATATGTCACTTGGCCAAATCATAATCACATGCCAGCAGTCAAAATAGACAGTGTGGGCCATAGTGGGTTGGCCATCAATGGGAATTTGAACATGTCACTGGAATACAAACACAAATACCCAAATTATTATTTACCGATAGTGATACAAACATTTCTAAAATGGTCAGAATTGCCTGTAATGCCAAACACATTTCCTCATAGAAATCGCTTTTATAAATAGTAGCAAAATCTCAGACAAGCACATATAATCCTATATAACCCTTAAAATGGCTGTATTACTGTAATAATAGTGTTCCTTCGATTATGCCAAATCACATTTTATAACTCAGGCTAATTTTGGTGATAGAATTCATGTTGAGCTTTAAGATGGCTAAAACATATTTCCCATGGGGTTGGCCAAAAGATCTGTCAGTCTGGTCTTAGGAAGTGATTCATAGTTACATGAATGGAAGAGTCCACTTCTTTACTCAATCTCCTTTAAGTATAAGGGGCACCATGACTCACTGTGTTTCCCCTACCCTGCCCCAGCACACATCCAAACTTAGTATTATGAGAACCTCTTTGGAAACACAAAAGAATTGTAGAATTAGTGAGTTTTCCTGTTCCAACTTTATAAATGGTAGGGAAATGGGCAATTCCTATTCTCACTACAATAGATAAGATTTTGTTTCTTACCTCTCAGGTTAAATCTATGAGTTTCTTTTTCCCTTTTAAATGCTGATATACATACAGTGGTTTGATTCTTTTAGATCATGTACTTTAGGAACTTGATATTAAATAGGTGACTGTAGGCTGACACAGTAACCCAAGTATCATTGCAAAATATCATAGCCCAAAACAGTCACTTGTACTTAATTGGCTTACATTTTGATATGATTGCTGAAATTACACAATTTATAAATGTATTACATCTTCCAAAGAGAACTGAAAGTTTAACTCTTACAAGTTGACACACATGTGTCCATGTTCTCAAACAAGGAAGTTGTTTCTTGTAAGGAGACAGAGAGGAAAAATCGGTCAAAATGTTAAGTTTTGTGATGGAAGCAAGAGACCCTGAGGGGAGTTTTGTTGTTTAATTCCTGAATCATTCTGCTTCTCAAGGAAGATCAAAGCAGGATGAAGGGAGGTGTCCCAAGCTGATTTCATGCACAGGTTTCCTCTCTCACTTAGTTATATGAGGAGACACTGGTGTTTCCAGCCATTCTTCCCTGTTCAGTAGTCTCCGGCTTTCTAACACAGAAAGTCTGAAAAATGGAAACCTTTAGTCCATAGCACAGGGCAAAGCACTGCTTGGTATCCAGTAAACGCCAACTGAAGATGCAATGGAGAGACACCATAATTCTGAGCTTGAGGTCCCTGAAAATACCCTAAGCATAATGTGCAGATATTAACTTAAAATTTGAGGCAGGCCAGACATAGCTTGATGCATCGAGACCTTGATCGGGTTGCAGAATGTCATCTTTAAATTTTCTTGGCAAGCTGTGACATGTAAAAAAGTGAAAGGGTATTAGAAGATAAAGGCATAGAAGATGGATTTGCTTGATTAGATAGAAATCATTTTCAGGTATATGTTATCTGCTTTCCATATGGGTCCACATTAACCGAGTCAGACAGCCTTCCACCTCTGGAGTTTCTTTTTCACCTTACATCTTTCAGAAACTACATGAACTTGTATTGAAAGCGGAAAAATCAGTATGTTAAATATTTTAAACAGATAGGTCCAGAGTACACTTCGGAAACAGTTGGGAACAACCACAGCATTAAGAGCAAAACCTCTGGCATGGGTATGGGTATGCGGTGTTCACCACTGTACTGTTTAAATTACAGGGAAGGCCTCAAATTCCATTGAAGATTCCAGCCTACAATGGGCAGCCGTAGCATTGCCAGCATTCTTTTCTCTTGTGATCGGGTTTGCTTTTGGGGCCTTATACTGGAAGGTAAGTGTTGTTATTCTTTTTTTTTCCCCCTTAATCAATAACTTTACATATTTATTTGTTCATACTACATGACATAAATAATTACCAAACTGCCTTTTTCTAAGAAAGGATCCTACCAAGTAAACAGTAAGATAGGATATGTCTTAACTTACAGCCTCCACAGAATATAAACCTTAGAAAGGTTCCCCCATTCCTCCTTATGTTTTGAAGACCACTCCTCTAACTGAGAATGCATACTTAAGAAAGTAAAAACTGGTTTTATTAGTCTGAACTGAATATAAAAAGGAATAAATATACAATGTACTTAAAATTAGCTAGAAATGCCATTTGTGTGATCTGCTGTTTTGGATTTCTATTCTTATGTTCTCTTCTCATTGAAGCCGGTCTAAAATTTTGAAATGTGCTAAATGATAGCAAGTCAGCTTTTTGAAATGTCTTTTTAATTTGATTACTATTTAAATCTTTCAGTTTCTTTACTACTCTTTCATCTCCAACATCCTAAAATTTTGAGTGATAATACCATGCATTTTTCATAATTTCTTACTGCAAAAGTATTTTCATAGGCTGCCTGCTGATGAAAACATAATAGTGGAGACTATTTACCTCTTAAATAGGACATGATAATTTTACAATACATATCATTGTTCTTTTCCCAGAAGAAACAACCAAATCTTACAAGGACAGTTGAAAACAGACAGATTAATGAAGAGGATAATGAAATAAGGTATTTCATTTTACTAAATATGTTCATCAGTAAGCTTGACCTTGCCACTTCGCATACCATGCATGTGCTCATAACATCTTTTAAGAAGTGTTTCACTCTCATGATGGCAGCTCCTAACCAAGTTTTCCAACTTTTAGCTCCATTTCTGATCTCCCATTGTCTCTTCAGTCCCACATCTCCACTTACCTGTGAAATACCTTCACAGAATTGTCTTCCTGACCCTTCTTAGGGTATGCTCTTTTTCTATAAGCAGCAGAATCTTGCTCATCATGTTCCTGGTCATGGAGCTCAGGAGGCACGTTTACCCTCCTCTTTTCCACACTATAACTGAGACATGCTTAGTTCCTTCTTTAGCACAGCAGCCATTATTTTCATCTTGACTGAGCTGCTGCCACAAAACCTTCCTCAGCCCTTCTAAATTCCACCTTTGTCTCCTTCTGTCAACCCCATTCTTGATATAACCTCTTAGTCAAGATATTTTCAGTACTTTTCTCTTTCACACTTCATATATTAGACCTCGTTCTGGCTTTTGGAGCCTTTAACTTATCTCAACTTACTCAGTATTTTTTTAAAGCCAGATACAAAATTTGTTTTAAGATACCTTTCCACTTACGATAGTTGACTTCTGATCACTATTTTACTCTTACCACATACTGCCCAAGACCAATACTTTGACTTTACATTCAGTTATAGTTTTTCCATTTGGCGTGTTATTTTCTCTTATATCATGTTGCATGTGTACACATTCACATATTAAGCACATATAAGCATTTTCTGTATATGTATCTGCATATGTGTAGAGAAGTTTTTAAAGACTTGGGGAGACTGTGTTGAAGTCCTCCCTATAGGAATATTATAAAAGTAAACTTCCTACCCTATTTAGCAAGATTTTTGCTCCTGTATTTATAGAAAAGTAAAAACTGCCCTTTACAATGCCCAGATCATGTTATACTTCAGAATCTGTCTTAAAGCAAATAAGCATGTTTCTTGGTTTTCAGTATGTTGCAAGAAAAAGAGAGAGAGTTTCAAGAAGTGTAATTGTGGCTTCTATCAACACTGTTACTTTCGTACATTGGTAAGTTTTTAGAATTCAAGCTAAAAGATATAACAGGAACTACACAGCACCCTAGATGCCAGAATTTATTGTCTTCTATCAAGCTGATGTCAGTATGTCAGCTGAAACTGTTACATTGAATTGTGCATTCTCAAGTTTTGAAAGGCAAGCAGTGTTATTCCAGATTAGTGGATTCATCTTGTATAGGAGTTATACAACACATTAAGAGTTGAGTGTTTCCTTTGTTTTTATTTTGGCCACACCATACGGCCTGTGGGATCTTGGGTCCCTAACCGCATCCTTAGCAGTGAAGCTGCAGAGTCCTAACCACTGGACCACCAGGGAATTCCTGAGTGCTTCTTATTTTTGAGGCCAGAAAATAAACAAGGGGAATAGAGCAAAGTAGGACTAAAATAAAATAGAAGAATAAATAAAACCAATTTCAATTAGGTGTGATTACTACAACATGATAGGAAAATTACTCATTTGTTAAATGCTCAATCAAGTGAAAACCAAAAACATTCCCCTGCTATTTTAAGGAAAAGGAGTAAAGGTCAAAAATCCCTTATAGTCAGGAGAGGGAAAGTGTCAAGGTAAGGTGCCACCTGCCACATGACTGGTCATCGTTGTGCCTCATCACAGTCCAGACCCCCGGCTGCACTGAATACAAGCCAGGGATAGATACCTGAGGTTGGTGGTTGTGTGGGTCTGTGGAGGGCTCGGGGAGAAAGGAGACCAGGAGAACATGACTAGAAGGCGCTGTTATTTATATCTCCTCTCCCCTCTCCTGTCTACTGTCTTAGCTTCCAAAAAAGTTGCAGACGTGGTGCGGGGAGCACCCTGAATGGCACTAACCTGATTCAACATCATGCATGCTCCTCCCATTTTACTTCCACCAGCTGGCTATTAATTCTGTTCTGCCCATGAACTCCCATGTATTCCAGTGGTGTATGAGTGTTCTTTCATTTTTTCTAAATCTTCCATTCTTTCCCTGCACCCCCTCGTGGTTGGAGGATCATTTACTTGCCCAGATTATTACAGACACGGTCTCCGGGGAGCTTCGCCCTTTACTTTCATGTCACTGTCCTTCCAGCTCTCCCTTCTGTCCCAGATTCAGAGATTTCTCTCTACACTGAATCTTCCCCAGGGAAGCTGGGTCACAGAGCCTCTTGTCTCCTCCAGGAACTCGCTTTTATCAAACGTCATTTTTTAGCAACCCAAAATAACATCATATAATAATAGTAATTGTGTCGCATATGCCTCTCACACTTTAACCCTGCTATTATGCAGACTTCATTTTTACCTTGAATCATGCCCTTGATCACCATGTCTGGGGCATGGATAGCACCCTCTCTTTTCTTTTGCTCCCATCCTAGCCCTCTCTAGGCTTATCTTTCCTATCAAATACTGTAAGGGAACACTTGACTCTCTTTACTTTCAGGCCCAGTATTCCCTAAGCTGAAATCATTGTTATTCCTAAAAACTTAACTTCTCTGCCCTTGAATCCCAGTACAAACCTACTGCTTCTTCCCTATCTGCCGTTTCAGTTCCCTTAAGCCAGACATCCACCAAGCACATGTTAAGTGGCTAATTGAACCTTCAAGGTTCAAGTAATGTCCTCTGTGGTTTGCTTTTGGATGGCATCACTGGGATCCTGTTTGGGCACACAGGTCACGTGGTGTTTAATTGTGGTACTTGTCCTGTGACATATGGAGAATGGATTTTGATGGGAAAGCCCAGGGCACTGGCCTAGGAGGGAAAAACAAGATGGCATTTTAAAGGCTGTAGTCAAGCAACTAACACATGTCTACCAGTCAGGGGACACGCAAGGACAGGAACCAAGGCTGTATGCTGCTTGCTGTATCTCCTCACGAGCACCTCACTTGTTCCCTAAGCAATTATAGGCGCTCAGTCGATGTCTATTGAATAAGTGACTGAGGGAATAAATAAACCCTAAATGAAAAGCTTACTAAATGGTAAGGAATATAGTTCTTGTGAAATGACCTTTTTGAAAAGGTTTTGTTTTACACGATGAGTATGTTTTAGAGATCTGCTGTACGACATAATGCTTAGAGGTTTTTTTTTTTAAAGTTATATTGTGTATTTAAAAATGTATTCAGAGGGTGGATCTTATATTAAGTGTTCTTACTGCAATAAAGTAAGATGTTTTAAAACAATCTTTTAAAAAGTGCAGTAAGGTTTACTTTTATCTTACATGTGTATGTTTAAGTTGCTGATTTTGGTCAGGACAGCAAAGTGTGTACAGCAAGGGGAAGGTGGTCGTATAGGAAACGGCTAACTTATTTTCTTAGAATCTGAAATATTGCTCATATAATTAAATGAATGAAAATGAAGCAGGTTAAAGAAGCCCCAGATTGTTTAAAACAAACTCATCACATAATAATTGAGGAGTTGGTGTGAAATAGATGACCTTACTCATCATCATCTTGGCAAAACTCTCTCAAGGCTCAGGTCAGAAACCACCCCCTCTGAAAAGCTGTCTTTCCAAATGAAAGCAATATCTATGGTTTCCCAGGTGGCTCAGTGCTAAAGAAATCCACCTGCCGGTGCAGTAGATATAGGAGCTGCAGTTTCAATCCCTGGGTCAGGAAGATCCTCTGGAGGAGGAGATGACAGCCCACTCCAGTATTCTTGCCTGGAGAATCCCATGGACCAAGGAGCCTGGCAGGCTACAGTCCTTGGGGGTGCAAATAGTGGGACCCGACTGAGCACACACACAGTCATATTTTATGTTACATTTCATACCATACTAATAAATTAGGAAGGTATCACATTTACTTGCATACATGTTTTGTGTCCTCTTATAAACCATAAGCTCTGAGAGGACAGAACTCATTTCTCAATTTCTTTATGGAATCCCACTAAACTATATAGCTTATACTTTGCGCATGCAAGTGATGATGACTGTATCTGTTGAATAAATGAAGAGATAAATGAATACATCAAAGAATTGCAATAATGTAAGAATAAATTTTATGTAGTAAAAATAGATGTGTGTAGGTAGAAGTAAATAAGAATTCAGATGTTGAGGGAAAGACAGATATAAAAGGAAGTAAGAAGCAGCTCATTATCATGAATCTGCAAACCCCAAAGTCAAAATGTGTATGTATCATATGTGCCCATTTATTGAATAGAGGTTTAAAACATGCCAAGGAAATTGAATATAATTTGGGGAAAGGGATGTGGTGGAGGGAGAATAGGCTGTGGCATGGTAGGAGAGGAAGTCTTCCAAGAAATAAGAATAACCGTAGTAAAAAGTATCAAAATAGAAATGAAATGTGAAGTTGTAATTATATATTTTAAAAATTGGATATAATTTGTATTATAGACATTTTCTTGGTTAACAAAAAAAGGGAAAATATAAGGAATGACTCAGGTTTGTAGCAAAAATTTCTCCCTGAACTAAAACAAATTAAACCAGGACAAATATCGGAACACTAGAATAGAAAACATATGGAATAGTTAGATCTCCAACCAATAACTGGAAAATGAAGAGGAGGGTTTGATATTTTAAATACAGGGAAGGAATGTAGATAATGAACCAGAAACAAAAAGAAGTTGCCTCTAGGAGAAAACATACTAAAGCTGTGATTATTTGACATCAAATGTGAAATTATCGCTGTGAAAAGTTAAAAATGTATTTCGTCAACTAGCTGGTGACAAGTATTCATATGTGACATCCCAGAATTTTTCATTTATTAGGTTGCCTGTAGCACAGTTTAGGAGAGAGAAATAGAGTAGATCATAGCACATATTCCTCTTCATTCTAACTATAAATGTGATACCAACAAGCTCTAGTATAGCAAAACTTACTATAACCTAGTTCTGTCCTCAGATTGCTTATGGCCTGCAAAAGGAGATAAGACATATGTATAAATAATCTATTTTTAAAAGCACCAAAGAAGGTGTTGGTTAAAAATCAACAGAAAGAGCTGACAGAGAAATGCAGTAAAGAATCAAAGGCAAAGCCACTGCATATGGTTGTAGAGGATGTACCCTCAACATAACTCTAGATAATGAATGGTATGGTTGGCATCCCTTAGAATTGCACCACCACATACAATTGTCTTAGAACTGACTCATTGGAAAAGACCCTGATGCTGGGAAAGATTGAAGGCAGGAAGAGAAGGGGACAACAGAGGATGAGATGGTTCGATGGCATCACCGACTCATGGACATGAGTTTGAACAAGCTCTGGGAGTTGGACAGGGAAGCCTGGTATGCTGCAGTCCATCGGGTTGCAAAGAGTCAGACATGACTAAGTGACTGAACTGAACTGATGCAACTGTCTTATTTAACAGGGGAGCAAAAGCACTAGGAGAAAAGCTTCACTGGGTAGGTGATGGAGGTGGCATTTGTATTGAGCTAGGTCTTGAATGATTGGTAAAATTTTCCTGGCAGTAAGGAAGTTGCTGCAAATGTCATAAGCTAAATCAGAAGACCAAAAGTACAGGCTGTGTTCAAGAGTTTATACAGCTGGAGATCACACATAGAGGGTTTAAATGCTAAGAAAGGATGGACATCAGTGTGAAATAGGGTCTGAATTCCATATACGGGGCTTACACACTATTGAGTCACATAAGGAGTTGTTGGAGGGTTTAGGAAAAATATGAGTAATACAATCAAAGCAGAAGTTTAGGAAAGTAATCAGATGTTGATGTGGCCGGATGGATGGGAGTGGTGAACTGGAGTTAGGAAAATCCACTTACGAGTGGATTTTCAAAACAGATGTGAGAGAATGACAACCTGAGCTAGGGTCACAGCCATGGAAATAGGAAAGCATAGGCCATTTTGGAGAGACAGCAGTAAAAGAATCAAGTCCTAGTTCCTGGTGGGATGTAAGGCTTGATATTATAGCACTCAGGGATGTATGTGCTCAGTTGTGTCTGATTCTTTGTGGCCCCATGGACTGTAGTCTGCCGGGCCCCTCTGCCCATGAAATTTTCCAGGCAAGAATACTGGATTAAGGTGCCATTTCCTTGTTCAGAGGATCTTCCTGACCCAGGAATCAAACCTGCATCTCCTGCATTTGCACATGGATTCTTGATGATTTGGAGCCTATAAGACCAACCAGATGTCAGCACCATTAGAAAAAAATGGGAGAAGGAGATGTTAGTAATTATTAACCAGTGACCAAATATGTTGCACTGGAACTTCAGTGAACAGTCAGGGATGGAAATAGATTTGGGATTGGGAAGTCATCTACAAAGAATTTTAATTGAGACCTTGGGGGAAGGACTGCATAATCATGGAGAAAGCCCAGTTTGGTTGGGGGTAAACAGCATGAGTCTGTAGACACTCATATAGCAGTATTTGTAGACTTATCCCAGCACAGTAAGTGGAGAAAGTAATTCTTATTATAATTAGGCTGGCGGAGAGATTTATAAAAGAAACATAACTTGGAAGTTTCCAGTGGATCTGAGCTAAGACAGAAGGGAGATCCTAGAATTGGAATAGGGATGAGGGCAAGTTATGCTGAGACATTTAAGTACAAGACTCAGGAATGGTTGGTTACCAAAGGGCTGGATCTGTGACTCTTTACCACTTTGTTCCTAAGAATTTCTAGAGCTTTGAAGGTTTGGTCTTGGAGCTTGCTCTCTGTTGATACACTGTGATGCAGAGGATTAGAAGGAATTAGACTTAGGTTCAAACCTTGAGCTGCACCTTAACTAGCTGTAGGTTCCTGGATGAGTCAGTTGTTTTTGATCCCTGGTTTTTCAAATATAACTGAAAGGATAATAATGCTCAGCCTGTTTATTTCATGAAGTTGTTGTAAGAATCCAGGGTATCATTATAAAAATAGTAGTTTTGTTCTATAGGAAATCAGCTGTTGGCTTTAAAATTTTTTTTTTTCTGAATGATTCAAAGACAAAGTCAGAAGAGATTTCCAATCTTGTTTCTCTGCTTAAGTTTAGAATTTTGAATTCTTCATAGCTTTTTAAAAAATACCTCTTTTTTTTTTTGCCTTTTGTTAGTCCCTTCTGCTTTTCTAACCAAGCTTTATTTTTAAACTTGGTAATTTGTATTTCTGGAATTTTCTCTTAATGTCTGTTAATTTTTCCTTCAGGATTTAATTCTGCTTTCCTAAATATAATTTTCCTATTTTTCAGAATTTGGTAAATTGTCATATAATACAGTTTTTAGTATATTATTACATTTTATATGTTTATATTTTTAGTAAATTACATTTAGAGAATATATAAAATATATTACATTTAGAGATTATATACATCTAGTATATTACTGGAAAAAATACTGTACCTCTTATCACTCATACTATAAAGTTTTTAATACAACCTGTGTAATGATCTCAAACATTTTAAAACCAGTGACCTCTGATTCTGCGATTGATAAATAAGGACAAAAATAGGTAAAGAGTAGGGGCTTCTCTGGTGGCTCAGATGATAAATAATCCACCTACAAGGCAGGAGACTCAGGTTCCATCCCTAGGTCGGGAAGATCCCCTGGAGAAGGGAATGGCAACCCACTCCAGTATTCTTGCCTGGAAGATCCCATGAACAGAGGAACCTGGTGGGCTACACTCCATGGGGGTCATACATAGTCAGACACAACAGAATGACTAACACTGCAGCTTTTCACAGGGAAGAAACTAAATGCAAAATACACATTTATTTAGGGGTTGTGATTAAAGATAACATATAAATGCTGCCTATAATTTAAAAAAGAAAAGATAAAAGTACAAACACTTCAGTTGAAAGTTGAAAAATCTGGGACTTCCCTGGTGGCACAGCAGATAAGAATCCACCTGCCAGTGCAGGTTCAATCCCTGGTCCAGGAAGATTCCATGTGCTATGGAGCAGCTAAGCCCGAGTGCCACGACTTCTGAGCCCACGTGCCTAGAGCCTGTGCTGCTCAGCAAAAGCAACCACTGTAATGAGAAGCCCTCGCCCCGTGGTGAAGACTAGCCCCCACTCACCACAACTAGAGAAAGCAACAAAGACCCAGCACAACCAAAAATAAATCAATTAATTAAAATAATAATAAACAGTTGAAAAATCTGAGAGCTGAGTCCACAGCTCAGCGGTTTAACCCCGGCACTGAAAGACTAAAACAGAGTCTGGCTTTCATGATTCATACAAGTACAATAAGCTGCGCTGAGGCCAAATGAACTTCCCCGGAGGCTTTGTCAGAACATGATGACAGGGTTTCTTTGTTTCTTTTCTGGCTCACAGTACTGGAGATCTTGCTGCTGTTCTTTCCTTGGTTGGAAGAAGTGATTGCTAGAACCTGGGTAGGCAGTCAAGACACTGGTGCTGCTCAGTGGCTGGAAGGCTGTCATTTGTGGGCCTGATATATTTCATGCCACTCCACTTCTCCACTCTGACACCGCCACTGTCCCTCATACCTCACTGCCTGTCTATAACCTTTTCATAGCCTCGTTAGAGAAATTCACGGCTACATAGATTGATAACTCTCATCACAAACGGAGATAATCTGTGGTGTGCCTGGGGCTATGAAAGCCACCGGGCATTCATTCATCCACTCCATGTTCAAGACGTATTTATCAAATATAAGTGGGGCTTCCCTTGTGGCTCAGTGGTAAAGAATCTGCCCGCCAATGCAGGAGATGCCAGAGACATGGGTTCAATCCCTGGGCCTGGAAGATCCTCTGGAGAAGGAAATGGCAACCCACTCCAGTATTCTTGCCTGGAAAATTCCATGGACAGAGAAGCTTGGTGAGCTACAGGCCATGGGGTCGCCAAGAGTCGGGCATGACTGAGCACACACACACAGACCACTCCAGCACTATCCAAGAGTAGAGCATTCCTATGAAACCTTTCTTAAACCAAAATGGCTTAAAGCAAAGAAGCAATCATCTTAGGACACATCTTACTAACAGGATGCACAAAATAAATTGAGGAGAAGCACAGACGCTTATAGACACAGTTCAAAGATACAGTAGCTTTATGCTGAGATTCTAAGTGTAGTTACAGGGAAAGAAGTTGGTGGCAGTGTCACTCATACTGATGGGGGTGCACACTTGCTAATCGCAAAACAAACCCTGAATGCTATGTCACTTTTTGCCTTTTTTCATAGAAGCAAAAATCCTCTTCAGATTTCTATCATGTGTTGAAAACCGGTACTAATGTAGGTCTTTTGTAAAAGCAAAGTAGTGTAAAGGGAACTTGGAAAAAGCAGGGGATAACTGTATGGATTTTGTACCAGGCACTGTTTCAGTTGTTGGAATACAGCAATGGAAAAGATCAACAAAGCTCCATGTCCTCAGAGGGCTTATATTCTAATGGGAAGACATACTAAGTAAAAAGATCATTTCAGATTTGGTAAAATGTTGCTAGAGAGATCAGAGAGTGATCGCTAATATCTAGGAAAATATTTGTCAAGTTATTTTAGGCTGTGAAGCATACATTGTAAATCTATTACTCATTCTGTAGGCACATGAACTTAGCTACTGAGAAGGAAAAGAAGGCAGAAAGCAGATATGCTATATAATTTCTCTCTTTTCCTTTCTTCTCTAGGCGGGTAACAGTTCATGTTTGCTTCATAAATGAAGCAGCTTTAAACAAATTCCTATTCTGTCTGGAGTGACAGACCGCATCTTTATCTGTTCTTGCTACCCGTGACTCTCTATGGATGATTGAGAAATTGGAACAAAGTGTTTTACTGTGAAACTGGCACTGAATTAATCATCTATCAAGAAGAACTTGTATGGAGCAGGACTCTATTTTAAGGACCTACAGGGAGTTGTGGTCTCAATTAGAACTTGCAAACTGATATTGAGAGAGAAAGCACGAGTCCCAGATTACACATACAATTTTGCATGCCTCCAGAAGCATCTAACTGCTGAAAAACCACATAGCTTTATTTTACAGTGACAACCTGCCGTTCATAGTTATCTTGGTCTGCAAGTAGATTTCAGCCTGGATAGTGGGGGGTGGGGGTCATCATTTTTATCAAAGGGATCTAGAAAATGTTCAAAAAACAAAAACTCAGTAGCATCATCCACTGTTCACTTAGAAAGCAGTGGAAACAGTGTGACGGTAGGTGCAGGTCAGCCTCATAGCTGCTGATCAGTGAGGGATATGGGTCTGAACTTGGGTCTCTTCCTGACATAGAAGGTGCTCACATGTATCCCACGAGACAAATGGACATAGTTGGCTAGCTCTGTCCATACAAGCTAGCCAGTACTGAATGACAACATGATGCCTTTGCAGAGAAGAGACTCCTAGAGAGTTGTCACATGAAGAAGCTGTGGACGCTGATCAGCAGAACCATCTGCCGAGGAGGACATCTGGCACCCCCAGTGAAGCCGGCCTTTGCCCTTGACCACTTGAAAGTGTATAAATTGTGCTTGCAAAATATATTACAAGATGTTTATATTCTAAAACTATTACAGAGTTATGTAAAGGGACTTAGGAGGAATCACTGAATGTATGGAGGCCCCATTTTCAATTTCTGCTGTGGGAGAGAGAAAAAATAAGTTATGATATTTAGTATCTAAGATTAGAAAACCACACTCACATGCTGATAGTGGGTATTGAAAATTAGGTGACTTGGCTTTTACAAGAATGCAGGGAATCAGGTAACTTTAG
Organism: Okapia johnstoni; assembly: GCA_024291935.2. NCBI lineage: Eukaryota > Metazoa > Chordata > Mammalia > Artiodactyla > Giraffidae > Okapia > Okapia johnstoni. The sequence continues at coordinate 108,629,028 of CM044307.1, read as the reverse complement.
TCATTTATACTATAATCACCATTATCTGTTTAAAGGATCCATTTATTTAAAATCAGGCACTCTATATTCATTAAGGTTTATGAATTAAAAATAAAAAGAGAGCTTTATGTAGTTATGCATGTCAGTTTGCTATTAAAATATGTGACAGCGTTATTGTCATATTAAGTGAATTTGGCAGAAATTCCCAAGATGGACATTGCATTTTTAAACCAGAACTTGTAAAGACATTAAGTGAATTTCCCTTGCCAATTTTCTTTTTTTATATCAAAGAAACATCTGACTAAGGTCAAATAATGATTTCTTATGGTTTATTTTGATGAAGATTCTTTCAATATATCTTGAACATAAAGGAATCCAAAGCTTTCCTTCTAACTTCATCCTTGTGATAACATTATTGCCATATCCTACCACCATCAGATTACCTTTCAATGCAGTGACACAGAAGGGCATGAAAAACTGCTACCTTTTATTTGACTTTACTAGTCCGAGAATTTCTAGTCGAGTTGGATTTTAGCTTACGTTCAATGCTAATTAGAATCCAACTCCAGTAAGTGGCCTTTGCTCTTTTTTATACCAAAGAGCTCAGATGATTTCTATGACCTTTGTCTTCTCTAAAGTGCTGTGGTTCCTCAAATACTAGTCATTTCTCTAAGATACAACCCAGGTGCTTTGGGAAGCTGCATTAATTTATTTAGGCCCTCAAATATCCCATGGTACAACTATGATATGTATAATAAAAGAGATCAAGTTAATGGCTGTAAGGACCTGTCTCAGTGTGTGATACTGTTCTGAATAGACTAGATCAACATGAGTATGTATGTAAGTCATGTATAGATTGAGAAGATTGATACTTCTCAATCTAATAGTTTATTTCAGCAATGGTTTTGATTTTCATAGGTATGTGAAAATGCTGCTTAATGAGCTTCAGAGTACATAATGTACATAAATGTACTTTTGTTCTCAAAACTGGTAGCTGGGTTTTTAAAACTCAAGGACATGGTCCTAAATCAATAGAGTTAAATAAACAAATTCAGCAAGTTATGAAATCTGGCATTGTAGGGTGAGGGGAGATGTATTCTGCCTAATTAAATGTATTGGTTCACTGACAGTTGTATGGATACCAGTTTTTAAAACACTAAAATTCAATAAAATACATGAACAATAGAAAAATGCTGAACATTACTTTGGATGGTAGTTGCTTGGGAATTAACTGTCATATCTGCTTGGAGATTAATATATATATATACATATATATATATCTTTGCTTTACTTTATCCAGTATGTGTTCTGAATAGCCTTTATAAATCAGGGAAAACTCACAACTGACATCTTAAACAGTGAAATCACCCATTAAATTTGGTGCCGTGTATCTGATAGTCTTCTTTTGTAATGTTTTAAAATTGTCTTTTAAAATAATTTCAGAAGTCTTCAGATTCTAAATTATACTAAAAGCTTTGTGCCTCTTTGGTAGAACCCAAGTCTATAGAGAAACTGGCTCTGTGATAAATGATGCCTGCCCAGGGATATTGAAGTGTTGCTGGATTTTGTATTGTAATCTGTTGTGTTTACCATACTGCCACTTTCTAATGAGTCAGAGATGATCTTTTCAACACTTTAATAGAACAATACGCTATTCTCTTTAAAAAGGACTAAGTATGTGAAAATGACAATTTATGATAAAGTATGTTCACGAAACATTTGCTTTTAGTAAGAAATTAAAGTACTTTGGAGAAACTTTGTGGCATATTTCAATATTCTAATTCAAATGAAATTTTAAATTTATAGAAAAATCCATTCAGAATTCATAGATAGTTCTTCATGTTTTTCTGCAGCTAGTTTCTGGTTTCAAAATGTAACTCCAGTATAGGGTGTTTAGCCATTGCCTACCTATTCTGACTTAACTAAAAAATACATTTTTCAAAAAGGCAGTTTGACATAGTGGGATGGATGTTAGGAAAAATTGTCAGGAGCTTCCACTTTGCTGTTAACCTGTATTGATAAATCACTGCCCTTCTTTGGATCTCAATTTTTTATTTATCTATGTGGTGAAGTCAGGTCATACCATAGGTGTGAGAGAAACCTATTGATATGTGAATGACAAAGATGATAGATAAAATAGACCTGAAGCTATCTCATACAAAATATCCAACTATGATCTCTGTGAATAAGCAATTTGAACATAAAAAGCTATGGCTGTTCTTGTTTGTAATGTAAATATGGTCCATTCTTAAAGTGAAATTCAGTCTACTGTAGGTTGAATTGGATAACCATTTACACAAGAGATGGCTTTTTCCTTTGCTTAAATAAACATTTTTGGATTACCTCGGGAGAATGAAAACCAAGAGAATATTTTATCCAGGAAAAGATACTATAAGATGTGTGTAGCATTTGGAAGTGCACCAAATTAAGCATTTAAATCTCTCATTTTCTTAAAAGCTAAGGGCAGAAAATGTAAGATGCTCATAAAGTTCTTAAGTGCCAAAAGATACTTTAGAATCCATTTGGAGATGGGTAAACCATAAATTAAATTTTAAGATTGGGAAGTGGGATAAGAATTTTAAAGAAAGCCAGTTTGTTTGGAAACAGTATTATTTTGAAATTGGCATTAAAATACAAACATTCAGATTGAAATTCCAACCACTTCATTTGTGGTGTTTATAGTGTTGCTGGAAATGCCCTTTGTGAAGATAAAATAATGGTACTTTCATTTCCTAACAAGGTATTGTTTTAGAAATAATCCACATTATAATGGATATTAATGATCCTAAAAATGTTTCCTAAGCATTGTAGATTGATTTATAAGTGCCATCTACAATTACATCTTAATTATATTGTTTTTTGAAAATAACATTGTTTAAATTAAAAACCATAATATTTTCAGCTACTTAATTTCTGAGCTATGACTCAGTAAAAGTTTCCAATCAAAATATCCTATTCTCCTATATTCTAAGGATTAATGTGTGATTATAGTGTCCACTTGCCACTGTTTTTTTTTTTTAATCAATGGACTTAAAGTATTCAGACATTTAGATGGATGTATAGATATATTGCTAGTTCAGTCATAGATTGGAGTTTGCATACTGTAATGTAAATGTCTTTCAACACTATTCTATAGTTTTATTATGACTGAAGTTTAATTAAATAAAAAAGGTTGTAAAATGTGATGTGTATGTGTATGTACTGTATGTGTACTTTTTAAAATAGGTATATGTCCTGACCCTTTTTTATACAGCTTTGAATTTGAAATTACATTATATATACATATACTTTATTGTTCTAAATAAAGAATTTTATGCACTCAAAGTTTTCCTGTGATTTGATATCTTAAGGTTATCACACATGTTCATAATGTGGTTGATTGAGCATTTAAGCTAATCTCAAATTTTTTCTATGGAAACATCAATCTGGATTTTGCTGTGATATGCACACAAGGTGATAAGAAATCAGTTTATTCCACAAAATAATGCCATTTGCAGCAACATGGACAGACCTAGAGATTATCATACTGAGCGAAGTCAGAGAAAGAGAAATATCATATGACATCCCCTATATGTGGAATCTAAAAAGAAATGATACAAATGAACTTACAAAACAGAAAGAGACTCACAGACTTAGAGAAGGAACTTGCAGTTGCCAGTGGGGAAAGAATAGTTAAGGAGTTTGGGATCCACATGTGCACACTGCTATATTTAAAATGGATAACCAACAAGGACCAACTGTAGAACACAGAGAACTCTACTCAATGTTATGTGGCAGCCCGGATGGGAGGGCAGTTTGGGGGAGAATGGATACATGCATGTGTGTGGCTGAGTCGCTCTGCTGTGCTCCTGAATCTATCACATTATCAACTGCCAATACTCCAATACAAAATAAAAAAGGTTAAAAATAAGATAACTAATAAGAACCTACTGTATAGCATAGTGGAGAAGGAAAATGGCAACCCACTTCAGTATTCTTGCCTGGAGAATCCCAGGGACGGCGGAGCCTGGTGGGCTGCCATCTATGGGGTTGCACAGAGTCAGACACGACTGAAGCTACTTAGCAGCAGCAGCAGCAGTATAGCGTAGAGAACTCTATTCAGTGCTCTGTGGTGACCTACATGGGGATGAAGTCGAGAAGAGAGTGGATATATGTATATGTATGACTGATTCACTTTGCTGTACAGTGGAAACTAACACCGTTATAAGTCAACTCTATTCCAATAAGAAAGATTTAAAAAAGGAGTCATTTTATCCCAATAAATATGTATTGGTTAAGAAACTGAGAAAGATAGGCAAGGTAATCAAAGAAGGTAAAGCTGAATTAACACATTGTTAGATCTCAAGAGGTTTCTAACTTCATTGAGGTTGGTTTAGTCGCTAAGTCATGTCTGACTCTTGCAACCCCATGGACTGTAGCCCTCCAGGCTCCTCAGTCAATGGGATTTTCCAGGCAAGAATACTGGAGTGGATTGCCATTTCCTTCTCCAGGGGATCTTCCCAACCCAGGAATCAAATCCGGGTCTCCTGCATTACAGGCAGATTCTTTATCGACTGAGCTATGAGGGAAGTTGAAAAGATATGAAAACCACTTTTGACTGCATAAAGCCACAGTGAAGAAACTTCCTAAGTGCAAAACTGAGGTCCAGCTAGTATGGTTAGCATGAAGGAAGGAGAAATGGATAGACCGGGGATGGTTATGGGGGAGTTGGTGTTTGGGCCAAGACTTACAAGGATGAGACAGATTTTGATAAAGAAGGAGAATCATGCCCAGCCTGTGCAGTGTTTTCCAAAGCAAGCAGTTGTAAAATGTTTCAGCTTATCCCATCAAATCAGATCAGTTGTGTCTTGAGAGCATGGAACCCATAAAGAGGTATACAGTGAGATGAGAGCAGAACCTTGGATACCAGAACAAGGAAGTCATATTATTCTTAGGGTAAGCCATTGCATGTTTCTGAGAAGAAGGATGGAATGGCAAGATCAGAACCATGGCTTATGTGGCTTAGGCAATAAATAATCATCTGTTTATTAACCCTTAGTTGGTACTGGACTCTTGAGACCATTCTCCAGCTTTATGACACAACACATACTCACCCACCATTTCTTTTCAATTTCTCTGCTGATTTTCTCTCTACTCACATTTTATATTATGAACTTCCATCAATATAAGCCTAGATCATAATAGCCTTGTAATTGATTACAGTTCTCAACTACTGAGCACTTTTTCAATCAGTTCCTCTGTTAGAATGAATAATATGGAGACAACAGATAATATTTTTCTCTGGTTAAAACACTGAAATGGCTTCTAATTATTTTTAGGAGAGAACCCAAACTTAACATGGTTTTCAAGGCCCTCCTTGACCCACCTCATAATGTTTCTGGAGGGGGGGATGTTTGCTAATAGTTTGTTTTCCCCTTTAAGTTATAAATAACACAAGGACTAGAACTGAATACTATATCACTGCATTCTCCAAATTTGTGCTTCCCTTGTGGCTCAGCTGATAAAAAATCCACCTCCAAGATGCCAGAGACCTGGGTTGGGAAGATCTCTGGAGAAGGAAAACGCTTCTCACTCCAGTATTCTGGCCTGGAGAATTCCATGGACTGTATAGTCCATGGGGTGGCAAAGAGTCGGACACAACTGAGTGACTTTCACTCGTTCTCCAAATTTAATGCAAATAATAAAGTATCGAATTGAAACAAAATTCTATCTGATAGATATTACCTATTGCAATGTTAAATAAGTTATTTTCTGTAACTTTTTGTGGATAATTTGAAATATATGCAAAAGTAGACAGAGCAGTGTAATGAAACTCCACGTAAACATAACCTAGCTTCAACCTTACTCAACTTGTGAATGATCTTAGTTTATCTAAGTCTCCTATTTATTCCTCTTATCCACCCCCCTTTCATATTATTTTTAGGCTGATACCTACAAATAATTGATTTGTAAATATATGTGCATCTCTAAATTATAACTTTTAATACATCATCCTAATACCCTTGTCACACCTAAGATAAAGTAATAATTCTTTAATGCCAAAGACCCAAGGGACTTCTCTAGTGGTTCAGTGGTTAAGAATCTGCTTTGCATTGCAGGGGACACGGGTTCAAACCCAGGTTGAGGAACTAAGATCTCACATGACACGGAGCAACTAAGGTCACACACCACAACTACTGAGCCCACATGCCACAACTAGAGAGTCTGCACCACAATGACAGATCCTGCATGACACAATGACAATCCCAGGTGCCGCAATTGAGACCCACTTGAGCCAAATAAATATTAAGAAAAGACCGAATAAGTATTCATATTTTGATTGTCTCATATCATTATGCATTGCAGTATTTCAGTATAAAATAAAGGCAAAATTCTCCCTCCAACATTAGTTAGTTCCTCCAGAGGAAAACAATTATTTCTTGTTAGCCATCAGAAATACTGTGTATATACATTTATATGCAATACTATATCCTCTAACCTTACCCTTTCCATTTATTAGAAAAGTGTGTAACACAGTGCATCAGCCGGCATAAACCCCTACCCCCTACCATAGCCCAGAAATTATATCTGGACATTGAAATTGTAATAGAACATGTGCCCTTTGGAATTCCAGTCCATACTTAGTAAAATCCAATGTACTTTCAGAAATTTTTCTTCCAAATAAAATGAGGCTCTCTTTTGAGGGTATATCTGCCTCTTCAGCCCTTTCTGTTGGTGGCTGCATTTCTTCCATAACTGGGTCTGGAAGTGGGTTATCTGCTCCTCATTGCTGCTTCTGGGTATTTCTTTTCTACTCCCTAATTCTTCCAATATTTGAATCTCATTTTATCAGGTTACTTACCCATTGCTATTCACTGTTACTTTCATGTACTAACTCCCAGGTTCTTCTCCTTCATTTCTTATTTGTGTGAGCACCAAGGTTCACTGTCACCCAACTCATTTGTACTCCTGTCTTAATTCTTGGGAATTTGATACACATATAAATGATCCTTTCAACATCCTGTCCTTTTAGGTCTTTGAAATGTCTGTCCTAGTGAACCCGTCCTCAACACCACCCGGCCCGCTCAGTCTGATGGTAACCCTGTAGGCTTTGTCATTGCCATTAACAGCAACTCATTCGTATCTCAATTCCATGCATCCCATTTCTTGTCATCACTCTGTGTCTTTCCAGTTTACTCCCTCATGCATTCAATTCTAACAATCCTTTGATCCACAAGAGCTCTCAACCTATTGATCTTACCACTTTTTCACTAACCATCAACTTTTGATAACCTTTCTCCTCTCTTTACACAGGTTAAAATTCATAATCCAGTTTTAAAATCACTCTCTGCATCATCTTCTTCCCCCTTGATCCCTCTCACTTTGCAATATTTGCTTGGCAATGATGCCCCTGCTCAAATCCAGTTCTCCACCCACTCTGTAATTGTGTGACCAAACATGGCCAGAGTGTAATACACCATCACACCTACTGGTTTTTCTATAAATTCCTCCCCAAGAACATGAAGGAGGTCCTAATGCCATTTAACAATTTCCCTAGTCTTTTTCCATTCTCATAGACACTTCATATGTTATTTTCTCTTCCAAATTACCTACCTCATTCCTCATTCTCACGGTTATCCATCCTGATTGCTATTTCATCTTGAAAGCTGAAGAAAATAAAAGAGAACTTCCAAGGACTCTTGGGTACGTGGAGGGTGATTTTCTGTGAAGCTGAAGAAGCTTAAATGCCTGGTCCTTTGTTACATAGTTCTTTTATAAGTCATAGGAAGGGGACTAGCAATGTATTCCCAAAGAAATATATTTTTGTAAAAATTGCCATCATTTCCATTTATCTTTAGGTTATTAGTAGGTGTTCTGTGTGGCAGTGGCTTCCAGCAACTCTCTCACTGACCACTGCGCCAGTGCACTAGGGCATGATGACCCAAAAGTGTGGGGTCAGAGGCTGTATTATGAGGCCCTGGTGAATGTGTCCTGTGGACTGACCCCAGAAGTATGTCAGTGATGGAGGAGAAACAAGGTTTAAAATGAATGGAACAGAAGCCAATTTAGGGAAAACTGTCACAATCATCATAAATGATTGTAAATTGTAAATGGAAGACTCTGCAGGTTTCATTAATGCTTCATCAAAACAGTAGCTTTCAGACTTCCCTAGTGGGGCAGTGGATAAGAATCTGCCTGCCAATGCAGAGGACACAGGTTCGATCCCTGGTCCAGGATGATTCCACATGCCTTGAACAGCTAAGCCGGTGAGCCGCAACTACTGAAGCCCCTGCACCCTAGAGCCTTCAAGCCACAACTACCGTGCCTGCATGCTACAGCTAGTGAAGCCTGAGCACCCACAGCCTATTCTCTGCAACAAAAAGTCACTGAAAAGAGAAGGCTGTGCACCACTTGCTGCAACTAAAGTCTGCACACAGCAATAAAGACCCAGTGCGCACCACTTGCTACAACTAGAGAAAGCCTGCACACAGCAATAAAGACCCAGTGCAACTGGAAAAAAAAAAGCAGTTATCTTTCCTCAGCCAGAAAATACTCAGTAATGCAGAGTATACATTTATAAACAAATCATACTTTATTCCCCCTCTTAATAGTGATGAAGCACAATAGAATTTAACAAAATTGCCATCTTTATGGAACCAGAGAATCTGTACATAAGGACACATGTTTTAGACTTCTCAATGTACTGGTCTTGACAAATACATAGCACGGTATATCCACCATTATAGCATCAGGCAGAATTGTTTCATTGGTCTAAAATATACCTTGTGCTTTGCATATTCAATATTCCTTCCCTCCCCCATATCTCTGGAAGCCACTGATTTTTGTCTTTATAGTTTTTGCTTTTTTCAGAATGTCATATAATAGAAATCCTACAATAGATAGATAGCCCTTTCAGACAGGCTTCTTTCATTTAGCAATACACATCAGAGATTCATCTATGTCTTTCATGGCTTGATAGCTCATTTCTTTTTCTCACTGAAGAATATTCCATTGTATGACTATGTTAGAGTTTGTTCATCCATTTACCTATTAAGGACCTCTTAGTTGTTTCCAGTTTTTGGTGATTATAAATAAAACAACTGTAAACATTCAATTTTTTGTGGACATAAGTTTTCCAATTAGTTAGGTAAATTAGAGCATGATTACTGAGCTGTATTGTAAGACTTCTTAGTTTCCTAAGAAAATGCAAACTGTCTCCTAAAGTGACTGTACCATTTAACATTCCCAGGAGCTATGAATCAGAGGCCCTCCTGCTCTACCCCCTTGCCAGTGATTGCTATTGTCAGTTTTTTTTAAGCTCTCCTAATACGAAGGTTTAGAGAAGGCGATGGCACCCCACTCCAGTACTCTCGGCTGGAAAATCCCATGGATGGAGGAGCCTGGTAGGCTGCAGTCCATGGGGTCGCACAGAGTTGGAGACAGCTGAGCAACTTCACTTTCACTTTTCACTCTCTTGCATTGGAGAAGGAAATGGCAACCCACTCCAGTATTTTTGCCTGGAGAATCCCAAGGACGGGGGAGCCTGGTGGGTTGCCGTCTATGGGGTCGCACAGAGTAGGACACGACTGAAGCGACTTAGCAGCAGCAGCAATACGTAGGTAATAGTATATTATTATTGTTTTAATTTGTAGTTCCCTGATGATAAATGAGCATCTTTTCATATGCTTATTTGCCATCTATATAGCTTCTTTGGTCAGATGTCTGCTCAAATCTTTTGTCCATTAAGATTGGGTTATTTTCTTACTGTTGAATTTTAAGAGAGTTCTTTGCATATTTTAGATGCAAGACCTCTGTCAAATATGTGTTTTGCACATATTTTCTACTAGCCTGTGGCTTGTCTTATCATTCTCTTAACAGTGCCTTTCACAGAGCAGCTGCAAGGATTCTTTTAAAAAACACATGTAAGAACATAGGGTATGTGTCCTGTTCAGTTCATTCCCTTAATCCCATCAGAGTAAAAGCAGTTCACACAGTATCTACAATTGCTCATCACTTTGGTTATTTGCAACTGTTACATTTTTTCTTTTCAGGGTCCTCTTGTTAATAGAGTATTTTAAGCACATGCAAACTGGGACTTTCTATTGCGCTTTTGTATAACAAGATGGTCTCCCCAGTATCAGGCTGTTGGGACATGATGACATTTTAAAGACTTCCAACATATACTTTTTAAAGATTCAAAACAAAAAGTCAAAACACACGAGGAAAAAAAAAACTGATGAAATTCGGACTCATCATTTAACTCCAATTTGGGAAGATATTTTGGAATGGCTCATAAAAACAATTCAGAAATTACAAACTCCTGATTCAAACATGTAAAACAAAGGATCCGTTTCTGTCACTTCTGTGTGTGCATGCTGCATCACTTCAGTCACGTCCAAGTCGTTGCAACCCCATGGACAGTAGCCCGCCAGGTTCATGGGACTCTCCAGGCAAGAATACTGGAGTGGGTTGCCATATCTTCCTCCAAGGGATCTTCCTGACCCAGGGATCAAACCAGAGTCTCATGTCTCCTGCATTGGTAAGCAGGTTCTTTACCATTAGTTCTACCCGGGTAAATTGTGTCTTTTCTGTATTTATTTATTTAATAATTGAAAAGCTACTTAAATAAATAATAGATGTGAAACAAAAACAATAAAGATGATTGAGGAAGTAAATTTAAATTACTATGAGGTTAAGAGGGGCTTCTCAGGTGGTGCTAGTGGTAAAGAACCCACCTGCCAATGCAGGAGACATAAGAGACACGGGTTCAATCCCTGAGTCAGGAAGATCCCCTGGAGAAGAGAATGGCACCCACTTCAGTATTCTTGCGTGGGAGAATCCTATGAACACAGAATCCTGGTAGCCTACACCGTTCATAGCGTCACGAAGAGTTGAACACAACTGACGCAACTTAACATGCATGCTCATGAGGTTAAGAAGAAAACTGTAACAACAACAACAAAAGTATCACATCAAAAGTAGTAACAGAAAATATAAATGTGCTATTATTTATCTTAGAAATGGGAAGGTATTACGAATATAATTGTATGTATCATTGCTTATATTTATAATACAGAATGATAAATAAAAAACAAATAACTAACTATAAGGGAAGAAGAAGACTGCCTCCTATGGAAGGAGAAAGCAAGAAGCTAAGCTTCTTTGAATGTTGGTTTTGTAGATTTGCCACGAGAACAATTTTTGGGTCCTAATTCTTACAATTCAATTAGCAAAGGTTTATTAAGCAATTCAGAATATTAAAACTCTTGCTGGATAATGAATTATATTAAAAGCATTTTTTTTTCCCTTAAGGAGTTATAATGGTAATACTGCTGATGTTTAGCAGCATCTCTGATCTCTACATACTAGATGTCTCAGATATATCCAAATATCCTCTGAAAGGCAAATTCAGGTGCCTCCCTATTGATTGTCTTAATTTAACCAGATGGTCAACATGGAAATCTGATGGAGAAGTTCTATACAATCAAGAGAAACAAGACCTGTAGCTGACTGTGGATCCGATCACAAGCTCCTTATTGCAAAGTTCAGGCTTAAATTGAAGAAAATAGGGAAAACCACCAGACCAGTCAGGTACTACCTAAATCAAACTCCTTATGATTATATAGTGGAAGTGATGAATAGATTCAAAGGAGTAGATCTGGTGGACAGACTGCCTCAAGAACTATGGACAGAGGTTTGTAACATTGTACAGGAGGCAGTGACCAAAACCATCCCAAAGAAAACGAAATGTATGATAGCAAGGTGGTTGTCTGAGGAGTCCTTGCAAATATGAGAGAAAAGAAATGAAGTGAAAGGCAAGGAAGAAAGGGAAATATGTACCTAACTGAATGCAGAGTTCCAGAGAATAACAGGGAGAGATAAGAAGGTCTTCTTAACTATACAGATAACTACGATGGTGTGATCACTCACCTAGAGTCAGATATCCCAAGTGTGAAGTCAAGTGGGCCTTACCAAGCATTACTACAAACAAAGCTAGCGGAGGTGAAGGAAAGACAGCTGCACTATTTAAAATCCTAAAAGATAATGCTATTAAAGTGCTGCACTCAATATGCCAGCAAATTTGAAAAACTCAGCAGTGACCACGGAACTGGAAAAGGTCAGTTTTTATTCCAGTCCCAAAGAAAGGCAACGTCAAGCAATGTTCAAACTATGATACAATCACACTCATTTCACATGCTAGCAAGATAATGCTGCAGATCCTTCAAGCTGGGCTTCAACCAAGAACTTCCAGATGTGCAAACCAGATTTAGAAAGCCAGAGATCAAATTGCCAACATCCGTTGGATCACAGAAAAAGGAAGGGAATTCCAAAAAGCATCTACTTCTGCTTCTTTGACTGTCCTAAAGTCTTCGACTGTGTGGATCACAACAAAGTATGGAAAGTTCTTCAAAAGGTGGGGATACCAGACCACTTTACATGCCTCTGACAAACCTGTATGCAGGTCAAGAAGCAACAGTTAGAACCAGACATGGAAAAAAGGACTGGTTCCAAGTTGGGAAAGGAGTATGTCAAGGCTGTATATTGTCACCCTGCTTATATAATTTTCATGCAGAGTACATCATGCAAAATGCCAAGCTGGATGAAGCACAAGCTGGAATCAAGATTGCCAGGAGAAATATCAATAACCTCAGACATACAGATAATACCATGTTTATGGCAGAAAGTGAAGAGGAATTAAAAAGACTCTTGATGAAGGTGAAAGAGGAGAGTGAAAAAACTGGCTTAAAACTCAACATTCAGAAGACCAAAATCATGTCATCCGGCCCCATCACTTCATGGCAAATACATGGGGAAACAATAGAAATAGTGACGGACTTTACTTTCTTGTGCTCCAAAATCACTGTAAATGGTGACTGCAGCCATGAAATTAAACAATACTTTCTCCCTGGAAGAAAAGCTATAACAAACCTAAAAGTGTATTAAAAAGTACAGACATCACTTTGCCAACAAAGGTCTGTATAGTCAAAGCTATTGTTTTTCCAGTAGTCATGTATGGATGTGAGAGTTGGACTATAAAGAAAGCTGAGCACTGAAGAATTGATGCTTTTAAACTGTGATGTTGGAGAAGAATCTTGAGAGTCCCTTGGACAGCAAGGAGATCAAACCAGTCAATCCTAAAGGAAATTAATCCTGAATATTGATTGGAAGGACTGATGCTGAAGCTGAAGCTCCGATACTTTGGCCACCTGATGCGAAGAGCCGACTCATTGGAAAAGACCCTTATGCTGGGAAAGATTGAGGGCAGGAGAAAAAGGGAACAACAGAGGATGAGATGCTTGGATGGCATCATTGACTCAATGGACATGAGTTTGAGCATGCTCTGGGAGATGGTGAAGGATAGGGAGGCCTGGCATGCTGCAGTTCATGAAGTTGCACAGACTTGAACACAACTGAGTGACTGAACAACAACAGAAGTGGAAACAGTGACAGGTTTTGTTTTCTTGGGCTCCAAAATCATTGTGGATGGTGACTACAGCCATGAAATTAAAAGACGCTTACTCCTTGGAAGGAAAGCTATGACTAATCTAGACAGCATGTTAAAAAGTAGAGACATCACTTTGCCAACAAAGGTCCCTCTAGGCAAAGCTATGGTTTTTCCAGTAGTCATGTATGGATGTGAGAGTTGGACCATAAAGAAAGCTGAGTGCCAAAAAATTGATGCTTTCAAATTGTGGTGTTGGAGGAGACTTTGAGAGTCCCTTGGACTGCAAGGAGATCAAACCAGTCAATCCTAAAGGAAATCAACCCTGAATATTCACTGGAAAGCTCCAATACTTTGGCCACCTGATGCGAAGGACTGACTCTTTGGAAAAGATCCTGATTCTGGGAAATTTGAGGGCAGGAGGAGAAGGGGGTGACAGAGGATGAGATGGTTGGATAACATCACCAGCTCAATAGACCTGAGTGTGAGCAATCTCCAGGAGATAGTGAAGGACAGGAAACCTGGCATGCTGCAGTCCATGGGGTCACAAAGAGTCAGACATGACTTATCGACTGAATGACAACAGCCATGAGAAACTTAGATCTTCTGAAACTAAATCTGGATCCCTGGGAGGGTCCATTTGTTCCTATCCACTCCAAAATTAGGGCCCCAACTCAATATTGGGGATTTTTTTTTGAACCAGGGCTCATACTCCTTAGCAAACCCCAATGCCAGTGTTTGTCCTCCAGCCCTGAGAGTTTGTTGTTAGTTCTACTTAAACTTCTTAATCCTTTAGCTGGCAATTCCATTACCAATTCCATTACTTACAGACATTTCTGAGATAAAAGCACCCCTGAATGCTTTGCATTTCTCTGTGAGTTTTCTGTTTTAATTCACCAGTCCCTTGAAAAGATTTTTTTTAACCATTTTGTCTAGCTTATTTTCCTTATCTGGAGAGTTGATCCAATTTACCTACAGGATTACTGAAGTGGAAATCCTCCATTCTTTGTTAAATCCAATCAGATTTTCATTTCCTTTACTCCAGTGAAACTCTTCTTATCAAGATCACTACTCAATGAATTCCACTGGGTCAGTTCAGAATCCTCATTCACTGTGCACTCTCTGACATACATCCTCAGTTTTGTCTTTCTTCCTAGTTGCTCCATCTCCTCCTTCCTCATCTTCCTCCTGTCCGGTCAGTGTTGGAATGCTATATGACTCAGTCCTTGGCCCTCTTTTCTCAGAATGTACTCACTTGGTGATTTCCATTCAATTCACTTTCATTACATAACAAACACAGATATAGCAAATACACTCAATTAATGTATCCAGCCCAGATCCATCGCTTGGATATCTGAGTGTAATCTCAAAGTTAATGTTCAAAACAACTTTTGATCTTGCCACAGAAACAAAAACAAAGGAAAAAACACAAAACCTCTGCCTAACTTAATGCTTTTAAATTGAGTTCTTTGTTTCTATTATCCAAATAAAGGCTTGGAAATATTAAAATTTTACCCTAGGTTTATACTTCTATTAATTGACAATTGGTCTATGACTAGTGTTCACTACAGTTAAAAACTTAGCCAATAAATTTTATGCTAATACTAATTTGGCTGTGATTTAAATATATCTGAAGTATATTTTTGTATATGAACACTGTTTAGTACCTGTTTGTCTGTAAGTAACCCTAATAATTCTCATTCTGAGATGAACTCCCTCAAGTGTGGTATTTATGTTGGGTTGTAAAGACTTTCTAGGATTTTAATCTTAGGCAAAAGGAAATCATGTGTACAATTAAATATATTCATGTAATAGTCATATAATGTAAAGTATTTGTCATTAAAAATATTTTTAAATGTGTCAGAATAACACTCCCTCTAAAAGCTTTCAGAGCATAATGTAACCTTAGAGACTGCCATTTAAAAATAACTCATACTACAACTCTTTAGATGTTTGATGATGAAAACTACTATAAAATAAATTATCTTTGCCTACTGTTTATGCACAATTATTTTTACACAGAAAATTGGGCACTTCTATGCGTAACTACTTACTGGAAGGATTTCTTTTGTGGGAGAAAACGGGGTGGGGAAAGAAGAATTTGTAGCCTGTAATACTCTCAAGGGCATTTTACATTCTAAACAATGATGTCCTTAAATGATTCATGTCAAAGGTAGAGAGCTAAGTTTTCTAAGACACGTGGATACACTTATTAATTTTAAAAACTGAACACTGAAATATATATAATAGTAATTCAAACTTTCTATATCTCAACTCTAACAGCTGTAGGGTTTACTGAAATATCAAAGAATCAGATGTAAGTGTTTTTTTTCCTCTAAACTATTCATTCTTTTGGGAATGCAAGTACATTTAAAGCTTATTTTAAAAAGCAACTGATACTGTATTTTTCTCATAGCAAAAACCAAAGTTCTTTACTGGCCCCTAACTTGTCTACTTGACCTTATCTCCTACCATTTTGCTTTTGGCTCACTCTGCTCTAGCTACACTCCTTGCATGTTCCAAATACACTCCCATCGTGGGGTTTTTGCATTGGCCGTGCCCCGGGAACAATTTCCCTCAGGTATCCATCCTGGTGGCTCACTCCCTCACCTGTCCTAGGCTTTGCTCAAATGTCTCAGTGAAGTCCAAACGATCCTGGCTATTTCAAATAGCAACCTGCCCCTTTTTACTCCCAGCACTCGGACCAGTTACTGTGTTCTGCATTTTTTTCGTAAGTTCATGGTACCTCAAAAGAAATGTTTAACAATTCCATTTATTAAATATGTGTGAGTGTTTAGTTGCAAAGTTATGTCCAACTCTTTGCAACCCCACAGACTGTAGCCCGCCAGGCTCCTCTGTCCATGGAATTTTCCAAGTAAGAATACTGGAGTGGGTAGCCATTCCCTTCTCCAGGGAATCTTCCCAACCCAGGGATTGAACCCAGGTCCCCTGGCTGCATCTCCTGCATTGACAGGCTAATTCTTTACCAGTTGAGTCACCTGGGAAGCCATTTATTAAACAGTTAGGTCCAAACAACTTAATAGCCATTTGAAAAAAGCCATAGACATAAGTTAAAAGAAAATAATATGTTCATTTTATTCTTAATTAATTATTCTTACCTACTAATGGGATATGTTTGCCTGTTGGACCTTGAATGGCTTGTCAACACTTGGAATAATAATAATGGACAACACTACTCTTATTTCCTGATGCACCTTGGGTTTTGTAATGTTTGCTTGTTATTGCAGACATCTGAGCAAAGCCTACAAGAGGTGAGGGAGTAAGCCACCGTAACAGATACCTGAAGGGAGACTAATCCCAGGGCACAGTCAGTACAAAAGATGTGATGCCACTAAAAGAAATTTGGTGTGATCTCAAGCAATTTTGAGCTACCTCAGCTAGTAATGGTACCTTGTCTGATAGATGCTTCTGTGTTTCCCTTGAAAATTGAAATAATCTGCACTGTCTCTGTCATTTTGCTGGATTACAGAGATGTCTGGGCATACAGTTTGGGAAGCTTGGGGCTGATAAATTATATGATTATTTATTAGGTATATTATTTACTGTCTTTTCCATCCCTCATGACCGAATGCACTCAAGTACTAGAATTTATATCTATTTTTCTCTCTGATATTACTTCAAGCACAGTGAATAGTCCTGGTATATGTAAGTTTTCAGCACACACATGTGGCATAAATAATTTTTAATCACTTATGTTCTTTCTGAACTCTGTTTATATTTTTGCCAAATTTTCTTCCAGGTGTTATCTTTTTATTGGTTTGTGAATATTTTTTGTATATCTAGGAAGCTGGCCTTCTGATTATATATTCAGCAAATATTTTTCCTAGTTTTTCTTTGTGCTTGTGACATTTTAATTATACTTTCTACTGCATAGATACTTTAAATTTTTATATAGTTAATTTAGCCATTTCCCTCTCTTTAAAACCTATAAGTGATATTTTTAAATTTAAACTGATTTTGCCTATTACATGATCCTAAATGAAGTAAAAAACTGCGTCCAATTTTTTTTTCTAATTTATTAGGGTTTGTTTTACTATTGTTATTTTCAATCATTATTTCACCAAGAATTTATTAGACTCTAAGAAAGATACAGCTTGATCTTCATCCAAATGGCTAGCCAGCTGTCTCAACACTGCCTATTAAATAATTGATCTTTCCCCGCTGCTTTGAAATAACAGCTTTGCCGCACACTAAATCCCCATGTGTATTTTGGCTCCGTTTCTAGAACTGTCAATTCCGTTTTAGCTGTTATTTTGTTCCTTCTCAAGCACTAACCTCTCTGACTTACTGTGATCTTGAAAACTGTTCTTAGTTCCGTTTCACAAACTAATGGATTTTTAATTTGTGAGACATAGAATGTTACCCTTTAAAACTATCCTTGAAAAGTTAATTCCAACAAAACGACTTGACAAGTCCTAGAAATCACGATTCAAAGAGGACCTACACAAAAGTTCTCTAGCAGACTTCTTTTTTGTCCATTCAACTATTTATCGCAGTTCCGGATATATTGTGGGCACATAGAATTTCAATGAATCAAATACCTTCTAACACTGAAAACAGGGCAGCGTGAATGATCTTCTTATACATGATATTTAACTATGATATACAGTAAAGACAAAGAATGCCTGGCTTTTCCTGTACACAACAAACCACCTCATTATCCTGTTATCTTTCTTAACACAAGGACATTGAAGTCATGAATTCTATCTTGCTCTGAGTGAATATTGAAAAACCTTACAATATGCAATTAGAAACACAAAATAAAATATGATTTATTATTTTTGAATAGACTTTGCTCATATCAATATACTTGATAAGAAACATCACTGCTAAAGCATGAAATGTAACTGCTAAAGAGCATAATTACCCTCTAAAGACTTAACAAAATTTTTATACATCTGCTTGGATTCAAAAAGATACATATGTACATTTGCATATACATATGCAGAAAAGCAAGGTAGGTTTTGGTAATTTGACATAAATAAACATTCAAAATGTTAAGACTGGTTAAAAAAGATTTCAATAGTTTCAACACCCAGCCCAGGTGCTCTCACAAGTAATTCCATTTCCTTTTTGCCTGTGGTACTACACAAGTCCGCTAGAAGCAGACAAGACCTAAAACTACAGGTTAGAGGAGTTTTTTTTTTTTTTTTCCTTCATATATATGGGAGACATGGGCTCTTGGTCAATGACAAATACAGAGACAATTTTTTTTTACTCTTGGCAATACAACATGCTTTTTGGAGCCGATGCAAAAATATTCTTTGGAAACTAACTCAACAATCCCTCTTACTTATAAAACTAGTAACAAACAGTAGCACAAATGAATCAATTAGGGTAAAGACCATAAGAACACAAGGGCCCTATATCCCATTTTTATCAACTTTAAATAACTATCCCAAGCACACATTTTTTTAGGCCCCAATTTCAGATTCTTGTTTGTAGCCATTTATTTCATGGCATGAGACAGTTTAAGACTAATCACTGCATTATGCGTGTTATTTTATCCCCGAGATTATCTTTGAAATGCCTGGGGCATTCATACCACTGAAAACATAATTCTGTCAGCACTGTCAAGTAGAAGCATTCCCAACTTCTATAGAAAATGGACAAAGCGAGGATGTTTCCTATGCCAATTAGCAGTTTCGCTGAGCAAGAAGGAAGTGTGTCTAAAGATTTCCTGAATGAGAACCCAGCAAGCTCTGTATTTGAATGAGAACAACCCAGCAAGCTTTCTTGGGCTTTTGGCACCCACAGAGGCCACAGTAAAGAGTTCCCAGGAAGGTCATCCAGTTTCAATGAGCCAGAGGGATTATGTGGGAGGGAAGCAGTTGTGTGGCTTGTTCCCTTCAGCACATGTCCAGGGAGGACCTTTGCCAATGTCTGGCACCATACGGCTGATAAATATTTTCTAGCTGAACTTGTGAATACAGCTTTTCAAACACTAGACAAATGATATGGTGTAAAGGACTAAGTTTGGCAAAACCTAAGAATTGTCTGAAAATTAAACAAAGCTGCACATTTGTATCTGGAAGTCACACATATGCCTCAAACATATCATTTGATTTAGATTCAGGGGACAAGTTCATTTAACTATGGGATGCTTATCTGATGACTTTTGTCTATGATGCTGTTACTCAGACATTTGTGAAATGAATAACTCCAACGTTTCACCAATACCTTCATCTTAATGAAGGCATACGACATTGTTGTATAGCTGGCGACATTTTAGATGTGTAACTGACACACTCGATTAAGCTACAATTTTGTCCTCCTATATGTCTTCATTCGTTTAAAAATCCAGGGGCAATTTATTTTTTATTTTACAAGTGTACACTATACTTATTTACCTATGTGAAAGTTTAACTGTCTTTTTTTTTCCCTACAATCTACTGCCTTTCATCAGTTTAGTGTTGCCTTCTATGAAATTAAGCTGAATGTAATCTTTTCAGATTACACTTGGTACAGACATGTTTCTTATGCTTGATAAAGGGAATAAAACTAATTCAACAAATATATGATGTCCCATTAAGTCTCTTAAACACTTGTAAATTGCAAGGATATTAAGATAAACAAGTTGCAGCTTTTTAAATGAAACGGAGAAGAGATGCCAGAGATTAATAAACAGCTAATAATCATGTAGTGTGATGAATATTTCCCAAGGTACATTCTCAATCCAGCAAGCAGAATGAGCCCTTAAAAAGAGAAGTCAGATCCTATCCCTTCTTGGCCCAAGCTCCCCATTAAGAGACAATGGTTTACAAGGTCCTGTATGATCTGGCCCCCATCTTCAATGTGACCCCCTCTTCTATCTCTATTACGGCTATGCTAGTACACTGATGTATTTGCTTTTCAATGGCACACTGACATTGAACATGATATGTTCAATTCTGTCTCACTTTTTCCCCAGATATCCACCTAATTTCTTACCTCTTTTAAATATTTGTTCAAATTCCACCGTTTTTAGTGAGACCTTCCCTGACCACTCTATTTCAGTTTCTCCCCAGCACTGTCTCTTTTCCAAGGTTTATTTATTGCCATAATACTTTTATTTCCATAATACTTTATATCCCTCCACATCTTATCATTTTGTTGGTGATTAGCTTCTGTCTTGCACTTGAGAATGTAAGCTCTATGAGGGCTGAGATTTTTATCAACTTGCTAATTTCTGTGTTTTCAGTGCCTATAAAAGAACCTGATACATAAAAATTACTCAATAAATAAGTATGTTAAATAAATGATCGTCAACTTGAAGTCAGAACAAGGTGCAATGCGACAGAGAATGAGAGCCTCAATGATTGTTGTTCATGGGATAAAGAAGACTTCCACAGACATCGAAACAATTCAGCTTGGCTTTAAAAAAAAAAAAAAAAGAGCAGATATTTCCCAGTTACAGAAATTGGGAGAGGAGGCCATGCTAATCATGGAGAACAGTGTTATCAGGATGCTCTGAACAGCAAGTAACAGAAAACCTGACTCAGAACAGTCAAGTCAATGACAAAATGCATTAACTCTTTTAACTGGAGGACCTGAAGTCAGGCAGGCATCATGACTGGCTTCATCCAAGGGCACTGGCTCTCTTTCTCTATGATACCTCATCTCAGGAGTGGCTTCCCTCATCAGAGAAAAATAATTATAATGGTCTCAAGATTCAAATCCTCACAATACTATACCCAAAGGAAAGAAGAAAGCTCTCAGAAGAATGGGTACCCCTCTTCTTTCTCGTATCTCAAACGTATTCTTAAATCAGTCACTTCGACTGTGGTTATGTCATAGACCAAGTGAATACACCTGATTTATAAGAATCAATCACAATGGCAAGTGGAAATGGATTCCCGTGTTTGGATTAAATTAATCAGGGCCATCCTTGGATATGTAGGTGGAGCCATTTTCCCTCCAAGTTCATGATTACTACCCAATGGGTGACAGGGTTGTTGGGAAAACCACCATAATATCCATAATAAATATTAGGGACCAATATAAGATATTGGTATGATACTGTGTGTTCTTAAAAGAATGCTTAAAGAAGAATGGAAGGAATTGATTCTAGAAAGGGTAAGGTGAGGTCATATGAGTTAGGGCCCTGCAAAACTGGATAAAAAGATTAGACTTTATCATGGAGTTGCTAAAAAGTTATTTCAGTTTTTTAAAGCAAGAAAAGTGTCAAGATTATTGTTTATTACTTTGGTGTTTTAACTACTTTAGAAAAATAATTCTGCAAGCAATATTAAAATGTAGATTGGAAAAATTTATAGAAAGAAAAGTCATCTAAGATGCTATTATGTTACAATAGTCCACAACAGGTTGAAGTGAGACAAAGGGAAAGAAACTTAATTGGAGAGGTTTTTTTCACAAAATAATGCAACAATAGATGATACATAAGAGGAAAGAGCTGACTCTGAGGTCTAGAATTTGTAGGACTGATATGTATAATGGCTCTCAAGAGGAAAAAAAAAAAAAAGAGGACCCAGGATTAGAAGGAGTGTACTGGAGAGGAAAGGCATTAAGAAATTCTACACAAGATTGAATCAGGAACCCTGTGGAAGAACTGGGAAACATTAGAACCAATTATTTCTAAGAGACAGAAAGTATAGCAGATTTTTGTTGTGTTTTGATTGTTTCACTAATATTCATTTTCCCTTGTTCATAGCACCCTAATTTCCTCTGGGAGAAGTTTTACTTCTCCATTGATTATAGTCTGATGAAGTGTAAATGGAAGCAGCATTTCCACTTAGCCAAGAAGTAACATCTGTAATCCAAGCCTAAGTCACTTGGATGCTCTTTTTTTGAAAACTTAGTAGTTGGCAGAGTGACAAGTAACCAGAAACAGCTGGATTCATCCCAGAGGTCAGGCTGGAACACCAAGCTGTTTTTGCTATCAGAGACTATTTTAAAATTCCCTCTGTGGTTTCCTTGGTTCCCATAAATTTCTAGATCCACATCTCCAGGCTTCCTTTTAATACTATGGTCTCACCATATCTTTCTGATAAATTTAGTTTTTGTCAAGAGAGTTCATTTGTATCACTCTAGTCCAAGATCATTAGCTGGTACAGAAGGAAAGAGAGAAAGATGAGGAAAGAATAGAGTTAGAAAGAGTAAACAGCAACATTGAGGATGTTCTTATAAGATACACAAATTATAAGTCATATAAAAACTAGATTATCATTCTTATTAATTAGGTGCTTGAGAACCAGATGCTGTGAAAGTGCTGCACTCAATATGCCAGCAAATTTGGAAAACTCAGCAGTGGCCACAGGACTGGAAAAGGTCAATTTTTGTTCCAATCCCAAAGAAAGGCAATGCCGAAGAATGCTCAAACTACTGCACTATTGCACTCATCTCACATGCTAGTAAAGTAACGCTTAAAATTCTCCAAGCCAGGCTTCAGCAATATGTGAAACGTGAACTTCCAGATGTTCATGCTGGTTTTAGAAAAGGCAGAGGAACCAGAGATCAAATTTCCAACATCAGCTGAATCATTGAAAAAGCAAGAGAGTTCCAGAAAAACATCTATTTCTGCTTTATTGACTATGCCAAAGCCTTTGACTGTGTGGATCACAATAAACTGTGGAAAATTCTGAAAGAGATGGGAATACCATACCATCTGACCTGCCTCTTGAGAGACCTGTATGCATGTCAGGAAGCAACAGTTAGAACTGGACATGGAACAACAGACTGGTTCCAAATAGGAAAAGGAGTACGTCAAGGCTGTATATTGTCACCCTGCTTATTGAACTTATATGCAGAGTACATCATGAGAAATGCTGGGCTGGAAGAAGCACAAGCTGGAATCAAGATTGCCGGGAGAAATATCAATAACCTCAGATATGCAGATGACACCACCCTTAGGCAGAAAGTGAAGAGGAATTAAAAAGCCTCTTGATGAAAGTGAAAGAGGAGTGTGAAAAAGTTGGCTTAAAGCTCAACATTCAGAAAACTAAGATCATGGCATCTGGTCCCATCACTTCATGGGAAATAGATGGGGAAACAGTGGAAACAGTGCCAGACTTAATTTTTGGGGGCTCCAAAATCACTGCAGATGGTGATTGCAGCCATGAAATTAAAAGACGCTTACTCCTTGGAAGGAAAGTTATGACCAACCTAGATAGCATATTAAAAAACAGAGACATTACTTTGCCAACAAAGGTCCGTCTAGTCAAGGCTGTGGTTTTTCCAGCGGTCATGTATGGATGTGAAAGTTGGACTGTAAAGAAAGCTGAGAGCCAAAGAACTGATGCTTTTGAACTGTGTTGTTGGAGAAGACTCTTGAGAATCCCTTGGACTTCAAGGAGTTCCAACCAGTCCATTCTAAAGGAGATCAGTCCTGAGTGTTCATTGGAAGGACTGATGTTGAAGCTGAAACTCCAGTACTTTGGCCACCTCATGCGAAGAGTTGACTCATTGGAAAAGACCCTGATGTTGGGAAGGATTTGGGGCAGGAGGAGAAGGGGACGATGGAGGATGAGATGGTTTGATGGCATCACCGACTCGATGGATGTGAGTTTGGGTAAACTCCGGGAGTTGGTGATGGACAGGGAGGCCTGGCATGCTGCGATTCATGAGGTCGCAAAGAGTCAGACACGACTGAGAGACCGCACTGAACTGAACTGAACCAGAAAGGTATTTTTTTGTTTGTTTTTAACGGCTCCTGAAAAGAATGTGCAATGGGACGAAGAATGATTAAGAGAACTGCTTATCTTATTAATAAAAACTGCTTATTGAGGCTGAGAAATATAAAATTTTAATGGAGCCAAACCAGAATAATTATGCAATTTTATTTAATAGTATTTAGAAATCTTGAAATGGAATTAAAGAATACAGATCAGTAGAGTGATGCAGATTGAGGGATTAATTGAGTGTATGCTCCACTTAACAGTCAAGGGAGTAAGAGAAAGTGTGGTTGATATACACTTGACATGATGAACCCTGGGAGTCTGCCTGAGTAGGAAGCTCTCTAGATCACATATATGTGTGGAGTCGCTCAGTCATGTCCAACTCTTTGCAACCCTATGGACTGTAGCCTACCAGGATCCTCCATTCAAGGGATTTTCCAGGCAAGAGTACTGGAGTAGGTTGCTATTTCTTTCTCCAGGGGATCTTCCCGACCCAGGGATTGAACCCCAGGTGTCTCACATTGCAGGCAGACGTTCATCATCTGAGCCAGTAAGGAAGCCATATTACAAATATGGGAGTGGGTGAAATCAGTTCCAGCTTCACCTATAAAGCTGTGACAAGGATAGGATTCAAGATTGAACAATTTCAGGAAGGATATTTATCCAGACTCCTACTGGCAGCACAGACCAAGGGAAAACCCAGTCTATGATCCAAGAGTTTCTGGAAAATAATGTTATAATCCTAAATGCTACAAGCCCAGAAAGCAGCAAAATGCCATAATGTGAAAATTAGAGATAGATTCAAAAATCTAGGGGAGTATGGTGTGATCTAAAAAACCTGAAGAATGTTTATAGCAGCAAGGCACAGAGGTGTACCTGCTTGTTTACAGTGCTTCTGATAAGAAGAAAATGAAGCTTAGACCCTAATAAACGGAAAGATAATAGTAAATAAACTGGAGAAGTGGAAGCTAAAGATGAAAGGAAAAGACAAACTCACTAAACCTGAGGAAGTAAAAGAGGTGGAGGGTTTATTTGGAGAGAGAGATCTCAGGGTTCAAAACATTAGAAGTGCAGACAGTCATGTGAGTGCTTAGAGGTGAAGTTATTAAGGTAAAATAGATCAGGGCAATGGACCTACAGTATTAAATAGGTCATACACATGCAAATTACATGGCTGTTGGAAAGTTATTAGAAGAAAGTGTGGGAAAAAAGTGTTAACATCCTTGGTAAAAAGAGTTTCTGACAGATTGGTCAATGATAAAGAGACAGATTGAGAAACGACAGTTCAGGGGGAGATGACTGAAACTGGAGCATAAAAGTGAAAGTGTTAGTCACTCTGTCACGTCCAACTCTTTGCAACCCCACGGACTGTAGCCTGCCAGGATCCTCTATCCATGGGTTTCTCCAGGCAAGAATACTGAAGTGGGTAGCCATTCCCTTCTCCAGGGGAATCTTCCCAACCCAAGAATTGAACCTGGGTCTGCTGCATTGCAGGCAGATTCTTTACCATATGAGTCACTAGGGAAGCAAGTATAGGCAACTATGAAAGAACTGTGCTAGGAAGAATCTTTCTTATGTGTAATAGTAAATGTGCAGTTCTCACTCTTTCTTTCCTTTCCTTGAATTTGGTCAACTTTCTTGAAATGAAATCATGCCCCTGCTCATATGAGACCCAAATCATTATTGTGAAAACTAGGCCTTCCTTTTACAGACAGCTTCCTTCTACAGGTTTAATTTCATCATCAAATTTTTCTCTACAGGCTTCAGAGGCAGTGGAGAGGACACTGAGTTCCCTGGGCTGTGAGATGGTCATCGAGGTGGAAAAGCACCAAGAATGGATGCAGCAAAGGTTCTGGGCACAGAGGCTGCATGAGGACACAAGAGACTTGGGCGGGGACTTCCCTGGTGGTCCCGAGGTTAGGACTTTGCCTTTTAATGCAGGGGCTGCAGTTTCGATTCCTATCAGAAAGCTAAAATCCTACATGGCTCATGGACAAAAACGCAAACCATAACACAAGCAATATAGTAAAAAATTCAGTAAAGACTTTAAAAATGGCCCACATCAAAAAAGTCTTAAAAAAGAAAAATAAAAGAGCCTTGGACGTGATGCTTGGGACAAGGATAGACAACATTTTGAGAACATAACTCAGATTCTTCACAGGGGAAGGGTCTTTGTAAAAACAAATGTTTAAGATGATTCATAGTAATAAAGAGCATGGACTTTGAAATCAGACAACTCTTGATTAAAATGTTGGCTCTGCCACTTAATTGTGTAATCTCGGTCAAGTTCCTTACCTCTTTGAGCCTGTTTCATCATCTGTAAAATAGCTAATTTTAATTACATAAATTAATCTGTTTATATAAAATAAGACCAATAATTTTTCCCTTGTTAGATGTATCCAGGGTGTGAGTAGACTGTTGAACACATAGAAAATGCTCAAATGGATCTAAATAGCTCTGGGTTTCCAATTTCTTTTTCTGTCTTAACCTCCTATATTTTTTAATATGTCATCTAATTTACTTTGTTCTCGTTTTTCTTTTTTAAAAAACTGATTCAGTCAAACTATGGCCACGTTTTTTGACATTTTATTTCTTATTAGAGTATCTATTTCCTTGTATAAATAGTATACTTTATGCATAGATTTTTCCTTGGCAGTATAAATTCAATGGGTATTATGAATTGAGTAGAAACTCAAAAAGGAAAATATAGTCACTTTCAACCATCCAGTGACTTCCCATCATACTAAGCATAATGGTGGAAGTATCTACCATGTCCTATGTATTATGTACTACAAGACCCCTTTCATCTGACCCTGACTATCACTAATGAACTTTCCTCTAGTTCACTCCATCCCATTACTCTTGCTAACTCTGTTCTAGCCCCTTGCTATCTCTAGAACATTCCAAAAACATTCCCCTCTCCTACTATTCAATCTTGCTCTTCCCTTTTCTTGGAATGTTCTTTTCCAGATATTGGATAACCACCTCCCTCACTTCATTTGTAGCTCTCTTAAAATGTCATATTCTCACATAAAGCCTCTTCTGATTCAGTGTTTGGTGAGGACCACATCCCAGTTTGTATATGGCCATCTTCTCGCATTTTCAAATGGGCCAGAAGAGTTCTCTGGAGTCTCTTTTATAAGGGCACTAATCCCATTCATGAGGGCTCTATCTTCATGACCCAATTACCTCCCCACAGCACCACAATTCCACCAAATTGGGAGTTAGATTTCAACTTATGAATTTTCAGGGGATACAAACATTCAGTCAATTGCACAAGATTAATACACAAATCTTTAATCCAACTTTCTGTTGAAGGGCGGGGCTGTGTTCCCTCCCTGTTATTTGACCTGAGGCCAAACTGTGGTGGAGGTAATGAAAATAATGGCAACCTCCTTCGAAAGGTCTCATGCACACACTTCTACACTCAGTGCCCTCAGCCCTGCAGCAGGCCACCACCGACCCACACCTCTGCCGGAGACTCCTCGACACTCAGAGGCAAGGCTGGGTCAGTCTCTTATGGGGTCACTGCTCCTTTTTCCTGGGTCCTGGTGCACACAAGGTTCTGTTTGTGTCCTCCAAGAGTCTATTTCCGCAGTCCTGGGTAAGTTTTGGCAGCTCTATGGTGGGATTAATGGCAACTTCCTCCAAGAGGGCTTAGGCTATAGCCAGGTCTACTACACCCAGAGCTTCTGCCCCAGTAGCGGTCCACTGCTGACCCATACCGCCTCAGGAGACACTCAAACACAGTTCTGTCTCAGTCTCTGTGGGTTCTCTGAGTCCAGGTGTGCACAAGGTATGTTTGAGCCCTCTGAGCATCTCTGGTGGGTATAGGGTTTGATTGTAAATGTGATTTCGCTCCTCCAACCATCTTGCTTGGGCTTCCCCTTGCCCTTGAACAAAGCTAGTGGAGGTGATGGAATCCCAGTTGATCTATTTCAAACCCTAAAAGACGATGCTGTGAAAGTGCCGCACTCAATATGCCAGGAAATTTGGAAAGCTCAGCAGTGGCCATAGGACTGGAAAAGTTCAGTTTTCATTCCAATCCCTAAAAAAGGCAATGCCAAAGAATGCCCAAACCACCACATAATTGTACTCATCTCACATGGTGGCAAAGTAATGCTCAAAATTATCCAAGCCAGGCTTCAACAGTATGTGAAAATGTGAACTTCTGGATGTTCAAGCTGGATTTATAAAAGGCAGAGGAACCAGAGATCAAATTGCCAACACCTGTTGGATCATTGAAGAAACAAGAGAGTTCCAGAAAAACATCTACTTCTGCTTTATTGACTATGC
Source organism: Okapia johnstoni (assembly GCA_024291935.2). Classification (NCBI taxonomy): domain Eukaryota; kingdom Metazoa; phylum Chordata; class Mammalia; order Artiodactyla; family Giraffidae; genus Okapia; species Okapia johnstoni. The sequence goes on along the minus strand of CM044307.1, from coordinate 108,600,696 downwards.
CAAAGACTTTGTGTGGATCATGACAAACGGTGGAAAATTATTAAAGAGATGGGAATACCAGGCCACCTGACCTGCCTCTGAGAAATCTGTATGCAGGTCAAGAAGCAACAGTTAAAACTGGACATGAAACAATGGACTGGTTCCAAATCAGGAAAGGAGTACATCAAGGCTGTATATTGTCACCCTGCTTATTTAACTTAGATGCAGAGTACATCCAAAGAAATGCTGGACTGGACAAAGCACAAGCTGAAATCAAAATTGCTGGGAGAAATATAAATAACCTCAGATATGCAGATGACACCAACCTTATGGCAGAAAGTGAAGAAGAACTAAAGAGCCTCTTGATGAAAGTGAAAGAGGAGAGTTGAAAACTTGGCTTAAAACTCAACATTCAGAAAACTAAGATCATGGCATCCGATTCCATCACTTCATGGCAAATAGATGAATAAACAGTGGAAACTATGGCAGACTTTATTTTTTGGGGGGGCTCCACAATCACTGCAGATGGTGACTGCAGCCATGAAATTAAAAGACGCTTGCTCCTTCTAAGAAAACTTACGACCAAGCTAGACAACATATTAAAAAGCAGAGACATTACTGTGCCAACAAAGGTCTGTCTAGTCAAAGCTATAATTTTTCCAGTAGTCATGTATGGATGTGAGAGTTGGATTATAAAGAAAGCTGAATGCCAAAGAATTGATGCTTTTGAACTGTGGTGTTGGAGAAGACTCTTGAGAGTCCCTTGGACTGCTAGGAAATCCAACTAGTCCATCCTAAAGGAAATCAGTCCTGAATATTCCTTGGAAGGACTGATGCTGAAGCTGAAACTCCAACATTTTGGCCACCTGATGCAAAGAACTGACTTATTGGAAAAGACCTTGATGCTGGGAAAGATTGAAGGCAGGAGGAGAAGGGGATGACAGAGGATGAGATGGTTGGATGGCATCACTGACTCAAAGGACATGTGTTTGAGCAAGCTCTGGGAGTTGTGATGGACAGGGAAGCCTGGTGTGCTGCAGTCCATGGGGTTGCAAAAAGTTGGACATGACTGAGCAACTGAACTGAACTCACGCCTGTATATTATATTGTTTAAGGTTGCGATTTCATTTGTGAAGATTGGCCAAGGGTCATGGCTAATTATGACAGAAACCATCCGTTGCCTACACACTTATATTCCCCCTTCTCTTCTTTACTACTAGCAGAATCCTGGTATGTGCAGCTACCATGCCAAGGGTGGTCCTACTGGGAAATTTGATCCCTGTTCCAGTTCTGAACAATGAGTCATAAATGATCTGAATTAATTACAGTAACGCCATCCCTTTTCCTTCCTCCCCTGATCTGTAGTAATTTATCTTCAGGCATCATGTGACCCAGTTGGGACCAAGGTGATGTAAGGAAGGTCTGATGGATAGAAGCTTCTGGGAAATTTTGTTCTTTTAATTAAAAAAAAATTAAAAGATACAGTGGGTGTTCCTCCCTTCACGCCTATTGAGTAGATATCAAACCTCAACATATTGCAACCATCTTGTGACTAAGAGGCAATAAATATTAGAAGCCAAGCTGCTGGCTTCCCTGGTGGCTCAGTGGTAGAGAATCTGCCTGTCAATGCAAGAGACATGGGTTCAATCCCTGATCATGGAAGATCCCACATGCTGCAGAGCAACTAAGCCCATGCACCACAACTATTGAGCCTGTGATCTAGAGCCTGCGAACCACAACTACTGAAGCCCACACTCCCTAGAGCCCATGCTCCACAACAAGAGTAGCCACCACAATGTGAAGCCCTTGCCCTGCAACTAGAGAGTAGCCTCCACTCACCACAACTAGAGAAAGCCAATGTGTAGAAACAAAAATCCAGAAGACACAGCACAGCCAAAAATAAAAGTAAATAAAAAATTTTAAAAAGAAGCTGACCTGCCCAGGATGGTCCTTATTGGCATCAGTGAACTGCCTCATCAACCTTGGGCTGTCTACTTCTTGATTTTTTGTTATGTGAGACAAATGAATCTCTATCCGCTTTACCCACTCTGGTTTTGCTTTATAAACTTGCAGCTGAATGCATTCCTATACAATACAGTTACCAACATGGACAGAAATATTTACTTAACTATGATAACAAGGCCTGATTTCTGAGAATCTCCGTATTTTGTATGGCTAGATTAAGACATTTAAATGTCAAAACCTCACAAATTCAATGCTTAAAAATATGGCACAATTCATTGCAACTACAAGAAGAAAGCAAGAATGCGTGGTTTTGGTAAACTCCTGTAGGAAGGACAAGTCTTATTGGCTTACTAAATTCAGGGGGTTTTAATCAGGCTGAAAGTACATCTCTGACCCTCAGTTGTTGGGTAAAAGTAAATGTTAATCATTTTAATGATGCTGATGATGTTAAAAGGAAAATATTAACTTTTATCAATTGTTTACTAAATGCTAAGTATTTTTACTAAGTTAGCTCAGATGGTCAAGAATTTGTCTGCAATGCAGGAGACCTGAGTTCAATCCCTAGGTAAGGAAGATCCCCTGTAGAAGGGAATGACAATCCACTCCAGTATTCTCTTCTGGAGAATCCCATGGACAGAGGAGACTGGCAGGCTATAGCCCACGGGGTTGCAAAGAGTCGGACACAACTGAGCAACTTTCACTTTTCTTTCCTTACAACTGCTGTCTCAATTAATCCTCATAAGTCTATTTAGTACCACTATCCCCATTTTGCAAACAAAGGAATTGAGACTGAGATTGAAATGGGTTAAAGTGACCTGCCCAAATTCATACAGTGAGTTAAGTGGTAGAATTCAAAACCAGACGATCTCACTCTAGTCTGTCTTATTGACCACAAAACAAGTTCAACAGAGCTTATTCCTCTATTTTATTTCAATTTTTTCTAGTTGTGACGGTCTCAATTTATTTTAAAAAATACAAGTAAAAAAACTAAGAAATTTTTTTTCCTAAACATTTGAAAATAAGTTGCCATCACAATTGCTCTGAATATTCTCATGTGTGTAGTGGTTTGAATAGTGATTACCCCTCCCAAGACATGCACAAAAAGGTTTGTCCAAGTCCTTAATAGCTGATACATGTGCATGTGGCCCTATTTAGAAATAGGGCCTTTGCATGTGTAATATAAAGGATCTTGAGACATAATCATTCTGGATTTAGAGAAAGACCTAAGTCTAATGACTAGTATCATTATAAGAGAAAGGAGAGGGAGATTTGAGCTACTCAGATACAAAGGAGAGACACAAGGGAAATCCAAGTGAAGATGGAGGTGATCCAAGTAGAGATCGAGAGATGCATCTCTGAGCCAAGGAACGCCAAGGATTGCCAGAGCCACCAGAAGCTAGGAAAGAGGCATGGAGGGACTTCCCTGGCAGTCCAGTACATTAAGACTCTGTGTTCCCAATGCAGGTGGCATGAGTTCAATCCCTGGTCATGGAAATAAGATCCAGCATGCCACACAGAGAGGCCAAAGTGGGGGAAAAAAAGAGGAATAAAATGGATTCTCTTTCAGAACTTCCAGAAGGAATCAACCCTATTGATATCTTGATTTTAGACTTGTGGCCCCCAAGACTAAAAGAATAAATTTATGTAGTTTTAAGCTACCTAGCTTGTGATAAGTTAATTCAGCAACTGTTGGGATCTAATACAGTGTTTAATTCCTACAAAGGCACAATATAGCCATTAAAATCAAGAAATTAATACTGATACATCACTGCATTCTAATCCACTCAGTAATACCAACTGATCTAACAGCATACTTGAAAGCAGAGGATCCACTTTCCATTTGTACCGTGTCTCCTTAGACTCCTAAATCTGGAACCGTTTCTTGGCCCTTCCTTGACTTTCTTGACCTTGACAGTTTTAAACAGAACAGAGTACAAATATTTTGTAGAATGAATCTGAGTTTTTCCATTACTTTCTTATGATTAGATTTAGGTACTGTGTCTTTGTCAGTAATACTGGAGAAGAGAACCTCTGCTCTTCTCACTACATCCCATCAGGTGATACATAGTTCAGTCTGTTCCATTACTAGTCACAGTTCTCTGATCATTTAGTTAAGGTGGTGGCTGCCAGAATTCCTCACTGTAGAATTACTCATTTTTCCTTTGTCACTAATAAGCATTCTATGGAGAATCACCTTGAAACTATTATCCCTCATCACAAAATACAGACTCATGGTTTTCATTTTATTCAAGATTCATAATGTTACTATTATTTTATATTTAAACTGTCCCCCCCACAGACTGGCCAGTATGAAACTCTTCAATTTGGCTTTCTTTCTCTTTGATGTGTGCACACTATTCTTTAGGCACTTTCTTTCTGGCACAAAAAGATGTCCCAGAACTTTTTCCTCTTTTCCCTCCCCAGCCTTGAAATAAGACATATACTGGAGGATGGTATTTAAAAATCATGATCTGGCTGCTAGGTGTCTTTGAGTGTGTGGAAGTATGGCTGCCCCCTCACTATCCTCCCAATACTCACATACATATTCACATTAATGTCTATATATTTCTCTATCTATATAGATTGAAAACTATAGGTTCACAATTTTAATCAACACATAGCTCCTTCTAGTTAATTTCCTTTTCTGTATTTGGAATTCCCTTATCCAAAGGTGAGAAAATGAGGCTCTCATGATCTTCATGCTTTTACTGATTTACCCCAACCATAGGTAAGCAACTAATCTCTCATTATTCTGCCACCTTTTCAACACAAAGATATACTCTACCCTTTTGAGGTTCTGTTTCACTGTACCAGGTCCCCTCCCTGTACATACATCCTGCTCACCTGCCTGGTTTTGACACCCCTTATAACAGAAGCTTCCTCGTCCCTGTCAGTCTAGGATACTCTTTATATATATTTTATAAAATATATATATATATATATATTTTTATTTACTTATTTGGCTGTATTGGGTCTTCGTTGCAGCATGCAAGATCTTCATTTATTGCGGCATGTGGGATCTTTAGTTGCAGTGTGCAGACTGTTAGCTGTGGCATGTGGCTTCTAGTTCCTTGATCAGGGACAAATCTGGGCCCCTTGCATTTGGAGCATGGAGTCTTAACCACTGGACCACCATGGAAGTCCCTGGGATACTCTCCTAAAAGGAAACTCCCTCCCTCCACTCAAGTCTTGACACCCCAGGTCAGGCTGCCCTTGACCTCCATACTCTGCCTGGCTCCAACACCCCATGCCAAGTTGCCCCCATGTTTGCATACCCATTTTACCCTACCCAAGCTCTGACACACCTGGACTGAGTTATCTTACCTTGTAAATGCCCTTCCTTATTCCACCTGCTCTGACCACTTGGATCACGTCTGGCTTTTCCATTCAGGCTCTGGCATTTCATGCTCAGAATGTAGACATGTCCTCACACTGCTTCTGCTCTGGGCTGCCCTCCTATGCAGACCCTCCTCATCTCACTTGGTCTCTGGCACCTTGTATTTGGTGCCCTTGCGGGGGACACTGTCCTCACCAGCTTGCGCGCTGTGACACTTGGACCATCGTAGCTTCCTTCACTCTTGGGCACAGATAGCTACCTTCATTAAGCCCACTTAATAGCTTTCGGACTGAACTTTTCAGGAAGGGGAGGAAAGCAAAGGAGAAGATGAAAGGGAAGTGGAGTTTATTTCTCTACTAAAGATAAATGCTCAGGGCTGGGACATTGGGATGACCCAGAGGGATGGGATGGGGAGGGAGGTAGGAGGAGGGTTCAGGATGGGGAACACATGTAAACCCATGGCTGATTCATGTCAATGTACGGCAAAAACTACTACAATATTGTAAAGTAATTAGCCTCCAACTAAAATAAATAAATTTATTAAAAAAAAAAAAAAAAAGCCTTGCTAGAAATTCACTGTGTAATACAGAGATAAGTCTAATATACTGAGATCACTAACAAAGTGATCATTTTAATCCTCTCTTCTAGTACTGATCTGGGAAATGAAGAGAGTTTGGGGGAACATCTGAGAATCTACTCTGCCCTCCTTACCACAACTGATAAGTATTTTTTGAGTTGTCTTTTACAGCACCCTTAATTTTATTTTAATGGAGAATAGTAAGAGAGAATTCTGATAAAGACATTACTTCTGGCTTCCACATGGGGTTGCTAGTTTAGACAGCTCTAGCATCTCACTTTTCTATTGCCATTGATAAGGACCTGATGGTTGGGGTTCCTGCCCAGTTTTCAATGCTATACCATATTCAGCTGAACTCTATAGCCCTTTTTAGTTGACTTTTCCATAGTGAGTCATGGTTACCCAAACCATAACCACTGGTCCAGGGAGGCTGAGATCAAAGAAACTTCCAGTATTGTCTGTACACTATGACAATTCAAATTTAGGGAAATCTACTGCGGTGGACAAAGTTGGGCCCAACTATGACCTGTAACAGAATAAAGACTATGATTCCAGAAAATGTAAAAACTAAAAGCAATAATAACACATACACACACTCACACACACAGCTCAACAGAAAGGGTGAACCTAGGCTGACGATCCGGGCTCAACACAGAGGCCTTTATATTCCCAACAAAATAAAACAAAGAAAGCTAGAGGGTTTTCTCTAAACCAGTGATTTTCAATTCTTTTTTAAAAACCCATTTTTGGATAAATTTAAGGATCTGAATTTCTCTCCAGTCTAGATTTCATATTTTATTTTATTTTTTTTTTTTTTAGATTTCATATTTTAAAATCTATAATCATTTTACTTCCAAAATGTAAACTATTTACTGAACATAATTTTATTCTAATCTCATAATACTCCCAGAGATTCAGACTTCTAGCTCGCCTTACAATCTCCTCAGTCTCTCAATCTCTAGTGCTATGTCTTTATCTGTTGAAAATCAATGTTCAAATTACACAATGGAAAATAGAATTACTTCATTTTTCATCAGCCATAGCTATGGATTAATTGAAAGTTAATGAGTATGATTATTTCAGAAAGTTAGGAATTAATGATGGGAACTGTTCAAACACAAGTGAATTAAACTTAAAAGCTTTTGCACAATGAAGGAAACCGCAAGCAAGGTGAAAAGGCAGCCTTCCGAATGGGAGAAAATAATAGCAAACAAAACAACTGACAAAGAATTAATCTCCAAAATATACAAGCGGCTCAACACCAGAAAAACAAATGACCTAATCAAAAAATGGGCCAAAGAACTGAACAGACGTTTCTCCAAAGAAGACATACAGATGGCTAACAAACATGAAAAGATGCTCAACATCACTCATTATCAGAGAAATGCAAATCAAAACCACAATGAGGTACCATCTCATGCCAGTCAGAATGGCTGCCATCAAAAAGTCTACAAACAATAAATGCTGGAGAGGGTGTGGAGAAAAGGGAACCCTCTGACACTGTTGCTGGGAATGCAAACTAGTACAGCCACTATGGAGAACAGCGTGGAAATTCCTTAAAAAACTGGAAATAGAACTGCCATACGACCCAGCAATCCCTCTGCTGGGCATACATGCCAAGAAAACCACAATTGAAAGAGACTCATGTACTCCAATGTTCATTGCAGCACTGTTTACGATAGCTAGGACATGGAAGCAACCTAGATGTCCATCAGCAGAAGAATGAATAAGAAAGTTGTGGTACATATACACAATGGAATATTACTCAGCCATAAAAAAGAAAGCATTTGAGTCAGTTCTAATGAGGTGGATGAAACTGGAGTCTATTATACAGAGTGAAGTAAGTCAGAAAGAAAAACACTAATACAGTATATTAACGCATATATATGGAATTTAGAAAGATGGTAACGATGACCCTATATGCAAGACAGCAAAAGAGACACAGATGTAAAGAACAGACTTTTGGACTCTGTGGGGGAAGGCAAGGGTGGCATGATTTGAGAGAATAGCATTGAAACATGTATATTACCATATGTGAAATAGATCACCAGTCCAAGTTTGACGCATGAAACAGCACTCAAAGCTGGTGCACTGGGACAACCCAGAGGGATGGGGAGGGAGGTGGGAGGGGTGTTTGGGATGGGGGGGGGACACATGTTCACCCGTGGGTGATCCATGTCAATGTATGGCAAAACCCACCACAATATTGTAAAGTAATTAGCCTCCAATTAAAATAAGTAAATTAATAAAAAAAAGTTAGGAATTCATGATGGGAATTGTTCAAATACAAGTGAATTACCAAAAAAGAGCAAATATATATAATTTTATTACATGTGTTTTTAAGCAATTCTTTAAGAATTTTTTTACTATGGACCATTTTTTAAAGTCTTTATTGAATTTTGGTACTATATTGCTTCATTTGGGGTACTTTATGTATTGATATTTTGGCTGTGATGCAAGTGGGATTTTAGCTTCCCAAGCAGGGTTTGAACCCACACCACCTGCACTGGAAAGTGAAGTCTCAATCACTGGACTGCCAGGGAAGTCCCTATAATTTTAAATTAATGATGCTTTCTCAGATCAGCAAGTATGATAATTACTTGACCATTTGGCTTACTACCATATGGTGCCTCGGAGAAGGCAATGGCGACCCACTCCAGTACTCTTGCCTGGAAAATCCCACAGACGGAGGAGCCTGGTAGGCTGCAGTCCGTGCGGTCGCTAAGAGTCGGATACGACCAAGTGACTTCTCTTTCACCTTTCACTTTCCTGCATTGGAGAAGGAAATGGCAACCCACTCCAGAGTTCTTGTCTGGAGAATCCCGGGGACGGGGGAGCCTGGTGGGCTGCCATCTATTGGATCGCAGAGTCGGACACGACTGAAGCGATTTAGCAGCAGGAGCAGCAGCATATGGTGCCTAGTCTTTATGCAACCTCTTATCTTTACCTCCAAATGTAGTCCTATTTCACTCCTCACTACAGCTATTCTGAACCTTACTACTTCAATTACACCATTGTCTATTTTGCTCTGACCTAGTGAACTGATCTCCTGCTTTACCATGAAAAGAGACTGTCAGACATTGAAACAATGGCAGAACAATGGCTTTCCAAAGATGCCCGTAATTCCTCTCTGCAACCTCTGAGCTTGTTACCTTGCACAGCAAAGGGGTCACTGCAGATGAAATCAAGGGTATGAACCTTGAGATGGAGAGTTATCCTGGATACTCTGGATGGTCCCAGTCAAATCATTTGAGTCCTTAAAAGCATAGAAACTTTCCTGGCTGCAGTCAAAAGAGATGTGACAATAGAAGATGCTGGAGAGATACGAAGCATGAGAGGAGCTTGAGCTGCCATTTCTGACTTTGAAGATGGAGAAAGAGGGCCATCAGCCAAAAAAAGAAGCATCCTCTAGAAGCTGGTAATGGGTCCAGCTAGAAGCCAGTAAGAAAGCAAGTACTTCAGTCATAACCACAGAGACTGCCTTCAATCCTAAAGCCTCTCTAGGAGAACACAGCTCTAAGGACACCTTTATTTCAGACTGGTGATACTGGAGCAGAGGAATCATTTGAGCCTGTCAGATTTCTGACCTACTGTGAAACAATAAATGTTTATTGCTTAAGCTGTTAAATTTGTTAGGGAAGCATTAGGACACAAATACAAACTCATGCACTCTATTATGTTTTTGGTTTCATGCTTGATTGCTTTTGGAAAACTTCCAAAGTGAGAAATATATTATTTGATCTGTACTATTTTTGCAGTTAACACTCATTACAAAATTATTTCTCTAATGACTCTTTTCAGGTCTAAGGTTCTGGTTGAATAGTTTATTTGAGATTTAAAGCTCAGAGTCTCCTTCCTCCCTTCCTCTCTCCTTTTATTAGAGTGAAGGGTTTAGTGAGAGTTTACAAGTTTAAAATTGGCAGGGGTGGGGAGGAGTGGAATTGATGATGTCCCCACTTCTGGAAATGTTCAAAGAGGCTTTCTTAAACTTAACCTTTTTCATCTCGAGGATTTTTGTGATAAGGAATATTGCAATGCTCTGGAGACTGATTTTTTTTTTTTTTTTTAATAACCACAGCGTTTCCAGCCTTCTCTGTAAATCGGTTTGATTTTTACTATAGTTTATTGAGTTGCACTCAGCAGGGTTCAAGTGGAAGGCAATTTTACTGTTTCTCAATATCCCCCATTACATTTACCCTCTTGTCTCATTCTTCCTCTTTCTTGGATAAAATCTCCAGAAGATCCTAGAGTTTTTAAGAAGCTGCCAGGTGTGAAAACATAATCTTATTTTTCTGTAGTAACAAGTCCACTTCAACTAAGGGGCATCACACTACAGTCTTCTTTATCATGTCCCCTGCTTTGCTCTTCCAATCCTTTCTCCTAAAGCTGAAACCAGAGGAGGAGGTGGAAGGAGGCAGACTGATTAGACTAGTTTGAGTGTAATTAGGTATTGGTGCCCTCTGGGTGTGTCAGATGACCAGTTGCTTCTCTCCTGGGATGTTTCTGTGGGTCCCTTGGCGATTGTCTTCCTGGGATGTCCAGCTGCTGCCCCCGGCGCTTGTGGTATTTCCTCTATCCAGTCAGATTGCTCTCAAGGCCTAGCCCTCCAGCAATCCATCCTCTTATGCTAAGGTTAGCCTCCAGGCAGACTTTCTTAAGGAAAACTGGAAAGCTAGTCTAGAGGGTTCCCAGCAGACTACCTACCATGGGCCTCCTCTGATCCACAGAAAGAAACATAGTTCTGTTTTAATGTTCCTGGACGTTCTCTTTGTTCATCAAATTCTCTCCCTTCTCTTGGCTTTTGCCGGAACCTGCCAGTCACTTAGTTTCCAGACATAAGTCGGATTCTAATCTTTGTTTCCCTGAATATCAGTGCTCACAAGCCAAGCAGTCTTAGTGGTTCTCTTTAAGTCTGCCTCTCTTGAGAAGACTTCCTTAAGCTGAAATTTAGTAAGAGCTGGGATAACTCTTTATTTAAATTACCCTCAACCTCCCATCACTTACTGCCTACTGAATTAGAAAAACCACATTTGGGGCGGGGGGCACTTCCTTTATAAATGGTTCACTTTGATTTAACCATAAGGAGCATTTTATACTTATTATTCTCCACTTTGGGGCCTTGACCTAAATTCCCATGTAGAAAGAGCCGTATTTTGATATTCTATTACATTTCTCCAAATGTTCTGTTTCTAAGATAGTGTCTTGTAAAATAAATGTTAAAGTTCATCTGAAATCAGTGTAATTGTTAGTACTCTAAGAGAACACATTTAGAAAGTATCCGCCCAGCACCTGATCTGGCCGTTTAGTTTTATTAGAAGGGCAGGAAACGTAAGACTATTTCCTGAGGGAAGCTTCCAGATAAAGTTCTGCTGCCTGAGGTTGACTATCTACATAAATTCTTATATACCTTTGCATTGTCTTAAAATCCAATGGATTAAAGAAACACTTGAATCAGTCAACTCTTCCAAATATATGGAATTTGCTACTGTTTACTTAAGACTTCTTCTTTTTCAGAATATATATCATCCAGATTAATGAGGCCTAAACCTTCAGTACTTCTTTATCTAGATTCTTTATCTAGATTCATGATTCATGAACCAGAGAACTGATAACAAAAACAGGTAATTCATGTCTAATACAAGTGTAGAACCTCATTAGATTGAGAAAACAAAAGGAATTTACTGATTGAAAGGCTCATGAGATTAAAATTGATAACAAATGATGCTATATATCTTTATGAAACATGTAACATGAGATTCTGAACATAAGGGATTACTAAAATATTTCTTAAACAATTACACTTTATTAAAAGATTAAAAGGCACAGTGTTGGCAGGCATGTAATAAGACTGGAGGTTGGCTGTCACCCAGGAATATCTAACTCAGAGGCTGAATTTTAAAGCAAAATCTCAATACTCATATAAGCTCTGCATTATATACAGAGACTCTGATGTTAATTTTAAAAATTGCTGTAGTAAAATTCTATATATTGGACTCTATATAGAATTCTATAGCTTTCCCATTGGACTTATACTATACAATTAAAGAGAATTCTTTCAGGTAAGAGAAATTTGTCTAAATTAACACTTAAAAATAATACTTTTTAAAATATTCTGCTTTGAGTAGAATGTAGAGTATATTTTATAATGGGGCATCAACTCTACTTGTGAGATTTTTGGTGATAAGTAATATTGGCGTGAGAGGCTAAGAGCCAGAATATTTAAGTTCAAGTGCTCACTGTGCTATGTGTGAATGCAGAAACTGTTTCTTTTTATGTCTCTATTAGAGTAATAAAGTGCCTACTTCATATAGGATAAATAAATGAATACATATAAAGTGATCTGAATGGTACCTTGTACATTCTTAGCACTATCTGTGTTTATTATTATTATCATTACTAAATGAGACAATACCAAGTACAATGCTTAGAACAGAGACTGGTAAATAGTGAGCACATGGTAAGCTATTGAGCTCCTCTTGTGTACGCATATTTACATGAATATTTTTACAAGCAACTCCAGTTCCAACTTAAATATATTTAATGAAGAATCAGATTTCCTAGTGATTGTCATGATTTTTTTAACCATTCACTAGCTGACTGTTTTATTCATTTCTTATTCAAAAAATTTACCGAATAGTCTATGTCAAGCACTATGCTAGCCACTAGGGACTGAAGAATATTTCATATCAACAACAGAAAATGGGGTAGGGAAGAAAGGGGAGAGTCAGAGAATGGCAAAAATATAAACAAGGGCAAAGTGATAATGCAATACAAGATCTGGAATAAATACTTCTGAACAAAGCTACTCAGAGAGTGAAGAAGAATTTGAAAGCTCAGATGACTTAATAAATTCCGCATAAAACATTATAAGAAGTAGATTATTTAAAGATAGGAAAGACTTAGATATTTTTATAAAAGCTGAAGGGAAGTGACTGTCTGGGAGAAGGTATAGCTGCCCAAGAGAAGATTAGAGGCCATTTCTTTCAAGAATTATGAGAAGACATCAAGAAGGAGCAAGGAAGATACACACACACACACACACACACACACACACACACACGCATATGGATATATATATGCCAAATAGGTATTGAGATAAGATTTAAAAAGTGTGAAACTTGGACTCAGCCTATGGAGTGTAGATAAAAATTCAAATAGTGGTATAAGAAATGACCTTTGGGGGAAGCCTAGTTAAAAGAATAGATCAATGGAATACAAGTTAGGAGCTCTCAGTTCTAACTTGAGCCTGGCTGGGTGGCTCATGATTGGTCATTTCTGCTCTCTGAAGCTTAGTGTGCTCAAATGTAAAATCCACTTAAACTCTGAAAGTTCTAAATCCCCTTCAAACTTCAGAATTCTACAACAGGTGATGATTAGAAGAGTTCCACAAAATAGCAAAATTCTATTTCAAGTTGATTAGTAGAGACTTGCATTCAATGAGTGAGTACCAAAATGTACTCATCAGCTGGTTTGAAGTTCCTGTTAGTTCCTGTTAGGAAATGCTAACGGGTCTTTGGTAAGTTCAAAAAAAGCATTCCTCCCGCTGTTTTTGAGTTGGGGCTGGCAATTCTTTGCAAACTCTCTCTTGACAGCATGCTGACAAGTGCTATACTGATCATAGGTGAGCTGCCAAAGAGATCCAGAAAATGCAGAGAATCATTTTAGAAGACTGGCTGACACACAGAGGAGGGATGTCTCTTCTAGAAGGCATAACACCTATAATTTATGCATTATCTTACCTACATTGGAACCATAGTATTCACAGTCATATCCTGAGAAAAATACTCAGATTTATGATTTTGCCCAAATTGATGTAGTTAGTTAGTGGTAGAATCCTGGTTTGTAAGTGATTAGAAGTAGATACAATGCTTTATATTAAAGAGACTAAGATTCTGTAGTAGGAAATAAAGATCTGAAAAAATGATGACTTTTACTTTCATTCATATATAGTGACTTATTCCTTGTTCATATAAAATAAATTCAAGGATAGGCCTTCCAGGGAACGCAGAAGCTTTATATTGTTAGGGATCCAGGCACCTTGAATCTTTTTGCTCTACTGAATATGGCCTGCATATTAAAACTCACTGTATCACCCAAGAGAACTACTGGAGCTCCAGCCATTATATTTGCCTCCCAGGAAGCTTGAAGAAAGAAAGAGGGTAAGAGTGTTCTTGTCTTTCAAGGATGCTTGCTGACAATAATTTCTCCCTATATCTCATAGCCAAAATTTAACATAATCACTATGTCTAGCCACAAAGTAGACTGTAAAATTTAATCTTTTAGCTGTAAAGTAATGTGACTGACAAAAAATTGGTGTTCTTATAACTAAAGAATTAAGTATAGAAAGAGTCCTGGAAAATAATTAGCATCTTACTAGTCTTTCATTTTATCATATCAATTGTGGATTAGCTTGGGGCTCTACTCCATCTCATCTACATGCAATAATACAGGCTAGTAAAGTCTCTGCTACCAGGAATGTAGATGATTCCTGGGGCCAAGGAAGACAGCACATGTCACTCCTACTCACTTCCATTGGCCGCTAGAAGTCACATGGCCACATCTGATTTCAAGGAGGCAGAGAAATGTAATTTCATCATATGCTTTGATGCAGAAGAACAAGGGTATTTGTGAAGAGGTCTGAAACTAGCCGATGGGGCTTCTTCAGAGAACCAGTTAAGCTAAGAACCTGAAGGAACAGCTAAATGGCTACCCAAGAACTATCAACCACACCAAAGGCATGGAGAACTCTTCTAAAGGAAACTCAGGTGCTCTCCAGAATCACAATCTAATTCACCATTTAAAAGTGTAGATTTCTTGACACTAGCCTAAGTGAGTCTGATTCTGTAGGTTTTGGATGGGACAGATCTCTTCTTTAAAAAATATCTCAGAAGATTCTTAGGCATATAAAAACCCTTTGAGTAAAACTGCATAAAATGGGTATCAGAATAGCTAAATCAAATTTATAAAAAATGAAGCCCAATCAAAAATTCAAGGCATTTTTCGTATGAGGAAGGTGGAGGTGCTCCTAAGGTTGGGAGATGATAGGTTAATGTTTTCAACTATCCAAAGGCTAGAATATAATCCTGGTTCATTTTAGATTTGAGAGGATTTTAAAAAATAATTGTCGTTTAATTTTGGTTTATTTTTGCTTACCAAACTACTAACTCTAAAAGGTAAAAAATGGTTATAAACACTGGCTTTGGTGTCAGCAGACCTGTTCGTACCATGTATGAATATCAGATCCCCCAGTTACTTCTTATGTAAACTTGTGCAAATTTATACTTTGTCTGAAGTTGTTTTCTCAAAATAGGGATAATACTGTCCTCCTTACAGTTTTGTTAAAAAAAAATTAATGAAATACGGGGGGAAGGATGGAGGGAAGGGATAGTTAGGGAGTTTGGGATGGACAAGTACACAGTACTGTATTTAAACTGAATAACCAACAAAGACTTACTGTATAGCACATGGAACTCTGCTCAGTGTTATGTGGCAGCCTGGATGGGAGGGGAGTTTGGGGGAGAATGGATACATGCGTTTGTATGGCTGAGTCCCTCTGCTGCTCACCTGAAGCTTCATCGGCTATACCCCAATACAAAGTAAAAAGTTAAAAAAAAAAACAAAGCAGAGATAAAACTGTAATAAACAGAGTAAAAAAATGAAAATAACATATGTAAAATATTTAGCACCAGTATTTATTTCGCACAACTAAACACGAAGAGTTAGTTAGAAGTTAAAGAAATTTCAATGGTCATTGTAACATATTCAGTAATCTAAGGATTCTCTGAGCACTGGTGTTAAAGAAATTCATATTATTTAATCCAATGTTGGCAGTTTAAATAAATCTCAGTGCTGCATGCAAAATTCTTCTACTAATTTAGAATAATGAACTACTTCTTTAGGCCAAAGAAATAGAAGATACCCAGTATAGAATAACATTAGACTGCAAAAATTAATTCATTAGGTAAATATTTTCCTCATGCTGTTATTCTTCTGATAAGTGCTTGCAAAATCCATGGTAAGCAAAAATGTATATTATCTTGTTAAGTAAATCTACATGATATGGTGAAAGGAAATAAAATTTCTGAGTACTTTTTTCAAAGTATAAACTAGAACCAACATGAATAAACAGAAGCAGTTTTTGGCTGGGCAAGTGACAAACTGACTCAAGAACTGTGTAATCAGAATGAAAACGAAAACTATTGCTGTTGCATTTGTATCCACAGAGGCTCCACCCTAGTCACTGGTATCAATTCTACATCAGATGGCAAGAGAACACCATTAAGGCCTTGAAGCACAGCCAGTTCGGCTGCAACAAAGTTTAATGGCTGCCTCCCAACCGTGCTCAGCTGGTTATCTAACAATGGTGGACAACAAAAGCCAGATCCCTCCCCAGCTGCTGTCCACTACCTGAAACGGGCTGTCCCAAGGGTAGACAGATGGAATTCTATTAAAAAAAAAATCAAAAGAGAAAATTAAATAGTGCCATACAGTTTGCTGTTGACTGTGGAAAGACCATCATGGCTAACAAAGGAGGCAACTGTAGGTGTGTGCTGTGTTTTGACAGTAAATAGAGATGAAGAACTCACTTCCAGAAGGAGCAAAATTCAGGCAGTGAGGCAAAGTAGGAGGCAGAGATGGGTCTACAGAGAAGCAAATGAAGCTTGTAAGACATTTTCCATGGTACTAGACAGGGAGCTAGCATTTGGGTTCATAGGGTCATTCATTTTTGTAAAATTTTCAAAAGTATATTAATAGCAGTTGGTTGGGATCACGGTCTCTATCTATCCCATTTTAGTTTCCGTCATACTCACCTTTGTGTGGAGGGTAATGAAGCTGTCAAGGGCGTTTTTGAGGTCCAACTACAGGGAAGTTGAATTTACGTACGTTTAGTTTGGGTTTAACGGGATATATTTAATCACTTCTATTATTCAAATTCTTGCTACTTGTTTTGGTGAAGGAAAATTAGGAATACTCCTACTATCTGTTGGGAAAACTCAGACTACATCAACACGAAGAAGTCTGCATCAGAAACATGTCCTGTGCTCTGGGCCTGGAATAATGTAGGCAGTGGAGATGAAAGAGGCTAGTCTGTGGGAAACTCTCTTGGTTGTTAGGTAAAATGTAAAGTGGAAGAGTCACTTCCTTAAATTTCCTAGTCAAGTAGAAGTTCTCTGCTGTTAGGAAAACATTATATAATGGGTGGTATAAGCTTATAAAAGCACTATACATTTTCATGGAAACTACAATAAATAGGATTTATCACAATTCCTGTGTTTGGAGAGTCTAAGCTCATAGGAATACAGTAAATATGTCTGTGTAGGAAATCTCATATTTTAATTTAAAAAATTGGATCACCATACTAAAGGAAAGAAGTTTCTGCAGTCTCCCTGTAGAAAATATTATAAGGCATACCATTATGAAGAAGCAATCAAAGAATCTGCCATTATAATATGTAGGAAAATAAATCTAAATGATATGTCTCAGATATTTAATTAAATATAACTGTTTTGCTTTATTCTTTGAATTTTTGTTCTAAATAAATATTCATTTTGTAGCTAATTGTATATTCTTTTATTTAAAGAGGGCTCCCCTCAAAAGTTATTCTATTTTCCATCATTTCAAGTTTCCTTTCTTGCTGTTGTTCTATTAAGAGCCTGGCCTCTCTATGATAAAAGAAGTTATACTGATTTTCTTAAGAGGAATACTGATATATATACAAAAATTATGTATTCCATATCACTATATATCTTTGAAATGTTATCAAAGTATAAGATATATATTAAAAAGTATGAAGATAAGAAGATAGCATGATAAACTTACCAAGTTTCTCAAACTAAACATAATCATTTAACCTGTCCAAAGAAGAAAATTAATAGAATTTCAGATTCTCCACTGGTACTTCCTTAAGTCTCTCCACTCCCCTTCCAAAGGATAGTCATTTTTAGGACTTCCCTGGTAGTCCAGTGTTTAAGATTTCACCTTCCAATACTGGGGGTGCTGGTGTGATCTCTGGTTGGGGAGCTAACATCCACATCCCTCGTGATCAAAAAGCCAGAACATAAACAACAGAAGCAATGTTTAACAAATTCAATAAGGACCTTCAAAATGGTCCACATCAAAAAAAAAAAATCTTGAAAAAAAAAAGGATAGCCACTCTCATGACTTCTAATGCCATGGATCAGTTTTCCCCAGTTTTTCCCTGAACTTTATATAAAAGAAATTATGCAATATATATTCATTTGTGTCTGACTTTTTATGTCATTTTTTGTAGCTATAATTTGTTTATCCTCATGGTTGTATAGTGTTCCACTGTGTGAATAAATCATCCTTTATGTGATTTACTATTGATGAGAATTTGGGTAGTCTCCAGTTTGGAGCTACTACAGATGATACCCTTATGAATACTCTTGAATATGCATGTAAACACATGTACACATTTCAGTTGAGTATACAGACAGAATTGGACTATTGGCTTATAAATATCATCAAATTTTAAAAGCAAAATTACTTACCATGAGTTAGTTTTATTACTGTGTCTTTAAATCAAACCAACTTAAAACTTCTATGAATTCTTGAATATTATAATTTTGCTATTGAGTTAAAATTTTATCATACCTATAACGATAAGAAGATACTTTTTCTCAAATATGGTATAAGATGTTATATTTTATTTGAAAATGAATTAATAAGTAAATTGGAATTGGGTAGGCAGAAAGGAGGAGCTCTCAGGCCCTACTACTCATTGCCATCTGACAATGCAAGCCAGGAAGAGACCTATCTTGCATTGCCAACAGGAAGAAGGTTACTGCTTTGGTAACTTTGCTACTCCAGTAGAAGGAAGATTTTTCTCCTTGTCTGGCAATAGTCCAGCCAATGAGAGACTGTTACAACTCAGCCAATGAAAAACCACTAAACTTTGAAATCCCAGTTCCCTCCAATGGACTCTTTGTTTATAACAGCCCCTCTCAACTTCCCATTTCTTCCATAAGAAAGCATACCTCTCCTTGGCTTCTCTGAATTTGACTGTTTTTTTGTTATAGCATGCTTTCCCTGAATTACAATTCTCTGCTATTTCTGAATAAATCCATTTTGTTGGTAAAATAATTGGTTGTTCAGTTTTAAATTCAACAGTTTAAAAGCTCAAGGACATGGATAACCAAGATGAGTAGATAAGGCAGAAATAGAACACATAATTCTGAGTCTGGAATATTTTCTCTTTCATTGATGGTCAGAGAAACTTGGGGATTAGATAGGGTGACCCCAAATCTCATGTATACCCAGTGTCTTGATATACCTTTTTGGAGCATTCTTATGGTCACCTAGGATAAAGAAAACACTTGAGCCTCTGAAATTACCACTAAAATGCCAAAAGGTAGACAGATAGTCCTTGGCTGAGAGGGTAAGCAGGACACACCTTGGACTTAGGGGTTGAAGGCTAACAATTACTGGTAATTGTTCCATAGGTTTTGCAATCCATTGAGTCTCCTGCTTCTTCTCAGGAATGGTCTGCTTTGAGAGTCCCAGTCATAAACAAGGGAAAGAGAACAATGGAGCAGTGCCCAGACGTAGGGTGAACAGATGTGGACCATTTGCACGGGCATCGGGGACACAGAAAATTAAGAAGAAGAGAAGAAGATATGAAGTCTGGAATCATTAATTAGTAATGGAAAAACTAAGCCATGAGGACACAGGAAGCAGAGTTGTGAAAACAAAACAAAAAAATTAATAAACAGCAGAATCAACCACTTGCTTGCATTTTCATTGTCTATGGAACAGTAACTATGTGAAAAATTACCCCAGAATTAGTCTCCTTATCAGAGAGTTAAATTCTATGCAACAGTATACATTTCAAAATACAAATCAGCTGGGGTACTCAAAGAATTAAAATGACAGAAGCTGGAGAGTTCAGTATCCTTACTTAGCACATCTATGGTTTACAGCTCTATAATATTTTATTTGGGGCCAATGAACTCTGAAATAACCTTTAAAATGTTTATAGCTTCTTGCATCAGTTCAGTTCAATTTAATCGCTCAGTCGTATCCTACTCTTTGTGACCCCATGAACCACAGCACGCCAGGCCTTCCTGTCCATCACCAACTCCCTGAGTCCACCCAAGCTCATGTCTATCGAGTCGGTGATGCCATCCATCCATCTCATCCTCTGTCATCCCCTTCTCCTCCTGCCTTCGATCTTTCCCAGCATTAGGATCTTTTCCAATGAGTCAGCTCTTTGCATCAGGTGGCCAAAGTATTGGAGTTTCAGCTTCAACATCAGTCCTTCCAATTAAGACCCAGGACTGATCTACTTTAGGAAGGACTGGTTGGATCTCCTGCATAATGGATTCCAAGTCTTGTTTTTATTGTGTAGATTAACTCTGTATACTGAGAAATTAATTGCAAAATTGAGTGTTGGTATTAATAAAAGAAAGTGGATTCTCTGTTAACACTTAATAGATATATACTGTGCCTTGGAGTACAGAATGAAGCAGGGTAAAGGCTAATAGAGTTTTGCCAAGAGAATGCACTGGTGATAGCTAACACCCTCTTCCAATAACACAAGAGAAGACTCTACACATGGACATCACCAGATGGTCAACATCGAAATCAGATTGATTATATTCTTTGCAGCCAAAGATGGAGAAGCTCTATACAGTTGGCAAAAACAAGACTGGGAGCAGACTGTGGCTCAGATCATGAACTCCTTATTGCCAAATTCAGACGTAAATTGAAGAAAGTAGGGATAACCACTAGACCATTCAGGTATGACCTAAATCAAATCCCTTATGATTATACAGTGGAAGTGACAAATAGATTTAAGGGACTACATCTGATAGAGTGCCTGATGAACTATGGACAGAAGTTTGTGACATTGTACAGGAGACAGGGGTCAAGACCATCCCCATGGAAAAGAAATGCAAAAAAGCAAAATGGCTGTCTGAGGAGGCCTTACAAATAGCTGAGAAAAGAAGAGAAGTGAAAAGCAAAGGAGAAAAGGAAAGATATTCCCATCTGAATGCAGAGTTCCAAAGAATAGCAAGGAGACAGAAGAAAGCCTTCCTCAGTGAACAATGCAAAGAAATAGAGGAAAACAACAGAATGGGAAAGACTAGAGATCTCTTCAAGAAAATTAGAGATACCAAGGGAACATTTCATGCAAAGATGGGCTCTATAAAGGACAGAAATGGTATGGACCTAACAGAAGCAGAAGATATTAAGAAGAGGTGTACAAAAAGATCACAGAAGAACTGTACAAAAAAGATCTCCACGACCCAGATAATCATGATGGTGTGATCACTCACCTAGAGCCAGACATCCTGGAATGTGAAGTCAAGTGGGCCTTAGAAAGCATCACTACGAACAAAGCTAGTGGAGGTGATGGAATTCCAGTTGAGCTGTTTCAAATCCTCAAAGATGATGCTGTTGAAAGTGCTGCACTCGATATGCCAGCAAATCTGGAAAACTCAGCAGTGGCCACAGGACTGGAAAAGGTCAGTTTTCGTTCTGATCCCAAAGAAAGGCAATGCCAAAGAATGCTCAAACTAGCGCACAATTGCACTCATCTCACATGCTAGTAAAATAATGCTCAAAATTCTCCAAGCCAGGCTTCAGCAATACGTGAACCGTGAACTTCCAGATGTTCAAGCTGGTTTTAGAAAAGGCAGAGGAACCAGAGATCAAATTGCCAACATCCGCTGGATCATCAAAAAAGCAAGAGAGTTGCAGAAAAACATTTATTGCTGCTTTATTGACTATGCCAAAGCCTTTGACTGTGTGGATCACAATAAACTGTGGAGAATTCTGAAAGAGATGGGCATACCAGACCTTCTGACCTGTCTCTTGAGAAACCTGTATGCAGGTCAGGAAGCAACAGTTAGAACTGGACATGGAACAACAGACTGGTTCCAAATAGGAAAAGGAGTACGTCAAGGCTGTATATTGTCACCCTGCTTATTTAACTTCTATGCAGAGTACATCATGAGAAACGCTGGGCTGGAAGAAACACAAGCTGGAATCAAGACTGATGGGAGAAATATCAGTCACCTCAGATATGCAGATGACACCACCCTTATGGCAGAAAGTGAAGAAGAACTAAAGAGCCTCTTGATGAAAGTGAAAGAGGAGAGTGAAAAAGTTGGCTTAAAGCTCAATGTTCAGAAAACTAAGATCATGGCATCTGGTCCCATCACTTCATGGGAAATAGATGGGGAAACAGTGGAAACAGTGTCAGACTTTATTTTGGAGGGTTCCAAAATCACTGCTGATGGTGACTGCAGCCATGAAACTAAAAGACACTTACTCCTTGGAAGGAAGGTTATGACCAACCTAGATAGCATACTTAAAAGCAGAGACATTAGTTTGCCAACAAAGGTCCATCTAGTCAAGGCTATGGTTTTTCCAGTGGTCATGTATGGATATGAGAGTTGGATGGTGAAGAAAGCTGAGCGCCGCAGAATTGATGCTTTTGACCTGTGGTGTTGGAGAAGACTCTTGAGAGTCCCTTGGACTGCAAGGAGATCCAACCAGTCCATCCTAAAGGAGGTCAGTCCTGGGTGTTCATTGGAAGGACTGATGTTGAAGCTGAAACTCCAATACTTTGGCCACCTCATGCAAAGAGTTGACTCATTGGAAAAGACCCTAATGCTGGGAAGGATTGGGGGCAGGAGGAGAAGGGGACGACAGAGGATGAGATGGTTGGATGGCATCACTGACTCAATGGACATGGGTTTGGGTAGACTCCTGGAGTTGGTGATGGACAGGGAGGCCTGGAGTGCTGCGATTCAATGGGTCTCAAAGAGTCAGACACGACTGAGCGACTGAACTGAACTGAACTGAACTGTGTGTTAGGGTTGTTTGTGTATTGCATGCAGCAGATACTATTTAACTCCTGTTTAACACTGTCCCCTCCAACAAAAAAAATCTATTAAAGGAAGCTGAGGAAAACAAATGTTTCAATAACTTGCTCATATTCACGTGGTTTACAAGTGGAAGAAGCTTTGATTCAAACCAGAAAGCTGGACCCCTGAGACCAAATGCTCAGCCAAAATGTTATAACTCCATGAGTAAACTGAGCAGGTGAGGATTCAGGTAGTTCCCACAACAATCAACTGGTTACAGAAAACTTAAAGTAGGAGACTTAATGGAAAGAATGTAGCTATGGGAGCCAGACAAAATGAATTCATTTCTTCCACTTATTAGTTGCAAGATCTTAGACATTTAACTTTTGGGAACTTCTGTTTCTTTATACTGCCAATCAGAAACCTAGGCTAATATAGGCTCCACCATCTTTAACCCTTTTATCTTTCAAGCTTGCTCTCTTTACTTCTAGGTTAGCCATAAGGAGAGGAAAGGGGTATGAAGGAATATGCTTGCCATATTTTTTAGTTTTATAGGAGATTAACTGGAAGTGTGGAAGTGAAACTCATCATTCCTGTCCACATTTCCCTGGTGAGATCTTAGTCATATAGTCACTTCTAGCTGCAATGGAGGCTGAAAAATGTAGTCCATGTCTCAGCAGCTATACCCTAGCCACAACTCTATGACTCAGTATTATGGGCTCAATTATATTCCCCCTAAATTAATATATTAAAGTCCTAACCCCTAGAATCTCAGAATGTGACTGTTTGGAAACATCTTTAAAGAGATGATTAAATTAAAACAAGTCCATCAGGGTGGGCTCTAATCCAACATGATGGATGTCCTTATAAGAAAATTAGAACGCAGACACACAGAGAAGAAAGACGATGTGAAGACATAGGAATTACATAGCTCTCTGCAAGACCAAAGAGACAGCCCTCAGAAGAAACCAACTCAGCTGATACCTTGGTCTCCAACTTCTTGCCACCAGAATTAAAGACAATAAATTTCTATTGTTTAAGCCACTCAGTATATAGTACTTTGGTAGCCCTAGCATAGTCATATACCAAAGAGAAGGGACAGATTTGGGAGGATGAGCAGCAGTGCCTGTTTGCATTATGTGAACTATAAACTGGTTACTATCTTAATTCAGGCTTCTGTAACACACTGCCATGGCCTAGGTAATTCTTCATTTCTCACAGTTTTTGAGGCTAGAAATTGGAGATGAGGCTCCCAGCATGGTCAGGTTCTGGTGAGAGCTCTCTTCAAGACTATATACACTTGGCTACTCCTTGGATCCTCACGTGGCAGAAAGAGAGCTAGGTAGGCCACTGGATTCTTATAAAAGCACTAATCACATTCACCAGGGCTCCACCTTCATGAGCTAACTACCTCCCCAAAGGCCCCACTTCCAAATATCATCACACTGGAATTAGGGTTTCAGCATACAAATCTGGGGCTGACAGAACACAAACATTCAGTCCATAACAATCACTGCATATTTTACTGTACAGGGGAAAAATAAAATGGTACCCTCTGTTTGTAGGACATATATTAGCTATAATGATGCATTCCAATATGTGTGAGATACAGACAAATAAATCCTGTTTGATTCCTTATACAAGGTACCTAGAATGGTCAAATTCATAGAGTCAGACAGTACACTGGGAGATGCCAGAGGCTAGGGGGTAGCGTGGGTGAGGTGGTTGGAATGGGGAGAGTTAGTGTTTAATGAGGACAGAGTTTCAGTTTAGAAAGATGAAAAATTTGGGAGATGGATGATGGTGAGAATTACACAACAATGTGAATGTACCTAGTGCCACTGAACTATACAGTTAAATATGGTTGAAATAGTATGTTTTATAGGGTTTCCCAGGTGGCCCAGTGATAAAGAATCTGCCTGCAATGTGGGTTCAATCCCTGGGTCTCCTGAAGAAGGGAGTGGCAACCCACTCCAGTATTCCTGCCTGGAGAATTCCATAGACAGAGGAGCCTGACTGGCTATAGTCCACAGGGTCACAGAGTTGGACACGACTGAGTGACTAACACTACTACTAATATGTTTTATATTATATGACTTTTACCACAATTAAAAAACATTAAAAAAAATAACAATTACAATACCACCCATGAATTTAGTTAGAAGTCATAAATCATTTAAGGTTCTTTAAAAACAGAGACCCCCTGATTAGTCCCCCTGCCCTTTAGGAGTCAGTGAGAAGGAAATGGCAACCCACTCCAGTATTCTTGCCTGGAGAATCCCAGGGACGGCGGAGCCTGGTGGGCTGCCGTCTATGGGGTCGCACAGAGTCGGACACGACTGACGTGACTTAGCAGCAGTAGCAGATCTTCTTAAAACATAGATTATTCTACTCTTCTCTGTGAAAACTTCGAATAATTTCCCATTTCATCCAGCACAAAATTGAATGTCTTGTTGTCTTACAAGGACTGATGGGGTCTGGCCTTCCACCAACTCCAACCTTGGTTTCTATGATGCTTCTCCTCATTCATTTTGCTCCAGACACATTGGCGTTCCAAGTATGTTTTCACCTCAGGGCTTTGCTGTTTTCTTTTTGGGAATACTGTTTTCCAAGAGAGCCATATAACTCACTTTTTTATTTATTTTGCATGTCTTCTTGAAAGCTATTTTCTCTCCTGAATGCAATATTGCAACAGTTCCCATGTCTATGCAGCACTCTTGTCACCCTTATTCTGCTTTGTTCATCCCTGCAACACTTGCCGTTACCTAATATAACATTAGTGTTACCTAATATATGACTGGGTGAAGAATCTGTCTGTCAGTGTAAGAGACCCAGGTTTGATTGCTGGGTCAGAAACATCCTCTGGAGAAGGGAACGGCTACCCACTAGAGTATTCTTGCCTGGGAAAGCCCATGGTCAGAGAAGACTGGCAGGCTATAGTCCATGGTGTCACCAAGAATCACGACTGAGCAACAATAAATATATCACTTACATATTTATCTGCGTAGTCTGTTCTGCATTCTAGAATGCACCATGAGTTCTCAGAGTTTGGTTTGTTCCCTGCTGTATCCCCAGCATCTGGAACAGCTCAGATAAATCTCTATTGAAAGATATTTTCAGATATCTATACAAAGATTTTTTTTGTGTGTGGCACAGAAAAACCTGAATTGTAAACCAAAAGATGAACAATCTTAAAGAGATTCAGAGAGGAGCCAAAGAAAACTGAGGATGATTATGGAAGGCATTTACTTTTAGTATCTCCAAATAATCAAAATATCTTTTTGGACCCTTTTGTCTGCATTGTAAGTCAAATTAAAGGCATCTAAAGAGTGAGGACCATTTAATCTATTTTACACATTTGTTGTTTAGTTGCTAAATTGTGTCTGACTCTTTTGTGACCCCATGGACTGCAGTCTTCCAGGCTCCTCTGTCCATGGGCTTTCCCAGGCAAGAATACTGGAGTGGGTTGCCATTTCCTTCTCCAGGGGATCTGCCCAACCGAGGGATCAAATCTGTCTCCTGCCTTGAAAGGCAGATTCTTTACCACTGAGCCACCTAGCAAATCCTTAGAGTCCTAATTACATTGTGAAGGCCAATAAGTCTGATACTAGTCCAAGGCTCAGTTATTTTCTTTTTTTTTCCTGTGGAAACTTTAAAATTTTACTCTTTATACTTGAAGTTCAAAAATTTCATCAGGATGTGTCTGAATATGCATGTATTTCCTTACTCCCGATCAAAGACATTTCCCTTGGAACACTCAGATCTCTCTTCAGTTCAGGGAATTTTTCTATTAACTGCTTATATCTATCTATTTTATTATTTCCTCTTTCCATTGTTTAGAAAGTTATTGAATCTTCTAACATTCTCCTCTATGATTCTTAACTTATTTATCTTCAATATTTTTTTTATGTTTTTGTCTTCTGTGTGACCTGGGAAGTTTCCTTAACTTTATTGCTCACATTAATTTGGCCTTCAGTTCTATCCATTTTGCTGTTTGACTCATATGTATCGGTATGCTTGTTTTGTTCTACAACTATATTTTTGTTTTCTAAGAACTCTTTTCTTTTTACTCTCAGACTACCTTTTCCCTAAGCAGCTTGTACTTGATTCATGGCTTCAATAGCCTCTTTAGTTTTTCTGAGGATGTATTAAAATGCTTACATTTCCAACAGGTCAGCTCTTCTGTTAGATTATCTTTTATGATATTGGCTTTCCTTAAATGTATGCAAATTCTTTTTCCTTACAGATTTGAAAATGAAAGATTGCATTGATTTGTATACATAGCTAGTACTGCTGCTGCTGCTGCTAAGTTGCTTCAGTAGTGTCCAACTCTGCGCGATCCCATGGACTGCAGCCTACCACACTCCTCCATCCATGCGATTTTCCAGGCAAGAGTACTGGAGTGGGTTGCCATTGTCTTCTCCAATAGCTAGTACAGGTTTTCTTAAAAGTTGTGTGTGTCTGGTTTCTTACCAGCCCATCCTCCCAAATGATGGGGAAATCTGATAGATGCTGAAGTGAAAAAGGCAAGATTATGCTGAGTGACATGCTCTAGCTGGCAGGCAAGACAAGGACCTCTTCCAAATGCCACAGTACAAAAGGTGGAACACTCAAGTATATTTCACCGCTGTGTTGAGCCATAATTCCTTTCTGTCTTCACTCATCTCATGTCTGTGTAGGTTTAAAATCACCCAGATTGTGCATTATTTTGTTTCCATGTTTCATTTTTACTATCCCTTCATCCACCTCTCTAGGGTCAACAGATTCTCCCTTTTGTTTTGAAAGCTGTTATCCTTAGGTTTTTATCCTGGAGGTGAACTTCAGCCAGCTACCCTATGTAGAACCTAATCAGGTTGTTTCATAATCCTTTAAATTAACCATTACAATAGTCGAATTCTGCCACCCTCTCCTGTGCTTGTTTCAGGTTTCTCAGTTTTGACTTCCTTCTCAACTAGATCTCCAAACTTCCACTAGTCTGCTGATTCACAGATTTCACTTTTTTCAGCACAACTGTGGATCTTGAAAAATCTATCTCCTCTCTTGTCTCAAGAAATGTTGGAACACAAAGAAAGTAAATGTATATATTTGCCCACTATCTTGAGCCAGAAAACTTACATTTTCTGTGCTCATTTGTAACAACCTTACACTCCACCACACACTCATATATTCGGAGGCAGTTATCAACTTTTCTGAGTTTTTTTGAAACGCCTTTGTCTTCTTTATAGTGACATGGACACAAGCTCATAGCCTGTACTATGTCACAAATAATGATTTTAGTACTTCCCTGTTTTACTTATGCTTAGTCATCCCACCTCTAGATGATTAGCATAATATCCAAGGCAGCAGGATGATTTTTGTGGGCCTTGGCAGGATGGCATCTTTGTGGGTCTCTAAAGGTACACGAGTAGGCCCTGTGTTTCCTGTGTCTGATGGATAAGTTGGCCCTGAGAATATTCCTAGCTTAACCTTTACAAGTTTCTTTTTATTCATAGAAGTGTGTGTGTGTGTGTGTGTGTGTGTGTGTGTGTGTGTGTATAAATCTTTGACTTTCTAGTACATATAGGCTAAAGCTGAAATTCTTTTAATGCTTTCTCAGTTAATATTCAAACCCTTCATTACTTATTCTACATTATTTTTCTAACCATACTTTCCACAGATTTTTAACCCAAGTCCTCCACCCTAGTTAACTTCCTGACCTCTTGAACAAGATTGCACCTTTATCACTTCTATTCATCTGCCCCCGATACTCTTTGGGTCTATACTCACGCTTCTTCCCCCCGCCCCCCCCCCCCCCCACACACACCAAATTCTCCTTTATTTACCAATCTTAAGTCCATATATTGGGTTGGCCAAAAAGTTCATTTGAGTTTTTCTGTAAGATGTTATGGAAAAACCCAAATGAACATTTTTTTTCTCAACCCAATAATATGGAGTGTGATTAAGAGTATGGACCCTGGAGTCGATAAATTCATATTTACTATGTATAAATTGTACAAGTTATATGAATTTTATGTGCCCCAGTCTTAACTATAATAAGGGGCAAATAATTATTCCTACTTAAAGGATTTGGAAAGGGTAAGACAATACGAAGAACTATGAATAAAACGTTAAGCACTTATAATGTGCTGTTTACTTGTCTGAGTACTTTACATATAGTACATGGAAAGAGTTTAACATGGTGCACAAAATACTCAAGGATTCTATTATTTTCCTTCAATATTAACATGGCAAATACTACTTTAAAAAATTCTTTCTGGACAACATCAGCTACAGGGATTACTTTTTCCTCTGATTTCCTGCAGCATGTATTATGCATATTCTTCATCCAATAGTTAGTATTATGATTTAAAACCAGAGACAGTGGTTCATAAATCATCTTTGAATCCCTTGTTCACCTTGTCTGAGCCTTGCAGACTGAAGAAGTCCACTATGCATCTGTTGATTGATCGCTTTATTGATTTTATGATTTCTTCATGTCCAGCAGCCAAAAGTCCACTCAACTTCCCTATATTTGGAGAAAGCATCAGTGTGGTTGGCAGCAGTGGCCCATCACAAAGAACCACCTTGCAAGTTCCCATTCAACTTGCTTAGCTATTAGCAGGACTTTGGCCTCAGTACGAGTATGGAACTGAATCTGAGGAGTGTGCATTTCCTCACATATGGTTACTGGAAAACTGTTCTCCTACCATCTTTGGAATGCTAAAGCCACCCAAGAGGAGGGGACAGGTGGCAGATTTAATGGTGCAATTTGCCTCTCAAATGCTATAAATTATCGCCAAAATAATTCCCTTAATCAGAAGTGACAGTGGTTAAAATACCACGATTAGTCATCTTTACAAAAGATTTATTCTCTGAGTTACTCCCCTTGAGCTAATTGCAAATCCTCAGCCTAATTTTTCTTTAAACAGTGGTGATTTATTTTCTGCTGGATAATTAGAGCAAAGGACAGAGCTAGAGTAGAGGAGAGGGAGGAAAGGCCTAGAAAGGGGGAAAGGGCTTCGTAAACCAGATGTGAGCAGAGGAGAAGATGAGTTGTGCCTCCTTCACCACCTGGTTCTGTTTGGAAGTCACAGAGCTCTCTGGAGTAGAATGTAACCTAGCGGTTCTAATTTTGGTTAGATTGCAAAAATTAGAAGTACTTAGATTTCCGTTCACTCCAAGCTATAAAATTTTGCCCAATTTATCGTATGTTCACGAGATATGTGTAGAAGAATTACTATTATTGAGTGTTCTTTATAAATTTCTTATAGGCATTTCTAAAGCAACGGACCATATATACGGCAATGCTGTCTATCTACCTCTATTATCTCAATAGCCACAAATCTGATTTCTAATCTTTGTTAAGGCTGGATGCAGTGAAAGGAGACAAGCTCCGAGCATATTCACTACTGAGAGGTGTTCTGTGAAGGAGATGCTACACTGCAGTAATTGGAAACAAGGCATGACAGTCACACAGCCTTGGGTAGAACTGTGGTCCCATGTTTTGTGCCCTTGCACAAATCTCATAACTCATTGGAACCTCAATTATTTTCACCATAACATGGGAAAACAGTAAATAACTTAATGTCTTGTGAAGATTAAATGTGATCATGTTTGTGGAGCCTCTGAGGCAGTGTCTGGGGTGGCCTCCTTGAATTTAGTGGTGGCGGTGGTGTCAGGAGCTTCTTTTTCAAGTCTGCTAGTCTCCATGGAGAATGCAGAGATGTAAGTGCCACTCCTCGAGGAGCTTCTAGACCCCAAGGGGAGAGCAGAAAAGTATGTGAATGACTATACTAGTTGATGTGCAATAATCATCATGAGAAAAAGACACAGAGAGAGGGTGTTGCCAGCTGTAACGGTCAGAAATGGTCTCATGGAATTGTTCTTAACTGAGCTGGCCCATTGACTTTGGTTTTTTCTAAATCGAGTCAAGAGGCAACTGCCGCTCCTAAGATGTCTAAAGTCAGACACTTTCAGAGCCCTCCAAATGTATCTAAATCTCTTCTTGTGTGTGGTTACAACAGTCCAGTGTCTCAGATAGCCCTTCACTGTGGCACATTGGTGGAAGGAAACCCCTTTCTGGTGCCTCAGAACTAATTTGTTACTGAGAGAATGAATGTGTTATTCGCTCAGTCGTGTCTGACTCTGTGACCCCTTGGACTGTAACTTGCCAGGCTCCACTGTTCATGGAATTCTCCAGGCAAGAATACTGGAGTGGATTGCCATTTCCTTCTCTAAGAGATCTTCCTGACCCAGGCATAAAACCCAGGTTTCCTGCACTTCAGGCAGATTCTTTACCATCTGAGCCCCTAGGGAAGCCCATAGCTAAAGTTAAATACTTTTCCATGTGCAGCAGATTCAAAGCTGCCACTGAGAGTGGATACTACATGACAATATTACCAGGTTTCTTCTTCAGGATACCAAACCTCATCCTGTAGTCAGAAAGCTTGTTGGCTACAAACACTGTTGGCCACATGTTGGCCATGTGGAAGTCACTGCTTAGCTCCGAGTTTCCAAATAGAAGTTTGTCAGCTCATATCAGAAGGATTAGGCTTGACAGCCAGATCCTAGTGGCACAGAGAAACATAGGAAAACTTTGTATCTTGCTCCAGTGTGGTCGGGGAAGAATGGGGGTTTCTGACAAAGCAGTAGAGAGGCTGAGGTGGAGGGAAGTCCCCTGGAGACTGGACCAGGGGGCTGTACCACCAAATCCTGGCCACCCCAGTCCAGAGAACTAATGAAAGCATTTCTGAAACCCCCAAGGGAAGTGCAGATATGCTGATTGAGCTGGGGGACACTAAGGAAAACAAAACGCAAATTCCACAGCTGCAGCGTACCGAGCATGCCTGTGGCAGGGATGGACCAACAGCAGCAGCAGATGCAGCAAGACAGAGAACATCACAGATGGGGAAAATATCATCCTTGTGGCTTTGTATGTAAAGAGTATGGTACTAAGTGCTTTCCTAAGTTCTCTTACTGAATCCTCACAATAATCCTCCAAAGTTGCTGCTCTTAATATACCCATTCTACAGATGAAGAAAGAGGAGAACCAAACAAAGTGAAAGTAATCAGCCTATGGTTGCATAGCAAATAATAATAAAGTTGAACCCAAACATCTGGCTCAGGAGCTGCCCTTGGCCCCAGGAATAGGTATCACATCCAGGGAGACATTGAGGAGAAGAGGAAAGGGAAAAGCCTCTTGGATTGAGTGACTTTGCTTAAAAGAACATTCATTTTAAACCAGAGGGGACCCAGACATCTTTGAACTTCAATCCAGGACTTTTATATATATATATATAAAAATATATATATATAAATATATTTATATATATATATATATATCTTCCAGGTATCTAACTGTACATGCTCAATCTTTCCTCCAGCTTCTTAATCATATAGACTGTTCTATGTGACCTATAGTTATAACAGTTATAGCAACAGTTTTACATTCTTTTTAAATTGAAGTATAGTTGATTTACAATGCTGTGCCAACCTCTGCTGTACACCAAGGTGATTCAGTTACACACATATGTGTGTGCTCAGTCACTTCAGTCATGTCCAACTCTTTGCGACCCTATTTGACCAGACAGGCTCCTCTGCCCATGGGATTCTCTGGGCAAGAATACTGGAGTAGATTGCCCTGCCTTCCTCCAGGGGATCTTCCCAAGCCAGGGATTGAACCCACATCTCCTGTGTCTCCAGCATTGCAGGCAGATTCTTCACTGCTGAGCCACCTGGGAAGCCCCATACACTTATATACATTCTTCTATAACAATTTTAATGTCCTTGCCTATAATTTTAGCATCTCTGTCATTTCTGAAACTGTTTATATTGATTGATTTTTTTAACATATTATGAGTTATTTCAAACGTGATGTTATGATTTATAGTGAGGAATATATATTTGATCTTTATCCCTGCTCTGATATAGGGCTCCTAAAACCCTTGATTTCCTAAGTGATAAGAATGAGGTAAATGTGTCTTTTATTATTTATAACAAGCTCCTTTCAACCATACCTGAATTTATGTTATAAGGTTGATTTATGGAAAGCTCCTCAGGAAAGGGAACCAACCCTGTAATTAACAGATTAGAACTTTCAGCCTCGTATCCCAGAGTCAAAGGAGGTGAGAAGTGATGAAGGTTGAGTTCAGTCACCAATGGCTGATGATTTAATCAACAATGCTTTTGAATGAAGCCTTCATAAAAATTCAAAAGGACAGAGTTGGAGAGCTCCTGGGTTGGTAAACATGGAGGTGACGAGTGAGTGATGCAAAAGAAAGAGCACAGAAGCTCCAAACATTTCTGGCCCTATTATCTCTTCTATCTGGCTAATCCTGAGTTACAGACTTTCATAATAAACCAGTAATCCAGTAAGTAAAATGTTTTTCTGAGTTCTGCAAGCTGCTCTAGGAAATTAATTGGACCCCGAAAGGTGTCTTGTGAACCTCTGATTATAGCAGTTGGTCAGAAACACAGGTAACAACCTGGACTTGAAATTAACATCTGAAGTTGGGCAGGCGCAGCCTTGTGGGACTGAGCCCATAAGTTGTGAGATCTGACACTATCTCCAGGTAGACAGTGTTGTAACTTAGTTGTTCACAGGACATCCAGCTGGGGAAGGGGAAACTTCTTGCTTGGGAGGGGGAACTCAACACCTTTGGAAGACAGAGTTTCAGAAGTGAAGTATTCTGTGACTAGAGTACTGAGACTAGAGAAGATAAATGGGAGGGTCTTCCTTTACATTCACATATTGCATAACTGGTCATTATTTACTGGATACCAGACACGGTGAGTACTAGTATTAGATATTTTTGTATTTCCATTAACATTTCCTGGTCTTTAGTCTTGGATGCAACTGAGCAACTTGTAAACAGCTTGAAACTTATGAGCCTTGCTTTTAAGACTCATTAGGCAGGTTCTTCTTCTAACAGAAGCAGAAGATATTAAGAAGAGGTGGCAAGAATACACAGAAGAACCATACAAAAAAGATCTTCATGACCCAGATAATCATGATGGTGTGATCACTCACCTAGAGCCAGACATCCTGGAATGTGAAGTCAAGTGGGCCTTACGAAGCATCACTATGAACAAAGCTAGTGGAGGTGATGGAATTCCAGTTGAGCTATTTCAGATTCTCAAAGATGATGCTGTGAAAGTGCTGCACTCAATATGCCAGCAAATTTGGAAAACTCGGCAGTGGCCACAGGACTGGAAAAGGTCATCAGTTTTCATTCCAATCCCAAAGAAAGGCAATGCCGAAGAATGTTAAAACTACTGCACAATTGCACTCATGTCACACGCTAGTAAAGTAACACTTAAAATTCTCCAAGCCAGGCTTCAGCAATACGTGAAGCACGAACTTCCAGATGTTCAAGCTGGTTTTAGAAAAGGCAGAGGAACCAGAGGTCAAATTGCCAATATCTGCTGGATCATTGAAAAAGCAAGAGAGTTCCAGTGAAACATCTATTTCTGCTTTATTGACTATGCCAAAGCCTTTGACTGTGTGGATCACAATAAACTGTGGAAAATTCTGAAAGAGATGGGGATACCAGACCACCTGACCTGCCTCTTGAGAAACCTGTATGCAGGTCAGTAAGCAACAGTTAGAACTGGACATGGAACAACAGACTGGTTCCAAATAGGAAAAGGAGAACGTCAAGGCTGTATATTGTCACCCTACTTACTTAACTTATATGCAGAGTACATCATGAGAAACACTGGGATGGAGGAAGCACAAGCTGGAATCAAGATTTCTGGGAGAAATATCAGTCACCTCAGATATGCAGATGACACCACCCTTATGGTAGAAAGCGAAGAAGAACTAAGAGCCTCTTGATGAAAGTGAAGGAAGAGAGTGAAAAAGTTGGCTTAAAGCTCAACATTCAGAAAACTAAGATCATGGCATCGGGTCCCATCACTTCATGGCAAATAGATGGGGCAACAGTGGAAACAGTGGCTGAGTTTATTTTTCTGGGCTCTGAAATCACTGCAGATGGTGATTGCAGCCATGAAATTAAAAGACGCTTACTCCTTGGAAGGAAAGTTACGACCAACCTAGATAGCATATTAAAAAACAGAGACATTATTTTGTCAACAAAGGTCCATCTAGTCAAGGCTATGGTTTTTCCAGTGGTCATGTATAGATGTGAGAGCTGGACTATAAAGAAAACTGAGGGATGAATTTATGCTTTTGAACTGTGGTGTTGGAGAAGGCTCTTGAGAGTCCCTTGGACTGCAAGGAGATCCAACCAGTCCATCCTAAAGGAGATCAGTCCTGGGTGTTCACTGGAAGGACTGATGTTGAAGCTGAAACTCCCATACTTTGGCCAACTCATGCGAAGAGCTGACTTATTGGAAAAGACCCTGATGCTGGGAAAGATTGAGGACAAGAGAAGAAGGGGATGACAGAGGAGGAGATGGTTGGATGGCATCACTGACTCAATGGACATGGGTTTGGGTTGACTCTGGGAGTTGGTGATGGACAAGGAGGCCTGGCATTCTGTGGTTTGTGGGGTCGCAAATAGTCGGACATGACTGAGTGACTGAACTGAACTGAACTAGGCAGGTTCAGTCCTTGGACTGCAAGGAGATACAACCAGCCCATCCTAAAGGAAATCAGTCCTGAATACTCTTTGGAAGGACTGATGTTGAAGCTGATACTCCAATACTTTGGCCACCTGATGCAAAGAACTGACTCATTGGAAAAGACCCTGATGCTGGGAAAAATTGAAGGCGGGAGGAGAAGGGGACGACAGAGGATGAGATGGTTAGATGGCATCAGCAACTCAATGGGCCAAGTTTGAGTAAACTCCGGGAGTTGGTGATGGACAGGGAGGCCTGGCGTGCTGCAGTCCATGGGGTTGCAAAGAGTTGGACATGACTGAGCAACTGAACTGACTAACTGACTGAGGCAGATTCAGACCAGCCTTTAGAGCTGATTTTTGTTACCAAGGCACTTTCATAAGAACTATGAGATTTTTCACACTGGCTAGTGGGAACTCAAAGTTTTCCTGGTTCTCTGCGAGCTCCAGGAATTCTTATCTCTGCTCCTTTGCAGTAACTTTATCTGTAAGCTTGAGTAGTTTCCTTCTCACATGTGCTGATTAGTACTGAGCTCAAGCCTTGAAAGGGACCCTCTGTAGATCTATTAACTCTCTGCAATGTTCTGCTTTCTGGGAGTCTGTCCTGAAAACATTAACCAACTTGTCTTCCCCAGATTCCCAACTCTATCACCTCAACTTAGGTAGAGCTCCAAATTCCACCTGGGTTTCCTCTCTCTACACTGCATTCTGGAAACTCCTTCCAGGTTGTAAACTGGGACAGTCTTCAGGCTCACCTGATTTGCGGCCCCTTTTCCCAGGCATCACCTGCTCTGCCTGGCATCCAATGTCTGAAACAGTTGTTACATGTTGTTTTAGAGTTTTGTCAAGCATTTTTTAGCTTTGTAGTTTCAAGTAGGAGTGTAAATCTAATCCCTGTTATTTTCTCTTAACCCAAAGCAAAAATCCTCCTCATTAATGCCACTTTTAATTCTTTTTAGTCTGATATGCTTAGCATGGAAAAGGGAAGTTGCAAGTAGATAAGAGAGTCTTAATTTGGGGTATGCATGTGGTTGCATATTGCACAAAGGAATTTTATATGGCACAAATGGAGAGGCAAAAGATGAAAACTGGGAAATTGCTAGGGCCAATAGCTGTTTTGTTATTTCTCTGAGGGTCATGCATCTAACTTTATATTCTAATGCAATCAAGGTCATTCTCCAACAGTAAGTTCTAACACTTATCCTAAGTTTCTTGATCTGACATATCCTATTTAGTCGTATAAATTCTTCCACATGAAAGTCACATGATATTTTTCTATAAGAGTTTTATAGAAGTTCTTTATTACTGAATTATAAACTACGAACCTAATTCAATCGCCTAGAGAGTATGTGAAGATTTACTAATAGAGTTTGACACACTTCCCCTTTCATTACCCTGAGTGTCAATACATAGACAACTGTGTCTTTTGACAATGATTTTGATACACTTATAACCTAAATTTTTAGCCAAGTGAAAATGAACTTCTTTCTAAAGAGATTATGGTTTCTGCTGAGAGTACAGAAAATCTTAGCAAGCTAAGCACTTGCCCGCTATTCTTTTATACACTACTGGGAATTTAATTGATTCAGTTCAGTCACTCAGTTGTGTCCGACTCATTGTGACCCATGGAATGCAGCACGCCAGGCCTCCCTGTCCTTATCCAACTTCCGGAGCTTACTCAAACTCATGTCCATTGAGTCAGTGATGCCATCCAACTTTCATCCTCTGTTGTCCCCTTCTCTTCCTGCCTTCTATCTTTCCCAGCATCAGGGTCTTTTCCAATGAGTCAACCATTTGCATCAGGTGGCCAAAGTATTGGAGCTTCAGATTCACCATCAGTCCTTCCAATGTATATTCAGGATTGATTTCCTTTAGGATGGACTGGTTGGATCTCCTTGCTATCCAAGGGACTCTCAAGAGTCTCCTCCAACACCACAGTTCAAAAGCATCAATTCTTCAGCACTCAGCTTTCTTTATAGTCCAACTCTAACATCCATACATGACTACTGGAAAAACCACAACTTTGACTAGACAGACCTTTGTTGGCAAAGTAATGTCTCTACTTTTTAATATGCTGTCTAGGTTGGTCATAGCTTTTCTTCCAAGGGGCAGGCGTCTTTTAATTTTGTGGCTGCAGTCACCATCTGCAGTGATTTTGGAACACAAAAAAATAAAGTCAGCCACTGTTTTCCCATCTATTTGCCATGAAGTGATGGGACTGGTTGCTGTGATCTTAGTTTTCTGAATGTTGAGTTTTAAGCCAACGTTTTCACTCTCCCCTTTCACTTTCATCAAGAGGCTCTTTAGTTCTTGCTTTCTGCCATAAGGGTGGTGTCATCTGCATATCTGAGGCTATTGATATTTCTCCCGGAAATCTTGATTTCAGCTTGTGCTTCACCCAGCCCAGTGTTTCTCATGATGTCCTCTGCATATAAGTTAAATAAGCAGGGTGACAATATACAGCCTTGATGTACTCCTTTTCTGATTTGGAACCAGACTGTTGTTCCATGTCCGGTTCTAACTTTTGCTTCTTGACCTGCATACAGATTTCTCAGGAGGCAGGTCAGGTGGTCTGGTGTTCCCATCTCTTGAAGAATTTTCCACAGTTTGTTGTGATCCACACAGTCAAAGACTTCGGCATAGTCGATAAAGCAGAACTAGATGTTTTTCTGGTGTTCTCTTGCTTTTTTGATGATCCAGCGGATGTTGGCAATTTGATCTCTGGTTCCTCTGCCTTTTCTAAAACCAGCTTGAACATCTGGAAGTTCACGGTTCACGTACTGTTGAAGCCTGGCTTGGAGAATTTTGAGCATTACTTTACTAGCGTGTGAGATGAGTGCAATTGTAGTTTGAGTGTGGTAGTTTGAGCATTCTTCGGCATTGTCTTTCTTTGGGATTGGAATGAAAATTTACATTTTCCAGTCTGTGGCCACGGTTGAGTTTTCCAAATAATTGATTAAATGGACTTAATTAAAGCAGAATGGCTTTTCATTCCCATGAATTTATTTTACTTAGCTATAATTATTACTTTTCCTTTAAGCTACTGTGCCATTTTTGTAACATATTTTTAAATGTATTATTAAAAAACAATTTTTCTATAACTTTATCATTTAAAAGTGTATTCCATTATTTAAATAATTTTATTACATTTTAATAAGAGTCAAAAAATAGAATCTTGTACAAGAGAATGTGATACACCTAATGTGAATAGCAATAAACACCAAGACTTACGGAAAATTTTCTATATGTAAGCATCCAGTTACAAGTTTGTAAGCTCTTGTTCTGAATATTTATTTTGCAAGAATTCACAGCAATTTAAATTCATAAACCTGTTATGTATGCAGCCTAATACCTGAAGACACCAGTACAGGCATAAATTTTTCCTCCATTTCTCAATATTTGAGTTCCTATTGTTACTATGTGTTGGATACTGACACTGTTGAGACATACAGATATGGATCTATAGAGATATATTTATTTTTAAATATATAAATTCATGAGTAAAGCTGTGAGGTGACTACTGCTAATTAAAATAACTAAGTCATGTCCTGGCACATGTAAAGGCTTGAGTCTGAACCTAGGCTACTAATATTTGTCCCTGAGTCTTTAACCAGAGGAGCAGTAGGTAATCCTACTGAATACTCACTCTGTGTTTCCCACAGTTCTAGGTGTTTTACGTACATCAACTCATGTAATCTTCACAACAACACTTGAAGGTAAAATAGACTTATTATTTCCATTTTACAGAGGATGAAATTGAAGCCCCAAGAGGCAGAGGAACTGCCCAAAGACATATGACTGGTCAGTGGCAGAGCCCCAATCAAGACAGTCTCACTCCTGAGCCCACCTTCTCCAGGATTGCCCCCTGCAAGACTCCCTGAGCACACCCCTTCTTCTAATGGCAGATGTACCTTCCACCAAAGGGAATCTACGGCTTTTCTATTTCTGCCCTTTTAGGTAAAGGCTTGGGTTAATGGCAAAGGTTCATTTGTCATCACTATGTTCAAAGCAATCCCATAAAATTAGAATTATAGAAACTTAGATATTTAGTTCAATCTCTTCATTTTACCAGTGAAGAAAATGAGGCCCAGTGCGGTTAAAAATTTTGTCCAAGGTTAAATACAGATTTCCAATTTTTGTCCAAACAGGGAATTTGGCAGAGTGCTGAGGTGTCTTGTACAACAAATATTGAATGCTCTTGCTCAACAAATATTTGTGGAATTGAATTGGAAGTCAAACTCTTCCTTGAGATTAGATTAGCGCAAAGCACCACGGTTAAAAATGTAGATCATCTCCACTTGATTGGCTCTGTGCCTTAAGTATTGGTCTTCCTAGAAACGTTAACTACTAGAGTCATGTTGCCTACTGCTGTGCTGCTATTCTCACAATTTTCTGCTGAGTTAGCCTGGAGGTGTTTTATTTTTGTGTTATAGGCTGAAACTTCCACCATAGCAGAGAGGTTGTTTTTTAGAACAGTTTCTCTCAGGTTTGACAAATGAGAATCTGTTGATTTTTTGACAAAGCAAAGGGTATTGCTGTACACTCAAGACAGGCATGGACTGAACTTTACTCTAGTAGGGAAGTATTTCAGGTATGTTGAGCGAAAAAAGCCATGA
Source organism: Okapia johnstoni (assembly GCA_024291935.2). NCBI lineage: Eukaryota > Metazoa > Chordata > Mammalia > Artiodactyla > Giraffidae > Okapia > Okapia johnstoni. The sequence goes on along the minus strand of CM044307.1, from coordinate 108,560,827 downwards.
AACAAACCAGCAATTTGAAACAAGCTTAAAGAATCTGATAGGAAAATTTCATTCACCAGCAAGAATCTTTATCATAATTTTCTCATAGATCAGCACGTATTGATCTGAATGTTATTTTTGTTTGTTTGTGTCTGATGGAATTTGAAATGTGATTACATTTGTTCCTGTTAAATCTCAGGTACTTCAGAAAGATTTTAAAATTATTCTCATTAGATTACTTTCCCCCTATTTTAATCAATGCATTTTTTCATATATTTATCTAATGAATAGTATTCTAAAACAGATGTATTCATATACAAACTTAAATAGATATAATGTGGTTTCATTGATTTCTTTTTGTTTGCAGACAACAGCACTGAAGAAAAAGATGTTAGATAATTTTAAAAAATTTAAATTAGAGAACAGAGGCTTAGAAACTCAAATACCTTTAGCTCTCCTGTATTACAGTTTATCATGACTTTATGAAACATAGTTCATCCTGATAATAAAGTTCAGATGAATATTTAAAGCTAGTGTTTCAACACTTAAAACATGTATCTAGATTTTAGTGATTATAGATATTTTTTGGGTGAATTTAACCAGAAATGTATTAGAATCCCACTACATTTAAAGCATTTTTTAATATAGTCAAAAGTTTAAAATTTGAGAGTATAAATTGAGAAAGGAGTACATTAAGGCTGTATATTGTCACCCTGTGTATTTAACTTCCTAGCAGAGTACATCATGCGAAATGCCAGTCTGGCTGAATCACAAGGTGGAATCAAAATTGCTGGGAGAAATATCAACAACTTCAGACATGCAGATGATACTATTCTAACGGCAGAAAGTGACAAGGAACTAAAGAGCCTCTTGATGAGGGTGAAAGAGGACGGTGAAAGAGGACAGTGAAGAAGCTGGCTTAAAACTCAACATTCAAAAAACTAAGATCATACCATCTGGTCTCATCACTTCATGACAAATAGATGGGAAAAAAATGGAAACAGTGACAGACTTTATTTTCTTGGGCTTCAAAATCATTGCAGATGATCAAAATCATTTTGCAGCTTCAAAATCATTTGCAGCCACAAAATTAAAAGACGCTTGCTCCTTGAAAGAAAAGCTATGACCAAACCTAGACAGCATATTAAAAAGCAGAGACAATACTTTGCAAACAAAGGTCCATATAGTCAAAGCTATGGTTTTTCTTGCAGTCATGTGTGGATGTGAGAGTGGGACCATAAAGAAGGCTGAGTGCTGAAGAATTGATGCTTTTGAACTGTGGTGTTGGAGAAGACTCTTGAGAGTCCCTTGGACTGCAAGGAGATCAAACCAGTCCAATCCTAAGGGAAGTCAACCTGAGTATTCATTGGAAGGATTGATGCTGAAGCTGAAACGCCAATATTTTGGCCACCTGATGCAAATGGTTGACTCATTGGAAAAGACCCTTGATGCTGGGTAAGGTTGAGGGCAGGAGAAGGGGGCAACAGAGGATGAGATGGTTGGATGGCATCACCGACTCGATGGACATGAGTTTGGGTAAACTCCGGGAGATAGTGAAGGACAGGGAAGGCTGGCATGCAGAGGTTCATGGGGTCGCAAAGAGTCGGACGTGACTTAGCAACTGACCAACAATAACATGCTGCTTCAATCCTAGGGCTCCTTTGACAAAGAGTGTTTTCCAACTTAAGAAACGAAGTTTCTTTTTTCACTGTTTTTGCCAAGATTTGCATTTACTTGATGCTTCTTGTAAAAATAATTATTTTGAACTTTATGTAAAAAACTGCTGTTATTTTACAGTAAATAAAGTTTTTAATTTGTTCATCTAGTTTCAAGCATTTTACTTATATGTATAACTTCTGATATTTCTTGTAAAACATATTGAAAAAACTTATCAACTACATGAAAAAAATATAAATCGTGTGATTAAATATGATTCAGTAACTTACCAGTACAAAAATTCTTTGAAGATAATCTTTTTTTTTTAATTTAACTTAGAATGCCTGACTGTAATCCCCTGTGGCTATGTTCTTACAAGAATGTTTTGTTTATTCAACCTGTGATTTGGTCAGATTGTTTTCTGAAAGCTTCCGTGATCCATTACAATGGAGGCATATTTTTGTTATATTTGAAACACAGGATTAGATTAATATTACCCACCCTTCCCTCCCCATTCCTCCATAGTTCTCAGTTATTTGGGAAGGTGGGTAATTCATCTTCTAACTGCAAATAATGCCAAGGAAAAAAATTTAATGAAAACCCTTTTATCAAACGGTTATTAACAATGGCCTTTTGTTCAGCACAACGCATTTATAATAAAACAGGCACTGGAAGGAAATTCTTATTCTTTTAACAGAACCAGGATTAACATCAACAAAAGGTATCGCCAAGTATTGAAAAATAACTTCTCAAGGATGTATAGTTAACAAACTGTGCAGCTTACAGTTATTCCTTTTTTGTGGAATAAACTTGTCCCTAATCAACCTCTACCAATAAGCTATCAGGTAAAGATAACTGTTCTGATATGTCAGATTTTAAGATGCTTATTTAACTGAAAACCAATAGCTTCATCACGTTCTTTTACTACACAAATATAAAACAAACCAAAACTATCATTTTGGAGAACTAAGAATGTAATGCACAACTGATCTTTTTATGTTCCTTCAAAATAAAGTTTAAAGGTGATATGTGCCTTAGTGAAGGACCACAAAAAAGAAAATAACTAGTTAAACTAATCACTACTTTGCAAATAGAACTATTAATGCAATCAGTGATCTTGATAAATTTAAAACTTAATTTCTAACATTTAACTTCAGAGATAACGTAAGAAATTAAAAGGTAAAAAAAGTTCCATATCCTTCAGTTTTTAAGTTTTAAAAATGATTTTCTTACAATAACAACAGAAAAGAAATAAACAAGTGGAACTACATCAAACTAAAAAGCTTCTGCACAGCAAAGTACATCGTAAACGAAATGAAAAGGCGAGCTACCAAATGGGAGAAAATATCTGCAAATCATGTATCTGATAAGCAGTTAATGTCCCGGAATATAGAAAGAACTCATACAACTCAACAGAAAAAAAAAAAGCTGATTATAAAATGGGCAGAAGATCTGCATTTTTCCAAAGACATACAGATAGCCAACAGAATATGAAAAGATGCCCAACATCAATGATTGTCAGGGAAATACAAGTCAGAACAACAATGAGATATCACCTCAGACTCGTCAGAACGGCTATTATTAAAAAGACAAGAAATGGTGTTGATGAGAATGTGGAGAAAAGGGAACTTTTATGTACTGCTGGTATAAATGAAAACTGGCAAAGCCACTATGAAAAATAATATGAAATCTCCTCAAAAATTAAAACTAGAAACACCGTATGGTCCAGCAATACTTATGGGAATTTATACGAAAATAAAAACACTATCTTAAAAAGACATACATATCCTCATAGTCACTGCATCATTATTTACATTAGCCAAGATATGGAAACAACCTACGTGTCCATCAATGGATGAATGAAGAAGTTAAGGTGTGTATACACACACATACGCACAATTGTGGTTGTAACATACACACGCACACACAAACACACAATGGAATATTACCCAACTAGAAAAAACCCAAAGAAACCTTACCATTTATAACAACAGACACAGACCTTGGGGGCATTATGCTAACTGAAAGAAGTCAGACATAGAAAGATAAATACTGTGTGACCTCATTTACATGTAAGTGAGAACAAAAACAACAACAAACCCGAGATCTGTGGTTGCCAGAGGTGGGGAAAAGGTAAAAAGGAAGAAAGGGATCAAAAAGCACGAGCTTCCAGTTATAGAATAAATTAGTCTTGAATATATCATGTACACAATGGTAACTGTATTTAATAATTGTTTACTGTATAATTGAAAGTTGCTAAGAGAGTAGGTCTTAAAATTTCTCAACACAAGAAAAAAATCTTGTAATTATATATAGTGATGGATACTAACTAGACTTATTGTGATCATTTAGCAATATATACAAATATTAAGTCATTATGTTGTACAACTGAAGCAAATATAATGCTACATGTCAATTATACCTCAATAAAAAAACACAGCTAGAAAAAGTTTTTGAAAAGAAGCTATCTCAATACTTAAATTGTTTTACAATTTCAACTTTCAAAATTTAAAATATGATAAATATTATAAATAATACTATTTTAGCATATTTTTTCTTTTTTCTAACTTTAATAGAGCTTCAGGTGATCATTAAAAATATGCCTTTTTATAGATGCAGACGGTGAGCCAAAATGACACAGCCAAGGTGACACCTGCCTCAGTGGCATACAAGTATCTAACAGCAATAAGAGTTTACATGTACGAATATTTATGTCTGGCATAACCTTACATACTTTACATAGATTATAACATGAAAAAAGTGAAAATCACTCAGCTGTGTCTGACCCTTTGAGACTCCATGAACTGTAGCCCATGGCTCATCTGTCCATGGAATTCTCCAGGTGAGAATACTGGAATGGGTTGCCTTTCCCTTCTCCAGGGGATCTTCCCAACCCAGGTCTCCTGTACTGCAGGCAGATTCTTTACTATCTGAGCCACCAGGGAAGCCCTATAACATAGTATTAGCTATAACACAGGTACTATCATTACTCCATCTTACAGATGAGGAAACTGAGGTACAGAGAAGTACTTAAGAAAGTGGAAATAATCACTTTCTTATTATTAGCCATCATAATATCTTGACTTTTTTCCTTCCAATAAATTGTTAGTGATTTTAGGGTAGGAACCCATACACAATATTTCTATGTTTTACAAATTGCCTGTCCCAGAACTGGTACATAGTAGATGTGAATCCAATATGTTTGTTGATTGATATCAAGATCATTAAAGCACATGAGCAAAAATTCACTTCAAAGATGTTTGCTCCTATATCACTATTGCATCTGTGCTCTAGGACTGACAGCTGCTAACAAAAATTAAGTCTCATTTGTGTGCTAACATCATGTGGTCTCATAACTAGATTTATCTTTCTACTACATCTGGAGAGAACTTTTATAAATTCATTGAAGAAAATGTAAGGCAGTGTAGTTTCCAAAAGAAGGCCAGAGGCCCCAGTTCTAAACTATCTTTGCAGGTGAGAGAAAATGGTTCTAAACTTCTGTCCAGATGCTGAAGGACCTACAAGTAGACAAAGGAAGGAGAGATATACATACATAAGCCCTACAGATACATGGGCATCTCTTAGCAACTTCTTCTATAAGCAGCTTCTATACGATTCTACCCTTATGTCAAAGAAGTGATGAGGATGTGCTGCTTTCCATAATCCCCACTGTCATTGGTAGCAGTTGTTAAGGCAGTTGGTATCAGTTGTTAAGAAGTAATTATCATGCAAACAAATATTTGGAATTACTATAATCAAACCAGCTGCCAAAAACTGTTGCCAGGAACCTCTATCAAGAGCCATGATTGCAACACACAATTGGAGAAAACACTAACACAAAGTCTAATATTGTTTTAGAAAATCAAGTAATAGTGTCCAAGAGGCTTCTGGTGTTCTCTACCACTTTTTCTTTTTTTTTTTTTTTTTTTTGGGCCGCATTATGTGGCATGTGGGATCTTAGATCAAATTCACACTCCCCACATTGAAAGTGTGGACTCTTAACCACTAGACCACCAAGGAAGTCCCTTCTCCACCATTTTAATATGAGTAACTGTTAATAACTGTGGAAAATGTAGGTACTGTTGGTCTTTCAATATATTTACAATGTGAATCTGATTTGTATTGAGCTTTCAACTTATAAACAGCTGGCATCTCTGGAGGACATGTGGATCCAGAAAGTCTCTAGGGAAATAACTCATTTATAAGGAAGACAGAGTCAAGACAAACAGCCTCAAAGTCTGTCTCAGAAGAGAAAGATGATCAGCTCAGTATCCTTTATTCAGATCATTAACTGACCTAGTCTGATTGATATCCCATACCACATGAAGAGAAAGAACATATGTAAAGTTTCACTAAAACCTCTGTAGGACAATGGAAATCAAGGCAGCACTGATTGGCAAATATATGGGGAAACAGTGGAAAGAGTGGATGACTTTATTTTTTTGAACTCCAAAATCACGTCACATGATGACTGCAGCCATGAAATTAAAAGATGCTTACTCCTTGGAAGAAAAGTTATGACCAACCTAGACAGCATATTAAAAAGCAGAGACATTACTTTGCCAACAAATGTCCATCTAGTTAAGGCTATGGTTTTTCCAGTAGTCGTGTATGGATGTGAGAGTTGGACTATAAAGAAAGCTGAGCGCCGAAGAATTGATGCTTTTGAACTGTGGTGTTGGAGAAGACTCTTGAGAGTCCCTTGGACTGCAAGGAGATCCAACCAGTCCATCCTAAAGGAGATCAGTCCTGGGTGTTCATTGGAAGGACTGATGCTGAAGCTGAAACTCCAATACTTTGGCCACCTCGTGCAAAGAGCTGACTCATTTGAAAAGACCCTAATGCTGGGAAGGATTGGGGGCAGGGGGAGAAGGGGATGACAGAGGATGAGATGGTTGGATGGCATCACTGACTCAATGGACATGGGTTTGGGTGGACTCAGGGAGTTGGTGATGGACAGGGAGGCCTGGCGTGCTGCACTCCGTAGGTTTACAAAGAGTTGGACATGACTGAGTGACTGAACTGAACTATCTTTTCGAGGTGGCATCACTGGGAGGAAATGTAGGAAGAATATATATTCTCAGCCAAGGAATGATAAAAGTTTGGGAAGGACACTGGCTAAAGCAGCAGGATGGGCCAGAAAATAATCCATTATATTCCATGGTCATAAAATCCAGATGGTGTTGATGACTTCAGCAGAGGAACAAACAGCTTCACAGAAATGTTTCAGAGTTCTTGGCAGCTTTGGAACATTTTCAGTGGGGCGGAGGCTGCCTCAGCAACAGACACTGCTACAGGAAACAATAGCATGGGAGAAGGAAAAAAGCAAATCATTTGTGAGCACAAGTACATAGCTGGGTAGTACAACCCCTAGTTTCTTTGGAAGATGCCCAGAAAGTTAGAGGTTGACTGTTGAATGTGGTTTCAAGTTCTTATAATCAGTAGTAGGGAAAACCAGAGACAGACATGACTGTGAGAGGTCAGTAGACATGGGTTCTATACACTTCATGCACACATAATATTTGGTCAGTTTTTAAAAAGTCAACTGTTTTCCACTCTTTTTGGATTTTCACTAGACGGTGTGGCCCAGCAAAGAATGATCTTCAGCATTTCTCATTAAATTCAAAGGGGTTGGGGGGGACATTTTTTAATTGTCATTTAAGAAAATTGTAACAGTGCCCCTATGTAATCAAGTTTTTAAAAAAAAGTTTTGAGAAACTTTATACCCTAAGTATTTCAGCAATCTATTGCTATATAACAAACCACCCCAAAACTTATTGGCTTAAAACAACAACATGAGTTATCTTTCTTGCTTGTTCTTGTTGGCTGAGCACAGTTGGGTGATTATCCTGCTCTTCATGATATTAGACGAGTCACTCATATGACTGAATTTCACTGGTGGGTCAGCCAAGGTGAGAACATCCAAGATGGCCTCCCTCACAACGTGTAGCAGTGAATGCAGGCTGTTTTCTGGAGAGCCTTGCACTTTTTTTCATTTGGCCTCTCATTCTTTAGGTCATTTCTCTCCCTGTTGCTTCCTCCACAGGATAACCCAGACATCCTTATGTGGTAGCTGGCTTGCAAGATGTCAAACTCAAGAGCTGCACTGTATAGTCATGACTAGGCTCAGAAGTCACTTGTGTCCCTTTGACATTTTATTAGCCAAGGCAAGTCACAGGGCCATCTCAAGTTTCAAAGCAAGTCAGAGGAGAAGAGAAGAGTTACTTGCAAAGATGTGTGCAGGATGAACTAAATGGACCAGAATGGGCAAATTTAATTCAGATGACCATTACATCTATTACTATGGGCAAGAATCCCGTAGAAGAAATGAAGTAGCCCTCAGTCAACAAAAGAGTGTAAAATGTAGTACTTGAGTGCAATCTCAAAAGTGACAGAATGATCTCTGTTCATTTACAAGGCAAATGTAAATCAAAATCACAGTTATCCAAGTCTATACCCCAAGCACTGATGCTGAAGAAGCTGAAGTTGAATGGCTCTATGAAGACCTACAAGACCTTCTAGAACTAACAACAAAAAAAATATCCTTTTCATCATAGGTGACTGGAATGCAAAAGTATGAAGTCAAGAGACATCTGGAGTAACAGGCAAATTTGGCCTTGGAGTAAAAAATGAAGCAGGGCAAAGGCTAATAGACTTTTGCCAAGCGAATGCACCAGTGATAGCAAACATCATCTTGCAACAACACAAGAGATGACTCTACAAATGGAAATCACCAGAGGGTCAATACTAAATCAGACTGATTATATTCTTTGCAGCCAAATATGGAGAAGCTCTATACAGTCAGCAAAAACAAGACCAGGAACTGACTACGACCTCCTTATTGCCAAATTCAGACTTAAATTGAAGAAAGTAGGGAAACCACTAGACCATTCAGGTATGACCTAAATCAAACCCATTTATAGCAGTGGAAGTGATAAATAGATTCAGGGATTAGATCTGATAGACAGAGTGCCTGAAGAACTATAGATGGAGGTTCACAACACTGTACAGGAGGCTGTGATCAAAACCATCCCCAGAAAAGGAAATGCAAAAAGGCAAAATTGTTGTCTGAGGAAGCCTTACAAATAACTGAGAAGAGAAGAGCAGTGAAAGGCAAAGGAGAAAAGGAAGGATATACCCATTTGAATGCAGAGTTCCAAAGAAGAGCAAGGAGGGATAAGACTTACTCAGTGATCAATGCAAAGAAATAGGGGAAAATAATAGAATGGGAAAGACTAGAGATCTCTTTAAGAAAATTAGAGATTCCAAGAGAACATTGCATGAAAAGACAGGCACAATAAAGGCCAGAAACAGTACGGACTAATAGAAGCAGCAGATATTAAGAAGAGGTGGCAAGAATACACAGAACTATACAAAAAAGATCTTAATGACCCATATAATAACCACGATGGTATGATCACTCACCTAGAGCCAGATATTCTGGAATGCGAAGTCAAGTGGGCCTTAGGAATCATCACTACAAACAAAGCTAGTGGAGGTGATGGAATTCCAGTTGAGCTATTTCAAACCCTAAAAGATGATGCTGTGAAAGTGCTGCACTCAATATGCCAGCAAATTTGGAAAACTGAGCAGTGGTCACAGGACTGGAAAAGGTCAATATTCATTCCAATCCCAAAGAAAGGCAACGCCAAAGAATGTTCAAATGGCACTTATCTCACACACCAGCAAAGTAATGCTCAAAATTCTCCAAGTGAGGCTTCAACAGTACATGAACCAAGAACTTCCAGATATTCAAGCTGGATTTAGAAAAGGCAGAGGACCCAGAGATCAAATTGCCAATATCTGTTGGGATCATTGAAAAAGCAAGAGAGTGCCAAAAAAAAAATCTACCTCTGCTTCATTGACTATGCTAAAGCCTTTGACTGTGTGGATCACAACAAACTGTGGAAAATGCCTAAAGAGATGGGAAAACCAGACCACCTTACCTGCCTCCTGAGAAATCTGTATGCAGGTCAAGAAGCAAAAGTTAGAACTATATTGGAACAACAGTCTGGTTCCAAATTGGGAAAGGAGTACATCAAGGCTGTATACTGTCAACCTGCTTATCTAACCTATGTGCAGAGTACATCATGAGAAATGCCAGGCTGGATAAATCACAAGCTGGAATCAAGATTGCCAGGAGAAATATCAATAACCTCAGATATGCAGATGACACCACCCTATGGCAGAAAGCAAAGAGAAATCAAAGAGCCTCTTGATGAAAGTGAAAGAGGAGAGTGAAAAACCTGGCTTAAAACTCAACATTCAGAAAACTAAGATCATGGCATCCAGTCCCATCACTTCATGGCAAATAGATGGGGAAACAATGGAAACAGTAACAGACTTTATTTTCTTGGGCTCCAAAATCACTGCAGATGGTGAGTGCACCCATGAAATTAAAAGACACTTGCTCCTTGGAAGAAAAGTTATGGCCAACCTAGCCAGCATATTAAAAAGCAGAGACACTACTTTGTGACAAAGATCCATATAGTCAATAGTTTTGACTATAACTGTATGCCTTTTCCAGTAGTCATGTATGGATGTAAGAGTTGGACCATAAAGAAAGCTGAATGCCAAAGAATTGATGCTTTTGAACTTGGTGTTGGAGAAGACTTTTGAGAGTTCCCTCAGACAGCAAGGATATCAAAGCAGTCAATCCTAAAGAAATCCAATCCTGAATATTCATTGGAAAGACTGATACTGAAGCTGAAGCTCCAATACTTTGGTCACCTGATGAGAAGAACTGCTCATTGGAAAAGACCCTGATCTGGGGAAGATAGAAGGCAGGAGGAGAAGGGGATGACAGAGGATGAGATGGTTGGATGGCATCACTGACTAGATGGACATGAGTTTGAGCAAGCTCCAGTTGTTGTTGATGGACAGGGAAGCCTGGTGTGTTGCAGTCCATGGGGTCACAAAGAGTTGGACAACTGAGTGACTGAACTGAACTGTGCAGGATAGGAGAGACTGTCGCATCCGTCTTTAGAACAAGCCCATACCAAACCAAATACTTATGCAGTACATTTGAACTCTAGATGAATGCAATTCGTGACTATTGTCCTATGGGGAATAGAATGATTAATGATTCAGTCAGATGAGCATCTGCTTTCCATTGAGGCTGTTCTCAATAGAAGTTTATTATGTAAATTTACTGAAACACAAAAGATGCTCTATTAGGCTCCAGATGAAGTTTACTCTGAAGAAATCAGAGGTCACTGAAGACCTCTCTATTCACTTGTTTCTCATGCCATGATACATATACTAATAGGCCACAAATTACAGATGGCCTCAAGAGAAAACTTGAGATCTGGTTGACATTTTCATTACCTTAATATAGTTTAATGTTCATTTTTCTAACTAATGTTATTAAATAAATGAATATGCCAATTCATATCACTGGGAAAATTTAGAAAATAATAGAGAAAAATAAAATTCAACATGTGAAAGTCAATTTCCATTAGTATTTGTGGGTTAGAATTGGGCTTTTCAGTGGGTTTTCTTAGTCAGTTGCCTGTGATCCAGATCTGTTTTTTATGCCAGGGAATCCCTTATTTTATAAATTTTGGTGAGAGGCAGAATGCAGGCTTCTAACACGGCAGCTAACAGGGGTTAATTAATACCTCCCCAGCCTGTGACAGCTAGATTATTGGCACAGGACGTAGGGGGCTCCAGCTTGCTGACCGGCACCCAAAAAGAGAGGAAATATGCAAAGATATGAGACAGAGGTCACTCCTGAGGGTGGAGACAGAGTAAAGACACCACAGGGCAGTACTGTCTAGTTTTCTGACTGGGTGCCCTGCTGCCTAGTCTTCTCAGATTCCTAATCAGTAACTGAGTCTGGTGTTTTAATATTTCAATCTCATTTCAGTAAATTATTTCTTAAATTATTAGGACCAGGCAATATTGGAGTTTTGTAACTACAAGCCCTGACTGAATAGGAGGTAGAAGATTATTTTATAGTTGCTGAATGTCTAATAGTATATCACCCCCTGTAGATACAGCATTAGCAAACAAATAAACAAGGATAAATATTCTTATCCCCGCAGTTTCCAGTCTAGCAAGGGGGTGGGCAATATAAGAGGAAGTCAGCAAATAACAAACACAATACCCAAGCAGATAAGTAAGATGTGTGCTATACTCATTGTGCAGTATTAGGGGAGAAATGTAGCAGGGAAGGGCACAGATTGCTGGGGAAGAGGGTCCAGCCAATGGAGAGTTTGAAATTCTGAATACAGTGATTAGGGGACAATTATGACATTGAGAAGACAATGATGGCATTTGAGTGAAGGCAGTAACTAAGGGCCTGAGGAATGGAGTGTGCGGTGGTTTGCTGCACACAGAAGGAAGTCAGTATGGCTGGGGTGGTAAGTGAGACCAGACACTGGGGGCAAAACAGGAATCTGGTGAAAGCAAAGTAGGGCTGTGAAGCCATTGTCAGAACCCTGGCTTTTATCGTGAGTGAGCAGGAAAGGTATTGGATCAGAGGCACATCCTGATTTACTTTACTTTATAAAGGGGTAACTCAGGCTGCTATTTTGAGACTACACTGAGAAGGGGAGGTGTGTACTGGTGAGAGTAGAAGCCAGAGACTCACTAATTATCTCAGTAATTTCAGCTAACAGATGATGATGGCTTGGGTCAGAAAAAGAGAAGAGTTTATTTCTTCTACTCTCATTGCTTTCAGTGTTAATATCAATTCAGAGAAATAACAGTAGCTGGCCTAGCCTTTCTCACATTATTATAAAGACTGTTTTCCAAAAGCTCTATTTCCAATTGAACAATACACTACTGCAATAAATTTTCTCGTTTGCCTTCCAGTTTCGTTTTTAAGGCTCCCAGATTATACTGCCACCCTTCATGGCTGGTTGGTACAAGAGGCATCTGCCTACATGGCATTATTCTGCCTCCTTTAGAGGAATCCTCTGATTCTGGCTGAAGTCTGCCTTAAAAGGAAGTTACTATTCTGGGTTAAGGCTTTGCAAATGTAGTATTTCCCACTGTGCGTGATATAAAAATTTAACTTTGAAATGCCAGTCACATATTAGTTTGGTTTCATTTACCAAGGAAGCATTAGAGATAAAGTTTAGGAAGGAAAATTGTCAAAGGAAGAATCCTCTGCAGTAAAGATAGGCTGGAGCAAGAAAATGAGGCCAAGGATTCAGGCTAACAAACACTATGCTCTCTCATCTGGAAGAGGAAAGAGAAGGTGAAACCAGCAAGAAAATGTTGTATCTTTCAAAATTATATCTGGAAAAGGGCCCACCGATAAACACACAAGTAATAAGGTTTCACCTGCTCAATTCCACAGAAATTGTCAAACTAAACACCTTTTAAAAGTCAAGCAGTATTTAAAAAAAAAAATTAGAATATGCTCTGACTTTTGTTCTTAATCCCTCCCTCTTCCATTTTATAGGGATTTTGTGGGTTTTCAAATGGGAGGACCGGAAAACATTTATTAGCTAGAGGCTGATTTCCAAATCCTTCTAGTTAAGTCATTGGACTTGTGAGAAACTAGAGGCTTGAGGACCAGGAGAGAGTCCTCTGGGGAAGACGAAAAGTGGAAAGTTGAAAAGTCATGTAGCTTCCAAAACTATCTGCAAAGCTAAGTTTCTATTTCTGACTCAATATCTAATTATAACTGAGGATATGTATGCTCCAGCCATTTTATATGAAAAAGAAACATCTGAAATTATTCTCATGTTTTAAAATATCATGCAACAAATAAAATTGGCTTTTGTGCTCGTCTTAATTCTTATATAATAGTGCCTGCTGTGATCGCAGAACAAAGACACACCTGCCTACACCCTCCCTGCCAGGTTCAAATACTGACTCCATTGGTAAATATTTGCAGTTACACAGAGGCAGTGAAATGGGCCAGAATGGCAGAAATCAAGTGAGAATTAGCAATGTGCTGGTACTCCAGCCACGGGCACATGGATTCAAACCCTGGCTTCTGTGCTTAAGAGATTTGGGGCACTGGACAAGGTTTTGCATCATTCTAAGCCTCAGTTTTGTTATCTCTCAAATGGGGAGATAATGCTTACCTGGTTCAGTTTAGTCGCTCAGTCGTGTCTGGCTCTTTGCAACCCCATGGACTGCAGCATCCCAGCCCTCCCTGTCCATCACCAAATCCCAGAGTTTACTCAAACTCATGTCCATTGAGTCAGTGATGCCATCCAACCATCTCATCCTCTGACGTCCCCTTCTCCTCCCTCCATCAATGTTTCCCAGAGAGAGGGTCTTTTCAAATGAATCAGTTCTTTGCATCAGGTGGCCAAAGTATTGGAGTTGCAGCTTCAGCATCAGTCCTTCCAATGAATATTCAGGACTGATTTCCTTTAGGATGGACTGGTTGGATCTCCTTGCAGTCCAAGGGACTCTCAAGAGTCTTCTCCGATACCACAGTTCAAAAGCATCAACTCTTCGGCGTTCAGCTTTCTTTATAGTTCAACTCTCACATTGATCCCTGACTACTGGAAAAACCATAGCTTTGACAAGATGGTTCTTTGTTGGCAAAGTAACATCTCTGCTTTTTAATATGCAGTCTAGGTTGGTCATAACTTTACTTCCAAGGATCAAGCGTCTTTTAATTTCATGGCTGCAGTCACCATCTTGAGTTTGGAGCCCCCCAAAATAAATCCTATCAGCTTACCTGGTAGGATGATTATAAACATCAGAAGAGATCATATTACAACTGCCCAGCAGAGTGTTGTCCAGTTAGGATGTATATGACTGCCCGAAAAGTGATTTCAATGCAAGTGGCTTAGTTTTCAATACACACAGAGTAGGGATCTAGGGTAGGGATCCCCCTGGGTTGACAAACATGCTCAGTGGCATCAAAGATTCAGGCAAGTTCTCTGTGATTCTCTTGGCTACAGCGGCTTCTGGTAGCATGCCCTTATATGGCAATGCCCAACTCAGAAAGGCATTTATTTTTGCATCTCTTTCATCAGGGAAAAATTCTCCCCAGAAGGTCCAGTAACAGCCCTTCACCTGCACTGGATTACATTATAAACATCAGAAGAGATCATATTACAACTGCCCAGCAGAGTGTTGTCCAGTTAGGATGTATATGACTGCCGGAAAAGTGATTTCAATGCAAGTGGCTTAGTTTTCAATACACACAGAGTAGGGATCTAGGGTAGGGATCCCCCTGGGTTGACAAACATGCTCAGTGGCATCAAAGATTCAGGCAAGTTCTCTGTGATTCTCTTGGCTACAGTGGCTTCTGGTAGCATGCCCTTATATGGCAATGCCCAACTCAGAAAGGCATTTATTTTTGCATCTCTTTCATCAGGGAAAAATTCTCCCCAGAAGGTCCAGTAACAGCCCTTCACCTGCACTGGATTACAACATGCCTGTGTCTGGGCTGCAAGCAAAGCCTGAAAAGTAAGTGCTTAGCACTTTCCTTCCCTGTGTGAGGAGGACTCTTCAGCAAGAGAAAAACTGGGAGGGACATGGTAGTTGGGCTGAAGGGCAATGATGTCCATCTCTGGAGCTTGGTTTTGTAATCCCTTATCAGTGTCAGTTTCCTCCTCACTTCAGTTTGAAGCACAATGCAGCAGCTGCTGGCAGACGTGTCCGGACCACTACTGCTGCGAGTGTTGCCGTGCGCTTGCTCACAACATTCTAGTTAAGCTCACTCTTTCACACAGAACTTTCCTCCTGACTCACCACCTTGAGCTCTATTTCTGAAAAATAACCCATTATAACCCATTATAAAAACAACAACAGCAACAAAAACAACAAAGAAAACTTCCTCTTAATGCCAGGCGTACTCCTGCAGGCACATGCTGTGGTCAGACAAAGGCACAGACAAGAAAGAAGAGGCAGGGTTCCACACTATTTCTTATCTTGAAATTCTAACAAAAGTACATGGTATCTTAGTGATTTTCCCAGATGGTGTTACCTATGATATGTGATGTGTAGCTTCCTGCTTGTGTTGGCCATATCATCTTGTTCAATCTATTCCACACGGGAGAAATAACTCCACAAAGAATGAAGAGATGGAGCAAAATCAAAAACAGCACCCAGTTGTAGATGTGACTGGTGATGGAAGCAAAGTCCAATGCTGTAGAAAACGATGTTGAATAGGAACCTGGAATGTTAGGTCCATGAATCAAGGCAAATTGGAAATGGTCAAACAGGAGATGGCAAGAGTGAATGTCAACATTTTGGGAATCAGCAAACTTAAATGGACTGGAATGGGTGAGTTTAACTCACATGACCATTATATCTACTACTGTGGGCAAGAATCCATTAGAAGAAAGAGTAGCCATCATAGTCAACAAGAGAGTCCGAAATGCAGTACTTGGATGCAATCTCAAAAACGACAGAATGATCTCTGTTCGTTTCTAAGGCAAACCATTAAATGTCTCAGTAATCCAAGACTATGCCCTGACCAGTAATGCTG
The DNA here is from genome assembly GCA_024291935.2 of Okapia johnstoni. Classification (NCBI taxonomy): domain Eukaryota; kingdom Metazoa; phylum Chordata; class Mammalia; order Artiodactyla; family Giraffidae; genus Okapia; species Okapia johnstoni. Next base: position 108,544,779 of record CM044307.1, on the reverse strand, counting down.
AAGAAGCTGAACTTGAACAGTTCTATGAAGACCTACAAGACCTTCTAGAACTAACACTCAAAAAGATGTCCTTTTCATTGTAGGGGACTGGAATGCAAAAGTAGAAAGTAAAGAAACACCTGGAGTAACAGGCAAATTTGGCCTTGGAGTACAGAATGAAGCAGGGCAAAGGCTAATAGAGTTTTGCCAAGAGAATGCACTGGTCATAGTAAAGAGCCTCTTCCAACAACACAAGAGAAGACTCTACACATGGACATCATCAGATGGTCAATACTGAAATCAGATTGATTATATTCTTTGCAGCCAAAGATGGAGAATCTCTATACAGTCAACAAAAACAAGACTGGAGCTGACTGTGGCTCAGATCATGAACTCCTTATTGCCAGATTCAGACTTAAATTGAAGAAAGCAGGGAAAACCACTAGCCCATTCAGGTATGACCTAAGTCAAATCTCTTATGTTTATACAGTGGAAGTGATAAATAGATTTAAGGGATTAGATCTGATAGACAGAGTGCCTGATAAACTAGGAATGGAGGCTTGTGACATTGTACAGGAGACAGGGATCAACACCATCCCCAAGAGAAAGGAATGCAAAAATGCAAAATGGTTGTCTGAGGAGGCCTTACAAATAGCTGAGAAGAGAAGCAAAAACCAAAGGAGAAAAGGAAAGATATACCCATTTGAATGCAGAGTTCCAAAGAATAGCAAGGAGAGATAAGAAAGCCTTCCTCAGTGATCAGTGCAAAGAAATGGATTAAACATCTAAACGTAAGACCAGAAACTATAAAACTCCTAGAGGAAAACATAGGCAAAACACTCTCCAACATAAATCACAGCAGGATTCGCCATGACCCACCTCCCAGAATATTGGAAATAAAAGCAAAAATAAACAAATGGGACCTAATTAAAATTAAAAGCTTTTGCACAACAAAGGAAACTATAAACAAGGTGAAAATACAGCCTTCAAAATGGGAGAAAATAATAGCAAATGAAGCAACAGACAAACAATTAATCTCAAAAATATACAAGCAACTCCTGCAGCTCAATTCCAGAAAAATAAATGACCCAATCAAAAAATGGGCCAAAGAACTAAACAGACATTTCTCCAAAGAAGACAGACAGATGGCTAACAAACACATGAAAAGACGCTCAACATCACTCATTATTAGAGAAATACAAATCAAAACCACAATGAGGTACCATTTCATGCCAGTCAGAATGGCTGCTATCCAAAAGTCTACAAGCAATAAATGCTGGAGAAGGTGTGGAGAAAAGGGAACCCTCTTACACTGTTGGTGGGAATGCAAACTAGGACAGCCACTATGGAGAACAGTGTGGAGATTCCTTAAAAAACTGGGAATAGAACTGCCATATGACCCAGCAATCCCACTGGTGGGCATACACACTGAGGAAACAAGAATTGAAAGAGACATGTGTACCCCAATGTTCATCACAGCACTGTTTATAATAGCCAGGACATGGAAGCAACCTAGATGTCCATCAGCAGAAGAATGAATAAGAAAGTTGTGGTACATATACACAACAGAATATTACTCAGCCATTAAAAAGAATACATTTGAATCAGTTCTATTGAGATGGATGAAACTGGAGCCCATTATACAGAGTGAAGTAAGCCAGAAAGAAAAACACCAATACAGTATACTAATGCATATATATGGAATTTGAAAGATGGTAACGATAACCCTACATGCGAGACAGAATCAGAGACACAGATGCATAGAACAGTCTTATGGACTCTGAGGGAGAAGGTGAGGGTGGGACATTCTGAGAGAATAGCATTGAAACATGTATATTATCATATGTGAAACAGAACACCATTCCAGGTTTGATGTATGAGACAAATGCTCAGGGCTGGGGCAATGGGATGACCCAGAGGGATGGGATGGGGAGGGAGGTGGGAGGGGGGTTCAGGATGGGGAACACATGTAAACCCATGGCTGATTCGTGTCAATGTATGGCAAAAACCACTACAATATTGTAAAGTAATTAGCTCCCAACTAAAATAAATAAATTTATTAAAAAATTTAAAAAAATGTTAAAAAAAATAAATTAAAAAAAAAGAGATAAACAATAGAATGGGAAAGACTACAGATCTCCTCAAGAAAATTAGAGATACCAAGGGAACAGTTCATGCAAAGATGGGCTCAATAAAGGACAGATTGTATGGACCTCACAGAAGCAGAAGCAAAGTAATGCTCAAAATTCTCCAAGCCAGGCTTCAACAGTACATGAACCATGAACATCCAGTTGTTCAAGCTGGTTTTAGAAAAGGCAGAGGAAACAGAGATCAACTTGCCAACATCCACTGGATCATCAAAAAAGCAAGAGAGTTCCAGAAAAACATCTAGTTCTGCTTTATTGACTATGCCAAAGCCTTGACTGTGTGGATCACAACAAACTGTGGAAAATTCTGAAAGAGACGGGAATTCCAGACCACCTGACCTGCCTCTTGAGAAATCTGTATGCAGGTCAGGAAGCAACAGTTAGAACTGGACATGGGACAACAGACTGGTTCCAAATCGGGAATGGAGTATGTCAAGGCTGTATGTTGTCACCCTGCTTATTGAACTTATATGCAGAGGACATCATGAGAAATGCTGTGTTGGATGAAGCACAAGCTGGAATCAAGGTTGCTGGGAGAAATATCAATAACCTCAGATATGCAGATGACACCAACCTTATGGCAGAAAGTAAAGAAGAACTAAAGAGCTTCTTGATGCAAGTGAAGAGGAGAGTAAAAAAGCTGGCTTAAAGCTCAACATTCCGAAAACTAAGATCATGTCATCTAGTCCCATTACTTCATGGCAAATAGGTGGGGAAACAGTGGAAACAGGGAGAGGCTTTTGGGGGGGGGGGCTTCAAAATCACTGCAGATGATGACTGCAGCCATGAAATTAAAAGGAACTTGCTCCTTGGAAGAAAAGCTATGACCAAGCTAGATAGCATATTAAAAAGCAGAGACATTACTTTGCCAACAAAGGTCCGTCTAGTCAAGGCTATGGTTTTTCCAGTAGTCATGTATGGATGTGAGAGTTGGACGGTGAAGAAAGCTGAGCGCCGAATAATTGATGCTTTTGAACTGTGGTGTTGGAGAAGACTCTTGAGAGTCCCTTGGACTGCAAGGAGATCCAACCAGTCCATCCTAAAGGAAATCACCCTTGGGTGTTCATTGGAAGGACTGATGTTGAAGCTGAAACTCCAATACTTTGGCCACCTCATGCAAAGAGGTTGACTCATTGGAAAAGACCCTAATGCTGGGAAGGATTGGGGGTAGGAGGAAAAGGGCACGACAGAGGATGAGATGGTTGGATGGCATCACCGACTCAATAGACACGAGTTTGGGTAAACTCTGGGAGTTGGTGATGGACAGGGAGGCCTGGCATGCTGCGATTCATGGGGTCGCAAAGAGTCAGACAAGACTGAGCAACTGAACTGAACTGAAGTTTTGTTTTGGTGTTTTCTTTATTACAATAACTGAGGGTATTTATAATGTCAAGAGAAGATAGTTTTGATTTTTAGGATTGTATTTATTGGTATGAAGGAAAAAAAGTCCACATTATTCAATGATTATTTTCAAAGCATTTCTGCATATTTGGTTTCTCCCAATATAAATATATTAGAAACACCTTGATTTAGAAGCTTCTTCTCATTTGTTATTTTAATTCTATATAGTACATCTCATAATAGGTTGCACACAAGATCTGATTAATACATGTTGGGGTGCTCATTATTGCTCTGGAACGGTTTTCAGTTCTTTTGTACTCCAGTGCATTCAAGAATAAGAAATAACTGTGTGTATTTAGATCAGCTTGATAGCTTGGTAAAGGATCCGCTTGCAATGTAGGAGACCCCAGTGCAATTCCTGGGTCGGGAAGATCCCGTGGAGAAGGGAAAGGCTACTCACTCCAGTATTCTAGCCTGGAGAATTCCATGGACTGTATAGTCCATGGGGTTGCAAAGAGTCGGACATGACCGAGCAACTTTCACTTTATTATGTTAATTTTGACATCACAACATTAGTTCATTGCTACCACGGCTGTTCTATGTTCTATGAATGTTCAAGACAGTGAAAATGTACTAGTTAACTTGTCCATCAACCACAAGGCCTGAAAACCTACAGTGAGCAACTTTGGGCCTGCAGTGTTCCTTTAGGAAAAATAGCAACAACTGTCATTCTTGGCATATTTAATACTGTGTCTAAACCTACACAAAAAATAACCCCTCCAGGATTCTTGCATGTCTTTCTCTATCACTTTAAAACAGTGTGCATGTATGTGTGCATGCCCGCATGTGTGTGTCCGTCTGCCCAGATTTTTATTCTGCTACAGGAAACCTAAGTTTTGCCTGCAGAGGATGCATATACTGAGCTGGACATGTGCAGATAAGTTTAGTATTAGGCTGCACCCTGGGAATGCTGGTGTCACCCGCCAACTGATATCTGGAGGATATGACCTGCTGGGAGTTGTCCTTTCTCATCATTCAGGACTGCTGCGGGCTGGGTACTATATTGTACTACAACTGAGTGATGAGAGACATAGGTTTAAAGGCCTGATCACTCCTTTTTTAAAACTAGGAGTATCCCTGTTAAAACTTTTATAAACATGTCCATCAACTCAGCAGTCACAGAGTTCAGAGTCAACAACTAAAAAGAGTATAGAAAGAGAGGAAGATCCTTGTTTGTTTACTCTTTTGCCACGTACTTTCAAAATACAATGGTGGGAGAAGGTTAGGTCCAATTTTTCCCAGAGATACTCCTTAGGGAATACCTTTGCACAAAACAAAATAGTCTTTTTACGACTCAATAGAAATAGAATCTGTAGTATTATTTTAGCTTAAATGTGATTAGGTGGGAACACTCTTTTGTTATTTGTTTCCTGTACTCTAAAGGTGGTGTATAATGTAATCTTGTTTCACATGGATTTCTCTTTGACAAATGGGAATGATTAATTTATCTTTAACAAAAGTTTAAAATTTTACCCACACATCTCTAGGTAGACCGCTATTTTTATTAATAGATGAAAATATTCTACTTCAAAGAACTAAAAGTACTTAAAAATTCTCCTTGCCATTCTAATATTCTTGTCAGGTGACTTAGGCAGGCATCAGAGAGCATTCAGTCCTTTTCTACAGAAAACAAATGTGAGCTGAGCACTTTATACATGTTCTTATACACAGGGATGGAGGGTTAATTATGAGAACAGATGTTCCTAAACATGGCTTCTTGAAAGCATGTAGCATGGATAATAGAGGGTTAGAAGCACTGTCTTTTATCAAGGTTACGCTTAGAAGCCCAAATCAGAAGCTGGCTTCTAACAAAAATAAAGAATTATCAAAATTTGTGTTTAGTTCTCCTGTTCTTGCTGTTTTATGGTATTTTACTTCTCCAGGTAATCCCTTATTTCAGTGTTGCACTTTTCCTACTCATTTTAAGCCCTGTCTGAAGGTCTACTTTAAGTTAATATATTATCTGTCTCAGGGACAATTTTAATGTTAAATTTTTCCCATAAATAAACAAAGAGAGTTGTTACATGTTAATGAAATTATAAGCATGAGGCAATGTGAAATTTTGGTCTTAGTTACTCTCGAAATCACAAAATTATTTCCATGAATTCCACAAAATATAAAGTAAGCTTTTGCATAAACAATACCCTTTCCATCCATGCTGCATTTATATACTGTAAGGGTTTTTTTTGTCCTGTTGCTTTCCTGATAATTACTAAAGTGCCTTTCAACAAAATGTATATAAACATTTACATTTAAACAAAAATGAAAAACAAGAGTAATCATTATCTTGGCGGGAAGGACTTTCACAAGGTAAAGTTAAGATTATCTTCTGCTTGCATTTATCTTCATGTGAACATAGATGCAAAATGTTAAGAGTGAGTAATAGTATAAGTATAAAAATTTAGAAAATATCCATTAGTCCACTGGCAGTGAAACCACTTCACACACTACACACTGCCAAATTCTGAACACCTAATATATATTATTCACTCCAGAATATAACTTTTGTTAGCTAATTTAGAAAAGACAGAATAAGGGTCTTATTGATGATATTAAAGTTTAAGGAGGTAAAAGAATTCCCCAATATTAAAAAAGTGATAATGTCTCCACTAGGAAAAGAAGAGAAATTTGTCAACATTATTTGTTTCATTTTCTAACCATTGATTTTTTGTTATTCTGTAAAAACTTGTAAGCAACACGTTTAATATTCTGGACAAACAGTGAACAGTTCATGGGATTCTCCAGGCCAGAATACTGGAGTGGGTAGCCATTCCCTTCTCCAGGGGATCTTCCCAACCCGGGGATTGAACCCAGGTCTCCTGCACTACAGGCAGATTCTTTATCAGCTGAGCCACCAGGGAAGCCCAGTGAAATATTAGTCTTATAAACAGGGTTGATATGAGACTGGAAAACCGTATAGAAAAGACACTGTTATTTATAGATTTCCCTCAAATACCATTTATGTTGACAAAATTGCTTACAGCAGGACAGTACTCTTGCCTGGAAAATCCCATGGACGGAGGAGCCTGGCGGGTTGCGGTCCATGGGGTCGCGAAGAGTCGGACACGAGTGAGAGACTTCACTTTCACTTTTCTCTTTCATGCACTGGAGAAGGAAATGGCAACCCACTCCAGTGTTCTTGCCTGGAGAATCCCAGGGATGGCGGAGCCTGGTGGGCTGCTGTCTACGGGGTCGCACAAGAGTCGGACACGACTGAAGCGACTTAGCAGCAGCAGCAGCAGCAGGACTGCCAGACATGGCACTTCACAGCACGGATGTGATTCGGTGGTCAGAAACTAAACCTGTAATTTTTATTGACTGCCACAAGGTGGCAGTGGTGCCCTCTACTGTGCTGTGCTTAACCGCTCAGTGTCTGACTCTGGGACTCCATGGACTGACTGTAGCCCACCAGGCTCCTCTGTCCATGGGGATTCTCTAGGCAAGAATACTGGTGTGGGTTGTCATGCCCTCCTCCAGCAGATTTTCCCAACCCAGGGATTGAACCCAGGTCTCCCGCATTGCAGATGGATTCTTTATCATCTGAGCCATGAGAGCAGACCAGTAAGTACCCTAATCACAGCTAATGGATTCACTTCATACATAAGTTATCAGGCATAATTGAAAAAGAATAAACGTGCTATTCCTTTTTTAAAGAAAATCAAGAGAGATAGGCTCTTGGTAAGATGTAATATAAAAATAATTACATTGTATTTAGAGCAAAACTTGCTGAAAGGCGTCAACTACCTGTGGTTTTCAATGGTCATGTATCTCTCCCATAGGGCCAAAAATGGACATATTTTTCAGGCAGAAAGTTTAAAAACAAGAAAAAAAAATTTTTTTTTTTTTTAATCCCAATGAAGGCCAAGACACACAGTGTTAGTTGGTTTAAGCCACTATTTCTCAAGATGCGGTTTGAAGACATCTGTATTCTTTGGGGTTATTCAACATGCAGATTCCTGGGCCTCACTTCAGGTCAGCTTTGGGAGACAAAGAATATGTGTGTGTGTGTGTGTGTGTGTATTATATATATAAGTAAGAGGATCTCCAAGTAATTTTTATGCACACAATTTTGTGAACTCCTAATTTAAGGATTTCAATAAGTTTCATGCTGCTGCTGCTAAGTCGCTTCAGTCGTGTCCGACTCTGTGTGACCCCACAGATGCCAGCTCACCAGGCTCTCCCATCCCTGGGATTCTCCAGGCAAGAACACTGCAGTGGGTTGCCATTTCCTTCTCCAATGCATGAAAGTGAAAAGTGAAAGTGAAGTCGCTCAGTTATGTCCAACTCTTACATGCTGTTTTAAATTTTTTTCCCTGAAATATTCTTTTTCCTATTCAGTTTTGAATAACAACAAAAACAGAAGATCAAAATATACACATTTATTTTTCATAATAGTAGCTGTATAAACATATATAAGCATACATCACAGATAAGTATACTGGTTTTTCTAATGTTTCTGCCCAGGCTCTAACTGTGCAATCTTAATTTCTGTGTCATAAGAGCTGTTGGCAGGTAAATCGATCAGACAAAGGTGGAATGGAAGCTAGCGGTCAGATGAAATGAATTCTTGGGCAAAGTCATGGCAATAGGAGATGGTCTGTGAACATTTTTTAAAATTTTGGAAATCTTAATTCCAGTCCTGACCTTCTGCACACAAATCTGACTGAAGTATGGCTTAAAAACCTCTGTTTCAGGAAAATGTCACAAGTCATTCTGATGCACAGTCTTAATTAAAACTCCATTATAGAAGGAAGTTGGAAACAGAATATTATCATAGGAGTTTAGGCAAAACACAGAATTAGGCATTGCACTGATACTGAATAGACTGCGGTACAAAGTAGTGCATCGGTCAAAAAGGAAGAGCTGAGATATCATCACAAGAAAACTACAAATGCTAGAGAAATAGGGAAATATCTCCTGCTAAGAGTTAAGAACTGGGTTTAGATTTCAGGATCAAAGTGAGCCTTCAGATATGAGACAAACAGCCCTTGATACAGGAATTGAACGAGATTTGAGTTATTAATCAGAGCGTCAAAGAGATCATTTCAATAACCTCTTCTAGAATTCTTATTTCGTTACAGAAAATTCACTTTTCATGAGCCTGAAAAATCACTAATGAGTTAAATTAACAGAAGATTGGAAAAGGATGCACAGGTTTTTATTTATAGCTTTTAGAAAATACCCTCAATTTTAACCTGCTCTGAATCAGTGTGCAAAACTTCAAAAGGGACAAAACCACCAGCAGCTCTCCCTGGCCTCCACTGCAACTGATTCACAGATCCCAGCCCATAAATCTTCACGCCTTCCCCTTGCTCTGTTCAGCTGACTTTAAATGGACCAATGATCAACAAATGCCTATTAGCTCAATATTTAGACAAGCAAACCCAAAATAACTGCCTCGAAGTTCGCCAGTGTTTATAGTAAGTAAAGCAGCAAAGTGTATAAAATAGGGCACTATAAGTGTCCTTAGTTTGTTTTTCCATTAAAAACACTTTATGTTGATTGCACAGTGAAATGAAGTTTGTTATCCTCTTGTATCTAGCTTGGATACCAGCTGAGAGTTAGTTGGCTGTTTCTCAGCCAAATCTGATAGAATTATCGTCCTTGGAATTTTATCTGCTCCTCAAAAGGAGCCTCTTCTTGCACAAGCATTGTGTGTTATACCACATCGTATGTCCTTACCTCAACAACACATGGCCTTTCCCTCGTGGCAAAGCACATGTCCTATTTTTCCTGAAGAAACTGAATAAGGAGGTGATTAAAATTCAGCTTCACACCTGAAATCCCATTCCCATTTTCCCACCCAGTGCTTTGGTGGGCGTAAAAGTTTCACAGACAAAAAGCATTGAGACAAACCCCACGAAGGTGATGTCAGTGCGTTGGAGACTTGTTGGCAATCTTCTGGTCAAGAGGCAGCAGCAGAGCAGTGAAGGCAGGGCCATTTTCTGAATGCATCACGTTCGCATTTTCATTCACTCACCTGCACTCACAAAGAGCACTTGTTCATAAACATTACTGAGATGTTTGGAGAGGAAGACAATGAGAGTAAGAGTAAGAGCAGGGGACTTCCCTGGTGGTTCAGTGACTTAGAATCCGCCTTGCGATGCAGGAGACACAGGTTCAGTCCCTGGCCAGGGAACTGAAATCTCACATGCCGCAGAGCAACTAACTGCATGTTCTGCAACTACTGAGCCCACTCCACAACTAGAGATCCACAAGGAAAGATCCCGCATGACACAACAAAGATCCTATGTGCCACCACTAAGACCCAATACACCAAATAAATAAATATTATTTTTTTAAGAAGAGTAAGAGCAGAATGGTAAAGATAAATGCCCTCAACTCACCCTTTCAGTTAATAGTTTTTTGAAAGAAAAAAAAGACATATGAGCCAAATTATCTTTTATCAACTAAATGATAATGCTAAAACTCAGAAAAAAAATATTGAGTGCTTGTAATTTGCAAAGTCACATCTTTGGCTATATGAGAGGCAGATAAAGAAGAAAGGAAAAAGCTAGAATTTAATTACATGTTTTCTTCTCCAAGTGTTTCACACATCATGTTATGTCATATGCATGTCCTATCACTTCAAGAAGTTTGGAAATTCAACCGCAGACACTGAATGTATTGCCAAGTATTTCCTTACAAATAATAGGAGAAATTGTTTTTAGGTGTACGGCAGAAGCTTTAAAAAAACACATCCCAAATGAAAGATGCAAACAAAATATTTTACTTTCACTTAATAGGTTTTAAAACAGTATCAGTGATAATGCATATTTTTAAAACACATTGACCACATGAAATGTGCAATGAAACACTAAGTCTTCTCCCCTTCTCATCTCCAGTTCTAATTCCATGAGTTTAGTGTGTACCCAAGCAGTTTGGTGTGGGAAACTGCATATCATTATAGTTTTAATTTGCATTTTCCTGGCCACTAATAAGAATGACTTATATTTATCAGTTATTTAAAATATGTTGACAATCTCTCATCTGTCAATTGCCAACAATGATGACTTTGACATCATCTTCTGATTCTTCATTAAAAGTAGAAAGTAAGGATCCTTAATAGTATCAAATAATTTTTTTAACACTCAAAGAACCACCTTTAAATATGTAAAGTTGAGATCCTAATTTAGTTATGTAGACAGTTCTAGCACTTAAGATTACAGTTTACTATAGAACTAGTGTTTTTAGAATTTAAAAATAAAGTATAGGTGTTAAATTATCCACATGTGCTATGTAGCTATATTTATATACATGAGATAGCAGAGTATCTGGAATCTCAGATATATATTTAGTTAAAGATTACTTCCTATCTGCAATTGTCAAAAATTAGATAGTAATACAAACTGGAAAATAAAATTCAAGAGAAATGTTTCTTAAAGTGTGATCCAAGAATCACCTGCATCAAATAAACAGGGTGTTTCTTAAAGAAACTGATTTCTATTTCCTATTCCAGACCCACTAATAATAATTTTCTGGGAGATGCTCTGGAATGTGCATTTTATTAATAACAACTTCTGTTATTTTTATGCAACTCAGGTTTTAAAAATCATGTGATTTGAGGGACTAATGTGATAGTTGTGTTTAGTTGAGACAAAAAGTAATCTAACATGAAAGCTAATTTTGGAAAGAAATACCAGAATACTTTAAAAAATAAATGAAAATACTTTTGCCACAAACATCAGCTTATATTAATAAGTATTAAAGTGTCTGTAGGTACTAATGGCTCTTCTTAGAAGATCACTAAAATAAATACTAAAATATTTTATTATTTTAAGACTTTTAATGTTATTATAAAATAACTATTTTCTCAATTTTTAAATTTTAAATAACCGAAGTATATGTTATTTACTAGAAAAGAATAGTAAAAACTAAAGGATATTGTTTTAAACAACAAAGGACCAAGACTTAGATTTGGGTTACGTGTTTAACTATGTGAGCTATTTATTAATCTTAACTTCAGTTCTCTGACCTCAGTTAAATAATCTGTAAAGTGGGAATTGTGGTTCTGTGTCAGAGAGCTATCTTGGTCCATGAAAAGCCCTTTGTTAGCTGTCAAGTGTTGACTGTTGTGATTGTTGGAACAATTCAGTAACACTCTTAAATAGGACTTTAACAAGAAAGTCATTAGCAAGATGGTGGAATAGGGCGGTTCCAGCCCTCCTCTCACCATGGACGTTTCCCCACAGAAACACTGATTTGGCAACCAGTCACAGCAGAGAATGTCTTTGTGGGAGCCCCAGAGTCCAACTGAGGGGGACAGCTCTCCTTTGTCCACAATTTCCCTCATGAGGGAAAGTGAGGGCAAAGTGAGTACCAGGCCTCACCAGCCCTGTGCGATGCTGCCGGAAGGCTCACTTCTGTCTCATTCCGTGTCGAACGCTGAGGAGGTGGGCTTGGCCAGATCATCTCGGGGAGAAGGCATTGGCGACCCGCCCCAGTACTCTTGCCTGGAGAATCCCATGGACGGAGGAGCCTGGCGGGCTGCGGTCCATGGGGTCGCGAGGAGTCGGACACGACTGAGCGATTTCAGTTTCACTTTTCACTTTCACTTTTCACTTTCATGCACTGGAGAAGGAAATGGCACCCCACTCCAGTGTTCTTGCCTGGAGAATCCCATGGATGGAGGAGCCTGGCGGGCTGCGGTCCATGGGGTCGCGAAGAGTCGGACACGACTGAGCAACTTCACTTTCACTTTTCACTTTCATGCACTGGAGAAGGAAATGGCAACACACTCCAGTGTTCTTGCCTGGAGAGTCCCAGGGACGGGGGAGCCTGGTGGGCTGCCGTCTATGGGGTCGCACAGAGTCGGACACGACTGAAGCGACTTGGCAGCAGCAGCGGAAGCAGCAGATCATCTCGGAACAGCTCAGAGCGGCAAGAAGCTGTGGAGGCTCACAGGAACCGATGTGATCGCAACAGCTGGGTGTGGATTCTGCGGACCTGCTCAGGGCATCCACTGAGAGGCTCACCCATGAACTCCACAGGATGACCTGCCGCCTACAGAGCTTCTACCAACCAACCAGTGCATACCCCAAGAACCCGATGTGCCACACTGTGGCTGGCGCACTACAAAACTCAGTGCATTGCACATCATGGCCCCCGCAGGTGGCTCTGCCACCCCACGAGAACAGCACAGAGATCTCACTATCAGGTGCAGATCTTATGGCCAACTTAACTCTGCAGGATAAGGAAAAGATGTGTAACCTTGAATACTTCTGGGAATTTCCCTAGGAAATATAAAAGGGGGGGGGCTCTCTATCAAAATTCCAATGGTATTTTCACAAAAAGAGAGAAAAAAAATCCTAAAATGCATAAAGAACCACAAAAGACCTCAAATAGTTAAAGAAATCCTGGCAGCATCATTATGTTTTTTGACTTCAAACTGAATTGCAAAGTTATAGTGACCAAAACTCTTGTAGTGGGATAAAAACAGACACACAGACCAGTAGAACAGAATCAAGATTCCAGAAATAAATCTACATATATCAAGTCAACTAATATTTGACAAGGGAGCCAAGAATATTCAACGGGGAAAAATAATCTCTTCAGTAAGTGGTGTTGGGAAAATTGAACAGTAACATACAAAAAAAAATAAGAAAGAAATCGGAGCCCTCTCTTACACCACTCACAAAAAATGAACTCAAAATGGATTTTACCTTAAATGTGAGACTTAAATGTGAGGCATGAAACCATAAAATCTCTGGAAGAAAAACTAGGGAGAAGCTCCTTGGCATTGGTCTCAACAGTTGTTTTTTCTTTGTTTTTTTGATACTGAAAGCACAGGTAATAAATGCAAAAATCAACAAGTTTGACCACATCAAACTAGAAAATTTCTGCACAGTAAAAGAAACCATTAAAAAATGAAAAGTCAATCTATGGAATGGGAGAAAATATTTGTAAAGCATCAACCAATAAGAGGTTAATATTCAAAATATAAGAAACTCATAAAACTCAACAGCCAAAAAAAAATAAATCTAATAATCCACTTAAGAAATGGGCAAAGGATTTCAATAGACATTTTTCCAAAGAAGACATACAGCCAACAGATACATAAAAAGAAGCCCAACATCACTAGTCATCAGGAAAATGCATATCAGAACTACAGTGAGGTATCACTTCACATATGTTTGAGTGGCTGTTATCAAAAACATAAGAGACAACAAGAGTTGGCAAGGGTGTGGAGAAAGAGAACTACTGTGCTCTTGGTGGGACTGCAGATTGGTTCAACCACTATGGAAAACAGTGTGGAGGTTTCTCAGAATATTTAAAATATAGAACTACCATATGATCCAGCAGTCTTATTTCTGAGTACATACTCAAAGGAAATGAAGTCCCTCTCTCTAGGGGATTTCTGCACAGCCATGGTTATTTCAGCATTATTCACAATAGCCAAGACACAGAAACAACCTAAGTATTCACTGATGGATAAATGGATAAAGAATATGTGGCATAAACTTATAAAGGAATATTATTCAGTTATGAGAAAGAAGGAAATGCTGACATTTGTGACAATATGGATGAATCTTGAGGACATTATGTTAAGTGAAATAATTTAGACAATCATTGTCTAAAGAAAGATGAACACTGTATGATTTCACTCATGCATGAAATCTAAGGAAGTCAAACTCATAGAAACAGAGAGTACGTTGGTGGCTGCCAGGTACATCAGAGTAGGCGAAAGGAGATGCTGTTCAAAGGGTACAATCTTCCAGTTATGAGTACATTCTGGGAATCTAATGTATAGCATGGTGATTATAATGAACAATACTGTACTGCACATTTGAATGTTGCTATAGAGTAGATCTTAAAAGGTCTCACCACACACACAAGAAGGTAGTTATGTGAGGTGACAGATGTGTTCACCTTCCCATTTGGTAATCATTTCACAATATATGTGTGTATCAAATCATGTTATACACTATAAATGTACAACATAAATCAAATATGCAACTATAAATCAAATCATGTTGTACACTACAAATGTATAAAAAGTTATACGTCACTGAAAGTGAAAGTCGCTTAGTCGTGTCCAACTCTTTGTGACCCCATGGACTATACAGTCTGTGGAATTCTCCATGCCAGAATACTGGAGTGGGTAGCCTTTCCCTTCTCCAGGGGATCTTCCCAGCTCAGGGATCGAACCCAGGTCTCCCACATTTCAGGTGGATTCTTTACCAGCTGAGCCACAAGGAAACCCTACGTGTCAAATATACCTTAATAAAGTTGCAGGGAAAAAAAAGAGACAGATTTCTAAAGAAAATCTAATACCTTAAAGTTCCTGAATCATATATAAATGTTTGAGGCAAAATTTTCTTTCTTTTTTTTTTTTTTTTTTACATGATTTGCTTTCTTGCATTCTTAAGATTTAGGACAGAGATTAGAACGTAGGGAGCCTACTTACATTTATGCCAAGAGAGTAGGTAGATATGTATTATTGATATAACTTTTCCACTTCTACTTTCAAAATCACTAATTCAAACATCTCCATTTCTGACAACAAATGCCAATCTTTTGGGTTTGCTCAGTTCAGTTCAGTCGCTCAGTCGTGTCCAACTCTTTGCAAGCCCATGGACCACACCAGGCTTCCCTGTCCATCACCAACTCCCAGAGCTTGCTCAAACTCATGTCCATCCAGTCAGTGATGCCATCCAACCGTCTCATCCTCTGTCATCCCCTTTTCCTTCTGCCTTCAATCTTTCCCAGCATCAGGGTCTTTTCCAGTGAGTCATTTCTTCTCATCAGGTGGTAAAAGTATTGGAATTTCAGCTTCAGCATCAGTCCTTCCAGTGAATATTCAGGACTGATTTCCTTTAGGATGGACTGGTTGGATCTTTTTACAGTCTGAGAGATGCTCAAGAGTCTTCTCCAACACCACAGTTTAAAAGCATCAATTCTTTGGCACTCAGCCTTCTTTATGGTCCAACTCTCACATCCATACATGACTACTGGAAAAACCATAGCTTTGACTAGACAGACTTTTGTTGGCAAAGTAATGTCTCTGCTTTTTAATATGCTGTCTAGGTTGGTCATTGCTTTTCTTCTAAGGAGCAAGCATCTTTTAATTTCATGGCTGCAGTCACCATCTGCAGTGACTTTGGAGCCCCCCAAAATCGGGTTTGCTAGCCCAACTCTTTCCTCCATGAGGTCAATGGTAGAAAGCAATTTGTCTTCTGTATTTACTCCCTCTCTTTAATTGCTGGATCCCCATCAAGTTTAGATTTCATGGTTTATTATGACAATTACTGTATTGCTGATTCTCACATTTTCTTTGTTCCTCTGTTTTTGTAATTACATCTATTGGCAACACTTTACTTCTGTATGAAATGATACATCCACCTTATCTGTACTTGAAGGCAGGCAACTGGGTGCTGCTGGAGCAGGTCACAAAAAGGATAGCTTTGGTGTTTTTACAAACTAATGGTCATGTGACTCGAACAGTGTCAAGAAATTCTATTTCAGGATTTTATTCAACGCCCACTAACATACACATTAGCTTTTCACACCTTCTTTTCTCCTTAGCCCATAACACCTCCACCTCCCCCCCTCATTCTAAGAAAATATCCTCACCTCTTACTTCAGAGAAAAAACATCAATGGAGTGAAAGTCTCTTAAGTTTCCATTGGCAGATATCCATATCTACTATCAATTGCAACCCTAAGCCCTCCTTTTGTACTTATTAAGGTACACCTCCTTCCTTTTAGGGCCCTACCACCTTCCTTATTCTGAATCCTACCCTATGCCCTCTTTTCAGAAAGCTTGCCTCTTTAAATACCCCTTCTCATGTGTATGTACCCCTTCTCTTCAAACCTCTCTTGCCCTGCAACATATTCCCATGAGAAATATGCAGGTCTTTCTTCCACCTTAAAAATCCCTTGACCTTACATTTCATTCCATCCATGGTCAAACATGCCCATTCCTTTCATAATCACACTTTAAGAAATTTTCTACCCTTACTGTCTCCATTTCCTTACCTCCTATGCATTCCTTAACCCATTCAAGTTTGACTTCTGTTCCTATCACTTTGTTGAAATGACTGTTGCTAAACTTCCCAAGGACAAGGATTGCCATATCCCTGAGCCACTTTCACTGGAAAAGCAGGCTTAATGGAGACAGTCCTGGACAAACTGGAGCAGTGGTCTCCTTATCCAACGATCTACCTGTTACTACAACTAGTAATATTTTGTCCTCATCATATTTCTCAGCAGCATTCCACTGGCCACTCCCTTGTCTTTCAATAAATCCCTCCTTACTCTCTCCCCATTCATTCTTATTTACTTGAATATCAGATAATAGAGTCCCACAAAGCTGCTTTAAGCACCAGTCCCCTCCTAATGTATACTCTGATTATGTAACTCCATCAGTTCCCATGGCTTGCATTTTTGTCTCTACATCAATGGCATTTAAAGTTACATATCCAGCCTAGACTTCTCTGGGCATCACAGGCACAGAAAATTAGTTGATAGTTTCAGTGGGAAGTTTCACATGTGTACTGAGACATGAGGATACTCCAGACAGGCAAATAATTTGGCATTTCTTTTAGTGTTCCTTAAATATTTGTTTATCATCTTGCTCATGAGAGGAAGAACTCTTACTAAAAAATTATGTAGAAACATTTATCTACTAAATCATTTTATCTAGATTGTTTGAAAACAACTAATGATAACTCTCCCACCGTTGATGTTTTTTTCCCCCTCTTGTAGCATTTCAAACATCTTTATTAGAAGCAATATAAAATTTAAAGAGAATTAATACCTGTTCATCTTGGAGAGTTCAGAAACAGCAAGATTCTCAATGGCATTGAGACCTGACTCATTATTGCTTCTCTGTGGTCCTTATTAAAAGAAAAGTTGAATTATTGATTACTTTGTCAATTTCTTCATATCAAAAATTACTTAAATATTTGAATAACATTTAGAATAATAGAAATCAGAAGCAATGACTCTGATATAGGTCAGATAGCAATGTGGAGACACTTGAATCTTAAAATTTAGTTCCCATGAGATAACCAACAGAGAAAAATCTTTACTTACGGGAAAATATACATATATGTACAGACATAGAAGTATCTACTCTTATTGAAGCATACTTTTCCCCAGGTACTATAGCAGAGGTTTTATATTAATATAAGTTGGTAATAAATTAACTAAGTTTTCATGTCACAAAGATCTGGGTTCAAAATCCCATGGTATCACTTCTTAAGAATACTTTGGACACCTATCTTTCTGATTTCCCCAAGGATCATTTGCCTTCTATAAATGAAGAAAAGATTTTATTTTCTTGAGTTCCAAAATCACTGTGGACAGTAACTATAGCCACGAAATTAAAAGACTCCTGCTCCTTGTAAGGAGAGCTATGACAAACATAGACAGAATATTAAAAAGCAGAGACATCACTTTACCGGCAAAGGTCTGTATAGCCAAAGCTATGACTTTTCCAATAGTCATGTACGGATGTGAGCTGCTGCTGCTGCTGCTGCTGCTGCTGCGAAGTTGCGTCAGCCGTGTGCGACTCTGTGAGACCCCATAGACGGCGGCCCACCAGGCTCCTCCGTCCCTGGGATTCTCCAGGCAAGAATACTGGAGAGGGTTGCCATTTCCTTCTCCAGTGCATGAAAGTGAAAAGTGAAAGTGAAGTCGCTCAGTCATGTCCGACTCTTTGCGACCCCATGGGCTGCAGCCTACCAGGCTCCTCCGTCCGTGGGGTTTCCCAGGCAAGAGTACTGGAGTGGGTTGCCATTGCCTTCTCTGACGGATGTGAGAGTTGGACCATAAAGAAGGCTGAGCACTGAAGAATTGATGCTTTTGAACTGTGGTGCTGGAAAAGGCTTGAGAGTACCTTGGACTGCAAGAAGTTCAAACCAGTCAATCCTAAAGAAAATCAGCCCTGAGTATTCATTAGAAGGACTGATGCTGAAGCTCCAATACTTTGGCCACGTGAGGTGAAGAGCAGACTCAGTGGAAAAGATCATTATGCTCAGAAAGTTTGAAGGTCAAAGGAGAAGGGGGTGGCAGAGGATGAAATGGCTTGATAGCATCACTGACTCAGTGGACATGAATTTAAGCAAACTCTTGGAGATAGTGGAGGACAGAGGAGCCTGGTGGGCTACAGTCTATGGGCTCACAAAGAGTGAGACACGACTTAGAGACTGAGCAACAACATCAACAACAATGAAGAACAGTAAATTATGTAAATGAGGTTGTTGAGAGATTTAAGATTGTATGCAAAGCACTTGATAAAGTGCCTGGCACATAGTCCATAATAACAGGCTTTATCATCCTCTTCTCTTCAACAGCAGAATCAGCTAATATCTCTGGATGTGCTTCAGTCTTCATTTTATTTCATATGTATCTTCATACCACTTCTATGTACTAGATTATCATTCCCACTGTCCTTGAGGAAACTGAGGCTCGAGGTAATCCAGCTAATAGTTGCATAAA
Organism: Okapia johnstoni; assembly: GCA_024291935.2. NCBI lineage: Eukaryota > Metazoa > Chordata > Mammalia > Artiodactyla > Giraffidae > Okapia > Okapia johnstoni. The sequence continues at coordinate 108,525,809 of CM044307.1, read as the reverse complement.
GGGGGAGTTGAATCCATGTGTGTCTAACTACAGAGCCCCTGCTCTTTCCGTAGCACTGTGCATATACAGTGTAACTTATCCTGATTGAGAGAACTGACTTCTTTTCTCCAAAGCAATTTGCACATATCTTTGTTCATACCAATTCCCTGATCTACTGACTCATTTGGGCAAAACAAGAATTTTATGTGCCAATGAAATAAAGAATTGGGGCCAGAGATATATGTACCAGTGTGGCTTCCCAGGTTGCTCAGTGGTAAAAGAATCTGCCTGCCAATGCAGGAAACATGGGTTTTATCCCTGGGTTGGAAGATCTCCTGGAGCAGGAAATGGCAACCCACTCCAGTTTTCTTGCCTGGAAAAATCCCATGGACAGAAGAGCCTGGCAGGCTGCAGTCCATGGGCTCACACAGACATGACTGCGCACACACAAACATATGTACCAGTATCTCATTAAGAAGGAAGCTACTGATACACTCATATGATTGCATACACATACCCACATCATCAAGACCATATTACAGTGTATCTCTTAGAGATAAAGTACAATTCACTCAACAAAAATATTATCATGTAAAATTATAAATGTAGAGAGAAAGACTTATTACTTTGAATCCTTTACTTTTCTACAATCTTTTTTTTTTTTGACGTTCTATTTTTAATAGTTTATAATCTGTGCAATCTTAAATTTCCCTAGAGAAGTCATCTGCGGTACAAAGATGTTCTGCTTTGTTGAAAAATAAAAGAGCATTATATAATTGAGGCATCATTTATGTAACCAGAGTTGCTGGAGCTTGCTACTACCACAGGGCAAAGCCTCAAGAAAGTATCTAAAAATGTACAGCAGACAGAGTGATCAATAGAGAAACAAAGCTGTGCCTACAGTACCTTCCTGCCAAGGAAGAATCAGGATGATTATGCTTCTTCCAAGCTATATAGATTAAGATCTACCAGGCAGGATTTAATGCCACTTAAAATTGTAAATGCACGTTACTGCATGCATAGCTTTGTTGTCAACAATTCAAAAGCAGTTAAATTTTTCCAAGCTAATATATGTGTTTTCATGTATACATTCACCCTATACAACCTGGAACAGTAGTGAATAAGATATAAAAGATTACTTATGTTTATTTCAGGTCTAGGCAGTCTGTTTAAATGTGTGAGTTCCACTGGTACTTGACCGTTGGTTTAATAAAAATTTTAGTGCATTTTTTTTTCTGTGCTAACGCAAACTCTTTCAAACAATACTTAGAACACAGGCATAAGTAGACAAAACAGAAAGAGTCTTTTTTGTTAAGCCATGCCAGTTCTACTCTTGCAATGCAACTGGTAAACACACAGGAAGGAAGAGTATCTTTCAGTCTTCCTGAAGGTATTCTTAATTATATGTTAAAGTTCTCTGTATACTTCATCACTTTGGTACTTGCCTAGAGATCGATAACTCTATCAGAGTAACATATTTTGCAAATCAAATGTAGAAAACCAAGACACGTTACATCAAATCAAAGTCTGTCTTGCAAACAAGTTGTTTTGGGAAGGTGGAACGTGAAAGTGAAGTCACTCAGTCATGTCTGACTCTTTGTGACCCCATGGACTGTAGCCTACCAGGCACCCCCATCCATAGAATTTTCCAGGCAAGAGTACTGGAGCGGGTTGCCATTTCCTTCTCCAGGGGATCTTCCTGACCCAGGGATCGAACCTGGTTCTCCCACATTGCAGGCAGATGCTTTACTGTCTGAGCTATCATAAGGTTCCAGATTTTCATTGGCTTTTTTCCCAAGTCTTAGGAGAAATAATTGACATATACCACTGTATATGTTTAAGACATACAGTGTGATGACTTGCATTATATATATTATGAAATGATTATTACTACAGGTTCAGCTAACATCCATTATCTTATATAGGTATAGAAAAAGGAAAAAATTTTCTCCTTGTTATGAGAATTCTTAGGATTTACTCTCTTAACTTTCCTATATATTATGCAGCAGTGTTAATTATAGTTATCATGTTGTACATTATATTCTCAGTACTTATTAATCATACCTGGAAATCTGTAACTTTGACCACCTTCCTTCAGTTTCTCCTCTCCTCACCCTCTGTCTCTGGTAACCACATCCAATCTCTATGACTCTGTTTTTTTGTTTTCTTTAGATCCCACATATAAGTGAGATCATGTAGTATCTGTCTTTCTCTGTCCAACTTATTTCACTTAGCATAAGGTCTTCAAGGTCCCTCCATTTTGTATAAATGGTAGGATTTCTTGGTTTTTATGGATTAGTAATATTTCATTGTGTATATATACCGCAACTTCTTTACCCATTCAATCATTAATATACACTTAGGTTGTTTCTGTGTCTTGGCTATTATAAATAATGCTGCTATGAATGTGGGGATACAGATATCTTTTGGAGTCAAGGTTTTAATTTCCTTTGGATATATTCCCAGAAGTAGAATTGCTGAATCATAAGGTAGTTCTATTTTTAATTTGAAGATCTTTTCTACTGTTTTACATAGTGGCTGTCCCAATTTACAATCCCAACAACAGCACACAAGGGTTCCCTTTTCTCCACATCCATGCCAGCATGTTACTTCTAGTCTTTCTGTTTTAATTAATTTATTTTTTATTGAAGGATAACTGCTTTACAGAATATTGCTGTTTTCTGTCAAACCTCAACATGAATCAGCCATAGGTATATGTATATCCCCTCCCTTTTGAAACTCCCTCCCATATCCCTCCCCATCCCACCCCTCTAGGTTGATACAGAGCCCCTGTTTGAGTTTCCTGAGCCATACAGCAAATTTCCATTGGCTATCTATATTACATATGGTAATGTAAGTTTCCAGGTTACTCTTTCCATACATCTCACCCTCTCCTCCCCTCTCCCCATGTCCATAAATCTATTCTCTATATCTGTTTCTCCACAGCTGCCCTGTAAATAAATTCTTCAGTACCATTTTTCTAGATTCCGTGTATATGTGTTAGAATATGGTATTTATCTTTTTGTTTCTGATTCACTTCACAGTATAATAGGTTCTAGATCTATCTACCTCATTAGAACTGACTCAAATGAGTTCCTTTTTATGGCTGAGTTGTAGTCCGTTGTGTATATATACCACAACTTCTTTATCCATTCATCTATCAATGGACATCTAGGTTGCTTCCATGTTCTAGCTATTGTAAATAGTGCTGCAATGAACAATGCAATACATGTGTCTCTTTCAATTTTGGTTTCCTCAGGGTATATGCCTAGGAGTGGGATTGCTGGGTTGTATGGTGGTTTTATTCCTAGGTTTTTAAAGAAGCTTCATACCGTCTTCCATGGTGGCTATATCAATTTACATTCCCACGAACAGTGCAAGAGTGTTCCTTTTTCTCCACACCCTTTCCAGCATTTATTGCTTGTAGACTTTTTGATGATGGCCATTCTAACAGATGTGAGGCAATATCTCCTTGTGGTTTTATTTTGCATTTCCCCCAGATGGAGCTAGTGATAAAGAACCCGCCTGCAAATGAAGGAGATACAGGTTCGACCCCTGGGCCAGGAAGATCCCCTGGAGGAGGAAATGGCAACCCACTCCAGTATCCTTGCCTGGAGAATCCTATGGACAGAGGAGACTGGCAGGCTACAGTGCAAAGCGTCACAAAGAGTCAGATACAACTGAAGTGACTTAGGACAGATGGAATGACTTATGATGTTGAGCATCACTTCATATACTGCCAACCTACTATAGTAAAATGCTTCACCATTCTCTGACCTGCTGTCAAAATGAAAGTTTGGAAAAATGTATAATGTAGACTTCTGAGATCTAGGAAACTACTCATACTTTTTGCATATATGAAAAGACATTTATCTTGCTATTTGGATGTTCTTTGCGCACAACTAAGATAGCATTGCTTACTTGGTATTAAAGAGCACAGAATCTGAACACAATGTAAATGAAGCTCAGCTTTACCACCTTATACCTGTGTGGCCTTGAACCCCTGAACAAACCTCTTACTTTCCCAAGTCTTAAGTTCTAGTAGCTGTTTCTTGTTTAATGGGGAAAAATATTATTTACCTCCCAAGGTTATCATGAAGAATATGAGATAATTTATAAAAGGTTTTAGTGAAGTACCTACCAACCTGTAAGTGCCCAATAAGAATTTGTTGAAAGAATGGAAAGGAAGAAGCTAGAGAAAAAGGAGGAAGGGAAAGGGAATTTTATTCTAAATTTAAGCATAACCAGAGGGAACTGAGGTTGAAGAAAGGATTGTTTGCATGGGGTGGAACATGAAGAAGCAATAGCCAAACACAAGATGACTTTTGCAAAAAACAGGCTATCTAAATATTTCATAGCCTCATAAACGTTACATAACTCAACTGTGAAGTTTGCTGGACAAACTTATTTACCTTTTTTACATTATTTTCCTTTCATTTTTTCAATGTATATACATATATATTTTTTTGTGTTAAGAAGCATATCTAGAAGATGCCAGTTAATCTTGAAGTTGCAAATAGCAAACCAGCAAGGGTTGGGCTAACTTTAGAAAAGCACACCCTTAAAATGATGCTGATTTTTTTCTCTGGCTGGCAAAATTATAATATGTGTCTGGCATTAGTTTCCTCCATCTCATTACAGACCAGTGCCAAAGGAATCCCCAAACATCCAGGTACTGTTTTACTTTGTTCTGAACGACAGTTGAAGCTTTGGTGCCTCCTGTTTCTTTTCAACTGGAAAGGATAGTCATTTCTGCCCAGCTCAAAGTTTATCTCCCTTGCAGGGGAAGGTGCATTCTGCCATTAAATCTAAAACTGCCTTGACATGTTGTTGTAATACTTCATGGATGTGGAAAGTCTGCTGTGGCCTAACGTGAGACGTGGGAAAGGATGTGATCTGGCTGCTCCTGGATGTGTTCACACACTGGCACGACGGATTGCACTTTCTGTGGGTTGAACACAATATCCGATACATAAATTAACTCTTACTACCCTTTTGTGTGCTGCTAAATTATGTTACCATTTTAAATGGTAATAATGGGGTTATAGACTACTCCTCTGTCAGTCCTTCTCATACAACTGAATTCTATAATGGAATTACAACCATAGGAGAGTGCCTAAAGATCTCATTTGATAGAAAAAAATTCAGTTTGAACACTTCAGCTTTTTAAGACAAGTTTTCTGATGTTTCTGGAGTGCTACCAAAGATCCCCAATATGGTAACCATGGAGGACTCAGGAGATGGCAATACTATGCTTGATACTTTACCTAATTATGTTTGATCCTCAGGACAACCTTATTAAAGAAGATATTATGATGAGAAAAACAAGTCTGAGAGATGTAACTTACTTAAAATCATAAAGAAAGCCAAAAGTAATTCTAGGTATTGAATCCTATCTGAGTAAAAATGTTTGAGGGATGCATTTATTCAATGATAATTTTGTGAATTCTATACTTCACCAGAGAAGGTTTAGGCATCTAAGTTGAACAAAGCATTGTGCCAGCTCTGGGACTACACCAGAGGAGACCAGAGACAGTCTTTGTACTCATGGAGTTTCCAATCAACCAAGGAGACAGACATTTAAAAACTGCAGTTAGTAAGACAAAGATATTCCATCTGCAAGTATTCACAGATTCCCCTCCCTCAAATAGTCAAATGGGAAAGAAGAGCTCATTTTCCCTTTCTGTTCTCACCCTGCCCCAAATAAAAGAAAGAGAATCTTGAGAAAGAAGATCAACCTATGTAAAAACATATATATGTATAATTTTATTATCAAATATTATTACCAAATATACATATAAAAACATAAATGTATAGGTAAATAAATAACACTAGATTGAACAACCATGCACCCACCACTCTAGTCAAGAAATACCCTTTAAGACTCAATCTGCTCACTGCTGATGTGTCAAAGAAGTCAAAGTCAGCTGAAATTCTGAAATAATGATTTATAGAATGTTGCTCTCAAGTATGAATAACTACTTATAACTGGGTGTAAGTAATATATTTAACTTATTCTATTTAATCACAAACAGTATGATTATGAGTAATCAAAGCATGTCAATAATTTTTTTTTCTAAGTTCTAACTGATTCAAACAAAACTTTATTTGGTGGTACAAATGTTAAGTGTTCTTATGAAGATTAAGACAAACATGATAATTCACAAGGGATTCGTGCAAAAAATCAAAGCAGGTCCAGGTAAGTGGCCAATTTAGTGCTAGAAGTTCAGAGCAGCTAAAAGAAAAATTTTCTAGCCTAAGTAAAGTTTATATAACTTAGTGAAAAAAAAAAATACTGATCTTAAATCCCAGCTGAACAGAAACCTATCCATTGACAGCACGGAGTAAGTTATTCAGTGACGATAGCCTATGTATCTACAGCATTAAACAAAACATATGGTAAAACAGTTCATTCAAAATTAAGGAAAATATAGATGATTGTTTAGATGTTATTTTCAACAATTCACTCATAGGCATTTGAAATCTGTTTTATTTCGTACCACAAAAAATGTTATTGTTTTATGAATAAACAGTTTAATTTTAGACAAGCTCCTTTTCTCTAATTTATGGCAACTGGTTCAAAAAAATTCCAAAGCAACTAGGGAGCTTAGACACAGATGTCAGCACCCGGTGGTGGTAAAACTAAAGGGCTCTGACTTCAAAGAGTTAGGGAAGATTTGTCACAATGTAATAAAAAGAACAAATGTGCAGACATCATAAGTGGCAGAAAGGGCCAGAAACACAGAAATGAACACCGTGGAGATAAGTCAATGTCTGCTGGGTGCTGTGTTTTTTAAGTTGTTTCACTCTTCAGCAACCATCCAGACACCCATATTTAGCTTCCTTTTCTGTGCCTGTGATCCCAAATTAACTTTGTCTCCCTTAACCTCCTCTCCTACCACCACACCACTCTACTTAAAATTCCCTTTTGGCAAGCTGGAAGAGAAAACCTTTTATGATTGGAGAGTTTCGGGGGTTGATTTGTACCTTGCAGTTAACAATGCATTCTTCCCATATTTACCTAGGAGCTTAAAAAAGTGTTCTTGGTCTTTGTCTTTTGATATTAGCCCTATCTTCAGATAGGCTCTTTCCACAACATGGCCCCAGGCAGGTTACAGGGTTGCATAGCCCTCATAGCCACAAGCTCAAAAGGAGAATCCTCGCTCTCTAGCATCTTTAACAATTCCTGGAAACTGATTCTGATTGGCTGAGACTGGGTTCACGGCTTGAAACCCATGGCCAGGGAGGGAGGTGGGACATGCCTCAATTTGAGGCACCTCAAGGAAGAGAAGGAACACTCTCTGAAAGAAAAGAGGGAAGTAGTCTTTTACCAGAAGAGCAGTGGTACAGTGCCCCAAAAAAGCCAATTATAGGAGGCAGTTTGAAAGGAAACTAAGAGGACACTTGCAGTCCCCAAGTGACTTGGGGCTCAGGTAGACAATAGGAAGACACCAAAATACCAAAAGATAGTGCTTGGTAACTGCCTTTTACCAGATGGTAATCCTTGGGTAAAGGATAATGAAGTAATCAGAATGTTAATGATAACAGGAAGCTACCAGTATCCTTAAAGCAGCTGGGAGAAGGTAGCGCTACCGGAGCCTAGAAACCACTTAGACGGGAACTGAGACTCACAGAAAAAGTAGCCGTGTGGCAGGGGCTAGTGTCATGAAGTAGGAGGTGCAGCCACACTGGGATGCCTCCTTTAGTGGAGAGAGAGGGAGAGATGTACAAGGTTCTCTCTTGCTTCCTCCCTCCAGTCTCCCTTCAGGATATCCCATTGGCTGAATGGAGTCAGAAGTAATCAATGAATGCATAAATTCATGTACTCTGGAAAAGAGATGTCAAGATGGATTTAGAAGTTCAGTTGATTGACTGAACACCTATGAAAGATAAAGGGAAGGAGTAGTAGAGAAAGCCTGCAGTCTCAGAGGTAAAATGGGACCTGTGAAAAGAGAGAAGGCAGATCAAAGCACTGGGTACTAGGGGTCTCAGACTCTCAGAGAGTCTTGAGAAACTCAACCTGTCTAAAAAGTTGCTCCATCACATAAATTCTCCACAGGGGAATCTTCTGTCCCAACCATGCTCAGTCACTGACTGCAGGCTGCCTATGGAGCAAGGGGCCTTGGCTCCAAAGCTGAGGCAGATCCTAAAGGCACCTCAGCTGGTCGCGCTCAGCTTCCCAAACTCCCTGTGGCATGTTCTCTCTTGAAGGGAGTTAAGGACATATTATCCTCCAAGGCTGCTTCAGCAAGGGAGTTTGGGAAATCTAGATTGCTATGTTCACCCTCTGAAACACAAAGCAGAACTAGAGGAGAAAGGGGAACAGATCTAGGGGCAAATGGGCTATTGACTGGCACACGGGCAAAGAAAGTATTCACTGGAGTAACTACATTCAATAATTGCAGTATATAATGTTTTACTGTGTCTAGATTTGGGAACATTGCTTTAAGATTAAAATTGTCTAATAACTCTTAAATCAACTCTTCATCAGATAAAACAAATTTCGTGTTCAAGAATGTTAAGAACACTATGAACACATTAAAAAAAGAGAGTTGACTGATGGACAAAGAATGCAAAGCTGGAGCAATCCCACACCCACATTCAGCCTCTTTCTTTTGTAGATGTTAAAACTTTAAAGAGGCTGAGTCAGATGCTTCAATTCAGAAAACTACTCTGTGACACGGAGGAGGAAATGGTAACCCACTCCAGTATTCTTGCCTGGAGAATCCCATGGACAGAGAAGCCTGGTGGGCTGCCATCTATGGGGTCACACAGAGTCGGACACGACTGAAGTGACCTAGCAGCAGCAGCAGCAGCAGTCTGTGACAGAATCAAGACTAGAATCATTTTTTTTTTTTTTACTTTTACAATTTTTTTCTTTTTTTTTTTTACTTTTGCAAGATGCTCACATCAAGGATCTAATAACCTTTAGCTTAATTTAAAATGCTTAATAGTTCTACATAACAGAAGCTAGGCAATTTTGTATTTTACATATACTTCCATGTGAGGAGGAAAAAGGCAACAGAGACTGATGGACAGTTTATTCCTTAAGCTGACTTTATTAAAAGTAAAATTCAAAACAACCAGTCCCCCAAAGAAATGAACAGTTCTACTTTACTGCTTTAGCACATTTAATAAATCCCTAACAATTTACAAGATGTTAGGATGAAATAAATCAACCCAGGCCTAATCAATACTAATTGATTTATAAGTTTTTTAACAGCTGTTTATATATCTATAAATATACTTTGAGTAATTTTCTCACTAAGAACAGTGACATAACAATGGCTTATTAAAAGGTCTCAGATTGAGAGTAATGTGTATAAATAGTTATAATAAAAACTTCATGTTAATTATCTCTATTGGGATGGTAGTACCATCCAATTATAGCCTCTTGATGATGCACATGGGTTTGGGTGGACTCCGGGAGTTGGTGATGGACAGGGAGGCCTGGCGTGCTGTGGTTCATGGGGTCGCAAAGAGTCGGACACGACTGAGCAAATGAACTGAGCTGAACTGATGATTTCTAAATATATGCTATGTTACTTATCCTTTGCTGGATAAGCACAGTTGTTTTATTACTGTTTATCTGTTATAAAATGCTGGATTGTAAAATGTCAATAGTGGGTACTTTGACACCAATATGTTGAAGAGCTGGGCATATTAAACAATCTTAATAAGGGTTTGATGGGTATTTGCTCACAAATAGTTACAACCTGGAATTTTGCATTTTAATCACTTAGTCCACTTAGGACAGACTACAGGGCATTATTTAAAGATCTCTCAGAGAAACTGCCTCCAGAAGATATTCAAACACACATATGCATTATCTGTGCATGCATTATGGATATCTGCAAAATAAGACTAGACGTTGTAGAAATCCTGGTGCATTAAATTTTACTACAAAAGGCATACAAGGACATAAAAGTTTAAAGTTAGAGAACTAAGAGATTGGATCATGTCTCTGGAACACAATTTTAACTTTATTTTTTGAAGGATAACTTACAGAACTTACTGAGTGGCATACTTAAAACTTTCAGAGAAACTGAAAGGAAATGACAGAAAAATGTAGGCACAGTTTCAAGTCCTTGAGAAATTAAAGAATTTTGCAATAGTCACTGCAACCTCATTAAAAAAATTTACTGATTATCAATTTTTGAAAGTATTTTTACAGCCTCCACATTTGAGCAAAAGCACACATGCAGACTATAATCACAGTTTCTGTATCTGCAAGGCTGATGAAAAATTAAAAACACTGCACGTGTCTTTAAAAACAAGTTCAGACTGAATATTTAGAATAACAGCGATGGAAATCACACCATAAAATGTTAAATAAGACTGAAAATTCATTTTAAGTGCACAGTATCTTTCAAATGTACACTTCCATAACATGTACTTTCAACTAGGATCTAAAGTATCTGAAAGTTAAAAACATCTTTGATGTACCAAGATACAACTATATTGTGATATTTTACCAAAAACATTCAGGTGATCGTAAATGTATTGTCAGCATACAGTTTGTCAGCACAGAGTTTTTTATTTCAAAGATGATAGGTAAAATTATGGACATCTTGTAGGTTTTTCCCTGAATCATATTTAAACGGGAAAAAAAGTCTTCAGTGATTTCTAAGTCATGAATAATTTCTTTCTAATAGTCTGTTAGGGAAAATGTGTAATAGAGTTTTAAATTCCACATTGGGCTCTAGATAACTCTCCTAAATTTCCTACAAGTTATGATAATAGAGTTTCTGCTGTCCTAATGTTTGAAAATTTGAAATATATTTTCATTTCCCTAAGATTCTGTTATTAAAAAACACATCATTTCCTTCCAATTTATAATTTGATTTAATCTTTTCTAGACAAGTGTTGCAACTTAGTTGTGATGTGACATTGCTAGCACATTTCCACCCCTTGATGGTTTGTATTTTTTGTCATTGAATATATATATTCTCCTTTTTTGATTGAATATAAGCCTTGGGTATGCCAGGGGGGTGTTAATCATGTTCTATTCCTTCCCTCCCAGTTCCTTCACATCATCCCTTAGGTAGAAAAGTGTTACTGTGACAGATTAGGTTTAAGGGCATCTTATTTTTTGCTGTATCTAAAGAGCTAGGGGTGGGTAGTCAGTCACCATGTCAAGTTCAATGTTAGCAACCGAAACAACAGCATGTAGACATGAAGTCTTCAGATGGCCTCATGAGGTCAATAAAAAGATACCTTCAGAGCAGCGGTCTCCCTAGAATTTCCCATATCCTCTCCACTCACGCACTTCAAGAATTCATTGGCAGGGTAGTTGTAACCATTAGGATAATTTCATTTACAATGCAATAATAAAAACATTCCCCAAATATCTGTGGTTTAAACAACAAAGATGTGTTCCTCACTCATGCCGCACCCAGGTTATTGGGGGGAAGAAGTAAATGGCAATAACAGGATCATTCAGAGTACGTAGCCATGATGTTTACTACTGACTGTCCATGTTGGTATGAAGAATAGCTTCTACTTTATTATGACTATTAATTCTACACTTAAAAGTGTGAGTCTACATGATAGTAGAGATAAAATGGGTAAAAGGTTATGAAGCTGTTAAAGGCAGGGTTTAATAATATCAACCATGAAGTACAAAGATATTTTTGGTGTTCTCCAATATAAAATCACAAATTTGGTGAAAATCAATCTGAAGTTAGACTTTATAACAAAAGAAGTTGAGATATAATCCAACCACTAGCTCTGGGCCAACAGAAAATAAGGACAGGTGTCAGAGGATACTCAGCAAATTTCATAAAGCAAGAAGGCTCCACATATTCAGATGACAAGATCAATACTGGCTAATAGGTACTTTGACACCAATATGTTGAAGAGCTGGGCATATTAAACAATCTTAATAAGGGTTTGATGGCGTTTGGTTATTATTGAATATAGGCTTGTTTACTGTCTTTGTCTGAATTTTGCAATGAGGAGTTCATGATCTGAGTCATAGTCAGCTCCAGGTCTTGTTTTTGCTGACTGTATAGAGCTTTTCCAACTTTGGCTGCAAAGAAATTAACCAATCTGATTTCGGTGTTGACCATCTGGTGATGTCCATGTATACAGTCTTCTCTTGTGTTGTTGGAAGAGGGTGTTTGCCATGACCAGTGCGTTCTCTTGGCAAAACTCTATTAGCCTTTGACCTGCTTTGCTTTATACTCCAAGGTTAATTTGCCTGTTACTCCAGGTATCTTTTGACTTCTTACTTTTGCATTCCAGCCCGGTATAATGAAAAGGACATCTTTTGGGGGTGGTAGTTCTAGACGGTCTTATAGGTTTTCATAGAACTCTTCTTCAACGTTACTGGTCAGAGCATAGACTTGGATTACTGTGATATTGAATGGTTTGCCTTGGAAATGAACAGAGATAATTCTGCGTTTTTGAGATTGCACACAAGTACTGCATTTCAGAATCTTTTGTTGACTATGATGGCTGCTCCATTTCTTCTAAGGTATTCTTGCCCAAGGTAGTGGATATAATGGCCATCTGAGTTAAATTCACTCATTCTAGTCCATTTTAGTTCACTGATTCCTAAAATGTCGATGTGCACTCTTGCCATCTCCTGTTTGACCACTTCAATTTGCCTTGATTCATGGACCTAACATTCCAGATTCCTATGCAATATTGCTATTTACAGCATCGGACTTGACTTCCATCACCCGTCACATCCACAACTGGGTATTGCTTTTGCTTTGGCTCCATCACTTCATTCTTTCTGGAGTTGTTTTCTCCAGTGATCTCCCTTATCATATTGGGCATCTACCAACCTGGGGAGTTCATCTTTCAGTGTCCTATCTTTTCCTCTTTTGATGTTGTTCATGGGGTTCTCAAGGCAAGAATACTGAAGAAGCTTGCCATTCCCTTCTCCAATGGGGGACATTTTGTCAGAACTTGCCACCATAGAAAACCACTAGACCACTATGAATGGCCTAAATCAAATCCCTTACAATTATACAATGGAAGTGAGAAATAGATTCAAGGGTTTAGATCTGACAGACAGAGTGCCTGATGAACTATGGACACAGGTTCGTGATATTGTACAGGAGGCAGTGATCAAGACCATTCTGAAGAAAAAGAAAACTAAAAAGGCAAAATGGTTGTCTGAGGAGGCCTTACAAATAGCTGAGAAAAGAAGAGAAGCTAAAGGCAAAGAACAAAAGGAAAGATATACACATTTGAATGCAGAGTTCCAAAGAATAGAAGAAATGGTATGGACCTAATAGAAGCAGAAGATATTAAGAAGAGGTGGCAAGAATACACAGAAGAACTATACAAAAAAAGATCTTAATGACCCAGATAACCATGATGGTGTGATCACTCACCTAGAGCCAGACACCCTGGAATGCAAAGTCAAGTGGACCTTAGGAAGCATCACTATAAACAAAACCAGTGGAGGTGATGGAATTCCAGTTGAGATATTTCAAATCTAAAAGATGATGCAGTGAAAGTGATGCTGCACTCAATATGCCATCAGGTTTGGAAAACTCAGCATTGGCCACAGGACTGGAAAACATCAGTTTTCATTCCAATCCCAAAGAATGTTCATACTACAACACAATTGCATTCATCTCACATGCTAGAAAAGTAATGTTCAAAATTCTCCAAGCCAGGCTTCAACAGTACGTGAACTATGAACTTCCAGAAGTTCAAGTTGGATTTAGAAAAGGCAGAGGAAACAGAGATCATATTGCCAACATCTGTCGGATCATCAAAAAAGCAAGAGAGTTCCAGGAAAACATCTGCTTCTGTTTTATTGACTACGCCAAAGCCTTTGTGTGCATCACAACAAACTGTGGAAAATTCTTCAAGAGATCGGAATACCAGACCACCTGACCTACCTCTTGAGAAATCTGTATGCAGGTCAAGCTGCAAAAGTTAGAACTGGACATGGAACAACAGTTCAGTTGAGCTCAGTTGCTCAGTCGTGTCAGACTCTTTGCGACCCCATGAATTGCAGCATGCCAGGCCTCCCTGTCTATCACCAACTTCCAGAGCCTACCCAAACCCATGTCCATCGAGCCAGTGATGCCATCCAACCATCTCATCCTCTGTCGTCCCCTTCTCCTCCTGCCCCCAAACCTATCCAGCATTAGGGTCTTTTCCAGTGAGTCAACTCTTCCCATGAGGTGGCCAAAGTAGTGGAGTTTCAGCTTCAACATCAGTCCTTCCAATGAACACCCAGGATTGATCTCCTTTAGGATGGATTGATTGGATCTCCTTGCAGTCCAAGGGACTCTCAAGAGTCTTCTCCAACACCACAGTTCAAAAGCATCAATTCTTCGGCGCTCAGCTTTCTTCACCGTCCAACTCTCACATCCATACATGACCACTGGAAAAACCATAGCCTTGACTAGATGGACTTTTGTTGGCAAAGTAATGTCTCTGCTTTTAAATATGCTATCAAGGTTGGCCATAACCTTCCTTCCAAGGAGTAAGCGTCTTTTAATTTCATGGCTGCAATCACCATCAGCAGTGATTTTGGAGCCCCCCAAAATAAAGTCTGACACTGTTTCCACATCTATTTGCCATGAAGTGATGGCACCAGATGCCATGATCTTAGTTTTCTGAATGTTGAGCCTTAAGCCAACTTTTTCACTCTCCTCTTTCACTTTCATCAAGAGGCTCTTTAGTTCCTCTTCACTTTCTGCCATAAAGGTGGTGTCATCTGCATACCTGAGGTTATTGATATTTCTCCCGGCAATCTTGATTCCAGCTTGTGTTCCTTCCAGCCCAGCATTTCTCATGATGTACTCTGCATGTAAGTTAAATAAGCAGGGTGACAATATACAGCCTTGATGTACTCCTTTTCCTATTTGGACCAGTCTGTTGTTCCATGTCCAGTTCTAACTGTTGCTTCCTGACCTGCATACAGGTTTCTCAAGAGACAGGTCAGATGGTCTGGTATTCCCATCTCTTTCAGAATTTTCCAGTTTCTTGTGATCCACAACAGACTGGTTCCAAATAAGAAAAGGAGTACATCAAGGCTGTATATTGTCACCCTGTGTATTTAACTTCTGTGCAGAGTACGTCATGCAAAATGCCAGGTTGGATGAAGCATAAGCTAGAATCAAGATGCCGTGAAAAATATCAATAACCTCAGATACACAGATGACACCACCCTTATGGCAGAAAGCAAAGAAGAACTAAAGAGCCTCTTGATGAAAGTGAAAGAGGAGAGTTAAAAAAGTTGACTTAAAACTCAATATTCAGAAAACAAAGATCATGGCATCCAGTCCCATCACTTCATGGAAAACATGGGGAAACAATAGAAACAGTGACAGTCTTTATTTTCTTGGGCTCCCAAATCATTACATTGTGACTGCAGCCATGAAATTAAAAGATGCTTGCTTCTTGGAAGAAAAACTATGACCAAGCTAGACAGCATATTAAAAAGCAGGGACATTACTTTGCCAAAAAATCCATCTAGTCAAAGCTATGGTTTTTCCAGTAGACATGTATGGATGTGAATTTGGAATATAAAGAAAGCTGAGTGCTGAAAAATTGATGCTTTTGAACAGTGATGTTGGAGAAGTCTCTTGAGAGTGCCTTGGACTGCAAGGAGATCCAACCAATCCATCCTAAAGGAAATCAGTCCTGAATATTTACTGGAAGGACTAATGCTGAAGCTGAAAGTCCAATATGTTGGCCACCTGATATGCAGAACTGACTCTTTGGAAAAGACCTTGATGCTGGGAATGACTGAAGGCGGGAGGAGAAGGGGATGACAGAAAATGAGATGGTTGGATGGCATCACCAACTGGATGGACATGAGTTTAATAAGCTCTGGGAGCTGGTGATGGACAGGGAAGTCTGGTGTGCTATAGTTCATGGCATTGCAAAGAGTTGGACACGACTGAGCTACTGAACTGAACTGTCTTTGTATCTTCTAGTATTTTTTCAAGTATTCTGAAACAGAAATGTATTTTATAGAAAAAAATGAAATAATCAATTGTTCCCTTGCTTAAAAAAGTTAATAATCATTCTCTTGTTTAACCCTGGAGAAGGAAATGACAACCCACACCAGTATTCTTGTCTGAAGAATTCCATGGACCGAGGAGCCTGGCTGGCTACAGTCCATGGAATTGCAGAGTTGGACATAACTGAGTAACCAATACTTTCTTGTTTACAATAATTAATCAATGGTATCTTGTTTAAAAAATTAATGCATTTAATTTAAAAGGGTTTTGATATAAGGAAATAATTTAAATACAGAATGCTTAGTGCATGAAGAAGAGGGTCTGTATAATTGGGAGAGAGAGAAGGAGGGAAGAAGGGAGGGAGAAGGAACTCCTTTAAGCAAACAAGTTTCACAAAATCCCTTAGTAGACTAAGATTAGAAGTTTATATGAGATTAAACTCATATAAACACCATACATTATTTGTGGTAGGTGGTGGTGGTTTAGTGGCTAAGTCATGTCCGACTCTTGCAACACCCATGGACAGGATTCTCCAGGCAAGAATACTGGAGTGGGTTGCCATTTCCTTTTAGCAAAATGTCAATAGAGGCTTCCCAGGAGGTGCAATGTTAGAGAATCTGCCTGCTAACACAGGAGAATCAAGAGATGTGTGTTCAACTCCTGGGTCAGAAGATCCCCTGGAGTAGGAAATGGCAACCCACTCCAATGGTCTTGCCTGGAATATCCCATGGACAGAGGAACCTTGGTGGGCTACAAAGGGGTCGCAAAGAGTTGGATACAACTAAGCAACTGGGCATACACATACACACAAAATGTCAATAATTCAATTCCATATTGTTTATTCCATCACTTACAATAATTAGTTGTCTTTGTAAAATCAAAATATAATAAATCCCATCCATGTACTGTTACATATTATGTTTCTGATTAGTTCAAATTTAAAATGAGTCAAAGTCTGAAGCTCAGAAAATGATGACAAAAATAAAGAGAGACCCAGGTCCTGCCCCTAAGAAATGACAAATTCTCAAAAGGAAATTACTGTGAATCCATGACAAAGCTGAACCCTAGACATCAGGCTCACAGTATTAGCAAAGATTGTTTTGCTGAAGCTTGGCTTGAGAGCAGTCTCCCTTTAAGAAGCAGTGCAGGCATGACAGTAAAGATCTGTAATTAAGTTAAGAGCCACAGATAAGGGTCCTTCTCCTATTTTTATGGGCATCACATAAGCCTCAAGGATCCCCTTGTGTCTTTAGAGAGAGGAGATTCCTCTTTTCAATAATATATGAGTTTGAACTTTCTAACTTCCCAGCAAGAGTTGAGATCCCAGTGTCAAATTTCACTTAATAAAAGGAAATGTGATTGCTTTGCCTGAAAAGGAGTCATTTGTTTTTGTTTTATTTCAAATACATCTGACATATAACATTGTATAGATTTAAGGTGTATAATATAATTTGTTATATATTTCAATATGATTGTCATTGTAGCAAAATTAGTACCTCTGCTACATAATTGTTCTAAAAAAAAAATAAAACAAGGAAGGTGAGGTCTCTGTCTGCCATCTACTTTTGTCATCCTATCTGCAAAGCTGCTCTTCCCTCATTTGGAATACTAAGGTGAACTGTTTCCTGAATAATTTTCATTTCTCATGAAGACTTTCTATTTACTAATTGGTCTTACATGTTATTACTTCCTCCAGACAAATAATAACATAAGTAAAGCTAGACATTTCAACATACAAATTAAAAAAGAAAAAAAAGGAAATGTGACATTTCTTATACACTTGACTTCATGGAGAAAGTTGTAGCTGATTTTTTATCTAGATATTCATTCATTCATTCATTCAAAAGCATTCATACTTACTTACTACATATTAGGCATACTATTTGGCGCTAGATAAAATGGAACTGTGAACTTCCAGATGTTCAAGCTGGTTTTAGAAAAGGCAGAGGAACCAGAGATCAAATTGCCAACATCCACTGGATCATTGAAAAAGCAAGAGAGTTCCAGAAAAACATCTATTTCTGCTTTATTGACTATGCCAAAGCCTTTGTGTGGATCACAATAAACTGTGGAAAATTCTGAAAGAGATGGAAATACCAGACCATCTGACCTGTCTCTTGAGAAACCTGTATGCAGGTAAGGAAGCAACAGTTAGAACTGGACATGGAACAACAGACTGGTTCCAAATAGGAAAAGGAGTACATCAAGGCTGTATATTGTCACCCTGCTTATTTAACTTCTATGAAGAGTACATCATGAGAAACGCTGGGCTGGAAGGAACATAAGCTGGAATCAAGATTGCCGGGAGAAATATCAATAATCTCAGATATGCAGATGACACCACCCTTATGGCAGAAAGTGAAGAGGAACTAAAGAGCCTCTTGATGAAAGTGAAAGAGGAGAGTGAAAAGGTTGGCTTAAAGCTCAACGTTCAGAAAACTAAGATCATAGCATCTGGTCCCATCACTTCATGGAAAAAAGATGGGGAAACAGTGACAGACTTTATTTTTTGGGCTCCAAAATCACTGCAGATGGTGATTGCAGCCATGAAATTAAAAGACGCTTACTCCTTGGAAGGAAGGTTATGGCCAACCTTGATAGCATATTTAAAAGCAGAGACATTACTTTGCCAACAAATTCCCCCTAGTCAAGGCTATGGTTTTTCCAGTGGTCATGTATGGATGTGAGAGCTGGACAGTGAAAAAAGCTGAGCACCGCAGAATTGATGCTTTTGAACTGTAGTGTTGGAGAAGACCCTTGACAGTCCCTTGGACTGCAAGGAGATCCAACCAGTCCATCCTAAAGGAGATCAGTCCTGGGTGTTGAATTGAAGGACTGATGTTGAAGCTGAAACTCCAATATTTTGGCCACTCATGCGAAGAGGAAAAGACCCTAATCCTGGGAAGGATTTGGGGCAGGGGGAGAAGGGGACGACAGAGGATGAGATGGTTGGATGGCATCACCGACTAGATGGACATGGGTTTGGGTAGACTCCGGGAGTTGGTGATGGACAGGGAGGCCTGGCGTGCTGCGATTCATGGGGTTGCAAAGAGTCGGACACGACTGAGCGACTGAACTGAATTGAACACTGGGGAAAAGAGGATTGGGTTTAGGACATGTTCTTAAGTATGAACTCCTTATAAGAAAATGTTCAACTATAAGGGTGATATTGTGACACACTAGCTGAGAGCTTAAAACAAGATTTCTTGCTAGAGGCCTAAATCTGAGAGCCTTGACATAAATGTGATATTTATAGCAATAAGTGTTTACAAGATCGCTAAGAAAGAGGGTATAGAGAAGGAGAAAAGGATAATATTTGGAATGTCAACAAATCACACGCAAACTTATTTTAATCTGAATTCCCAGGGAAAGATAATACAATTTGGGGGGCTGTTATAATTCATTTTAATATAATTCTGATAAAGTAAACCAAAATATTTAGAATAAAATAGAAGAGATCATCTACCATTAAGCTTGGCCAAAAGGTTTACTTAAATGATAACTAGTTCTTTTTCCATGGCTGTCAATATCATTAACAAAACTCCAAAAGATTTTCTAGGAGTCAGTGCATTAAACATGATTAGCTTTCCCACTGGGGAGTAAATGAAACCTTTCCATGACAATTGATTCAAATCCATTATGACTTTCTTGTGAGTTATTAAATAAGGTGTTAAATTAAATTTTCCTTCCCATATTAAGAGTAGCAGCTATGTTTTCTCTGGAAGGTTATTAAGCTACAGGGAAGATTTTATTTTCAGAGTAGAAGCAAATCAGATATTACAAGTGACTTCCTAAGGCCAATAGAGTTTATTTAGGAAGTTAAAATATCTTTGCTGGATATAAACATTATTATGGTAATTACTATCTTCAAGTATTTATTGTTAATGAAAACTTTTCCAAGTTCCTCAAGGGTCCTTCCAAACAGATCTGTACATCTATTTTCAAGGAAGTATCAGGCAGACAATTTCAGATACTCCCAAACACTGGAGCCAGGAAATGTCTCAGGGTGGAAAGCCTCCCACTACATTTGTCCTATTAAAATCCAATCACGCACAGAGAAATGACTAAGAAACACAATAAACTGGAGAACATATGTTTAGCCTAACACATACATTACAAATAGGCCTAAATATCACATACTAGTTACAGCTTCCAAGTGTTTTTCTCAGAAATCTGAAGAAAAGCATTCAATGAAAGTTAAAACAATAAAAGAAAATAAAAAAAGCAAAAGCAGTGGAGTATTAGAAAACAGATTCTAATTCATGAAAGTGTAAGATCAGCAACATTTTAACTGATAGTTTTCCCGTAACATGACCTTATCTTATATAATCATATAATACATATTCTACCTAAACTGTCATACAGATATGATAAGCATTTAGACATTGTAAACAGTCTTAAGCTATATCTTTGCAAAAGTCCAAAACTCCGGAAAAGAATATATCAGAATATATGAGTGTTAACAAAGAGCCATTTTTTAAAGGACTATTTGCGGGTGGATCATTTCAGTGGAATCTATTTCTTCAATTGGCTTATTTTTTTTCTTTTAAGACAATGAAAGCTTTAACCTACAGACAAAATTAAGGTAATTCAGTTCATAGACCATTAGGCTCTGTATGTAAAGTAACACTGTGATGAGAGAAAGAGACAGACTTTCATGTGACAAATGCCACTTTGATTTTGAAAACATGATTAAATGCCAAAGACAGACTGTTGAATGTTCTAGAAAACCACCACCTCAGACTTTATACCACGATTTCAACAAAAGGCTTATCAGAAGTCTAAGCATAATAGATGCCTATGCCAAAGTCCACGGTCAGGTCCTTCTTGGTTTTCCCTCAGCCTGTTGCATTAGCTTCTTAAAGGAGCATTTCATTTTCTCATGCAAATCTGCTCATGGTCCAAAGTCTTGAACCCTTTGCTTGTCCTCTTTTGTTTAATCAGGTGGTTCCACCAAGAAAGATGATGTCCCACACCTTTCCTTGAAAATTTACCAGCCTCTGCACAAAGGATAAATGCCCCACGTCCCTCACTGGTAGCAATCCCTTTTTTGGTGCTTTCGGGAATAACATCATAGCACTTGTTGAAAACCTCCTGTGTGCCAGGCACTCTGCTAGCTACAAGTGTTAAATACTCTTTCTAATTGACAAATGTCTTTGTAGGGAAATTACTACAATCCTTATTTCACAGGAAAAGAAAGCTAACTCATGTGGTTATGAGTCATGATTATTAAGCAGTAACTTTCTGCCCAAAGTAACTTGGTTAGTTAAGAATAGAGAAATATTCAAGCAACTTCTACAGCTCAATTCCAGAAAATAAACAACCCAATCAAAAAATGAGCCAAAGAACTAAACAGACATTTCTCCAAAGAAGACATACAGATGGCTAACAAACACATGAAAAGATGCTCAACATCCCTCATTATCAGAGAAATGCAAATCAAAACCACAATGAGGTACCATTTCATGCCAGTCAGAATGGCTGCTATCCAAAAGTCTACAAGCAATAAATGCTGGAGAGGGTGTGGAGAAAAGGGAACCCTCTTACACTGTTGGTGGGAATGCAAACTAAGACAGCCACTATGGAGAACAGTGTGGAGATTCCTCAAAAAACTGTACATAAAACTGACATACGACCCAGCAATCCCACTGCTGGGCATACACACTGAGGAAACCAGAATTGAAAGAGACACATGAACCCCAATGTTCATCGCAGCACTGTTTATAATAGCCAGGACATGGAAGCAACCTAGATGTCCATCAGCAGATGAATGGATAAGGAAGCTGTGGTACATATACACAATGGAATATTACTCAGCCATTAAAAAGAATACATTCGAATCAGTTCTAATGGGATGGGTGAAACTGGAGCCTATTATACAGAGTGAAGTAAGCCAGAAAGAAAAACACCAATACAGTATACTAATGCATATATATGGAATTTAGTAAATTGGTAAAGATAACCCAGTATGCGAGACAGCAAAAGAGACACAGATGTATAGAACAGTATTTTGGACTCTATAGGAGAGGGCAAGGGCAGGATGATATGGAAGAATGGCATTGAAGCACGTAAATTTTTTTATTAATTTATTTATTTTAGTTGGAGGCTAATTACTTTACAATATTGTAGTGGTTTTTGCCACCTAGATATCCATCAGCAGATGAATGGATAAGGAAGCTGTAGTACATATACACAATGGAATATTACTCATCCATTAAAAAGAATACATTTGAATCAATTCTATTGAGATGGGTGAAACTGAAGCCCATTATACAGAGTGAAGTAAGCCAGAAAGAAAAACACTAATACAGTATACTAATGCATATATATGGAATTTGAAAGATGATACCGATAACCCTATATGCGAGACAGAAAAAGAGACACAGATACATAGAACAGTCTTATGGACTCTGTGAGAGAAGGTGAGGGTGGGACGATCTGAGAGAATAGCATTGAAATATGTATGTTATTATATGTGAAACAGAATGCCAGTACAAGTTCGATGCATGAAGCATGTAAATTATCATATGTGAAACAAATTGCCAGCCCAGGTTCAATGCATGATACAGGGTGTTCGGGGCTGGTGTACCGGGATGACCCAGAGGGATGGGATGGGGAGGAAGGTGGGAGGGGGTTCTGGAAGGGGAACACATGTACACCCATGGTGGATTCATGTCAATGTATGGCAAAACAAATACAATATTGTAAAGTAAAAAAATAGATAAATAAATAAATTTAAAAAAAAATGGAGAAATGTTCAGAACAGAAGCCTGCCTTCAAATCCCAGCCATTTCCCTGTGCAGTCAGCCTAGATGGTCATTGTAAGAGCTCTCGAGGCAGAAACTAAACTTGATCTTTTTGTTCTCTAGCATTTAGCATAGCTTCTAGCCTTGAACAGAGCAGCATGTTGGTAAGTGGTTGAATGCCTAGGACTCTCTTTTCATCCTCTTTCTACTAATTAACATGGTAAATGACCAAAAACTCATCCAGAATGGACAATATAGTGAGAGATAAAAAGCATTTTGATAAGCAGTTCATTTCTCCATGGCTGGATATTTGAAATCTTTGAAGGTCTAAGTTTTGGAGATAAATAATTATCAAGAATTACAAGTGGCTCAGTTCATTAGTTTGTAGCTGAGTAAGTCTCTTTATCTGATAGGGAGAATGGTACAGCCAATGACTTGGGTTTGGATTTTGGTCTTAGAGTTGAGATTGTGATAACCAGCAGAATTCATCCACTGGAGTGGGTATTGGAGGCTTCATTGTCTTCCCAGATGGTAGAAGTCATAGGGCAAAAAATGTTTCAATGAACCTTACCA
Organism: Okapia johnstoni; assembly: GCA_024291935.2. NCBI lineage: Eukaryota > Metazoa > Chordata > Mammalia > Artiodactyla > Giraffidae > Okapia > Okapia johnstoni. The sequence goes on along the minus strand of CM044307.1, from coordinate 108,502,567 downwards.
GGCAGCAAATAATAACTTAAAAATCCCTTAATTTGGCATTCAGGACCTTTCATGATTGGACCTGTTCATCTCTCTAGCTACTGTGCCCATTCCTTACACTCTAAGCTCTAACCATCATGAACAACTACATTTACATTCCTCTGAATAAGCCAAGCTCACTCTCAGTTCAGGGGTTTGGACATGCAATTGGAAAAGACCCTGATGCTGTCAAAGATTGAAGACGAAAGGGAAAGGGGGTGGCAGAGGATGAGATGGTTAGATAGTATCATTGACTCAATGGACATGACCTTGAGAAAACTTTGGGAGACAGTGGAGCCTGGTGTGCTCCTGTCCATGGGATTGCAAAGAGTTGAACAAGACTTAGCAACTGAACATTTCTCTGCCAATCAAGCAACCTACCCAGCTCTCATTTCTCCATACTGTCTCCCATCTCAGGAATGTTTATATGTAAGCAAGTTCAGATCAGTCCAAATGTTATCTCCTTCAGGAAGTATTTCTGCTCCTTGAAAATCCCCTAGCACTTTGTGCTTCTCCTAATCGTGACACTTATTAACTGTATTGTTCTTTCATTGAACTTCTCCCTTACCCACTAGACTGTCAATACATTGACTAACTTCTACATTATTGGTTACTGTGGTTGTCAATTTATGTGCTAATTTAGCTAGGTCACAGTGCCTGGATATTTGCTTAAATGCTATCCTAAATGTTTCTGTCAAGATATACTTTAGATGAGATTAACATTTGATTTTGTGAGAGTTGGACCATCAAGAAAGCTGAGCACTGAAGAACTGATGCTTTTGAACTGTGGTGTTGGATAAGACTTTTGAGAGTCCCTTGGACTGCAAGGAGATCAAACCAGTCAATCTTAAAGGAAATCAGTCCTGAATATTTACTGGAAGGACTAATGCTGAAGTTGAAAGTCCAATATTTTGGCCACCTGATGCAAAGAACTGACTCATTGGAAAAGACCCTGATGGTGGGAAAGACTGAAGGCAGGAGGAGACAGGGACGACAGAGGATGGGATGGTTGAAACATGACAGACTCGATGGACGTGAGTTTTAGCAAGCTCTGGGAGTTGGTGATGGGCAGGGAAGCCTTGGCATCCTGCAGTCCACGGGGTCTCAAAGAGTCAGACATGACTGAGTGACTGAACTGAAAATAGATTATCCTCCGTAATGTGAATGGGCCTCATCTAATCACTTGAAAGCCTTAATAGAAAAACACTGACCTGGAGGAAGAGGGAATTTGGCCAGTAGACAGCCTTTGTACTGGAACTGTGTCTCTTCCATGGGTCTCCAGCCTGCAGGCCTATCCGGCAGATTTTGGACTTGGCAGCCACCATCATTACATAAGCCAATTCCTAAAACTTTCCCTCCCTCCCTCTCTGGAGAACCCTCCCTAATATAATCATCATTTTATCTCAGGCACTGAGCATAGTGCTTGGAATATACACCAGATCAAATAAAATTGGATTAGGTTGAATTGATCTGACTTGCAGGAAAGAAAACTACTGTGGAGTTAATGTCAAGACTTCTCTCTTAAGAGTCACAGACCTGCAGAGGTCAAACGCCTATACACAACAATTGGTTTTGCTAACCTGAGTGTTCCTTTTTACTGATCCAGTGCAAAGAGCAGAGGAAATGGAGGACAACACAATCTCTCATCCATTAATATTTTAGATACTGAACTACATATAATTGGCACTCTGACTCACCCTACTTTTAGCATTCATACTAGTGCTTATCTAACAGTCTTAAATGCAAAATTCATACTGTCTGGCAGAGAAAGACAGGGGTCTGATCTCAGTGGGATTATCTCAGGTTTCTCAAGTCACTAGGGAGGACACTTTGTATTTTAGGCTCCAAAATCACTTCAGATGGTGACTGCAGCCATGAAATTAAAAGACACTTACTCCTTGGAAGGAAAGTTATGACCAACCTAGACAGCACATTAAAAAGCAGAGACATTACTTTGCCAACAAAGGTCTGCCTAGTCAAAGCTATGGTTTTTCCAGTAGCTATGTTTGGATGTGAGAGTTGGACTATAAAGAAAGCTGAGCACTGAAGAATTGATGCTTTTGAACTGTGGTGTTGGAGAAGACTCTTGAGAGTCCCTTGGACAGCAATGAGATACAACTAGTCAATCCTAAAGGAAATCAGTCCTGAATATTCATTGGAAAGACTGATGCTGAAGCTGAAACTCCAATACTTTGGCCACCTGATGCTAAGAACTGATTCCTTGGAAAAGGCCCTGATGCTGGGAAAGAGTCAAGGCAGGAGGAGAAGGGGAGGACAAAGTATGAGATGATTGGATGGTATCACCAACTCAATGGACATGCGTTTGAACAAGCTCTGGGAGTTGGTGATGGACAGGGAAGCCTGGTGTGCTGCAGTCCATGGGGTCTCAAAGAGGTGGACACAACTGAGTGACTGAACTGACAGAGGAAGGAGACACTCTCAGAAAGAAAACTCAGCCTTTTTCTCTCCTAATACCCTCATAATGGTGATTTAAAATCTACCACTCAGCCTGGAATTACAAAGACTTCAGACTTAGAATTCTTGGATTATTTGACAACTTGGGTTCTGAAATGTTCAATGTGAATGAGGAGATGATTATAGAAAATGACCTAGAAGAAGATTGTCTTGTTTGTCAGTCAAGTTAACCTTCTCACTTAGAACAGCCTGGGGATTTATTAACTCATGGAAATGCTTGGATGGGTATGAATAAAGGATTCTGACTAGGGTTTAGGATTTATGATTGTCAGTTTGTGACTCCTGGAGACAGTAACTTGTATTTTGTGTACAGAGAAAAGAATGGTGAGGTCATAGGGCCAAGGTCTTGTTTCTTTAAATGAGACTGATTTGTCCAGATTTTCACTGTTTTTGATAATTCATCTGCTTTTCTTCCTGAAAAAAAAGTCAAATAATGCAAGCAAAAATTTACTAAGCTATCAACAAATAACAACAATGATAGCATCAGAGAACAAGAGATGAAAGGTGAAGTGAAATGAAAATTTGCAAATCTGCAAACTGGATAATTCATTCTAAATCCAAAGTCAACAAGCAGTTTCTTGGTTATATAGCTTTATTCCTACTCTAACCTTTAAAAAGTTTTATTCTGTTATACTTGTAAAATCTTAATTTGTCTCCAAGTTTCCTTTTAATGTTATTTTGAAAGATTTTTCTAAAAAGTCTTATAAATAAGTAAATATATGTTTGGGGAAACATATGTTTCCCCAAACATATAACAGACACAGGGACATCTTTCCTGTGTGTACTTATTTCTGCTGCAGGTATGTTCCTTTGGGTTCCCAGACCCAATTCCAATGTGTGTAGGGAGCAGTGCTGGGTGGGGGTTCCTACACCACCAATGTGCCTGAGAATTCAACTCAGTTCTGACACTATCTAGACTTCCCTGTAGCTCAAACGGTAAAGAATCTGCTTGCGAGGCAGGAGACTCAGGTTCCATCCCTGGGTTGGGAAGATCCTCTGGAGAAGGGAATGGCAATCCACTCCAGTATTCTTGCCTGGAGAATCCCATGGACAGAGGATCCTGGTGGGCTACAGTCAGTGCAATTGCAAAGAATCAGACACAACTGAGCGACTAACACAGTCCACACTGTCTGATACTATCTACCCAGAGATAGCATCAGATTCCACAGATTGAGGGTTCAGTCCCACAACACTGTGCCCACACCCCCACTCCCCAACACACACACACACACACACACACATACACAAAGACACCAACTGTGTCTTCAGCCACTCTGACCAACTGGTTATATACACACACTAATAAATGTAAAATAGATAATAAAAACCTACTGTATATCACAGGAAATTCTATCCAATACTCTAATAGTCTATATGGAAAAGAACCTAAAAAAGAGTGGATATATATACAACACTAACTCAACTATACTCCAATAAATTTTCTTAAAAGAATGTAAGCAAATCAAAAAGTCCTATCAATAAATTTTATAGTAATAACATAATCCTTGTAGAATTTGCTACATAAGATTTTGTTATGAGTCATAAGTAACTGAAATTTTAAGAATGCTCTTATAATTTCTTTTCATTTCTAACTGAAATCTTTTCCCTAATTTCTCTCCACCAACCCACTCTATCAAATTTGATAGAGTGGGTTGGTGGAGAGTAAATTAAAATCTAATAGAGTGGGTTGGTTGGAAGGCCTGGCCTGGTGTGTTGCAGTCCATGGGGTCGCAAAGAGTTGGACATGACTGAGCAACTGAACAAGAACAAAGGTAAAAGTATCTTCCAAATGTTTAGTTCTGCCCTCATGTATCCAGCTGTCTACTTGATATCTCCACTGGGATAGGCAACTCAAACTTAATCTTTCTAAATCTAAGCCCCTGAGTCTTCTTATCTCCCAACCCACTCCTCCCCAACCTGCTCCACTTCTGAAAATGGTACTACAATCCTATCTTGCCAAGTTAGATGTTTCTATGATGTTTTCCTTGGGCTTGAGGTGTTTAAGTCCAGGTTGTGATCAACTGGCTATAAATAAGGGGTTGCCATGATCACCTTCTTGCATTCAATTAATTTGCTACAATGGCTTACAGAACTCAGAGAAACATTTTACTTAGTAGATTACTGGTTCACAATTGACTAAATCATTGGCTCTTGGCAGTTGATTCAACCTCCAGCCCCTCTACTCTCCTCAGGATCTGGGAGTGGGTCTAAAAGTTCCAACCCTCTAATCACAGGGTTAGTTCTCCTGGCACCAGCCCTCAGCTTTAGTGCAGTCCCAAAGTCAATCATTAATCTAGAACACCTTTATCTCTTATCACTTTAGAAATTCCAAGGGTTTTAGGAGCTCTGTGCCAATTCGAGGAAGACAAAATACACATTGCTTATTATCAATTCACAAGATTACATATGATAAAGCATATTTTAAACATGATTTGAGTTGTGTGTCAAAAAAAATGGGTCAGTCTCCCCAACATTACATAATGTCCCAAACCAGTTAACCATGTGTTATCCAACAAATAAAACACAAAGCAGTTTACTTAAAAACCCCAAAAAACCCCAATGCATTCTGTATTAACTTTAATTTCCCATGCATTCCTCAGCTTCACAGTTATTTATAGATCTTTTCCCAGAAAAATTTGTAGTTTAAGTGGATAAACTTTAAAACTACAGGAAGTGGCTTCACCGTGAATTCCTTTTCTTATTCATTTGAATAAAAAGGGTTTATGAAAAAAAATAATGCAGATAATGTTTGAGCAGAAGGCTGTAATCCTCACTGATTAAGAACTATAGAAATAAATTTTATGTAGCACTTTACAACCTAAATTATGCTTTTTCATATATTACCACAATCATGCTCAGAATCAATGCCAGTATTTAATGATGATCAGGAAGAGAATCTGTCTTATTAAAACAAACTCCAGTCCACCAAGAGTTGAGCAGAGAAGAATTCAGAGAAATCTTCTGATTGGAAGAAATAACTAAAAAATGGTCTGTTCTTTCCCCTGAAGAATTTTTTTTTTTTTTAAGTTGGATTCTCATCTGGCTCCTAGGGCCAGAAGGTGGAGAGATTACATAAATTCCTGAGAACATCTTCCCTCTGAATCCTTACAGCCTTGCTCATTCTGGCATGGCTAAGCTGGAATAATCCTGTCCAAAGGAGCTCTGCAATTAAATTTTAAAGAAAAAAACATATCTGGCATAAAAGCCATCACAGTCCAGAGCTCATTTCCAAATCTATATGTGGAGCTAAAAGTTCTAAAACAAACAATAAAACAACACAAAATGACCTTTACAGAGCTCTTTTTATTATTTATTTATTTTAATTGGAGGCTAATTACTTTACAATATTGTAGTGGTTTTTGCCATACATTGACATGAATAAGCCATGAGTGTATATGTGTCCCCCATCCTGAACCTCCCTCCCACCTCCCTCCCCATCCCATCCCTCAGAGTCATCCCAGTGCACCAGCTCTGAGCACCCTGTCTCATGCATTGAACCTGGACTGGCATTCAGTTTCACATATGATAATATACATGTTCCAATGCTATTCTCTCAAATCATCCCACCCTCGCCTTTTCCCACAGAGTCCAAAAGACTGGTCTATACATCTGTATCTCTTTTGCTATCTCACATATAGGGTTATCGTTACCATCTTTCTAAATTCCATATATATGCGTTAGTATACTGTATTGGTGTTTTTCTTTCTGGCTTACTTCACTCTGTATAATAGGCTCCAGTTTCATCCACCTCATTAGAACTGATTCAAATGCATTTCTTTTTAATGGCTGAGTAATATTCCATTGTGTATATGTACCACAGCTTTCTTATCCATTTGTCTGCTGATGGACATCTAGGTTGAGCTCTTGATCCTAACAAAAATTGCCCACTAGCTTCTCCTGTGCCAGTACAAGTTTGTAATAGCCACTGCTGATGTTCTCTGCTTCTTGGCCACTTGCCCCTCGAGATTTGTTGATCTGGCCTATACTTCTCTCTCCAGTCTCATCCTAAGGAATACTTATTTTATTTTGGTCTCATGGGTCATCTTGCTCCAAGATTTGGGGAAGAATCATTTGGGATGGTCTTCTCTCTCTTCCCACTACACTCTGGCCTAATGCACTCCCACTCATCCTTTAGCTATGAGGCCAAATGTTCAATCCCTTGAAAGTACAGATCTTTTTAGATGCCCTACCCCCCTTCTAAGCCTAATTCTTTTCTGTATGGCTTTCATGGCCCACACAACTTTCCAACCTAACACAGGTTCTAATTATGCATTTACTGGTGGAATATTTAACTAATGAATTTTTCCTTCACTAAACCATATGATTTACGAAGAGAATGACCAAGTCTATTTCCCCATGATTACATCTACAAAACCTAGCTGTTAAATGAATGAATAGATGGATGGTTGGGAGGATAGAGGAGTGAATAGACAAATAAAACAGGAACAAATGCACCTTCTCCTGATAGACATGTTCTCTATTCCCAACTATGTGATGGTATCATGATACTGTATTGTTAATTATCCAATGGAAATGTGAGTATTTCATTTTACACTTTGTTGTAGCTACATTTTTAAAAAATAAAAAGTTAAAACTTAATATATTTTAATTTAATCTAAAGTATACAAAAGATTATAATTTCATCACATAATCAATATGAAATATTTTAGCTTACTTTTTTTCACACTAAATCTTAAAAATTATATGTGTATTTTACATTTCCAGTACATCTCAATTTGGACCAGCCGCATTTCAAGTTCTCTATAGCACATGATCTTGCAAAATCTGGAAAGCCAGTGAAACAGATCTGCCATATGTCTGTGCATATGAAAAAAGATCTTGGAAGGAAAGGCAGACTTCATTTTAGGCAAGAAAGTTGAAAGGACACTCGTTCAAGATAAATGAGAAGAGGAGGAAATACTCTGAAAATATTTAAGTCGTCTTAATCTGTTTTGGCTGCTGTAACAAATACCATAGACTAGGTGGCTTATTAACAACAGAAATTTGCTTCTCCCAGTTCTAGAAGTTGGGGAGTTCAAGATCAAGGCTCAAGCAGATTCATTGTCTGGTGAGAGCCCATTTACTGGTTTATAGATGGTGCCTTCTAGCTATAACCTCACATGGCAGAAGGGGCAAGGATCTCTCTGGGGGTCTCTTTCATAAAGGCATTAATCTCATTCGTGAAGGCTCCAGCCTCGTCTCCCAAAGGCCACACCTCCTAAAAGCATTACATTGGTTTTTATGTTTCAACACATGAATTTGGGGGAACACAAATATTTAGTCCATAGCAAGATGAATATTTCTGTTTATTTTACCATCTGGCCCTGATCTTCCCAAATTTTCCTACAAAGAACCCAGCTTGGGAAGTTTTTACCCAATACAATCATATCTTACTAAAATATCTGCAAGATGAAAACATACAGCAGTTGAGAGAGGGCCACTTGAACAGGGCTAGAGTAGAAGGGACTGAAGTGAGGTAGCCAGCAGTGACAACACAGACAAGGAACACAAAGGAAGGAGGAAGACAGGGTGGCATCCTTATGGTGGCCCAGAAGACTATGTCCCTGAACTCACGCAAGGCTCCCTGTGGTATTCTAAACCATTTAAGAGAAATCTAAGGTGGGACTAAACAGCCCCACATTTTCTTGCTAGAGTCTGAATAACACACATTGTTTGTCAAAATTGCTTTTCCTGTAAGTTAATATGCTAAGCGAACTGAACTGAAGTCACTCAGTCGTGTCCGACTCTTTGCGACCGCATGGACTGTGGCCCACCAGGCTCCTCAGTCCATAGAATTTTCCAGGCAAGAGTACTAGAGTGGGTTGCCATTTCCTTCTCCAACTGCTAAGTGAGGATTGTTTTATTCTCAGCTATGTTAAAGCCAGCCAGACCCGGATATCAGTATTTCATAGTGGCTATATTACCAGATACACACTATACCTGGATTCTCATCTTTAGAAGTGGGATAATTATATCTAACTGGGCAGCTGAAAGAATATTATATGAGAGAATGTCATGTTTCCCTAAATATATTATAGACTTGTAGTGTGACCAACAATCCTGGTTAGTCTGAGACTGTTCTAATTTTAGCATCAAAAGTTCTATGTCCTAGAAATCCCCCAGACCTAGGTAGATTGAAATTTTTAGTTACCTTATGTACACTTGAGATAACTTTGTGAGAATATTTTCAACTGTTTTATTCATAGTGTATTTATATCTATATAGTGCCAGTTTTAAATGTAAAACATGCTAGTTATTATTATGTTAGTGGGAGCTAAAGTGGGTGGACCTATGGGAATCTAGTTTAGATAGCACAAATTGCAGGCATAGAGTTTGGGTATGCCTATGAATAATTCAAACCTTAAAAAATGAAACGTTTAGGATAACTTCAGACGTGAAAAATAAACATGATGTGTGCCATTAGTGAAGATTATCATATATTCAATTTCCATGCACATTGCTGAAATTTGTTTTGTTCTATTTTGCTTTTTTAAGAAAACAAAAATAGCACCATGTTAGTTTCAGTGCAAAATTTTTGATAGTAGGCAATGAATGAAGTTTAGGAAGTACTGAGAGAATGTATATTTAAACATCTTTGATAAGACCTTCTATCTTTTTGCTCTATCAATAGGGCTTGCATCTTAAAACTTAATTCGTAGTCCCAGAGAGATGTCAAAGCTCCAGCATCCATTATACTTTCATTTCTGGAAGCTACAGTAATAAAAAAAAAGTGTGGTATTGGCAAAAGAATAGACAAATAGGCGAAAGGAGTAGAAAAATCAGCAACACACCCATGTAAGTACAGTCAACTGGTCTTTGGCAAAGAAGCAAAGGCAATATAATAGATTTATAATATTATAGTAGTCTCTTTCAGAAATGGTGCTGGAAAAACTGGATATCCACAAACAAAAAATAATTAAGTCTAGACATAGACCTATACTCTTCACAAAAAGAGACTCAAACTGCGTCGTAGACCAAAATGTAAAATGCAAAATTGTCAAGCTCACAGACAGCAACAGAGGACGATGTGATGAGTTTTTAGATAAAACACCAAAGGCACAATCCATAAAACGAATAATTGATAAGTTGAATTTCCTTAAATTAAAAACTACTGCTCTGAGAAAGACACTATTCAGATCATGAAAAGGTCACTCACAGACTGGGAGAAAATATTTCCAAAAGACACATCTGATAAAGGACTACTACCCAAAATATACAAAGAACTTTTGAAATTCAACAATAAGAGAACAACTCAATTAAAAAATGAATTAAATACCTTAACAGAACTAACACCCCAAAAAGATGTCCTTTTCATTATAGGGGACTGGAATGCAAAAGTAGGAAGTAAAGAAACACCTGGAGTAACAGGCAAATTTGGCCTTGGAGTACAAAATGAAGCAGGGCAAAGGCTAATGGAGTTTTGCCAAGAGAACGCACTGGTCATAGCAAACACCCTCTTCCAACAACACAAGAGAAGACTCTACACATGGACATCACCAGATGGTCAACACCGAAATCAGATTGATTATATTCTTTGCAGCCAAAGATGGAGAAGCTCTACACAGTCAGCAAAAAGAAGACTGGGAGCTGACTGTGGCTCAGATCATGAACCTTATTGCTAACTTCAGACTTAAATTGAAGAAAAGAGAGAAAACCACTCGACCATTCAGGTATGATCTAAATCAAACCCCTTATGATTATACAGTAGAAGTGAGAAATAGATTTAAGGGACTAGATCTGATAGACAGAGTGACTGATGAACTATGGATGGAGATTCGTGACACTGCACAGGAGACAGGGAGCAAGACCATTCCCAAGAAAAAGAAAATCAAAAAAGCAAAATGGCTGTCTGAGGGGGCCTTACAAATATCTGGGAAAAGAAGAAAAGTGAAAAGCAAAGGAGAAAAGGAAAGATATACTGATTTGAATGCAGAGTTCCAAAGAATAGCAAGGAGAGATAAGAAAGCCTTCCTCAGTGATCAATGCAAAGAAATAGAGGAAAACAATAGAATGGGAAAGACTAGAGATCTCTTCAAGAAAATTAGAGATACCAAGGAAACATTTCATGCAAAGATGGGCTCAATCAAGGACAGAAATGGTATGGACCTAACAGAAGCAGAAGATATTAAGAAGAGGTGGCAAGAATACACAGAAGAACTGTACAAAAAAGATCTTTATTACCCAGATAATCACTGTGGTGTGATCACTCACCTAGAGCCAGACATCCTGGAGTGTGAAGTCATGTGGGCCTTAGGAAGCATTTGGGCTTAGGAAGGGCCAAATAAAGCTAGTGGAGGTGAAGGAATGACAGCTGCACTATTTAAAATCCTAAAAGATGATGCTGTGAAAGTGCTGCACTCAATATGCCAGCAGATTTGGAAAACTCAGCAGTGGCCATAGGACTGGAAAACATCAACTTTCATTCCAATCCCAAAGAATGTTCAAGCTACTGCACAGTTGCACTCATCTCACATGCTAGAAAAGTAATGCTCAAAATTCTCCAAGCCAGGCTTGAACAGTATGTGAACCATGAACTTCCAGATGTTCAAGCTGGATTTAGAAAAGGCAGAGGAACCAGAGATCATATTGCCAACATCTGCTGGATCATCAAAAAAGCAAGAGAGCTCCAGAAAAACATCTGCTTCTGTTTTATTGACTACACCAAAGCCTTTGTGTGGATCACAGCAAACTGTGGGAAATTCTTCAAGAGATCAGAATACCAGACCACCTGACCTACCTCTTGAGAAATCTGTATGCAGGTCAAGCTGCAACAGTTAGAACTGGACATGGAACAACAGACTGGTTCCAAATAGGAAAAGGAGTACATCAAGGCTGTATGTTGTCACCCTGTGTATTTAACTTATATGCAGAGTACATCATGAGAAATGCTGGGCTGGAAGAAGCACAAGCTGGAATCAAGATTTCCAGGAGAAATATCAGTAACCTCAGATATGCAGATGACACCACCCTTATGGCAGAAAGTGAAGAAGAACTAAAGAGCCTCTTGATCAAAGTGAAAGAGGAGAGTGAAAAAGTTGGCTTAAAGCTCAACATTCAGAAAAATAAGGTCATGACATCTGGTCCCATGATTTCATGGAAAACAGATGGGGAAATAGTGGCTGAGTTTATTTTTCTGGGCTCCAGAATCACTGCAGATGGTGACTGCAGCCATGAAATTAAAAGATACTTACTCCTTAGAAGAAAAGTTATGACCAACTTAGACAGCATATTAAAAATCAGAGACATTACTTTGCCAACAAATGTATGGTTTTTCCAGTAGTCATGTATGGATGTGAAAGTTGGAATGTAAAGCAAGCTGAGCACCAAAGAATTGATGCTTTAACTGTGGTGTTGGAGAAGACTCTTGAGAGTCCCTTGGACTGCAAGAAGATCCAGCCAGTCCATCCTGAAGGAGATCAGTCCTGGGTGTGCATTGGAAGGACTGATGCTGAAGCTGCAACACCAATACTTTGGTCACCTGATGGGAAGAGCTGACTCATTTGAAAAGACCCTGATGCTGGGAAAGATTGAAGGCAGGAGAAGGGGACGACAGAGGGTGAGATGGTTGGATGGCATCACTGACTTAATGGACATGGGCTTGCATGGACTCAGGGAGTTGGTGATGGACAGGGAGGCCTGGCGTGTTGCAGTCCTTGGGGTTACAAAGAGTCGGACTTGACTGAGCGACTGAACTGAACTGAATAGATGTATCACCACAGAAGATATACAAATGGCAAATAGTCATATGAAAAGATGTTCCAATCATATGTCACCTGGGAAATACAAATTAAAACAATGAGACATACGACTACTTAATTATTAGATGGCCAAAATCCATAAAACTGACAGCACCAAACGCTAGTGAGGATGGGGACAATAGGAAATTTCATACATTGCTATTGGAATGCAAAATGTTATAGCCACTTTGGAAGAAGTTTGTCAGCTTCTTAGAATACAAAACTAAACATGCTCTTACTGTAAGATGCAGCAATCACACTCCTTGGTATTTACCCAAAGGAATTGAAAACATATGGTGACACAAAAACATGAATATGAATGTTTATAGTGCTTACTCATAAGGTTAAAACTTGGGAGCGAGTTTTAATTCAGTTCTAAAGAGAAATGGTTTCTCAAGCTGGGAAAATACATAGAGGAAGCTTAAATGGATTTTACTAAGTGAAAGAAGCAAATCTGGAAAGGGTATATGATTCCAACTATATGCTCTTCCAGGAAAGACAAAACAATGGGGACAGTAAAAAGATCAGTGGTTGTCAGGGCTAGAGAAAAGAAGTGAACAGGTGGAGCACAGTGAGGTTTAGGCCAGTGAAAATACTCTGTGTGATACATTAATGGTTAATATATGTCATTATTTGTCAAAATCCATAGAATATACAACATCAAGCATAAACCTTAATGTAAACACAGACTTTGAGTGATAATGATGTGTCAGTATAGGTACATCAATTATAACAAAGGTCCCACTCTGGTGGGCAATGCTGATAATGGGGACACTATGCATATATGGTGGCAGAGATTATAGGAGAAATCTCTGTACCTTCCTCTCATTTTTCCTATGAACCTAAAACTGCTCTGAAAAAAAAAAGTCTTTCCTTAAAAAAATAATCTTGAGGATTCAATGAGATAATTGATGTAAAGCAATATGTCTATACAGAGTAGGCACTGTAACTATTAGTCCCTTCTCTTCCAATCTTCATAGGTCCCATTAAACAGAAGAATCTGTGTATTCTTAAGTTTTCCCCGTGCTCTCTAATCCGGGGAAAATGTCACATTATTTTAATTTTCTTCCAACTATCTTAAAGGATAAATTCAGGTATAGCAGCAGCTAAGACTGCTAGAAAAATCTAAACCAAACAACTCAAATACACGATGTCAAGTCCAATACGATTATAACATGCATCAACTTTAAAAGAACTCGCCTTCCACATCTTTTAAAAATCTTTTTATACATATGAGCAAACTCTCATAATTCTCTCCTTGAGAAAAGAAGAAGGATAGAGGGAAGAAAAAGCAGAAGAAGAGGAGGAAAACGAGAAGAAGATTAACATTTATTGAGTGTCTTTTATGTAACAGGCACCATGCTTGATGCAAAGGATCTGAACTACAAAGGCAATATAAAATTCAAATTTATATGCAGTCAAGAATATTAGTTTGTATCTGGTCTTAGAAGTTAAAAAAGATAGGAATGGCTGAAAACTCTTACAGTAAACAAACTCTTCTTGTTCTAAATATTTAAAGAAATATTTTTACCCTTATTCCCAAGGGTCTGTTATTTTTAACTTTCCAGTACTAGTAGTCTTTTAAAAAATGTTTCTTTTTATTGGTATTAAACATTTCTTAATGTTAAAACTATTGCCTATGATGTAGTTATGAAGAAAAGAGAAAATCTCATTCATCTTAAATCACAAAATAAACCCTTAAATTCACATCTGCTTACTTCTATCACCAAAAATCAAGATAAAAGTCTCATGGTCCTATTTCAACAAGACGTCCTTCTCAAGAAAAATTTTGGAGTCCGTTGGCCAGATTCTTTGTCTAGGACTGGGTTTTCATGAGAATTAAGCCCTAATTTGCTAAGACTTCTGTCACACACAATGAATTAACTCATCTTTTATACATTTAGAATGGTACTACTTATGTGTTACCTATGGGCAAGCTGTAAACAGGCACTCTAGTAATTTTTCTGTAGTTCTTAATCTTCTTAAAGAACAATAATTAGGAAAGGCTGTTAGGTATTTTTAAAACCCTACTGCCAGTAAATAAAATAGGAGGTAAATGTAGTAAAAGTAGATGTCAGTTAAAATAGAGAATATGCATATAAACTGAGGAAGTAGAAATTGAAAACATTTACTGTACAATTGGAAGCCCTCTTTTCTACCAAAGGTCACTGATGACCCATAAGAGCAAATGAAATACTAATTAAAAGATTGCTGAGGAAGAAATTTCAGTGGCTTTTAGAGAAAAATACAAGGATGTATAGTTATATTGCTGGATTTTTTTCTTTCTTAAAGCAATCATCAAAAGTGAAACTAAACAACATATGAAAAGCAATAATGAACGAGGAGCAATATAGCAATCAAATACCAATTTCACTACATCACTGGCCAAAAAAAAAAAAAAAAACAACAAATTCTCACATACGTGAGGTTCAACTCCCACCCTCTCTCCATACTATTGGATATAATTGTTACCCACCTAAGCATGAAGTTTATGAAAGAGTAGCCTAACCCTATTTTGAGTTATGTTCTATTCACACTTTCACTACCAAGAGTCAACCCTCAGAAACCTGATTCTGATAAACTGCTACACTTGACTCAGCATAGGAAGACCAATGTTCAAGTCCCAGCTATTGCCATTATTAAAGAAAAACATACCAAGAATTTACTGAAAAGAGACAAAATTCAGAGGAGAGCATTGTAGTCAATGGTAGCTCTATGAACAAATGAGTACATGAAAATGTAGTCCAGTGAAATTAAACACAGAGGTAGTTTGATAAAGTGAGGACAAAGCCCAACACTTGTTGAATGGATGAGGAAATGATGTGAATATCTTGCCTTGAACAATTATGCATATATGGTTGGCAGACTGATAGTTTTCTTTTCAAATCTATTCTCTCCTCCTTTATCAGTACATGACCAGCTAGCTAAATTGCATTTCTCAGCTTCCCATGCATCTAGACATGGCCACATAGCTAAGTGCTCACTAAAGGAACGTTCAGTTCAGTTCAGTCACTCAGTCGTGTCCGACTCTTTGTCACCCCATGAATCGCAGCACGCCAGGCCTCTCTGTCCATCACCAACTCCCGGAGTTTACCCAAACCCATGTCCATCGAGTCAGTGATGCCATCCAACCATCTCATCCTCTGTCGTCCCCTTCTCCTCCTGTCCCTAATCCTTCCCAGCATTAGGGTCTTTTCCAATGAGTCAACTCTTCGCGTGAGGTGGCCAAAGTCTTGGAGTTTCAGCTTCAACATCAGTCCTTCCAATGAACACCCAGGACTGATCACCTTTAAGACAGACTGGTTGGATCTCCTTGCAGTCCAAGGGACTCTCAAGAGTCTTCTCCAACACCACAGTTCAAAAACATCAATTCTGCGGCGCTCAGCTTTCTTCACCGTCCAACTCTCACATCCATACATGACCACTGGAAAAAACATAGCCTTGACTAGACGGACCTTTGTTGATAAAGTAATGTCTCTGCTTTTAAATATGCTATCTAGGTTGGCCATAACCTTCCTTCCAAGGAGTAAGCGTCTTTTAATTTCATGGCTGCAATCACCATCAGCAGTGATTTTGGAGCCCCCCAAAATAAAGTCTGACACTGTTTCCACTGTTTCTCCATCTATTTCCCATGAAGTGATGGGACCAGATGCCATGATCTTGGTTTTCTGAACATTGAGCTTTAAGCCAACTTTTTCACTCTCCTCTTTCACTTTCATCAAGAGGCTCTTTAGTTCTTCTTCACTTTCTGCCATAAGGGTGGTGTCATCTGCATATCTGAGGTTATTGATATTTCTCCCGGCAATCTTGATTCCAGCTTGTGTTTCTTCCAGCCCAGCGTTTCTCATGATGTACTCTGCATAGAAGTTAAACAAGCAGGGTGACAATATACAGCCTTGACGTACTCCTTTTCCTATTTGGAACCAGTCTGTTGTTCCATGTCCAGTTCTAACTGTTGCTTCCTGACCTGCATGCAGGTTTCTCAAGAGACAGGTCAGATGGTCTGGTATGCCCATATCTTTCAGAATTTTCCACAGTTTATTGTGATCCACACAGTCAAAGGCTTTGGCATAGTCAATAAAGCAGAAATAGATGTTTTTCCGGAACTCTCTTGCTTTTTCAATGATCCAGCAGATGTTGGCAATATGATCTCTGGTTCCTCTGCCTTTTCTAAAACCAGCTTGAACATCTGGAACTTCACGGTTCACGTATTGCTGAAACCTGGCTTGGAGAATTTTGAGCATTACTTTACTAGTGTGTGAGATGAGTGCATTCAAAGGAATGTAGGTAGAAGTAATGTCTGCAATATTAGCATCACGTTATAAAAAGGAAATTGCTAGTCTGGACTGACTTATTTTCTCCTCACACATTTCTAGTGGTCTCAGATGTGAACATGGTGACAAGTCAGCCTTGACCATGCAGGTTGAGGATACACATTAGAGGATGCGATTTAACAAGATGAAAGAAACTTTGGAGCCCCAGTAACCTTGTGAAAAAGAAGCAGCCCTACCTGCCTACCTGTTGGATTGTCACAAGAGAGAAATAATCTCTTTCATTAAGCCATTGAACTTTGGGATATCTTTTTACAGAATCTTAGCTTTTACTCTGACTTAAAAAAAAAAAACAACGGGAATCTACCAAGAACTTAAGCAAAGTAAAGGACATGATCACATATGTTTTAGGAGATTAATTTGCGTAACCACAGGGAGGGTGGCTTAGAGGAAAGAAAACCTTAAACCAGGGACCCACATAGGAAGTCTACTCCTGATGACAATATCTCCTAAATACTTTAGATTGTAAATTCTATTGCCACATGCACTATACAACTTCCTCACCATCAATTACCTGTAAAATCAGCTATCTTCTACCCAGTATTTTCTCCTTATATTCTTGTTCTCCTCAAATCTGTCGCTAACACAGAGGCAAATTTTTGCCTAAAACATAATGTGACCAGGCCCTTTTTCTGATTAAAATCTCTAACAGTTTTATCACCTACAGAATGGTTTTCAAATGTTTTCTTATTTACTTCCTTGCAGACCTTTTGTAATGCTGCGCAATGTTTCCACATTTTAAAGCTCACCTCTAAAATCTATTCTGTTCCAATGGTTGCAAGGATAAAATTTCCAAAATATTTAAAATATGGATGTTAATTAAAACTTACGTCACTCATTTTAAAATGTCAATAGACTCTAAACAGCATAGTGATTTTAAACCAGTATTCATCTATTAAAAATTCATAAACCTTTAAGAGTCAGAAATTTTATATAATTCTTTTTTCTTTTTAAACTCATAATTTTTCATTTTTTCATGAGATTTTATCTTTATATAAAATATATTTTTATGTATCAAGAGATTTTTGATTATCTCAAAGTTCTTCTCCACAACAAAAAATTATATATGAATTGATGCTTTTATTCCTGTGATCAAAAGGCCTATGTATTAAGAATTTCTTTTGAGTGTTCACTATTGTTAATGTTTACTATTATTAGTAAATAATAGTTGGTCAAAGATAAATTTTTGTAATTTTAAAACATAAAGTAAATATTAATGGAATGAACATATTTATAATATAGATGAAGCTGCTTTTATCAGTTTATGTATTTGATGATAATATTTAATGTCCATACTAGATAAAATTCAAATCCAGTTATATTTATATTTTTCACTGATACACATCCTGAGAAACACCGGTCACATAAATAAATTAGAATGGAAGAAACCTTGTTAAAGCAAGTTCACTCAATTATTTGAAATACTTCCAACAATATGCAAAAAAAAAAACACACGCCAATGTATTACCAAAATAAAAAAGCACTTGAAAATTCAATTATTTCTTTATTAATTGCATTGAAAGTCAAGATCTTTAAATCATTTGACATTCAATAGGATTCTTTTCCCAGTTACTAAGACCACTCATTTCTTAGTTTTAGGAAAGTCTCCCCAAAATATCTTTTACCAAAACTTATCAAATAAGTGTTAATTATACCCATTGTGCTTTAACCTGGAGACATCTTGCTTAATTTAATATACACAGAAACAGTAGGATAAATCTGTTATTAATACAAATATATATTTTCCAACATGACAATTTTATCATTACCACATTTTTAATTTGATTTTTGTCAAAACATTGTAACTAGCTCATTATTGAAAAATTATCACCATATAACTTGGTAAAATGTGCAAGTCACTCAGTCATATCTGACTCTGTGATCCCATGGACTGTGTAGCCCACAGGTTCCTCTGTCCGTGGAATTCCCCGTAAGAATACCGGAGTGGGTTACCATTCTCTTCTCCAGGGAATCCTTCCCCACCCAAGGATCGAACCTGGGTCCCCTGCATTGCAGACAGATTCTTTACCACCTGAGCTACCTGGGAAGTCAAGTCAATCAATCATTTCAAACTTTTTTCTAGAAAATATCTAACTTCACTTTCCAATACGGTGAATGATTTAATATGACTCCTTACAACATTCACATGACTACTAATTCTATTACCTCTGTAATTTTGCTTCTGTATTGACTGATTATTCTCTTCTTAATGGGCCATAATTTCCTGTTTCTTTGCATGTCAGTTTCTTATTGGATCCCAGACATGGTGAATATTATGTTGCTGGGCATTGGATTTTGTTTTGGCAACTATTTAGTTTTGTCGTCGTTTTTGTTTGTTTTTCTGGGAAACAACTAAATTACTTGGAAACAATTTGATCCTTTCAGGACATGCTCTTAAGCTTTGTTAGGTGTTCCCAAACAGTGTTTTAATCTAGGGCTGATTTGGCCTCACCACTGAGGCAATATTCTTCTGAGAACTATGCAGTACCCTGTGTGTTAGGAGGCTCTATATGCGTACACCTACTTGCCCTATGACCTGGAAATTCAAGGTATACAGTGAGATAGGGTAATTCATTGGCTCAATTCTTTTTTTTTTCCTCTTCTTAAGGAATCACTGTCCTGCACTGCTTGTTAACCTATATATGAAAATCATTGTTTCATATATGCTTGCCATCCTTCAGTTGTTTAAATGGGAAAGGATGGTGTCTGCCTCCTGTAACTCTATAATGATCAAACATGGAAGTTTCACTTTTCCACTTCTGAATATATCTTAACTCAAAAAATCTGAAGAGAGGTCAAAACACCGTCTCCAACTTCACATATCCTTTTAGGTAAAAATTTATATAAGACAGGAAAGATACGAGACATGACCATGGGTTAAAATTATTAACATTACAAAGCTTTATGCTTAACACTTTAAATGTTCTTCTTTTTGTCATCTTGACAGTTTTATTCTTAATGAGGATGCACCACACAAATATTTTGGATGTTTAAGTAGTACTTTGTATCATTTTGGTTCCAACCAAGAGAAGGAAAGCACTCAGGTATGATATGGAAAAAAAAACTGTTTTCAGGGAATTAGGTACTAAAAGGAAATGAATGTTAAATATTGTGGGACTGAGGGAGGGTACTGAAAGATGGAATAAACTTGAAAAAGGACCCCCTTCTCAAAGCTGGAGTTCAGACCTCTTTGGAGAAGGTGTGGTCACAGTCTACTAGATGGTTGTGAAGTTAGCAGGGTTACCATGAGTCAGAGTTGGCCCATGATCACTAAATCAAGACTGGCAGACAGGAAAATACAGGCTGAGGCTGGCACACTTGAAAGTAAGCGCCACTGTGTGTACTGCATGCTGCTGGCTGGCACCCACTGCAGTAGCCAGCCAAGAGTGGGTGTACCTGAATAGAAGGAGAAGTCCCTTCTTCCTGTAATTCTACTCCACAGCCTTCTACTGGCAAAGGAGAAATCTTTACAATACTGAGCTCCAGTACTGCAAGCAGAGTAACACAGGTTGAATTTGGAATAAAGAAGCAATAATCTGACAAGTGACTCATGTTATTCTTTCTTTCTTTCCTTCTTTTCATTTCCTGGTAGGATAAGTGTGATTATGAAAGAAAGCGGTAAAGAAGAACAAACGTGAATGAACTGACTACATATGAATCTCAAGTCAATTTTAGTAAACATGGAAAATGAAGATATCGAAATCAATTTGAGATAAAATGTGTCAAGGTGCTTCCATAGAAAGTGTTTATGCACCTTCAGGATAAAAGCCCTCTGTGATTTAGCCATGCCTTCCTCCCTACCTTCATTTCTCCCTGTCCCAGCAGTGTTTTTCCCCCACAAATTCTGTTGCTTCTCATCACTGCATCTTCAACTAATGTCTTCTCTACATAGAATCTCCTTCCTACTCTGTATAACTTTATGCATGACCTTAACTAGAAAGCTCCTCTCTGACTGACTTAACTGAATTAAATGCCTCTTCTCTGTGCTTTCATAATTTTATAGGTTTATCTCCACAAGAATTTATTAATTTATCATTTTCACTACACTATTTTATTGTTAATTACATGGACTGTGGTTATTAATCTGTTTATTGTAGTATCTAGCAAAAATTTGGTTAGTTTCAAAGGAGATAAATGAATAAATGAGACAACTATAGTTATCTACCAGTGGTCATGTATGGATGTGAGAGTTGGACTATAAAGAAAGCTGAGTGAGGAAGAATTGATGCTTTTGAACTGTGGTGTTGGAGAAGACTCTTGAGAGTCCCTTGGACTGCAAGGAGATCCAACCAGTCCATCTTAAAGGAGATCAGTCCTGAGTGTGCATTGGAAGGACTGATGTTGAAGCTGAAACTCCAATACTTTGCCACCTCATGTGAAGAGATGACTCATTGGAAAAGACCCTGATGCTGGGAAAGATTTAGGGCAGGAGGAGAAGGGGACGACAGAGGATGAGATGGTTGGATGGCATCACCGACTCAATGGACATGGGTTTGGGTGGACTCAGGGAGTTGGTGATGGACAGGGAGGCCTGGCGTGCTGTGATTTGTGGGATCGCAAAGAGTCAGACACGACTGAGCGACTGAACTAAACTGATAGTTATCTAGGAAATACTTTATAGCATCTTGAAGAAGAGCATTGTAACTGAGCAGTATCCAAGAGATATGAAATACATATCATACATATTTGGTGATAAATTAGATAGGGAGTCATAGAAGATAAGGAATGCAGAAATGCTTACATGTTTTCTAATGTTTTAGTTTAGGTAAATGGATAGGAATAATATTGTTAAAGCTAGTAAATGCAGGAGAACAGGCAGACTAGAATCTGAGAATAGCAGAGTACATTGACTACATATTGCTGTTTAAAACAAAAAACAGAACCCCAAACCAAACAGACACAACTGACTTTAAATAGCAGTGACAAACGCTTCTTGTAAAGAACCAGATAGTATTAATAACTATTTTAACTCTGGGTCATACAGTCTCTGCCACAACTATTCAACTCTACTCAAAAGCAACCAAGAGAAAAAAAAAAAGCAGTGGACTGGATTTAGCCCATGAGCTGTACTTTGCCACCACACAGCGATAGTCATTCTAACAGCTCAGCTACGGAGGACAGTACAAAATGGTGCCATTTAGAGGGCTGAAATTGGTTCTGGCTTTTGTCTTCAGCGCCTGATAATCCTCTGCCTGTCCTCTCATCCACCAGTAGGCCAGACTGTTTTTTTGGTTATTTTGATTTGGGAGGTTTTGTTTTTTTCACAAGATATTTAATATTTCAAGAGAGTGAAAACATTAATTGTCAGGCGTAGGGTCACAGTTGCACAACCTACTTTTCACCACATTTTATCAGTCACCAGAAGTCTCAAGGTCGGCCCAGATTCAAGGGACAGGGAAATATAGGAAATATTATGGCCATTATTTTCAATCTACCACAGGGAGGCATAAGGATTTGGAGTTTAGGAAATGTTGAAATTAAAAATATATTTTGTAGTTATCAGTATGTATGTTACAACTGAAATTGTAAGAATGAATTCAATTTCTTGGGAGAACTAAATACACATCTGCACACATCTCTTTATTACCATATATATTTTAAAGCATAATTTATATATATATTATTATATACTTCATAATGAATGACCTACTCTTTAAATATCAACATAGATTATAAAAACATTATATTGAGTGAAAGAAGAATGTTTCAAAATTTTACACAAATACAAGAGCATTTATATAAATTTAAAATACACTAAATCCATATATTGCTTTCAGATAATAAATAATAACACACATTGGTTTTTTGGGGGGAGAGGGACAAAAATCTTTTGTTTATTTATTTGGCTGTATTAGGTCTTTTTTCCTCAAACTTTAAACTTTTTATTTTGTATTGAGGTATAGCTGATTAACAGTTGTGGTAGTATCAGGTGAACAGTGAAGGGACTCAGCCATACACATATGTGTGTATCTATGTGTGTATGGATCTCCTCCAAAGCCCTCTCCCATTCAGCTGGCACACATCACTGAGTCAAGTTCCACGTACTATACAACAGGTCCTTGTTGGTTATCCATTTTGAATAGAGTGGTGTGTACATGACCATCACAAACTCCCCAACTATCCCTTTCCCCTAACCATAAGTTAGCTTTCTAAGTCTGAAACACATACTGCTTTTATATGCCAGATCCTCTTCTAAGCATATTTTACACATTTACTACACATTCACAACAAGATTATTTTGAACTTAAAATACACAACATTATTTTGAGCTTAAAACTCAACATTCAGAAAACTAAGATCATGGCATCAGGTCCCATCACTTCATGGCAAATAGATGGGGAAACAGTGGCTAACTTTATTTTTTGGGGTTTCAATATCACTGCAGATGGTGACTGCAGCCATGAAATTAAAAGATGCTTGCTCCTTGGAAGAAAAGTTATGACCAACCTAGACAGCATATTGAAAAGCAGAGACATTATTTTGCCAACAAAGGTCCATCTAGTCAAGGCTATGGTTTTTCCAGTAGTCATGTATGGATGTGAGAGTTGGACTATAAAGAAAGCTGAGCACTGAAGAATTGATGTTTTTGAACTGTGGTGTTGGAGAAGACTCTTGAGAGTCCCTTGGACTGCAAGGAGGTCTAACCAGTCCAACCTAAAGGAAATCAGTCCTGAATATTCATTGGAAGGACTGATACTGAAGCTGCAACTCCAATACTTTGGCCACCTGATGCAAAGAACTGACTCATTTGAAAAGACTCTGATGCTGGGAAAGATTGAAGGTGGGAGGAGAAGGGGACAGCAGAGGATGAGATGGTTGGATGGCATCACCGACTCAATGGACATGAGTTTGGGTAAACTCCGGGAGTTGGTGATGGACAGGGAGGCCTGGCATGCTGCAGTCCATGGTGTCACAAACAGTTGGACATGATTGAGCGACTGAACTGAACTGATACTAGCACAATAATCCTTTTTTAATATCAGTGATGAACCTGACCCAAAGAGAGGTTACATAACTTGCCTGAGGCCACATAGTCAAGTGGCAAAGCTAAGATTTAAACCCAATTTAAAACAGGGACTGCATATAAATTAACTTCTGGATAGATGTTGACTTAGGGTAGAAAACAGTGGGAATAGAATGGGCCAAAAATGTAGGGAATTGTAACTTTATCAATATCAATATAGTTAGATAGGCCAGCTTTTCTAGTAAAAAGGCCTAGAAACAATTCCAAAATAACCTATTTAGTTGTGATCAATATCCCTAAAATCCTGACTGAGATCTTAAAATATATATCTTTTGAAAATAAACAAGGTTTAACAAAATAGGTGGCTCCCAATCCAGGTTTGTATCAGGAAATGTATAAGATGAACATGAAACAACTTAATGTACCCAATAGCAAAGATATCAAAGACTATTAAATCTAGTGCTTTTTTTTTTTTTTTTTAAAAAAAAAAGGACCTCTGGCCAAATGTGGGTAAAACCGAAACTCAGTGAGAGTAATAACTGCATTTTCAGTTTGGGCTTCCCAGGTGGCAGTGGTAAAGAATCTGCCTGCCAATGTGGTACATGAAAGATACCTGTTTGATCCCTGGGTCAGGAAGATCTCCTGGAGTATGAAATGGCAACCCACTACAGTATTCTTGCCCGGAAAATTCCATGGATAGAGGAGCCTGGCTACAGTCCAGAGAATCACAAGTGGTCAGACGTGACTGAGCACACATACACAGGATAACTGCAATAGACTGAATCACACTGAACGCACTTAGTCCTTGAGTTTACAAGGATGAGTAAAACTTAACTGTGTATCGATACAGAATGTTTGAGAACCAGCCTATTTTTTTGATAACTGGTAAAGGGAAACAGGACTTTTGTTTTGCGTTTCCTATACCAGGTGCATCTTGTTGTAACCAAATAGTTGATAAAGGTAAGTTGCTTGTTAATCAAATAACAAAGCAAAAGGCATTAGAATATCATCATTTTATCATCTCACATGAATTAACGAAACCATGCAAGGTCAATAACTGCTAATATTACAAAAAGAGAGCTATTCAGATAATGCAAACTTCCTTGGTTAAGTATATATACCATCCCTAAGCAGTCTTGCCAGAAACTTGAAATCAGATCAAGCCACTACCACCAATTAACAATTTACACAGTACGGAGAAAGAAGTTGAATGATATTATAAGAACAGATACAGCCAAACACAACAAGATTCAGATAGATAATGAAAAGACTTTACCAAAGCCTGGCTAAGAAAAAAGAGAATTCTAGTCTGGTTTCCAGTCTGACTTGTAAGAAGCTAGAAGTCGCCACACCTTCCTAACCAAACTTAAAAAGCATAATAAACTGAAAAACCAACTTTTCTTAGCTGCATAATAGAATGTCAGTCACAGAGCAAACTGCTGTCCTCAAAATTGTAGATGCAAACAAAGGAATATCAAGAGTCACAACTTACCAGGAGCAGAAGCCTCTGCAGGAATCAGACAGGGAAATCAGAACCGTAACTGATGAACTGCTGGAGGCTCAGCATGGACCCCTCTGAGAGGTAAAAACCAGACAGGGACCCAGTCACTAGAGGGACACTGCGCTTTCATGAATTTTACCTGCAAGGGTTCCACCAGGTTCTCACAGTGAATATAGGAGAAAAATCACCTTGTGCTTCTGGCAGAAGAAAGAGAAAAGACACCATTTTGAAAAATGGCCACCACAGCATTCAATTCTTAACAAGGTCTGTCCACAGGAGAAACCTTTTAACTGAAAGCTAAATAGCTGGGGTTTAGCCTAATTGACCTGGGGAGTGGGGGAGGAAATTTGCAACCCCAGCTGCCTCTAGGCATCCTATCCCACTGAAGGGGAAAGAGTCGGAAAATGAGAAGCCTCACTTAAAAGACTGAGACCTCCAAGTGCTATAAAATGCCCCCCACATCCCCACACCTCACCACCACATTACCCTGGAAAGGCCTAATTACAGTAGTCCTTTTACCCGGTGGATCATTTCCATCAAAAAAAAATTACAAAACATACTAAACAGAAAGAAACAAAACATTTTGAAGAAACAAAGCAAGCATCAAAACCAGATTCAGATATGGCAGACATGTTGGAATTAATAGACTTGGAATTTAAAACAACTGTGCTTAAGTGTTAAGGGCTCAACCTCAGAGAAACAGAGAGTAGATTGGAGGTGCCAGCACCTGGGTGGGGGGGCAGTGGGAGAAAAGAGAATATGTTGAACAAGAGAACAAACTTCTAGTAAGATGAGTAGCCTCTAAGGATCTAATCTTGAGCATTGATGATCATAATTAACAATACTGTATTGTATTTTTGAAAGTTGCTAAAGAGTAAATCTTAAATGTTTTCACCATTAGCTACCAAAAAATGGTAGTTATTTGAGATAATGGATGTGTTAACTTATGGTAATCATTTCACAATATATATGTGTATCAAATCATCACATTATACACATTAAACTTACACAATGTTATACATTAACTATATCTCAATAAATCTGCTAAGGCTCGAAGGATAATGTAGATAGTAATAACAGATAGAATATATAAGCAGAGAGTGGAAATTCTACAAAAGAACTGAAAAGAAATGTAAGAGATAAAAAACACTAACAGAAATAAAGAATGCCTTTGATGGGCTCGTTAGTAGATTGGACACAGCTGAGAAAAGAATCTCTGTGCTTGAGGATATCTTAACAAAAATCTGAAAAACTGAAACAAAGAGATAAAAGATTAAAAAACAGAACAGGATTTCCAAGAAAAGAGTCTGTCTGCCTGCCAAGTAGTAGACATGGTTTCAATCCCTGAGCCAGGAATATCCTCTAGAGAAGGAAATGGCAACCCACTACAGTATTCTTGCCTGGGAAGTCCCGTAGACAGAGGAGCCTGGTGGGCAACAGTCCATGAGGTCTCAAAAGAGTCAGACACATGAACCTAGAACCTATTATACAGAGTGAAGTAAGTCAGCAAGAGAAAGATAAATATCGTATTCTAATACATATATATGGAATCTAGAGAAATGGTACTAAAGAATTTATTTGCAGGGCAGCAATCGAGAAACAGACATAGAGAATAGACTTATGGACATGGGGAGAGGGGAGGAGAGGGTGATATGTATGGAAAGAGTAACATGGAAACTTATATTACCATGTGTAAAAATAGATAGTCAATAGGAATTTGCTGTATGGCTCAGGAAACTCAAACAGGGGCTCTGTACCAACCTAGAGGAGTGGGATGGGGAGAGAGATAGGATGAAGTTTCAAAAGGGAGGGTATATGTGTATACCTATGGCTGATTCATGTTGAGATTTGACAGAAAACAACAAAATTCTGTAAAGCAGTTATCCTTCAATTAAAAAATAAATAAAAGAAGAAGAGTCAGACACGACTTAGCAACTAAACAACAATGGGACAACTACAAAAGGTGTAGCATGTATGTAATAGGAATTGCAAAAGGAAAACAAACAGAGAAATGAGCAGAAGAAGTATCTGAAAAAAATAATATACTAGTCTACATTTTTCCTCGCCCTGAGAATTTCCCTAAATCGTCAGATACCAAATTATCAGACGCACTAAGCTCATAAAACACCAGACTGTATAAATGACCAACTGCCAACCCTCCCCCCAAAATTCCACAAAACAAAACAGCAAACAGAAAACGTAACGTAGGCATATCATTTCCAACTACAGAAAACCAAAGACAAAGGAAAATCCTGAAAAAATCCAGAGGAAAATAATTTTGAGCAACAAAAATAAGAATTATATCTAACTTCTCAGAGACCATGTAAGCAAGAGAGTGGAGTGAAATAAATTATCAGGAAAAATACCAACCTAGAATTCTGAACTATGTGAAATTATTCTTCCAAAGTAAATAGAAATACTTTCTGAGACAAGCAAAAATTGAGGTAATTTGTTTTCAGAGATCTATATTGCAAGAAATGTTAAGACATTCTTTAGACTGAGGAAAAATGCTCCAGGAAGTAACTTGTATCTCCATGAGGAAAGGAAGGGCATCAGAGAACAAGTGAAGGTAAAATAAAAACTTTTGTTTTCATTATTTTCAACTCAGCTAACAGTTTATTGTTCAAAATAATAATAGCAATAATGTATTCAGCATATATGTGTAGAGATATATTCACACATATTTTTTGTGTATATATATAGTGTACTAGTTCAGTTGAGTTCAGTCGCTCAGTCATGTCGACTCCTTGCGACGCCACGGATTGCAGCACACCAGGCTTCCCTGTACATCACCAACTCCCAGAGCTTGCTCAAACTCATGTCCATTGAGTTGGTGATGCCATCCAACCATCTCATTCTCTGTCATCCCCTTTCCTCCTGCCTTCAACCTTTCCCAGCATCAGGGTCTTTTCCAATGAGTTAGCTCTTCATATCAGGTGGCCAAAGTATTGAAGTTTCAGCTTTAGTATCAGTCCTTCCAATGAACATTCAGGACTGATTTCCTTTAGGATGGACTGGTTGGATCTCCTTGCAGTCCAAGGGGCTCTCAAGAGTCTTCTCCAACACCACAGTTCAAAAGCATCAATTCTTCATCACTCAGCCTTCTTTATAGTCCAACTCTCACATCCATACATGACTACTGGAAAAATCATGGCTTTGGCTAGACAGACCTTTGTTGGCAAAGTAATGTCTCTGCTTTTCAATATGCTGTCTAGGTTGGTCATAGCTTTTCTTCCAAGGAACAAGCATCTTTCAATATCATGGCTGCAGTCACCATCTGCAGTGATTTTGGATGGAGCCCAAGAAAATAAGGTCTGTCACTATTTCCATTGTTTCCCCATCTATTTGTCATGAAGTGATGGGACCAGATGCCATGATATACTATATAGTTTACATATATTTGTATATACATATATGCCATTTGTATATATATATATATGTACATTATATATATATATACACATGCCATATACATATATGTGAAATGATTGACAGCAATTACAAAAGAAATGGAAGGAGGAATTAGAATAATCAGGTGTGCTCACACTCCCTGTGAGCATATCAGTTATACTTTTTTTTAAATTAATTAATTTATTTTAATTGGAGGCTAATTACTTTACAATCTTGTGGTGGTTTTTGCCATACATTGACATGAATTAGCCATGGGTGTACATGTGTCCCCCATCCTGAACCCCCCCTCCCACCTCCCTCCCCATCCCATCCCTCAGGTTGTCCCAGTGCCTGGTTTTGAGCACCCTGTTTCATGCATCGAACTTGGACTGGCGATCTATTTCACATATGGTAATATACATGTTTCAATGCTATTCTCTCAAATCATCCCACCCTAGCCTTCTCCCATAGAGTCCAAAAGTCTGTTCTTTATATCTGTGTCTCTTTTGCTGTCTCACATATAGGGTCATCATTACCATCTTTCTAAATTCCAAATATATGCATTAGTATACTGTATTGGTGCTTTTCTTTCTGACTTACTTCACTCTGTATAATAGACTCCAGTTTCATCCACCTCATTAGAACTAATTCAAATGTGTTCTTCTTAATAGCTAAGTAATATTCCATTGTGTGTATGTACCACAGCTTTCTTATCCAGTCGTCTGCTGATGGATATGTAGGTTGCTTCCATGTCCTAGCTATTGTAAACAGTGCTGCAATGAACATTGGGGTACATGTGTTTCTTTCAATTCTGGTTATACTTTTTTAAAAAACTTTTTTCAGTAGTTGTCCTCCAGTTTGCAATATACATTATAACTGATCCAAATATATTTTCAAATATACAACTTCACAGCATAATTGACCTAGCAATTACACTCTTTCATATTTACTCTAAAGACTGAAAATTTATGTCCACACAAAAACCTGTACATAGATGTAATACATCAGCTTTGTTCCTAATGGCCAAAACTTGGAAGAAATGAAGATGTCCTTCAATAGGTGAATAAACAATAAACTGTGGTACCTTCAGACAGTGGAATATTATCAGCACTAAATAGAAAAGATTTACCAATCCAGGAGAAGACATGGAGGTATCTTAAATACATATTATTAAGTGAAAGAAGCCAATCTGAAAAGGCCACATGCTGTATGATTCTGACTATGTGACATTCTGGAAAGCGAAACTATAGAGACAGTAAAAAAGATTATGCTTGTCAGAAGTTATGGGAGAAGGAGACATGAAGAGGTGGAGCATAGATTTTTAGAGCAGTGAAAGTATGCTCTAAAAAATGCATAAATTTTTAGAGCAGTATGATGCCATAATGATGGATACATATCATTATATATTTGCCCAAACCATAAACTGTATAAACTATAATATAAATTATGAATTGAGTGATTACAATGAGATTAATGTATGTCCATCAGTTATAAATGTACCACTCTGGTGGGGGATTGTCTGGTGGGAGATAATGCATGTATTGGGGCAGAGAGTATGTGGGAAATCTCTGTACCTTCTGCTCAATATTGCTGTGAACCTAAAACTTCTGTTTAAAAAAGTCTATTTTTAAAATGAAGGAAAAAATATGAAAGGGAATCTATAGATTAAATATGTGGTTGTTCCTTGTATGGATCCTGATTTTTTAAAAACATATATATATATATATACACACACACACACACACATATAGGGTGTGTGTGTGTGTGTGTGTGTGTGTGTGTGTGTGAGCATGGTGCTAAATTGCTTCAGTCATGTCCAACTCTTTACAACCCTATGGAGTGTAGCCAGCCAGGCTACTCTGTCCATGGGATTCTCCAGGCAAGAATACTGGAGTGGGTTGCCCCTCCTCCAGGGAATCTTCCCAACCCAAGGATCAAACCTGCATCTCTTATGTCTCCTGTAATGGCAAGCAGGTTCTTTACTGATAGTGCCACCTGGGAAACCTATATATGTATGTGTGTATATATATATATATATATGGGGTCGCAAAGAGTCGGATACAACTGAGCATCAAGGGAATAATGTGAGGGGGCATTGAATTAAATGAAATTGTCCATAAATCAATCTGCACTGATACTGGGTGACCAGAATATGAGGTATATTGTACTAGTCTCTCTACATTTGAATATGATAGAAATTTTCTTCAATAAAAGATAAAACAATATCAGACATAACTAAAAAGCACATACCATGCTATGAATTATAATAAAAAATTAACACACTTTACCACCAAATTTAAGTTACAATATCAATACTGTTTACCTCTAACTGGTGTCCCTCAGTGATCTCCTCCTCTTTAGCCATTATCCTGACCCTAAATCTTTCATCATTATTCTCAATGTTATTATTTCATTGTGTTCAGAAGTATCACTAAATATTTGGTTGTACTTGTTTCTGAGCTTTTCAGAAATATTGTCATAGTTTAAGTAATCTTCTAAGATCTGCTTTTCACTGAACATAATTCTAAACTTTGTTCACTTAGTTCATAAAATATACCTTTATGAGAATACTTACTACATAACCATAATTAATAATTTAAATATCCATCCCCCAAGAAAACCAAAAAGTGTTAGGGAATAGAGACCATGAGTTTTTATCAATTTTATCTTGTTATGCAAAAGACAGGCTACATAGTAGGTATTTGCTAAATGCACATTTAATGAATAAGTATGAATGAATAAGTGCATGAACAAAACAGATAACAAGTGTGCTTCAACAGCAACAAAATAAATGGAAATAGTTCCTTGTGAGATATATATTATTTCTAAAATTTTAAAGGCAATTTATTAGGATAGCTGTGAAAAAATAGAGGTTAGAGACTTTTCTTATATTAGATGAAATTGAGAAATTGAGCAGAGATCCCTCAATCCTTGAATTTGAGACCCCCATTTCTAACTTATAACATATAGTATTAAAATATATACTTGATCAAAGAATAATCTTCTCAATTTTAGGATTCAATTACATAAAATGGAAATGCTGATTTTGTTAGTAACGCAAAAAAATCAAAGAAACTGAGTATCAGTCCAACAAATGAATAATAACTAATTAATTGAGAACTAACAGATGGCTGGCACTAAAATTTATTGATGCCTTAAAGTCAAAGCTGATGCAGGAATGATTGGTCTTTAAAAAAGAATGGGACTACATTTCTCTTTTTCAGTCAGGGAAGATTTTACAATTGGGATAGACGCCACTGATTCATTAGGTTAAGTTTTCGCTCAGTAGCGCTTGGGTCACTCTCAGAATTCAAACATAACAGCTTCATTGTACAAACCCAAGCATTGTATTTTATTTTTACTAGTTTTAGGGGACTGAAATAGTATTGAATTTAGAAAGGGAAGACTAATATCCTCATTGACATTATTGTCAATCAAAGCACTTCTTTACCAGGAGTATGTGTCTTTTCCAACAATGATTACTGATTCTTTAGTTAAAAGTTTATAAAAAGTTCAGAAGGGAAATAATGAGCTAAAATTTTAACACAGTAACAGGAACCACTGGCCACTGTTACTAAGAACTTTGAAGTCTCAATAAAATTTCACCAACCCAAACATGGAGAGAGGCAAATTTCTTATTAAATATTTCCAATCTTCTTTCCAGATACTTAGTGGAAAGAATTTCCCTGTTATTCAGTGATAGCATATAGTTTGGTTTTCCTCTGCTTCTTTTACAAAGCAAAGAGAAACTACTTTCAGAGAATTCAGTGCAGGGAAAAGACAATATCATTTAGAATTTTTATCTCTTTCATTCAATTATAAATCTATCTTTATATCAGACATAATCATAGACATAAAGATATTGCATGAGTCTCAGAAGTTATCAGGTACTGACCCTATGACAAATTATATATTTTCTGCTTTTGATCATTATTCCCATCTGGCTACCATTTTTCATGGCACTTATGGTTAGAGCATCAGGTCTGCCAAAGTTTGGTAAAAACTGTGTTATAGATTAGGCTTTGTTGCTATTTCTTACCACTAGCATGACAAGAAATGATAAGGACTTGTTACGTGGATCTAGAATAATGCTGATAGTCATTGTAATGACCATACTGAGGTATTTTGGCTTAATGTGAAGTTTCTCAATAGGTGAGCATTATACTGATATTGGTCTTCCCCAGTGGCTTAGCAGTAAAGAACCCACCTGCCAAGGCAGGAGATGTAAGAAAGGGTTTGATCCCCAGATCAGGAAGATCCCCTAGAGGAGGGCATGGCAACCCATTCCAGTGTCTTTTCTTAAAATGTATTTATTTTTTAATTGAAGGATAATTGCTTTACAGAATTTTGTTGTTTTCTGTCAAACATCAACAAGAATCAGCCATAGGTACAAATATGTCTCCTCCCTCTTGAACCTCCTTCTCACCTCCCTCCCTATCATATCCCTCTAGATTGTTGCAGAGCCCCTGTTTGAATTCCCTAAGTCATTCTTGCTTGGAGAATCCCATGGATAGGGGAGCCTGGCAGGCTACAGTCCATGAGGTCTCAAAGAGTTGGGCACAACTGAAGCGACTTAGCACCATGCATGTGTACTGATAATGATTACTCAAAACTATTTGGGGACTCTGGAGAGCCAGAGACAGAAATCTTGGGCCCATCAAGCAGCTTCGTCAGTTAACTTCAGTATAGCACACTGATATGATCATATTCTCTGTGTGCCACAATATAAAAATGATTGTGAAGAACAGGCCAAAAAACAAAGGAATTGTGCTAATGTATTTAAAAATTAATCAAAAGAATTCTTTTCTCAATGATTACATTTTCAATTTTTCATATACTCCCACTGGTATTAATTAAATATTATAATTATAATTTTTAAAGTAAGTAAACAGCCTGTACATATAAATTCCAAAAATATTTTGTAACAATAAATATTGATGCAACAATATAAACTATAAAAATCCTTTGTTCAAGAGATTTTACACTGTCATTCTTACTGTTAGATGATTAGAGATATCCAATTTATCTAATCAACTTCATATATTATAAATAAAATTTGGATCCACAAAAATGAATAAAGAGTACTAGAAATAGTAAATGCACAGAAAATACAAAATATATTTCTTCTTATGTAGATTTCATTAAAAGATACAAAACTGTTTCAAATGAAAACAATAACAATCTAGTATGGAGTTTCTAACAAGTGTAAATTAACATGTGTGAAAATAGCAACACAAAAGTCCAGAAGAGAGAAATGGAAATGTAAGATTCTTGTAGTACTTGAATATAGACTATACTAAGTTAAAGTTGTATACTGTAAGCCATAGAGCATCATTAAATTACACAACAAAAAGTATAGATAAAAAGGAAACAAGATGATAAAATAGAATCAGTTCAGTCGCTCAGTCGTGTCCGACTCTTTGCGACCCCATGAATCGCAGTATGCCAGGCCTCCCTGTCCATCACCAACTCCCGGAGTTTACCCAAATCCATGTCCATCGAGTTGGTGATGTCATCCAACCATCTCATCCTCTATCGTCCCCTTCTCCTCCTGCCCCCAATCCTTCCCAGCATTAGGGTCTTTTCCAATGAGTCAACTCTTTGCATGAGGTGGCCAAAGTATTGGAGTTTCAGCTTCAACATCAGTCCTTCCAATGGACACCAGGACTGATCTCCTTTAGGATGGACTGGTTGGATCTCCTTGCAGTCCATAATAGAATCAATCCAAAATAGAATCAATTAATATTAAATTAATTCCCAAAAGGGCAGAAACGTGGAGAAAGGGGGGAATAACATAAGGAACAAATAGCAAATATCAAGATTAAATATATAAACTTAACCATATCAATAATCACATTGTAAATGCTCAAAATTACCTCAACTTAAAGGCACTGGTGCCTGATGAACTATGGATGGAGGTTCGTAACATTGCACAGGAGACAGGGAGCAAGACCATCCTCAAGATAAAGAAATGCAAAAAAGCAAAATGGTTGTCTGAGGTGGCCTTACAAATAGCTGTGAAAAGAAGAGAAGCAAAAAGCAAAGCAGGAGAGGAAAGATATACACTTTTGAACGCAGAGTTCCAAAGAATAGCAAGGAGAGATAAGAAAGCCTTCCTCAGTGATCAATGCAAAGAAAAAGAGGAAAACAATAGAACGGGAAAGACTACAGATCTTTTCAAGAAAATTAGAGATACCAAGGGAACATTTCATGCAAAGATGGGCTTGATAAAGGACAGAAATGGTAGGCACCTAACAGAAGCAGAAGATATTAAGAAGAGGTGGCAAGAATACACAGAAGAACTGTACAAAAAGATCTTCATGACCTAGATAATCACGATGGTGTGATCACTCACCTAGAGTCAGACATGCTGGAATGCAAAGTCAAGTGGGCCTTAGAAAGCATCACTACGAACAAAGCTAGTGGAGGTGATGGAATTCCAGTTGAGCTATTTCAAATCCTCAAAGATGATGCTGTGAAACTGCTATACTCAATGTGCCAGCAAATCTGGAAAACTCAGCAGTGGCCATAGGACTGGAAAAGGTCAGTTTTCATTCCAATCCCAAAGAAAGGCAATGCCAAAGAATGTTCAAACTACCACACAATTGTACTCATCTCACATGCTAATAAAGTAATGCTCAATATTCTTCAAGCCAGGCTTCAACAGTACATGAACTGTGAAATTCCAGATATTCAAACTGGTTTTAGAAAAGGCAGAGGAGCCAGAGATCAAATTGCCAACATCTGCTGGATCATTGAAAATGCAAAAGAGTTCCAGAAAAACATCTATTTCTGTTTCATTGACTATGCCAAAGCCTTTGACTCTGTGGATCACAAGATACTGTGGAAAATTCTGAAAGAGATGGGAATACCAGACCACCTGACCTGCCTCTTGAGAAATCTGTATGCAGATCAGGAAGCAACAGTTAGAACTGGACATGGAACAACAGACTGGCTCCAAATAGGAAAAGGAGTACGTCAAGGCTGTATATTGTCACCCTGCTTATTTAACTTATATGCAGAGTACATCATGAGAAATGCTGGGCTGGAAGAAGCACAAGCTGGAATCAAGATTGCCAGGAGAAATATCAATAACCTCAGATATACAGATGACACCACCCTTATGACAGAAATTGAAGAACTAAAGAGCCTCTTGATGCAAGTGAAAAAGGAGAGTGAAAAAGTTGGCTTAAAGATCAACATTCAGAAAACTAAGATCATGGCATCCGTTCCTATCACTTCCTGGCAAATAGATGGGGAAACAATGGAAACAGTGGCTGACTTTATTTTTCTGGGCTCAAAAATCACTGCAGATGGTGACTACAGTCATGAAATAAAAAGATGCTTACTCCTTGGAAGAAAAGTTATGACCAACCTAGACAGCATATTAAAAAGCAGAGACATTACTTTGCCAAAAAATATCCGTCTAATCAGGCTGTGGTTTTTCCAGTAGTCATGTATGGATGTGTTTCGGGAGCCATGTTAGGCATTACTGACAAAATGGAGGCACGGCCCCAACCTCCTCTCCTCATCCCACAAGCACAGTCCCGGGATGAAGGACCCGGGATGAAGGAGTTAAGTCTTGTGATTCTGACTTGTCCTTTCCTTCCTTCGGTTGAGTTGGCTGGAAAGAATAAGGTGCTTATTGTTCTTGCATGAGAAAGCACAAAGCCTTCTGCAGTTATGCCCAGGAAATAATCCATAAAGTTACATTTGTTCAAGGACCTTTACAAAGAATGTTCCAGGATGAGCACATATGCTGTAGCTTGAGGCCATGGGAAGGATTGTTATTGAGACCTGCTTGTGAGGGAAATGTTTATGGCAAAACAAGTTTGCTGAGTTTAGGGTTTAGGAATAATTAAGAATAGTTAGAAGCTAAAAGTTTAAGGAATGTTGTAGTGTTGGCATATTTTACAATGGCTTATAGAGATTAGGAATTTTAGAGATACTAATAGCTAGAAGCCTTTTTAAGAGATAAACTGAGGAATGTAGTATGCAGCCCATAGATAAGCATGAGTTACAATGTAATTACAAGGACAATTTCTGGAGATAATGAATCTGGGTGAGGGGGAACTGAAGATGTCAAACCTCTGACCTAATGCTTTTGTAAAAGTATAAAAGAAAACCTGATGCTTGAAATAAACATGCAGTCCAGCACTTTGAGTCAGAGGCTGCATCATTCTCTGCCGACACCACTCATCCCTTCAGGCCGACTCCCTGGCTGCTGGAGCTGGACTCCAGCAGATGTGAGAGTTGGACTATAAAGAAAGCTGAGCACCGCAGAATTGATGCTTTTGAACTGTGGTGTTGGAGAAGACTCTTGAGAGTCCCTTGGACTGCAAGGAGATCCAACCAGTCCATCCTAAAGGAGTCCTGGATGTTCATTGGAAGGACTGATATTGAAGCTGAAACTCCAATACTTAGGACACCTGATGCAAAGAGCTGACTCATTTGAAAAGATCCTGATGCTGGGAAGGATTGAAGGCAAGAGGAGAAGGGGACAACAGAAGATGAGATGGTTGGATGGCATCACCGACTCAATGGAAATGAGTTTGATTAAATTTCTGGAGTTGGTGATGCACAGGGAGGCCTGGCGTGCTGCAGTGCATGAGATCGCAAAGATTTGGACATGACTGAGTGACTGAACTGAAATGCACCGGTTGTCAGATTGAATTTCAAATAAGCAAGATCCCTGTTATGAGTTGAATTATGTTACCTGAAAAAAAGATATGTTGAAGTCCTACCCTCCAGGACTTCAGAATACGATCTTATTTGAAGAAACGTTCGTTATAGAGGTAATCAAGTTGAAACAAAGTCATTAGGGTGGGCTCTAATCATTTATGATTGGTGTCCTTTATAAGGGAAATTTGGAAAGAAAGACAGGAAAAAACATGCATAGAGAGAAAAAAACATGAAGATACAAGGAGAACACCATGTGGAGATGGAGGATTAGAATGATGTATAATATCTGCAAGCCTAAGAATGTCAGAGGCTACCTGGAGCTAGGACAGAGGCATGCAACAACTGGTTCCTTCTCTAGCCTGATAGGAGGGAACATGGCCTTGCTTACACCTTGACTTAAAACTTCTGGTCTCCAGACTTGAGATACAATAAATTTGTAATTTCAACACTTCGTTCTTCATAATAGGTTAAATGGATGGATTAAATAAAGCAACTTGGCCTAATTGGCAAGTATAGAATGTATGCTTTTGTTTATTACAGCCAATGAAAGTATAATATGTATTCTTTTTAAGTCAAAATGGAAGATGAAGTCTATTCTGAACCATAAAACGTCTCCATAATTTAAAATGACTCATATCATAAAAGTATGTTCTCTGACCATGATGAGATTAAACTTGACATCAATTACAGAAAAATGAAATATGAAAAAAGTCCCCCAATATTTGTAATCCAAACATAATTCTAAATAACTT
The DNA here is from genome assembly GCA_024291935.2 of Okapia johnstoni. Taxonomy (NCBI): domain Eukaryota; kingdom Metazoa; phylum Chordata; class Mammalia; order Artiodactyla; family Giraffidae; genus Okapia; species Okapia johnstoni. Next base: position 108,464,717 of record CM044307.1, on the reverse strand, counting down.
GTGAGTTACAGAAAGAAATCAAGAATACCAAGAATGAGGGAAATAACATCACTAAAAATTCCATGATGTAAAAAAGGATAATAAAGAAAGATTATGAACACACTTCTTGTCAAATTTGATCAAGTCAGATAAAATGGACAGATTCCTTGAAAGACACAAGATGTCAAGGCTCACTCAAAAAGTAATATTTAATATGAGTAACAATATATCTACTAAAGGAACTGAACTTTACAAACTTCCCACATAGAAAACTCTAGGCCCAGGTAGTCTGACTCCTGAAATCTATCAGTTATTTAGGAAAAAGTAATTCTGATTCTATATACATTCCTCCAGAAAATTGAAGTTAAGGAAATCTGATATTCCAACCAAAAAGATTAGTAGAAAAGAAAAAATGCATACCAGTCAGAAATGGCCATCATCAAAACCTCTACAAATAATAAATGCTGGAGAGGGTGTGGATAAAAAGGAACCCTCCTATACTGTTTGTGGGAATGTAAATTGGTACAGCCACTATGGAGATCAGTATAGGTGTTCCTTAAAAAAACTAAAGACAGTTACCATATGATCCAGCAATCTCACTCCTGGGCATATATCCAGAAAAGACAAAATTCCTAATTTCAAACAATGTATGCACCCCAATAGTACACATCATTACACAAGTACTATTTACAATAGCCAAGACATGGAAGCAATTTAATTGTCATTGACAGATGAAAGAAGATGTGATATATATATATAAAGTCATTCAGTCATGTCCAAATCTTTGCGACCCCATGGACTATACAGTCCATGGAATTCTCCAGGCCAGAATACTGGAGTAGGTAGCCTTTCTCTTCCCCAGGGGATCTTCCCAACCCAGGGATTGAACCCAGGTCTCCTGCATTGCAGGCAGATTCTTTACTAGCTGAGCCACAAGGGAAGCCAGAGAATACTGGAGTGGGTAGCCTATCCCTTCTCCAGTGGATCTTCCTGACCCAGAGATTGAACCAACGTCTCCTGCACTGCAGGCAGATTCTTTACCAACTGAGCTATCAGGGAATCCCTCATATATATACAAATATATATATATATTACTCAGCCATAAGAAAGAATGAAATAATGTCATTTGCAAAACATGATCTACCTAGATATTATCATACTAGTGAAATAAGTCAGACAAAGACAAATATCATAGAGACCACTGATATATGGAATCTAAAAAAATGATGTAAAGGAACTTATTTACAAAGCAGAAACTCAAAGACATAAACAAATTTATGGTTACAAAAGGGGGAAGATGGGGGGAGGAATAAATTAGGAATTAACAAATACAATACACTATATATAAAACAGATAAGCAACAAGGTCTTAATGTATAGCACAGGGAACTGTATTCAACATTGTGTAATAACCTATAATGGAAAAGAATCTGAAAAAGAATATATATATATATATATATATATATATATATTTAACTGCCTCACTTTGGTATACACCTGAAACACTGTAAATCAACTATATTTTAATTTTTAAAAATTGTTTAAAAGAAAACAAGCCACTATCTTTGTGTTCTTCTTAAAATTTTATCAAATTATAAAATAAATGAAGAGGACAACATACCATGACCAAATGGGGTTAATCTTCTAATGCAGTTAGATTAACATTAGGAACTAATTAGCACACTTCACAATATCAACAGAAAATAAAAAATGAAAACCATATCATCATCTCAATAGATGCAGACAAATCATTTGACAATATTGCTCCAATTCTTAAAAAAAAAAAAAACTGTCAGCAAACTAGAAATATAAAGGAACATTTTTAACCTGATAAAAGACATTGTATTAATTTTTTGTTGCTACAGTAGCAAATGCCACAAACGTAGTGGTTAAGATAACACAATATATTCTCTTATAGTTCTGGAGGTCAGAAGATTAAAATAGTTGGCAGGGCTGTTTCTTCTGGAGGCTCCAGGGAAAAATCCATTGTCCCTTCTTTTTCATATTCTAGAGGCTCCCTACATTCTCTGACTTGTGGTGAATAGATAAATATATTGTGGTATATCCATGCAATACAATACTATAATACAATAGTAAAAAAAGAAATAGACTACTGATACACATAAAAACATGAATGAATCCTAAAATAACTTTGCTGAGCCACAAAAGCCAAACCAAAAAAGACTATATGCACTATGATTTAATTTACTAAAAATTCTAGAAATTACCAACTAATTTGTAATGATAGAAACCAAATTAGTGATTGCCTAAAAATGGTGGGGAGCAAGAGGAGTGGAAAGTGTCTAGAGAGAGATATTACAAAGGGGCATGAGAACACTTAGCTCCGTTGCTCCATGTTTGTGCTCAGTCGTGTCCAGCGCTTTGTGACCCCATGGACTGCAGCCCACCAGGCTCTTCTGTCCATGGGATTTCCCAGGCAAGAATACTGGGAATGGGTTGCCATTTCCTTCTCCAGGGGATCTTCCCAACTCCGGTATTGAACCCGTGTCTCCTGTGTCTCCTGCGCTGTAGGGGGATTCTTTATTTGTTCTCTTTACCTTGGTTGCGGTTTAATAGGTGTATATGCATGAGAAAACCTCAAATTGTACACTTAAATACGAGCAGTTACTTCATCAGTTACACCTCAGTAAAAGTTTTAAAACAGATTAACTAAATCCTTTAATAGTTTTTGGCCTTTCATGTTCCAAAATATAAAATACATATTACAACAAACAGTAAGCATGCTAGCTTATTTTGTATCTGAGAGTTTGGATACATATCCAAGATGTTTGACCTCAAGGATCATACTACCAGATGTTAATCATGGATTAGACTCCACAGAATTTATACACATGTAGGACTCTGAAGAATGAGTCTGAAATGAATCAGAAACAAATTAGATTTAATGATATTTAAGGAAGACCTCAGATCTATGTGATTATTTGAGTATTCTTAGACATTAAGATCTTTTAGATGTCTGAACACATTTATTTAGTGCTCTAGAATTTTATTAAAAAAAAGGGGTGTCTGTTGTTGGGAAGAGGAGGGAAGAGGAGTTAGGCTAGGAAGGGAGAATTAATAGTGAAGTTTACTTTGTTTTATGAGCACATAAAGGTAATATCTAAAAATCCCCAAGGTCCAGGAATAGGCTCAAAAACATGTGTGAATGTTTCATAGATACGTGTATTTTTCCGGAGGAGAGAGCCCATAGCTAGGATCAAAGTACTGGGAGGCTTCATAATCTAAAATATTAATGACTACTCAGTGACTTGTATTAAGAAAATATTTATGGCAAAATCTGATGGAAGCAGTCTAATCTGTTTGATTGCCAGTTCTTTATTAAGATGGTTTTATGATCAACTGGCTGATTTTTATGTGCTTTGTAATATATTGTAACCACATATTATGTCTGTTAGGTTCTTTTGGTATGGAAAATAGGCCCTCACCACATGTGTTATTCAAGCTTTTTTCACCATTAAATGCTAGTCTTGCCGAACAAAAGCAAACTGAACCAATAAGATCTTTCCAACCAGTTCTCTCATCATATATATAGAGTTATCAAATTTAGTAGATACAATCAACAGTTTAAATTATTATGTCAATATTTTTGTTGCATATATCCTGTTAGGATGACATTCAGTAAATTAGTGTGAAGTCACTCAATTTTATTAAAGGTAATCAAACAATTTATCCAACTGAACCACCTGCATATGCTTTCTTAATTCCTTACAACTTTTCAATATCAACTTTACCAAACATTTTAAAATGATGATTGTAAAAGGCAAATGGTATGTGGATATACCTTAATAATGAATCCTTAACAATCTTTACTTCTGTTTCAATTGTCCTGTTTTACATTTTCTCTCTCAACTCTTATAGTAATTTATAGCTACTATGATCTTATTTATTTCTGACAAAATCTTATTAAGACGTTGGTCAAATTGGTTAAATAATTTATCAGTGAAACAAAATATGTAAAATTAGAACTATTCGGGAAACTCCAAGTACCTCTCAAATCACTCCCCTCCAACCAATCAATTATAAATGTCCAGATGCTAAGAACTCATTCCTCTATGTGGTGTTAGTATCTGTGTGTATATTTCCATCAACCTCTTCTATCCCAAGTTGTTCAAAGCAACATCTTAAAAATGAGCTGGAAAACAGATCTGAACTCAGTTGAAGTGATTATGTTTTCAAATATTTATATTCAGTATAGTCTTCTCAATATTTGAATTATCCTCACTTTTTAACATCATCTTTCTGCAATCATTGTTTTTACCCAATTTTAACAGTTTTCATTTTTTTATAACAACCAAAGCCCTCTTCCACTCTCTCACTGTAGCTCTTTCTCAGTATGCTTTTATTTACCTTTCTAAAAAAATATCAAGCACCAAGTTTATCTCCTTTGTTGTGTTTATCTGCCACCCTCTACCCTACCTCTTCTACCCTGACAGCCGAGAGATGAGGTTCTGCTTAACTGTAGTCTCATTGGTATGACAGTAACATGTGCTTCTTTTCTTTTTCATGTCTGATTCAAAGATATATTAACAATAAAGAAATAATTTGGCAATTAAATTATCTCAGAGGAGGAAATGTGTGGATTGTAGCAACTGACTTTATCAAAGTAAGTCTGCGAAAATATTAGGGCTTCCCAGGTGGTTCATTGGTAAAGGATCTGCCTCCCAATGCAAGAGATGTGGGTTTGATCCCTGGGTTGGGTAGATCCCCTGGAGGAGGAAATGGTAACCCACTCCAGTATTCTTGCCAGGAAAATCCCATGGACAGAGGAGCCTGGTGGGCTACAGTCCACGGGGTTGCCAAGAGTCGGACGTGACTGATCACGAACACATGGGAAAATATTGCTTACTAAAAATCTATAAAAAGAAAAACTCTAAACCCAAACATCTCTTCAAAGATAATCTTTAAAAATTATTTTCGTTTCATTATTTTTTAACATCAGACTATTATGAATCTTTTGTTTAATGTTACATAATATTCACTTTGTAGCATCTTATTCAATAATAGAAATTTACCCATGATATACTCCACTGGTTTTTCACTGGATGCTTTCCTTTGTGGGTTGTCTAAATATGAGTGGATGGTGACCTGAGGACATTGGTATAGTTCACAAAGACATAATGTTTGTGCCTTGCATTTATTTATATGATGCTGTATGTATTCAAGGAAAAAAAATGACATGATTTTAAATTTCATTTAAGGATCAATAAAGGATGGGAACCACTGTGGGTCTGCAGACTGACTTGCAAAGAAATGAGCAAGAGGTATAAAGGGTGTGGCCTTACTGTAGTTCTTGTCTATCACAAAACCCAGGAAAGACTGAGTCTTTCTGTAGCTAAGAAACAGTCCTGGGGTTAGAAATACAAAAGCCATGGTGAGACTACTATTTTTTTTTTTTTAATCTAGCCAGCTTAGATTCCCTCCCACGAAGTTAAATAGACTCCTCTTTCTTACAAATATGTTACAAACAATGAAAGCCCAGCTAAGAATCTAAATATTTTCAATGCTGCCTCCAGCACCATTACTTTGTAAATCAAGGACTTTCCTGAGCATCTTTATTAGATTCTGTTTCTGGAAATTATAACTTGATCCTTTCATCCACTATCTAGCCCAAACTACAGGATGAGTGCATTTCAAACTACTTCATCTCTACAGTTGAAAATTCCCCTTGCTGTCAATGTTTCCATCTGGACAATCACCTTTCTAAACCGATACAAAAGAGGCAAATTCTGCAGAAAGTTCACAGCATCATAATTACAGATTCACATCCAATTCTTGGCACCAAGGCAAATTCACAACCATATTTTGAACTATACCCATGATACTTGTTTCTGAAATATCAGGACTGAAGAAATATCAGTACTGTATTCCAAGTGTAGTTTCTTCTGATAACTTATTCTCTCCAGGATTCTCATCTTTATACTTCTCTCCACTTACTTCTCTGTCTCAACCTTCCAAAAAAGTAACAACAACAATGGGATGGGGAGGGAGGGGGGAGGGGGGTTCTGGAAGGGGAACACATGTACACCCATGGCGGATTCATGTCAATGTATGACAAAACCAATACAATATTGTAAAGTTAAAAAATAGATAAATAAATAAATTTAAAACAACAAAAACAAAACTGGTCTTTTTCTCCAACATCTCTCACTCCACAATGGGATAAAATCTTCCTAACTTCTAGAGAAAACTCCAACTTGTCACAATCATGTTAAATACTTATCTGAGATTCTTACTTCCAGCAATGGCATGATCTGCTTCTAAAAGTGATAGTAATTTGGATCTCCTTAGATTTTCCTAATTACTGAGATTTTTAAGGCACATGATTCAGTGTCTTTCTTTCAAATCCAGCTTTGCAGTTATCCTAGATAATTTCAGCATTTCTAGGGAAAATATATCCAAGATAGTAATTTCATATTCTTTGCCTTCAAAACTACTGACTTATATCTATATTTCACATCAGGAGCATAACTAAATGACCTGGGATTTCAGACATCATTTGGAATTACTCTACCTACAAATTTTTAGTCAATATTCCATTCTCAACCAAAGACTCCTATGTTTTATGTTACTTACCTCTCAACAGTCTTTAGCATTGTTATTATTGCTTTCTATATATTTTCTTTCACCAAATCTTTGTTATCCTGTAACTATTCCTCAGTTCCTCCATGCTAACATTCCCCACACTCTATCCTTTGTCCTTTCATGCTATTAAGTGATTAAAATGATTTCACTCACTCCCAAGAACTGAAGACCATCTCCCAAGTCTACACCTCCACCCAAAACCTTTCTCATAAATACTAGTCTTGTTTAACTCCCTGCCTACCAATATATTGCCTTCACAGGTGGTGCCTGTGATAAAGAATCTGTCTGCCAGTGCAGGAGACATAAGAGACGTGGGTTCGATCCTTGGGTTGGGAAGATCCCCTGGAGAAGGTCATAGCCACCCACTCCAGTCTCTTGCCTGGAGAATCCCATGGACAGAGGAGCCCCTACAGTCCATGGGGTCACAAGAGTTGGACACAACTGAAGTTACTTAGCACATAACACATCAGTATATTACAGAGGCATTTTAAACCCTGTGTCTAAAAATTAATAATCTTCTAATGAAATGCTATTCTTCCTCCTGTATCTCTGGCATTACCAACATCAATCCAACCACTAACATAATAAATCCGGGAGTTATCCTAAACTGTTCCTAATTCATTACTCCCCATACATGGTTAGTCAATATCTCATTAATTCTTGCAACTCCCTTTTCTCCTTTTCATCTCTGGTACCATATCTTTGATTTAATTCATGATAATTATTTCCAGCAACTTGATAAAGGAATCCAAAACTCAGACTCAGTGCCTTTCTATTAAATTTGATTTTTATGTTTTAATTGTTATTATTCTTTTGTATAGCTGGAGTTAATCTTGTACCAATATAATTTTTTCTGGGGACTGTGACATATTTTCTGAATCTTTGTTTATCTGAGTATGCCTTTCTTTTGCCTGTGTTGCTAAAAATAATCTAGCTAAGTACTAAATTTTAGATCAAAGTCATTTCCAGCTAAGTATTATAGAAGGCACCCACTAAAATAAAAACAGCACATTTTGGAATCAAATCTAGGTTAGATTTTAATTCTATGATGACTTTCTCACTGTAGGATCTTTATTATGCTAAATGTCTGAATCTCAGTTTTTCCAAATGAGATTACCTATTTCACAGGGCTGTTTTTTCAGTTAAGAATATAAAATGTGTAATTATGTTCATGTAGAAGGCACTCAATTAAGTGGGAAGTATGATTATTATTGGATATTGCTTATTATTCTGGTACTGCAGGTTGAAGAAGCAGTCTGCACGTATCTTAATTTTAATTCCTATGCTGGGATCAATCAAGATTTTGTTGTTTGTGTATTCATTTTCTGTATTTTGGACAAAAAGAGGACTTTTAACGTCAAGTTATAAATCAAAAATTACTCCAGAGTATGTACGTGTGTGTATATACACACACTGCTTTTTATTTACAGCTTTCATTATGACTTACTCTGATCTTGATGAGGATTCTTTTCTGCTAAATCTATTATCATTATATTGATTCTCTATTCATGTTTCATCTTCTGTATTATAATTTTCTTACTTTTGCCCTTTCCCACTGTTTTGGAAAAGTTTTGTAAGTTTCTTTAAATCAGTGATTTAATTTTATGCAATTTCACTTCTGCTTCTTTGCTTCTGCAATAAATTTTAATCATGCTAATTTTTCTTACTTCCTTGAAATCTGTAGTCATCTCCCTTTGTACCTGTTTGTGTTATCCTTTCAACCGATCGTATTTTTCTCTTATGAAAAGGCCAAGACTTTTTGCATTTTATTGAGAATGTCTACTCATTTTTCTAAACCTTAGAATGGATTATATCTTAGTGGATTTTTTGGGGGTTTTTTGAGAAATTTTCCCTTCCTATGCTCTAGTTGCTGTTTCCTTTCCTTTCTCTGCAGCATTTTTGCATTGCTCTCTCTTGCTTCTTTTTGAAGCAAGAGATTGAATGAAGCCAAATCTTTTCAAATTTTATGCTTCTCAACTAACAAATTGTATGAATTACCCTTGGTTCAATTCATATATTCTTGGATAATGGTTAAATCTCTCTTTCAAATCTATACCTGGAGAGAAGGTTGCTATAAACAGCCCCTGAGTCAATTCTCAGTTTCTTTCAAGGATATGCTTCATTGGGCTAAGTACCACTGTGGTGGCTATTTATCCCACAAAAAAAAAATTTCTGTTCTATTCTAAATGACAAGCTAAATAAATTACTGCATTTCCTAGGACATACTCTTTCTAGGAATTTCTGATAGTATCCAACTCTTGCTTTAGTGTTCTATTTTTGGAAACTATCTCTTGGACAATAATGCTTCATTACAAAACCTCCATGAAGTGTAACAATACAATTTTAGTTGTCCCAAAATGCAATAAATGCATGATAGAAGGATAATAACCTAATATTCTGCTTGCTACTGATGTTGAGTATTCAATCACTGAAACTGCAGTGGGTTGGGAGCAAAGTATCATCTCTGTAAGGTGAAATCTGGTGAAATTTGTATGACCTAGTAAGTTTTTTTTTCCTAATCATATCAACTCTCACATATTTAAACAAGGACTGTTCCCAAACCTGATTCTAGGTTATCTATGAACCTGAGTGTTCAGTGTTGTTTTTGTAACATTTTCTACCATTGTCTTCATAGATATTTCAATGGGAAGTAAGGGAGAAAACACTAGGAACCACCAGCCAAATGCTATTTGAATGAAAAGTTTAGATGGGGACATTTTTGCTTCATTAATTAACAGTTTTCCAGTAAAAATATTAAGAATTTGTTCCATTATTGGTTAGCTAGGTGTTTATTCAAGTGTTTTATTTATAAGCATCTTCTGTAACTTTGTCTTGAAGTTCCCAGGTTGCTTTGTCGTCAATCTTGTGTTCTTATCATGTGTTACTGCTAAGAGTTATATTGTAGAAATAATAAAGAAGAAAAATACAGCAGAAGTTTGACGGCATCTGACAGGCTTGATTTTGTGTAATTTTTCATCTGAATAAAGAGTTGTTTATTTCTGAAAAAAATAACTAACGCATTTTGGACATCTATCTGACCAGCACCATGCTAAATACCTTGGCAAATCTTTTCCTATTTAAACTTTTGAAAAAAGGGACTTCTAACTATCAGTAATAGAGACGAGACAAAATGAGCCTCAGAGAAATCAAGTGAGATGGTCAACGTCATGCAAGTTGTAGGTGGCCATCTAACTTTCTAGCCCAGTTCAGCTCTGTGTGACTAGTTCATCCAGGACCATTCCAGCACACCATGATGAACATTTAGCATATGGAAGCAATTCACCTTCACATTTTGTGTACTGTCTTTAAGCAAATTCTTAACCAGATACAAACAATCATTGAATTGCATGAAAGATGACATTTCCAGATCTTTGTTATTCTGCATTTTGCTGAAAGAAAAAGTTTGGCAAAGTAAATAGTTTTGAAATGCTATTTGAAATATTTTTGAAAATCTTTCTACTCTCTCATAATACACCATAAAGTAATGGAAAATTAAATATTTGAGTCATTTTCTCATTATGCAATAACAATCTACTCTTTGGAATTATTTTGTTTTGATAGCTGGAATCCATAATACAGGGAAAACAGAAGATTTTGGATAGAAGGAATTTAGAGAGAAATGGATTTGGGGGCCTGTCCCTACCCTACCACCTGGAAATGCTAGGGAACCTACTCCTTTGTTATATTAGCCATAAAATAGTCAACTCTAACTTCCATCAGGATGCTACACCACTGTTCTCTGCTGACCATAAAGCCTTCTGGGAAGGAACTAGGGTCAAGTTTTCTGGAGTGGAATTACTATCAGTATGTATGAGGCAAAACAAGGATTAAATCTGTAACCCTAATGGTGGAGAGGAAGTAACTGAGAAACAGCCTCCGAAGAAACTCAAGCAAATACAGGATATTTATGGACCAGATAGAAAGAACTTAGAGGAGATAAAGTGAGTTTCAGGGGTGAGTCATGGCAGGAATTCTGCTTGAAAATGAGACACATGAGAACAAGGATGGGGCCCAACAGACAAGCCAGTTGGTTCACTCAGAGTCTTGTCTGCTCACCACAAGCGCTCAGGGTTGGAAAAGCACAGAAACCCTGGATAGTGAGAGGACCCAGCACAAGGGAACATACGTCACTCCCCAGACCTCTACCATCATGTCATATGCACATATATATATAGGCAAGTATATTTTGCAGAAAAGTGCTTCAGTTCATTTCAGTCACTCAGCCATGTCCAACTCTTTGCCACCAAATGGACCGCAGCACACCAGGCTTCCCTGTCCATCACCAACTCCCGGAGAGTGCTCAAACTCATGTGCATCCAACTGGTGATGCCATCCAACCATCTCATCCTCTGTCATCCCCTTCTCCTCCTGACCCCAATCCTTCCCAGCATTAGGGTCTTTTCCAATGAGTCAGCTCCTTGCATCAGGTGGCCGACGTATTGGAGCTTCAGCTTCAGCATCAGTCCTTCCAATGAATATTCAGGACTGATTTCCTTTAAGATAGACTGGTTTGATCTTCTTGCAGTCCAAAGGACTCTCAAGAGTCTTCTCCAACACCACAGTTCAAAAGCAGCAATTCTTCATCACTCAGCCTTCTTTATGGTCCAACTCACATCCCTACATGACTACTGGAAAAACCATAGCTTTGACTATACGGACCTTTGTCGGCAAAGTAATGTCTGTTTTTTAATATGCGGTCTGGGTTGGTCATAGCTTTTCTTCCAAGGAGCAAGTGTCTTTTAATTTCATGGCTGCAGTCACTATCTGCAGTGATTTTGGAGTCCAAGAAAATAAAGGCTGTTTCCATTGTTTTCCCATCTATTTGCCATGAAGTGATGGGTCCAGATGCCATGATCTTAGTTTTCTGAACGTTGAGTTTTAAGCCAGCTTTTCACTCTCCTCTTTCACTTTCATCAAGAGGCTCTTTAGTTCTCTTCAGAAAGGAAATAAAGATAAGCAAAGGATTGTGCTTATCCTTTCAGAATTTTAAAAGAGGGACGAAACAGGACAGGTAGTTTGACAGCCTTCCTATATGCATCTTGTTCAGGCACTGTTCTATAAGAAAACCAGGGTTTTTTGTGTTTGTTGTGGGGTTTTTTGGGGGGTGGGGTGGGGTGGGGTGGTTGGCCACATCAGGCAACATGTGGGATCTGAATTCCCAGAGCAGGAATAAAACCTGTGCCCCCTGCATTGAAATGGCAGACTCTTAACCACTGGACTACCAGAGAAGTCCCTCAAACAGGTTTCTTAACAGCAATTTTCATTCTGACACTTAGATAATTGCAAATATCCATTGATCTTCTTACTTGAGTATTTCCCATGAATAACAGCTGAAAGGGAATCTTTGTCTTCTAGGGTTATCATATGTGAAACAGAATGCCATTCCAGGTTCGATGCATGAGACAAATGCCCAGGGCTGGGGCAATGGGATGACCCAGAAGGATGGGATGGGGAGGGAGGTGGGAGGGGGGTTCAGGATGGGGAACACATGTAAACCCAAGGCTGATTCATGTCATTGTATGGCAAAAACCACTACAATATTGTAATTACCCCCCAACTAAAATAAATTAATCAATTAAAAAAAAAAGAAGAAGTCTATAACTGAAGTTCTGGCAGGGTCACACTCTTTCTGAAGGCTCTAGGGGAGGATATTCCCTTGCCTCTTCCTAGATTCTGGGGTTTCCCAGGTGGCTCAGTGATAAAAGAATCCACTTGCAATGCAGGAGACTCAAGAGATGTGGGTTTGATCCTTGGGTTGAGAAGATCCCCTGGAGAAGGAAATGGCAACCCACTCCAGTACTCTTGCCTGGAGAATTCCATGGACAGAGGAGCCTGGCAGGCTGCAGTCCATGGGGTCGCAGAGAGGCAGATACACTGAGCACTCATGCACACCACTAGCTTCTTGTCATTACTGGTAATCTTTGGCCTTTCTTGGCTTGCAACTCATTCCAATCTCTCCCTCCGTCTTTATATGGCTTTCTCCCTCGTGTCTGTCACTCTGCTCTTATAATCATAAGATAGGATTAGGACCCCCCCTAATACAGTAGACTTCATCTTAACTTAATTACATCTGTAAAAACTCTGCCAAATAAGTTCACAGGTACTGGGGGTTAGGGCTTCAACATATCTTTTGGTGGGACACAGTTTAACCCACAACAAATTGATTTGTTCCATGAGATGAATCCTGGAGAAGTGTATAATGATGTGTGTCGCAGCTGAGTTAGTAACCTCAGTCTCCGATGTGGCTCAAGGCTCGGCTTGCTGCTCCTCTCCATCCTCCTCAAGAACATCTCCCACACTGTATTTATATCCAAGGAGGAGGCTTATCTTTCAGTGGGCTTCGCAAAACCCAATGAGAAAACGGAATACTGTGCTTAAATACCCTTGTTTCAACTATTTTATCGGAGAAGGCAATGGCACCCCACTCCAGTACTCTTGCCTGGAAAATCCCATGGACCGAGGAGCCTGGTAGGCTGCAGTCCATGGGGTCGCGAAGAGTCGGACACGACTGAGTGACTTCACTTTCACTTTTCACTTTCATGCATTGGAGAAGGAAATGGCAACCCGCTCCAGTGTTCTTGCCTGGAGAATCCCAGGGACGGGGGAGCCTGGTGGGCTGCCGTCTATGGGGTCGCACAGAGTAGGACACGACTGAAGTGACTTAGCAGTAGCAACTATTTTATATAATCTAGGATGATGATACTCAGGAATTAAGACATTAAAACTTGCTATATGAAACAAATGATCTCTGACGTAGTATGTGTTTAAAGGCTCTCATTATCTTAAACGAGGCACACGGAGTAGAACTATTCTCTGTTAACAAGAGAAAAGAGCCACAACATCATACTTTAGAATCTCATGATAAACGGAAGCCAGTTTTGACTTTTGTTTTACTTACTTCTTCAAAGGGATCACCAGAACTTCCCTTGGGGCACAGCAGATAAGAATCTGCCTCCCAATGCAGGAAACATGGGTTCCATCCCTGGTCCAGGGAGATGCCACATACCATGAAGCAACAAAGCACATGTGCCACAACTACTAAGCCTGTGTTTTACAGTAAGATATGCACCGTAATGAGAACCCTGAAGCTCAGGCACCGCAACTAGAGACAGCCTGTGTGCAGCAAAAAAGACCTGGCACAACCATAAATAAGTAAATAATTTTTTAAAAAAGAGCAGCGATAATCATCAAGAGTCAATTACATAGTCTCCTACTTAACCCACGTTAAGTAAGCCTTGTGTGAGTTTGCGAAGGTAGAATCCTTCTACTCTTTGACTTTTGAGAAATCTCTTTGGCTGCTTAATTGTATGACTATTCTGTGCCTCAAGCAGTCTGAAAGCCAATCAACTGTTGTATCTTGCCTGCTGAAAACTCATGAGGATGCGGGATGATACATTTAAGTTTTAAATAATAGCTGAAATCACAAGAAATAGAAAAATGTTTAATTCCCAGGTGTCAGAAATCAAGAGAAAATTTAAGCCAGTGTGATAAGCAGCTGAGCAACCCAAAGAACTCTTCAACCATGTAAAGGTGGGGCTAATAGTTTGTTGTTATTGTTTTATATTTTCTTTTACTTTTAAATGGCTAATGCATGCACAGGATTCAAAAAGTTAAAACTATTAATATATAATAAGTTTTATTCTCACCCCATCTGTCACTTCACCTTCTTCTTATAAATCATGTATTTTACTAATTTATTATGATCATTCCAGTGTTTCCCAGGTAATAATAAGTACATATCAAAGTACATTTGTTCTTTCTTTATAGGCAAAAGGTAGCTTATCTTTTTACGCAATCTTATGAAATTTGTTGTTGTTTCAGATAGCAGTAGATTGTGAAGATATTTCCACATCAGTACGTGGAGACTTCCTTGAGCTTCTAAAACACTGCATAGTATTCCTTTGTGTGGGAAGCAGTCATTTATTGATCAACACAGGTTGCTGCAGTATATAAACTTGTAATTACATCATCACAAACATTTGTAAATAGATCTGTAGGATTAATTTCTAGATAGGGGATCCTTGGATCATAGAATAACTTCATTTTTTTTTTTGAGAACTGCTACCAGAATGACCTCCATAGAGATTTACCATTTTGACTGACTTTGTAATGAATGTCTCTTCCTCTGCAGGTTGACACAGAAAGCACTTGTCAACTTTTTGGATTTTTTTCCAGTCTTATAGACGAGAAATAGCATCTCGTATTTGCATTTATTTTATTATGTATGGTAGTGAGTATTTTTTGATATATTTAAAGAGGTTTCATATTTCTTCCTCCAAACTGTTTGTGTCCTTTGTCAATTTTTCTATTGAGCTTTTGATGTTTTTGTTATAGGTTCCTTAAAACACTTTATACGTGAAAAACATTATCTAGATGCTGGTACTTCCATACTTAACAAAGAACAGAAAATACTGCATAAAGCCTATACTCTGCAAAGAATGATTCTCAGAAAAGGATCAGAAAAAGAAATGAGTCATAAAAATCTATCCACTAGATCAGGGAAGAGACAAGAACTTTTGGTTGTTTCTGACAAACTTATTCCTGATTAGACTCTAGGGAAGAATAAAAAGTTCTCTGTGAGAAATTTTTGTGAGTTTATACTTATAGTACCCACTTAGCATGGAGATTCTCAAAACTTAGATTAATGTAAACACTAGTCTGCCTGCTCAGTTGTTCAATACTGTCTCACACTTTGCGATCCCATAGAGTGTAGCCTGCCAGTCTTCTTGATCCATGGAATTTCCTAGGCAAGAATACTGGAGTTGGGTTGCCATTTCCTTCTCTAAGGTACCTTCCTGACTCAGGGATCAAACCCAGGTCTCCCGCTTGGCAGGCAAGTTCTTTACCACTGAACCACCAGGGAAGTTTGGCTCATACGTAAGTCTTAACAGATTTCAAAATAAAGATATTCTACACCACACTGCTGGAGCAGCCGTGAAGATACCCCACGTGCAAGGTAGGAGAAACCCAAGTAAGATGGTAGGTGTTGCGAGAGGGCATCAGAGGGCAGACACACTGAAACTATAATCACAGAAAACTAGCCAATCTGATCACACGGACCACAGCCTTGTCTATCTCAGTGAAACTAAGCCATGTCATGTGGGGCCACCCAAGACGGATGGGTCATGGTGGAGAGGTCTGATAGAATGTGGTCCACTGACAGAATGATCTCTGTTCGTTTCCAAGGCAAACCATTCAACATCATGGTAATCCAAGTCTGTGCCCTGACCAGTAACACTGAAGAAGCTGAACTTGAACGGTTCTATGAAGACCTGCAAGACCTTTTAGAACTAACACCCAAAAAAGATGTCCTTTTCATTATAGGGGACTGGAATGCAAAAGTAGGAAGTCAGGAAACACCTGGCGTAACAGGCAAATTTGGCCTTGGAGTACAAAATGAAGCAGGATAAAGGCTAATAGAGTTTTGCCAAGAGAACAAACTGGTAATAGCAAACACCCTATTCCAACAACACAAGAGAAGACTCTACACATGGACATCACAAGATGGTCAACACCGAAATCAGATTGATTATATTCTTTGCAGCCAAAGATGGAGAAGCTCTATACAGTCAGCAAAAACAAGACCAGGAGTGGACTGTGGCTCAGATCATGAACTCCTTGTTGCCACATTCAGACTTAAATTGAAGAAAGTAGGGAAAACCATTAGACCATCCAGGTATGACCTAAATCAAATCCCTTATGATTATACAGTGGAAGTGACAAATAGATTTAAGGGGCTAGATCTGATAGACAGAGTGCCTCATAAACTAGGAACAGAGGTTTGTGACACTGTACAGGAGACAGGGATCAAGACCATCTCCACGGAAAAGAAATGCAAAAAAGCAAAATGGCTGTCTGAGGAGGCCTTACAAATAGCTGGGAAAAGAGGAGAAGTGAAAAGCAAAGGAGAAAAGGAAAGATATTCCCATGTGAGTGCAGAGTTCCAAAGAATAGCAAGGAGAGATAAGAAAGCCTTCCTCAGTGATCAACGCAAAGAAATAGAGGAAAACAACAGAAATGGAAAGACTAGGGATCTCTTCAGGAAAATTAGAGATACCAAGGGAACATTTCATGCAAAGATGGGCTCGATAAAGGACAGAAATGGTATGGACCTAACAGAAGCAGAAGATATTAAGAGGTGGCAAGAATACACAGAAGATCTATACAAAAAAGATCTTCATGACCCAGATAACCACGATGGTGTGATCACTCATCTAGAGCCAGACATCCTGGAATGTGAAGTCAAGTGGGCCTTAGAAAGCATCACTACGAACACAGCTAGTGGAGGTGATGGAATTCTAGTTCAGCTATTTCAAATCCTGAAAGATGATGCTGTGAAAGTGCTGCACTTGATATGCCACCAAATCTGGAAAACTCAGCAGTGGCCACAGGACTGGAAAAGGTCAGTTTTCATTCCAATCCCAAAGAAAGGCAATGCCAAAGAATGCTCAAACTACCACACAATTGCACTCATCTCACACGCTAGTAAAGTAATGCTCAAAATTCTCCAAGCCAGGCTTCAGCAATATGTGAACCATTAACTTCCAGATGTTCAAGCTGGTTTTAGAAAAGGCAGAGGAACCAGAGATCAAATTGCCAACATCCGCTGGATCATCGAAAAAGCAAGAGAGTTCCAGAAAAACATCTATTTCTGCTTTATTGACTATACCAAAGCCTTTGACTGTGTGGATCACAAGAAACTGGAAAATTCTGAAAGAGATGGGAATACCAGATCATCTGACCTGTCTCTTGAGAAACCTGTATGCAGGTCAGGAAGCAACAGTTAGAACTGGACATGGAACAACAGACTGGTTCCAAATAGGAAAAGGAGTACGTCAAGGCTGTATATTGTTACCCTGCTTATTTAAGTTATATGCAGAGTACATCATGAGAAACGCTGGGCTGGAAGAAACACAAGCTGGAATCAAGATTGCCGGGAGAAATATCAATAACCTCAGATATGCAGATGATACCACCCTTATGGCAGAAAGTGAAGAAGAACTAAAGAGCCTCTTGATGAAAGTGAAAGAGGAGAGTGAAAACTCTCCTTAAACATTGGCTTAAACTCAATGTTCAGAAAACTAAGATCATGGCATCTGGTCCCATCACTTCATGGGAAGTAGATGGGGATACAGTGGAAACAGCGTCAGACTTTATTTTTTTGGGCTCCAAAATCACTGCTGATGGTGATTGCAGCCATGAAATAAAAAGATGCTTACTCCTTGGAAGGAAGGTTATGACCAACCTAGATAGCATATTTAAAAGCAGAGACATTACTTTATCAACAAAGGTCCATCTAGTCAAGACTATGGTTTTTCCAGTAGTCATGTGTGGATGTGAGAGTTGGATGGTGAAGAAAGCTGAGCACTGAAGAATTGATGCTTTTGAACTGTGGTGTTGGAGAAGACTCTTGAGAGTCCCTTGGACTGCAAGGAGATCCAGTCAGTCCATCTTAAAGGAGATCAGTCCTGGGTGTTCATTGGAAGGACTGATGTTGAAGCTGAGACTCCAGTACATTGGCCACCTCATGCGAAGAGTTGACTCATTGGAAAAGACCCTAATGCTGGGAAGGATTGGGGGCAGGAGGAGAAGGGGACGATAGAGGATGAGATGGTTGGATGGCATCATCGACTCGATGGACATGGGTTTGGGTAAACTCCGGGAGTTGGTGATGGACAGGGAGGCCTGGCGTGCTGCAATTCATGGGGTCGCAAAGAGTCGGACATGACTGAGCAACTGAACTGAACTGAACTGACACCACAGATTCTCTTATCCTAATTCAATTGAGTTAAAAATAAATTAAAAAGCTATATTTGAACATTTTAAGATATAATTCTAATTTTTCATGGTCAGATCAAAGAAAGAAATCAATAGGTAAATCTGAGAGATTTTGAACAGAATACTACACATATTTCATATTTAAAACTATGGTATGCAGGTAGGATTTTGCTTTAAGAACAATTTGAAGCTTTAGGTGTTTCTATTAGAAAATAAGAAAGGCTGAAGTTAGCTAAGTGTGCAAAAAAAAATAAGCTTAAAAAAAGAACAATATAAATCCAAGGAAAGAAGTAGGAAGGTACTAGGTAAAGAACAGAAATTGATGAACCTGAAAATAATACAGATGATAAAGAAACCAACCAAGTAGACCACTCCCCGGTGAGATTAATCAAGAGAAAACCTAGAAGATGCAAGTAAATGTATAAATCAAATCCACTGATTAATGCAAAGTTAAATGAGAACAAGATTATTTTATCAACAACTCTAAGCCAATAAATTTAAAAACTTGGATGAAAGGACAGTTTCATATAGCAGTATATCAGAAAAATGGAGCAAAGAGAGAGCCTAAAACAATTAATAGGCTGAAGTATTTGATAAGAAAAATACCCCAAGTTTAAATTTGTGGACTGCAGGGAAAATGGTGTTTCATACGGTGGGGAAATAAGGCAGATGCCTTATTGGACAACATTTGGCCTCGTCTAGGTCCACCCATCTATTATCCTGGGTAATCTCAGCACAGCCAACTGGGAAGTGTTGGGCCTTCTAAATGGAGAAGGGAAATGTACTACTTCATAGTCTATTTTCTGCTGAAATTCTGAGGTGTTAAAATGCATTTTGGAGGACAATTTCAGAATGCCGAAGAATTGATGCCTTTGAAATGTGGTGCTAGAGAAGACTCCTGAGACTCCCTTGGACAGCAACGAGATCAATTCAGTCAACCTTGAAGGAAATCAACTCTGAATACTCATTGGATGGACTGATGCTGAAGCTGAAGCTTCAGTATTTTGATCATCTGATGCAAACAACCGAATCACTAAAAAAGTCCCTGATGCTGGGAAAGATTGAGGGCAGAAGAGAAAGAGGGCATCAGAGGATGAGATGGCTGGATGGCATCACCGATGCAATGCACATGAATTTGGGTAAACTTCAGGAGATGTTGAGGGACAGAGAGGCCTGGTGTCCTGCAGTCCATGGGGTTGCAGAGAGTTAGACACGACTAAGCGACTGAATACAACAATAGCAACAACATATGCAAGATATAAATAGTTTATCACACTTTCTTTCCTTAATTGCTCCATTTTCAATAAGATTCCCTCTAAGTCCAACTCTCAGGATGTCTAAGGTATCGGTGACACTACACAGGCAAGGTTAAACCTTTGAGTTAAAATGGAGATTGACTGATAATCCCAGATATTTGTGTGGGTACATGTATGCTTAGTTGCTCAGTTGTGTCTGACTCTGCAACCCCATGGACTGCAGCCTGCCAGGCTCCTCTGTCCATGGGATTTTCCAGGCAAGAATACTGGAGTGGGTTGCCCTTTCCTACTCCAAGAGATCTTCCTGACACAGGGTTAAAACATGTGTCTCTTACCTCTCCTCATTGGCAGGCAGATTCTTTACCACTGCCCCACCTGGGAATCCCCCAGATATTTGAAGCAGTTTATTTACAGGAGGACAAGGAATTATTTTTGTCACAATGCCTCTATATAATGCCTATTAAAGAAGTTTGTACTTTAACAATTGAAGTTTATGCCTTTGGCTAAATAAAGGAAAGAGGTAAATTCTATTGATTTCTGCTTGTTAAGATAGGAAACATAGAATGAAGTGTGAGAAGGAGAAAGGTTAGATTTAAAGATTACATTTATACAAGGAAAATAATGAGCTGAAGTAACTAATCAAATAATTCTATAAAACAGTGACAACAAAAACCCAGAAAACTCTACTATCCTACAAAGCATTGGTATTGTAAGGACTAATCAATTATCTTAATTTTGTCTGAAAGGCATTCAAGTTCAGTTTTAGTTAAAATTATTAAATGAACCAAGTGCTGTCAAAGTCTTTCCATTCCTTCTCTCGTTCCTTCTCTCTTTGCCTTTGTTCTCTTTTTCTTTTCCCCTAGGCATCAATCCTAATACCCCATCTTTACTCTCTCCTCCCAAGTTTGCCTCATTCAAGCATTGTTTCATGTTCCAAAATAACTTCATACTTTCTTTTCAAAGTTTACGGATTTCCGCTTGTGACTCACAGCATTTTCAGCTGTGACACATCTAACAGTTAAAGTTCACATCAGCAGCAGGCTCCCATGGGGGTTCTGAGTATGAGAGCTTTGATTCTTCCTTTTCTCAAGAAACAATTATAGGATGCAGAGGACTGCAAAGGATATGGGTCTAAGGACAAAAAGTTCTCTTTGGTTTTTAAAGTATGTCATTAGTATTAGTAATAGTAGTATTATTACTAGTAACAAAAGTTGTTATACTTCTCAGTTAATCACTGCATTAATGTGTGAAGACAGCATAGTAAAGGGTGGTGAATTAGAGGAAGTAATTATAATTAGGCTGATTTTCATCCTAAAGGCAAACATTACTGACCGTCTCTTTCAGGAAATCTAAAACATTTTTTCAACTATTTTAATGTCTATAGATCAAGTTGCAAATTGAGAAATTCCATGCAAAATGAATGTACATTTTTGTCTCTTTTTATCTACTTGTTTTTATCTCCCAGTTTTAGGCCATATTTAATTGTAGATAGGAGGATAGTTAACTTTTTAATAGGACTTGTAATAGGGCAGGATATTCTAACTTGCCTATAGGACCTGTGAGAAGGAAATTGATTTACCTAGATGTCAATTCATTTTGTTTTGTGAAAGTGGAAAAAAGTCGAGTTAGATAAAGACTAAAAGAGTTAAATAATATTACTCAGATACCTTGAGGACAACTATACACTAATACACAAATCGAGTTTTCTAAACAGAAAGGAGGAAGATAAGGGGGAAGGGGAAGGAAAAAAAGAAGGAAGGAAGGGAAGGAGGGAAAAAAGAGAGAGAAAGGGAAGAAAAAAAGAGAAAGAAGGAGGGAGGGAGAAGTTAAGGAGAAAAAAGATAACTTCATAACAAGATATTGTGTCTTCAAGGGAACTCTCAGCTCCTGGAGGAGTCAGAGACTAAATTTTACATGGCATTGGTTTTGAATCTTCCTCTGAATCTACTCCAGCAGTGGCTACATGGTAAGCATCCAATAAATATACATTGTTTGTTAGAAACAATCAAATATACATGGGAGATTTTTGTTTTCTTTTAGAGAAATCATAAGCTATGAAAAAGAAAAAAATAATGTATTTCTTACAAAGTTGCACAAGCTACAGCAGAAAGGGTCATATTTTTCCTGTGAGACGGTTCCGTTTGATGCTTTACACACAGCATCAACTCACAGTTACCCTTACAAGCTCTGGCAACTCATAGGTCAGGCTACTGAGGAGAGATCTCCAGGGACTAAAACTATTAATAAATGGAGTATGCTAATGAATCAGAGCATTGTTCTATCTTTTATCACTGATGTTTAATCTCTCCTATGCAAAACAATCGCTTTGTCATACACGACTTTCAAGATCTAAAATGTTAGTCACTCAGTTGTGCTCAACTCTGCGACCCCATGGACAGTTGCCCACCAGCCTTCTCTGTCCATGGGATTTTCCAGGCAAGAACACTGGAGTGGGTAGCCATTCTCTTCTTCAGGGGGTCTTCCTGACCCAGGAATCGAACACAGGTCTCCTGCATTGCAGATTCTTTACTGTCTGAGCCACCAGGGAAGCCCCACTTTAAAGATTAAGTACCCGTAAAATTTGTGCCTAAAATGACTCAAAAATGAGGTTCAGACATATAGTTCTAGTCTAGTCAGGATCTGAGTAAATTAATGACATCTCAATGACTTTAAAATCAAGAGATTGTCCTTGGAAATAGACTCAGAAAAATTCAAATGTGTAAATAATGTTGATTATATCTAATCAATGGGAACTTTTTTTCCAGATTCTTAGCTCCTAAGTTAACTATCATTCTTTCTCTGAAAACCAGCTCATGGAAATAGATTTAGCAAAAAACCATAAGGAATTAATTAGTTCAAAAACTGTATATGAATGCTTCTTAAGGGAGGCATAGTGTTAAATGCCAGGAAGAAAAAAAAAGAAAGAAAAGATCCCATTTTTCTCTAGTGAAGAATGGAGAGAAATGAATAGATTATTTTTATTCCAAAAACACATCTGAATATTTACATGTGCTAAACATATGATAGTTTCTGAAGTTGAAGAAATGGAGAAGACCGACACAGACCTTGCTTAAAGAAGTTCAGCATTGAATCTGGGCATAGAATATAAAGAAGTGATTGGAGTATGGTTTAATAGACATTAAGGAGATATAAACTGGATGCTATGAAAACTAGCTGATTATTGAAACCCAGGTCATTTGCAATTTAAAGTTAAGTACAATAACAGGGGTATGAATATGTAATATAGGAGCATAAAGGGCTTCAAAATACTTATTGGAAAAGTCAGTGAAGGCTTCCCGGAGAGGAGGATATTTGAGCTGTGGTAGAACAGATGTGTAGGATATGCCAGGTGAAAAAATTCAGGTGGGAATGCAGAAGGAACAAAGTATCAGAAACCATAAATCTGTTAAGAAGCCTAGCTTGGGCAGGAAACACTAAGTAGAAGGGCAGGGTACATATTAGGGAATGGGGTAAGTGACAGCAGAATGAGAGTTTAGCTATGGAATGTGAAAGGTAGTACTTCCCTTGTGGCTCAGACAGTAAAGAATCGACCTGCAATGTGGGAGACCTGGGTTCAATTCCTGGGTTGGGAAGATCCCCTGGAGAAGGGAATGGTTACCCCACTCCAGTATTCTGGCCTGGAGGATTCCATGGACAGAGGAGCCTGGCAAGCTACAGTCCATGGGGTTGCAGAGTCAGACACAACTGAGTGACTTTCACTTTCATAGAATGTCAAAGGTGGCTTGGAATAAGCCAGAAAAGAAAGCTGCACTTTTAGGAAAAAGGAAAAGGAAAAAGGTAGGGAGCCAAAAGAAGCAGAGGAGGAACATGATCAACATTTTCTTTTCCCTTGTCTCTTTCTCTCTTTCTTCTTCTTCCTCTTTCCTTCATTCCTTTCTTCCTAATCTCATAATTCCCTCTCTCCCTTCCTTGTTTCTTTCCTTCCACTTTTCTGTAGAAAATGAACTGGAATAAAAGGAGACATTGAGGAGAAAACCCAGTTAGGAGACAGTTGCTGAAGTTCAGATGAGTAACAATAAGCACCTGAGAAAAGGTAGTGATAGAGGAAATGAAGAGGTGAAGACAAAATCAAAGAGTATTTCTGTGATAGAAGTCATAGTGTTCGGTTACGATATGAGTAAGTTTACTGGAGAGTAACATAGTTAAGAGATAAAGAATAAGATGTAAGAATCAAGAAGACTGAAAAGATTTTCAGCTTGAAGTCTGAGCAACATCACTGACTTAGATGAATGATTCAGGAGACAAGTAGTTTTAGGAGCAAGGAAAGTTTTAGGAAAGAAAAAGACATGTACTTCGTGGATTTAAATTCCAGATATCTTTACGGGTATTAAAGAAATGAAAGAGGACATTTCAAAAGATTGATTTTTCAATGCATGATCCAGTGTACAGCGAGAGGTTCTTCTGGCTCTGAAAATTAAGGTGGAACACATCATAGCCTAGAGGTGAAGACTGGAGAAACTGAAGGAATTTTTCTAATGAACTTTCCTTCCTCTCATTTTGTACTCCAAGGCCAAATTTGCCTTTTATTCCAGGTATCTCTTGACTTCCTACTTTTGCATTCCAGCCACCTATGATGAAAGGATATCTTTTTATGGTGTTAGTTCTAGAAGGTCTTGCAGGTCTTCATAGAGCCGTTCAACTTCAGCTTCTTCAGCATTATTGGTTGGGGCATAGAGCCGGATTACTGTGATAATGATTAGTTTGTCTTGGAAATGAACAGAGATCATTCTGTCATTTTTGAGATTTCACCCAAATATTGCATTTTGGACTTTTTTGTTGACTATGAAGGCTACTGCATTTCTTTTAAGGGATTCTTGCCCATAGGAATAGATATAATAGTCATCTGAAATAAATTCACCCAGTCTGGTCCATTTTAGTTCACTGATTCCTAGAGTGTTGATGTTCACTCTTGCTGTCTCCTGTTTGACCACTTCCAATTTACCTTGATTAGTGGATCTAACATTCCAGCTTCCTACGCAATATTGCTCTTTACAGCATCAGACTTTACTTCTATCACCAGTGACACCCACAACTGGCATTGTTTCGCTTTGGCTCCATCTCTTTTTTCTTTCTGGCGTTATTTCTCCACTGATCTCCAGTAGCATATTGGGCACAAATTGACCTGAGGAGTTCATCTCTCAGTGTCATATCTTTTTGCCTTTTCATACTGTTCTTGGAGTTCTACAAAGCAGCTAATGATCTAATTAATTTATTATGTTTAACTAGTTTTGCCTCTAAAACTGCATGGTATCCTTAAAGAGTGTTCTATTTTCAGCCATTCTCTAAAAAAAAAAAAAAAAAAAAAAAAAAAATCATATTCAATTAGTACTTCTGACTGAATGTAGCCAAAACTTTCTTTTGTTCCTCTTGGTCCTTGACCAATATCCTGAGTTTACACAACATAATGCACACTAACTGGTGATTGGCCTTTTGCTGACTCAGCTCCAATTAATAGTAAATACAGATGGAGAATCTGTAACAAATAGTGGAACACACAGACATTATTTTATTCCTTTGTCCCTTGACCCTTTAAGCTGAGAAAAGTGCCAACAGAAATGTAGCAGAGTACAAACATTCACTGCTTGATATGCATGGGCTTATCTTGTGTGACCTTTTCTGAATGGCACAAAGGGAATTGCTTGAGATATTTAGGCAAAATATGCATGCTCAAGCAGAGGTGTCTCCTTGTATCCTGAAAACTATATTTAGTTTTGTTTTCAAAGATGATTAGCTCCTTACAAGATAAAAGGACATCTTAAACATCATTAAGTGAAGTTGACAAGTTAAATATGTTAAAAGAATGTCTGGAAGCCAAGCACACAAGCTTGGAAAAGGACGCATCATATAGCTTAGGTCCATGTGAACATAAAACTAGTAAAGAAAATTCTCCTCCTCTCTCTTAAAAAAAATAAAGAAACCAAAGTAGGGGATGACAGGCTAATGGTGGGAGTTGAGACAGGAAATGAGGTTAACTCTTAGGAATTAAGGTCAAAGAATGAAGATGGAGCTTCTCTGGTTGAAGGTGAAACTCTCTCCAAGGAAAGGGAGCATCAAGGGAAAATTACAGAGGTTTCTCCAGCATGGAACCCCAACTCTAAAGGAAGATAAAGCTTTGCCTCCAGGAAATATGCAAGTGAAACTCAGGCCTCCCTGGGCCCACCCTGGTGCCTGGCATCTGGAATCTGTGGCAAGAGATGATGGTGGTAATGACAACATTTTTTTGGTTGTGGAGCTGTGGAGGATTTTCAGTAGTACGTGATGTAACTACCAGTGGCAGGACTATCAGCCAATAGTTTTGAAAGATAAGGAGCATTAGAGTCTGGAAAGATGCCCCTGGCCCCCCACAGTGCATGGTGGCACTGACAACTTAATTTGAGGTCACAGAGCTGTAACAGTGTTTATGAAGACTAACAATAGTCAATTCTCTAAATGTTGCATGATTCTGATGATTAATCTTAATCTAAGGTAGGTAGATAAAGTCTTTAAAAATTTTTTTAATTGGAGTAGAGTTGCTTTACAATGTTGAGTTGGTTTCTGCTGTACAATGTAAATATATATATATATATATATATTTTTTATATATATATATATATATATATATATATATATCCCCACCCTCTTGAGCCTCCATCCCACCACCCACAGCCCACCCATCTATGACATCACAGAGCATGGAGTTGAGTTCCCTGTGTTATACAGCAGCTCCCCACTGGTTATCTATTTTATAGATAGCAGTGCATATATATCAATGATATTCTCTCACTTCATCCCACTTCTCCTTCCCCTCCATATCCATAAATCTGATCTCTACATCTGTGTCTCCTGCCCTGCAAATAGGTTTGTCAGTACCATTTTTTTATATTCCATCTATATGAATTAATATATGATATTTGGGTTTTTTTTCTGACTTACTTCACCCTGTATGACAGACTCTGGATTCATCCACATCACTACAAATGACTCAATTGCATTCCTTTTTATGGCTGAGTAATATTCCATTGTACATATAAGGATGTACCACATTGTATATATAAAGATGTACCACATCTTTATCCATTCATCTGTTGATGGACATTATGTCCTGTTTATTGTAAATAAACTTTTAATCCAACTTAAACAGACAAGTTTGGTCACAAATTTAGATTCCTGGGCTGCTAAGCATGCATTTTACATACTTAACTAGATAAAGCTATAGGCAAAGCACACCAGATTGGTTTGGAGGAGAGGCTCTAAAATCAGACTGGATTTGGATCTTATTCTGCCATTCATTAGCTGTTTGACTTTACTTGCTAAATTTCTCTGTGCCTCAACTTCCTCGTCTATATCCTGCAAACAATAGTGATAATGTCTTCATGGGATTGGTAGAATGATTAACACATATAAAAGACTTAAACCAATTCCTAGTACTAAGAAAAAATTAAATAAATACTGGTAATTATTATTAAATGCTTTATCAAGGAGAGTTTATAAGGCCTTCCTTTCTGACCCTGTCCCCCTTAAACCAAGACCCTAATAAAAGTACTAAGAAATGGGAGACAGGACCATATGTGATTCAGTGGTAAATTCTCAATACTTTTGCCTTTGCGTGTGCTTGTTTGAGTGTGTATGGGGTAAGAGAGATACCTCTGTTCTTTCCTTCTCCTGGCTGTGGCCTGGGAAACGAGTAGACAGGAATGCGGAATCTCACGTTGTAGAAGAAAAAAATAGATGATAGAAACCTTGGTAATGCCCTGGCTCCTGGGTGAGTGGTATGTTTGCCTTCCCCTTTGTTCTGACTTTCGGTGTTGCCTGCTTTAATGAAACGGTTCAGATTGAATACATTCATTCTGGAACAAACATTACTAAATTTGGAAGGAAGGCAGTTTGAAACTAATGGAAAGTGACAAGAGCAAAATGCAGAATTCAAATTACCAGTATTTATTACTTAGAGAAAAGAGGAAGTCTGAAATCAATGTTACTTCATAATATAATACCGATGTATAATTATTTCTAATTTTCAGTTCAGTTCAGTCGCTCAGTCGTGTCCAACTTTTTGTGACCCCATGAATTGCAGCACGCCAGGCCTCCCTGTCCATCACCAACTCCCGGAGTTTACCCAAACTCATGTCCATCGAGTCGGTGATGCCATCCAGCCATCTCATCCTCTGTCATCCCCTTCTCTTCCTGCCCCCAATCCTTCCCAGCATCAGGGTCTTTTCCAATGAGTCAACTCTTCACATGAGGTGGCCAAAGTACTGGAGTCTCAGCTTCAACATCAGTCCTTCCAATGAACACTCAGGGCTGATCTCCTTTAGGATGGACTGGTTGGATCTCCTTGCAGTCCAAGGGACTCTCAAGAGTCTTCTCCTATGCCACAGTTCAAAAGCATCAATTCTTCAGCGCTCAGCTTTCTTCACAGCCCAACTCTCACATCCATACCTGACTACTGGAAAAACCATAGCCTTGACTGGACAGAACTTTGTTGGCAAAGTAATGTCTCTGCTTTTGAATATGCTATCTAGGTTGGTCAAAACTTTTCTAATTTTATGCATACTTAATCGAATACTCATGGGCTAGATGAGTCTCTATTAATTATTAAGAGAGTACACATAAGTGAAAATTTTATTAACAGAGATCAAATCTTATAAGGAATCACAGGGTACCTGAATGAGATTTCCTAAAATCAAAAAAATTCAATGAAAACTAAATGTGAGGGTTTGGTAAATGACTTATGACATGAAATGACTATAATGAAGCCACTAAAATATGCTATAGCTCAATATTTTTGAAATCTAAATATGTCCATGATATATATTCTGTGATTAAAGCTGATGGCTTTATAACATTAAATAACTTTAATTATTTAAATTTAAAGGAGGGGGCAAGATTTTGTGTCTCACTGTAATTCTGTGTGTATGTCTAATAAACATTTTGGAAAGAAATATATAAAAATGTTAATACTGTTTATCTTTGGATGATAGGATAAACAATATTTTTCTTTGAAATTATTTATTATTATTACCATAATTTAAAGTGGTATAAACATATATTTGAATGCTTGGCAAAAACATAAAGCTCAATGGAATACTTTAATACCACAAAAAATAACAGGTAGAACAGTCAGGTCTGACTGGCTAAAAACTTCCTTTTGAAAGTGCCTGAAAACAGTGGGAAAACTGTTGAGTTCAGGGTAATGATCTTGTACTTGGTCTGCTATGAATTGGTTGGTCAGTCGTGTCCAACTCCTAGCGACCCCATGGACAGCAGGCTACCAGGCTGCTCCGTCCATGGGATTTTCCAGGCAAGAGTACTTGAGTGGGGTGCCATTGCCTTCTCTGGTTGCTCTTCTAGATGGCCCTAAATTAATTAGAGTAATAAGATAACTTCTCTGATGCACTTTTAATCAAACACTTGATGATCCAGACTACCTCTTGATAGACTGCACAAAAGCTCTGTGAGACTCACAGGAAGTCAGCATGCAACCTAACCAGGATCTGGTCTCAAGCTGTGTCCTATGGCATCCAGAGGTGGTAGAGTCCTACTGGATTTAGACTGGACTCAAGATTTTATGGCCTTGCCTTCTGAGAATATTTTCTATATTTTATTCTATATATGTTGTGAAGGTACAAACTCATCAGAAGTCATAACTGCACCTTAATTTGGTTAGACATTTGTCAATGTCACTTTGACAATACATTTTTTTTTTAATTGTGGTAAAAATATACAAGATCTACTCTTTTAACAGATTTTTAAGTGTATAATACAGTACTGTTAACAATGAACACCATGGTGCACAGAGGATCTCTAGGACTTTGTCATCTTGCAGGACTGAAATTTTATACTCAACAGCAACTTCCATTTCCTCTTCCCTCAGCTCCTGACAGCCACATTCTACTTCCTGCTTCTGTGAATTTGAGTACTTTAGATAATTCATGTAAGTGGAACCATGAAACATGTGTATATATTATACCACATCTGTAATTATGTGTATATATAAAATTATACCATAATTCAAATAAAAATAAATAAGAAAAGTGGGAGAAAATTGTTAGCTGGGACTGTAGAAAAGCTAACCAACCAAGATATCAAGTAGGAATGCCTTAATTACTCATCTGTATATCCCAAAGATCAACTGAAGTGAAAAAACAGCACCCAGATGCTAGGAAGGCCAATTATAGTCATCATTCAAAAAACTGGAAAAATGAAGATGTTCCAAACATGTTGGATGTTCCAAAGGATATGAATAAGGTTACACTATGTGCTATTGAAAGGTCCCCTGGAGGCAGACCCATTCATGAAAGGAAAGAGAAGACTCACCGTGGGATCTAGTGTCTCTAATACCCCATGCACTTAGGCAGAAATTTGCATTCCAAGAAGATTCCTTTGAGAAAGAAAATAATTGTTGGGAGTCTTATCCATTTTCTAGCCCAGAAACTTCAAGGGCGTGCTTATAATTTTGGGCATCATATCTCAAGTCAGAAGTATGTTGAACCAACAAACCCAGCAGGTGTAGACCAAGCCATGAGCAACAGGGGCTGTGTCTATACCTAGAAGGCAGGACTGCAGAAGTATATCTACACGACTCTCCCTGCACATGAAAAGATGCATCTCCTGTTAATGAAGTTAAATGTGGGGTATGTTAGTGCAAAGGTCTGAAGGATCTTAACCTGTCTCTGGTTTTATAAGATCCAACAGTTAATGGGCTACTGATGA
Organism: Okapia johnstoni; assembly: GCA_024291935.2. Classification (NCBI taxonomy): domain Eukaryota; kingdom Metazoa; phylum Chordata; class Mammalia; order Artiodactyla; family Giraffidae; genus Okapia; species Okapia johnstoni. The sequence goes on along the minus strand of CM044307.1, from coordinate 108,434,389 downwards.
TAGCTAGGTGTATGGATCTTTTTCACTTTTTTCCACGTATGTTGGGCTTCCCTTGTGGCTCAGCTAGTAAAGAATACGCCTGCAATGTGAGAGACCTAGGTTGGGAAGATCCCCTGGAGAAGGGAACGGCTACCCACTCCAGTATTCTGGCCTGGAGAATTCCATGGACTGTATAGACCATCGGGTGGCAAAGAGTTGGACACGACTGAGCCACTTTCACTTCACTTCACTTCATATCCCATAAATCCCTGCTCTAGTCAATCTATGACTATAATAAATGTATACTTATTTACTTACTCAAAAAAAGTCATAAATAATTTAGTCATAAAAGCAATTTATTTGTTTTTTTTTATAACTCACCTGTGTGGAAGACTAATTCACAGATTTTAATAACCACAGTCTTAAAGCAGAAGTTTATTTATTACAGGTGATGTAGTGGATAAATACAGTAGGTCAAGACATAACTATTAAACAACTGAAAATTATTATGACTAACTCAAGAAAATTAAATTTATTAAATTAACACAAAGATGTGCAAAACATATTAAACCATCATCCTGCCTTCACAAAGTCTGGGAATGAAGGCTGTTCTGGGTCTTCAGCATCAAAAACTTGAAATCTTCTCTTGCCTATTGATTTTAGCTACAGCAAGCACTCATAACCCTCATTCTCTATGTGGCTCTGTTCAAGCGTCGTACTTCAAGAAAAAGAACTGGATTTGCCCAACATAGATCAGACATTTCTGTCTTTGGTAAATCAGCCAAGTAAGTGTTTCAGGGCAGAGGGTGGTGACATTGACACAACCATGAGGTAAAAACTGAGCCATTGGCCCAATTTGTATCACTGCAACGGCTTATCCTTCTGCTAAGAGCATGTTCTCTTGGAGTACAAGTGGATGGTGATGCTTGAATAGTCCTCTCAGAATATGGCTTGACCACAGTTGGGTTTTCTCTAAGACAAAACCAAGTGAATTTATAATTCTTAAATTGATTTGAATAAGCAGAATATAGTTTGCCAAATCCTACAGCCCTGACCTATGACTCAAATTTAATATTACCATTCCCTCCTTTTCCCGCTTCCTCCAGCTTCTGTTCTAGAAACAGTGGCCACATTTTCTTTGTTTTTCTCAAGGTTGCTTCATGGAGAGCTGTCTCCTCACTGACTCATGCAGTCCTGTGTTTAGCTCAGTAGATGTGAAAGGACTACATCTTGTTGGCTCATTGCTCATGCTAGCAATTATTAGCCCATATTGTGGCAAACATTTCCTAAAAAATGCAAGATTGTATCTATCTCTTTAACTCAAAATGGTATATTTTAAAATTGAACACAGCCCAACAGCTCATAATTCTTAATTTTTTAAGGTGAAATAGTCATAAAAAATATACTTGTAAAATTTCTATTTAATAGGAATATCAGAAAAGATATATGGCCAGATGTTTTAGTTATCTGTTAGTTCATAACATATCATTCCAAAAGTTATCAGCATAAAAAACAAACATTATCTCACTCTCTCTGTGGCTTAGTAATTCAAGTGCAGCTTAGTTGGGTGCCTCTGGATCAAGGATTTTCATAACGTCATCGTTAGGGTGGCAGATAAGACTATGATTCTACTTGAAGCCTCCACTTGGAGAGGATCTGCTTCAAACCTGCCTCAGTATGATTACTGACCAGATTTAGTTTCTCATGGGCTGCTGAACCGATGGCCTCAGTTTTTTACCAGCTGATGGGTAGAGGCCTCCCTCTTTCTCTTGCCATATGAGACTCCCCATAGAGCAGCCCAAACACGCCATTTGGCTTCTGTCAGCAAGCAAGTGAAAGTGTAGAGAGATCACCAAGATAGAAACCATAATTTCTTTGCAACCTCACCTTATAAGTGACATCTCATCAACTTTATGAGAATTACTTGGATCCATTCTAAACTTGAGAGGAAATATTTACATAAGGTTGCAGATCCCAAGAAGCAAGAATCATTGGCATTGGAAGGTGAAGTGTTAACCACTGGACTACCGGGGAAGTTTCCCAGGAGCAAGAATCACTGGGAGCTCTCTTAGAGTCTGCTTATGACACCAGTGAAAACCAAATTTGTGATTCTTGAAATTTGAATTACAGGTATATTCTGACATTTAGCAAACAGAAGGAAAGTCAGAAAATAGTGCACAAAAAAGTAACATTAAAACTGAGGGAGACTTTGGACAGAAATGAAAAGCATTTACTAATATGGTTCTACAAACCAGGAGAGAAAGTGGTTTGATTTATGAGACATATTTTCATTCACAAGCATGAGAAATTTTACACCAAACATTCACTAGGCCACAGATTTCTGTACAAGTGTTAAGAATGTGCCTTATTACCCTCTACAAGAGTAACTGCTCATCATGACTTGTGGTTACCAATACAAATAGTTAAGTAAAGATATTGACAATGCAGAAATGCCCTGTAAGAGAAACCTTTGTCAACACAAGAAAAAATGTGAAAAAGTATTAAATAATTTTAACAAAAAAAGTTCATAAGAAAGTGCAATAATTTAAAAAACTTACAATGACACTTAAGCAAAATATTTTTAGGCAATGGAGTTTAAGACTTATGGCTCTAAAAGAGACTAGCCAATTATATCTCTTCATAATGAAAAACAAGGAAGATAACCAAATTCCTTAACAATTAAGAATGTTATATTTAGATATACTAATCTTCTTAATTAAATACTCTGATATACATACTCAGAATGAAAGCTATTTTGGGTGGGGGAGTAGCTGAAAAGTAAATAGAGAAAGAAAATCAACAGACATTGGTAGAACAACTTAATACATCCAATTTGGAAATGTTGATATGAACACATTTTATTTAAGAATTGGCAGATACTCTACACCACTAGCTACTCTGAAGATTCACTGCCCCCGCTCAATGGCAGGGAATTCTCTTAAATGTTTTATTTCAGGGGGAAGAATGGATAGGTGAAGTAATATATTGGTACCCTATTTGGAAATGCGGGAAAAATTTTTTTAAATAAACATTTTCAGATCAATTCATCAGAAAGTTTATAAGAACATAATGATTAAAAGATTTTAAAAAATGTCAACAAACCAGTGGCCCCAATATACCTAGCAATACACCAAGGTTTATCGAAGGTCAGCAATGGGAAGAGCACTGTGCAACACAGGCAGCCAGTGAACCACAGTTTACATAATTATTTTGTTTTACAATAATATTTTTTTAGTTATTATTTGGAAAAAAATTGAAGGGAATAAAGAAGCAAATGTAAAAACACAAAAACAGTTAACATTTTGTTATGTCTTCTATTAAAATTTATATGTGTTTTTACATATGAATATGTGTATGTAAAATTTGAATATTGGTATGTAATTTTTAAAAATTATTTTGCACCTTTCTTTTTTCCCATCTATGATGTCAGGGTTTTTTTTCTTATGTTACTACATATCCTTATAAAACATCCTTTTAGCTTTATTCTAAAGACTTTTAGAATACATTTAGTATTCTATTTGTGATTGTAACAAATTAATTATTTGATTTAATTATATCATTATCAAAATTGAATATAGTAATGTAATTATAAATATATATTATATTCTTAATTTACATAAAAATATAATTCATTAAATCTCCTCATATAATAGATATTAAGCTATTTCCAACCTAAATATTTATTTTGTCTATTTTTGACATTCATGCACTGGTAAATATCTAAAGCAAAAATGTGCTGGGCATTTACAATGACACACAAAATCTGTGCTTTTAGAATTCTTCCTTTAGTGAGAAAAGCAGTATAAATAATTGTTTTGATATGGTAAAAGCTAAAGGATAAATATCAATTTGAATGCAAGTATAGGTGATACAGAACTATCTGCCTTCTGCCTACCTGTAAAGGTCTCACAGAGATCTCTCTTGCTTGAGTCTTCAAGGAGAAATATGAGCTTGTTAGCAGGAGACATAAGAGACGTGGATTTGATCCCTGGGTTGGGAAGATCCCCTGGAGGAGGGCACAGCAACCCACTCCAGTATTCTCGACTGGAGAATCGCCATGGACAGAGGAGCCCGCATGTGGGGGTGCTACAGTCCATGGGCTCGCAGAGTCTGACATGACTAAAGCGACTTAACATGCACAGGCAGACAGACCATGAGCTTAAAGAATTCCAGGCACAGAGTATAAGGTGCAAGCATGGCATTGGAACAGTGATTAACTGTTTTCTTCTTGAAACATTCTCCTCTCGATTTCCATGACTCTAAATTCGTCCTCTTTTCCTCCTGTCTCTTGTTGGAGGAGTTCCTGTATTATCCATTTCTCTTGCTTCCAGTGGATGGACTTCACTAACATAAACTCCTTGCAGCTTTCCCCAACCCTTAACCACTCCTCCCTTTGAAGACTGCAGATTGTGTTATGATTAAAAGTCACTGGTCCACATTTTATGTCAATCATCTGCTATCACTGAGGATTTGAATGTCTTTTCTTCTTTCTCTAGCAGACCAGTAGGAGGCAGAGAAGCTTAAGTTACTTTTTCAATACCAAATTAACTCCCAGAAGATCTTTCCTAAGACATAGATGGGACGGAGGAAGGGAGCCAGGGGCTACCAGGACTTTCTAGTCAGTCCATTTAGCTCTCATTCCAACTTCAGGAGTTCAAGAGCAATTAAGATAGTATTTAATTTGGTGCAGCCATTATGGAAAAATAATGTAGAGATTCCTCAAATAACTGAAAACAGAACTACCATATGAAGCAATCCCACTGTTTGGCATATATCTGAGGGAAAAAAATCACTAATTTGAAAAGATACATGCACCTCAGTGTTTGTAGTGTTTGTTTTCATGGATAAAGAAGATGTGGTATATATATAGCTTAGCTGTAAAAAAAGAATAAAGTTTTGCCATTTGCCACAACATGATGGATCTGGATGGGATTATGTTTAGTGAAATAAGTCACAGAAAAAGATAAATTCTGTATGTTATCATTTACGTGTGGATCTAAAAAATAAATTAAGAAGTATAACAAAACAGAAACAGATTTACAGATATAGAGAATAAACTAGTAGGGAGAAGGAAGGTATGAGAGGAAAGATAGGGGTATGGGATTAAGAGGTACAAACTACTAGATATTAAAAAAAAAAAGCCAATATTATGATCTCCACTTTCTAACACTCTTCTCAATTGCTTATGAAGTGGACAAAGAAAAGGGGGTACTGTGTTATTGACCACCTGAAATCCCAGTAATTTGTATCCCATTTGTAATTATTTTCTGTGTGCCATGAGAATTGGTGGTTAGTTGGATATGTAAGGTGAGAGAGAACTAGAATGATTCCCCAAATGCTAAGAGATCCTACAGGAGAAGTGGCAGAAAGCGGTGAATACCATAATTCTGTTCTCTGAGCTTAAGGCATCTGTGGGACTTCAAATGGAGACGCCAAGTAAGAAGTTACAAGAAGAGTTACAGCCTTGTTATGCAAGGTGCCAAAAATTCATTCCAGAATACACATTTCATAAGTTAAGAAAAGAAAGTTGATCTACAGATTACTGAAGGCAACACAATGTAGAAAGAAATAGCCATAGTCTCATAAAAGACCACCATATCCTAGAAGAAAAATTTTAGGAATTAGAAATATTTAAAGCATTTCATTAATTTGAAAATCTGTGTGATGTGAGGAAAACCAGCAGTGACAATGTTTGCTGATATCTCTGTTTCTTTAAAATGAGACTGATATTCAGTCCCATTTCCCTCCTCTTCCCTAATCTCCACAGCAGTACTATTACATGATTAACTGAAAAATGTCAGTGACTTGGAAGCCTAAATAAAATCTTACCAGGCGAGGTAAAGGAAATGTTCAAGATTATAATTTAATGTGTGAACTCTGACAGTGGGAAGCATGCCGACTTTTAAAGAATAATTTATGAGTCAAAAGCAAGCAGGAAAGTACCTAACAAATATGTGAAAGTATTAGCTACTAAGATAAAATATATCTTCCAAGAGAAGTGTATTTGCAGTGGGTGACAACCCTCCTTATCATTTTTATCTTAATAAATATGTATATGTTCATAGCACTTTGTCATGTAGCTAGTTCAGTAAAAGCTACACACATTGTGTCACATAAAACAGTTATATGTCAACCCAGGCTTCTGTAAGTTTTCAAACCTTAAAGGCCAGTTTGCTATTTCACTGTGCTGACAAACTTGTGTTCTTTACAAATAGTATAAAGAAAACCTGCAGGATTTTAAAGGAGGGAATGAGAAATCACATCCAATTGGGGGACCAAAGAAGATTTTAGAGAGGAGGTGGAACTTGAGCTAGACCATCAAGAATTCTGACAGATGAGTCTGTGGAAGAAAGAAAGGAACTGGAAATATAAATGTTTCTCAAAGTACATTAAACACTGTAATGCAAAATTGATATTATGAAATTAGTTTTTTCTCTTTTCTTGCTACCTTAACACAATGCATTTAAAGCAGCCTGAACTCTTTGGAACCAGTAACCCAAATGAAAATGAGCCCCAGGCCCATCTGGGGAATTCATGGCAATCATCAAGGGCCCCATCAGTTCCTCTGTATCATGCTCCTATTCTCATCCTTATTTTCAATATGGTTCTGACTCTTAGCCCTGGCTCTTATTTGAAGCTACATGTTTCACCTTTTGGATCCGGGTGTCTATATTCAACCTCTCTGACTTTAGTTATTGATTCTCTTTAATCAGTTTTTGACATATCAGTTCAGTTCAGTTGCTCAGTCATGTCCGACTCTTTGTGACCCCATGGACTGCAGCACACCAGGCTTCCCTGTCCATCACCAACTCCCAGAGCTTGCTCAAACTCATGTACATATTTTGACATATACGCCAATGGTAAAGAACCTGCCTGCCAATGCAAGAGACATAAGAAACATGGGTTCAATCCCTGGATCAGGAAGATCCCCTGGAGGAGGGCACAGCAACCCACTCCAGTATTCTTGCCTGGAGAATCCCATGGACAGAGGAGCCTGGTGGGATGCAGTCCACAGGGTCACAAAGAGTCGGACATGACTGAAGCGACTTAGCAGCAGTAGCAACCCTGTTACACTTCCCACTCTAGATTGTCTCTGGTAGGATGGTTCTCCTTTGTTTTGGCCCTTTGGGATCCACTCCCAGTGCCAAGATTGGCTGGTAGCCAGAGTAGCCTAACACAAATCTACATGAAGGATTTGGACAGTGTCAACTGTCACATGGAAATGACTTTTGTTTTATTGTTATTTTTATTTTTCTGGTAACAAAACAAACACATGTTCATTGGAGGAAAGTATAAGAAAGAGAAAAATCAGCTGCAGTTCTACTGTTCAAGATAAACACTATTAACCTGTTGATCTATTTCTTTCTAGTACTTTTTCTATATGTTTGTTTATATACATATTTTTAAAACTTAATTTGTTTCATAACACATATATAGTTTGTATGTTTGCTTTTACATACTTATCATTTTATCATGATTATTTCCCAGTATCATTAGATAATTTTGGCTCTAAAAATGTTTTTTCATGGCTGTGTATTTCAACATATAACTATAACAAGATGAAACTCTATTATTAGGCATTTATGTTGTTTCGATTTTTTAATGAGAAACACTGCTATCCAGTGGGCTATGTAGTGCAAGTCACAATCAAGGAACTAAAGGTATAAAACTAAATGTACTAAAAATAACACAAATTCTATACTTGAATCTTGGAAAACATCCGTAGGGAACCAATACAGAGGTCACTGAAAATTTCTGTTAACATTCCCTAATCATTTCAGTCTATGCAAATATCCTGTTTCTTCTTAAAGTTTTGCCCACTAAATACATACAGCATTCATCAGTGGATGTTATCTATAGGGAGTATTACTGTGATATTCTAATGGTGACTTTCTATTTACCTCATTTTTTCTTTATCTATTATTTGGAATTTTTCTGTAGGAAAGACAAAAACTATTAAGGAAATCAAATGCAAAATTTAAAAGCCTATTATAGAAATTTCAGATTATAACATAAATAGTATTATAGATGTAATGTACAACATAATAAATATAATTAACTCTTTGTATGTTATATAGAAAACTTATTAAAAGAGTAAGTCCTAAGAGTTCCCATCATCACAAAGAAATAGTTTTTCTCTGTTTCTTTAAAAAAAAAAAGCTATCTAGAGCCCGATATTCATAACATTATTTACAATAACCAACACATGAAAACAACCTAAGTGTCTATTGGTGAATGACTAGAAAAAGAAGTTGTGAAAAATATTATTGCAATGGAATATTACTTAGCAATATAAAGTAAGGAAATCCTACCACTTGCAAAAATGTGGATGAAACTTGAAGGCATTATGCTAGTGAAATAAGCTAGACAGAGAAGGACAAATACTGTACAATTTCACTTATACATGGAATCTAAAAAAAATCAGAAACAAACCCAAACTCATAAGAAAAGAGATCAAACTTGAGGTTATCAGAAGCAGAGAGTGTGGGGCGGGGGAACTGGAGGAAGGTGATCAAAGGGCACAGACTTCCAGTTTCAGATACAATGAACAACATGATGACTATAGCTAACACTTCTGTATGATACAAAAGTTTTTAAGTGAGAAAATCCTAAGAGGAAAATTGTCTCATCACAAAAAGAAAAATTTTTTCCTCTTTTCTTTTTATTCTATGTATATAAGAAGTTAAATGTTAGCTGATCCTATTGTAATCATTTCACAATATATGTAAATCAAACCAGCATGCCTGACATCTTAAAATTATACAGTGATATATGTCTATTTCTCAATAAAAGTGAAAAATAAAATTACATTTGATTAGTAGCATACTCTGGAATTTCTGGAGTCAGATAAGGTAAAAGAAAAAGATTTTTAGAGATGTCAAAACTTAGAACTGGCTCACTAGTCCTCCTCAGGGACTGAAATACTAAAAACAAAATTTTTAGTATGTTAAGATGAGAGTTTACTGGATGAGCCAATTTTCACACCAAAATAAAGATCAAGTTAAGCAGTCAAACACAAAAAAACTTGAATCCTGAGTCCTGACACTTTTAAAATCTAGGAAAATAGATGAGCAAATACTAAGTATGGTTAATGTGATAAAATCAACCATGTAGGATTTAAGAAGAAATATATATATATTTCAAAGACAACAAACTACTATAAAAAATGGAATAAGAGGGAGAAGGAAACTTTTGTTATTAATTATTCTAATTAGGGCTCTTATACCAAAGAATCTAGGCAATAGGTTTCAGTTAGCTCTGCCCCTTAAGAACTGGGAATTTAAACTCCTCAAACCTCAGATATATCCTTCATAAGGCTAGAATAATGATAGTAACCTACCTTATGGCGTGCTTGTGAGGACTAAACGATGTAATAAAAATTATGCTCTGAGATCTAAGATCAAGGATTGAATTAAGTTCTCAACAAAAGGTTGATAATGATAATGATTCAGTTCTTTAGTCCAGTTTCATAATTGCTTCAATACAATGCAATGATGGGGGGGAATCTAGGAGTTAAGAGCTCCCAAGTTTGTATCATTTTTTAACTAGCAGAGTTGCATCAGTGAAGTCATTTGGACTGAATTTTCTCATATTTTTAGTACATTTTTAGTCCCCCAATGCTCAGATATACTGCACCTCTTTATGCAATATAAAATTAATGAATAGTTATCTCTGGAAAGCAAAATACATGCCACATGACAACAATCTCACTTTTTCCCATAAGTAACAAAAAGTTTAGTTGAAAAACAACACCTGTAAACTATTAAGAAAAAAATAAAATATCATTTTCAAGTATTTGAACATTATTTGTCACACTTAGGTTTATTGAGTCATACAGATTTGAATAGTCTACATGTATGGTAGAAGTTAAAATCTGATTTGACATTTTCTTGGCCTACTGGTTGAGAATTTTTAGAGTAATTCTTCATAAAAGCTGATAGGAAACCATTGTTTTGAAGAACTGCCTCTTGAAACCTTGCCCTTTTTATCCTATTGAAAACACTGTATCTCCCTGTTTGTTTAGTTTTCACCAAGTTACTTGAACAGGTACACTTGCTTCCAGAAACACTTGAAAATATTGACTCTAATCATACATTAATTGAGAAAAAATTAAACTGAGAAAATGACTCAAGAAAATGAACAAAATGTAGAGAGTTATCTCAAACAATCTTAGAGAAAAAAATTTTTTTTAATGCAAACTAAATTAATTTTGAAAGTTGTGTATATGTGTATGCTCAGCTGTGTCCAACTCTCTGCAGCCTCATGGACTGTAGTCCTCCAGGTTCCTCTGCCCATGGAATTTTCCAGGCAAGAATACAGGAGCAGGTTGCCATTTGCTACTCCAGGGGCTCTTCCTAACTCAGGGATCAAACCCACGTCTCTTGCATCTCCTGCATTGGCAGGTGGATTCTTTACCACTTCCCTGGTGACTCAGACAGTAAAGGATCTGCCAGCAATGCAGGAGACCTGAGTTCAATCCCTGGGTCAGGAAGATCTCCTCCAGAAGGGAATGGCTACCCACTCTGGTGTTCTTTCCTGGTGTTCTGCCTGACCAGAGGAACCTGGCAGGTTAGTCCATGGGGTTGCAAAAAGTCAGACTAGACTGGGCAACTAACACTTTCACTTTTTCTTTACTACTAGGGCTACCTAAGACTGAAAGTTAATAGACAATAAATGGAAGACACACCACAGTTTCTGGTTTGAGGTTTTTAAAATGTACATTTAGTTGGGGATGGTGGTGGTGGTTTAGTCGCCAAGTTGTGTCCAACTCTTGTGACCCCATGGACTATAGCCTGCCAGGCTCCTCTGTCCATGGGATTATCCAGGCAAGAATACTGGAGTAGGTTGCCATTTCCTTCTTCAGGGGACCTTCCTGACTGAGGAATCAAACTCAGATCTCCCGCACTGCAGGCAGATTCTTTACCAACTGAGTTACAAGGGAGGCCCAGTTGGGGATACAGAATAAGATATATGGACAAAAGATCATCTAATTTCTTAGGAAAATATTTAAAGAAACATGCAAATCTTATGGTATTTCCCCTTCAGGTTTGAAGTACCTTCCACGGGAAAGCAGTGTGAATTTATTTTTATTTGGGAAATTTTAAATTATTCTGGTACTACTACTACTATTGTTATTTTCAGAGTCAAAGTAAAAGAAAACTGAAAAGTAGAAAGTAATCATTCTCATCATAAAACACTTTTTGTATCATTTTTAAAATTATGCTATACCTGTAAATATTATTTTACAGAGTTGGGTGAATTTTTCTGTTAACACTTCTAATTGTCTGATTTTTATGTTAGTGAGACTATATTATTTATAATTAAAATTTATTTGTAAGTAACTAAGGAATAACATAATTATTTCATTAAGTGAGATATATACCAAATTGTGGATGAAAAAAAGTAATTCATCTTACATGAAAAATTTTCTAAGTTACACAGGAAGAGTTTCTCGTTGAGAGAAGGCTGGCATTAGAATAAATTACTGAGGTTGGCTAGAGATTATAAATCTTTGGAAATATTTATATGTCAAATAAACAGTGATGGGATGTGTATATTCTTCACTTTGCATATGTGTCAATATCGATAAATACATAAACATTTACTTATTATTTATATGTTTGTCACTTCATTTAACCTTTTGCTCAGAAATGAGCATCTTGAAAGGTTTACCCAAATCATTCTATTTAAAATAGTCCCATTACTTTACATTATTTTTGTTTGTAGCACTCTATGGCTATCTAATATGAATATTTTATATTTATTTATACACTTACTTTGGAGAAGGAAATGGCAACTCACTCCAGTATTCTTGCCTGGAGAATTCCACGGATGGAGGAGCCTGGAGGCTACAGCCCATGGGTTAGCAAAGACTTGGACATGACTGAGCGACTAGCACACACATATACTTATTTTTTCCCCTCTCAATAATATAAGTTCAATGTTAGTAGGGACTTTGTTTTGGGCTTCCCTGGTGGTTCAGTGGTAAAAAATCTGCCTGCGATGCAGGAGCCCCTGGAGATGAAGGTTCTGTTGCTAAGTAAGGAAGATCCCTTGGAGGAGGGCATGGCAACCCACTCCAGTATTCTTGCCTGGAAATTCCATGGACTGAGGAGCCTGATGGGCTACAGTCCATAGGGTCGCAGAGTCAGATGCAACTGAAGCGACTTAGCACTCAGGCACAGGGACTTTATTTACTAGTGTATCCCGAAGTCTATTAAAGTGACTGGAATACAAACATGATCAGTAAAAATATATTTGACTAAATGAGTGAAAAACTGTCTTCCCTAGTAGAGGTTGTTGTCGAGAGCCAGGACATTCACATTCTCCAGCAAAATATTTTGCCTTGTAAATAGCTGGCTTATAATAGATAACTAATGAATTTTATTTTAATGCTATAAAAATCCTTAGAGGAGAAAGATAATATGGAATTATGTGGAAAATATTTAGAATTCTCACTTCCTAAGATGTCACTTATCTAATGTAGGCATGTTGTATAACCTAATGTAATGTTCAGATTTCTCCTATTAGTTCATACAAATTCATTTTCCAAATGATGAACTATATGAGCAAAACTATACATATTGATATTTCTCAGTGCTTGACTTTGCCTCTTATTGAAACTCCTTTTCAGTGGAATTATCTGCCTCTGGTCCCTATCCACTCCTCAACAACACCACCACTTCAAGAGCTCAGGAAGGCTGAATAACATCTCATGATCTAACTTGGATTATCAAATTTTAATCTCTGTGTGACCCTCTTTTTAGTTTCCATTTTATATTACAGATCTGATCAATTCCTTAGCTTACCTTACTCTCTCTCTCTAAATTAGGAGGTTAATATTAACTATATTAATAGGCATCAATATTAACTTATTAACTATTAATAGATAGGCATGAAGTTCCCTTTCATATCTTACTTCCTATATTTTATATGATACATTATCTCTTGGAATTCTAACTAGCATAATTAGATAATTGGGGATAATACATTCAAATTACTTTTATTTAAAACATATGTTTCTAAAAACAATTTTAACTTTAAAACAAGTCATTTGATCATAGAACAACACTCAGGAACATGATCTGCTCACTAAGAGCCAATTTTTATTTACACATCAACACTTTCTAAATTAAGTAATTACTTAGTTATTATAGCAAAGCTAAATTAGAATTGATTTTAGTTACAATTGGGTTGGGCTTCCCTGGTGGTTCAGTGGTAAAGAATACACCTGCCAACACAGGAGACTCGGGTGGGATCCCTGGGTCAGGAAGATTCCCTGGAGAAGAAAATAGCAACCTACTCCAGTATTCTTGCTTGGAAAATCCCTTGGACAGAGGAGCCTCACAGCTATAGTCCATGGGGTCGCAAAAGAGTTGGACCCAATTTAGCAACTAAACAACAACTGGATTACCTTCTAATAATTTTTATTTGTCTAAATTATATTACAGCATCACATGATTTAGTAATCTAAATTTTTCTTTCAAGCTGAGACCTATTTACGATCATATACACAACTTTTTTCATGCTACTAGATTTATTATCTGTTGTTATGTGTTGCAACTAGTATTACCTGCCAAATGAAAAAAATAAAAAAGAAAACAGATATTCAGGGAAATAAATTATTCAAACACTGGTAACATTTTATTTTCCTCTTAGTTACACAACTGTGAAAAACTGAGATCCTATATATATAAATGAAGTACTAAATTGTGTTATCTTTACATTTTTAAACAATATCAATCACACCTTGTCTCTTTTTGCATCTGTTTTAGCACTAAAATCGACATTGTCTCACATCATTACAGTCTATTTTTTAATAGCTTTAATTTTCCAACAGTTTTTCCAGTTATCTACTACTGCATACCAGAAAAACTTAAAGCTTATGGCTTAAAGCAACAACTGCTTTATTGTATCTCAAAATTCTGTAGGTTGACTGGGCTCAGCTGAGAAGTTCTAACGTACTACCTCATGTTGACTGGGGCCACAGTCATGCTGAAACTGCACATCTCATACTAGACTTGAACACATGTACCAGGACTCAAATCCAGCCATAACTCAGTCTGATACTTGGACCCATGAGCTGGGACTCAAACCAGCCAGAACCACTGTTTTTTTATTTGAGATCACACACCTGGTCTCAGAACATAATAAAGCTCAGGTTCTTTAGGTCTTTGGTTTCCCTGTGGCTCAGCTGGTAAAGAATCTGCCTGCAATGTGAGAGACCTGGGTTCGATCCCTGGGTTGGGAAGATCCCCTGGAGAGGGGAAAGGCTGCCCATTCCAGTATTCTGGCCTGGAGAATTCCATGGACTGTATAGACCATGGGGTCGCAAAGAGTCGGACACGACTGAGGGACTTTCACTTTATGTCTCATTGAGGAATGAATTCAGTGAGAGACAAAGTGACAGATAAGTAGAGGATTTACTTAGAGAGAAACACACTCCACAGACACCGTGTGGACCATCTCAGAGGGCAAGAGGCCCCAAAATATGTTAGTTTTTATGGGCTGGATAATTTCATAGGCTAATGACTGGGAGGATTATTCCAACTATATTGGGGAAAGGGAGGAGACTTCTAGGAACTGAGCCACTGCCAGTTTTTGGCCTTTTATGGTTGGCCTAAGAACGGTCATGGCACTGGTGTGTCACTTAGGATACTAATGCATTACAATGAGGGTATAATGAGGCTCATGTTCTACTGGAAGTTGAATGTTCCACCATCTTGGGTCTAGTTAGTTCCAACCAGTTTTTGTCATGCCCTATGGCTATGTCATTCTTTTAAGGTTGTGCCCTGTCCCCTTCCCTCCTGTTTCAATCTGGGGGCTCACCTGGGCTGGAATGTGCTAGGAGGCTCACTCACATGGCTGACAATTGATCGTGGTTATCAGAAACATCATTTTTAACTGTGAAGATTTATACTCCATTATAAGAGAAAAATCTCTAGATGGTGGAATTGCATGTGATTTTTATTTTCTTTTCTTCCCCCTTATCTGTAATGTCTAATTACCTTGTGCACATATATTGCTTTTGTGGCAGGATATTACTCCATAATTATTATTCATAATAGTAAAAAGTATCTTTCTAAATCAGATTAGCATTGTATATACCAGCAAAAAATAAATAGTACAGTATTTAAAGAGTAAAATCACAGGGACTTTATATGTAGTTTAGACGATTTAACAGAAGTTTTTAAAGAGTGCTCTGTCCTTTAAGCAGCATTAACTCTGTAAAAGTTAAAATGTTAATTCCTATCTTATAATTAAATAATATTTAAAGCATATCTTTTTTTTCTTCCTTCCCCTTCTCTTTCCCTTCCACCCACCTAAGTATAGAGTAGGAAAACATTTCAGTGCTTTTTAAATTTTTCTGCTAATTTTTACATTGAAAAGAACAAAGTTAAGAATATCCTTAATAATCAGGTTTAGGGACAGATGGCCGTACAAAAATAACCAAGTTTGCCAAAATGATGGCAAAAATGCCACATTTCTCTGAACATTTTCACTGAGCAACAGGAATGCAATTCAAGGTTTTTATGTTCCCTTCCTCAGAGCTGAAGAGTGTGGTGAAATAACAGTATGAGTCAGTTAATATTTTCCCTATTTATTTCATTTGGGTTAGTTAAACTAGAGACTTACATGAATAATTCGACCTCTTTCTCAGAAGTCTAGTTTTTAAAAACCCGCCAGGATGTTCCCTGGTGGTGCAGTGGCTAAGACTGCACTCTCCCAATGCAAGGGGCCTGGTTTCAACTAGATCCCCACATTCTGCAACTAAGGGTTCACAAGCCACAACTAAAAGAGCCTGCCTGTGCAACTAAGACCTGGCATAGTCCAACAATTGTTTTTTTTACAAAAACAAAAACCAACCCCACTCTCACTAGGCTGTTATCCTCAGTGCTATCAAAATTGTTATTGCTATTGTTGTTCACTAGCTTTGTTTGTAGAAATGCTTCCTAAGGCCCACTTGACTTTGTGTTCCAGGATATCAGGCTCTAGGTGAGTGATCAGACCATTGCGGTTATCTGGTTCATGAAGATCTTTTTTGTATAGTTCTTCTGTGTATTCTTGCCACCTCTTCTTAATATCTTCTGCTTCTGTTAGGTCTGTACCATGTCTATTTTTTATTGTGCCATCTTTGCATGAAACATTCCCTTGGTATCTCTAATTTTCTTGAAGAGATCTCTAGTCTTTACCATTCTATTCGTTTCCTCTATTTCTTTCATTGATCACTTAAGAAGTCTTTCTTATCTCTCCTTGGTATTCTTTGGAACTCTGCATTCAAATGGGTATATCTTTCTTTTTCTCTATATCCTGGAACGTGAAGTCAAGTGGGCCTTAGGAAGCATCACTACGAACAAAGCTAGTGGAGGTGATGGAATTCCAGTTGAGCTATTTCAAATTCTAAAAGATGATGCTGTGAAAGTGCTGCACTCAATATGCCAGCAAACATGGAAAACTCAGCAGTGGCCACAGGACTGGAAAAGGTCAGTTTTCATTCCAATCCCAAAGAAAGGCAATGTCAAAGAATGTTCAAACTACCACACAATTGTACTCATCTCACACACTAGCAAAGTAATGCTCAAAATTCTCCAAGCCGTGCTTTAATAGTATGTGAACCATGAACTTCCAGATGTTCAAGCTGGATTTAGAAAAGGCAGAGGAGACATAGATCAAATTGCCAACATCCGTTGAATCATAGAAAAAGCAAGAGTTCCAGAAAAGCATCTACTTCTGCTTTATTGACTACACCAAAGGCTTTGACTGTTTGGATCACAACAATCTGTGGAAAATTCTTAAAGAGATGGGAATACCAGACTGCCTTACCCACCTCCTGAGAAATCTGTATGCAGGTCAAGAAGCAACAGTTAGAACTGGACATGGAAAAACATACTGGTTCTAAATCAGGAAAGGAGTACATCAAGGCTGTATATTGTCACCCTGCTTATTTAACTTATATGCAGAGTACATTATGCAAAATGCTGGGCTGGATGAAGCACAACCTGGAATCAAGATTGCCAGGAGAAATATCAATAACCTAAGATATGCAGATGACACCACCCTCGTGGCAGAAACTGAAGAAGAACTAGAGAGCCTCTTGATGAAAGTGAAAGAGGAGAGTGGAAAAGTGGGCTTAAAGCTCAACATTCAGAAAATGAATATCATGCCATCTGGTCCCATCACTTCATGTCAATAGATGGGGAAACAATGGAAATAGTGACAGACTACTTTTCTGGGCACAAAAATCACTGCAGTTGGTGACTGGAGCCATGAAATTAAAAGACGCTTACTCCTTGGAAGGAAAGTTATGACCAACGTAGACAGCATATTAAAAAGCAGAGACATTCAGTTCAGTTCAGTTGCTCAGTCGTGTCCAACTCTTTGTGACCCCATGAATTGCAGCATGCCAGGCCTCTCTGTCCATCACCAACTCTGAGTTCCAAAGAATAGCAAGGAGAGATAAGAAAGCCTTCCTCAGTGATCAGTGCAAAGAAATAGAGGAAAACAACAGATTGGGGAAGACTAAAGATCTCTTCAAGAAAATTAGAGATACCAAAGGAACATTTCATGCAAAGACAGGCTCGATAAAGGACAGAAATGGTATGGACCTAACAGCAGCAGAAGATATTAAGAAGAGGTGGCAAGAATACACATAAGAACTGTACAAAAAAGATCTTCACGACCCAGATAATCACAATGGTGTGATCACTCACCTAGAGCCAGACATCCTGGAATGTGAAGTCAAGTGGGCCTTAGAAAGCATCACTATGAACAAAGCTAGTGGAGGTGATGGAATTCCAGTTGAGCTATTTAAAATCCTCAAAGGTGATGCTGTGAAAGTGCTGCACTCAATATGCCACCAAATCTGGAAAACCCAGCAGTGGCCACAGGACTGGACAAGGTTAGTTTTCGTTCGAATCCCAAAGAAAGGCAATGCATGGATCACAATAAACTGTGGAAAATTCTGAAAGAGATGGGAGTAACAGACCATCTGACCTGTCTCTTGAGAAACCTGTATGCAGGTCAGGAAGCAACAGTTAGAACTGGACATGGAACAACAGACTGGTTCCAAATAGGAAAAGGAGTACATCAAGGCTGTATATTGTCACCCTGCTTGTTTAACTTCTATGCAGAGTACATCATGAGAAATGCTGGGCTGGAAGAAACACAAGCTGGAATCTAGATTTCTGGGAGAAATATCAATAACCTCAGATATGCGGATGACACCACCCTTATGGCAGAAAGTGAAGAAGAACTAAAGAGCCTCTTGATGAAGGTGAAAGAGGAGAGTGAAAAAGTTGGCTTAAAGCTCAACGTTCAGAAAACTAAGGTCATGGCATCTGGTCCCATCACTTCATGGGAAATAGATGGGGAAACAGTGGAAACAGTGTCAGACTTTATTTTTTTGGGCTCCAGAATCACTGCAGATGGTGATTGCAGCCATGAAATTAAAAGACGCTTACTCCTTGGAAGGAAGGTTATGGCCAATCTAGACAGCATATTTAAAAGCAGAGACATTATTTTGCCAACAAAGGCCGTCTAGTCAAGGCTATGGTTTTTCCAGTGGTCATGTATGGATGTGAGAGTTGGACAGTGACATCACTTTGCCTACGAAGGTCCATCTAGTCAAAGCTATGGTTTTTCCAGTGGTCATGTATGGATGTGAGAGTTGGATTATAAAGAATGCTGAGTGCTGAAGAATTGATGCTTTTGAACTGTGGTGTTGGAGAAGACTCTTGAGAGTCCCTTGGACTGCAAGGAGATCCAACCATTCAATTTTACAGGAAATCAGTCCTAATATTCATTGGAAGGACTGATGCTGAAGCTAAAGCTCCAATACTTTGGCCACCTGATGTGAAGAGCTGACTCATTGGAAAAGACCCTGATGAGGGAAAGATTGAAGGCAGGAGGAAAAGGGAATGACAGAGTATTAGATGGTTTGATGGCATCACTGACTTGATGGACATGAGATTGAGCAAGCTCTGGGATTTGGTGATGGACAGGGAAGCCTGGCATGCTGCAGTCCATGGGGTCGCCAAGAGTCAGACATGACTGAGCAACTGAAATGAACTGAACTGATTGTTGTTCAGTCACTAAGTCATGTCCAACTATTTGTCACCCCATGGACTGCAGCACATGAAGCTTCTCTGTCCTCTACTATTGCCTGGAGTTTGTTTAAATTCATGTCCATTGAGTCAGTGATGCTATCTAACCATCTCATCCTCGGTTACCCCCTTCTCCTTTTGCCATCAATCTTTCCCAGCATCAGGGTCTTTTCTAATGAGTCGGCTCTTTGCATCAGGTGGCCAAAGTATTGAAGCTTCAGCTTCAGCATCAGTCATTCCAATGAATATTCAGGACTGATTTCCTTTAGGATATACTGGCTGGATCTCCTTGCAGTCCAAGTGACTCTCAAGAGTCTTCTCCAGCACCACGGTTTGAAAGCATCAACTATTTGGTGCTCAGCCTTTTTTATGGTCCAACTCTCACATCTGTACATGACTACTGAAAAAAACACAGCTTTGACTATACAGGTCTTTGTCAGCAAAGTGATGTCTCTGCTTTTTATATGCCATCTAGGTTTGTCATAGTTTTCTTTCAAGAAGCAAGTGATTTCTAATTTCATGGCTGTAGTCACCAAACATAGTGATTTTGGAGTCCAAGAAAAGAAAATCTGTCAGTGCTTCCATTTTTTCCCCTTCTACTTGCCATGAAGTGATGGAACCAGATGCCATGATACTAGCATTTTGAATGTTGAGTTTTAAGCCAGTTTTTTCACTCTCCTCTTTCACTTTCTCACGAGGCTCTTTAAATTCTTTTTTGCTTTCTGCCTTTAGAGTAGTTTAATCTGCATATCTGAGGTTATTGATATTTCCCCCAGTAATCTTGATTCCAGCTTGTGATTCATCCAGTCAAGCATTTCCCATGATGTACTCTGCATATAAGTTAAATAAGCAGGGTGACAATATACAGCATTGTCATGCTCCTTTCCCAATTGTGAAACAGTGTTTCTATGTAAGGTTCTAACTGTTGCTTTTTGACCCACATACAGGTTTCTTGGGAGTCAAGGAAGGTGGTCTGGTACCCCCATCTCTTTAAGAATTTTCCATAGTTTGTTGTGATCCACAGTCAAAGGTTTTAGCATAGTCAATGAAGCAGAAGTGTAGATATTTTTCTGGAACTCCCTTGCCTTCTCCATGATCCAAGGAATGTTGGCAATTTGATCTCTGTTTCCTCTGCCTCTTTGAAACCCAGCTGTACATCTGGAAGTTCTTGGTTCACATACTTCTGAAGTCTAGCTCTAAGGATTTTGAGTATCACATGCTACCTTGCTAGCATGTGAAATGAATACTATTGTCAGTTCAGTTCAGTTCAGTCGCTCAGTCGTGTCCGACTCTTTGCGACCCCATGAACAGCAGCACGCCAGGCCTCCCTGTCCATCACCAACTCCCGGAGTTTACCCAAACCCATGTCCATCAAGTCAGTGATACCATCCAACCATCTCATCCTCTGTTGTCCCCTTCTCCTCCTGCCTTCAATCTTTCCCAGCATCAGGGTCTTTTCCAATGAGTCAGTTCTTCACATCAGGTGGCCAAAGTATTGGAGTTTCAGCTTCAATATCAGTCCTTCCAATGAACACCCAGGGCTGATCTCCTTTAGGATGGACTGGTTGGATCTCCTTGCAGTCCAAGGGACTCTCAAGAGTCTTCTCCAACACCACAGTTCAAAAGCATCAATTCTTCGGCACTAAGGCTTCTTAAATTACTCCATCTTTCAGCTTCCTCAGCTGTAAAATAATGAATTACATCCTTGGATGTTTTCTAACTTTGAAATGATTTTACTCCAGATATGAGAAAGTGACAGTAGCTGTGACTTCCTAAGAGGTCTTGGTTCTTACTCTTCACTCTGTTCACACCCTCTCTCAGTACCCCACAAACAGTTCAACTCAGTATCCTTTGTTAACTTCTATTAAGCTAAACATAGTTTTTTACTTAAATGATAAATTAGTTCAGTCAGTGGTCAATTGAGGACTTTGAATTTACTAAAATATTACTTTAATCCCAGGAATCAGTAATTCTAAATCTCCAGGGAAATATGGGATTCCATTCTTCTGATTTTGGTCAGAGGACTTCCAAATACTCAGGAAAGGCAACTACAGGCATTAAAAAGAGAAATTACACATTTTAAAACCAGAAACTGGTAGGAACTTCTGAGAATCAACAGAACAGTCTTTTGGAGAAATGATAAGAACTATGAGATTAAAATGTTATTTTTTTTTAAAGCACTGTTGTGTCTTTTAGTTCATTTTGGTGAAATCCAAATCTCTAAACTCTTCACTCATTCACACATTCAACATTCACTGTATTAAGTACTAAAATTTATATTAAGTACTAGAATATGGAAGCAAGACATCCTCATTACATTAGTGAATCTTAAAACTTCTTTACTTACAGAAGGGGAGCATCTTCAGAAAAGATCAATTAGCAACTTGTCTGTTTCTATAATGAAAATATCTCCAAAATGTGTTAATAGATTTACAAAGCCATTTAAAACGGGTGCTAGTGAAAAAAGGTAGAGATGAGAGCCATTTTGCTTGTCCTGAGGAGGTATTTTCTATATTTAGAGTATTGTCAATGAATACAGACAATGTATTCATTGTCTGTAAAAATGATCTTTGGAGGGGTAGAGGTGAAGGGAGAGAATTTATGTAGACAAGCTGACAAAGGAACATTTCTTTGCAATTCTGTATTAAATTCCACTTTCTCTATTGAACTAACTGCCTTTATTAGTGAGGTCTCCACTTCATTCACTGCATCTGTACTTTGTTACGTGGCTTGGTTTCTACAGATGGTTAAGCTTTATGACACCAGCTACACCTCAGCAAAGTGTGTGTACGTTATTCCTTGACAGGGCTCCTTCTCCAAATCCCTGCCATAACGTTTGGTTGGATAAGTCATAGACATCAAAGATCCCTACCCCCACTTTTTAAAATCTCTTCCTTAAAGTTTAGTTCACAGCTAGTCCATCTCCCCTTGATCCTGCTTCTTTGATCCTATGTCGGCTCTAAATGGCCATCCAGAGTTGAGGATCTCCCAGACTGTTTTATAGTGCTATAGGGAGGTATTAGTCTCTTATCACAGAATCTTTCCCAGAGAAGTTGCCAATCCAATCATAACATTCTTTTCTTCCCCTCAAAATCTCCACCCTAGTATAGGGATCACATTGTGTATCCATTAAGAAACCATTACATAGCCTCTCTCTGAAGCTAAAGTGATGAGAGTGTGGGAAGCAATCTTTACGGAAAAGAACAAGATTATAGGAAATCCAGTATTTGAGAAAATCTTAGCCATTGCATTGTTGAACCAAACAGAGGAAAAGACAGATGCAGAGTACCCAACTTGGGTAATAAAAAGCTGCTGTCAAACTTTTACAGAAATGGGGCAATCTTAATTTTATCTTTGTCCGTATCTCCGAGACAAATATTGCTGAGCAGCAAATGATGCTAACTCTCTGTTATAAAGTCTGAATGATAAACAATTCCTGCTGGGAACATTGAGAGTACTGGGCAATTGTATTTAAAGCCCTGATACACCTGTCTGATATAAAGGAAGGGGCTATTCCAATTCAGACAAGATTCAACACAGATATGAAAGATGGAGAAATGAATGGAATAATTAATTAATTTTAAAAGAGATTTGTTCTGCTTTATTGACTATGCCAAAGCCTTTGACTTTGTGGATCACAAGAAACTGTGGAAAATTCTGAAAGAGATGGGAGTAACAGACCATCTGACCTGTCTCTTGAGAAACCTGTATGCAGGTCAGGAAGCAACAGTTAGAACTGGACATGGAACAACAGACTGGTTCCAAATAGGAAAAGGAGTACATCAAGGCTGTATATTGTCACCCTGCTTGTTTAACTTCTATGCAGAGTACATCATGAGAAATGCTGGGCTGGAAGAAACACAAGCTGGAATCAAGATTTCTGGGAGAAATATCAATAACCTCAGATATGCGGATGACACCACCCTTATGGCAGAAAGTGAGAACTAAAGAGCCTCTTGATGAAGGTGAAAGAGGAGAGTGAAAAAGTTGGCTTAAAGCTCAACGTTCAGAAAACTAAGGTCATGGCATCTGGTCCCATCACTTCATGGGAAATAGATGGGGAAACAGTGGAAACAGTGTCAGACTTTATTTTTTTGGGCTCCAGAATCACTGCTGATGGTGATTGCAGCCATGAAATTAAAAGACGCTTACTCCTTGGAAGGAAGGTTATGGCCAACCTAGATAGCATATTTAAAAGCAGAGACATTACTTTGCCAACAAAAGTCCATCTAGTCAAGGCTATGGTTTTTCCAGTGGTCATGTATGGATGTGAGAGTTGGACGGTGAAGAAAGCTGAGCGCCGAAGAATTGATGCTTTTGAACTGTGGTGTTGGAGAAGACTCTTGAGAGTCCCTTGGACTGCAAGGAGATCCAATCAATCCATCCTAAAAGAGATCAATCCTGGGTGTTCATTGGAAGGACTGATGTTGAAGCTGAAACTCCAATACTTTGGCCACCTCATGCGAAGGGTTGACTCATTGGAAAAGACCCTAATGCTGGGTAGGATTGGGGGCGGGAGGAGAAGGGGACGACAGAGGATGAGATGGTTGGATGGCATCACCGACTTGATGGACATGGGTTTGGGTAGACTCCAGGAGTTGATGATGGACAGAGAGGCCTGGCATGCTGCAATTCATGGGGTCGCAGAGTCGGACACGACTGAGCGACTGAACTGAACTGAACTGAACTGAAAAGAGATTTGATCTCTTTAATCTGTTTTAATCTCTTTAGAGATCTTCTTTGGCCACATATGCCTAAGGATTTTACCAGAGAATTAAGAATGGAAGTTCCAAAGGACTTCATTGTTTAGAGCAGGTTGTATTTATAGTTATTCTAGAGGTGAGATGGTTGGATGGCATCACCAATTCAATGGACATGAATTTGGGCAAATTCTGCCAGATGGTGAGGGACAGGGAAGCCTAGTATGCTGCAGTCTATGGGGTCTTAAAGAGTTGGACACGACTTGGCGACTGAACTACAACAACATAGTAATTTACATATTTTTTCAAGTCTTGGTGTATATTTGTTTAATTTCAAGATATTCTTACTTTTTAAAATAAAATCCCAAGTAAAATAACTCTACACTAAAGGCAATTAGGTAATCTGATAGAAACAAAGGAATGGCTAACAGTCACAAGTCCTGAATACCTGGAGAAGCAGAGCCCTCAAAGAACAGTATTT
The DNA here is from genome assembly GCA_024291935.2 of Okapia johnstoni. NCBI lineage: Eukaryota > Metazoa > Chordata > Mammalia > Artiodactyla > Giraffidae > Okapia > Okapia johnstoni. Next base: position 108,410,126 of record CM044307.1, on the reverse strand, counting down.
TAACACAACTGATTCCTGCTGAGTTGTGCAGCAACCTTTCATGGACCCTGCTATCATTTGGCCAATAGGAGTAAATTTTGTACAGTAATTTGGGTTGTCAGTGAGCTAAAATATTTATGTACCTCCATTGTCACTGAAAGGATTTCTGGTTCTCTAAACAAAACTGTAGGACAGGAATTATAAGTAGCGATAAAAATTAGCACCACTTAAGATAATCCTAAAAGAAACAGATTCAGAATATAGATTTTAAAAGTGCTTTAATTAAAATATTAACTAAATCAATAATGGAACTGAGAACTTAATGCATCCTCTAGACTTAAGGTGTATTTGTTTTCTCCTGATTTCAAATGTATGAGCCACTCTTACTCAACTCCTTAAGACCCATTTCAAATACCACCTCTTTGCTGAAGCTGTCTTTGTCCTCTCTCTGCAAATACATGCACTTTCTCCAGCTGTACTCACTGTTCTCTACATGGACTCTTAGAACACTTTGTACATAGCTCTGTCATAATTTATTATTAGAGTGAGCTGTTGTTACGTATTCCTTTCCCACTAGCTGTGAAATTATCTAAGGCATGGACAGCATTTTATTAGTATGTTTACCTCAGTGCTTAATACAGTGTCTAAAACTGAGTGGTCACTAATTAAATATGAAGTTTGGTGGAATGGTGGATCTGCAGCCAGTTACACTAAAAAGTGACCATGGATAACACTAGCAGCTGCCATAGATAACATTTGTTAGCCATAAAAATTCTACATTGTTTATTTATATTTGGTCCCTTAGATCATTCTCCACGTTTTGTCTTCAAAATTCTCTGTGGATTATGTTCAGCCAAAAGACAAAATGCCTACTGACTTAAATTAAACAGACTTCTCTTCTGTTAAGGGCTCTTTAAGCAAGTTGCAGAATTTGATACCTTTATACAGCTATGGAAATAAATTATAAAATGTAATATAAAATAGATGGTATGTCTGGATCAAACTTTTAAATTGTATTTTATGTAAAAGTGCTATGATTCATCAGGAAACAGCTCAACCACTAAGAAACAAACAAATGGAAAAAAATGTGAGCAGCTACTGAAGCACCATACATGATGGGTCATGTCCTTCAGAGTACCTGATAAAGGGTTTTAAAGGGCTTCTGACTGACGACTAAAGGAGTTCATCTTTATTACCCTTGTAAGACTAAAAGAATATATTGCTGTTAAATAGTGGCCAGCTGACAACACGGAGTCTTGAAGTCTTCTACTGACTTTATTTTGAAGTGCCCTAACTAAAGTTGCTTACAAAAACCTAGCTCACTTGTGGGAAAGTTCCAATAATCATGAACACATGGTGATCATTAGACTCACTAGAAATAAAGTTTTCCTTTTTGTGTGTGTGTTTATAACCAACTGTTTATAGCACTATTAATGTAGTGTTTTTACTGGTATTTGTTTAGATGGAAATTATGAAAATTTTGGTTAGGTACAGAGTTACTTTGGGATTTCACCGATCTTTTCAGTCTAGCCCACACACAGAAGGGAACACTATCACAGATATCCTCAGCTAATGAAAGGATTACAGTGTAGAGAAGGTACTGGCTTAGCACTGAAGTCTAATTTTAAATATCCTGTAATGTTTGGTAATTAAACAATTATTCCTACTAGGAAAACAAGGGCATCCCTCATTCACCAGCAAGATATTAAGGATAGCATCAATCTCAATCAATACCAGAAGGCGTTTTCCTTTTTTTGTTAAAATTGAGAAGCAGATTTTAAAATGTATACAGAAATGTAAGAGCCCAGCATATCCAACACAGTCATGAGAAAGGAGACTAAAGTTAGAGCATTTATATTACCTGATTTCAAAACAAAATATAAAGCTACAATTATTTGAGGGCTTCTCCGGTGGCTCAGTGGCAAGGAATCTGTCTGCCAATGCAGGAGACTCAGGTTCAATCCTTTGGTCAGGAAGATCTTCTGGAGAAGGAAATGGCAACCCACTCCAATATTCTTGACTGGGAAATCCCATGGACAGAGGAACCTGGTGGGCCACAGTTCATGCCATTGAAAAAGAGTTGGATACAACTTAAAGACTAAACAGCAACAACAATTACTTGAATAGTGTTGTACTGGCATATGGATCAACAGATAGATAAATGATAAAATAAAGAGCTTAGAAACTGACTTACACTTTCATTCAGTTTGTTGGGTTTTGACAAAGGCTCCAAAGCAATCTGTAAGAAATGAAAATCTTTTCAGCAAATGGTGCTAGAAAAAAATAGATATCCATATGAAAAGAATATACAAAACTTTAACTCACACTATTTGTAAAAATTAACTTAAGATGGATCATAAACCTAAAATGTAAAAGCTAACATTATAAAAATTTTATAAGGAGATATAACAAAATACATTTGTGACCTGGGGGTAGACAAAGATTTCTCATAAAAGGCAGTAATAACCATAAAACAAAAAATGACAGCTTAGAACTAATCAAGATAATAATTTCTACTCATAAAAATGTATCATGAAGAAAATAGACTAGATACAGAATGTGAAAAAAGTATTTGTAAAACTTATGTCTACTAAAGAACTGGTATCCTTTATTATAAACATAGATATGACCATATCAAGAGTATAATGGTTTTCTTTGCAGTTAATTGATAGGAATTTAATGAGAAACAGTAGCCAGGTCAGCCTTGGTCAAAGCAAGCTCAGGTTGTTGAGCCCACGCATAGCCCTTATCCTTGTCATCATGGCCACTTTTTCTCTCAGTTCATTGAGCAACCACTGAGGGGGTTGGGGAAAGAGGCATCTAGCCAAGAAGCAAGTGGAGAGAGCAGGTCAAGAGACAGAATTGTTTAGATTGCTTCATTTCCTCCATTAGAGTATCAAGAGCTTGAAGAACTTGTCTCACAGAGCCCTCCTGTAGTGCAGAAACACTTCCTACCCAATAACAGAGAAGCAGCCAAGCTTGCTGATACTCAAAGGCAGAAGGGAGAAATGACACAGGGAAAGGAAAACAAACAAAAAGTCATTTTTCTGGTCCCAGAGGAGAAGAGGAGGAGACAGCAAGAAAGAAAGGTAAGCACGAGCTGAGTGTATGAACACCTCCTCTGGTCCTCCACCTTCTGACTTAGTTTAAGAAAGAGGATTAGGTGATTTAGAAAAGTGAAGGCAAGATGGGGGTGGGGAGAGGATAGTGTGGCTGTTTCTCAATCTCTTAAGTTACAGAAAGAATTTACCTTGTGTAATGCTCTTGTAGGAAATGTGTAATGCTCTTGTGGGAAATGGCAACCCACTCTGGTATTTTGCCCAGAGAATTCCATGGACAGAGGAGCCTGGTGGGCTATAGTCCATGGGGTCGCAAAGAGTCATACACGACTGAGTCACTAACACTTTGATGGGCTTCTCTGGTGGCTTAGTGGTAAAGAATCTGCCTGCAATGCAGGAGACTCAAGAGATGCAAATTCAATCCCTGGGTTGGGAAAATCCTCTGGAGGAGGGCATGGCAACCCATTCCAGTATTCTTGCCTGGAGAATCCCATAGAGAAGCCTGAAAGCTACAGTTCAGAGGGTCGCAAAGTGTCAGACATGAAGTGACTTAGCACAATCCCCTTGTACTACTCTGGGGCTGGGCCATACTTACTTGATGTTCTATGAGGTAGGTGAGAGAGGGGTCTTAGGAATTAACTTTCTCAAACCTTGCGACCTTAAGTGACATGGGTGAACATTGACAGAGGGCTTGCCATGGAGCCAGTTGGAAGCAGCACAGTGAATCCTGGCAGAGGCTTAGGGTTGAGAGACAGAGGACGTGGAAGCACCTCTTGAGTCTGCAGCCAGAAGGAGATGAAGTCAGCTAGGCAATGCCATTCAAAATCTGGGCAAGACAAGAGGTGCCAATTTACAAGTTATAATATATTAGTTACAGACCAGAATTGGAGACTGCTCTGAGACCAAAGGTAGCCAGGCATGCCCCACAGCTATTCTAAGTCTTCCTTTTCAACACAATCTTGGTAATTCCTTACACTTTTCCTTGGTTAGAATACTTGTTTCCTGAATCCCGTATTTGTTTTCATCCTCAAAATTTTCTGGAGCCTAGTAGTTTCTTGAAGAGGCATGTTTGGGAGGAAAAGTTTCTGAGAAATTGGGCATCTGAAAATGTATTTATTATATACTTATCCCTCAATTAACAGTTTTAGTTTATTTCTGAAGACCCTGTTGCTAAGTAAACAGTTGTTAAATGAAAAACTAGTCCCATTAATTTAATGGGGAAAGCAATGATACATTCTTTTCCAATCCAAAATACACATATTATTTTCACAGATAGAAAACTATATCAATTGAGCAATAAAAATGTTTCAGTTCAGTTGCTCAGTCATGTCCAACTCTTTGCGATCCCATGAACCCCTGCACGCTAGGCCTCCCTGTCCATCACCAACTCTCGGAGTTTACCTAAACTCGTGTCCATTGAGTCGGTGATGCCATCCAACCATCTCATCCTCTGTCGTCCCCTTCTCCTCCTGCCTTCAATCTTTCCCAGCATCAGGGTCTTTTCCAATGAGTCAGTTCTTCACATCAGGTGGCCAAACTATTGGAGTTTCAGCTTCAATATCAGTCCTTCCAATGAACACTCAGGACTGATCTTTAGGATGGACTGGTTGGATCTCCTTTCACTCCAAGGGACTCTCAAGAGTCTTCTCCAACACCACAGTTCAAAAGCATCAATTCTTCGGCGCTCAGCTTTCTTTATAGTTCAACTCTCACATCCATACACAACTACTGGAAAAACCATAACTTTGACTAGACGGACCTTTGATGGTAAAGTAATGTCTCTGCTTTATAATATGCTGTCTAGGTTGGTCATAAATTTTCTTCCAAGGAGTAGGCGTCTTTTAATTTCATGGCTGCAGTCACCATCTGCAGTGATTTTGGAGCCCCACAAAATAAAGTCTGTCACTGTTTCCACTGTTTCCCCATCTATTTCCCATGAAGTAATGGGACCAGATGCCATGATCTTAGTTTTCTGAATGTTGAGCTTTAAATCAACTTTTTCACTCTCCTCTTTCACTTTCATCAAGAGGCTCTTTAGTTCTTCTTCACTTTCTGCCATGAGGGTGGTGTCATCTGCATATCTGAGGTTATTGATATTTCTCCTGGCAATCCTGATTCCAGCTTGTGCTTCATCCAGCCCAGCATTTCTCATGATGTACTCTGCATATAAGTTAAATAAGCAGGGTGACAATATACATATATTTATATAAAATGCTTATATAAAAATATAAAAAAAGTTTATATAACTAAATATAATAATTTTAAAGTGAATAAATGCAAAATGTAATGTAATAAACTTTTATTGTGCTCACCAAGGCATGAAAAGTAGATTTGACAGTGGGTGGTGGCTGGTGGAAGAAAGTACAAGGAAGCAATTCTTTGAGACTTTGGTAAAATAAAGCTAGTATAACAGCACTTTAATACATAAACATAATATAACATAATATACATGCTCTGAAGGGTCATAGAAAAGCTCCTCTTTGTCCTTCTTGGCTGTTTATTTATATTTAAGAATGAAGCCCTAAAATGCTGACAGGGGTGAGATGTGTTGGTTGGAGGATTATGACCATGTGGTGATTGTAGATGCTTGTTTTAGGATCCTCAAACTATAGAATCTGTGGCACTTTTAGACTGGTTTGCTTCCTCAGAAAGTACTCCTCCAATCTTTGACTAAGGAATGCATATGATAAATGGCATAGGCTTAGCTGTCAGTATTATTTAAGTTAAATATAGGAAGAGGGTTGGGATCTCATAGTTCACTCTGTATTCTTTCAATTAATCATCAAGTCTTTAGTATATGTCTCTAAATATAGTGGCAGTTGGATTCCATTTCTCCAGAAAACAAATTTCTTTTTAAATACCAGGATGCAGGAAGGTAGACACTAGCAAAAGGTAAGGATGGAATCAAGATGCCTAACTGCCTCTTAAAGAGACTTTCAATCTTTCTGTTTTCCTGGGTAACTAATGTCTATGATTCCCGAATCTTTATGGTGCTATGACACTTCTCTTGTGTCATGTGACATCTCTCTTTAAAAAAAAAAATCTGTTTTTTCTTCTTTGATTAAATCAGTTACCAATTCATCCATCAGATTTCCATCTTCAAAAATTTGTTGATGTATATTTTATGTCCCATTATCTCCCATTCCTTTTGCCCCTTCTAATTCACACATTGTTATTCCTTTATAGTAGTTTTGGAAACAGAGAGGGCAAACATGAATTCATCTGTAATCCTTAAGAAGAAATTTCTTTCTCACTCTTTTTCTCAGACTCAGTATAAATTTGCTCATATCAAATGACTTTAATTTAAAATTTCAGTAAAGACTGGACAGTAAATGTGACAGACTAAAGTGACAAAAAATTAGAACATAAGAAGTGTTCTAGTTGACCTGAAAGTGAAATTTGGAATAACATGTTATTAGGAGTTCCATTATTATTAAATAATACCACACTGATTAACATGTAGAAGGAAAAACTTCAGATCCAAGTAAGTAAAAAAAAGTGAAAGTCACTCAGTCATGTCTGACTCTTTGCAACCCCATGGACTGTAGCCCACCAGGCTCCATTGTCCATGGAATTCTTCAGGCAAGAATACTAGAGTGGGTAGCCATTCTCTTTTCCAGGGGATCGTCCCAACCCAAGGACTGAACCTGGGTATCCTGCATTCAATTTGGGCTCTGCCATTTATTAGCTGTGGGATCTAGAGAAAGTTGCCTTGGTTTCCTCCTTTATAAAGTGAGACTAACTAATGCCTTCTTGATAAGTTTTTTTTTGATAATATCAAATGCTTAACTGAATACCTCACTCAAAAACAGTGCTCTATGGTAGGTTATTAAATTTGGCTACCCATCACAATATTTTGTGCTCCTGAAGAGTTTTACATTTTATAGTAACATTATTCTCATTGTTTTATAAAGGATATATATGGTATCTACAGTATATACACACTATGTAGTATGAGTATATTATGTAGTATACAGTACAAGTGAGCAATTTGAAGAGGTACTAGCAACAAGAAACATAAAGAAGGACTGGAATCTAAAGTTTCACCTTTGACGCCACTTTTTCCTATCCTACTTTACGTGCCAACCACATTGTAACGACATTTCTATAGTGCTAGCTGACCTATGCCAAAAGAAAAAAACACAATAAAATTCATAGTTGAGATACACTTTTGAGTGCTATGAAGTGCTGATGTTATAAATTGACAATTCACTTGGCTTTTCCATTGACTGTATTCTCTTAATCTATGTGATCTTCTTTGGGCTTTTAGCCTAAGGATATCTTAATAACTACAGGCAAACTTCCACAAGAATCCTTGACCAGGAATGACATGTGTAGTATCATGTTCAGGTATTTGCTTGAGGTCCCTATGGGTATCAAATCTAGCAAAGAAACCCTGGAACAATACACCTGCTGGTCCTTCATTAAAATCAACCATGCTGAAGTTCTAAATCTAAAACTTGAACACCAAAAGGAAAATTATAAATATTAAAACCACCTTTTATCATTATCCAAACCAGTTAAATTCCCTTTAATCCAAGGAATAGACCTGTAGTATCTATACCTGACTATCTATACCATCATGGAGTTACTAATAATTCTCTCATGCAAAACCATTTTTTAAAAGTAGGTTTCTCTTTTTCTTTTTAAATTAACTTAAATTAATTTTGGGCTGTGTTCGGTCTTTGTTACTGCATGGGCTTTTCTCTAGTTGAAGTGAGTCAGGTCTACTCTGTAGTGCAGGCTTCTCATTGCAGTGGCTTCTCTTATTTCAGGCTTCAAGGGTGAAGCTTCATCCTGAAGTCTAGGGTGCCCAGGCTTCAGTAGTTGTGGGTGTGGGCTCAGCAGTTGCAGTTCTTGGACTCTAGAATGCTGCTCAATACTAATAGCTATGGCACACGAGCTTGGTTGCTCCACGGCATAGGATCTTTCTGGACCAGGGATCAAACCCATGTCTCCTGTACTAGTACACAGATTCTTTACCACTGAGCCACGAGGGAGACCCCCCTCAAAACCTTTAAAAAAAACAAAAACTCTAGGTTGAGCATGGCAACAGACAGGATTAAAATGTTAAAATATTTTTTTCAAATAAATTATACTGAAAATTTCAGTGACAGGAAGAGAGAGGAGCTCTGCACATGCATGAAACGCTACCTAAATTAATAATATTGTATGCAAACACAAGCACTTTTTGTCCTATTTTAACAACTTTCAACAGTTTGATTCATCCATACTTATTCTTTTGACACCTTCAATTAATACCCAGATTTACAGCATGAAAATTTCTTCTAGGCATACAGAAAACTTCTTTTGTCTACTCGAATTCAGGGAAATAGATTTTCCACCTCATTATCTTTAATTATATAGTTTGTCTTCTCAGTTATTTGCAGGGAGAAAATGATTACAAGGCAGTTATTTATATGAGAGCCTTTAAAGACTTCAAGGAAAGGGATCCGGTTTGAGACTGAGTTTAGTATCTTTTAAGGCCAGAAATAGACTGAAGATTTTTTTTTTGTAGCACAGTAAATTATAATTTTTAAAATTTCATATGTGAAAACTAAATTGGCATCTTATAGATTTGGGGGCCCAGTATAAACACATGAATTTTTCAAAAATGGAGAATTTTCTTGGCTGTGATGAGAGAGATGCAACAGACAGGAGGATCAGTGAAATGCAACATGGGAAGGACTTAACAACAACATGACTGGCTTTGGGGATGGAGGAAGGGGAGCACAAGTCAAGGAATGAGGTGACCTCTAAAATCTGGAAAAACAAATAGATGAATTCTCCTCTAGAATCTCCAGACAGGAACATAGCTCTGCCAACACCTTGATTTTAGCCCAGTGAGACATAGGCTTCTGTTTGATTTCTGACCCACAGAACTGCAAGACAATAAATTTCTGTAGTTTTATGTTATTACGTTGGTGGCAAAATGTTATGACAGCAATAGAAAACTAACAATCTTTAATACATTGTATAATCTATGCACTTCTTTAGTGTTCCAACTGTGTTAGAATAGAAATTGTCTTGGTAAAAAATTTTCAATACCAGAAATCATAAATAATTAAACATTTTCAAAATATGACAGATCTAGGAGTCAATAACTTTATACACAAAGTCTTTGCTCACAAGGCATACAGCTATCTTCATGACAAGTAAGTTCTAAAACTCAAAAGTAACTAAGTTCTGGGGAGTACAGCTTGTACAGCTTGAAGACTATAGTTAAAAGTATATTGCATACTTGAAAGTTGCTGAGAGTAGATTTTAAAAGTTCTCATGACAAGAAAAATTTGTAACTATGTGAACTGATGGATGTTAACTAAATTCATTGTGGTAATCATTTCACAACATATTCAGATATCAAATCATTATATTGTACATCTTTGTTGTTGCTGTAGTTCAGTCACCAACTTGTGCCCAACTCTTTGCGACCCCATGAACTTCAGCACATCAGGCTTCCCTGTCCTTCACTATCTCCCAGAGTTCGCTCAAACTCATGTTCATTGAATCAACGATGTCATCCAATTAAAATGTCCATCCTCTGTACTCCCCCTTCTCCTGCCCTCAATCTTTCCCAGCATCAGGGTCTTTTCTAATGAGTCAGCTCTTCACATCAGGTGGCCAAAGTATTGGAGCTTCAGCTTCAGCATCAGTCCTTCCAATGAAATTCAGGGTTGGTTTCCTTTAGGGTTGACTGGTTTGATCTGCTTGTTTTCCAAGGGACTGTGAAAGGTCTTCTCCAGCACCACAATTCAAAAGCATCAGTTTTTCAGAGCTCAACCTTTTTTATGTTCTTGCTCTCACATCCATACATGTGAAAAACCATAGCTTTGATTACACAGACCTTTGTCGGCAAAGTGATGTCTCTGCTTTTTAATATGCTGTCTAGGTTTGTCACAGCTTTTCTTCCAAGGAGCAAGTGTAGTTTAACTGTATATCTTAAACTAATACAATGTTATATGTCCATTATATTTCAATAAACCTGGAAAATATAAAAATTCAAAAGAAAAAGTGCTTTCATAATGCCAAAGAATTAATCTTATATAAATTGTAAAATAATATGTAATATCTCTTGTCGCAAAGGAACTACTAGATTAATTTCTTTTACTAATTCTAAGATTCTATACTAGTCATGGCTAAGTCCCAAGTGATGAGATATTTTTTTCAAGGTTTAAATAAATGATTTAATTAAAGCTGTTTGTGACATGTAGTAGATACATCTCAATTCCAGGACTTTTGTGTATGAATAAAACCAAATATCAAGATTCACAGATGTTGAAGAAACCCATCAACATCTGGAAATTAAAATCATGGGTAGAGATAGTATAATGACAACAAAGGAATGAAGAATTAATCTACTGGGAATGTTTGCTTTCTGGTAACTAAAGGCAACTTTCCTCCAAAGTGAGAAATGTTTTGAATTAAATACAAAAACAGAATAGAACAAAACAACCTAACATAACCAAAATGAAACACCTGTAAACTTAATAAACAATATTTTTATAATAATATTACACTTGTTAGCATACTTAATTAGAACTCCAGAATAGGGCACCAAGCATATTCAGATCTCCATTGTACCAGAGCACTCTGCTAGGTATTGTGGTTGATTTAGAAAATCTAGTCTCCGACGTTAAGGAAGGAGTCAAGATAAGAGCAAGCAAAATGACAGAGAATTACTACATGGCTATTATTAAGAAGTATATGATATTAAAATGATGTAGAATACTGATAAGAGTAAAACAAGAGACAGGGAAGACAAGAGATAGGCCACCATATCCAGAAGTTAATTGGGTTGCCAGGTGCATGATGCAAATGGATATGTGCTGAGAAAGCCACTTTTAAAGAAAAAATATTTTCCCTGCCAGCACTCTGCATACATGTGTGTGTGCTAATTCACTTCAGTCATGTCCAACTATTTGCGACCCTCTGAACTGTAGACTGCCAAGCTTCTTTGTCTTTGGGGGATTCACCAGGCAAGAATCCTGGAGTGGGCTGTCATGCCCTCCTTCAAGGGATCTTCTCGACACAGGGATTGAACCCACGTCTCTTAGGTCTCCTTATTTGTAAGCAGGTTCTTTACCTAAAGCACCACCTGGGAAGCCCTTCCAGCCCTCTAAGATGACTTAAACCTTTACCATGATTCTGACCCATTAGCTATTCATTTAACCAGAACATACTTATTGAATACCACACACCAAGTTGCATGGGTGCCAGTGCAAGTATTTCCTTTTCTTCCTCATTTCTTTCAGTTTTGGGTCATTTTAAAGATGATTGTTTCCTGGAAAAGTAACATAGAAAGACATTAACAGATGCTAACACAAAATTATTACTTGTAAGTTCCTTTCCTTCCTCATCTCTAACTTCACTGAAGAATTAAAATCAGCTTTTAGGTATGTTCCAACTATCCATTTTCTATGTTATTGCTCGAGATAGTCTAAAATCATAACTCTCATCGTATTCTCATATTTACTATTAAGTGATCCATTATTCAGGCCATAAAAGGCCCCTTATAGCTGAAGTGAAACTAAGAAAAGTTTTAGACAGTGCCGGAGAAGAATTCAGGAAACGACTAGCATTCGATCACTTTTATGATTCTGGTAAAAGAGATAATAGGTAATAACACAAAGGATAATGAGTGGATGAACATATTTTCTAAAGGTATCAGTTTTGGTAAAGAAAGATAAGAGTTTAGTATTTGATATTAGCATGATTGATCTACAGAAAATTATTGAGAGTTTGGAACTTAGGGTAAACATTTAGAAATTAATCTATATAAAGCTGATAGTTCATCATGAGAAAGGAGGAGTTTCTGAAATAATAAATGTTAAGGGAAAGGAGGAAAGACTAAGACATTAATTCCTGAGAATTCCTAAAGTATTGTAGGGGAAAAAAGGAATCATAGAAAGAGTATTCAAGGAAAAAATGATAGAAGAAATGAATGCTATAAATTTTGCATTAGGGCTTAAAAATTCTATTTCATTTGCAGTTAGAGAGTTTATGTATGGGATGTTGTAACTAAAATAAAGTGTTCTGTGAAATTCTTTCTGATTCTCTTTTGGGTCAGATAGATTTTGATATTAAGCAGGCTAAATGGTTCCAATTCTTCTTTTCTGAGAATTAAATAAACCAGAGCAGCTTTTTGGACTGTTTATAAAAGAAGAAAATGAGCTGCCAAGATACAGTTAATAATATTGTATATCTTTGAATTTGTCATGGAGGAACTTTTAACAAGCCTTAGCATGACATCTTATTTTGGCATAATCCAGCCAGATAACTTCCCAAATTTCTTATTCTTAAAACAGCTCATTAGTGTAAGCTGGTAGCCAAGATACAGCAATAGCACAGAAATATTGCTTATTCAGCCACAGAGTTGCTTTAAGTGATTTTACCTACTGACTCATTAAAATGAACTATGATAATCCAGTCTTTTTATTTACAATGAGTAGCTAAAGGCTAAAGGTGTTTTAGCCTCATGACTATACATAGAATTGACTACAAAAACAAAACAAAACAATCATTTTGTGATGTTATCCATAAACTCTGCAAGAAAAGACAGGAATCAAGGAATGAAAAAGCAAAAGAATAAAGTTTATATAGTCCTGCAACTCTTAATTTCCCATTATCAAAGTGTTTCAGAGGTTGGTATGCCCAGGGAGGGCATATACTGCCACCCTCTTGGCTGTTGCTCACTGTCATTGATCACTCTCCTCCTTTCTGCTGAACAGGGATGAACCAGTGTAGGATTCTAGGCAGCCACTATTAACTGATCTGAGCTAGCATACTACTTGAAAACAAATTGTCATGCTCACAACATTCAAAAGTTATCCAGGAAAAGACTGAAAGTGATATAGTTCAGTTCAGTCACTCAGTCGTATCCGATTCTTTGTGATCCCAAGGACTGCAGCATGCCAGGCCTCCCTGTCCATCACCAACTCCTGGAGTTTATTCAAACTCATGTCCAATGAGTCGGTGATGCCATCCAACCATCTCATCCTCTATCATCCTCTTCTCCTCCCACCCCAATCTTTCCCAGCATCAGGGTCTTTGCAAATGAGTCAGTTCTTCACATCAGGTGGCCAAAGTATTGGAGTTTCAGCTTCAACATCAGTCCTTCCAATGAACACCCAGGACTGATCTCCTTTAGGATGGACTGGCTGGATCTCCTTGCAGTCCAAGGGACTCTCAAGAGTCTTCTTCAACAACACAGTTCAAAAGCATTAATTCTTCACCTTTCTGCTTTCTTTATAGTCCAACTCTCACATCCATACATGACCACTGGAAAAACCATAGCCTTGACTAGATGGACCTTTGCTGGCAAAGTAATGTCTCTGCTTTTTAATATGTTGTCTAGGTTGGTCATAACTTTTCTTCCAAGGAGTAGGTAGTAGTAGTCTTTTAATTTCATGGCTGCAGTCACCATCTGCAGTGATTTTGGAGTCCCCCAAAATAAGGTCTGTCACTGTTTCCATTGTTTCCCCATCTATTTGCCATGAAGTGATGATCATAGTTTCATGAATCCTTAATCAAGAAGGGCACACTATTATCTCTCTTGTCTATCTATCATCTAGTCATTCACCCATCCTTCAATCAATCTTTTTGTTCATATCCCCTTAGCAGAGGCTCCTGTGAGTTATTGCTTTAGAAAGAGCTTAAAATTGTCATTTTGAGTTTCACTCAAATTATTAATTATATTGCATGAACTCCATTTAGATGTGAAGAATTCCTAATTACACTTGTGATGGTCTTATATTGGCTTTATTGTGATTTTTTTTTTTAGAGAAATCTCTGCTTTATTTAATCTAATCTGCAGCATGATCTAGGGCCAACTCTTTCAATTCCTAAGACATAAGAAAAGCACAGCTGCCATGTATGCGCTTGTATTTACCTGGAATGTTGCAAACGTGATTTGCAGTAACAGGAGCTAGGAAGACAATAGGCAAGTCACTTAAAAATATGCCATGAGAGCAAAGCTAAGTGATCACTTACTCTTCTTAGTAGAGAAAGAAAGCCTTGATAGAAGAGGTGATGTTTTCCAGAAAAATAAGGTTAGAGGTCCTTCAGCGGAAGGGGGGAAAAGGGGGGGCTTGATAGTTGTCAGAAGTATTCAGAGGACCCATGGGATACAGAGGTGAATAATGAAATCAATCTCATATGTAACACCAGATGTGAAATAACTTTAGGTCCCAAGATAAATTGTTTGGAATTTTTTGCCGTAAATGAGTCAGTAGAGATTTGATAAACTGGGTAGAAGTACATAATCAGACTTGGAGTGGAAGTGAGAATAACCTTATTCTTTTATCCAATTTGGTTCTTCTTCTTTAATTCTTATCAGAAAAGAATATTTATGTTTAAAATTATAAATATAGATAGGTATAATAAAATCACAGAAAATAAAAATCAACTACAATCCCATCCACTCAGAGATGAATCTCTGTTAAATTTTTGTTAGCTAATATAAAGTACTTTTCCCTTTGAATTAGGATAAATATAAATATCCATGTGATACATTTAATAGTAATCATATTATTAAATATAATTATATATTTTAAATATAATCATATTTATATTTAAATATAATTGTCTTGTAATGAACCTTATTATACATAGCTTTTTTTAGTCTACTTTTGTCCACCTAATACTATACTGTAAACATCTTACCACTAAAGTAACATTATTTTCAATTTTTCAATACCATAAACAATACTGAAATGGTGGTTCTCTGTATTTATATTCTTATATATCTATTTCTCTAGGACTAATTCACAGAAATGAAACTGGTGGATCAAAGAGCATGCATATTTTAAACCTCATGCTCCCATTTTATATTTATTCCCTCTAAAAAGCTGTATACATTTACATTTCTAATAGCATTTATGGGAATGTATGTTCCTCCCATGTCTGCTGTATCTGGTGTTAACATTTCTTAAACACTTGCTCATTTTATTGGGAGGAAAGCCTCACTGTAATTGTTCTTGATACTTGTTGATTGTTCCTGATGTTAAACATTTTTAATATTTGTTTTGCCTTTTAGGGGCATATTATCTATTCATTTTCTACTGGAGGGATTACTACTTTCTTTTTTATTTGCAAGAGTGTTTTAAGTATGCAAGTAAATTTTCAACTTTATATAATGTATAAATGTATAATATGTAAACATATTATGCAC
Source organism: Okapia johnstoni (assembly GCA_024291935.2). Lineage (NCBI taxonomy): Eukaryota > Metazoa > Chordata > Mammalia > Artiodactyla > Giraffidae > Okapia > Okapia johnstoni. Next base: position 108,394,919 of record CM044307.1, on the reverse strand, counting down.
TATATATGTTTCAAATATTCTTCCACATTTAATTTTTATTTATGATGTTCTTAAAGCACGAAATTTTAACTTTTGGATAATTTTTTAACTTAGTGACTTTATAATCTCTGAAATTAGTTTTGATAAATGATGTGACAGGGGTTTTAAACATTAATCCCAAAACCATATATTTAAAAATTAGTTTTTCTTATGAAACTTAAATGCCCCCTTTATCACATTTTAGATTATTAAAGTCAGTTTCACAGAGAGTATAAACACATAGGATTTGTCATCACAGAAAGTCAACTTTTACCATTTTGACCTCTTTAAATCTTAGCTTCCATGAGAGGGAAAGATGAAAACAGCAAAATAGCAACAGCTTATTACGTTAAATTAGATAATGCTGTAAAATACTTAGCACAGTGCTTGGCTTACAATAAACATCAGTAATTCATAGTAATGTTACTTTTATATTAGAGTATGGTTTTTGATTTTTTATCCTCTTCATTGTTGGTGTATCTATTTTTGCATCAGTGTCATGGTTTTGATTATTTTGTTGTATTAAGTCAAGTCCTTTCTAACATCTAGTAGAGCAATCTTATCCAACCACTCAAAACTATTTGTTGAATGCCTTCTATTTGCCTCAAAAAACTAGGATATGAAGGTATATGGTTTAGCAAATGAGCCCTGGTCTCTGATCAATTAGCCTTCAATCACTTCTTTGTGAGGATTTGACCAATTTATCACGATAAAAGTTTTTAAAATACTCTGTACTTTTAATTTGGTTTTGAAGACATCTTTGTCCAATAGCAACATAACTTTAGCAACATATCATTCAAGCTAGTTTATATCTACTGATGGTTAGTTTCATCCATTTTAACATTGAATTTATTAACTGCAGTAGCAAAGAATAATTTTTTATAACCTTATGACAATACTCTTGAATATATCTTACAAGATTAGAATACTGTCCTCTTCTTGAGTAAATCATGTTAGATATTAACAAAAATAACACTTTAATTATTTTACTTGACATACTACATAGCAGATGTGTTTGCTGGTAGATTTTTGAAAAGATGAATTGAACATTTGTATTTGTTAACATTTACACTGTATTGTCCAGGAGAGACAAATATAAGCAGAGAAAATGCATCATGTTTGAAAAGGAAGGGACTCGGAAAGAAACAGGTCTGGATTTTGAACCCCTTTTCTATTCATTCCCAAGGTGTTTAAGATAAAATTACTGTAAATTTCTTACTGTTGTTACAACAAATTACCACAAAAACTTCATGGTTTAAAACAAATAAACGTATTCTTTCACAGTTTTGGAGGTCAAAAGTCTAAAAGCAAGGTGTTTCTAGGGCTATATAACTTCTGGATGTTTCTGGGAAGAATCTCTTTCCTTGCACATTCCAGTTTCTAAAGGCTGCCTGCTCGTGGTCCCTTCCTCCATTCAAAGCCCACCACAACAACCTCTTGCATTGTTAATCTCATTTCTGCTTCTGACATGCTTGTCTCCCTCTCATAAGGACAAGTGATTATATTGCATCCATCCAGATAAATTAGGTTAATCTCCCACCTAAAGATGCTTAATCACATCTATAAAAGCCCTCTTGACCATATAAAGTGACATCTTTATACATTCCAGGGATTAGGATATGGGCATCTTTTGGGTACCATTACTCAGCCTACCATAATCACTATAGTAGGGAATTCATAACTAATTGGAGAAGACATGCAGCTGATCCACATGCTTATTTACTTATATTTAACCTGCTACTTTCATAAAAAACAGTTCTTTGTGTGGATACACATTTGGGCAAGTACAAGTTCCTTGAATCCTATGTGTCCTTCACCAGTAAAATGGAACTAATGCCTACTTACTCAGAGATGTACTGAGAACTAAATGACATAGTGTATAAAGAGCTATTCCCATTCTATCATGTAAGAGTATGTGGGTATTGTGCTAAAAAGTGACTCTTGAGGGCAAAAGGGATAAACTCGGTGCTTTTGCTGCATGTTTGTTGTACACTGAAATTTCATTCCAGTCACACTGAAATTACTTGAATTAACTTGCATGCGTGGAGAGAAGGATAAATAATGTTAATAATATATGCCATTCCACCTATCATTCTACCCAATGGGCACATGAAAGAGTGACTATAGACTACTTGATTCTGCTCTTATGTAGGTTCTATTTTCTCATGTCTTCCATAGCATGAGTCTTCCGGTATCAACTGTTTAAATGTATGTACTCTTTCAGATATTACTGCAGTTATTCATTAAATGTTTGTTCTTACACTATGAAGTAAATCTGAAGTTTAACACAATACCTAACATGTAGTCAGTGTTCAATGTATGACAAGCATTATTATTATGCAAATAAATACTTGTTTAAAAAAGAAAGTGCTCACCAATAAACTGGCAACATGTAAGGAGAGAGAATAGACTAGTGGAAAGAACAAATTTTAAAGTCAGATACATCTGAGTTCAAATCCTAAATTTTCCACTAGCTATTTCTTTGGATATTTTACTTAACCTCTCTAAACCTCAATTCTATCATTTTAAAAAGAGAAATCGTAATCTGATCTTTTTAGATGTGAGGATCAAATGAGTAATGTATTTAGATGCCTAGAATAGTTTCTGTCAGTAAATGGTAATTATTATAACCTAAATAAATATTTTCTTAATTTAAATATATTTAGCAAACAACTTTATGAATAACAAATATAGCTATCATAGATGGAAAAAACAGATTTATATTCCATCTAATCACCTAGATTTCTGAAGTATATGAATTTAAAGGATCTATGGCCCATTAATAGTTATTACTAAGTGGATTTTGAGTACTTGTACTGATGAGGCTATTTAAGGTCACATGCACAATCATTAATGTACCTTCAATGAAGGGGTTTACGAGAATACAAACAAGTACTAGTAGCACATTTCTTAATGTTAGCAACAGCACAGTCAACCCACGCTCTAGATCTTCTGAGACGGGGATATGCAATAGGCTCTACCGATAAGGGATTTGGTGTTCCTCTCTTCAATAACTATGGCTTGATTGACTCAACTTCTCTATTTTCACAAAACATTTAATTTGGAAACTACTCAAGCCACCACAAAGGTGGTTTACTGAATCACCTTAAAATTATCTCTGATTCACAACAGCCAAGACATGGAAGCAACCTAAATATCCATTGACACATGAATGGGTAAAGAAGATGTGGTACATATATACAATGGAATACTACTCAGCCATAAAAAGAATGAAATAATGTCAATGTCCAATCCCTAAACTGTCTGTAAGCCTCAAGGCATCAGTAGGGACTGCTTGTTCCTTTCCCACTTGCTGCTACGTGGAATCTTGGGCCTACATTTCTATGTCTCATCATTCCAGCTATGCCTTAAAGTAGCAAGTAAAATGTTGTCTACCTCACAGGCCCTATCCTTTGACCTACATCTCAGTCATCTCTGGCTCCTCAAGATTTTCAAAGATTTTCTTCTCAGGAGTGTTCCTACATGGGATCCCACATATAAACTAACATGGAAGGAGGATGACTAAGGACAAAGGAATAACAATCAAAAGAAACACACCAAAAAGAAGAGAGCACTGTGCAGAGGAGAGAATTATTACAAGAACATACTTTACAGGATCATAATATGGTTACCTGAGTCCATGAAATCTTCACAACCTCCCACAGTTACCCTTGTATATTCTGACCCTAGGGACATATATTCTAGGAAGGCAGTGTCCTAAGCTGCGGGCTCTGAAGACTTAGCCTGCATGGTAATTAATTTACTTTTTTCATTTTTAATAATTCTCTAGCCTATAATCAAGTGTTTTCTCCTTTACAGATTTTTATACTTATGCACTCTTCAAATTTTCACTGTGTCTGGTGTTCAGTTTTATTTGAAAAGAAATGTAAAGAATTTTTGGAACCCATGTAGACTTATGAAAGAAGAGTTTTTAGGCAGAGAGAATGGGAAGTGTAAAGGCCCTGGGGTGGGAGTTCAGCAAGAAGGCTGGCTGAGATGGAATGAAACGGGTGAGGTGGAGAGCGACAAGAGATTAAGCCAGGAGGGTCATGTAGGACTTTTAAAAGCACATTAATCAGACTTTTTTTTTTTTTTGCAGATTTTTGAAAGAGGATACAAAACTCAGAAAATGTGAAGAACAATTCCTGTATTCCCACCTGTTGAGCAATTTTACCAGTTCCAATCTGTCTTTAATGTCAGACTGACTTTGGAAAAACATGTTACTTTGAAAAAGGTTTTTCTTGGATTACAAAGCATTGAAAATATATTTAAATATTTAAAAAACTATCAGTGGATTTTATTTAATTTTGTGTAATTAAATCCAATGCAATGGGTTTAAGAACAAAATGAAAATAATTACTTCATGTGTCTAAAAAATTCAATTTCTGGCTTCTACTGCATCTTGACTGGGGACCGAATGATGTCACCTGGACCCAAATTCTGTTTGCTTCTGTTCATTCATTGTGCTCCTTTACTGTCAGATTTCATGCCCTTCATGCTCTAACTCCAGACTTAGATGGTCTCTCAATCAAAACTAATGGAAAAGAGGAAGAGATTTTGGGAAGTTCCAGCATCTTACTAATTTTGACACATACAATTCCTGAACTTATGGCTACAAACGGCAATGGTCCAAGGGATGAAATGTACTTATTTCTTTCAGGGTGGCTCAATTTCTCCCCTCCAGCAGAGCATCCCTGAATGAATCTCCAAATGGCAGTACTAGAAATAGAGTGAATTGATGTTGAACAGCAAACACAACCAAGGAAATGTCCAATCTTTTGTCTAGTCCATATTCCAAAAGCCCTGCCTACATAATAAATCTATGCTATGTCCCATCAAAAACACACTCTCCTCTACCCTCCCAAAGTCTTAATAATAACACTTAACAGTCCCATTCATTTACAGCTACAGCTAGAAGTCAAAAATATGTTTAGTGCATAGTCTTCTCAATCAGACTTCTGATTCTTTTGTGTCCAGAGAACTAATGCTAAATAGTACATTTCATGAATCCCTAAACATCTAAAACACACTTTTTCCAATAGGCTGTCATTGGAGAAGGGGAACAACAAAAAGCAGTTTCTGGTACATAACTTACATTGCATCTTATCTGAAGGATAAGGTAAGGACACCTCAGTCTAGAAGTGAAATGCAGTTTCTTGGTCAACCAGTCTGGCTGTTATAGATCTGCTCTCTGGAAGGATCTTTGTTCCATTGTTGAGGAGAAAATGGTTAATCACAGGTCAATAAACCACTTCTCCCCTAGTGGAGATTAACAGGAAAAAATGATTTTCACCAGATCTCCTTACACACAAGGACCTACCTATATAATGTTTTAGTAGGATATTTCTGATCCATCTGTTTTTCTTATTGTATGCAAATCTGAAACTTATGGACTTTAACCTGTATCTGGTGTTTGCTTATATCTTTTGATATAAACTTGAGAATAAAGTAAGATTTATGATTTGTATGTGTCTGCTTTGACAATTCAATCTATTGAGTAAACACAACTGTCTTCCATGACCATATTTGAGATGCCTCTTGTAATTCTTTATCAATGTACTTTAACTTCAGGTTCTGGAGTCTGAGGATTATTTTAAGGTTTGAGCAACCTCAGCCTCTTGTTTGTAGGGCTTGAGATTTCTCTAATAATAAATTTTACTTAAACTCTTAGTATACTTTTAACTATTTCCATTCACTCTATATGATGGGGTAGTAAACAAAGAGATATCAAGAAGAATCATTCTTTCAAACATGAAATCACCTTTGGATTTCCTGTCTTCTAGAAATTGACCATGGCCACTCTTGTGGCTTGAATTTTGTCCCTCTAAAAATATACTGAAATTAGAAATCTCTGTACCTCAGAATGTGACCTTATTTTCAAATGTTTGTTGCAAACATAATTAGTTAAGATGAGGTCATACTATACTAAAGTGGGTCCTTAATCCAATACTATAGATTAAGAGGAAAGGAGACAAAGACACACAGACCCACAGTCATACAGACATAAGATGAGAGAGGGGAGAGAGAGAATGCCATGCCATATGAATGTTGGCAGAGATTAAAATGATACATCCACAAGCCAAAGAACACAAAAAAAGCCTGCTAACAATTGCCAGAAACTAGGAGGAAGTTATGAAACAGATTTTCCTTCAGTGCTTCCGTAAGAATCAACTCCGTTAACACTGTGATTTCAAGTGTCTAGCCTCTTGAACTGTGAGACAATGCATTCTGTTGTTTTCAGCCATCCAAGTTTGTGCATCTTGTTACAGCAGCCCCAGGAACCTAATACAGCCACAATGCACTGCCAATCCCTTTGGCCTTGAGCTGAATGTCCCTTTTCTTAGTATTTGTGCCTCTGGATTGCATCTTCTTAATTGGAGTAATCTGTCCCTACCTCAGGCAATGTTTGGTTAAATGGAAGAATGTGAAAGGAACCTGAGATACTAGATTACAATTTCATCTACCATTCTTGGTAAGTCTCCCAGCTCTGATTTTGCTTGAGTCAATTTTAGTCTGGGGCAGAGAACCTGGAGTGCTAACCCTTGCCAATCCTGCTACTGTAGTAGCAGCTATCTCAGGCTTCAGACTGCAGGTAGACAGGGTCCTTATACTAAAATAATTCTTTGACCTGTTTGCAGAGAGAATGGATCCACCTGAAGACTTTCTTGCTCTTGTTGACCTTCCTAAATGTTCTAACAAGTTGACTTTTCAAAACAAAAATTCTCTTACCTGTTGCCTTGTTCAGCACAAGACACTCAGTTTAGCCAGTTATCTTACACTTACAACTGGTAACTTCCAAGACTTGGATGGGAAGACCCATGCTGCCCTTCATGTGATTTCATGAGCTTGGCCAGACTACACTGAAGGTCTAGCCCCTGTTCCAAAGTTGACACAACGACTCAGATATAGCTTAAGTTGCTTCCACTTTATTGTCTTTTCAGATGAAGTTTGGCCAGATCTCCAACAAGATCTCTGACCCAGTTTCCTGTCTCCGTGATCTGCCTACTCTGCCCTGACTCCATTTTTAATAGGACCTCTTGTTATGGTGGGAAGGTGGCTGCTACAAATATAAACTTACATTCTCTCTCATTTTAAGACAATAAAAGCCTCACTTGGAGAATTTTGAGCATTACTTTGCTAGCGTGTGATGAGTGCAATCGTTCTGTAGTTTGAACATTCTTTAGCATTGCCTTTCTTTGGGACTGGAATGAAAACTGACCTTTTCCAGTCCTGTGGCCACTGTTAGTTTCCCAAATTTGCTGCATATTGAGTGCAGCACTTTCACAGCATCATCTTTTAGGATCTGAAATAGCTCATCTGGAATTCCATCATGTCCACTAGCTTTCCACTTCAGGATGTCTGGCTCTAGGTTAGTGATCACATCATCGTGGTTATCTGGGTCATTAAGACCTTTTTTGTATAGCTCTTCTGTGTATTCTTGCCACCTCTTCTTAATATCTTCTGCTTCTATTAGGTCCATACCGCTTCTGTCCTTTATTGTGCCTATCTTTGCATGAAATGTTCCCTTGGTATCTCTCATTTTCTTGAAGAGATCTCTAGTCTTTCCCATTCTATTGTTTTCCTCTATTTCTTTGCATTGATCACTTAGGAAGGCTTTCTTATCTCTCCTTGCTATTCTTTGGAGTTTTGCATTCAGATGGATAGCTTTACTTTTCTCCTTTGCCTTTTGCTTCTCTTCTTTTCTCAGCTATTCGTAAGGATTCCTCAGCCAACCATTTTGCCGTTTTGAATTTCTTTTTCTTGGGGGTTGTGATCACTGCCTCCTGTACAATCTTATGAAACTTCATCCATAGTTCTTCACTCTGTCAGATATAATTCTTTGAATCTATTTGTCACTTCCACTGTATAATCATAAGGGATTTGATTTAGGTCATACTTGAATGGCCTAGTGGTTTCCCCTATGTTCTTCCATTTATGTCTGAATTTGGCAATGAGTTTGTTCTGAGCCATAGTCAGCTCCAGGTCTTGTTTTTGCCAACTGTATAAAGCTTCTCCATCTTTAGCTGCAAATAATATAATCTGATTTTGGTTTGATCATCTGGTGATGGCCACATCTCAAGTTGTCTACTGTGTTGTTTGAAGTGGGTGTTTACTATGACTAGTGCGTTCTCTTGGCAAAACTGTTATTAACCTTTACCCTGCTTCATTTCATACTCCAAGGCCAAATTTGCCTGTTACTCCAGGTATCACTTGACTTCCTACTTCTGTATTCCAGTCCCCTATGACCAAAAGTACGAATGTTTTTGGTGTTAGTTCTAGAAGGTCTTGTAGGTCATGATAGAACCATTCAACTTCAGCTTCTTCGGCAGTAGTAGTTGGTGCATAGACTTGGGTTACTGTGATATTGAATAGTTTGCCTTGTAAACAAACATAGATCATTCTGCCGTTTTGAGACTGCACCCAAGCACTGCATTTTGGACTCTTGTTGACTATGAGGGCTACTCCATTTCTTCTAAGGGATTCTTGCTCCCAGTTGTAGATATAATGGTCATCTGAATTAAATTCTCCCATCTGGTCCATTTTAGTTTGCTGACTTCTCAAATGTCGATGTTCACTCTTGCCATCTCCTGTTTGACCACTTCCAATCTACCTTGATTCATGGACCTAACATTCCAGGTTCCTATGCAACCTTGTTCTTTACAGCATCAGACTTTACTTCATATTCACAAATGGGCATTGTTTTTGCTTTGGCTCAGCCTCTTCATTCTTTCTGGAGCTATTTCTCCACTCTTCTCCAGCTGTATATTGGGTATCTACTGACCTGGCGAGTTCATCTATCAGTGTCATCTTTTTGCCTTATCATACTGTTCATCTAAAGCTAACTAACTCCCAAAGGCTCCACCTCTAAACACTGTCACATTAGAGTTAGGGCTACAACATATGATTGTAGTGTAAACATATTCAGTTCACTGGAGAGTGAAAGAAGTCAGACAAATATATATATGAATTTTTAAAAAGGTTAACTAATCTATAGAGACAGAAAGCGGATTAGTAGTTTAGGGACAGGGCTAGAAGGGAGGGATAGTACTTGAAAGGGGACAAAAGACATGAGGAAATTTTGAGGGGGTGACAAATAGGTTCACTATTATAACTGGTGATTCTTTCACAGGCATGTTACATTGTTAGAACTTAAATTATCCAATTTAAATATTCTACTTTTCATAAATATTTTGGTTATTTGTTGGGGCCCTAATAATCCTCCTTAGAGCCTTCTGGTAGCTGTCTTTTAGTATGTATTATATGTATTTCTTTTGTCTTATACAACTTGGAGTGGGATTACTAGGTATGGATATTTACATAACCCTGAAAAGTTCCCTAAGACTTCTCAGGCGGCTCAGGGGTAAAGAATGCACCTGCCAATGCAGGAAACACAAGAGACGTGGGTTCAATTCCCGGGTCAGGAAGATCCCTTGGAGGAGGAAATGGCAACCCATTTCAATATCCTTGACTGGAAAATTCCATGGACAGATAAACCTGGTGGGCTAGTCCATGGGGGAGCAGAGCCGGACATGACTGGCCAACGGAGCACAAGCACACAAAGCTCCCTTGGCTCCTCTGCTCCTCCTTTGCCCTGTAGTTCTAGGCACCCACCATAAATCACATAATGTACTCTTGGGTATGGCTTCATCTGTTCAGATTCATCTATGTAGTTATATATGTGATTTTTTTTTTGTAATTGCTGAAACGTATTTCATTGTTTGGATGTTACAACCTATTTATCCATTCTGCTGATGAACAGTTTACTTCGTTCTGTGCTACTATGAATAAAACTCCTATGAACATTTGCATTTTGGTCAAAGAACACCATCTTTTAGAATTTACTAAGGCCCTTTGTGGCCTGATAGTCTACTTCTTTTGTACCACACTATTTATTTGCCCTGTCTCCACTACATTTCATTGGAGTGAGCTTTCTTCTGATTACAAGTTTTTTTTGTGTATAATTATATTTATTTTTAACGTAAGTCCCATAATTATGTTTATTTACCCTAAAAGTGAAAGTCACTCAGTTGTGTCTGACTCTTTGCAACCCCATGGACTATACAGTCCATGGAATTCTCAAGGCCAGAATATTGGAGTGGGCAGCCTTTTCCCTTCTCCAGGGGATTTTCCCATCTCATGGACTGAACCCAGGTCTCCCACATTGTAGGTGGATTCCTTACCAGGTGAGCCACAAGGGAAGCCCGAGAATATTGGAGTGGGTAGGTTATCCCTTCTCCAGGGGATCTTCCCAACCCAGGAATTGAACTGGGGTCTCCTGCATTGCAGGCAGACTCTTTACCAACTGCAAGCCTTATTTACACTACTGATGTCTTAAACTTGGACAATGTTTTGAGTATTTGAGTAGATACTAAACCATTAGCAAGATTTCATGTCCCTTTGGACCCTACCTCCGTTTTTTGCTTTAAGTAGGATATATTTTTCTTTATTAGAGTAAACTTATTCAGTAGGTAGAGCTTAAGTCTGCCTGCAATGCAAGAGACCTGGGGGTTTGATCCCTGGCTCAGGAAGATCCCCTGGAGAAGGGAATGGCAACCCACTCCAGTATTCTTGCCTCGACAGTTTCATGGACAGAGGAGCCTGGTGGGCTACAGCCCACAGGGTTGCAAAGAGTTGGACATGACTGAGTAACATTTAGTAGGCATGAGATTTGGAAGAGAGGATGGGGGAATCAGTGCCTGTGGATCTGGTTCAGTAGACCACTGGACTCACAGGTTAGATGCTTAGAGAAAATCTGGGCTAGAAATTTGGAATCACATATAACTAATATCTGGCCTTCCCTTGTAGCTCAGCTGGTAGAGAATCCACCTGCAATGCAGGATACCTCAGTTCGATTCCTGTGTTGGGAAGATCTCTTGGAGAATGGATAGGCTACCCACTCCAGTATTCTTGGACTTCCCTGGTGACGAAGACAATAAAGAATCTGCCTGCAACGTGGGAGACCTGGGTTCGATATCTGGGTTCGTAAGATCCCCTGGAGGAGGGCATGGCAACCCAGTCCAGAATTCTTGCCTGGAGAATCTCCATGGATAGAGGTGCCTGGCTGGCTACAGTCCATGGGGTCGCAGAGTCAGGCACAACTGAGCAGCTAAGCACATAGACAAAACTACTGCTCCAAGAAGGGGGGAAGGAAGGGTAGAAGAGAGAACACTAAATATTAAGGTATATGCAGAGAAAAAGCCTGCAAATGATACAGTAGAGTCACCAAAGGAAATGGTGTCATACAAAGAGACCATTTAAAATGTACACACTACATCTACTTCCAGGAATTCATTTTACAGATACTGCTATTAGGCTAAGGTATATTTTTGTTGACAAAAATCAGTACTGCTGATTCCACTTCCAAAGGGCAGTCACTTGGCTTGCCAGGGCCCACCAAAAACAGGGCTCTCTGGTCAAGAATAGCCTTGTGGTTACAAATCTTTTTTTGGCCTCTTTCAAATCTATGCAGAATTCTACCTCAATTTTTTAGGCACTGAGAAATTCCATAGCTCTCAAATAGCTCCTACTACACTGCCTGCAACTTTACAAAATAAGAGGCTCACTTGACTTACCTGTCAAGATGGCCACCCATTAATCAGACTATGCTCCTAATATCAGAAACGAAAGCCACAGGAGAGGAAGGAATAAAGAAGGCTGAGTTTTAATCATGGAAGTCTTTAAGAAAGGGCAAACTAAAGTGGTTTGGTAAGGGGTATTCTGTTTAAGGCAGAAACATGAAGGTAACAGGTTCTTACAGAATATAAATGCTACTTGATGGGAAATATGCTAACCATTACTATAGTCACAGAATTCACCAAGAAAGTAGATTCTAAAGCACATGAATTTGCCTGAAATCGTCTTCAGAGACTTTCAGGTATATTTCATCTATACTGCTTCCTAATGGCAGTGAAGAGCAAGAACAAGGTAGTATGCTTTTAAGGGATCTTAGTTTGAGTTATCTGTGCATTTTAATAATTTGTTAAATAAATTTATATACCTCATATTTAATGAATATATTTTTAGATTATTTATATACCTGCTGGCTTAGATGCCTATGGAACATCTAATCAAATTAATATTAAATTTCTAGTAATTTGTTTGCAATCATTGATAATACATATGCTAATATATATATAAATCATATACAACCATTGCAAGTCTGAATCTTGCAATTGCAATTAATCTTGCAATTAATAAGTAGTATCTACTACTTATTATTGTCCCAAGTAATTTAAATATAACATGTTTAATATAAATATACATTGTCTATTTACATTTGCTGAACTTCTTAAACAAACCAATTTAGAAATGTCATAGAATTAAACAAAACTTCTGACATGTAAACATTGTGCCACATTCCTGAAACAGATGTTGATAGCCGATAAAAAGTAAAAATTGCTTGTTGGAAAGATGTCCATAAGTAAGTTTCGTCTTCATCAAAACTAAAAATATATTGATTCTTCAGCTTTTCTAGTCTGACAACGCAACACGATCAAACTATTAAAGTGAAAAAGTGCTAGTCACTCAGTCATATCTGACTCTTTGCGACCCGCTGGACTGTAGCCCACCAGGCTCCTCTGTCCACGGAATTCTTCCAGACAAGAAAACTGGAGTGGGTTAGCTTTTCCCTTCTCCAGGGGATCTTTCTGATCCAGAGATCAAACTTACGTCTCCTGCCTTGGCAGGCAGATTCTTTATCTGCTGAGCCATCAGGGAAGACCATCGAACCATAATCAAATATAATAAAGACAACAGTGAATGGATCCATCTGTATCACTGGTTACATGGCTGTTAAAACTGTTTCATTCTTTGAGACACATAAAAACAATTTAGCCAATCACATCCAATAATTTTCATGGCTGAAAAAGAAAATCACAAAATTCACTGAGTGATGTTAATTATGGTTGTGGTCAAAACTTTTGGTAAAAGTTATTTACAGTGTGCATGGCTGAGCATGCACTATTTATAGATCCTTGCCAATTTATTACAATAGGAGATATATATCTATTGTAATACATACATAAACATATATACAACATAATTACATATACATACCTCCTTTTAATAACTTTATGAAGAAAAGTATTTTCCCCAACCTGCAGATAGGGAAACTGACAACATATGGGTTAAACAACTTCTCCTAAGTTGTACTTTTTTAGCAAGGGTGGTACCAGTATGTGAATCCAGGTAGACTCATAATTCAGACTAATTATTTCACTACAATGACTTCCAACTGTGCATGTATATAAAATTTCACATTTGAATTTCATTGTCTCATTTTCTTAACTGAGTTTCTGTCACTTAGGGTTGTAAATGCATCACTCTTAGGAACTAAGTTAACACACTGGGCTTCCCTGGTGGCTCAGATGGTAAAGAGCCTGCCTGCAGTGCACAAGACCCAGGTTCGATCCCTGGGTCTGGAAGATCCCCTGGAGAAGGAAATGGCAACCCACTCCAGTATTCTTGCCTGGAAAATCCCATGGATGGAGGAGCCTGGCAGGCGACAGTTCATAGGGTCGCAAAGAGTCAGACATGACTGAGTGACTTCACTTTCTTTATTTCTCATATCATTGCTAATAAAACTACCCACCAGCTCTTCTTTCTTTGTGGGGGCTGAAATGTTTTGAATTGCTATTATTATTTTTTCATTTTAACACTAAAAGGCAATTCAGGTTAACGTTTTTAAAAGTATCAATTTAATACTGAATACTTAGAAATACAGTACACAGAGATGCCACAGAAATGTAAAATGCATACAACTAGCAACTATTTCATGAAACTTTAACATGGATGATGACATTTTCCAACAAATAAAACTCTACAGACAAAGGTACCAGATATATTTGAGGTTTCATTTTAAATACCATTTAGTCATGCAGACAATTAGGAGGTTTTTAAAAAAATAAATATGACAAATATATGGATTTCTGAAGTATAAATTGACATACAAATCTATATATTTTCATAATATTTTTCATTAAAGCATCTTTAAAGAAGCATTCTGGAACATGAAGTTGAGAGCTCAAATTAGATGAAAGGCATGAGGTTTTATAGAATTGAGTAATTCACATACCAGATATCTACATAAAAGTAAAGACAAAATTGCAAACATATTTGTTTTATCCTCCAAGTTATCAACTTCATAAAAATTACTTCCTGGAATAATTATTGTAAGACAAAATTCCCAATTCTGAATGTTAGTAAGGAAACACATATAGGAACAACATGAGAGTTAATTCTTCCTTCTGAGAAGCATATATAAAAGCACACATAGGAACAATAATGAGTTAATTCTTCCTTCTGAGAAGCAGTGAAGGAAAGTATAGCATAATTACCCCTTGGGGATTGTCAAAGCTTTCCTAGAACTCCAACAGAGTAGGTTCTTTTGTAAAACAGCAAGAACTAAAACTACATCCCCTTATTAATACATAAACCTATGATAAGCTTTCTTTTACAAACTTACAGATGCTTACAACTCTGAAACAAGTTAGTGAACTGGGCTAAAATAACCCTACACTCCATTTCCCCAAAATGGCAGCTCCAAAGGAAAAAAAATACTCATTCCCCTTTTCACCTGAACAGCTCAAATAAATTTGTATTATGAACTCAAAGAAGAAATAATCTTACACATAAGCAAGCTTGATGGAACTTAAGATGAAATAAATACTAGGTATCAGAAGAACATATTCCTTAATGAAGTTAAAGCATCAGAACTTAATTGGATCACATCACTAGTTTAAAAGTTAACATGAGAGAGAGAAGAGGATTTTCTTGAACTAATTTAGACTGCTGCTGCTGCTGCTGCTAAGTCGCTTCAGTCGTGTCAGACTCTGTGCTACGCCATAGATGGCAGCCCACCAGGCTCCCCCGTCACTGGGATTCTCCAGGCAAGAACACTGGAGTGGGTTGCCATTTCCTTCTCCAAGGCATGAAAGTGAAAAGTGAAAGTGAAGTCGCTCAGTCGTGTCCGACTCAGCGACCCATGGACTGTAGCCTACCAGGCTCCTCGGTCCATGGGATCTTCCAGGCAAGACTAGTGGTCCTTAACCCTCACTACGAATTAGAATCACTCTGAGAACCTTTGGAAAAACTGAAGCACAGCTTGACAATAAGAAATTCAGATTTCACTGCTGTAGCGTGGGGTCTAGATGATTCTAATATGAAATGAAGGTTTGGAAACAATGATTTGGAAAAATTATTAATTACAGTGAATTTGATTTAAATAAATTATTCAAAATATGGACATTTCCAACATGATAGGCATTAAGTTCAAATATGGAGAACATTTTTTTTCTGTAAAAATCATTGGGTGATATTAATGTATCTTTTGAATAGTTACACAATTTTATTAAAATATTATTCAAAGTTTTTATTATGGTCTGCTGTCTTAAAAGATTGCCTTCTACTTTTCACAACTATCCTCACTTGATATTATAAAAAAAGACATTAAACTCAAACTTCTCAAGGTATGTGCAGAGAATGTAATAACAATTTCAAGTCATAGTATATGAGGTATTCTCCATCTCATATCTGTAGTAACAAAGCTGTAATTTAAAAACTGAAATTAGGTATTGCTTTAATGAATCAAAAATGAACTACCACTGTTGTCAGTGGTTGGTTTATATTGCCTAAAAAATAACCTGTGACAGAGCCTCAGAGAACCTAGTAAGAGTGGGTCTTTAATGCAGACCATGTTTCTTATGATCTATTTATAAAACATTTAAGAAAAAAAGTTACAAGAATATGGCTTTTGAAACATTAGAAATTATCTCAAAGGAACAGAAATAGTTTTTGAAATGTTACATCATTAGAAATTAGTTACTATTCCAGGATGATAGCTTGAGCTTTAACATTTTAAACTATAACCAACTATATGAGTATTATAAAATGCATTTTAACTCATGAAAAAAAATCAGATTTAAATTAATAAATTTTATTTGTATCTATTCTTCAAACAGTTTTCAGCTTTAAATGTGCTAAAACCAGCAGAATGATTTGCTAATCCTATACTAGGCTAATTACCTTTTTTTCTAGCTGGACAGCAGCCCCCAAAT
Organism: Okapia johnstoni; assembly: GCA_024291935.2. Classification (NCBI taxonomy): domain Eukaryota; kingdom Metazoa; phylum Chordata; class Mammalia; order Artiodactyla; family Giraffidae; genus Okapia; species Okapia johnstoni. The sequence goes on along the minus strand of CM044307.1, from coordinate 108,378,846 downwards.
GACAAAATTTTGGTTAAACTATAATATATGCCCTGGAAGCCTGGCATGTTGCAGTCCATGGGGTCTCAAAGAGTTGGACACAACTGAGTAACTGAACAATAACAACAAATAATATATGCATGTAGAGAAAAAATGCAATAGCAATTTATTTTCCATACTTGATGGAATTAAAACAGTGTTAAAAATTTTATGAAAGCTCAGTAGTCAAAATAAATATTTAATAAAAATATACACCATAACAAGATATTAAGAACTTAGTGTTTAAAAATAAACTTTATCACATTGTTTTGCCTTCAGTTAAACGGAACTCAATTTAGGTATTTAATTAAGATGTGTTTTAGAAACAAAATTAAAATTCAAGTAACACTATAAAGATAACACTAATTTGAAAGAGAATGTTACTACATTTTTAGCTCAAAAGTTTAATGAAGTTATACTTACTGGGATTTCTCAATATGACTATGACCCTAAGAAACAGGAATAGTTTGGGAAATGAAAGTCAGAGTCAATGATTATGTGGTGATTATGTGGTTCATGCTGTGAAACTCAGCACACAAAAGAAATGAAAGTCCAGTATAAATGAGCACCATCAGAAATGTGTGTATATATACTTATTTAAAACTTTACCTGATTAAAAATTGCAATATAGATAGGGAAGTTAAGGACAAACACACAGTTATGAAAATATCAATACATTCTAAAGCTAACATGTCATATGACTTATTTTAAAATGTTTCATCTGGCTTTCCTTCTAAAAATCAAAAAAGAATACAAAGTAAAGAAAGCCAGCTAGTATTCTTCTGTAGTGCAAAGTCCCTTGGTTAAGTAGAAGGCTACAAAGGAAAAAAGTATGTGTTCAATAGTGTTTTCAACTCACAGTCAGACTCTAATAGTTAAAGGAAAATGTGGCTAGCTAATCAATGTGAATTCACAGAATAAATCAGCACATGTTGGATCTGCCACCATGGGATTATCATTCAGATCTCAGATTATTTTTAATTGAGAGTCGTCAATATTATTCTGCTGAAAGAATCTTCCTTCTATAAGAAAAGGTACAGATTTGCCACCTGTGATTACAGTCCCCAAAACTCAACAAACTACTGTCAAATATAAAACATACCCTGGGGTAATGAAAGGGTCTTTAATGAAAATCTTATTTTGATACTACGGAGAGGCAGCTCATGAGAGACTCTTAGTATGCTCGTTGTTTTTCAAAGCTCTCAGTATTAAGTACTCACATGATATGGACTGAAGTTCTTTGAATCCCTGTCACAAGATAAAGAGTAATGCTATTCACCATTTAAAATACGTTCAATCTCTTCTAGTCTTTTTAAAGCAGCAACTCTTTTCTTCTCAATTTCTTTGATTTCTTTTGTTGTTTTGTGGGGAATTTCTTTGTCTGTATTTTTTCCTAATTGTTTGCTTGCTTTAGATTGACTCTTATTATCATTTGTTTTTATTATCTGTGTAGGTCTGGGCTCGCTTTTGATTTCTTTTACATTTTCAGTTGGAATTTTATCTCCTTCTACACCTGAAGTCTTACCAGCTGGGAATATAGGTTGTTCCACAAAACTAGATGAAGAAATTTTATCCCTGACTATATTCAAGTGGCGCTGAATATATTCTTCATGTGGTGCTAATGCCAATGTTTCAACCAGGCATCTTTCAGCTTTTAATAAGTCCTTCTCTTCAAAATAAACAACACAGAGATTGTGTTTCCCTTGCACATTGCTTGGATCCATCTCCAAAATCTTTTCAAAACATTTTTTTGCTCCATGTATATCTTTCTTTTGATTCATCAGGATGTCTCCCTTTAAAATGAGACCCTTGATATGATCAGGGTAGTATCTGAGTAATTCTTCCAAGACTGGCAAAGCCATTAATTCCTTTGCAGTCTGAGAATATAGGAGAGCCAGATTAAACAAAGCACTTCTGAAATCAGCTTGTAATTTTATGGCTTTCTTCATCCACATCTCTGCTTCAGAGTCCTTTTTGTCATCCATGGCAAGCATTCCCAAATTGAAATAACCATTAGCATCTTGTGGCTCTTCATTTATATAGCTTAAAAGTCGTTTTCTAGCTTCAGGTCTGAGTCTAACTTCTCCTAAGAATTTTTTTAAAAAGAAAAAAAAAAATTATATCGTTAGCAAATAGTAAGTCTGAGGAAAAAAATGGAGGTGCAAATATTTATCTAGATTATAAAAACATAGCATCAAAACAGGTGTAGGACAGGGAAGCCCGGCGTGCAGCAGTCCATGGGGTCACAAAGGGTCAGACACACTGAGTGACTGAACTGAGCATCAAAACAACTAATTGATGTACCTAAGTTAAAATGCAGAACGCAAAACCCTCAAAGTTTCTATAAGAAAGACAGTGTGTTTGCTGTGCTGGATTGGTAGCTCATTTCCTTTCCTTTAAAGTAGTACAAGTTCCTCAAAAATTAAAAAAGGGTGAAATATTTCCTGATAGTTTAGATTCTAACTGGGAGTTGAGGAAGAATAGAGAATTAAGAGGAAGATGCATGGAATTTGAAAATAGGGACATATATTCAATCATGGTTCTGTTAATATTATGACTTTACTCACTAAAAAAATTACTTGTCTCGGTTAACCTATTGAATCTTCTAAGAATTACATGAGATATATAGAAAATGCTCAGCAAATAGTAACTATATTGGATAAACAAAATGTTTCAGTTTTACTAAATTAGATATATTTTGTATGTTACTTAAAATTTTTTAGGAAATTTCAAATATAAAAATAATACCATTATATCTAAAGCCTACAAATATAAATTAAGATTCAGGGACTAAATATTTATTGAGATAATTTCTACTGCAAATAAATAGCAAAAAAATTTCAAACACCCCAGGGTATAATCTTGTGTTAAATTATAGGCACTTCTCATGATTACTAAGGTTAGCTAACTTAACAAAAACATTAGTTTTCTAAATTAAGCTTTTTTGAATGCCAGGCATAAAGATCTTTATTCTTTTATTTGATAACATGATGATTAAAGAAAATCTGAAATAAATCAGTAGGCTTAAGTTCTTGTCTTGGACTAGTTACTAACCTAGCCATATGAAGTTAGGGTAGTTATTACATCTATTTGGTCCTCACTCTCTAATCTATAAAATAGATGACTGACAGAAATAAACTCAAAGACTCTCTTTAATTATAAAATATGATTCTTATATTTTTTGCAGCAGTTTTATGAAAGTACTAAGAATTAATATAAAGATTTTTCCAAACATAAAAATTAAGAAAACCATCAATTATATATACTGCCTTCTGGAGCAGAACTAAAATTCTTATATAACAAAGATCCTAGTTTATTGTGATGAATAATTTGGTTTTGCTAATTTATAGAAAATATAGGAAATTATAATAACATCTCAGAAAACAGTAACACTGGATACAACATTATATTAAAAATATTTGGATTTATAAATCAAGGAAAAATAGAATACTATTTTGTTTAAAACATATAATGTTCAACACCCTAGAAATAATTACTTAAAACTTGTTTTTTTTACAAATTCAGATTATTTAAATAGTATGATATTTATGCATAAGAAATATACTTCCAGGTATAAAATGACAAAATAGATGAATAAAGTATTGCTTAATAGACTGTCTGAGAAGTCATTTTTAGCATATTCCAGAGAAATTAACGTTCAGATTGACATATATGCTAGGGTGAATTACCTGAACGGTTTACATCGAGTATTTAAAATATTCTTCTTATAAAATATTTACGCAATTTTGATAAAAACCATCCATTCATAAAATGTTTGCTGGGGTAACATAATATATGACTTTGTTATATTTTAAACTAGAGTATGTTTAAATATAGAGAAAGTTTGAGAAAACATACCTGATTCTTGCATTAATATAGCAGAATTGAATAATGCTAGTTTATGCTTTGGATTTAGTTCTAAAGCATGATTAAAGTTTTTCAGCGCATTATTTGGTTCCTTAAGTTCAATATGAACAATTGCCAAGTTGTACCAAAGATCTGCATTATTTCTGTCCAGCTCTAGGGCTTTAAGATATGCTTCTTTTGCTTTGACAGGTTTATTCATTTTTAGAAGCAATTCTCCTCTGTGGAAAAACACAAGCTTTACTTATACTATCATGTCAGTATGTAGATACTATTTTCACAAGTCTTAGGCTTTTCCACATATTCACAGCTTTCCTTTTAACTCAGGTTCTTAAACTTTTTTTCAAAAATAACTACCTGAAACTGTCCTTAAACCTAAACACATTAATTGCACACATTTGATTTGATATGTTTTCAAATATTATTAAAGAAGGAAAAAACATGCCTGACTCTAGAGCGTTAAGATGTCAGGAGGTATCCAAGAAAGGGGAACAGAAAATATATACTTTGAATATATCTTGAAAAACAGCAGACTAGTCTGCATCAGAAAAATGATAGCAACTAGAGTGGGAGATCAATTTGTCAGAAGATGAGTAGCATTTGGAGAAGGAAAACAAATATAGTAGTGATGGGGAAATTTCAGTATTCAAATCTTTGTTAGTAATGTCTAACTATACAAAAAGCAGAACATTTGAAATTGTTTACCCCTTATAATTATTTAGTTTTCTTCAATGAATTCTTAAAAGAAAGGAATTAAAAAGCTGATCTGGTAGGATGGAAGGGCAATACTGCCACCTGAAGATACTTTTGAGGAACACATCTGGAACTGATCAGTCTGAAAGTCATTCTAATATGGTTATATTTTCTGTTACAGAACTTAAAAAGTCATTTTTACATATGTGCAAATCAATTTAAGTACTGATATAAGAGTCAATCTTATTTTAATACTACTCTTTCCTAAAGTATTAGCATAGGCATGAAGTTAAACCAACTATTAATATTCACACTTCCTAGAATAAGTGTCCAAAATGTGATTTTTAAAATAAATGCAGAGATTATTAAGCAATTCTTTATAAGTTAACTTAAGACAGGTTGTATTTATTGATACAACCCCAGTAAACTTAGTGAATTTCAGCAAGTACTAAATAATGTTGAAGAAAGACAGCTTTCAGCTGATGAACAGACTTTATTTCAAAAACTTAAATTCTGAATGCATCTTCCATATAAACAATGTGACAAATTATAATTAGGTTCCTGGAGCAGGCTTCAAAACAAAGTTTAAAACAATTTTTTCTCAAGTATAACACAAATGATAACATTTACATGAGAAAATATCTAAGGTTCTGACACTTGCTGGCAACTGAAGTTTCTTTGTAGTAAAAGCATAAATAATCAGTCAATTCTCTTGATAGTTGGATATAATATAATTATTTCTTAATTATTATATATATAATGATTCTGTAATTATACAATGATTTCTTAATCTACAATAATTAAGAAGTAATAACTTCTTGCAAAAATAACAATTATTTTGTTACAATTAAGAAGCAATTATAAAGGGTAAAATTTGATTGTTTTAGGTAGAAACGAATTTGGTGTTGAGAAGCAAAGGAAACCACAGAGCTTTTCCTACCCTTCCTTTTGTATAAATAAACCTAAGTTTGCTGTTTTAAGTTATGGATGCTCTTGTCAATTGAAAATCAATTAAATTTGTTAGTCTAAAACAAGCTATGTTTCTATGCTCTTGGTTGTCAACTAAGATTTACTAGAAGAAAAAAGAGCCAAATTAGTGAAGATAGCCTAAATGTATATGCAGATGAAGTTTCCATCTTTTATAGTGAAAGCCTAAAGTGAACTACAACACCTGCTAATGTAAGCCTGCTTGAAGTCTGGCCTCATGCTTATTGCTTGTCGGTACAGCTGATCTGCTTCTTCCAATCGGGACTCATTCACTCGGATCAGGTTGGCCAGGTTAATATAAACATTTAAATGGTTAGGTGCAATTCTGGCTGCATATTTTTTACCAGGAATAATCTGTTAATGAAAAACCAAACATTTTTATAAGTTGATATTTCAGTACCAAATGAAATCTGAAGAAGTCCTAGTTTCTTATTTAAAATTTACACAGAGCATAAAAAGATACACTGCTCTATTAAAATAAAACATAAAAATATGAAATAATCTGCAGTATTCACAAAATATAAGTAAAATAATGCTTTGAAGCAATGAAGGATATATTTTTTCATTCATGCTATCTCAGTAGATTATCATTAGATTTTTATATATGTTATTTTATGAAGTCATATAAATCAGAACTTCCACAGGCTAAAGTCCCTTAGTATACTTGAGTCAGACCAGGAATAGAACTCAGGTCTTTTTCCTCAGTCTAGTATATTTGTTACACCATGTCAACTTTCAAGTTGTCAGCAAAATGTTTTCTGGTTGTGACAGTGGGTAGTTAACTTTACTTCAGAGCTTTACTAATTCGTCACTTGTTTGCTGGAGTTAAGAGATAAAATTATCTAATTAACTCTAAAAGTTATTATGTATAATATACGTGAACCCAAATTCTCAATGAATATAATAAATTATATCTGATAAAAATCTACTGAACACAATTTAACTTTAGAATCTTAGGACTGAAAAAATTCTTAATGTATCATGTGGTCTAAGTGTTTTTAAAACATTTACCAAACTATCAAAATCAAACTATCAACTCATTTCAATATTGCTACAGTATTAATATAAACTACTATTGAGAAAATTATAGCCCAATGTAAACTATTTTTTCTGGTTACACACAGCTGATAGAAGGCAGTGTCAGACTTTCTAACTTTGTCTTGTGATATCCAAGAAATCTTGTACTTGTGACATTACAGCAACTGATAGGCACAGATATATATCTACTCATTTTATCACTTTGCTTTGTTCATTTATTTTTCGATAGGAGTTAATGTTTAGTGCTTAATGTACATAAATAAAATTCTTTTCATTTAAAGTCACTTAAAGGCATACATAACTTTTAATAAAAAATATCTAAAACTCATAATTTCATAGATTTAGTTTTCATAGACTATGAACTTTTTTAATTAAGTGAGCTAGATAACTAAATGCAATCTTTTATAACACAGTAATAGATGGTTCACTGGACACTTTAATTTTAAACCAAATTAAAGAAAAGATAAAGATTTTCCATCTGGATAATTCTATTCAATACAAACATCCAGCAGACATGACACAATAGAAATAATTTTTGACAACTTACTTGAGGCATCAGCGACTTAGCTGTCATATAAGATTCTTCAGCTTCTTTGGTTCTATTTAAATTTTTGTAAGTTCTTCCTACATTCATGTGGGCACCAATATCATCTAAAATAAAAAAAATCATTTGTTGGCAGATATACTAACTAGTGTCCAGTGTAAACTGCTAAGAAGACATGTTTTGAGCAACAAACAACTAGGCAAAAAATGCAAAAGCAGGCAATAGGTCCTGCTTTCTCCTTAAAGCTCTTCTAACACAACTTACTACAACTTATGAGCAAGGCTACACTAGAAGACTATTAAATAAGGTACTGGAAGAACAGAAAATACACATATGACCTGAAAAAAACTATCTGAATGGTTCCTGGAAGGGTTAAGAGACGAGACAGGAGAAATAAAAGTAATGAAGGAATTTACATTTTTTTTTCCCTTCATTATATTTTACTGTCCTGTACTAAAGCTTACTTCTATTTCCTTAATCCCATGGCTTTGGAATTCACTCAGAAAGTATGGCTCAACTCTAAAAGTGAAAAGGATCACCATGATTCCCAGAATAATCTCAAGTATTATAAATTGCAAATATGCATCCATAGTGGGGAAGGGGCAGAGACTGTGAAAAACTTTGAAACTTTTAAAAAATTTTTGTGAATATGGTTGGAGTGTAAGTTATCAGGATTCTATAGTATTAATATGCAGCTCCCTTAAATGACGATCACCATATAATTTAATTAAAACTTTTAAAAAGGTTGTGTTAATATCAGAAAACAGCCCTCAGCAAATTTGTTCAGATACAGAAAAATATGCAATTTAATTACAAAGCTATGAGGGTTCACTGTACATTAGTTTTAAGATATACTTTCCAGTAAATATTTCAAAAGTTTGGAATACAGATAGATAGTAAAATTTAGACAAATTTTACTCAACATGAATCTCTAACAGACATGACAAGGTTTCAAATTATGATTACTACTTGCCTGTGACACCGATGATGATTTTGCAATTGTGGAATAGTTCTCTGCCTGCAACTCCCAGGACACATAGGGGCCAAGCATATATATCTTAGCATTCCCCTAGGAGGAGAGTAACAGTCCTAAGATCTTGCTATATTAAGTTTCAGGTTGGCAATTGTGTGCACTGCACAAAAGCTGTTAGATGCCATACAGCTTCAGTTAGAGAACTAAGGGACAAGATTAGGGGAAAAAAGGTTGATTTTTTTGTTTTTAGATACATTGCTGAATCTCATGGGGTTTCAGGAGGGGGTCAAGTCAAAAAAAAAAAGAAAAAAGAAAAAATGCTTCCCAATATTGGCTGCATTCAGAATACTTGTGTAGATTTGAAAAATTCAGATATCTTATCCCACTCAGTTCTATCAAAACAGACTCTTCACAAACAGGACTGCAAAAATGTTTTTTAAAAGTTTCAGAGGCAATTATGATGTAGAGCGAAGGTTGAAATATACTTCATTACCAAGAGTAATGCTTTAGAGTTTTACTCTTAAAAAGCTCTTTTTTAAAAATTTACTTTTTATTGAAGTATAGTTGAATTACAACGTTGTGTTAATTACTGCTGTACAGCAAAGTGACTCAGTTACACATATACAAGCATTCTTTTTCATATTCTTTTCGATTATGGTTTATCACAGGATATTGAATATAGTTTCCTATGCTATACAGTAGGATCTTGTTTATCCAAGCTCTTTTTTTTTTAAACATCAGATAAATCTATACCAATTACTCTATAGAGATCAGAAAGTTACCCAGAAAAAACTAAAGAGTGTACAGAACCTGAAAAATTAATTATACAGTGAAAATTTAATCTAAGAAAAGAATAAACTGAAAGTTTAAGTAAATAAAAGTGCAATTAGGTCAGCCAAGTATTAATATATCACTGAAAGGAGCCCCAATTAATCTTAGAAAAGAAAGAGGTTATCCATTAGGATGAAAGACAAGGCAAATTACTACACACTGGTCAGGTTGTTAGAATTATGGCAAGGAGATATCGATGAAAACTAAAGACACTCAGTAAGGCATCCTTACTTTCTCAAAGAACAAAGATGGCAATATGATAGCTTTTAGCATCAAAAGAACTACATAACACATCTGAAAGGAAAAAAAATGAAAAAACACAATTTTTAAAGCAATTTTCTTTATAAGTTACAAAGTTTTAAGATTCCAGGAGGAAACAGCATTACTGTTAAAGCAAATTTAGATTTGGAAAAAAAAAAAAAGGTAAGCAAGCAGGCAAAATATAAACATCAGTTACATTTGAATGACTAAGAAGCTACAGACTTTCAAAAAACAATCTTGTTATTGTGAGTGCACTATCCAAACCAACAGCAGCATGAATCTAGCAGTCTGCCTTTAATCAATGTAAAGGACTGGCAAATATCAGGCCACTCTGTGCATAATAATTCTTCAGCCATCAACAGTCGAGTTACATATTCTCACACTGATACCCTAGGCATCTGTGCTGCTTTCCCATTATTTCCTATGCATAAATTTGTCAATTTATTTAAAAAGATAAATTATAAACATCTGGAAACTTCTGAAAACTTCAAAAATCATTCCCTTCTTGATGGCATCAAATTTGAACTACAGGCCCATGATTGTTTTCTGATATAAACAGTCTCAAAGATTTGCTGGAGTTAGATAAAAATGAAATTACTGATTTTAGGGCAAAAATAAACCATAAGGGAAATCTGGTGTTTCCTGAGAAAAATCTACCCTTATAACGTGTTTATGGAAACTTTAATTTTATTTGCAAAAATTTTAGCTTGTGAATTGATTTTTTTAAAATACTCATAACCATCAAAACAAACAAACAAAAACCCATAATCAATTGTTTGTCTAACATGCATGTCGCCTAGTCAAAGACCACTTTGTAGTTTATATTCTTTTTCTGGCTAAGCAAGAAAAGCCTTCAGATTGAATGTCTTCTTTTTTTGTTTTTTTAAGCTACTTTAAATGTTAAGAATCTCTACTCTTTGTGATCCTACACTGCTCTAGGGTTTTTAAATACTAGCTACATGCTTGTTACTTCAAATCTTTATCTTTAGTCCTGACCATTCCCCTTATCTCCAAACTTACAGATCTGTCTCCATCTGTACATCTAATAGGGACAAAAAGACTTGATTTCCTCCTCTCCATGTTGTTTCACCTGTCAAATCTATCTATGAAGAACATAGCTGAAAAACACAGAATGAGCCAGAAGTCTCTGAATGCCAAATTCAATGTTTCTAAGATTATGTACTTTCTCATAATAAATTGTAATAAAATGATTTGCCTATTTTTCTAGCTCATTGCTTATTATTAATAGAAACAGCAACTTTGAGAAGATGGTAGGTAAGTCATACTAAAAGAGATAGATTAGGAAGTTTCTCAAAAATAACCAAAGTGACAACTGACAATGAGAGGAAAAATGATGTTAAACTAAACATCCATAATTACATTCACTGGTAAAGAACCCGCCTGTCAATGCAGAAGACACCAAAGATGTGGGTTTGATCCCTGGGTTGGGAAGATTCCCTGGAGGACGGCATGGCAACCCACTCCAGTACTCTTGCCCGGAGAATTCCATGGACAGAGGAGCCTGGCAGGCTACAGTCCATGGGGTCGCAAAGAGTTGGATGTGAATGAAGCTACTTAGCACTAGCATGCAGCACCAAACACAATTTCATTCAGTCTCAACAATACAATGAGGTATAAATTACTGTGCAATTAAGGATAAGTCTGAAGGAACCTATATACCATCTCCTAAATCTCGAAGTCCCTGCATGCCTAACATAAAGATGACTTTGCTTCTCTAAAAACTCCCAGAATGAACCTAAAAGGCTTTAGAAAGCAATGAATTAAAACTGCCAGAGTTAGTGACCACTGACTGTGTATAAAACTGTGCTAGATGATGCAGTAGGTATGAAGATGAGTCAGATGTTCATGCTACCCCTAGGGAGCCCCTCAGTTTAAATATAACATACATATTTTAAATAAATAAATATTTTAAATAAACATTTAAATAACAGATATCGCAGGAAAGATATGCAAGTTGTAAGGAGTCTTGAAGATGAGAAATATTTGCTTCTAATTGGAAAGACAGAAGGTTTTTTCCTCTAATAAGAAGCCATGTGAGATGGGTTGCAAGAGATGGTAGGATATGGTAGAAGGTGGATTGAAAGCAAAGGAGTAGGGAGGAATTCTAGGTTCGAAGAACATGAACAAATGCAAAGAGGTAAGGAACCCCACCACACATGCCCTGTATTTCAAGACAAAACTAAGCTGCAGAAGAGCCAGGGGAGATAAAATTGGAAAGACGGCCAGACCATCAGTTATATATTTCTACAACATTCTCTAACTAGAATTCACCTTTGCCTTGGGGAAACTGGTAGGTTTTCCAAGGGATGACTGTGATCTTTTTATCTTTTGCAACACTGGGCCTGGAGTTAGGTGTCCTCCTAGATCCATACCACTTGCAGACTACTGCCACTCCTTAAAACCACTCCTTTCGGAATTTCAGGTCATTAAACTCTGTTATTCATTATCCCTCCTTATTGTAGTGACTAACTGCAAGCTTCTGGTTCCTTGTTATTCTCGCCTTCTCTACAACATCACACAGTTGTCAAAATTCTTTAGTGGTTTCAAATCTATGTAAGGTGTATCTTCTAATACTTGCTTTGATATCCTTTCTTCCAATGACTTTCACCCCCATTCTCCTTTAACTAGTCAGTTCAATGGTCACAGTCTTGTCCAGCAGAAACATAGGGGGCCATGCACAGCACTCCGCACCCCGCCAATTATATTGAGAAATGTGTGTGTGTGAAAGTACTTTTTGGTTATCGTGCTGAATGGAAAGTAATGAGTATATTTGGTAGGTGGGGGCCATATTTGGTACATACCCTGGAATACAGACAGTTCTGCATACTTGAAATGCCAACAGCATTTCTACTGAAAACAAGCAATGCTTCAGATAGACCCTCCTCAGAAACCAACAATTTCAGATCTATAAACCACTGATCTGATCCTCTTTTCCTCATGTTTTACCCTTTCTCACATCTCTTCATAACCAGCTTAGACTATGTCTCAATATTCCCTTAACCCTTTGTTTAGTAATACACATCTGACAAAATCCTAATCCTGTTTAACCAAATTCTCTGGGCCTGCCTATACTATATATAAAGTAGTGGTAGAAAAACATAACCACATCAATCGGTTTAATTTTAATTAAGCACTGCTAACCTCAAGAAGGGTGTTACAGCTGCCTGGCAATCATACCACATTTTCCTAGTCTATACATTTTCCTAGATCTTTGTTTCTCAACATGTGATTCATGGGCTAAGTATCACCTAGGAACTTATTAGAAATGCAGAACTTCAGGCCCTACTCTAAATCTCTATACACCAGAACATGAACCATTACATCTCCAGGTGATTCACACACACATTAAAGTTTGTGAAGCCATGTCCTAGATGACTACTTCAGACTCTCTCCTGGTCTTAGATCTCTAGAACTTCCTCTCTCTTCCCCACACTCTACTGTTGATTCTGCTTTTTATGTCACTGAGGAAAAAAGCAAACAAAGAATAACTTCCAGAAGTTATTTGTCTATTATTCACCTGCCTATCTATTTCCATATTTCTACACTCTGCTTTCCCTGTTACTATATGGTAAGTACTGGTTCAGCTGACTAAAATCCTCATCCTGAGTACCAGAGCCTAATTATCTACTCTCATCTAGTCAAGAACAATGATCCTTTACTCCGTTTCCCAACCCTGAATTAGTACTTTGACCAGCTTCAATGCACTAGTCACATACATTCCTTGTTTCTTTCATCTTTAAAACCAAACCAAACCAAACCAAACCAAACAAACCCAAAAAACCCCAGCATCCTACTACCCTCTCTTGACCCCATACTCAACACCAACATTTCTTATCAGTTTTTAGTATCAACTGTCTCCAGTTCTTCTTCTACTCTCCTAATAGGGCTTTGTATCTATCATTCCACCAAAATTGCTCATCAGTGCCATCCAACAAATCTGTATTTAAAAACATCCCTAAATGTCTGATATAAATAGCTCTAACATATAATCCAATTCAAAAAATAAGCCAGCACCAAACATTATAGTATTCAAGTCAGTTGGAATAAAGCCTGAAAATAAACTCCACCTACTTTCTTCAAATATAATCAAATTTTCAAAAAGAAAACAATTAACAATCTTTATTAATCAATAATGCTTACCTGGCTGAACATGCGTAGCCTGTAAGAAGTATTTCAAAGCTCTCTCAAAGTTTTTTTCGTTTTCCAGAGCATGACCCACATTATTCCATAATTTGGCATTATTTTTATTTACCTTAAATACAGAAGTACAGATAGAAATTAGTTAAATTTTAAAAAATGAGTCTAATTAACACAGATTTTGTTTGGTATACTATTAGGAAAGGAGTACTCCACAGAAATGTCTATGAATGGATAAAGGTAGTTCAAAGGAACAAACTTCTGAGTTATAAGTAAGGTCTAAGGATGCAAATATATACAACAGGGAATATAGTTAACAGTACTATATTGCATGTTTGAAAGCTGATAAGAAAGTAGATTTTAAAAGTTCTTATCACAAGAAAAAAAAGTAACTAAATGAAGTGATGGATGTTAATTTATTCTGGTAATTGTTATATATATATACCTAAAAATAATTATATTGTACACTTTAAAGATGAAGTTATATGTCAATTATATCCCCCAAAACTGGAAGTCATCAGATTTCTTTCAGAAAAGAAAAAAAGTGTACGTACGTGTGTGTGTATGTATATATATATAACTCCAATTAACACAGATAACTGTCTTGATATATTATTAGGAATAGAGTGTTCCATGGAGATGAAGAAGGGGTCAAAAAGAAAACTGCTGCTTCATGAAATTTAACCTCTCCTCCCTTTCAACATCAATATGCTAAAACTTCAGTTCATCTATTTTATATATTAAAATTTCACTTCATCAAAGCACAGAGTTGTTTGAAAACTCCTGTTATTATTTACAGTCTTTTGGGAAAGAAGGAATTTGCACGAGAATATGTTTAAACACTGCAGTGATGACTTATTTTGAGGCTTGACATAAAGCTATTTATGTAGTCTATTAGAGTAATGGGAACTGTGCAGAGTACAGAAACAGCCAAAAAGGAAGTTAAGAGTTTAAAGATTTGAAGAAAAGGAGCGACTGAAAAAAAAATCTTTGCTTATAACTTTTACAGAAAGCTAATCATATGATTTTTAAAAAGAACTTTTCTCATTTATATTGTCCATTCTATAGAGATGCAACATCACTCCTTTTTGCCAGTTCCTATCTTTCTTATAGTTTTATAACCATTGGTTATCCTCAGTGTGATAGGGTGCCATTTTCTACCATGAATTTTATTTCATTGAATCTAAGATGCCATCAGTTATAAGGCTCATCGTTATCTTATATGTCATTAAGAAACAAAAAAGGTCATTAATTAATTGTAAGATGCCTTTCACTGTAAGATTTATTCTGATTTCAGGCATGTTAAAAGATTAAAAAAAAAAGTACACCTTAAGAACAAATGAAACAAAGTATTCATATTTAAACATTTTATCATTTCAGCATCTAACAATTGTATAGCATTTGGGGAATTATTCATATATGCTCCAGACATACAACTAAGTACTGTAGAGCACTGGTTATGGTATAGATTATACAAAGAACAAATTATTATTAATTTTTTGGTGAAGTATTTAACACTGAGAATTAATTGTCAAGTTAAAAGTAAAGTTAGAACACCATAGCAGAGATGGCAATAAGAAATAATTGGTGATAGATTTTGAATAACACTTTACCTTCAAGGCTGACATAAACAGCGTATATTCAGACTCCCAATCCCAATTCCTATGGAGTGTTTTTAAGGCATGAGTGAATATCACCAAAGATAGACAAACCCAGGATAACTTTTTAAATACACTGTTTAAGGAAGAAAAAGCAGAACAAAAAACATTGTCTTCATTACCAAAAAGAGGTAAGAAATATGTTAAGTATCTCTAAATGTTGTGTTTGAATTTATTCTAAAGACCAGGGACTATTCTAATAATCATCCAGCTTGAGAGAGAATAACACCAAAAAAATTAAATATTATAAACAATACTGTATAAAGCCCAATGTCAAAAAAACTGATAAACCAAATTATTAATTGTGACTTCTTATACTTCTTTTATATCATTACCTATAACCTGAATACTCTTAGTGGTATTTATAAAGGGTCAATCTTATCCCTTGCTATATTTAAAACATTACTGCTCACAATATACACCACAGGTTATCACGATATTCTTCAAAGAATCTTACTTTTATTATTTTTATTTTTTTGTGGCTGTGCTCGGTCTTTGTTGCTGTGGACAGCTTTCTTTAGTTGTGGTGTGCAGGCTTCTCATTGTGGTGGCTATTCTTGCTGCAGAGCATGGACTCTAGGGCATGTGGGCTCAAAAGTTGTGTGCCTGGGCTTAGCTGCCCTATGCATGTGGGATCTTAGTTCTTGACCCAGGGACTGAATGTGTCCCCTGCATTGGCTGAGGGATTCTTAACCAGTAGACCACCAGAGAAGTCCCAGAATTTTACATTTTAAAAAGCTAGAATTATTCATTAAAACTCATAGTAAAATTAACTCTTTATAAAATAGATGCAAATTACTTTCATAGCTTTAGGTTAATCACTTGGGACACAATTTGTCACTTACAAAAAGATTGTTATACTTCGATAATCACTATGATCTTATTTGGTATTAGTAGTATTAATGTTCTTTGAGTTTTTGCTTTTGCTTCAGTTACAGAGTTCAGTTTCTTTCATTTTGATAAATCCATTTAACCAGGATGAAAGTGCATAGATCAGAAGGAACATGGACATGAGAGATAGTCAGATATAAATTTAAATCAAGACTGCTGTTTACTAGCTGTGTGGTCTTGTGTAATTCAGGCAACTTATATGAGCTTCAATTTTCAAATGTGCAAAATGAAGTTAAGGGATGTCTAGATTAAACGAGAAAACAAATCTACATAGTGTATTTATTACAGAGCTGGCGCACATGGGAGGCACTACAAGAATGGTAGTGATTATAACTGGATACATGGGTAGAAGCTATGAGAAAGTTTAGAGTGAAAATTGTAGTCATGGATGAGATCATCAAGGAGAACATGTATTGTGAGAAAAATAGCTATTTGTAAAACTCTGAGAAAAAAAAAATATTTAAAGAGCTGGTACAACAGGAAGAATCTGCAAAGAGGTTGAGCAGAAATGAGCACAGGTGGCAGAGACCCAGGACAGAGACTCATTACAGACGCCAGGGAGATAAAGTTAAACCAAGCACTGACCGAGTTTAGCCACAAGAGTCAATGTGTTACATGACAGTAAAGTGATGAAGACAGAAGTCAATTCCGTGGGTTGAAAGGTGACGGGAAAGTAAGAAAAAAGAAATAGTGACTAGTTTTTGCATATACAGTCAGTGATTATTCTGTTCCTTGACAGTGAGTTTAAGGCAACTAGAACATGGTGGTTTCTATGAAGCAAGAAATTACATATTGCTTTCTATATGCATTTTGCATGTATTAATCCAATATGACTCATTTAAGTAAGAAGACTGTATCTTAGTTCATTACATATGAAAGCAGCAATGATCATTTGAAACTTTAGTCTCAATAATGTTCTTTGTAACATCTGCGTCTTAAGTCTCTTATGTGTTACACTGTAAAATAAAATTATATAAATATGAGGAAAAACACAGATAAGGTAGGAGTTTAGGAGCTAAGGAGACTATCAGTGTGAAAAACAAAAAGGTATAAAAAGATGACATAAAAATAGAATAAACATTTTAAACACTTAAATGCATCATACTAAATTCTATAGTTAGTAAGCATTAAATGCACTAACATTTTAATTCACCTTTTGTTTGATATTTTCTGCCATCCATGGGCTACCAAAATACAGAACCCCATGCTAGGAACATATAATACTCGCTCAGCAACAACAAATCCAACTGGGAAAAAAAGATTTGATGCAGGAATAAATGGTAATGCCATTAAACAAAGCGCCTACAAAGAGAAAAGAGATAATTTATTAAATTAAAAAATATATACATATCAACAGTCAAATCCAAATATTAGTGTATGTATAAAAATAAAACTGGCCCCTTTAAATTAACAGTCATTTATTCCATAACAATTTCTAAATTTCCAACACTGTGCACTGTGTTAGAAATAAACATCACAAAATGCTTAGACTTTTTTGCCATTTTGAAAATGGGATGGCATATGGTTTCCAGATTACAGTCATTACAAAAGATAAGACAAAATAACTAGCACACAAATAACTTATGGAGAGAAATAAGCTGGTTGTCAGTAGGATATCTGTTTCTATGGACATCTGCTTCCATATTCTGTTACTCTGATTTGTTTTATAGTACCTTGTGGAATAAATACGTTGTTTTTTCAATTTCAGAAGTCTGAGAGTCTTCTAACAGTTTGACGGGAAGCAATATACTTTACTACTGAAAATTCATGTAGAAAAGTAAAGAGTGAAAAGAACACTTTTTCCATGAATCACGAATTAATAATTTGTAATGATCCAACACTGAATCTGAAGAAAAGCACTATCATCAAACTGCTCATTATAATATCAATTTATAAGCCTGAAATTTTAGTGCTTTCTTTTTAATCAAAAAGGTAAAACACTAAGAGTGCATAATTCACTTTCCACTTCCTAGAAATGTTTGACAAAAACAACCAGGTAGCTGTGAAACAGAGGTATTTGTTCCTAAATATGTGATCCTTTTTTAAAAAAATTCCCTGTTAATTCATGGATGCCCTAAGGCAATTTCATTTGAAAGAATAAAAAGTGTTAAAATTCATCCAAAGAGGCATCATGGATTGATGAACAAGCTACACAAAAATAGAAAAGCCATCTCTCAAAAAATAAATCTACTGATTCTTCAATAAGAAATGTCTAAATGATTAACTTACTCAGCTGTTCTAATACACTGTTAATGTATGCCAACCAAGTTAACTATAATGCAATATCTTCTCAGAGAGTGGGAAGAGCAAAGAGTTCCAGAGGCAAATCTGTTTTGCTTCTAATAATAAGGTAAACTACTCAAATCACCTTGTGACTCCATTTTTTTAATAAATAAATGGGATTATTAACTACTTATACTATTGAGATACATATGACATCTTATTTATTAAGTGCTTAACATAATACCTGGCGCTTGGTAGATATTCCTTTGGTCTACTTACCGCTTTCAGGAATCTTAAAATAATATTGCCATTAAAAACAGTATGTTTCATTTTATACATATATATAAATTTATTTTCAGACTATTTTCTATTATAGATTACAAGCTATTGAATATAGTTTTCTATTTTTTATTTTATGTAGAGTATCAATAGTTTGTATCTGTTAACCCTATACTCCTAATTTATCCCACGTCTTCCTTCTCTTCCCCTTTTTTACATTGATAAGTTGCTAAGAGTCCTGTCTGTTTCACGACCCCATGGACTGTAGCCCCTCAGGCTCTGTCCACAGGATTTCCCAGGCAAGAATACTTGGGTTGCCATTTCCTACTCCAGGGGACCTTCTTAACACAGGGATCAAACTTGCGTCTCCTGGGTCTCTTGTATTGGCAGATAGATTCTTTACCATTGAGACACCAGGGAAGATCCTTCTCCTTTGGTAGCTAAGTTTGTTTTCTACAAAACTAACACAGTATTATAAATCGACTCTATTTCAATTTCAAAAAATTTAAGAGTATGTTTAGGACTATATTTAAAGCAGTTATACCTAAAGTCACAAGGGTTCCTTTTTTATACATACAAAATATAATGTAATTAATTAATGTAAATCTATGTTAATTTCATTGGCAATATCCTTTCTATTTTTTATTCAGTTTGCACTATACAAATCATTATTTTATTTGTCAAAACTTTATATTTAACTACTCTTTTTTTTGCTTTTTAGTAGAAACTCAGTTTTGGATGTATTCTACCATGTATCTGCTTCATTTTTATTTATGTGAGCTGCAAAGCACTATTAGACAAAGTCCCAAAGCAAAAATAAATCTATATCATCATAAATTCATGATCAACTTTAAATTAAATCCTTAAGACTGCTCAAGATTCTAGGTTTCTTTGGTAGGCTCACTCTCACTCTCTTTTACTATTTTCAATCTTGACGATCTTTCTCAAATTTCTGACCCATGTCACTTTTAGGAGGTGACTACACTACCAGACTTTCAGAAAAAACAAAAGCGATAAAACAAGAACTTCTTGAATTCTCTGCTACTAAATCTATTAACATCTACATTCATGACCATTTCCATCCTTCCTATAACATAAGCAGTGTCTCCATCTATCTGAGGCCAAACCTGAGCTCTACACGTCTAATCTCACTATCAATCAGCCTTTCTTTCATTTACCTAATCACTTTCTTGTATCAGCTTTCTATGCTAAAAATGCTCTTGCCTTTCCAACCTTAAAAATCTTCTCCTTTGACAACATTATCTTTAAGTTATCTTAACCATTCATTATGCCCCTTAGGTATATAACAAGTTCCCACACTCTTAGGGAAAGATTTTTGTGGACGTGGTTAACAAGCAGTCGGTTGTAACCTCACTTAACGTTTCAACTCAAAGAGTATGTTTTTGTAAGCAAATCCATTAGTGATATCTCTGTGTATAAAGGTCAGCCAACTGAGTACTCCAATCAGTGATTCTAAATGCCAACCAAGCAAGTCTTCCCCCCAGTATCAACCCACTTCAGCCTCAGAAGGTCCATCAATTCCAGGTCTCTATGCTTGCCCCAAGCCCTGATCCCCCAACAAAAGATCAGTTGTTTTATTATACTTGAAGTCATTGCCTGACTGGCAATCTTCTCTAAATTAGACCTTGTCTCATTCTTTGAAATATTCAGTTAAATCATTCCTAAAGGTTATCTACACTAGCAATCTTCACTGCCTCATTTCCTAATCAAATCACTCCACAGATACAAATTTCATTTAAGTAACTAATATACATAAAAGAAGTCAAATCCAACTGATCTCACTCACTACTTGACAGCAACTGTTGGGTGTTAACCATTCTTTCCAGAAATGTTTTCCTACCTTTTCTGTCCATTTGGTCTATTTCCCATTTGGTTTATTTTCCTTTACACAACACCTAAATATGGAAGTTCTTCAAGACTGACTGAGATACAGGCTTCTTCTCTTTCATTCTATTTAGCCCCTTCAAGTATTTATTGAGGGAAAATTAAGAACAAATAGTCTAAGGCAGGCATTATGTGTATGAATTAACTTCTATGCATCTAGAATGGTGATAGCTAGTTACCACCTCTAAGAGATGTGACAAATCCCAGTTGAGAAAGGCTGCTCTATAACCTCTCCAAAGGTCTTCTTCTTTACATCTTGCTTTCAATTACTATCTCTATGGCAACTGCCAAATTTCTCTGTGGCAATTTATCAAATTTTTATGTGTGTCTCAGGCTTTGCCACAGACCTCCAGGCACAAAGTGACATTCAAAATTTCCGTTAGAAAATTTCAAAGACGCCTCAAACTCAACAGGTCCAGATACTAGTAAATATATCTTTCTTCAAACCCTATATTCTTTCAAATTTCTCTAGAATGTGAGTTCTCTGGCAATGGGGGCCCTGTATTTCTTTTTATTATCATATACTCAGTGCCTAAAACGCTACCTGATACATAGGCTACAAATCAAAATTTTTATTGAATGAATAAATGAATCTAGTGGCTGCAGCCAGAATATACTTGCAAAGTATTAAAAGCACTTTCTGGCATACAGTAAATTCTTAAGAAAATGTTAAAGATGATTATTTTCTTCCATAATTTAAAGTAAGAGGCAACACAATTATTATGAGTAAGAAGTGAGGGCAGAGCTAAGAAAACTGCAAAGAAACAGATCTCATAAAAACAAAAAAAGACTTTCAAATAATCAGAATTCTCTGAACACAGTAAGAAATACCTCAGGGAGTAATGAAAGTTTTGCTAATGAAAAATAAAGAGCTATGCATTTCTAGGGGCTTATCTTACATGATCCTCTTCTCCGTGCCAAGAAAACAAAGAAGTATACAGTATACCAAATAATTCATTTCTTTAAAAGGGTGTATAATCTAGTTGGGTAAAGGCAAGAAATATATAAAAAATAACGCTAAAAAGGATGCTCCATGATTTCAGAGTTTTCACCAAATTAGGGAAATTCATAATCACTCTTTGTGTCACATGCTGAATGTGCAGCATTAATCAAACTCTGACATATAGGATAGCCTAAAATAAGTTCATAAATTAGGATGACACGAACAAAGACAGATAGCAATTTTTCAAAGATGCTTTTGAAAAACTAAAGGTACTCAATTAGTAAACTGAATATAGTATCATCAGAAAATTTAAGAAACTTTCTTACCATTAAAACAGTCTTGGAGGAATTACTAGGATATCTGAGACTAAATACTCCCAAAGCTCCCAAAAGGCAAAAAAAAATAAATGTGGCAAGATTTCGAACATCTAGAAATGACTCTATCAGTGGTATTGTTCCCATGGTCCAATCACAGCAGAGCTCTGAAGGATTTAATAGAAGCCAAGCATTCACAGGAAGCAGGTAGTTAAAAGTTAGCTGCCTTGTAGGAGTTGGGCTTACAGCAGCTGGGTTATCAAACCTGTATAAAGAATGAAAAAAAAAAAAAGTTATTGAAATTAAAACACTTTAAACACACAGTTAATATATAAAAGATACAAATACTGAATAACAATAATAAAAATGGCATTTTACATATAATCTTGTTAAAGACATAAACTTTTTATGGATACCTTAGATTCTTGCCAGAGTTTAAATTTCTTTCTGAAATGTCTAATTGAGAGGTATGATATTTATGAAGAACTGTTTGAGGGGCAAGCAGGTTACCTATTTCTAGTTTATTATGCGAATGATTCAGACAGGTATTCTATTCTATAATATTATGACATTCTGGAGAAATGCTTTTATTAAATTATGGCTTTCTGCTTCAACATCATAAGTTTCATAAGATTCATTGTTGTATGTGTTGTATGAATGCTTTTGAGAACGCTAACTAATGTTTTCCTTTAAGAGATGTTTCTTTCATCACCAAATGCTAATGAAAATTATGTTTCCTAGAAAGAATTACTATGTTTTCTCTTGTCACAAACAGAGAAAACTAAACCACCTATGAGCTTTTTCTTTTTGTTTTGACTTCTACAAAGCTAAAAATCAAATTCTAGTACACAGTAGTAACTGCACAGCCCTATGGAACATTTTATTTGTGCTCTACTTAATACAAGCTTATATCCTAGTTTATATAGGCCATGATATATTATTAGTCTGTTTACTGCAAATTAAGTCAAATCTTTTTTAAAAGTACATTTAATCATTTCAGATTTTTAATTCTTTACGCTATGTTCTAAATTGTATTAACATATCTAAACTGTGATAATATACAGCTGTTTAAATCTTCTCTGGTGGCAAAGATGGTAAAGAATCTGCATGCAAGGTAGGTCCAATCCCTGGGTCGGGAAGATTCCCTGGAGAAGGGAGTGGCCACCCAGTCCCGAATTCTTGCCTGAATATCATGGACAGAAGGAGCCTGTGAGCTACAGCCCATGGGGTCACAGAGAGTTGGATACGACTAAGTGACTATTTCCTTCCTTTACTATAGTTGCTTAAAAACCCAATTCTCATTTTAAAATGAGTAAGCCAAGGAAAAATCAACCTCTATCACTTATTTGACTTGGTCTTCTTAAAAATATCAACTGGTTGAGAAAAATGAATTATTATTTGAACAAGTAGTATTTTCTAAACTTTCATGCTGTGCTAAGTCGCTTCAGTCGTGTCCGACTCTTTGCAACCCTATGGACTGTAGCCCTTCAGGCTCCTCTGTCCTTGGTATTCTCCAGGCAAGAATACTGGAGTGCGTAGCCAATCCCTTCTCCAAAATTTTCATACTTCAATATATACATGTATGAAAAATACTAAATCTTAAAAGCCAGGATTTGAATTCTCAACATGACCAACAAAACTGAATAGAAAACCTTTTCCTGTCATCCACTTTTCAGAGTTCATTTAGAAAAATTAGCTGTTTATTTAGGATAAATTATTTGATAATCAAACTTCAGTTAAAGAATACATGTCAAAGCAAGTCTAATCATATTACAATTAACCTCATAGGTTAACAGAATAAAATTTATATAACACAAGTACATATACACACATTTTAAAATGCTTATATTTGGAAAATACAGTGTTAAATGTAACATACTCCATTACACCCATCTACATATATATACAAAAAATAAATACATTCACACCTATAAGGCACATTTTCATATTATAGAACTAGAGATGGAAAAGAGTTGATTCAAATTCCCTAAAACAAATGATAAACAGGAAACATTAAAACTAAGGGGTGAAGAAGGAAATACAAAATATCTATCTACAATTCAATCTATTTTCCACACTATTATGCTTAAATGAGCTTTTAGTTTAACATGGCTAGATTCAGAAGTAAAAATTCTGGAAGTAAAAAGTAAATATTCTTTATAGAAAAAAAATGCTATTAAGGATAATTATTGTACAATGGAATATTATTCAGAAATAAAAGAACAATGCAATAATGCCATTTACACCAACATGGATAGACCTAGAGATTATCATACTTGGTGAAGTAAATTAGGTAGAGAAAAACACATATATGATATCACTTATACGTGAAATCTAAAAGATGATACAAATGGACTTATTTACTAAACAGAAACAGACTCAGAGACATAGAAAACAAATATAGGACTATCAAAGGGGAAAAGGTGAGGGAGGGATAAATTAGGAGCTTGGATTTAACAGATATACCTTACTATATATAAAAGAGATAAACAACATCCTATTGTATAGCAAAGGGAACTATATTTAGTATCTTATAATAACCTATAATGGAAAAAAAATTGGGCTGTTGTTTAAAAAAACGTTCTTGCATGTAATGTCAGTAACTTGAATAAAACTATGAATAGGCAACTTTATAAATTTTCTTTTAAACTTTGGATGAGTGAGGTGAAATGGAAAAATGCTATGACAGCAGGAAAAAAAAGATAAGAATGTTAAAGTTCAGTATAACTTTTGCTTCTAGCCTTAAACAAATAAAAAAATGGAAAATTAAAACTTCCTTTAAAATACTAGTTCAGTTCAGTCGCTCAGTCGTGTCCGACTCTTTGCGACCCCATGAACCTGCAGCACGCCAGGCCTCCCTGTCCATCACCAACTCCCGGAGGCTACCCAAACCCATGTCCATTGAGTCGGTGATGTCATCCAACCATCTCATCCTCTGTTGTCCCCTTCTCCTCCTGCCCTCAATCTTTCCCAGCATCAGGGTTTTTTCAAATGAGTCAGCCCTTCGCATCAGGTGGCCAAAGTATTGGAGTTTCAGCTTCAACATCAGTCCTTCCAATGAACACCCAGGACTGATCTCCTTTAGGATGGACTGGTTGGATCTTCTTGCTGTCCAAGGGACTCTCAAGAGTCTTCTCCAACACCACAGTTCAAAAGCATCAATTCTTCGGAGCTCAGCTTTCTTTGTAGCCCAACTCTCACATTCATACATGACCACTGGAAAAACCATAGCCTTGACTAGACGGACCTTTGTTGACAAAGTAATGTTGCTGCTTTTTAATATGCTGTCTAGGTTGGTTGTAGCTTTTCTTCCAAGGAGCAACTGTCTTTTAATTTCATGGCTGCAATCACCATTTGCAGTGATTTTGGAGCCCCCCAGAATAAAGTCTCTCACTGTTTCCCCATCTGTTTGCCATGAAGTGATGGGACCGGATGCCATGATCTTAGTTTTCTGAATGTTGAGTTTCAAGCCAACTTTTTCACTCTCCTCTTTCACTTTCATCAAGAGGCTCTTTTAATTCTTCTTTGCTTTCTGCCATTAGGGTGGTGTCATCTGCATATCTGAGATTATTGATATTTCTCCCAGCAATCTTGATTCCAGCTTGTGCTTCCTCCAGCCCAGCATTTCTCATGACGTACTCTGCATATAAGTTAAATAAGCAGGGTGACAATATACAGCCTTGACATACTCCTTTTCCTATTTGGAACCAGTCTGTTGTTCCATGTCCAGTTTCTAACTGTTGCTTCCTAACCTGCATACAGGTTCCTCAAAAGGGAGGTCAGGTGGTCTGGTATTTCTATCTCCTTCAGAATTTTCCAGTTTATTGTGATCCACACAGTCAAAGGCTTTGGCATAGTCAATGAAGCAGAAATAGATGTTTCTCTATTATACTAGCATCAAGCAAAGAAGGACAATGACACTTGATTGATAGCGGGGGGAAAAAAAAAAACAGATGAGGGGAGCCCTATCTAAAGAGTTTATAACTTGGATAGAATATTTAGTCTGTGCAACAGGAAGAAAGAATCTGAGTGGAGACCATTTGTATTCCTGAATTGAGAAGATGGAGCTGGAAGCCCTGGAAGTCCAGGGCGGTTAGAATTCGCAGGCAGAATACCAGGGAGAAGAAAACTGTTGAGAAAGAGAACTCATATCTGTAAAGGATCTCTCTCCAGTTTTCAGTACTAATGAGAACTGATCAGCATATATATACAAAGAAATACCTAAGGACAGTATAGTGGGTTGATTCCTGTCTCCCCAAAGTTCATGTCTACCCAAACCCCAGAATGTGACTTTATTAGCAAGAAGGTCTTTGTCAATGCAGTTATAGTTAAGATGAGGTCATACTGGATTAAGGGTGGGGCCACTGTCTAATGAGGGCATGGTGACCCACTCTAGTACTCTTCCCTGAAGAATCCTCATGGACAGAGGAGCCTGGCAGGCTGCAGTCTATGCAGTGGCAAAGAGTTGGACATGACTCCATAACTAAGCACAGCACAGCCACCATCTAATGCTGATGTTCTTATACAAAGAAGGGAAAATTCAGAGAAACACACAGGGAAAAAGGCTAGGTAAAGATGGAGCAGGTTACAATGATACAGCAACATGTCAAGGAATGTCAAAGACTGCCAGCAACAGCCCAAAGCTAGGAGAGAGACGTAGGGCAGATTCGTCCCTGAGCCTTCGGGAGGAGCCCACTGTGCCTGGCACCTTGATGTCTGGGCTCTGGCCCCCGGCACCGTGAGAGAGTAAATCCTGCTCCTTAAGCACTCAGTTTCTGGTGAATTGTTACAGCAGGCCTTACAGGGTGGAAAGTACCTTCTGAAAGGATCAGATAAAAACCCACAACTAGGAACAGTTCTTCAGCAGCCAGAGTGGAAATCCTCATAATGCAAAGTCTATCAAGTAGAGAGGTCAGAAGGGTCTTGTGTCAGCAAGGCAGCAAAATTAGCCCTATTCCAAATGTTGCTATGCTCCCACTATGTTATGGCTCAGTGGTAAGCATTCTCCTGCCAACGCAGAAGTGGGTTCAATCCTTGGGTAGGGAAGATCCCCTGGAGAAGGAAGTGGTAGCTCATTCCAGGATTCTGGCCTGAAAATCCCATGGACAGAGGAGCCTGGCAGGCTACATTCCATGGGGTTGCAAAAAGAGCCAGACACAACTTAGCTATTAAACAACAACAAACACTGCTATGGTCTCCTAAAACAAAGCTTAAAAGCAAGACTTGAAGATGAAACATCTTTCAAATAACTTACATGTATCTGAGAACAATGCTCTACAGTATTTATAGGAATACATTAAGTAAAATCACATACAGCACCTATTAGAAAAACTACGAAGCATGTGAAGAGGTAGAAAAATACTATCCATGAGGAGAAAAATTATTCAATCTAAACTGACCAAGAAATTACACAGATGATAAAATCAGTGGAAAAGGACATTAAAGTCCTAAAACATTTAGAAACATGGAATACACACACACACACACACACACACACACACACACACACACACACACACAAAGCTCAAACAGAACTCAAATACAGATGAAAATGTCTGAGATAAAAAATAAAAGAAATTAAGGAGAGATTAGACATGCAGAAAAAAATTAGAAAGCTTGAAGCTACAATGGAAGAAATTATCCAAAATGAAAATGGGAAAAAGAGCTTTGGAGGGAAGAGAAATAAATATACAGTAACAGTATTACTTCAAGAAGCCTAAAACACATGTAATTGCTGTCCCAGAGGAAGAAGGGAGAGGAAAGAAAAAAATGTTTTAAGAAGTTTATAACTGACACAATTCCAAAATGTATATGAAGTAAGACTTATATATTCTAAAAAGCTAAATTAACCTAAGCACAAGAAACATGAAGATAAAACAAATAGTAACTGAAAGCTTGCAACTTTTGGCCATTTTCACCCAAACTTTGTTATAAGTCCTGAAGTTGCAATGTACAGCATCATGATTGTAGTTAACAATACTGTATCATATATTTGAAAGTTGCTAAGAGTGTAGATCTTAAAAGTTCTCATCAAAAGAAAAAAAACTTTTTGGTAATTATGTATGGTAACGGATGTTGACTAAATTTATTATGGTAATCATTTGTGTGTGTATGTGTATAAGATTCATTATGTTGTACACTAATACAATGCTATATGTCAATTATGTCTCAATTAAAAAATACAGAGAAAAGAAACAACAATAAAGAGAAACTATTAAAAGCAAGCATTGAAAAAAAAAGACATACTACCTGCAGAAACATAAAGATAAGGATGAAAAGATTTTCCATTTAACGTAACACAAGCCACAGAGTAAGAGTAATATTTTTAGATGAGTGAATGAAAACCAGCATTGTAGAATTCCACACTCAAGGAAAATATCTTTCAAAAACAAAGGTAAAGTAAAGGTATTACATATACAAAAGCTTAAAGAATTTATCACCAGCGTGGTCCTACATGTCAAGAAATGTCAAAGAAAGTCCTTCAGTCACAAAGAAAAACGGTACCAGATGAAAATCTTGATCTAACAAAGGAAGAACACTAGAAATGGTAACTCTATGGGGCAACACAAAATTTTTAAAAAATTTAATCTCTTCTAAAGATAACTGTTTAAAGTAAAAATTAACAATGTATTGTGGGATTTATAATGTATACTCAGTAAAAACATATGCAAATAGCACAAAGTCTATGTTATGATTTAAAATGTTTATATATAAACTTATTTATTGTATATGTATTTGTACTATATATACTGATATTTATAATTTATATACATACAATTATAATATTTTTTAAAGATAAATTGTGATAAATGATGTAAACCACAAAAACCCCTGAAGCAATCACTAAAAATAGACAGCAAAGATTATAGCTAATAAGCCAACAAGGAGATAAGAATGGAGGAATACAAAACACTCAATTCAAAACAGAGAAAAAATGGAACAAAGAACAGATGAGACAAAGAGCAAACAATTAGCAAGATGGTAGATTTACAACAAACTGTATCAGACAGCTGAACCCACCATTTAAAAGACAGATTATCTGATCAAACAAAAAAGGAAGACCCAACTATATGTAGCTTATAAAAAATCTACTTTAAATATAAAGATGTAGATAGAATTAAGAGGTAAAGAGATGAAAAAAGATAAACCATTTATCACTAACAAAAGACAGCTGGAGTAATTATATTAATATAAGGAAAAGTGAATTTCTTAGTAAACACTATTACCAGGGATAAAGAAGCTCATTTAATAATGATAAAGGGATCAATTCATCAAGAGGACATCAAAATCCTAAATACTGATATACTTTATTGTAGAGTTTTACAATAAATGCAGGAAGCAAAAATTGATAGAACTGAGGAGAAAGAGACAAATCAGTTTGTAACTCTGATCAGTTACAGTCAGATTTCAACATCCTTTTCTCAATAATTAATAGAACAAGTAGACAAAAATGACTAAGGATATGGAAGACTTAACACTTAACCAACTGGGGGATCATTATCTTGATTGATGCTTCCATGAGTGTACATGTATGTCAAAACCTATTAGTCTGAACATTTTAAATACATGAGGATTCTTAAAAAGTATAAATTATAACTCAATAAAGCTGTTAAAAAACCTTAATGTAAATCAAAGACTTTCTGGAACATTTGCAATCACTTAAAACTCAAAGTTAAAAAAAAAAAAAGGAAGAAAAACAAAAAGAACCAGAATTTCATACCTGGTGAACACTGGAAGTTGCGACTGAATAACCTGGACTCTAATCACAACAAGTAAGAGTGTACTGAACATCAAAACAATGAGTTTTATTAGTGTCTGCAGCATAGAAAATGGAATACTACCCTTTCCACGAAGAAACTGTCCAGCAGTAGTACATAACAATGGCAAAGTATACTAGAAAAAGAAAAAAAAATTTAAGTAAAAAATAGCGATTTACTGTAATGTTTTCAACAACTGTACTTTCTAATTGCAAGATATAAAAATTGACTATAATTATAAAATCAACATGGAACTGGTAGAACTGATAATGAATAAAACTGAGCCCAACAGTCTTATCCAATAATGAATTATACTACAGTATTACTGGGTGCTTTCCCAAACTGCCCAATAGTTCCTTTATTGAAACTTGAAAATCTGTCCTTAAAAAACTGAGGGTGTAATATAAAATGTTAAGTAATATTCAGTGGGTATGAAGGCAAAACATGCTTGTTTCTTGCAAACCTTTGCTAAATATTATTGGTAAAGCAATTTTTATGATGATACATTTAGGAAATAAATTCATTAGAATCTGATTCAAATAGTATAAAAGACAGCAACAAGGAAATTTATATTTCTCCTTACCCCTTGGGCAATAAATACTTCATATACACAGCAAATTCCCACAACTGTTATTCCTTGTTCTTTACACAGTGTTGCAACAGCCACCAAAAAAACTGTCAATGCAATTGGAGTCCACACTACAAATGAGAAACAGAAAAATATAAAAACACACAAAAATAATTTTATAATATCATGAAAGAATAACACAACAATTAGACGTTACTGAAAATCTTCAAATGTTGTAAGCAATTTTTGCTTTATATATTCAAAACAATACATTAATATATATAATTTGAACTAAAAAACTTTTGTGGAGAAGAAAATTACCTAAGCAAATGCTAACATTTAAAAACAAAGGTAGGATGGCCAATTTTAAAAAGAGAAATTTAATGGTGAGTGCAGTGATTAATGAACTATCAATCTGAAATGAAGATAAATACCTGAAATTATCATGGAGATATCTATACACTTTATTGTATCTGTAAGTAATTAAAAATTTGAAACTGAAAACTACTGGGCAAAGTACATTACCATTGTTACTGAGAAAAAAAAAAAGACGAGGAAAACTAAAACAGGTTAACAATATGCATTTAAATCAATACTATAACAAAAATTTGTAATAGAATATTCACAAGTTCTATTTAAGTGGAAAATCTACATTCATCAATTTTGAGTAAATGTCTTCTGTACTGTGTGCTTCTACTTAGTAGTTAATCTGATTAAAGAATAATGAATTATGAGACTAAATCTGGGTTTACCACTAATTTGCTTTGGGATTTTAAGCAACTTTTTTGAGCTTCAGCTTTCTTATCGGAAAATATGATTTATAACTCTTCCACATGGTAGTATGATTGTGTGACCTCAGTTTTTAATAAGAACATTAATCAAACAAAAACTCGAATAACTGACTTAAATTCAGGTATAAATAACAGAATTCATGAAGCTAATACATTTTTATTTTGTCATTGGGCTTAATATAGAACTATGTTTTTGAAATCATTTTTAATTTTGAAGAACTCTATAGACTAAAATTACCTAAAAGGAAAAAACCAAAAAAACCAAACCTAGAACACCATTAGTAACATTAAGTATAACAGTATTCCTTCCTCCAAAAGTCTCTCATATTCCAGTTAGGCCCAAACCATCAATACTGATGTAATAGATTATATTAAGGGCTGAACTATCTGGCTAAAGTCAACAAGAAATTCACAGAGCAAAGAAATTAGTAGATGATTATTTACAAAACAAACTGAACCAAAAGCTGGATCTTGAAGGACATATGAGACATGAAAAAACTGGGAAAGGGGTATGTATGAATAAAGGAGTAGAGGAGGGAATAAGCTTGGCAAGCGAATGATACAGAGAATACAGTATGACTGAAATGGTATGCGTATAATAAAAAAGGTGGGAAACAATGGCCTTGATAACAGGTATATTAAACAGTTTAGCTAACCAGTTTAGTGTATTTCATTGCATTTCAATCACTCTATGGGATATGAGGGCAGTTGCAATCATATTCATTTGCAAGATGAGGAAAGAATTTTAGAGGTTTAAACAGTCATGCACAGTAAGCAGACCATGACTTTAACTTGGTTCTTCTCATATTAAATACAAAACTTCTTGTTAATTTGTATTATACTTTCACTTCAAGGAAGAGAAACCAAACAGCTGCATGCCATGATGCTGGATTTAATTTAAGCAACTAATAGTTCTAATAAATGCAAAAGTTTTGCTGAAACCAGTCACTTTAGCTCTTCAACCTTTGGTGACTATGAACGTACACACTGATTTTTATAATCTGATCTCTGTGGCTGAAGTCATTATGGTGATTTAGTCCCAAACAAGTACTCCTGCTAAATAAATTGACACTTAAAAAAAATACATATGTAAGAGTAGAATCAATTTCAATCATCAAAATCTATTCCAATTTCAAACACAGATTTCCAACCTGATTTTACATGTGTAAAGATACATATCTTCAGTGATCATGTATTCACTTTTAGTATTTACTACATTTGCAGGGGTCACGTATGGATGTGAGAGCTGGACCATAAAGAAGGCTGAGTGGCAAAGAATTGATTCTTTTGAACTGTGGTGTTGGGGAAGACTCTTGAGAGTCCCTGGACAGCAAGATCAAATCAGTCAATCTTAAAGGAAGTCAACCCTGAATATTCATTGTAAGGTCTGATGCTGAAGCTCGAATACTTTGACCACCTGATATGAAGAGATGACTCACTGGAAAAGACCTTGATGCTGGAGAAGACTGAGGGTAGGAGGAGAAAAGGGCAACAAAGGATGAGACGGTTGGATGGCAACAACAACAGTGATCAGAAGTGGCCCTGGGAAACCTGGAGCTTTACATCCTGGGTTTCATTAAGTCACTGGATGGACAGAGTGGCCCTGGTCTTTTTCGTTATTAGACACAGTGGTCGATAACTTTCAGAGAACATGTGGCTTGAGATCACAAGACTTTTAAAATACAAGTAGATACCTGAAGTGTACTATAGTTATAAAAGAGAGTACAAACACAATAACATACATTAACTAAACAAGAATTACCTGAAAAGATAAACTAAGAATTTAAAATAATTTAAAACAAGTGATTCTAAAGGAAATAAAGAAACTGGAGTTACAAAGAATAAGAAATTTTTAAAAAGAACCAAGTAAAATGACTAAGAATGAAAAAATATAATAAAATGAAAGGCTGCTTTAGCTAGAATGAAGAAAGTTTCTCTCAGAGGGAAAACGGTGAGCTGAGGCCTGAGGATACAAAGAATATAAGTAACTACGTGAAGATCTGACAGAAGAAAGTTCAAGCAAGAGGGAACAGCAAGTGTAAAGGCCAGTGCTTCACCAGTTAGAAGATCAGCAAGAAGGTTTGCTTGGCTATAGTGAAGAGACTAGAGCAAAACTGTAGGAGACACGTTTAGGGAGGTAGGCAGAGGCCTGATTACGGTCTCGAAGTTCACAATATATTCTAAGTTTATCGTTCATGTTTTGTTTAGGATGGTATTGAGAGATGATCTTGGTTTGCAATTCCGTATTAGTTACTGAACTACCTCTCACTGCATGACAGGCAACAGGGAAAATAGGGTTACTGCTTCCGATGAGCCAGGTACAGATTTAAATGCCTTAACATGCTTAACTCAACTAATCCTTCTCAACAGGTAGAGACTCTTATTACCTACATTTTTAAAGAAACTAAAGCACAGAGTGGTTATGTAATTTGACCAACACAGTAAATTAAGCTACTAAACAGTGGACGTGAAATGTGAAACTGGACTCCAGAGCCATGCTTTTAACCACTTTGCTACGCTGAACCCAAATTGTTTTAAAAAGGCATTATGCATAGCAGCACAAGGCAAACCTACTCACATTACAAATCTAAGAAGCTGTTTAGCTGAATTGCTTATTTCTTGAAACTTCATTTTCATATACAAAAATTAGGCTCCTTATCATCAGTGCCTTGGGTCTACAGTGAGAAAACTCTCCAAGAACATAGGGAAAAAAACCTCAGAATTAAATTTTAAGATTAACCAGATTAAGACCATTATGTGAAGTTCCTTTCATGTTCACTGTATCCACAGTCTTTAAAAAATCATTTTTATTGCCTGGAATTTGTTTTCTGACAATGCCAAGCATCATTAGGACTAGTGGGCTAATGTATACAAGGCATTTTCCAATGTAGACTACACAGAGGGGATTCAATAAATAGCTGAACTATGATCAACACAATAAAAGTTATACTCTAATAGGATTTTAACCTTGCCTAAACAATACACTTTATAGCCTTCACAGGCGTTCTTTACAGAAAAACTAAGTATTGCTACTTTAATCATTTAGAGGTAACGGCAGATGAAACTAAGAATAACCCTAAAACTCCTATATTCTAGGAAATTTAAAAAATTAGATCAACTAGAAATTGCTAGTCATGATAAAATATAAACTACAAACAATTTTTAATACTTACAATGTTGCATACTTTTCTTATGTCCATAGATGCTAAAGTAGCATGATAAATAAACACCAAATACAGCATATGTTTAACAAGAACCACTTGAAGTAAATACAAATTACTTGATTGAGTTTTACAGCTAAAGGAAAAGTACTGAATACTAGACATTTACCTATAGAATTATCTGGTCCTTTTGATTTAGTATAAGATAAAAATGCAGCTAGAAAAAAGATAGATGACAGAAGTTCTGCTCTTCCTACAACACCTGTTACCTAGAAAGGGAAAGGCAGGGGAGGCCATATTAATGAAGAGCATTTTGAAATTTTAACTATATATAAATGCAACAGCAGTTTAATTAGAAATTAAAACGCTCCATCTTTTCAAGTGCAAGTTTCTGTTTTTTAGGCATTCCTTGAGTGCCCTCATGTGGTGAATTTGTGTATCTTACATAAAAATATATTTATCAGTAACTATAATAGCTTTTATTATTTTAACTATCAATAATTATAGACTCCGAGGAAGTTGCAGAAATAGTAGAGAGGTCCTGTTTACCCTTTACCCAGCTTCCTTCAATAGTAACATCTTATACAATTATATAGTATACCATCTAGACTTCTAATTTTTTTTTTAAATACAAGTGTTCTTAAAATACAAGTATATAATAAACTCAATACATCGTATCTCACAAAACCTGCAAAGTTTAAAAAGACAATACACTTTAAAATAGCCTTTTAAACTCAAAAAAATGTAAATATAAAATCCCCCCAAACTCTCTTTAAAGTATTCTGAACTCACTATAAAACTTAAAACAACCTATCATTTTTGTAGATGTATAGAAAAATGTTCAGTTAGATACCAAAAGGTTCAGGATATTGGGAGATACACACAAGGCCACTGCAACACACAAACACAACTCTGCAAAGTTTAAACATACAGACTATTGTTTCAAACTAAAAGCTTGTAATAAAACAAGTGAATAGAGTCCTCCTTGTTCTGCTGAGAGGCAATTTTGGAGTCTCAAGATTACCGAATTAAGTAAGGTTATAATTTGAATATGTGTTCGTCATGAGCATACTGGCAATAGTAGAGACAGTGCATAATTTTTAAACACATGGTAATAAATAATATGAAATTACTGAGCATCATTTGTTAGGATGTCTGCTTATGTTTGCATGTATTTTGATACATTTTCACACCTTACATACGTTTCTCTTATTATTTTCTGTCTTTTGAAACACAAACAAAGCCAAGTTGACAAATACTTAAAATCTTTATTCACCAAAAAAAAAAATTGCAAAGAACTGTATTCATTTATATTTTACATTGCTAAAGTTGAATAATTACACATTATACTCATGAATAAATGTTTATGTTTCAAAAATTGTTTTAAATTGCAAAATTTTACACAATAGGAAAGCTACATCCTGTGCACTAGGAAAGTAAGACACTGTACCAACTTAAGGAGTCTTTAAATAGTTGAAGTCATGGTTAATTTTTTTTCCTTAAAAATATATACCATTATAGTCATGTGTAGGAATAATGCAAAAAATAAATTTTACTTACTGCTTCCGTGTGTATTGGGTGCACCGCAAAAAGTAAAGAGGCAATCATACTACTCTGGTTATTCAGAAAAAGTCTGCAGACTTTAAGAAATATCACACTAACCACAGCATGAAAAATCATATTTAGGAGATGATATGACATTGGTGTTAGTTCACTGAACAGATAATTTAAGCGAAATGTCAATACTGTTAAGGGACGGTAAGACTTGTGGCTTCTCTCCTATAAGGAAAAAAACAACCACTGATTATTAAAGTATCTTCGTTCTTTTGGACACATAAACTAATCACTGCCTTTACTACTAAAGAATCTACATTTGGCTGAGAAATAACAATAAAATAATGAAAAGTCTCAAGAATAACACAAATATAAAAGATAGCTTTATGTGGGTTTTGTGTGTGTGTGTGTTTTCCTATTTTCTTTGCCCCAAAACAAGGCAATTTCCTCTTCGATATAGTTGAGTTCAGTTAGCAGTCCAGGCTTCCCTGCCCATCACCTACTTCTGGAGCTTGCTCAAGCTCATGTCCATTGAGTTGGTGATGCCATATATATATGTGTATCAGTATATGTTTATATATATATATATACACACACACACACACACACACACACACACACACACACACACACACACACTGATATATAGTAATCAAAGAATAAAAAAAAACATTTGACAACTAATTCCTCTTCAATACACAGATTAAGAAAATAGGATAACAGTGGCATTAATCAAATTGTAGTACAGGATTTCCCTCCAAAGCCTGTTTCCCAAACTATTACCAAAAAGCATTCATGTAACTGGTGGCTAGATTTTCAAAAGGAAACATAAGAATAGAATGATTACCCAGTGCAACTTAAATAACAATGACTCAAAAAGGTGCTGCCTAGTTGTCTTATGAAAAAACACCTCCATAATGTATAAACCTGAATATATTAAACCAAAAATTCCTAAGTACTACACAGGGAGTGACATAAGGGAAAAACTTTCTTAAAGAATAGATACTTTTGCTATTGTAGTCTCTACTTGTAGTAGATCAAATTTTATGTTAGGTACTGAATTTCTTTATAAACTAAAAGTTACATTTAACAAGAAATACTTTTACTCTAAGACAAAATCAAAGCAGATTAAGAATAAAACACACAAGTTAAAAAGATACAAAATATTATCCTAGTCATTTTTTTGTAATTTTATATAAAGGCATCCACACTCACATTCCTTGCTCTCCTACCTCTACTATATTTCGCTATAACCCTCTTTTATAGCTATAGACTTAAGCCTGCTCATCCCCAATAGGGAACACTGGGAAGCACAAGAACCAAATATTTCCCATTTTGAAATTAAGAGCATTTTAATATCTCCGTCTGTACTGACTACATACAACATGAGTGGTACCTACCTCGAATGTTTTTCTCGTTCTTGCCTAATTTCTGTACATCCTTCAAATTTCACCTCAAACATACAAAAATGTTTTTAAGGCAATGTATTGAACTGAAATAACTTATACCAGAAAACACCTTTAAGGTCAAAATCTAATGTCATGATTAAAACCACAGTAGATACTAGCATAATTTGGGGACAGAGGGTATGGGTATAGGGGAATGAATTATCTAGAAAATAATGTTTCCAAGAGTCTCTGGGGACAGAGGGTATGGATACAGGGGAATGAATTATCTAGAAAATAATGTAGTAATTATTAAGAAAATAATATCATGACAGGACCATATTTTCCCCTTGTTATCAAAAGACATTTCTTCTAAAGGCTAGAACTGGGTGAGAACAGAAAGGCTGCAGGAAAATAAATAACCTGCTTCTCTAGTAAGAAAAAAAAAAAAAAACTTGTTTGTGACTGAAAGAATGAAAGATTCCATACCCCTTCTTGAGAAGTTTTCAAGTTTGGAGAATTTGGAAAGGGGCCATGAATGACAAACGACAAAAAGAGTGTTACACACTATGTTTCAACAACTATGTGCTACATATTACAGACAGATTAATTAATGAATCCTCAAAGTTTAATCTTTTATAGATCAGGAAAATACCTCATCACCTAAAAGCTTGGTTCCCACCTACTTCACACAGCTTTTATATCATACAACTAAAATTAGAATCCAGTCTACATGATCCCAAGCTGCAGGTGTTTGGTCCCTAAAAGTTTAACAATAACCTTCAAAATAAAGTTACTAGCAAAGGAAAAATACCTTCACAAAAACAACCTAAACTTTTGGGTTCTCAGTCTAAAATCAAAATAATTATTAGATATGAGATATGGCACAAATTAAAATTTTTAATAAATCATTTTTTCTGCAGAAAAACAGTTACTATGTGTACTTCGCATTTTTAACCTATATTGAAGCTATATAATTGCTTAGTTGCTCAGTCATGTCTGACTCTTTGCAACCCCAGGGACTGTAGCCTGCCATGCTCCTCTGTCCATGGGGATTCTCCAGGCAAGAATATTGGAGTGGGTTGCCATGCTCTCCTCCAGAGGATCCTCCCAACTGAGGGATCGAACCCAGGTCTCCCACATTGCAGGTGGATTCTTTACCAACTGAGCCACCAGGGAACCCCTTTTAAATGGTTAAATATACTACAAATAGTTATCTCCTTTGCTTGACTCATAAGAAAGAAAAAAGAAATGAAGTCAGTTAGCAAGAAATAGGTATGTATTGCCCTTATTGTTCTCCTAATACATTTGGTTTTTACACATATATATTAGTTTTAAAACATTTAAGCCAAGGTACACAATCAAGGAAAGTATCAGGTACTACTTTAAAAAAGATAATCACGTTTTCCACTTTCTATCTAATTTACTACAAACATTCATGTCTTATATAAAATTTCTGAGGAAATACTCTATAATTGTTATGATGACAATGTAGATAAAATATAAGAACTAAATATCAAAACATTTTAAAATCTGAGATACATATAAGTAATTCACACTTACTTCAGACATAGGGGTCCCCCAGAAATCATTCTGAAATAAAGTTTTTAAAGGTGTAGATGGATGCAGGTCTTTATTATCCAGTATTGCTGAAACATCATCAAAAACAAAACCACAAAACAGGCTGTTCCAATAGCAAACAGCAACCACACCAACTATTAAGGTTACTTCTTTGAGGTTAATATCAGCCATCTTTTCCAGAAGCACCTGTGGACAGAATCTGGGGAACAGAACATGAAGATACAATGAAATAGTGAAGTTGCTCAGTCGTGTGTGACTCTTTGCGATCCGATGGACTGTAGCCTACCAGGCTCACCTATCCATGGAATTTTCCAGGTAAGAGTACTGGAGTGGGTTGCCATTTTCTTCTCCAGGGGGATCTTCCTGACCCAGGGATCGAACTCAGGTCTCCTGCATTGCAGGCAGACGCTTTACCCTCTGAGGCATGAGGGAAGTCCAAAATGAAATAAACAACATTTTTTTTTTAAGTAAGTACAGTTTTAATAGAAGGATAATAAGTAAAATAAAGACAGAATGTGAATTCTCATAGAGAATTAATTCTTTAAGACTCAGTTCAAAAGCCATCCATCTAAGAAGCATTAGTAGATCACCTCTCCACATTCCAAAGGTAGAAGGAAATGGCAACCCACTACAGTACTCTTGCCTGGAAAATTCCATGGATGGAGGAACCTGGTAGGCTACAGTCCATGGAGCTGCAAAGACTCAGACAAGACTGAGCAACTTCACTCACTCACTCACTCACTCTCTTTCATGTGTTTTCATACCTCTATTACAGTTCTTTATCACATCAATCAATCTTTAAGCCTATCTCTTTAGCTAACTAGATAGCTAACTTCTTCAGCTGTCACAGGTCAGGTTACCTGGGAAACAAAGGTAACTAAAGAAAACCTGGCATGATATGTCCCAGCAGGATCTAAATGAATCCTTGTGGGAAAGCAAATACATACTTAAAAAGACACTGATCATGGGTTTTCTAAATTGTAGATAAATCTCAAGTTTTAGTACCTTATGAATCTAAAGATCAACTATTACTTAAATCAAGAGTCAGAAGTTGTAGCCTGAAGCCTTGCTCAGATTGATCAAGTCTTTATTTAAAATGTCAGTCTTGAATGTCTTTAAGCTCACTGTACACTAGCCAGTTTAACTACAGGTTCCATTATCTTTCACTGAGGTTGAGTTATTCGATGGATTTATGTTATCTGCTCGGCCCCTGGGGTATAGAAGCAGTTTATGATCCATATATAAACTATGGTTTTCCTTTTTCCCAATGTAACAAAAGCCTTTAACCTACAGACTGGCCTTCATTCATATATGACAATGCATATTTAAGTCACTGCTTTAAAAAGAATCCAGTGAGAGAATGTTTATAGAGTAGAAAGAACTATATGAACTGGAGGTTGCTGAAAAAACAACCCTATTATAAAAATAAGGATGGAAGGTACTATAAGAAAGTGAGCTGATGATTTACTTTTCTAGCTTGAGTAGTGTCATTAGCAAAGCTTTAGTTTATCACTTGTGGAGGGAAGAATAAGGCCCTCCCCAAATATGTAAATCATCTTAACCTGTGAATATGTTACCTTACATAGCAAAAGAGACTTCATAGGTGCGACTAAATTTAGGATTTTGAGATGAGGAAATCATCCAGGACCATCTAGGCGGGCCAACGCAATGAAAAGAAACCTCACAAGTGAATGAGGGACACAGGAGAGTCAAAAAAAGAGCAGAGGTCAGAGTGATATGATGGTTATCTGGGGGCCACAAGTATGACGGCAGAAGCTGGAACAGGCAAAGAAACACATTATTCATTAGAGTTTCTCAAAGGACTACAGCCCTGTTGAGGATTTCTGACTTTCAGAACTGTAAAATAATAAATCTGTTATTTTAAGCTACCACATTTGTGACATGTGTTATAGTAGGAATGGAAATTAATGTATCACTCACAGAGCCAGAAGATCTGGAACCTGAGATAAATCTGTAGGAGTTCTGGTCAGATCAGAGAAGAAGAACAAGCGAGTTCAAATGAGATGTAAGATTTGTATAAAAATGCATACACAAGAGCCTATGAGAAGGTATTAAATTATTTTAGAGTTAAGAAAACTTTAGAATACATTAAACTTTCTAAGTGCTGCACTCAATATGCCAGCAAATTTGGAAAACTCAGCAGTGGCCACAGGACTGGAAAAGGTCAGTTTTCATTCCAATCCCAAATAAAGGCAATGCCAAAGAAGGCTCAAACTACCGCACAATTGCACTCATCTCACACACTAGTAAAGTAATGCTCAAAATTCTCCAAGCCAGGCTTCAAAAGTATGTGAACTGTGAACTTCTAGATGTTCAAGCTGGATTTAGAACAGGCAGAGGAACCAGAGATCAAATTGCCAACATCCGCTGGATCATCGAAAAAGCAAGAGAGTTCCAGAAAAATGTCTACTTCTGCTTTATTGACTATGCCAAAGCCTTTTGATTGTATGGACCACAATAAACTGGGAAAAATTCTTGAAGAGATGGGAATACCAGACCACCTGACCTGCCTCTTGAGCAATCTGTATGCAGGTCAAGAAGCAACAGTTAGAACTGGACATGAACAGACTGGTTCCAAATCAGGAAAGGAGTACGTCAAGGCTGTATACTGTCACCCAGCTTATTTAACTTATATGCAGAGTACATCATGAGAAACGCTGGGCTGGATGAAGCACAAGCTGGAATCAAGATTGCTGGGAGAAATATCAACAACCTCAGATATGCTGATGACACCACACTTATGGCAGAAAGTGAAGAAACTAAAGAGCCTCTTGATGAAAGTGAAAGAGGAGTGAAAAAGTCTGCTTAAAACTCAACATTCAGAAAACTAAGATCATGGCATCTGGTCCCATCACTTCACGGCACATAGATGGGGAAACAATGGAAACAGTGACAGACTTTTACTTTTCTGGGCTCCAAAATCACGGCAGATTGAGACTGCAACCATGAGATTAAAAGACGCTTACTCCTTGGAAGGAAAGTTAGGACCAACCCAGACAGCTTATTAAAAAGCAGAGACATTACTTTGCCAACAAAGGTCTGTCTAGTCAAAGCTATGGTTTTTCCAGTAGTCATGTATGGATGTGAGTGTTGGACTATAAAGAAAGTTGAGCGCCAAAGAATTGGTGCTTTTGAACTGTGGTGTTGGAGAAGACTCTTGAGAGTCCGTTGGACTGCAAGGAGATCCAACCAGTCCATCCTAAAGGAAATCCATCCTGAATATTCATTGGAAGGACTGATGTTGAAGGTGAAACTCCAATACTTTGGCCACCTGATGTGAAGAACTGACTCACTGGAAAAGACCCTGATGCTGGGAAAGATTGAAGGCGGGAAGAGAAGAAGACTGAGGATGAGATGGTTGGATGGCATCACTGATTCAATGGATATGAGTTTGAGCAAACTCCGGGAGTCGGTGATGGACAGTGAGGCCTGGAGTGCTGCAGTCCATGGGTCACAAAGAGTCAGACACAACCGAGCGAATAAACTGACTGACTAACACTTTTTAAAGACATGCTAAATTGAAACCAGCAAATCAGAAAGGTAATTAGCTGTACCTTTTGAAGATGTATAAAAAAAAAATTATTGAAGGGTTTATCTTGAATCCAGAAGCAATTAAGCATATCTAAATGGTATGGACTTGTACACACTTATTATCATGACAAAGTTGATACTGCTTATTTAAAGACTGGAGCTGCTGCTGCTAAGTCACTTCAGTCGTGTCCGACTCTATGCGACCCCACAGACAATAGCCTACCAGGCACCTCCGTCCATGGGATTTTCCAGGCAAGAGTACTGGAGTGGGGTGCCATTGCCTTCTCCAAAGACTGGAGAGATCTGCTCAATTCCTTCTCAGTCACACTAAAATAACAGTTGTTACTTCTTAAAAAAGGAAGGTATAAATTCACAAGGATAAAGAAAACTGGAGAGGAGATCTCAGCATATTTTGGAAGTTGAAAAGGCAAAAGGATTCCTAAATGACTCAACAAAGCTCAGGAAAGTGAATCCTTAGCTGAAGGGGGAAAAGCTGGAAAATTTTCTGCACTCCTTAGAGCATCAATCTCAAAAACTGATGCAAAGGAACTCAAGAAGTAGGGTGAGGAACAGATGGATTTGTTAAAGTTTAGACCCCTCTCTCACTGCATAGAGTTAAGTAACTTTCCTCCTACATCAAGGCAGAAGACTGGAGAATTTCTCTCTGGAGCAGGTGAAACAGAGTGCTACTGGAGACAACTGAAAGGACACAGCATATCAAAAATGAGGGTTAATTTAAAAGTATGGGTACATACTTTTAGACCCTCAAGCTATCTTCTACCATTTGAACCCAGAATCCTGTACAAAGAGAGAGGGTCCTAAAACTTTCAGAAAGAAATAAGGCAGGTTCTATACCAAAGGTTAGAATCCAATTAA
This sequence comes from Okapia johnstoni, assembly GCA_024291935.2. Taxonomy (NCBI): domain Eukaryota; kingdom Metazoa; phylum Chordata; class Mammalia; order Artiodactyla; family Giraffidae; genus Okapia; species Okapia johnstoni. The sequence goes on along the minus strand of CM044307.1, from coordinate 108,336,041 downwards.
ATCACTTTTTTCACCAATAACACTAGCAGCCAGAGAAAAAAATCCAGAAAACAAAAAGCAAATAATGCTTCAAATTTCTGCTGGATAATCATTTTCAAATTAAAATTTTATTTTAATAAAGTCTAATTTCCCAAGTAGGGAAGCAGAATAAAAACACTGTAAAATATTCAAGGTCTCAGAAACGTACCTCCAACAGTTCTCCTCTCAGGAAACTAATAGAAGACTTACTTCAATAACAGGAGGGAGTAAGAAACACAAAGACAGGGAAATCAGGAGACAGGCAATCAAACACAAGAGAGTGACAAAGGAAATACCCAAACTATCGCCATTCAAGCAGGCTTACTACCTAGGCAACAACAGAACAGGTCAGCAGGCTATTGAATGACAGTCTCAAGATGATATAATTGACAGAACACTTGATGCATTTAAACACAGCATGAATGACTTTACTTTTAACTCATGTGTGTCTCTAATTCAGAAAAACAAAACAACTCAAGACATTCACCATCAGGTAGTGGAAATCAAGACTTGTGTATGGGGTCAGAAACCTCTCAGGTCACTGACCAGGTAACACTTGGGGTGACAAACTTCTGCTTGGCTATATGTTCTCACATAAAGAAAGTTTAAAACTAATAGAGAAAAAGTAAGTAAATTAAACCGATGGTTTTAGTACTTTGAAATTATGTATGAGAATAATATATATTTGATTTTTAGAGCACTTATAGTGTTGAAGAGTATTTAATATATATTCTAGAAATTCTGATATATTAGCTTCAAAATTATAAGTTAAAATATAATATTATGCAAAATATATAACATAAATATTAAATTATTGACCATGCAATTTCTGGATTTAAGACTTTTAGTTGAAAAGTATAAGAATTTATAGCCAAGTTTACAAATATTGAAATTTTTATAAGACCAAGGAAGTTGCCATAGTTTTAAGTACAGTTTACTGGCTTTATAGAAGTTGTTTAAATTTTACAAAAGTTTTGCTTGTTTAGTCAGGCATCTGAAGTCCCTGAATAAAAATGAAAATACTAAAATTATAAATGTAGCTAAGAGTATTTAGTCCTTTCTACTTCTTGTGGTCATATTCTTCAATACGTTAACCTGAACTTTAAATGGTACTGTCAGGAGAGCCAGATGGTAGGTCCCAATGCACAAGCACTTTTCAAGTTCTTGCTTACTGCATTTTTTTTTTTTTTTTTTTACTATCAATCAAGCAAGGTAAACCCAGAAACAATGTGGGAGAGGTTATAAAGGGTCAAGACAATAGAATTTTTGAAGATTCTCTAAGGAAGCATATTATGAGAGAAAGGGAGGAGAGCTACTTCTCATGTATGTCCCGAGCTCAGTTCTGGAGCCATCTTGCATTTTGTCCAAAAGAGCCACCTGAAACGGAAGAGGTTAGGGCAAAGGGAGAGGGTTACATCAGGACATAGAGAGAGGGCAGCAAGATTCACTTTGCTGTAACAATGTAACACATCACTGTTAAATGTTAGCTGTAGGAATGCTATAGACTGGATGTTTGTGTGTCCCCCCCAACTCCCGAACAAATTCATGTGAAATCCTAATGCCCAGTGTTATTTGGACAAGGGGGCCTTGGGGAGGTGATCAGGTTATGAGGGTGGAGCTTCATATTATTATAAGGGTATTAATCCTATTAATGGATCTGAGAGATCCAGTGCTCCTTCTGCCATGTGAGGACACTGTGAAAAGATGCCTGCTATGAACCAGATCCTCATCAGATACTGAATCTGCTCTGCCTCAATTTTGGACTTCTCAGTCTTCAGAATTGTGAGAAATTCTTATTACTTATAAACCACCGAATCTACCATATTCTGTTGGCAGCACAAACAGATTAAGGGAACTACCAGTTCTTTTCCTAGGCACAAAAGCATATTCACATAGATGCACAGTGTGAGTGGATAGAATGATTGATTGGCTTACCAAATGAAGTGTCACTATAAGCGAAGAATCCAAATACAACTGACCACTCACAGGCACATTACAAACATAGAAAACAATGTAATTCCTTCAAAATTGTACTGAGTGCTCACTCTTCCTAATACCTCGACGATACAATCATGGAAAAAAGTAAATCTATAGGAATATTTTATGAAATATTTATACTATATGAAATCTGGGAGTATTTAGCCTGGAAAGTTTTCTCAGCTCAATAATTTCATGATTGTATCTTCTTCAAAAGTAAAACTTTGGCTTGCATGGTCTGTCTTCACACTGATTCCTACTAATCTTTCCAGTCTCCTCATGTTGAAAGAAGACAAGTGTTTGCTTGCTGCAGACTGATTCCACTCCATGATTGCAAGGCAAAACAAAACATTTTCCGTACACAGTAGAGACCAAATTTTAACACCATGCTTTATATTAGAAACTGGAAAAGTAAGTTACTATTCATTTTCTTGATAAGGCAGCATAAAAGGGATGGAAATTACATCTAGAATGTAGGTTGGTTGGTACAGAGAACAGAAGTAGCAATTATAAAGGACAAGTCTTTCTTGTGAAGTGATTCTGGGCAGATAAAACTGCTCATAAGACCAAAGAAACGAAAGAAGGCCGATTCAGGCAAGTGCACCTACAGAAAAGTCATTTATAAAACTGTCAGATAGATCCCTTCTCTTGATGAAAACTGAATGATTTAGAAAACTGCACGAAGAATAATAGTGGGTTTTAGGGATTTTCTCAAAATTATACATAGGGAGTGACTGAACTAGAACCTGAGTTAAATTTCTTTGTCCACAGTTAGGTACAAACATACTACAGTGCATTAGAGCCTAGACCTTAGTTAACTCATTTCCTACTGCATCCCCAGTGTCTAGCAGAGTGAGTAAGCCCCAAAATACTGTTAGAATGAGTAAAGTGTATTAAAAAGTAGAGACATCACTTTGCCTAGAAAGGTCTGAAGAGTCAAAGCCATGATCTTTCCAGTAGTCATGAACAGATGTGAGAGCTGGACCATAAAGAAGGCTGAAGATCGAAGATTTGATGCTTTCTAACTGTGGTGCTGAAGAAGACTCTTTCAGAGTCCCTTGGACAGCAAGGAGATCAAATCAGTCAATCCTAAAGGAAACCACCCTGATTATTCATGGGAAGATTGATGCTAAAGCTGAGGCTTCAATACTTTGGCCACCTGATGTGAAGAGCTGAATTGCTGTAAAAGACCCTGATGCTGGGGAAGATTGAGGGCAGGAGAAGGAGGTGACAGAGGATGAGATGGTTGGAGGGCATCATCGACTCAATGGACATGAGCTTGAGCAAACTCTGAGAGATAGTGAAGGACAGGGAAGCCAGGCATGCTGTAGTTCATGGGGTCACAAAGAGTCAGACATGACTTAAGAGACTGAACAACAATAACAAAGTTATAAAATTTAAGCAAGATTTTGCATTTAATCAGTACTGCAATTGAGATTTGGGTTACAACTTTAGTTTCATTAATTACTAAAAAATTACTTAGGTTCTCTGAACCTGTATTCATTCAGTTTTGAAAAATGAGAATAAAACTTACCATTAGGCCAGGTACATTAAATGTAAATAAGAAAGTAAGGAGAGGTAAAGGTAGAAAAGACTAAAACAGACAGAACAAATATAATAAATAAATAGAAAATAATAGTCATAATGAATGAAAAAACAAGAACAAAAATAAGGTGATGCCGTAGAAGTAACAGTTTACTATTACAAAAGTAACTATGTAGTTTTAAGCACAGTAAATGACCTATGTGCTCCAGAAACACTAGCTTTCCTCTCTGCCTCCCCCTGCTAAATTATGAACTGAAAACACTGAACATGAAGAATATTCAATTCAAATTCTTGAGTAAGCAAAGTTTTGTAATCAGAATAGATATTTTAATATAGACAGCAAGACAGAGCAATAAGCACTTTACAAGTATTGGTCTCCAGCATGCAAGAGAAAGCCATGTATCAGTTATAAATATATCCTTTAGCCAGAAAGATTCGTGTGCAATCATACTATTCAAGTCTGAGCAGAGTTCTTAAACTCTCCAAGCCTTGGTTTCTCAACTTAGTTGGAAAGTGAGAACAATATAAGCAGCTATTTCACTGAATTATTATGAAGATTAAATGAAATAATGAATAAGCTATGGTAATCAAAACAGTTTGCAACTAGCATAAAAACAAACACACAGAATAACAGAACAGACTCAGGTGGCCAGAAATAAACAGTAGAATCAAGAATATACAATGGGGAAAGAACAGTCTCTTTAATAAGTGGTTTTGAGAAAACAGAGAACCACAAGCAAAAGAATGAAACTAACCCCTATTTTACTTCACTCACAAAAATCAACTCAAAATGGATTAAAGAATTGAACATACAACCTACAACCATAATCCTTCCAGTAGAAATAGAGGATAAGCTCCCCGACATTGGTCCTGGAAATGACTTTTTGGATTTGGAACCAAAGCACAACAAAAACAAAACAAAAATAAATAAATGGCCCTATGTCAAAGTAAAACATTTTCACATAACAAAGGAAACGCATGGAATGGGAGAATATTTTTGCAAAAACAGATATGAAAACAGGTTAATATTCAAAATAAAAACTCATACAACTCAATCACAAAAAAATAAAACCTGATTCAAAAATGGCACAGGAACTTCTTCCAAAGACATATTATGGCTAACAGGTACATGAAAAGGTGCTCATAATCACGCAAGGTCAGGGAAATGCAAATCAAAACTACAATCAGAGAATCAATTACTTCACACCTGGTAAGAATGACTATCATCAAAAAGACAAGAGATAAGTATTGGTGGCAAAACTGTAGAGAAAATAGAACACTTGTGTTCGGCTGGTGGGAATGCAAACTGATGAAACCATCACAGAAAACAATGATACAGGTTCCTCAAAAAATTAAAAACACAACTACCATACTATCCAGCAGTTCCACTTCTGGGTATATATTTGAGGAAAACTAAATCACTCTTTGGAAGAGATATTCATTCAGTGTTACTTACAATAGCCAACCCATGGAAACAACCTAAGTATAACTGCATGGATGAGAGGATAAAGAAAATGTATTAAGAGTATGGACACACAATGCAATATTACTCAGACACACACAAAAAGAAATCTTACTATTTATGACATAATGACAATATGGATGGAATATGATGGCATTTTGCTAAGTGAAATGTCAGAGAGATTAAAAAAACAACTGTGATCTCGTTTATATGTGGGATCTAATAAAAACCAATTGACAGAAACAAAGAACAGATCTGTCAACAGGTACAAACTTTCATTTATAAGATAAAGAATTTCTGGGGACGTACGGCATAATCAAAAAAGGGTTAATGAACAGTGTTTGGCATACCACCTTTCAGTAAAGGACTAGACAAAATGATCATTACTACAAATCCGATGAATGTCTCTAAATGGATCACAAAATTATGTTTTTTATTTTCTACTGAACGATTTGGAAAGAACTATTTTCAAAAGTAAACTTCGGTATCCATTATAGTTAGCAAATGAAAGAAAGTGCTTAAAATTTTAAAAAGTTGGAGGAACTGGTCCAAACAGTTGAAAATGTATTTAGATTTCAAATCTACAGCTTAAGAAAGTTTTCCTAGCGGTGTATCACATTCCAGAATGGTTGAGAGCAGCCCGATGGGCAAAACTTAAACAAATAAAAGCTTGCAAGCGTTTAAAAAGGCAGTTGTCAGGGAAAGCCGCCCTTGGTCACCAAGCAAGTAACAGCAACAGGGCTGGTGAGTACAGAGGTGCCTTCTCTTTATACCCTCCAGCAGTGGCCTGGGCAAGTACTAACCTCTCCTCTCTGGAACCTTCGCTCAACCTTCAAGTCCGTCAACCAGCAAAGATAATGGGGCTACAGGTAAGGCGGCCGGGGTCGGAGGATGCGGTGTCCTCTTCCCAATTCCTCGCTAGCCCCCAACCAAGCTCGTGGCCCCCACTTCACTGTACAGACTGTGAAATCGAAAAAGCTAAAACTTCTGCCCTTTTACAGAGGGCACCACCCAGGGCGTTGCCAGCGAACGCCCAAAGAGAGGGCGGCGTCTTCCCACCTCTTCAGACTCTGGCTGGGCCCCTCAGCCCCCAAAGCAGGACCTTCTCTCACCCGGGACCGCTCTCGTCAACTCCCCCCCAGACACTAACCAATAGCCCGACCTCACCTGGGAGCAGTTCCGCCCGGGGTTGACTTAGAGAAACCTCGGGAAGAGCGGTCCGGCGAGCGACGCCACCGAAGGCACAGTCGCACATGTGCAGGGAACTCGCGGGGGAATCTGAACGTAAAGCATCACCCACGGTCGTGAAATGTAGGCATCGCTAGCATCCGGGCTCTTGTTGCGGCCTCGGCGGGGTGGGGAATGGTGTCGCCTAGCAGCCGCCGTCGCTATTACTTGCTCGGGACCAGTTGGCGGGATCCAGTGTCCGATAGGAACGGCGCTGGAGAGCGATCAGGTTTGGGCCGGGCCTAGTGGGTACGGTAGCTGAGAGGCCGCCGCTAGTTGCCAGGTATGGTGTTGGTAGGTGGATCCTGATGAGCGCAAACCGAGAGTCTCTTCCCACGCAGGTTCTTTAACCTTCGCGGCCCAGATAGACAGCAGCTCAATTTCCCCGTTCCTTAGCCTCCTGTCCGCAATCGGTTTGCTTTCCCTTCGCTTCAGCCCTAATTTCCCAGGTCCAAGTGCACTCGTTTCAATCGTATATTTCCCCACTTTTTTTTTTTTTAATTAAATCCTAGCTCTTGTTTCTCAGAATCAGGGCTCAATTTCAGCCTTCCAAGCACCCCCGCGCTTGGCACCATTAGGTGTTCGAGCGCCCTGGTGGTAAGGGGGCGTGGAGGAGCGGGACTCAGAATCTTAGTTCTGACTTAGATTAGTTTAAGCGTGGAAGCCTTCGTAAGTTATTTGACCGATAAAATATCTGATGATTTGTTGCAACTGCTGTACTTTTCATCCAGGCTATTTAATCGGCATATCTGTTACACAATTAAGGAGCAGTAGCTCTTTGCAAACACCATAGAGGGTTGTAACAATGTGATCTGTAACAACTTTAAATTATTGTAAAAACAGTAATGCTACTTACCTTGTAAATGCTAATACCCACTTGTTTTGCTGCAGAAGGTAAAGCACAGTGAAAGAATTCAAGATGCCACCTAATATAAACTGGAAAGAAATAAGAAAGGTTGACCCAGATGAGCTGCCTCGTCAAGAAGAATTGGCAGATAATTTATTGATTTCCTTATCCAAGGTACTTAATTGATAAATAAAGCATAGATACATACATACAACTATGATTAATTTAAATTGTCCCCAAAATCACTGAATGGTACAACTAAAAGAATTCTTGTATTTTACTTAAGGATTATAAAATATGAAATTGTTGCTTTTCTGTTTACTTAGGTGGAAGTAAATGAGCTAAAAAGTGAAAGTCAAGAAAATATGATACACCTTTTTAGAATTACTCAATCACTATTGAAGGTTTGTATTCAGTACTTTAATAATAGGTTTGACTATTAGAGAAAGCTTAAGAATCTCTTCTTAGATAAGTTAATCTCTAAAGTACTTTGTAAAATCTAAATGACAGCTAAAGTTCCTAAAAGAATGTGTAGGGGAAACAGAATGGTTGTGTTTTAAAAAGCAGAGGGATGTCTTATGTTAGTGGGTGAAAGTTGCTGTTGAGTAGTTTTAGGTAAGTGGAGGCAGTGGTAAAGTGTTAACGAGATTCTAGCGCTGGTGGGCATATGTGCCGAGTCACTTTAGTCTTGTTTGACTCTTTGTGACCCTATCGACTGTAGCCTGCAAGGCTCCTCTGTGCATGGGATTCTCCAGGCAAGAATACTGGAGTGGGTTGCCCTGACATCCTCCACGGGATCTTTTTGACCCACATCTTTTATGCCTCCTGCATTGGCAGGCAGGTTCTTTATCTTAGTGCCATCTAGGAAGCCCTCTAGAGCTGAAAGTGAAAAGTGAGAGTGAAAGTCGCTCAGTCCTGTCTGACTCTTTGTGACCCCATGGACTATACAGTCCATGGAATTCTCCAGGCCAGAATACTGGAGTGAGTAGCCTTTCCCTTCTCCAGGGAATCTTCCCAACCCAGGGATTGAACCCAGGTCTCCTGCATTGCAGGCGGATTCTTTACCATCTCAGCCACAAGGGAAGCCCTCTAGAGCTGAAAGTTACCATAAATAAAAACTGGGGATAGAAAATATGCATATTCTTTACATTTGAGGAGACAAGTGCAGAAAGTTTATAGCAGGTTGTAGAAGAAACAGATGTTGGATATAATTTGGAATAGGCTGTCCTGGGCCTTAAAGGTATATCTTATGCTCAGCAGTTAGAAGCCATTAAAGGTTTTTGAGCTATACAGTTGCCTTCAGAAGGTTAAATTAGTTATGTTAAACGACAAATTGAAGAGAATTGAAGTGGTTTAGATATAGCATTATGTAAGAAGTTAGACATAAAATTATGGACTAGAATAATGAAAATTAAAATACAAAAAAGAGATTGCTGAAAACATTACAAAAGGAAAGTTGCAATGCTTGATATAAGACTTGAGGGAAAAAGAGGAATCAAAGATGTTTCAAACTTTTAGGAATCTAGAAATTATAGCCTTAAGTAAGTAATTCACCTATTCATTCAGCAAATATTTGCAGAATGTCTCCTTGTGCCAGGCATTGCAGGCCCTAAGTAGTAGGATAGTAAATAAAACTAAATTCTTATTTTTAGTGTTTATATTCTCATGTAAAGGCATACTGAAATAACTTTTTTTAATGTTTAGATGAAAGCTCAAGAAGTAGAGCTAGCTTTGGAAGAAGTTGAAAAAGCTGGAGAAGAACAAGCAAAATTTGGTAAGTGCCTTGGAGAAAGGATTACTGTGGTGTTAAAGAGTGGATTCCATTTATTCACTAAGCAATAGAGAATCAACTTTAATATAGAGTCTATAAAATGTGTATAGTTTATTTCGAAAGGTTTTTCTAGAACTCCTGTTTCATGGAAAATGTACAAAATAGTTATTTTCTCGTGTTACCTTATTATAAATATGATAGACTTTAAAAATTAATTTTATTATTTTATTAAAATTTATTTAAAAGTTTGATATCTAACCAATTCAAATATTTATCTTTTTTAATAGAAAATCAATTAAAAACTAAAGTAATGAAACTGGAAAATGAACTAGAGGTATGTTCTTTTGTATTCCTTAGGGTATAATTGTACATATTATCATTTTCAGATTTTTTCATTATATTTGGCTGGAAAATCACTGGAATGATACTGTGTTTATAATTATTTGTTCAGTATATATTTTACATGCCTATTTATGTACCTTAAATTCTATTAAGGATTGCACGTCCAATTGTGAACAAAATAAAAATGTTGAGTAACCTCATGGAGCTTACTGTCTAGAGAAATATACAGAGAGATTACTATTACTGAGGTGTAGTGAGGCGTGTTGGAATTTGAGGAACAGTGACAGAAAGGTATAGGAGAAGAGGAGCTTTTTGAGAAAGCCAAGAGCCAAAATGTGAACATAAATTTTCAGTGAAGGAACTCAATACATTGAAATTATGGAGATTATTGGAAAGTATGATACAAATGAATTAGTCTTTGTAAGGAGGAAGGACGTTTTTCCTTTGTAGTTGGAAGGGAGGAAGAATGGATGTTTACAGAAGCTTTTCATGTTGGTAGATTTAGTGCCTGGAATTTGAGAGGATGAAGAGGTCATCTGCTAAAAATAAGAGTGGGAGATGAGTAGTCAAATTTTAAGGAAGTCGGATAAAACCTAAAATATATGGAGAATGAACTGGAGATTTCAGGATCTAGAATGTTCAGATCTTGGTTCTTTCACATATTAACTCTATGGATTCAGATAGTTTTATTTTTTATTCCTTATTGTATATCCAGCTTCTAGGGAAATATCAGTCATTCTCAATAAGTACTTGTTAATTGAATTATGAGAGCTTCCCCAGTGGCTCAGTGGGTAAGGAATCTGCCTGCATTGCAGGAGATGTAGGAGATGCGGGTTTGATCCTCAGTTCGTGGGACTTTCCTGGCAACAAAAGTGGGCTACAGCCCACTCTGGTATTCTTGCCGAGAAAATCCCATGAACTGAGGAGCCTGGTGGGCTATATTCCAAAGGGTAACAAACAGACACGACCGAGCAACTAAGCAGAAGTACAAGTGAGCTAACGGAGTCAGATCAAGTGTGTGCTAGTGTTTAGCAGGGCAACTGCTACAGAACAGAAGATAGGGCAGTTGGAAATATTGGTAAGAAAGTGGTTGAAGCGGCGATTATAAGAAGCTAAATAGGCAAGGAAATCAAGATGCGAATATTCGGGAGAGATTAAGGAGAAGAGAAGTCAAGGGATTAAAGGGTTTTGTGAGGTAAAAGGGCAGATGTTTTGTAAATAATTGGAGAATGTTTCTGCTTGGACAAGGTCCTGGTGTGGGGATGGGAGTGTGAGGCTATAATGCAAACAAGAAGAGAGTTTAAAAAAAGAAAGACCAGAATGAAAGTTATGTATGTGAAGAAATTGCTTGGGGGCTTTTGATGGAAGACTGTGAGCCATGTGCCAAAATTTCTCAGTGAATTTTGTGAAGGTACTACAGATAAGAAAGCTAGCTATCATGCATGTGAGATTCAAAGCAGCAAGAGGAGTTTTTACAGGATGGCGGAGAAATGAAAGCCTAGAAATTATAGTTTGGGGTAAATCATCACCTTTTCTTAACCCCTAAGTATATGAGATGTGAAAGAATAAGCATTTCCAATCTGAAAAAGTTCCAAATGAAGTAGTGTACTAAAAGAGTCAAACTATAGCTAAAGCAAGGAGATAGAAAGGATAAGCCAGTGGAAAGGCTGGGGAAGTAAAATACTAGTTTATCTTGGAAGAAGATTTTCTTTGATAGCATAATGGAAAGCTTTTTGAGGGAGGTAAAGAGTATGAAAAATTTGGTTAACATAGAAGAATAACAGAACTGAATGGCAGGGAGATGACTTAGAGACAGATTAGAGGACGAGAGGATTTTTGGTGTTTTCGACCATGACCCAAAGTAACTGGAATATGAAGCAAAATGTATTTAGTCTGCTGCAAGATTTTAAAGGTAATCTAAGTCTGGATGTCTAATATAATAGCACTAGCCATGTGTGGCTGTTAGCATTTAAATTAATTACTATGTAAATTAATTACAACTTAAATTAAGAATTCAGTTCATTAGCTGCACTAGTTACATTTCAAGTGCTCAGTAGACACATGTATATAGTGGCTATTGTATTGGGCAGTGCAGAGAACATTTCCATTATCCTAGAAAGTCCTTTTAGATAGCACTGGTGTAAATATGAGTCAGTAATATGAGGGGAAGGGCTGCTTAAAAGCTCCATGGGTCAGTGACTAGGGTGGAGGCTCAGGTGGATTTTGGTATTGTTTCAGAGCCCTGGTACTCAGGGAAAGCCTAGATAGTTCATTGCATAGACCATTATATGCCTTTGCAGTTTACCCTGGTGCCTGTGGCTCGGCTATAACAGAGTCTGAGTGATTGACAGTCAATTCTTTGTGGCTATGGGTGGCTTAGAAAGAGCTTAAAGGGTTGTCAGTCTGTGAACTAAAGCCTAAATAAGCTTAATAAAAATGGTTTTTAAGCAACTTGATTTTAAACACCTGATGCTGATTATAATAAAATTTAAAAGTCAGAATGATTATTTGTTTTCTGTTGATTCATTTGAATCTCCAAATGTAATGGAATTAATTTATACTTCTGGTTTATTACTTTCAGATGGCACAGCACTCTGCAGGTGGACGTGACACTCGCTTTTTACGTGATGAAATTCGCCAACTTGAAAAGCAATTGGAACAAAAAGATAGAGAATTGGAGGACATGGAAAAAGAGTTGGAGAAAGAAAAGAAAGTTAATGAACAAGTAAGGCACATTTTTCCATTGACTCTTAACTGTTCAAGTTGCCAAAAAACACTACCTGTTTGTACTTTTTATCATTTTTAGTAATGATACCAATTTTTATGTTTTATGTATTTGTGGAAATTGATCTATATGTATTTCTAAGGTTTTATATCACAGCTGATATTGTCATTGCATCTTTAAAATACAATGGATCAGGTAGTTCTAGTGAATGAATATGACCTAGACATTAATTCTTTATATATGGAGGTATCTTTTTCTGTAGATGTTAAGAATTCTTCACATAAAGTTGATGATTTGGTCTGGAATATTGATATGAAAAAATTAAGCATTCAAAAAACACTGATTTTCTTATTTGTCATAATTTGAGGAAAAAGAAATTTGTATTTATATTAGTAGTAGACTTGAAAATTAATCTTTAATGATATATTCATAATAAATTTTTTATTTTCAGGCATACCTCACTTTATGTAATATAGAGGTTCTTAAAGAGTGTTAATGTCACCATTTTGCAAATCGAATCACATATTATATCATAATGTGTCATCTTTTATACAAGCATAGTTTATTATTACCTCTTATGTTATACTTGTTACTTATAAAATAATTCATTCAATGTTCACTCAAGTTTAGTTTGAGAAAAAAATTATATTTTTGCAGATAAATTTATATTTCCTTTTAGAAAATAGTATGTTTTCTTTTTTTGCCTCCACTGTCATTGACTTAGTAAAAAATTTGGTGGCTATATGTATTAGTTGTCCCATCCCTGATGCCCAGAAGCTTTTTGTGTCCTTTATAAGGTCAATGTTGTACCATGTCCTGACAATCTTATTTTGTCCATTGTTCTCTTAGAAATAGATGGTTATAAATATAAGTAAATGACATTGATTATGAGGTAATGTTGATATTTAAAAAGAATTCATTATAGACTGATACATAAGGAAAAACATCCCTATTCTTTTTTTTTTTTTTTGGCTGTGCCACGGGACATGTGGGATTTTGGTTCCCTTACCAGGGATCAAACACATGACCCCTGCGTTGGAAGCAAGGAGTCTTAGCTTCTGGATCTCCAGTGAAGTCCTGAATTCCCATTCTTGATGTATCTATTTTATTAGATAGTTTGGAAGTAATGTAAAAGTGAGCTATTAATATCTATATAGTTTCTGCAGTAAAAAAGTGTAGATTGATGCCACCTAAAGGTGACGAATGGTGGCTTAGCAGTAAAGAATCCACCTGCCAATGCAGGAGATGTGGGTTTGGAGGATCCTCAGTATGTCAGCAAATTTGGAAAACTCAGCAGTGGCCACAGGACTGGAAAAGGTCAGTTTTCATTCCAATCCCAAAGAAAGGTAATGCCAAAGAATGCTCAAACTACCGCACAATTGCACTCATCTCACACACTAGTAAAGTAATGCTCAAAATTCTCCAAGCCAGGCTTCAGCAATATGTGAACCGTGAACTTCCAGATGTTCAAGCTGGTTTTCAAAAAGGCAGAGGAACCGGAGATCAAATTGCCATCATCCTTTGGATCATCAAAAAAGCAAGAGAGTTCCAGAAAAAACATCTATTTCTGCTTTATTGACTATACCAAAGCCTTTGTGTGGATCACAATAAACTGTGGAAAATTCTGAAAGAGATGGGAATACTAAACCACCTGACCTGCCTCTTGAGAAACCTGTATGCGGGTCAGGAAGCAACAGTTAGAACTGGACATGGAACAACAGACTGGTTCCAAATCGGGAAAGGAGTACATCAAGGCTGTATATTGTCACCCTGCTTATTTAACTTATATGCAGAGTACATCATGAGAAACACTGGGCTGGATGAAGCACAAGCTGGAATCAAGATTGCCAGGAGAAATATCAATAACCTCAGATATGCAGATGACACCACCCTTATGGCAGAAAGTGAAGAAGAACTAAAGAGCCTCTTGATGAAAGTGAAAGAGGAGAGTGAAAAAGTTGGCTTAAAGCTCAACATTCAGAAAACTAAGATCATGGCATCCGGTCCCATCACTTCATGGCAAATAGATGGGGAAACAGTGGAAACAGTGGCTGACTTTATTTTTGGGGGCTCCAAAGTCACTGCAGATGGTGACTGCAGCCATGAAATTAAAAGACGCTTACTCTTTGGAAGGAAAGTTATAACCATGCTAGACAGCATATTAAAAGGCAGAGACATAACTTTGCCAAAAAAGGTCCATCTAGTCAAGGCTATGGTTTTTCCAGTAGTCATGTATGGATGTGAGAGTTGGACTATAAAGAAAGCTGAGCACCAAAGAATTGATGCTTTTGAACTGTGGTGGTGGAGAAGACTCTTGAGAGCCATTTGGACTGCAAAGAGATCCAACCAGTCCATCCTAGAGGATATCAGGCCTGGGTGTTCATTGGAAGGACTGATGTTGAAGCTGAAACTCCAATACTTTGGCCCCCTGATGCGAAGAGCTGACTCATTGGAAAAGACCCTGATGCTGGGAAAGATTGAGGGCAGGAGGAGAAGGGGACGACAGAGGATGAGATGGTTGGATGGCGTCACCGACTTGATGGACATGGGTTTGGGTGGACTCCAGGAGTTGGTGATGGACAGGGAGGCCTGGTGTGCTGCGGTTCATGGGATTGCAAAGAGTCGGATGTGACTAAGTGACTGAACTGAACTGGAGAAGGAAATGGCAACCTATTCCAGTATTCTTGCCTAGAAAATCCCGTGGATAGAGGAGTGTGGTGCGCTATAGTCCATGGGTCACCGAAGAGTTGGACATGACTTAGTGACTAAATAACAACAACAAAGGTGAAGAATAAGCTCTTAGCGAATTATCTGTTTAGTTGACTCAGTGAAACATAACAGACCTATAGATTTCTTATCATGAAAGATCCTAACTATGCTGTACAGTAATAGAATTGCTTAGGGAGATGTCTGTGTGTCTTTTTCTAGGCTATTGTTCTTTGTCTAGCCTGTGTATTCATCAACTTCTCTTCACTGATAGCACTCACTGTTAGCTAATCAGAACTATCTTGTCCATTCATATCCTAGACTACTATCTTTATTCTTAGGCACATACATAGACAACTTGTTCAGTCGCTAAGTCATGACTCTTTGCAACACCAAGGAATGCAACATGTCAGGCTTCCCTGTCCTTCACTATCCCCTGGAGTTTGCTCAAGCTCATGTCCATTGAGTCAACGATGCCATCCAATTATCTCAGCCTCTGTTGCCCCCTTCTCTGCCCTCAATCTTTCCCAGCATCAGGGTCTTTTCCAGTGAGTCAGCTCTTTACATCAGGTGGCCAAAGTCTTGGAGCTTCAGCATGAGTTCTTCCAATGAATATTCAGGGGCAACTTGAATATATAGCTAACGTACATTTCCAGACACTGGGTTCCTTGAAATGGAATATGGATATGAGTTGCTTTGGCAATTCATTTTTGCCCTTCACCAGTCATTCAGTTTTACTGAGTACTTATAGCATGCGAAATACTAAGGATACAGCGGGCATACTTTCTGCTTCTTAGCCATATTCACTGTCAATTACAAAGATAACATAAGATAATAGGATACTCCGGGGATACATTTAGATATAAGAATACTCTGGGATACTATGGAAAGGTATACATAAGTCAGTCTTTTTTGGTTTTTTTTTGAGTTTGAATTTTTTTAAAACAGTTTTTCAAATTAATTTATTTTTGGCTGCACTGGATCTTCATTGCTGTGCGGGCTTTCTCTAGTTGCAGCGAGTATGGTCTACTCTCTAGTTGCATTACGTGGGCTTCTCATTGTAGTGGCTTTTCTTGTTGTGGAACATGCATATTCCCAAAGGATATCTGTGGACAGGAAATCATGAGAGACACTGGATAGATGGTAAGAGTTTGTGGGTCATAGATATTGAAGCAATAGAAGTGATTGGAAGGCTGATCTCTGAGGCATAGAAATGTCTAATGGAATAGAAAGAGTGCTTCAAGAAACAGCCCAAGAAAAGAGTATCAGGAGTATGATGTTTCAAAAACCAGGGAAAGTGAGCATTAGTAGTGTAAACAGTTTTGCCTTTAAGTTCTTAACATGTCTTTTCTTGTTGAATTTCCCAGTTCAAAACAGGATAGGACTGTTTCTTAATTCCCAGATGATAATAATGATAATGGTAAACTTCTAAAATTTGTAAGTGTGTGTGCTAAGTCACTTCAGTCGTGTCCAACTCTTTGCGACCCTAGGGACTGTAGCTCTTCAGGCTCCTCTGTCCATATGATTCCCCAGGCAAGAATACTGGATTGGGTTGCCATGCTCTCCTCCAAAGGATCTTCCCAACCCAGGGATTGAACCCCTGTCTCCTATGGCTCCTGTACCACAGGCAGTTTCTTTACTGCTGAGCCACCAGGGAAGCCTCCAAATTTGTATAGCTTATTGCATTTTATTAAGAACTTTCTTTAAACTTTTTATTTTGAAAACTTTATCTTCATGAAGATTTTAGGAAAAGCAATAAACACTTAACCATACTCTTTATATAGGTTCACCAGTTAACATTGTGCTACATATGCTTTATCCGTCAGTACCTTTGCACACAGACTTACTTCCTGCCCCTCCCCTCCTTCTCTTGCTTCTCCTCCCCTTTCTTTTTTGGTGAGCCATTAGAGTCAATGTGAAATATCATGGTACTTCTTATTTAATTATTACAAATATTATGATATTTTATTCTTAAATATTTCAGTATATTTCCACTGCAAGGAGAGGTATTTTTCAATATAACTACTTATATAATTAGCATACTCAGGAAATGTAGTATCAATTCAATGCTGTTTTCTAATAGATAGTCCATCAGCAGATTTCCTCTGTTGGCCCAATGATGTCTTTTTAGTTTCCCCACCCCAAATCCAAGCATCCATGCTTCTGTTTAACCATTATGTTGTACTGCTTTGTATTTCTAAGTAATTTAATGCTCCCTGAGAGCAAAATCTTTTAGCTCTGATGATAGAACTGCAAAGCAGTAGAGATCTTAGACAGAACACTGCTCATTAATAGGTTTTAGGCTGGGGAATAGGAGTAATGGTTTTGTTTTCTGCATCCTTTGGTTAGAGTTTTTTGTTTTTTAAACTCAACCTGCTTTATCCTTCCTATCCTTAGTTTTCAAAATTTTGGCTTACTGTTCATGTCTTGGGTCAACATGAAGTCCTCAGTAATTAAACATTCTCTGCTTTATTGACGAACTGAAAACCTGGCATTGCATTGAATTACTGCTGAATTTTATCTTTTTTATTTGTTTTTGCTATTTTAGTTGGCTCTTCGAAATGAGGAGGCAGAAAATGAAAACAGCAAATTAAGGAGAGAGGTTGGTAAAAAAAAATTCAGTAGTTGTGGTGGTTCAACAAAGATACTTATTTAAAAAGTTTCCATAAATTAATTCTGTAAACAGAACTGAAATTTTCTAAGTAATTGATGTTTCTGAACTGTGATTTTTATGATATGACTTTGTCTTAGGGAAATAGAAAATAAATAGAAAGGTGAGGCCGTTAAGTACTGCATTCATTTGTTAGATCTCTGTGGGTAAATCTTACTTTCCTTTTTAAGCTGTTCTTTGCTAGTTTCCTAACTCAATATGTGAGTGGATTTCTGCCTTACTTCCTCTTATTTTATCCGGCATTCTTTTAAAACTTTTGTTCCTTATGAAATCTTACAAATTCTGTTAATTATTTGGTTCTTCTGAGCCAAATAATGTCCATTGTTTATCATGAATTTTTATTTTTTAATATAATCAAAATGTTTTTTGTTTTGGTTGGTAATTAATATTGTTGCTTTCTTTGATTATCCAAAATAATACCTTATTCTCCAAAATTTCTTTTTTTCCTTTAATTTCTTATTATACTTAATTACATATTATCTTTCTCATTTCTAATTACCTTCTTGTCCTTTTCTGGAGAACAAACGTCTAAAGAAAAAGGTGAGGCTTTAAGTGTTGTGAAACCTTGGGATTTTAAAGGTGTGTTTTGAGATCATTATTTAGAGGGTGAAATTTTGTTTCTTTGGATAGTTTTTTTAAATAGAATATTGTGTTTGATCTACCTTCAGAATGAACAGCTTCGTCAGGATATTATTGACTATCAAAAACAAATAGATTCGCAAAAAGAAACACTTTTATCAAGAAGAGGAGAGGACAGTGACTACCGATCACAATTGTCTAAAAAAAACTATGAACTTGTCCAGTATCTGGATGAAATTCAGGTAAAATGGATGGAAGTCAGTTCAAAGCCATAATTTTTTATAAAACTTTCATTATAATGTAAATCTAGTATTTAGACCTACATTTAAATATATTTAGTGTAAATCTGAAAATATGTATTTGTAAAACATGAAATAAATTGCATCTTGGAGTTCCAAATCTTGCAAATTCATTCTTGTTATATGTCTATCTTGTGCATTTCTTAAGAACTAAGATTCTTAGTTATGGTTTTCTTGATATTTAATTTTAGTTGGTAAACAACAGTTGATACTAAATATCTATAAAGTTCTGTTTTCTCCAGCAAACACTTATGATTCCATTTAATTTTAATTTAAATTTGTCTTATTAAATTGTTTTTAAACAATTTACCTTTCCTAGACTTTAACAGAAGCTAATGAGAAAATTGAACTTCAGAATCAAGAAATGAGAAAACATTTAGAGGAGTCTGTCCAGGAAATGGAGAAGATGACTGATGAATATAATAGGATGAAAGCTGTTGTGCATCAAACAGATAGTATGATGGACCAGTTAAAAAAAGAAAATGATCATTACCGGCTTCAAGTAAGGATTCTTGTTAGATTAACTTATTTGGACAGACTTCCTGTTGCCTCATTACTGTTTATTTGAAATTGGAAAGTACTTTAACTGTCTAGGATATGAGATTTTATCTTATGCTCTAATATACCATCTTAACACTGTAATATGTTGCCATGCTGCTGTATTTGTCTCTATATGGTTTTCTAGTTTCCTTACACATACCTTATAATTCTTGCCATGTAGCATGTACGGGTGATATCTGAATGAATATATAGACAGCAGTCCTGCAAAGCTAATAATTTGGGGAATTCTCTACTAAAGACTCTTAGAGGTCCTGTAAACCATAAAGTTTAATTTTACACCTTAGAATAAATGCACTCTGCAGGTCATAGAAACAAGTATATTGTTCACTACTTACACAGGATTAAACTTGTTAAAAAATAGAGTAATGCTTAAAAATATAATTACCTTATAACAAAAAGTAATTTTACAACTGTAAAGATGCACAAACCATTTAATGTCACCCTAGCTACAGAACTGCTCCAATAATGAATATGCTTTTAAATATATATGTATATATGTGCATGTGTATAATGCATGTATAAATATTCAGTTATAATAAATATGTTTGTGTTAACACTATTTTACAACATTCTTGAAATAATTGTTGCCTTTAGGTACAGGAGCTTACAGATCTTCTGAAAGCAAAAAATGAAGAAGATGATCCAATCATGGCAGCTGTCAATGCAAAAGTAGAAGAGTGGAAGGTGCTTTTTTTCCATTGCTATAATAGCTTTTAATTTTAGATTTCAGTTTTTTGTCTTAATTTTCTTTAAAGGCTTTGTACTGGTTAGTGACATTTTTATTAGGCATTTCCAAAGGTGTATGAAATGTCTTAGCTAGAAAAGTTTTAAGAAGTGCCATGTATAGACCTCTAGAGTTGTTTTTAATCATTTAATTTTGGAGGAGAGATGTTAGTAAATGTATTCTTCACTTTGTTTTTACTTAGTATCTTTTAGGATTAGTTTACATCAGTACATATAGTATTGCTTTGTTCTTTTTAATGACTGTATGACTGTAATTTTTCTTTGTAGATATGCCTCTTTCATTCATTCAAGATATTTGTGCTTCTTCATGTCATTTTAATGTTTTCTTTTTAAAGATGAGTTGTACACACTTTGTAATTGCAGGGAGGTAGTTATAACTTCTTGTTTTAGGAATAGGTTTTGGAAACTTGAGGTTGTTTAAATGAAAAGATTGAATTCCTTAAAAAGAAAAATGCACAGTGTATATCTTTGAATCATTTCTTATTTGAATTTCAGGCTGTATGCACAAAAGGGACAATGGTCATTCCAATTGTTGCTATTTTCTCACTTTCAAAATTTTTTTGCCTGTATTTTCTTGATCTGCTAATGATATATATTAAAGTATTGATCATAAATGAGGAATGGTTTATTAATTTTCCTCTTATGTAACAGAACCTATTTTGTTTATTTCTAGTTAATTTTGTCTTCTAAAGACGATGAAATCATTGAGTATCAGCAAATGTTACATAGTCTGCGGGACAAACTGAAAAATGCCCAGCTCGATGCTGATAAAAGTAATGTTATGGCTCTACAACAGGTAAAGCTTTCTCAAAATTTGATTTGTCAATGAGTTTTATTAAAGTTGGCAGTGAAACACTGAACTGTCTTTCATTTATCTCCTGTGCCTAATCTAGTCACTGACACCTTTGGGTAGATAATAAAGTCTTTAGAAGTTTCTTATATGATCCATTCGTAAGCAAAAATTATAATTAGGTTTAGAGTTAGGAATATAATTATTTTGTGTGTTTTTCTCTGTTGATGCAGATAATACGTTTATTGTTTGGGAATTATTTATAAGGAACTATTAAAAACTTTTAGAAGTTTAAATATCATAATACTCTTACTAAACTTTATTATACTGTCTTTTAGTGCTGAAATATGCTGTACAATGTGAAATAAACTAAAATATGGCTATAATATGTACTGCGTAAAATTTTTACATTTACTACCAATGTATTCGTATATGCTTGGTAGTCCAGTAGTTAGGACTCCATGTGTCAACTTTAGGGGACATGAGTTCGATCCCTGGTCTGGGAACTAAGATCTTGCAAGCCGTGTGGCATGACCAGAAATAAAAGAAGGAAAGGAAAAAAGGAAAGAAGTTACACTTGCATAAACTGTTTTCTCTAGTCATAGTCTAAAAGAAAGAAGGAAATTTGGGAAGTATTTGAAGAATAAGGACAGTTGCAAAGGACAAGATTTTCATATGAAGTGTACTATAAGGGTGCAAGTGAAGTTGGGTAAGGGAAAAAAAACACAAGGCAAAACAAAAGCATGTAAAATGATAAAAAGATAGTTGGATGATGAGGAAAAATAACACAAAAGAAGTCATAAGTCACAAACATTAGAGAGTTCTGGAATTTCTGTTTGCCAGAGTGCTATCCCTTGTATTATCTTTAACTACTGGAGAGACAGCAGTATACCTACAGTGATTAGTGTAGTTGAGGTATACAAAATAGTAAAAGACAGAGTTTTGACTTATAAAAAATATATTTTATAATTCTGTTGAATAAAACAAGACCTACCTTTTTCTTATTTCTAGTGAAAGTCACTCATTCGTGTCTGACCCTTTGCAACCCCATGGACTATACCATCCATGGAATTTTCCAGGCCAGAATACTGGAGTGGGTAGCCTTTCCCTTCTCCAGGTGATCTTCCCAACCCAGGAATCGAACCCAGGTCTCCCGCATTGCAGGTGGATTCTTTACCAGCTAAGCCACAAGGGAAGCCGTCTTACTTCTAAATTGTATATTAATATTCAGAAAGTGAAAATATGTGATATTCAAAATATTTTATAGGGTATACAAGAGCGAGATAGTCAAATTAAAATGCTCACTGAACAAGTTGAACAATATACAAAAGAAATGGAGAAAAATACGTTTATAATTGAAGATCTGAAAAATGAGCTCCAAAGAAATAAAGGTAATTCAAGTTTTGTAAGTATGTAGTTATTTTAGATACCATTAAATTTTAAAAATGTTTTATTTTTATTAAAATGGAATTATAGCAATAGATATATTGTTGAATTTTATCACATTTAAAAAAAATTTTACCTGATATTATTAACTACTTTACATGTGATACTAGTGTTTAAACTTGTAAATGGTGGCAGTATTTTCTATAGATTTTCTCTGATGAAAATTACATTAACCTCTATTACCAGATTGGCTATAGAAAAGAAATGAAAAATGGTGATATTATTTATCCTCCTTTTTGTAATCAACAGAGAATGAAAGAAAATAAACTTTTGATAAGTGTAACAACGTTGCAGAGATTTTTCAAAAGTAGTTGACTTGTCAACATTTGAATTAATCTTACCCAACTTGATAATGTCATTTTCTCCCTACCCTGGGTCATGCAAGCTTACCTAACTCATCAAATCTTTTGAATGTAAGCCCTTACAACATCATTGATCCTGTATTTCCATAACACTACATGCTATAGTTATACCAGAGCACATTAATGCAAACTTCATAATTTCATGACATAATAAGTCCATTTATTATGATTGCCAAGATAAAAAAAATAAGACATGGGATATAATGAGTGAGTCTATGTGTATGTTTTTGTGTAAGTGAAATAACGGTGGTGGTGGTGAAGGTGTGGTTGTAATTTAGATAGTGAAGCAGAAGCCTCACTGAGGAGATATTTAAACCAAGACTTAAAGGAACTGAGGGAGGAAGCCACGCATATGTTCCTGAGAAGGGGGCAAATAAGCTCAGGGCAATGAAGCAGGAGTGCATGGTGCATGTTTGAGGGACAGCAAAGAAGCCATTTTGGCTGGAGTAGAGTGAGCAAGTGGGCAGTCATTGGTATGCGATCAGAGAGGTAAGGCTGTATCATATGGGGCCTTACAATTCATTGCAAGGACTTTTCTTTTAAGTGAGAATGGATATCAAGGACAGTTTCTGAAGAAAGGAGTGATGTAGTTTGACTTGGACTATGTCTGCCATAGACTTGAGGAGTGGTAAGGACAGAACCAGGGAAACCTGCTTACAATAAAACTATTGTAGCAACCTGGGGAAAGGTGATGGTAGCCAAAAGCATGGAGGTAGCAGTGAAATTATATGTAGTCAGTTCTGGATGTATTTTGAAGGTAATAGAAATGAAATTTGCTGACAGATAAGATGTAAGAGGTAAGAAAGTTATGAGGGTTTTTGGTCTGAATACTGGGGAAGACTGTGGAAAGAGAAGGTTTAGAGATGATCAGATACTTAGTTAAACAAGACCTGTTAAGTGAGAGATGCTTATTAGACATCTGAGTGAAAGTGTTAAGTAGGTGATGGTGGTGGTGGTTTAGTCGCTAGGTCATGTCTGACTTTAGTGACTCCATGAACTGTTGCCCTCAGTCTCCTCTGTCTGGGATTTCCCGGGCAGGAATAGTAGAGGGGGTTGCCATTTTCTCCTCCAGGGGATCTTCCTGACCCAGAGATCGAACCCAGGTCTCCTGCATAGCAGGCAGATTCTTTACTGACTGAGCCACCAGGGAAGCCCGTTAAGTAGGTACTTGTATATAAAAGTCTCAGGTTCAGGAGGACAGTCTAGGCTAAACATACCAATTTGGGAACTATATGCATAAAAATGGTAGTGGAAGTCATGAAGCTGACTGAGATAATCAAAAGAGAAGATAGAGAATGTTGGTTAAGAAGAATCTTAAGACTGAGCTCTGGGATGCTTCTACCTTAGAGCTTGGGGAGATGAAAAGAAACAACCAAAGAGACTGAAAAGAAAAGACCAGGGAGATGGAAGGAAAACCAGAAGTGTGTGGCGCCCCAAAACTCACATGACGAATGTCATTAAGGAAGAGCATAAGCAGCTGTGTTCAGTGCTGTGTTCACTGCTGCTGCTAAGTCAAGAGGAGCACTGAATATTGACCACTGGATTTATCAGTGGTTGTTTTTAGTTCAAGAGAAAATACAGAGATGAAATAGGGCAAATACAAAGATTTCTGAGGGCTGTTTCTGCAATGGAAAGGAGAAAAATAGAGTGGTATCTTGGGGGAAGAAGGGTAAAAAGTGTTTTTTAAATGGATGAAATAATCATGTTTCTAAATTAATAGGAAAGATCCATTAAAGAAGGAATTCATGAATTGATGAAGCAGGGGCGTGAGAGAAGGACTTCTGGACTAATAGCCTTGAGGAGGCAATGGGATGGGATCTAGTGTTTGCTGGAGTAGCAGGCTTAGGAGCACAGAGAGTTACCTGTAGTAGCAGGAAGAAAGCTGGAGTGTATACATGGAGTTGAATGTGGTTGGGTAGATGTCCTGACAATAAAAACTTCTATTTTCTCAGTAAACAAGGAAGCAGAGTTCTCAGATGAAAGTGAGGATAGAGGCAGATGTATTAGAAGTTTGAGATGAAAGAAGTAAAGAGAAGGTATGAACTGGTCATCTGGAAGAATGAACAGACTCGGGAAATGTACTGTGATTGTTGAGCACCATCAAGGTCCACTAGATATACTTATTTCTATGTGTGTCTGTATTATGTATGTATGAGAGTTATACTTTGCCAGTAGCTTAAATTACTTTAAAAGGATGATAGGTATTGTGGGGTTTGCATATTCTGGCCAAGAGGAGGAAAACTGACAGTTGATCTCTGCTATCAAATAAGGAAGAGGTCTTATTTAATGACACTATGTCAGTCTGTAGTCATATGACCCCAAAAGCCCATAGAAGGTGTGTGTACTACATATTCTCTTTGTCTTGACTTTAACATGTGTATGTCAGTTAATGGTGTTCCCCCTTCATTGATTTGAACTAGTTTTAGCTCTCAGGAGCATCTGAAAAATGGTGGCAAAATCACGATGAAAGTTTATTTCTCACTTGTGTACTGATCTAGAATTAGGTGGTCTAGGATATTGCCTTCATTTGCCTCATGTAAAATAGAACTTAGCCTCACATCCAGCCCCAAACAGCAAGATAGAGCAAGAGGAGGCGAGAAGCAAAGAGCATAGGCAGTAATTTAGGCAGTACTGAAGGATAGGCAGTAATTTACTGCAGAAGGGTCATGCAACAGAAGTCCTTACAGACTGCAAGGAGATCAAACCAGTCAGTCCTAAAGGAAATCAACCCTGAATATACATTGGAAGGACTGATGGCTGAAGCTGAAGCTCCAGTATTTCATTCACCTGAAGTGAAGAGCCAAGTCATTGGGAAAGACCTTGATATTGGGAAAGATTGAAGGCAAGAGGAGAAAGGGGTAGCAGAGGATGAGATGATTAGATAGCATCACCAACTCAATGGACATGAATTTGAGCAAACTCCAAGAGGTAGTAAAGGACAGAGGAGCCTGGTGTGCTGCAGTCCATGGGGTCGCAAAGAGTCAGACACTACTTAGCAACTGAACAACAGTGCAGAAGAAAGGGAGAATAGATTTTGGGGACAGCAGCCTCTTTCACATTCTCCAGAGAGCAGGGCTCACTTCTTATAAACACGTGTGATCTCCCACACTAGTCCAATGCCTTATATAAGTATAAACCCTATAATTCAGTAGATGTTTACTATGATAAGAGTGATTATTGTCAGTAAATTTTAAAATGATGGAAATGCTTATTTTGGTCTTAGCAACAATTTGGTAAGATGTACAAGTAGGAATTTTTAGCAACTAGTTACAGTTAAGTTTAACTGCAAGTGATATAAAAAAAAAAAATCAAATGTGACAGTGGTTTAAACAGGATGGAAATGCACTTTTCCATAATAAAATCGAAGTTGAGGCAACTTGTATAATGGTTGGTGGGCTAGTTGTAAAAATACCAGATACCAAGTCCCTACATCTTGTTGCTCTGCCTATCTCAACATATGGTTTCCATCTAATGTTGTAAGAAGACTGTTTGAGTCTGGCTGGAGCCCTAATGTACATATTCCAGCTGGCAGGCAGAAGGAAGGAGAAAAGAAAGTTCCACTCCTCTCCTTTAAAAAACATTTCCTGAAAATGTGCACATGGTCTTTCTGTTTATATCCATTAGTCAAATGGCCACCCTTGGCTACTGAAATGTAAGTGGAAATTTAGTCTTTATTTGAAGTGGCCATGTGTCCAACTAAAAGACCATAGTTCTGTTACAGTGCACACAGTGGAGGATGGATGATAGAAACAGATTCAGCCTTTGCCACTATGATCATTCCTTGTAAAGCAGTGCTTTCCAATCTTTTATAATCCATGCCCTTTCAGCTAAGAAGATTTTCTTAGAATCCTTTTTAGTTTTATTAATAAAATTGAATTAAAACTTATTTTATAAATATAAATATAAATTTATAATATTAAATGGAATTCTTTTAGTGACATACCACTCTTCCTGCTTCCCATATTGGAACCAGTCATTTACAGGAGTAAGTAATCACTTCAGTTCATTGATGATTTTAATTTTTACCCTGTAGGAGCTTCAACACTTTCACAACGGACTCATTATATGAAAATTCAGTCTAAGGTTCAAATTTTAGAAGAGAGAACTAAAGAGGCTGAGAGAACAGCTGAACTGGCTGAGGCTGATGCTAGGGAAAAGGATAAAGAACTGGTTGAGACTTTGAAGCGATTAAAAGATTATGAATCCGTATGTATTTTTATCTTGTCAATCACTGAGCCACTCCAAGTTAGACTGTTCTATGCCATTTGCTGTGTGCATTTAAAAACATTCCAGAAGTATCTCATGATAAAGGTTATCCTAACTGACTTACATTGAAGTGTTCAAACTTCTGTGTAGCATTACATTATTTTCAAACTGTTTTGCTAAAGCCTTTTGCCCAGATAATCAGCTTTGCTAAGGCAGCAAGATTTGATTCTTTGTAATCTATGCCGTTGTACCACCATGTGACACCACTGATTGTATAAAAGTTGTAACAGGGGCAGGTTTGCTACCTACTGTGCCAACACAGCTTTATTTTGTACTTTTTATATTTTTAAATCTGGTTACTGCTATATCACACAACTGATAACCTACTTATTCTAATGGTATTGCTGATTCTCCCTTATTGTTCCTTTTCCATATGTTGTTAAGGGTTTTATATGTAATATTCTGAGTTGCTTTGCCATTAGGATGCTGTACTGGGAAATGTCAATTGTTCCGTTTCCTGTTATTATTACTACTGGATTTGTTTTTTAAAAGTATCATAAAAAAACACAGTTTAAAGATATAAATCTTAGTTATATGTGCACTTCCTCTAGACTTAATAAGAAAACAAATTTATGAACTTGAGAATTTATTCAAATAAACGATGTTATATTTAAATCACATTGGGTATTTTTCAGGGAGTTTATGGTTTAGAAGATGCTGTTGTTGAAATAAAGAATTGTAAAAACCAAATTAAAATAAGAGATCGAGAGATTGAAGTATTGACAAAGGAAATCAATAAGCTTGAGTTGAAGATCAATGATTTTCTTGATGAAAATGAGGCACTTAGAGAGCGCATGGGTAAGTCATCTTTTAAGATACGGAGTTTGCTCAACCCTAATTGTAAAGTCATTTTTTTTGTTGTTTATTTTTATTTTGAATAATTGGATACCTTTTTTCCCCAAATAATTCCTCCTATAAAAATATTTAAAATTAGTAAAAGTGGAACTGTTCCAATTGAAGTGGGATTATGGGTTTGATGGAATTGGGATGATAGTTGGCTAGATCTGGAGCATTGCTATATTCAGTCCAAGATCTCCTCAATAATAATTGCTTGTTTAAAAAATGAAAGTCTACTAACTTAATACCACATATTACAGGTTACCTTTATTTTCAACAAAAGTAATTTGTTAGTTTGCAAAATGCTTTTACTTGAGATGAATGTTGGGAACATTTAGAAATACTGTTTAATCCTTTTTAAGACTTTATTTGATAAATAATTGAATTTTATAGTTTAGATTAAGTTTTACTTAGGTTGAATATTATAAGGTTACTCTTGATTATAAGAAGTAATTAGTAAATATAGCTTGAAAGTTTGTATACTGGTATCAGTAAATAGTTCACTAGTGAATAGTTCACTAGTTTGAATGTTATGATAGTCCAGTGTAAATTGCTACTTTAAAATGAAAATAAAGATGTAAATAATGATTTCATTAGTAGATACCAATTAATACTCTCCTAGGGTTAAAGTGCTCACCTGTAAAAATTATTCTCAAAAGGAAAAAAAAGTAAATATTTTATACCTACGATTTATTTGTAAAAGAGTTTCTAACTAGGACCCAGAGTCATCCCAGGACCTCAAGTTAGACTTAGCCTAATCAATTTGACCTATCAGATAATGGCCAACTTCAATCTGGATGTTCGTAAAGATGACTGAACTATATAGATAGTAGTCACAAACATCAGACTTTCTGTATTTTAAAGGCCCCAAATCTTGCTTCATAATTATTGAGACAATCTGGATATCTGGTTTTCAGAGCATGGTGGCCTCTTAGTAATGTGAAATTAGGAAAGAGGCACAATGAGAATGTCAGTCTAGTCATGATAATATAATTGATATTGATATTAATAATGATTACTCTGTGCTAAGCCCTGCTATAAGTACTTTATTTGGGTTAATTTTATTATACCCCTGACAACAAGCCAAAAAGAAATACATATATACATACATGCATACAATATTATCCCTACAACTAGTTAATAATTAAAAGTGGAAATTGAACCCAACTGTTTTATTCCAAAGCTTCTGTTCTTAATACATTATAGTACCACTATGATAGTCCAACATGGAGAAGACAGATCATAGTATGTTTTTGTCAGGATTTCCATTAAAACTTGTGATAAAATTTTACCTTATACAGTTCAAATACCTGAAGAATTCTTGCACAAAAAGTACCCCGTTCTTCAGTGATGCTGGCTAAATAGATTATAACCAGTTGCTTGATGATAACCAGTTGTTATATGAAGTTTTTTGTCACTCATTTGAATAGTAATAAGGTTTTAATCATATTGCTTTTTATTTTAGGCCTTGAACCAACGACAATGATTGATTTAACTGAATTTAGAAATAGCAAAAGTTTAAAACAACAGCAATACAGAGCTGAAAACCAGATTCTTTTGAAAGAGGCAAGTGCAGTAGTCAACTGGTTATTTTCCTGGTTGAAGCAAAGAGACATACTAATAGTTTATACCTTGTAGATTGAAAGTCTAGAGGAAGAACGACTTGATCTGAAGAAAAAAATTCGTCAAATGGCTCAAGAAAAAGGAAAAAGAACTGTCACTTCAGGTATACTGTTATTCCACACCTTTAAAGAATCACTGGAAAATGAATTGTGTGGATAGAGAATTTTCTGTAAGTTGGAAATATTATTGCTGTATTCCTGTGGTTTTGCTACAAGTTTAATAAGTGAAAATAATGGCCTGATGAGAGTGTATGAGTGTCATTGAGTTCAGTCCTAAATCTGAAACAGTTGAAAAGAATAATAAGATAAGTGAACAAAAAAAACCTTCAGAATCATGGACTTTAGAAAACTTTATAGTATAACCTTACTAATTTCTAGTTAATCATAATATGTTCTGATTAGTAATGATAAAACTTAGTAATTCATTAATATATATTATGTTAATATTTTCTCTTTCCTTAAAAGCTATGCATTGGAAGCTTTGTACATTATTCTTTGCTAAGTGAAAGTAATGTTTTATTGAATAAAAATTAACATCTTTTTTTATTTTGATTTATCTTACATGATATAAAGAGAACAGTTGGATTAGTTCTTTAATAGCTATTGCTTTTTTGTAAGAAGACCATCGAGACAGAATTTGTTTTCTAACTTGACCCAAGCTCACAAGTATCTATGAATAATAAAGATTTTTTTTTAGTATTATGCTCTCTATAGTACATCAAAAATTTCTAGAAGGGCAAAACTTTGTAATTTATTAATATATTAAGCAATTTAGTAATCATTCATGGTTCTTTATGTGTATATCTTTTAACTATTTTAGCACTTATTATTATGTGAAAAAGAATGATAGAGAAGATAGAATTTGTATTGTTTCTCATTAATATCTTATTAAAAGTGGCCTAAATCAGGCAGTTGTAGAGGAGGCTACATGTGGATCAAGGATTTTGGAAATAATTATTTTACCTTTTGTTTGAGTTAAAACTTGATTTAGTTTTTTTTTTTTAATTAAATTAGTTTATTTTCTATTTTTTAACTTTACGATATTGTATTTGTTTTGCCATACATTGACATGAATCCACCATGGGTGTACATGTTTTCCCCTTCCAGAACCTGCCTTCCACCTCCCTCCCCATCCCATCCCTAGTTTTTAAGAATTAAAGTATTGGGGGCTTACCAGTGGTTAAGAGTCCTTGCTTTCACTGCAAGTGGTGCAGATTTGATTCCTGGTCTATAAACTAAGGTCCCACGTGCTGTGAGGCATAGCCAAAAAAAAAAGCATAATTGGAATAATAAAAGAGTTATTTTTATGTTTCTCATTTGTTAATTCTTTTATTTGTAGGATTAATTGCTGAGGACCTGAACCTAACTGAACACTTTTCTCAAGAGAATAGAATGGGAGAAAGAAAATTTGATTTCATGAGCCTCAAAAATATGAGTGAAGAACAGTCAAAGGTAAATAGTAAAGTATTACTATGGCAAAGAGAATGAATATTATTATCAGGCTTTCATTTCTTCCCCGATTATCTCATTTTGGACATTGCTTCTTTTTATACTTGTTAAGAAATCTCAGATAGATCCCAAGATTAATGAAACGTTGTTTACTCTGAATACAGATTAGGAGTTCAGATAAAGTAGAGCTGCTGCATAGGAGACCATCATTCAATATTCCACAGTCATATCAGAATGAGCCAGAGGAGAATATGGCCATGGGATCATTATCAAGAACATTATCTGAAATTCGCCAGAGTGTAGAAAGTGAAGTGAATCCTTTTGTCTCTTTAACTACACATTCTTCATCTGTACAAGTGAAAGATAATATTTCACCTCCAGAAACTATTACAATAAGGGAGATTTTTAAAGCACCCTGTCTACAATCTTTAAGAAACCTAGAATCATTAATCAATACCTTTAGTAGAAAGAGTCATGAAGAAATAAATGATTATTTATGTTCTCTTTCTGATGAGTCTGTGAAGAAGGTGACAAGAAGCCATCAGGCACTTGAAAAGACTAATTTCAACCAAAAAAGTGATTCATCTTTACAAGCCTTATCAACAGCTTCAGATTTAATGCAGAAGTTATCACTTAGGCAAAAATCAGCAATATTTTGTCAACAAATTCATGATAATAGAGCTGGCATGGATAAATCACAAGTAGCAACATCAGAAGATGAACAGGTTCATACCCCAATCAACTTTGCTGATACCAATTTGAAAGAAGATATAGGAAAAAGTGAAGTACCCTTACAGACAGAGATCTGGAAAGGTAAACTTGAAGTTAATGTTCTGGACCCTGTGCCAATTACTGCACAATCAAAATTACCTCAGATAGATCCACTTGAAAATCTTATAGAACAGCTACGGACAGAACTAGTATTTCTTAGATCTCAGGTGAGCTATCCTCCAAATAACATTCCTAGGATTTTTTTTTAATTCATTTTTATGACTTTCTAACAAAATTCTATAAGTAGCAATTGTAATAATTTTTCTGTTTGCGCATTAACACTAATTTATACACAGTCTGTCTTTTAAAAATCTAAAAATGCAGTACATTTGAGATGAACTCATTAACTTGCCTAATTTATTACATGTTTCTTTAGAATGAAGTTATAGCCCAGGATTTATTGATCAAAGAAGCACAGAATAGAAATGCAGAAATAGAACTTGAACGTCATAAAAGCCAGGCAGAACAGGTAGTGTAAAGGCAGATCATTAAAGAGATGATTGTGGTGCTAAAGACAAAAACCTTCATTATCTGTTTCCCTTTTGCCATGGTGTTGCAGGGAGGGAGAAGGTGGGAGGGGTGATCATTACCTGTTTCACCTTTTAAATTTTATTTTTTTTATGACTGCTGCTATGTTTCTGTAGCTTGTTTTAGGTATTTTAAACCTCAGTTGATCGAACTTTAAACTTCAAAACTATAAACTATTGTAATATTTAAAAAAAAAATTTTCTCTTTGTTTTGTTTAGAATGAATTTCTTTCAAGGGAACTAATTGAAAAGGAAAGAGATTTAGAAAGAAGTAGAACAGTAATAGCTAAATTTCAGAGTAAATGTAAGTCACTGTTATCTCTTATTTTTGTTTACTTACTTAGCCTGTACTGAAAATTATGGGTCTGGAAGGACTTTAATACATTCTGTTCTCTAGTCTGTTTTAGCCTTAACTATGTCTATAATGTATCAATGTCAGTCTCTCATTTATTTGGTTTGCCTTGCTATATTTCTTTTTCAGAGAATGTAATTAGTCTGAATTTATTGTAATGATAAAGGAGTTTATTTTTTCTCTTTTGTCCTCTAATGAAAGTGAAGTTAGAAAATAAATGTAAAAGTTTTAAAGTGAAAGCAAAGTATGCTTATGATTTATTTCTTTCAGCCATGAGCTATATATGTATATGTGTATTATTTAAATAGGTGTCCAGTTTTATTTAACTATTTACACATTGGATTTATACTTGAATTTTTTGTACATTTATTTGTATTCACATTTTATAAATGGGTTATTTTTGCTATATGTGAAATACTCGTCATCTCTATAGCATAGTATAATTATAAATTTATACCTAGTGTAAATTATAAATTGTAAATCTCATTCACTCAATAAATACGTCATTTTTAGTAAAAGAATTAGGTGAAGAAAATAAGCAACTTGAAGAAGGTATGAAAGAAATATTGCAAGCTGTTAAGGAAATGCAGAAAGATCCTGATGTTAAAGGAGGGGAAACATCTCTAATTATTCCCAGTCTTGAAAGACTAGTTAATGTAAGTTGTTTTTATATTAATAGTTTTATTTTGTTGTGTCATCACTTTAAAAATGTTGTTCCACTCTCATTGGTCTCCACAGCTTCTAGTGAAACATTACTGTCATTTGAGTCATTCCACTGTATGAAATGTACAGCTCTCAGACTACTTCACAACTTTCTCTTTTTATTTTGTTTTCACCAGCGTGACTGTAATGTGCCAAAGGGTGTGTGTGTGTGTGTGCCCTCTTTGGGGTTTCCTGAGCTTATTCACTTATGTTATTCACCACAATTGAGAAATTTTCTGCCATTAATTTCTTCATTTATTTTTTCTGCTCCATTGTCTCTAGGACTCCAGTGATACATGTTAGACTGTTTGACATTGTCCCGCAAATCCCTGAGGCTCTGTCCATTTTTTTTCCTAATATTTTATCTTTTTTTCTCCTAGTTGGATAATTGCTAATGATTTATCTTCAGGTTCACTGATACTTTCTTCTGTCATCTCCACTTTTTGTTTTAAGGGTCATGCTGAGACAGAGGCAGCAAGATGAGTAAAATCATATGTAATCTCATCAAGAGTGTGATCTGTGATTTAACTCAAGGCAGTAGATTTCTAAAAGTAAGCCTTTACTCTAAGGAGATCAGAACAGGCCACATGAAGTAATAATTTATACTAATTCAAAAGGGATAGCAGGAAGAAATAGGCAGAAGGAGGTACTCTGACAGATGACAAAGTAGTCTAGTTAGTTGTCTTGTTGATAAATAGCATCATGTTGTTTATAAGGCCTTTTGGAAAATGAGATTGAATTAGAGGGTGATTAGGGACCCTGAAAAATATCCTATAGCAATAGAAAGTGAACTTAAGTGCATAACATTTATCTGATCTAAAGTGCCGTTCTGATGATCTGTTAGAGGAAGTACTGTTATGTCATTGGATGGGGCATATCAATCAGGAAAAAAGAAAAATAACAATCCAGAAGAGAAGCAGATGAAGTCTATGGAAGCAGTGGTATTAGGAACGCCAGAGGCTGTCAATTAGAATAGAAAAAGTTAGAATTTTACTGGGCTGTTTATTTTGTCACTGTTTGGTTACTAAATAGAGTTCCCCTTGTAGAATAGAGTTCGATCTGAGACATAGTATTAGAAGTGGGTTGGTGACTTCAATATTTGACACATTATTTTTGTTTATCTAGATCTCTTGGATAAGACTATTTTATCATACTTTGCTTTTGTTATCTTATATGCTTCAACTGTATGGAAAGCAAGCAGTGAAAATTTTATCTAATTGAATGTAGTAGCTATTTCATTCCATTGCTTATGTTTTACTTTAAGATGCTTCATGGTTTCAAAGTATTTACATATAAAATTATCTCATTTTGACTGTATAAAAGCTTTGTGAAGCAGACAGAGCTAACATTTTTTCCCCTTCTTTAGAGATAAAGAAGCTAAGATTTAAGGAATTTTAAGTCAGTTGCCCAGCTAGTAAGAGATTGGTTTATATTTGAACCTAAGTCATCTTGTTCCTGTTTAGTTGTTTTTCTGGTCTACCAGTCTGCTTGGGGTAGCTCAATATTTGTTCATTGTTAGAATGAGGTGATCAGTATGCTTGGTAATACTGATGTGGGTTAACTGGAATTTTATAAATTTGTAAGAGATAGAGTTGGTATACATTATTACACATGGGAGTAGTATAATGCTTAAATATGAGTGTTATGTAAAGATAGATTATTATACTATGATTTTAGTGTTTTTCTTTACATTTCTTCAATATAATTTAAATATATTAGGCTATAGAATCAAAGAATGCAGAAGGAATATTTGATGCCAATCTGCATTTAAAAGCCCAAGTTGATCAACTTACTGGAAGGAATGAAGAATTAAGACAGGAGCTCAGAGAATCTCGGAAAGAGGCTATAAATTATTCTCAGCAGTTGACAAAAGCACATTTAAAGGTGAGAATTTTTTTAAATAAAATGCTAAGCTTATGAACAAAGGTTTAATGTGAAACATTTTTTTTAATGACTATTTTATGAGAAAATGCCCCTTGAATTAATTCTTTCTATATTAGAAGAGCTTCTATTTGGATTTTTAAAATAAAATTAGTGGAAAAATGAGTACCTTATAATGTAAAAATGTTTGTGTGTTAGTTGCTCAGTCGTGTCTGACTCTTTGCGACCCCATGGACTGTAGCCTGCCAGGCTCCTCTGTCCATGGGATTTTCCAGGCAAGAATACTGGAATGGGTTTCCATTTCCTTCTCCGGGGGATCTTCCCTGACCCAGGGATCCCAGTCTCCTGCATTGCAGGCAGATTCTTTACCATTTGAGCCACTAGGAAAATATAAAGGGATACAGAGATTTTAAATGTATTCTTAGGCATCTCTAACAGAGAAGGCAATGGCACCCCACTCCAGTACTCTTGCTTGGAAAATCCCATGGACAGAGGAGCCTGGTAGGCTACAGTCCATGGGGTCGCACAGAGTCGGACATGACTGAAGTGACTTAGCAGCAGTAGCAGCAGCAGGCATCTCTAAGCAGAAATTACATTATAATTTAATTAATACCTGGCAGAGCATTCATATATCTACTTGTTAAAGTTACTCTTTAGGAAATGTAAGTTACTACTTTTTAATTTGTCTTTCTTTTTGTGTAAGAGGTGAGATTCTCATTTCTGAATTGTTTGTTTCCAGATAGATCATCTTGAAAAAGAAACCAGTCTTTTACGACAAACAGAAGGATCAAATGTTGTGTTTAAAGGAATAGACTTACCTGATGGGATAGCACCATCTAGTGCCAATATTATTAATTCTCAGAATGAATATTTAATACATATCTTACAGGTACTGAAAACTTTATATATGAATAGCAAAATAACAATTTAATCATCAGCTGTTTCTTTGAGTTCTTAGACTCTTAACAGATGTATTTTAGATGGAATGTTATAAATAAAAACAGTTTATTTTATTCATCTGAATGAAGAGGATGTGTGCCATTCATGTGAAATATATGATTGACAGATAGAATAACGTGCAGCTACTATAAGGTAGTAATGTATAAGTAAGGTGAGCTCTTTTATCTATTGCTGGTTGGAAAAGCAATTCAGATGAATAAAAAGTGACACAACTTTTTGTGTAATGATTAGATTTGTTCCTTTTTTGTGTGTTAACTACAAGAAAAACATTTAAGAAAAATTGTCTTAAAATTGTCTTTTATTTCTTTCTTCCCTTTGCCCTGTAAAGTGTTAGTTAATCCATTAGCAAATCAGAAAAGATACTGCTTGCTCTGTATTTGTTTGTCAGCTTTGCTCTCTATGTTATAGTCATTATGAATGGCCTAATGAGAGTTGCTTTTCATTTTTTCATTTGAAGTGTGAATATCCATAAAATCACTTACTTTGCAAATATAATTACAAAAGTGTGTTCAGAATCAATGAAAATAAGTTTTTGATTGTAAGCACTGCTGTTTCCCTTTCCTAAGTAATCCACTTGTGAATATACTTGAGTTATGCTTATCAAATGCTTGTATTTGTAAATTATATTACTTAATCCTTGAGTATTAGAATTGAACTGTTTATTAGATCATTACTTTATAATTCATGTTGTATCCTTATTCTTAAATTTCTGATTTTAACACTCTTCCTGAATTTATTCTTCTTTACTTCAGGAACACTGTCAATAAGTAGTGACAGTATATCCTTGTCATATTACTTGCGATGATTCATTATTTTTTCATCTTTGTGTAAAAACACACACACACAAAAAACACATAGAAAGCCTTGTGGTAGATTAGCAAACACCAATTAAAAATCTGAAAACCTGTTCAAGGTGGCAAAACAATACTTAAACTCCCAATCCTAAGGCAGCATAGAGTGCTGGAAGTAGCAAGGTCTTTGGACCTTGCTACTTCCAGACCTGACTGCAAGTGTTAGATCTGCAAATATGTAAGGCACCTGGCACCAAGCTTGGCATACGCCTCAGAAAATAATTACCAAGCCTAGTACTAGTGAGTTTTTTAATGTTAAATAAGTTACTTGATCTTTCTGAGTCTCAAGTTTCTTCATCTTCAAAATTAAATAATTGGAGAGGACAATTTGAGTGGAGGTATGAATGCATATGTTCACCAAAGGGTATGTGGGGCTGAGTGGCTAGAGGCAAGTTTGTAACCACTGTATCTGGTCACTTGTATGGTTACTGTAACTATTATAAATATATGATGAAAATAATCTTGTCTGTTTCATAGCACTTCTCTTTTACACATATTATCTCATTCCATATGCCATAAGATGTTCAAAATAATCATAGAAATGATCTGGGCTCCTTATGGATTTGTTGTCTATTAAATTTTATGTATTTTTCTATAATCTTGTCAGAATATGAACTTATACTTTCAGATTTAAAATATATCCTGATGTTTTTTTCATTCTCATTTCTAAACCAATTTTTAGGAACTAGAATATAAAGAAAATAAGTTAAAGAATTTAGAAGATTCTCTTGAAGACTACAACAGAAAATTCGCAGTAATTCGTCATCAACAAAGCTTATTGTATAAAGAATACCTAAGGTATAGGTGTTAGCAAAACTTTATAAATGTAGCATATTCTTATTAAAGTTAAGTAACAAAAAATATTTAGATATTTTCTGTTCATTTTTCCTCCTGCCTCTTCACTTCTGCTTTGTGTTTTAGTTCCTTGTCCATATAATTCTGTGATAGTAATACTTTTTCATAGAGTTATTATTAACTTAATAACTTAATTGTGTGAAATAATTAATTATGTGAAATAACTTAATTATGTGAAAATGCCCAGATCTGAGTATTTTGTGACTATGATGGCACATATGAACAGTTCGTGTCAGCAGTTAGTAGTCCTTTTCATCACCATCCTCATTATTCATGTGTTTTCATAGAGAGCTAGCCTGTTTCTTCTTATCTCTGCCATGTCATCTGTACTAATGGACTAATATCTTTAGTAGTAATTAGAATATCTGATCAAAGGTGATTTAAACACTAAGAGTGATTATGATTTAATCCAACAAGAAAGCCAAAGCTAATTATAGAGTAGGTCATGTTTGGGAATCTTCTAGTGTATGTCATATTCTCTCCTATGATGGTGCAGGAGTTAGGAGTTCAAGGAAGATGGAACCAGGTCCATTGAAGAAGAGGGGTGTTTTCTTTTCACATAATTCTTCATTTTTATTTATAAAATTTTTTCTGGAGGCCTCCGTCAGACTTAGATCTCATTAGCCAGAATAGTAAATGAGCTGTCCAAGTCATATGTCCAGGTTTGAACCATTCAGTGCTGACACCATAAGTGGTTTATGCCAACCAGATTGGAGGTCTGGGTAGGCAACAATATGTTATACACCTTCTATAGGTCTAATGATTTCTCAGTTTGTATGGATTCTAAATATTTCACGATTATTTAACACTCAAATTTAAGAATAGGGTCAGAATACTGAGACTTGATTTCCAGAGTAAGTTTGGAATATTGATTATTTCCTTAATTATCTTCTGTTTTTAATAAAACGTTTACAAGATCCATTATCATTATATTGTAATAGTTATAGAGTAGTAATTTGTAGTTTAAATAATTTGATAAAATAAATAATAATAATAACTTCCAGGATTAACCCTTTCAAATGAGATTTTAACTTATGTTATCATATGTTGATTAGTTATAATTTCTCTTGTTTTATGGTAACTAAATTTCCATTATCTAAAGTTATCTCTTCCTATAGATTTACTATATTGCTTTTTTTAAAAATTCCTTTAAGTGAAAAGGAGAACTGGAAAACAGAATCTGAAACAATGAAAGAGGAAAAGAAAAGACTTGAGGATCAAATCCAACAAGATGCTATAAAAGTAAAAGAATATAATGTAAGTAAAGCACTTTTAAAATCAATATGCAATATTATTCAAACTAAGATAGCTAGATTCAACAAGTAATGTAAATATGACTTTGTGCAGAATTTGCTCAGTGCTCTTCAGATGGATTCAGATGAAATGAAAAAAACACTTGCAGAAAATAGTAGAAAGATCACAGTCTTACAGGTGAATGAAAAGTCACTCATCAGGCAATATACTACTTTGGTAGAAATGGAGAGACAGCTTAGAAAAGAAAATGGAAAACAGAAGAATGAATTGATATCAATGGAGGCTGAAGTTGGTGAAAAAATTGGACGTTTGCAACGTTTTAAGGTATGTCTGATTTTTTTCAACTCTGAAAATTTTCAGACAAGAAGGATAGTATGATGAATAACTATCACCTAGATTAATAGTAAACAGTTATTAACATTTGACCATAATTGCTCCATCTGTTTTTTGTAAGAGTATTTTAATTGCAGACATTTCTCCCCTTAGTATTTTAGTATGCATTGCTAAAAAAAAAGTCTTTTTCTGTTTACATAACCACAGTAACTTTATCATACTTGACAAAATTGACAACAGTACTTTATATATTGTCAAATGTCCAGACCACATCCACATTTCCTTAGTTGTCCCTGGATCCAGTCAAGGGCTCTGCATTGTCCTTGGATGTTTCATATCCTAAATCTTTTTACTATAGAATCTCCCCCTTTTCTTCTCCCCTTCTCTGAAAAATATTGAATGTTTAATGATATTCTGTGATAATTTTATTTGTTCCTCTAACTATTATATTTACCAAAAGTTAACTTTGAAGCTGTGGTTATATTCAAGGAAACATTTTAGCAAGACTACTTTGTACTTTATAAGTAATACTTTATATTGTATCATTCAAGAGATGGAATGTCTGATTTCATGTTTGATAACTGTGTTAAGGGGGAGACAGCCATGTATCTCTATTTTTAAGTGATTTAGTTAATTAACTCTTTGGTAATGTTTTGATACCCTGCAAATAACCAGTTCTTTATCAGTTCTCTAATGGTTTTAACATCCACTGGTAATTGTTGCCTGACCCAATTATTTCATCAGGAGTTGCAAAAATCATGATTTTTCTAGTTTATTATGTACTTTTCATGTATTGGCAGATATTCTTTTATAAAATAAACAGCTTTTCCTCATAAGCTGAAGCTCTTTGGTTATCTTGAAGTATGGTTCCTGCTGTCAGATCTACATCTCACAGTTCTTACTATCTTTATAATATCTCTCACTAAGGATGTGTCATCAAAATAACATTCTATAGGAATATGAAGTAATTCTCCTTTGTGTGGTTATGATATACATTTGCTGTAGTTAGGCTCATTTATTTTACATTTTAATTTCAGGGTTAACCTTTTAAAAATTAAATTTGAATACATAAAGCATTTACACAAAAGACATCATCAGAGAAATCTTACTTCTGTCCTTGTACCTTTTGCTTCATTCTGTTCCACCCGTTTGCCTCTTGTTGTTGTTGTTGTTTAGTCACTAAGTCGTCTCCAGCTCTTTTGTGACCCCATGGACTGTAGCCTGCCGTGTTCCTCTGAAATCTTGCGTGGGATTTCCAAGGCAAGAGTACGGGAATGAGTTGCCGTTTTCTACTCCAGAGGAATCTTCCCAACCCAGGGATTGAACCTGTGTTTCCTGCATTGGCAGGTGGGTTCTTTACCACTGAGCCACCTGGGAAGCCCTTCACCCCCTTTAGGTAACTGAAAATCCTTCTAATGTTTTCTTTTGCAAGTGTTAGCAAAGACACAAAAAGTTGCATGCCATGTGTATTATTCTACATCTTGCTTTACATCTGATCTTATAGCTTATTTAAGTATGCATATATTCATTTGACATGTCTGAATTTATATAGGAGCATGTAAATCTTCCCTGATGGCTCAGTGGTAAAGAATCTGCCTGCAGTGCAAGAAACGTGGGTTCAATCCCTGGGTTGGGAAGAGCCCCTGGAGAAAGAAATGGCATCCCACCCCAGTATTCTTATGGGAGATCTTATGGACAGAGGAGCCTGGTGGGCTCCAGTCCATGGAGTAGCAAAAGACTTGGACACGACTTAGTGAATAAATAGCAACGACAATGTAAACCAGAGAATTCAAAGTAAAGTTAAAATGTTACTTGAGTTCCTTCCCATCTCCTTTTAAATGTAATAATGAGTGAAATTGTCATGCTAATAAACCTATCTACAGTATGAAATGTTCTTATTTTTGTGTTATATTTTGTAGAATGTTTTTCTTGGAGTATTACAAATATGGCTAGTATTTGAGATAGAAGGAAGAAAGAACTGGGATTTTCTTCCTCTTGAGCCTGAATTTTTGTTTGGTTTTGCAACACTTTGAAAGCCAAAAAGAAAAGAGGGGGCGGTTATTTTTAAAGGTGGAAACATGATCTCCCTCACCACACAGCAAAAGTGAAACAATCCCAAGGGTAAAGTAGAATAGGGGATACTTATTTATACAGAGAAGTTTTCAAAATGAGATCTGAAGTACTATTACAAATATTTTCGCCTCATTATTCTACTTCAGAATGAATTATAACCATAAATAATTCTTTGGGTTTTTTTTTAAATTTATTTTTTAAATTTTTGGGTCTGCCACTTGACTTGCCTGGTCTTCGTTCCCCGACCAGGGATTGAACCCAGGACACCACAGTGAAAGTGCTAAGTCCTCACACTGGACCACCAGGAACTCATAAATTCTTTATCTTTCTCATGTCATAAATTTGGTTTTCTGTTCAGACATTTCTTTTTGGTGTTAATATGATGTCTTTAAATAGTGACTTTTATAGCACTGTAGCTGAAGAGTGAAGATGAACCAAGTAATTTAGACTTTGATATTATTTATTAAAGATAGCTATGATTCAAAGAAGTTTTTTCTCCCTAAGTAATGTTTCTTTTCTGTGAACAAAAGAATTTCTTTAATTTTATAGTGAGTTTGTTTAATTATAAATAATCAGAAATAGGGACTTCCTGGTAGCTCAGTGGTAAAGAATCTGCCTGACAGTGCAGGAGACATGGTTTTGATCCCTGATCTGGGAAGATCCCACATACTGTGGAGCAGCTGAACCTGTGTGCCACAACTATTGAGCCTGTGATCTAGAGCCTGAGAACCACAACTGCTGAGGCTCACACGTCTCGGCGCCCATGCTCTGCAATGAGAGAAGCCTCCATAGTGAGCAGCCTATGCACCACAACTAGTAGCACCTGCTTGACACAACTAGAGAAAAGCCCTTAACAGCAACAAAGACCCAGCACAGCCAAAAATTAAAAAAAAACAAAAAAACAAATAGCTAACCTGTAAATGTTACCTGCAGGGATGCAAATTTTGCCTTTCAGTTATCAAACAAGTTTTTTTTAAATCTTATAAAATTTTAAAAAGCCATCCAAAGATATATTCTAAGTGATATGCTTTCTTGCTGCTGTATATACAGTTTTCTCAAATTAACTGAATTCATTTAACTATGACAGGAGTTATAAAAGAAGTCATTTTATTTTTGTTAAGAGTTTCAATGTCCATATATTATTTCTTATGTGAAAGTAATGAATAATTATTGCAACATGTTTTCATACAGGATAAATCTAATTGATTTAATGATTCTGAAATCTGTTTTGCTTTTAGCTGTATTATCTCAAAAGTGGCTAGTGATTTACCAGAAAAAAATACAACAGTTCAACTCAGTGTATCTTTATTTACATAGGAAATGGCCGTTTTCAAGATTGCAGCACTACAAAAAGTTGTAGATAATAGTGTCTCTCTGTCGGAACTAGAATTGGCCAATAGACAATACAATGAACTGACTGCTAAGTACAGAGATATCTTGCAAAAAGATAATATGCTTGTTCAAAGAACAAATAACTTGGAACACCTAGAGGTAAGTTGATGTGATCCTTAAACCTTGTGATACTAGCCTTTTTTTGTGTGTGTAGGGGGGCTGATATCTATAGGTACAGAATAATTTCTGGACAGCTTCTTCCAGGTCATCTTCCTTAGCCCATTTGCATAATTTAGCTGAATCAGACCTCTTAAACCAGGCACTTAAAAAAGAAAAAAGAATGTGGAACATATAGGATAATGTAATCAAAAGAGAAAGCGTTATTAAGCATCCA
This sequence comes from Okapia johnstoni, assembly GCA_024291935.2. Lineage (NCBI taxonomy): Eukaryota > Metazoa > Chordata > Mammalia > Artiodactyla > Giraffidae > Okapia > Okapia johnstoni. The sequence goes on along the minus strand of CM044307.1, from coordinate 108,293,510 downwards.
CCACTTTCTCTTTGGAGAAGGCAATGGCACCCCACTTCAGTACTCTTGCTTGGAAAATCCCATGGATGGAGGAGCCTGGTAGGCTGCGGTCCATGGGGTCACGAAGAGTCAGACACGACTGAGCAACTTCACTTTCACTTTTCCCTTTCATGCATCGGAGAAGGAAATGGCAACCCACTCCAGTGTTCTTACCTGGAGAATCCCAGGGACGGGGGAGCCTAGTGGGCTGCCGACTATGGGGTCGCACGGAGTCGGACACGACTGAAGCGACTTAGCAGCTGCAGCGCTTTCTCTTACCCTGATCTCTGATTCCCTCATGGCCCATAGTTTCTGGGGATGGATGTAGCAGAGAGTAGATGAGACATAAATCGCTCTTCCTGGACCATGGATGACCTCTGCAAATCTGTAGCCTTTCTTACTGTCCAGAGAGAGAAGAGTGCCAAGGAGTATCTTGGTTTAATTCAAGGAGTCTATATGAAATAACCCTGGTGGTTCAGATGGTAAAGAATCTGCCTGCATTGCAAGAGATCCGAGTTTGATCCCTGGGTTGAGAAGATGTCCTAGAGAAGGGAATGGCTACCCACTCCCAGGATTCTTAGAGAACTCCATGGATAGAGAAGGCTTGTGGGCTACAGTCCATGGGACCACATAGAGTTGGACAGGACTGAGCAACTAACACTTTCACTTTCATGAATAGGACCCAAGACCCTTTATAATTCTCTTCTAACCACTTGATCTTCATACGTTTTACATTAAGCAAAACAAGCTCATGTTTTTGTTTCTCTTCTTCATCAAAAATAAGAAACTGTGTCTTTTGGTTCATTTTCTTATATGATACTCTCTTTGAAGTAGCATGAGATCTAAATCTTTTGGTTTGAAAGCTCTCACTTGCTTAGGGGGACATATTCAAGAAAATATTCTGAATAGCTTTCAGTGGCTCCTACACAATTATCTGTTTTTGTTGTTCAGTTGTTCAGTCGTGTCCAACTCTTTGCGAACCCCATGGACTGCAGCATGCCAGGCTTTCCTGCCCTCATCATCTCCCAGAGCTTGCTCAAACTCATGTCCGTTGAGTCAGTGATGCCACCCAACCATCTTGACCTCTGTTGTCCTCTTCTCCTCCTGCCTTCAATCTTTTATTTTTTCTCCTGCTTTCAGTCTTTTATAATGACACAACTATCTGAGTTATTATTTATTAGTATTAACTAGAAATAATCATGATCAGTTACTTTTTATTCTTTTTGTTGAAGAGAGATGATTATATTAATTTTGTAGAAAATTCTACATATGTAGGTGTGATAATAATCTCACCTTTCCCCCATCTTTTATGTCTGTTGTCCTCTCTTCTCTAACACTAAAAAATTACAGATATGAAATCTCCTGCAGATAACACATCAAATGAGTAATTTTTAACTTTTAAAATTTATTTTCCCAGATAACATTTTTCATTTCTACTCAAACCTTAAATTATTTTCTTTATGTAGTATATCCCTTTCTCTTCTTTACTTCCTATATCTCAGTTATAATTCTGAAAATATGTCCCTCTCTATTGGGAATATCTTAGTTTTATTCTCTACCATTGTTATTGTTCAGTCACTCAGTTGTGTCCAACTCTTTGCAACCCCATGAACTACAGTATGTCAGGCTTCCCTGTATCACGAACTCCCGGAGCTTACTCAGACTCAAGTCCATCGAGTTGGTGATGCCATCTAACTATCTCATTCTCTGTCATCCCCTTCTCCTCCTGCCTTCAGTCCTTCCCAGCATCAGGGTCTTTTCCAATGAGTCAACTCTTCGCATGAGGTTGGCCAAAGTATTGGAGCTTCAGCTTCAGCATCAGTCCTTCCAATGAATATTCAGGACTGATTTCCTTTAGGATGGACTGGTTGGATCTCCTTGCAGTCCAAGGGACTCTCAAGAGTCTTCTCCAACACCACAGTTCAAAAGCATCAATTCTTCGGCACTCAGCTTTCTTTATAGTCCAACTCTCACATCCACACATGACTACTGGAAAAACGAAAGCTTTGACTAGACAGACTTTTGTTGGCAAAGTAATGTCTCTGCTTTTCAATATTGGTCGTAGCTTTTCTTCCAAGGAGCAACTGTCTTTTAATTTCATGGCTGCAGTCACCATCTGCAGTGATTTTGGAGCCCCCCAAAATAAAGTCTCTCACTCTTTCCACTGTTTCCCCATCTATTTGCCATGAAGCGATGGGACCTGATGCCATAATCTTAGTTTTCTGAATGTTGAGCTTTAAGCCAATGTTTTCGCTCTCCTCTTTCACTTTCATCAAGAGGCTCTTTACTTCTTCTTTGCTTTCTGCCATAAGGGTGGTATTATCTGCATATCTGAGGTTATTGATATTTCTCCCGGCAGTCTTGATTCCAGCTTGTGCTTCATCCAGCCCAGTGTTTCTCATGATGTACTCTACATATAAGTTAAATAAGCAGGATAACAATATACAGCCTTGACTTACTCCTTTCCCGATTTGGAACCTGTCTGTTGTTCCATGTCCATACCCTTATCTCAATGTTGCATCCTACTTGCTGCCACCAGAATGGTCATTCTAAACAGGAATCTCACCATTCCCCTCCCTTCCTTCAGGGAAGGTTGTGAAACTACTAAGTATCCATGTTGGCCAAAAGTGAACATGGCATAAGCTAGTACTCAGAAGGTTAGGATATACAAGATATACATGTATACAATTTTATATACTGGATATACAAGATTTTGATGATTATTTTAAAATAATATTTTATATATGTGTTTATACAACATATATTGTGTATGTCTATATTTGTATTACATGTAGGAAAACTTCTACTTTTGTTAAAAAAAAATAGATGGTGAGCTTTAGATTATTATGTAAAGTTAAGACAATGTCACTTCTGTGGTATTAGTCTGAATTACAGGATATTTTCTCAGTGATGTTGCTATTTTATTTAGTGTGAAAATGTATCCCTAAAAGAACAAATGGAGTCTATCAGTAAAGAACTGGAGATTACCAAAGAAAAACTTCACACTATTGAACAAGCCTGGGAACAAGAAACTAAATTAGGTGAGTATTATGACTCTGATAATATAAAATAATTAAGATCTAATAGTGAATATTTTTTCATTTAAAGTTCTCTTTCTATACCAGATAGATAAAAAGGAAGTTGTTTGATAAAAAATGAACTCTTTGCCTAACTGTTTAATTTAGCAGGCAGTTGATGAATACTATTTTGTACTAATCTCTACCAAGATTTGGTTTTGTTTTTTTTTTTTAAATAAATTTATTTATTTTAGTTGGGGGCTAATTACTTTACGATAAGATTTGGTTTTTAGTTATTAAATTGGATTTGTTTCTAATGAAATCATATGTGCTAAAATTTATGAGTTAGCATTAGGTATATTGAACCATTTAAGAATTAATGCAGATGATAATATTGAAATATCTGTATTTTAATGACAGTATAATGATCTCTTTCACTGTGTGTAAAGTTATATTAGCAATATATTGTTTGATATTTTTAAATTAAAAGATGACCTTGAACATATTGCTCGTAGTTCCACTACTATATCATTTTTGTATTACCTTATACATGTTTATATATTTTATATACTTAAAATTATAATAAACATTGTATACTATATTTAGTAGATACAAAATGTTTCATTTTTTATTCATCATACTTATAAATATTCATGCCGTAAATTACTGTGTTTGAGGGATTAAATCACCAGCTTTTCTAAGTTTTGCTATTGCTTATTTATTTCTGCAGTCAACATTTTCATGTGTATCTAACAGAGATATTATTGTCTCAAAGGGTATTAAATTCTATGTGGCTTCTGCTAAGAGTTTCCATATTAGTCTTTCAAATGGTTTTCCTAGTTCATAAGATTTATGTTATTTTATCTTGCTAGCATTATGCTTCATACTTTCCAAATAAATTTGCTCCTTTGGGTAAAATGTTTCTTTTAATTTGCTTGGTTTCTATACCTGGGAGCTCTAATGTTTTTCAAGGTTTCTGTTACTGTTAAATTGTTAACTGAGACATAGTTTAGAGAGGCTTGACATTGGGAAGTCTAAAATAAGCTACTTTTAGAAATGTGATTTTTAATTCATTAAGAGATTAAAAGTGAATTGACTTTCATGTAACTCTTAAATGAAAGAAGATGCCATTTTAACCAAGATAGAGAAAAGAATATTATATACAGTTTCAGTAAGCTCTTTGTTCATCCTATCCTATGTCTCTTTAATAAGTGCTGAATTCCTTATAGAAATTCCTTAATTTCAAATACTTTAATCTCTCTGATACATGGCTTTATATCACTAAAGTTTTAAAAGCTTTTATTTCCTGTTGCCCTTCCTTATCTCTTTGTTTATAAGTGTCATTTTACTAGCTTTTTTTCATGCAGGAATTGATTGGTGTTGGCTGTTACTCTCCCTAGGACACTCCAAATAAGGAGTGTCTCTTTTCACTATCAGAGTTGAGCATAAAAAAGAATGGAAAGGGGTTTTATGTTCTTTGTATGTTTATATTTACTGCAACTTTTTTCTGTCCTTCATGGTGCTTAGTTGCCTAAATGGTTCCATAATGTTTTCCTAACACATTTAGCTTTTCGGTAATGTTACTATTAGTTATTTGATCACTGTCTGCAGCAACTATTCTAAAATCATATACTATTTTAAAGATACATACAGGACAAAATGAAGTACTTCTTAAAACTGATGTAGACACCAAAACAATTTTCCTGGTTTCAAACAAATCTATGTACTTTTGAGCAAACTCAGCTATAGAACTCAAGCTTGTGAAGCTAGAAAGATAGGAGAAGGGCATTATTATAAAAGACAAAATGAATCACTGCACAGTTCCTTAAAATAATTGACTTCCCTGAACATAATGATTAATTGACACTCTAAAAAATAAAACTCTCTACCAAATTTTGTCTTTCTCCTGGAGCACGTCTGTTATGCATAACAGAAATATTTATTTTCTCTTCTTAAAAAATAACTAACGACATTCCTACATGATATCTTTTCATTGTAAATTAGGGTGGTTTTTTTTTTGTTTTCTTTTCATTTAACCACAAACTTTTGTGTCCAAAGATAAGCTATACAACTGCATGTATGAGATAAGGGTGTAATAACTAATAAAATTAAATAAAATAAATTATTTGAGGGTGGTCCAGTGACCAAGATTCTGCACTCCTACCACAGGGGGTCTGGGTTCAATCCCTGGTCAGGGAACTAGATCCCATATGCTACAACTAAGAGTTCTCATGCCACAACTGAAAGACCACACAGTCTGCAACAAAGATTGAAGACCTGTGTGTGGCAACTGAGACCTGTGATAGCCAAATAAATAAATAAATATTTAAGGATAATAATAAAATAATGGGATTCTCAAGGCGGTAACCCTGGAGTGGGTTGTCATTTCCTCCGCCAGGGGATCTTCTCAACCCAGGGATCAAACCTGCATCTCTTTCATCTTCTGCATTGGCAGACAGTGTCTTTGCCACTAGCACCACCTGGGAAGCCCATTGCTGCTGCTGCTGCTAAGTCGCTTCAGTCGTGTCTGACTCTGTGCGACCCCATAGACGGCAGCCCACCAGGCTCCCCCATCCCTGGCATTCTCCAGGCAAGAACACTGGAGTGGGTTGCCATTTCCTCCTCCAGTGCATGAAAGTGAAAAGTGAAAGTGAAGTCGCTCAGTCGTGTCCAACTCTTTGCAACCCCATGGACTGCAGCCTACCAGGCTCCTCTGCCCATGGGATTGTCCAGGCAAGAGTACTGGAGTAGGGTGCCATTGCCTTCTCCGGGGAAGACCATTAGATATATACAGAAGCCAAATAATATTCAGGGTTAAAGAAGATATTTGGTGAAATCCCTAAATCACATGGCTTCAGGTTTTACTTTTTTACTCTTTAAGGCTTTAAAAGTCATTGAACTTGCATTCACCAAGTAGTGTTACTTCATTGTATTTCTTCTTATACAGTGTATTTCTCAGTTAACAAAATGTATTTATTTGCCCTTTTGTGACTTCCTATTTGTGACACCTCCTACACTACATCTTTTACATTGTTACTTCTGTACAGGCATACCTTGGACATACTGTAAGTTCAGGTCTAGACCAGCACACCAAAACAAATATTGCAATAAATGAGTCACAGAAATTTTTTGGTTTCCCAGTGCCTGTAAAAGTTATATTTACACTATACTATAGTCTATTAGGTGTGCAATTGTATTATATATAAACAAATAATGCGCATACCTTAATCCTAAAGTACTTTAGTGCTAAAAAATGCTAGCCATCATCTGAACCTTCACTTTGTCATAGTAGTTGCATCAAAGATCACTGATCATGGATCACATAACAAATATACTAGTAATGGAAAAGTGTGAAATATTGTGAGAATTACCATTGTGACACAGAAACACAAAGTGAGCAAACGGTATTGGAAAAATGGCACCAGTAGACTTACTCAGCTCAGGCCTGTTGCCACATACCTTCAATTTAAAAACAAAAAGAAAAAAATTGCAGTTATCTACAAAGCTCAATAAAGTAAAGCACAATATGCCTCTCATCCTATGAAGAATAATTTTTATGATCATTTGATTGATGAAACATGGAAGTTCCAGAGAGATTAAATGGGGTAGGCAGCATACAGACAAGATGTAACAAAGCTATGACTAGTGTCCAGGTCTGTCATAATTCATCTGGCTCATGTGTTTTCCACAGAACCATATTGCCTCCTTATATGATGTCTAAAATATTGGGGATAGCATTTTGATAAGAAGAGCATGAGATTTACCAACATATTGTTGCATTTAGGAAATGAATCTAACATGGATAAGGCAAAGAAATCTGTAACCAACAGTGAGATTGTTTCTATTTCAAAAAAAATCACTATGCTGGAGATGAAGGAGTTAAATGAAAGGCAGCGGGCTGAACATGCTCAAAAAATGTACGAACATGTGAAGACTTCACTACAGCAAATGGAAGAACGCAATTTTGAATTGGAAACCAAATTTGCTGAGGTTTGATATTATAATTTTTATCATGCAGTTAGAAAGTAAAGAATTATTCATGATAGCCATTGTATTATTGGAAGAGGTTTGTTTGTAACTCTGAAGTAGCATATTAATACAGTACTTGTGTTTCATGTAATGGATAAATAATGTAGTTTTATATCTGAAATGTTTAAAAAGAAACCATGTATTTCTGTGATTGAGTTCTTATTTCTTATGAGCATTACAAAATTTAGATTTAATGTGCAAGATGATATTATTTGCTTAATAATGGAATTTCCTTCCATTATCATCTATTCATTTAACAGTTATTATTTCTGAGTGCCTATAACATGCCAGATGCTGTGTGGGAACTGGAATTATAGCACAAAATAAAAAAGACAGTAATCTCGCTACTCAGGGACTTCATTCTAATAGAAAGTTTTAGACTTTTTTGGTCAAAATTATTAAATTGGCTGGCAATAATATAGTTTGCAAATATTCAACAATTTACAACGAAGTAGCACTCTTCCTTGAGAATTAGTAAATTTCGCAGGTCATTCATGTTATTTTGTTTGTTTTAACTGAATCATTAAATGATATATTAAGATTTTATTAATATTAACTAGATTTATTTATAGATGATATAATTGAAGTAAAATATAACAAGCATTTAAAGTAAATTAAGAGTGTCATAGATTCATATCTTATTAGATTGTGAGTTGACCAGTATGAACGACTTGGTGGGTTGACATATAACTAGAGTTTTCCTAATTTGTTCCTGGCTTTTTCTCTCCTTAACATCTTCAATCTATTCTTAATACTTGACACCCAAATTAGTATATGGACTAAAATAAAGAGGACTGCAGGATGCTTAAAGGTATATTAAAAGGAAAACTTCACCAAAAACTAATGTTTCTGAACATCTTTTGTTATTTTCCCAGCTTACCAGAATCAATTTGGAGGCACAGAAAGTGGAACAGATGTTAAGAGATGAATTAGCTGATAGTGTGAGCAAGACAGTAAGTGATGCTGATAGGCAACACATTCTAGAATTAGAGAAGAGTGAAATGGAACTGAAAGTTGAAGTATCAAAGTAAGTGCATGTGCAAGTTTTGATTAGCTTGATTATTTGATCAGAGCTTGATCATTTGATTAGCTGTGTCCATTTTAGTCATTTGATTATCTGTGTCCGCTGTACTTTGTGTTTATGAAACCTCGTTACAGTGGTAAAGGGTAATATCCTTAGTGGCAGTTGATGCTGGTTTCTTTTTATAAGAAATCTGTTAAGTATTATTAACAAGATTGATATATAACTGGCATAAATAATAATATTGGAGAAGAAATAACTTCTCAAGATTTACATTTATCAGAGTCCAGTAATAGGATTACAGAAAACACAGAACTTGGCATCAGGACCCTATGAAATCTATTGTTTTTTCACATATTAGTAATTTTTTGGAAGGAAGGGTTGTGGCATTTATTTAAACTTAACTTACTAAGAGAGTAATAGTTTATCTACTTATAATAGGGTTGCTGTAAAAATATAAAGAACAATTCAGATTTTGATTCAGTTGGCATATCTTGGGTATCTACTCTGTACTGTGTGTGGGCTCATTTGCTGTCATGTCCAACTCTTTGCGAACCCATGAGCTGTAGCCACCAGGCTCCTCTGTCTATGGAATTCTGCAGTCAAGAATACTGGAGTGGATTGTCATTTCCTTCTCCAGGGAATCTTCCCAACCCAGGGCTCTAACCTGCATCTCCTACACTGGCAGGTGGATGAGCACCTGGGAAGCTACACACTATGTACTGTGCTTTGTATTAAATATATATTGAATCATCCTAATCCACTTAATAATCCAAATAACATTTGTTGTTTTCATTTTACATAAAGAAACAATTTATTCTCTTAGAATTCAAAATATATGTAGGAGGAAGTACTATACACCAAGTAGATGCTTGTATTCATTTCTTTGTAATCATGTGTTAACTGCCTTAGAGTAGTATGAGGATCCTTGAGTTGATTCATCAAGCTCAAATAATTAGTTAAAAAGAGTTATGACTTACCCATAAAGTTATAGCCAGTGTTTTGGAACCTCGTTTTGGTAATATCACTCATTTCCAGCCCTTTCACTATAAAGGACTCCTTTATTATTCTTATGTCATGGACCTCACCTTTTTTAGTAAACTAAGTTATAATTAATCACTTTGTTATATTTTAATTGATTAAGACTTATATAACTGGCAATGAGAGTTTCTAATCAATATGAGGAAACCAGACTTATCAGTTACACTGAATGAAAATTACTCCAGTTTAAAGTAAAATGCATTTTACTTGACCTATTTAATGTTATCACAGTAGTCATATGGGACATGTAATAATCATCATCAAGCTCCCCTCCTTTTTAGGTAACTGTAATAAATGTATAATCTTTTTCACATTTCTGCTAACTTGTAAATTAAAATAAAGCCAATCAAAGCATTCATTAATTGGCCTTGAAATGTTAAATTTCTGTAATCTTAGATGTACAATTTGTCAAGTAAGCCTACCTAATACCTTATTCCAGCTATACCAAACCATGGTAACAAGTGTCTCATGAAAAAAATTGTGAGAGAAGTTTGTTGGCCATTTATGTTTGGAAAATGTGTATGTATAGATTGAGATCCTTTTTAACTTTAGAACTTCTCAGAGCATTTGATATGATACTGTGTATATGAAGTTTCAAGGGAGAGGAATGTTGGGAATGGAGAGGTTAAAACTTGTTAACCTCTCATGGAATTATGTTTCATGAAATACTTCAGGAAACTTTAGTATTTCATAAAAAGAAGAGATGCTGCAAGCTAACAGCTTTTCCACAAGGGTCTAGAAATTGGAAATTCTAGTATTTATTTACTTAGAGTATGTACCTAATCATATCTGAAGTATCTTATTACTTTCTAGACTAAAAGAGATTTCTGATATTGCCAAAAGGCAAGTTGAAATTTTGAATGCACAACAGCAGTCCAGGGAGAAGGAAGTAGAGTCCATCAGAACACAGCTGTTAGACTATCAGGTATATGCAAGATTAACTGTTCTGCATAGAGTCTTTTCTTTTCCAAAATTTACATTAGATATTTGGCTCATTTTGTAGTTTTAATCAGGATATATCAAATAGAGGCTCTTGTTTTTGTTAATTGTAACTTGATTAGAAAAACTTTAATTTGAAATGCCATTGATAACACAGAAAAGCATTTAAATGCTTACAGATGCATTGTGCCAACTGCTGATCACAGTTCAGACAATGGGGAGAAATACGTCTTTCATAACAGTATTGTTTCTTATATTTATGTATAGTTTTTCACATATTCTCACATTATAGTTTTTTTAGGATTAAAAAAAGTTCCTCGTTGTCTACATTAGAATTATTATCAGTATTGTTATTTACGTACGGAAGTTTAAAAAAAACTTAGTAATATTCTTACTGGTATGCAGTTAGGTGCCAGCTTTAGATTTTAAATAAGTTTCATTCTAGTTCTTCTTCTTCTGCAGTCTTTTGTAATTTATGTTAAAGCAAGGTTAGATTTTTGTAGGATCTCATGTAGCATATTGTTTTAAATTAGTAAATTCTGATTTTTAAATCCATGATAAGTTTCACTGGGAAAACTTGAAACTTACTACAAATATTTGTTTTTTATATTAGGCACAGTCTGATGAAAAGGCACTAATTGCCAAGCTGCACCAACACATAGTCTCTCTTCAAGCTAGTGAGGCTACTGCTCTTGGTAAGTTGGAGTCAGTTACGTCTAAACTGCAGAAGATGGGGGCCCATAATTTGCGCTTAGAGCAGAAACTTGATGAAAAAGAACAAGCTCTCTTTTATGCCCGTTTGGAGGGGAGAAACAGAGCAAAGCATCTGCGCCAAACAATTCAGTCTCTACGACGACAATTTAGTGGAGCTTTACCTTTGGCACAACAGGAAAAGTTCTCTAAAACAATGATTCAGTTACAAAATGACAAACTTAAGATAATGGAAGAAATGAAAAATTCTCAACAAGAACATAGAAGTCTGAAGAGCAAAACGCTAGAGATGGAATTAAAGTTAAAGGGACTGGAAGATTTAATAAGCACTTTAAAGGATGCCAGAGGAGCCCAAAAGGTAAAACACTGATTTTAAGTTCAATATTTTCTAAAGAGTTACATAATAATTTTGAGTTAATATGTGCCTGTGTGGAAAATGCTTAATATATGAGCAAAATTCCAGATATAGTTTATTAATTTAGATTTTATAAATTAGGAGTTTGGGCTATTAGAATATCTGTTTATAAATAAAATGAGACTCCTCTAAGCCATAGTTTCAAGAGAAATGCTTAGATTGTAATATCAAAGAATTTTAAACACTCTAGGAAAGTATATATTAATTAAATACTAATTGTAATTATTCTTAAACATTACAGTGGTTAAACAAGTAGTAGGCCCACATTTATTTTTTAATGTAATTTTGTTTTTTCTCTTATTTGGAAGGAATTAATGAAAGATAATTATTTTGAAATTAAATTTTATTCTCTAGGCTAGAAACATTTGGGATTTTTATTTATGAAATAAAACCAGTGTTGCAATTACACATAAACACTAAGGACCCAGCAAGTACATGAAAGTAAATGAATAAATAAATGTGAATGTTAGTTATATCCATTTCAGCATCTTTTGAAAAATGTTTTATGTTAAGATTCTACATATTAAAAAAGTCTATAGAAATTCTAAATAAACTTTTTTTGGCACAACCAAGGATAATTTTATGTCTTATTTTATTTTAGAATGTCCATTAATTTGAATTAAAATCATTAAGATCAGTAGAGAAATACATTATTTATTAATATAGTATTAACATTTGTATATGTAATTTATAAATATTTAGGTAATCAATTGGCACACAAAAATAGAAGAACTCCGTCTTCAAGAGCTTAAACTCAATCGAGAATTAGTCAAGGATAAAGAAGAAATAAAATATTTGAATAATATAATTTCTGAATATGAGCATACAATCAGTAGTCTGGAGGAAGAAATTGTGCAGCAGAATAAGGTTTCATTTTATATTTATTTTGGTGTTTTGTTGCTAAGATTTTTAATATAACAACATTGCATTGATGACTACATTATTTTCCTAATCAAGTATAGCTGCTATTATTATTCTTATATTCTGTTTCTTATTTTTTAAGCTATACTAAAAATACAGTATTCATTTATTGCATTAGTAGTCTTAAAAGGAAGAAGTCATAACCAAGTTTATTTGGTAAGTTAATTTTTATTTCACTATTGGTTGTTTGAATTCACCTTTACAAGTTTCTACTGGCTGTCACTGATGGAATAAGAGAAAGCAGCTTGGTGTAGAGTAAAGCACAGAAGCTTTGGAGGCAGATGAAATTCACTAAGCAGATGCTTGCTTGCCTTAGAAATTTTGTTGTTCCTTCTGCTTAAATTGTTCTTACCTAAGATACCAATATTATTTATGCTTTCACTGCCTTCTGATCTTACCTCTCATGTCTTAACCTTATCAATGAGGCCTTCACTAGTTACCCAACATACAACAGTAAATTTTATCATCAAGGTTCCTTAAATAGGGATTACCTAGTTTCATTTTACTCCATAGCACTCATCGCCCTCTGACATATGACATACTTATTTGTTTACTGTCTCCCCCTCAGTAGTATATAAATCCTGTGGTGAAGAGGACTTGGTTTTGTTTACTGCTGTGTTCTCATTGTCTCTAATAATACTTGTCACATAGAATGTGTCATTAAACATGTTTTGGATGAATGGATGGATGGGTTGAAATTCTGTCTCCGCCCCTGCCTGTCTTTGTGATCTTAGGCAAATTACTTAATCTCTGAATTTTCTTCCTTTTTCCTTAAAATGAAAATAATAACAGTGACCTCAAATGGTTGTTGTGAGGATTAAAGAAAAAAGATTATGCAAAAATTCTTCTGATAGGCCTGGTGAGTGTCTCTGTGTGTGTATGACCCAACTATCTTTCTTTAGTTTCATGAAGAAAGACAAATGGCCTGGGATCAGAGAGAAGTTGAGCTGGAACGTCAACTAGATGTTTTTGAACGTCAGCAAAATGAAATACTAAGTGAAGCACAAAAGGTATAAATGATTAATCCTGTTTGCTACTCTATAGCAGGACCTGTAGTGTTAATCAATAGAAATATTTTCTAAGGTTGGATGGAATTTTATTTTTATTTATTAATTTATATATATATCTATTTTAATTGGAGGATAATTGCTTTACAGTGTTGCATTAGTTTCTGGTATACAACAGTGTGAATCAGCTATATGTATACATATATCCCCTCCCTTCCAAGCCTCCCTCCCAGTCACCACATCCTACCCCTCTAGGTTGTCACAGAGTACTGAGTTCAGCTCCCTGTGTCATACAGTAGTTTACCAGTATCTATCTATTTCACATGTGGTAGTGTATATACTCTTTCAATTTGTTCCACCCTCTCCTTCCCCGGCTGTGTCCACAGGTTCATTCTCTACATCTGTGTCTCTATTCCTGACATTCAAATAGGTTCATTGGTACCATTTTTCTAGATTCCATGTATATGTGTTAATATACGATATTTGTTTTTCTCTTTCTGACTTACTTCACTCTGTATGACAGACTGTAGGGTCATCCACATCACTACAAATGACCCAATTTTGTTCCTTTTTATGGCTGAGTTGGAGTTTTAATTGATGATATCTTATTATGTGTCAACTGTAAGTGGAGTTTAACCATGTCTTGTCATGTAGTTGTAAAAATTAATATTGTTATTTCCAATGTTGCAACTGCTTTTTTTAAAAAAAATTCTATTTCTCAATAGTTTGAAGAGGCTACAGGATCAATGCCAGACCCTAGTTTGCCCATTCCAAATCAACTTGAGATTGCTCTAAGAAAAATTAAGGAAAATATCAGAATAATCCTAGAAACTCAAGCAACTTGCAGATCACTGGAAGAGGTAATTAGAAGAATTTGTATATTGTTGTTGTTCAGTCAGCAAGTCTGACTCTTTGTGACCCCATGGACTGTAGCATGCCCGGCTTCCTGGCCCCTCACCATCTCCTAGAGTTTGCTCAAGTTCATGTCCATTTCATTGGTGATGCCATCCAACCATCTTATCCTCTGTTGCCCTCTTCTTCTTGAATTTTGATAAGTGTATTATTGGATATACTTGTGGAATTTTCTAAGTAATATTTTTAAATGAGGATGAAGCATAAAACGATGAATCTGTTGCTTATTCCACTCTCTTCTTTAGTCTGTCTTTTGCTGATAAAGAACAGTAGATATGGCTAATTTGAAATCTCTCTTCTTTTAGTCATTACTTGTCACCTTTGGGCACACTCATCAGTTGCTAGCATGAAAGGAAACCAAAAGAGCATTTGACTGAAACTTTATGAGCAATGTGTTTCCTTCCCCTCAATGATCAGGAATTGTTTTCATCCTTGTTTATTTTTTTATTTTATTTTGAAGCATATGTTCTAAACTCTGGATCAATTTTCAGTTTATTCCTTTTTGTGGATGGTTAAAGGGCTTGAAGGTAGACTAGGAATTGTTTTTTAGTTTAATCTAGGTCTTAAATTTGGTTAATAGATGGTCAGATCTCTCTTCTTTATTAAATTATACAGAAAATAATATAAACTGAGTATATTTAGATGTCAACTAAAATGAAAATCATATTACTGTAAATACATTTAAAACAGTTTTTTAAATTGTGCATTTTTAAATCAACCAAAGAAACTTAAATTGTCTTCTATATTGTAAATTTTTCATTTATGTGAATTGCTACTGAGTTATTTGATTTTTCAGTATTTGCTTAATTCTGTTGAGGAATAAATACTATTTTCTGTTTTGTCTTGAGAAGCTGCACATTTTATAATGGAGATCCATTGACTCAGACCACTAAAATTCCAACTTTTATACTTTGTTGACTTCTGTGGGTTACTCTTCTGGTGTTCTAATGAGTCAATGAATCAAAATAAAAGAAGTGATTTATTACATTTTCTTTATACATCTATCACCACCACACATTTCTATTTCTAAAACTATAAGATCTAAATAAAGTATTGTAACTAAATTTCATTTTCATCGTAACAATGAAATTTCTAACATATATAATAATCTTATAAATAAAATATGCATGTAGATAACTGCTGTCACATAGAAATACAGTTTAACCTTATTAAAACTCTTGAGAGTCCCTTGGACTGCAAGAAGATCCAACCAGTTCATCCTAAAGGAAATCAGTCCTGACTGTTCATTGGAAGGACTGATGTTGAAGCTGAAACTCCAATACTTTGGCCATCTGATGTGAAGAGCTGATTCATTTGAAAAGACCCTGATGCTGGGAAAGATTGAAGGCAGGAAGAGAAGGGGATGACAGAGGATGAGATGGTTGGATGTCATCACCAACTCCATGGACATGAGTTTGAGTAAACTCCAAGAGTTGGTGATGGACAGGGAGGCCTGGTGTGCTGCAGTCCATGGGATCACAAAGAGTCAGACACGACTGAGTGACTGAACTGAACTGAAAGTAGCATTTGGCTATTAGTGGGCTTCCCTTGTAACTCAGTTGGTAAAGAATCTGCCTGCAATGCAGGAGACCTGGGTTCAATTCCTGCATCGAGAAGATCCCCTGGAGAAGGAAATGGCACCCACTCCAGTATTCTTGCCCGGAGAATCTCATGGACAGAGGAGCTTGGCAGGCTACAGTCCATGGGGTAGCAAGAATTGGACACAACTTAGTGACTAAACCACCACCACCAGTCTGACTAAAATTCATATAAAGCATTTAAAAAAAAAAGTATATTTTTTTAATGATTTATCATTACAGAAACTAAGAGAAAAAGAATCTGCTTTACGGTTAGCAGAGGAGAATATTCTGTCAAGAGACAAAGTAATCAATGAACTGAGGCTTCGATTGCCTGCCACTGCAGAACAAGAAAAGCTTATAGCTGAGTTCAGCAGAAAAGAGGTGGAACCAAAATCTCATCACACGTTGAAACTTGCTCATCAGACCATTGCAAACATGCAAGCAAGGTTAAATCAAAAGGAAGAAGTGTTGAAGAAGTATCAACATCTGCAAGAAAAAGCCAGAGAGGTATTTTATTATGTTATGCTGTCTTTATTTATTATGGTGTTTTTAGACAAATGCCAAATACTATTCTGCCCTGAAGTGGTGTTTCATTTCCTGTTTTCAAATGATTCTATTCAGGTATTGTTACTTTCACGTGATTGGATTACAGATCTGTCAGTAAAACTGGCAGTTTGTGTTATTGACTAAGTAAACCAGTAATGATGTTCATGGCGAAACTGTGATTTCAAGTTAATAGGTAAAGATTGAAGCAGTAAGTTAGAATGAAATCCATCACAATCGTATCAGTGGAAATCAAATTTGCTAGAACTTTAAGGGGTAAAAATATCTAAAATTTAAAAATTTGCTAGAACCAAGTTAAAAGATAATGAGTACATGTTATTCTAATATTAAGAATAAATTATACTCTGAGGCTAGGCTTGTCAGTGTGAACACGGGCTCGGAAATGCATGCACATGCATTCCTTTCCTCTCATAAGGCTTTTAGTATACTAAAGATAAAATATTTAAGACTTTTAGAATGTAAATTTATATGAATCACAATGTAAGCTATAATTTTAATTTTTATAATAACAGGAGCAAAGAGAAATTGTTAAGAAACATGAAGAAGAACTTCATATTCTTCATCGTAAATTAGAACTGCAGGCTGATAGTTCACTCAGTAAATTCAAAGAAACAGCTTGGGTAAGATTACAGTTTGGGTAAGAGTCTAGGAACTTTGTTCTAGTCTTTATTGATTTTTCAGACCATGCAGTTGAAAATTTAGCTCTGTTTTGGGGGAGAGGGGATTGGAAGCCATCCTACATTTTTTTTTTTGCCAGAATAATCTGAAAACACAGCTCTGATCATTTTTTTCCCTAGACCTACATTTGTTATAGCTTACCAGTGCCTGGAAAATCATGTTTATATTTCTTCCTCTGACCTCTGTCTTTCTTTTAAAATCTGCACATTATTAGTTTACCTGTATCTAACTGCTTTCTATGTTCTGAATTCAGTTTATTCTTGCCTCTTGATCATTGTATTCTGTATGTGGAAAATGACCTGTCTTTCTTCTCCTAACATGCAAACCTTAGCTTCCTCAAACTTTAACCCATTAATTCAATCAACATTTATTTATTGATCCTTCCCTACATGTAGGTACTTTGCCAGATGCTGGGAATACAAAGAATAAGATCTCTGTTTCCTGTCTTCTCTAAGCCTTCATTACATTTTAGATTTGATATTGTTTTGATCATTTAAGGAACCAAGTTAAAATTATGAGATAAGTATGGCATTGCGTTGTACCTGTTTATGGCTAATATAATGATATTTCATAGGATTTAATAAAACAGTCTCCCACTCCAGTTCCTACCAACAAGCATTTTGTTCGTTTGGCTGAGATGGAACAAACAGTAGCAGAACAAGATGACTCTCTCTCCTCACTTGTAATCAAACTAAAACAAGTATCTCAAGATT
Source organism: Okapia johnstoni (assembly GCA_024291935.2). Taxonomy (NCBI): domain Eukaryota; kingdom Metazoa; phylum Chordata; class Mammalia; order Artiodactyla; family Giraffidae; genus Okapia; species Okapia johnstoni. The sequence goes on along the minus strand of CM044307.1, from coordinate 108,275,944 downwards.
TAGAGAGACAAAAAGAAATCACTGAATTAAAAATCAAAGAGTTTGAAAATGTGAAATTACGGTAAGTCTTAGAAATATATTGTAAATATAGGAAAATGGGAATAATGATATAATAAATGTAAGCATTTGTTATATCATGCACTGGTCTAAAAATATTGACTATATTATCTCATTTTATCCTCAGTACTACTGATGATGTGGGGTAGTCACTCCATTTTGCAGACAGGAAGCTAAGCTACAGAAAGCCTCAGTAACATGCCTGGGAGAAGATGGGAAAGCCATGATTTGTATCTAGTCAGTCTGACTCAAAAGATTCTTGTGTAGAATCTCATCTTTAACCTTTGAAAATCTCCTTTTTACTATCTGTAAAGGAAAATGACAATGCTTACTTGGCTTTTTCAAGGTGGTTATATGAAGGCCAAATGATGCTACCTATGGAAGTAGTTTGAAAATTGTAAAGTAACATAAATATAAAACTTTTATTTATATACCTATAACAGTTTGTGACCTTACTCCAGTGTTCTTGCCTAGAGAATCCCATGGACAGAGGAGCCTGGTGGGCTGCTGTCCATAGGGTCGCACAGAGTTGGACACAACTGAAGTGACTTAGCATGCATGCGTGCATTGGAGAAGGAAATGGCAACCCACTCCAGTATTCTTGCCTGGAGAATCCCAGGGACAGAGGGGCCTGGTGGGCTGCCGTCTGTGGGGTCTCACAGAGTCAGACATGACTGAAGCGACTTAGCAGCAGCAGCAACAGTTTGTGGCATACATTTAAGGCTCAAATATTTGTTGAATGAAATATTAATCTTTTTTATTAACCGCATCAACAGTAGAGGGCTCACAGCATTCTCTATATTAGAAATTCTAAACATTGTTCAATCATTTATCAGAATATATATTTTAAAACTAAAATAGGTATAGGAGTTCCCTGGTGGTCCAGTGTTTAAGAATCCAACTGCCAATGCAGGGGACCAGGATTCAGTCCCTGGTCTGGGAATATTGCACATGCAGCAAGGCAACAACGCCCATGCACCACAACTGCTGAGCCTGTGCACTGGAGCCTGCTAGCCTCAACTGTTGAGCCCAAGTGCTGCAACTACTGAACCCTGCATGCTCTTGAGCCTATGCTCCACAACAAGAGAAACCACCTTGATGAGATGCCCACACACAGCAACTAGAGAACAGCCCTCCCTACTCACCGAAAGCCTGCATGCAGCAAAAAGGACCCAGCACATCCATAAATAAATTAAATAAAATAGGTTTATATTTAGGTATTTTGTAATCACTGTAGAACTATCTCTGGTGCTCAGTTTCTTATCTGAAAAAAAAATGAGAAAGTAAACTACTTGACTTATAATTCTATTCCATCTCTGAGGTCCTTATTAGAACCTTTGATTCTTTATTCATTTATCCAAGATGCTTCTGACAAAGCTAACACTATTTTTGCTTTATTAAGAAGCTGCCAGTTTAAATAAATTATTCTCTAAGAGAAAAGAGAATTAAAGTAGCATGTGGTATATTTTCAATCTGCATTTCCTCTTTCTGTTAAACTTTATACTTGAGATGCTATTTTTGATATATTATGTTTCTGTCGTATTTTAGAGCATAACATTTCTTTCATTTCTGAATCTGGTTCTTGGATGTTGAAAATAATCAACTTTTGATATTACCTTGTATATTTAATATTTTGCCACCTGAAACACTTGAAGTTGTTGTTTTGTACCTTTGTCATTTTAGCCTAAAGTTAATACTTTTATTCTGTGTGTGCACAATGGTATGCATATTTTAATGCATCTTAGGAACTTATAGTTCTGTGTTGATTTCTTTAGTGAAACCTTATATTTTTACAGTTTGATGATTATTTAAAGTGACTTAAGTTTTTGCTATAAGAAACAAGTCTCAGATTGTTTAATACTATACCTCTTGATAGTTTAACATACCTTTCTCTCATTGAACAAAGTTTAATAATTTGAATCTCCATATTGATGGCCTTATTAATGTAGTATCCATATAAATACAGTGAACTGGATGTAATGATGTAATTCCATTTATAAGACTAATATTGAATGAGCAGTAGGATTAATTGAATTTACTAAGTCTTTGTGCATGCATATGTGCATAGTCACCTCAGTTGTAAAAAGTCTTTAGTTACTACTATAGTATCTACTTCCATATAGTATACAGCTACAGAGTTATAGATACAATGCTAGTGACTTTAAAACCATATACAAATTAAGAGTACACATGGATGGTTTCTGTGAAAGTTTATATTTTGTCTTTGTAAATGTCACTATAGGGCAGTGATTCTCAAGCAGAAGTGATTTAGCTCTCCTCTCCCCTCAGGGACATTTGATGTAGACATTTTTGATGAATGACTAAGAGGTGCTACTGGCATCTTGTTGGTAGAAGCAAGGAATACTGCTAAATGTTTTAAAATGCATAGACAGTAACTCCTACCACCAATGAAGAATTATCCAGCAAAAATGTCAACAGTTCCATGGTTGAGAAACCCTAATATAAAGGAAGCAGTTGCATCTTGCAGGAACTATAATATTTAAAGTGTTATTTTGTTCATTCCCTATATTATTTCATCTAGAGCCACACATTACTGATGCAGTTGTTGCAAAAACATAGTAGGCAGAAACTGGAAGAAAGTCTATTTTATGTTAAGTTAAATAGTAGTTAAGGAGAGTAAAGAATTGTTCATCTTTCAGGATTTGGATCGAGACTTAGATTTTTAAGGATACTGAGGACCAAACATTTGTTCTTTGTAAAATTTGTATCAATCAAACTGTTAATTGCAGCAACCAGTCTACTAAATACCTATGTTTGCTGTTAGACTCCAAGAAAATCATGCAGATGAAGTGAAAAAAATAAAAGCAGAAGTAGAGAATTTGAGGTGTCTTCTGGTGCAATCACAAAAGGAGTCACAAACTTTAAAATCTGAACTTCAGACTGTAAAAGAAGCAAATTCAAGAGCTCCAACAACTACAATGAGAAATCTAGTAGAAAGGCTAAAGAGCCAATTAGCCTTGAAAGAGAAACAACAAAAAGTAAGTAACAGTACAAAGTTATCAAGATTTCCGAAAAACATATGGTAGAATGCTTTTAGGAAAGATTTGTAAAAGATGATAGCATGCATTTATCTCTTGTAATAAAAAGTATAAGCATTATCTTAAGCTGTTAAGCAAGGTTGGGTCTTTCAAGATAATTCTTTTAGAAAGCCCTATAAATTGGTGGTGTTTTTAAGTTCAAATATAGTCCAACTTGAGCTTTCCTGGTGGCTCAGACAGTAAAGAATCTGTCTCCAATGCGGGAGACCTTGGGTTCAATCCCTGGATTGGAAAGATCTCTGAAGAAGGAAATGGCTACTAACTCCATGGAGAATCCCATGGACAGAGAAGCCTGGTGGGCTGCAGTCCATAGGGTCACAAAGAGTTGGACATGACTGAGCAACTAACACTTAACATCTATACATCATCCAACTTATCTTTCTATGTTATCAGTCTAATTTGTGGGTTAGCTACAGGAAATAAAGAGAAATCGTCTTGAAAATATTTTCTCTCCTTTTCTATTAGGATGCTCTGTTACTGAGGCCATTTTGAACAATTTAAATAATTGAAAAATTTTAAACAATTCTGGGGATTAAGAGGGAGATAGGATAAGAGGGGGAAAGATTAAAGAAGGAGATCTCAGAGATAGTGCTGTGAAAAGGAGTGGGTCAGTGGGTTAACAGATTGATTAGTTTGTTTTCCATTTATCTCAGATTTTGTATATAATTAACTGTTTTAGAAGGTGCTACTGTTTTTCTGTGCTAGCTCATGAAATTTATTGGCAAATTTTAAGTCTTTTCTAATCTTAGCAACAGCAGCAGCAATCTTGTAACTTTGTCTTCTTAAATTCAATTAATTTCACATGGAAGCATATATTAAATGAGTAATTTAAATAAATATTTCAGCTTAGAATTTTGAGAACAAAACATGCCTGGGTTGTTTAATGCAGGTTGTTTGATTTAATGCTATATTTTCACAATTATCATTATCAAGATTTTGAATTCTCACACTCAGTTTGGGAAGAATTGAGTTAACTTACTAGTGGAAATCCATTTGAAACAGCTGGGTTGTTTGTGAACACTGATTAAACACATGATATTATAAGAGAATAGTTTAAAGTAATGAATCTTATGTATATTTTATATTACATGTTTCTCATATAGAGTGTCATTTTTTTTTAATTATCTTTTGGAATTTTTAGGCACTTAGTCGGGCACTTTTGGAACTTCGGGCAGAAATGACAGCAGCAGCTGAAGAACGTATTATTTCTGCGACTTCTCAGAAAGAGGCAAATCTCAATGTTCAACAAATTGTGGATCGACATACTAAAGAGCTAAAGGTGAACATCAACATCTGCATTCATATAACAGAATTCCTACTAATTCCTGTTGGAAGAAGATTCACTTAGATATGTAATAATTTTGATAATAAATAAGGAATTTATTCTAATAAATAATTGGTGGATAAATGTACACATACTCACAGTTTTGAACACTAAATGTCTTTACCGTATTCACTGAATATTGTCTTGAAGGTTAGTAAAGGGTAGTCCATTATAAAACAGTCCTCTTAACAGAATTAAATTTAAGAAACATTTTTCTTAGGCTTTTTAAATTCTGTATTGATAAGTGAAATTCAGTTTTTGCTAAGTTCATAATATGACTTAGTCAGCTTTCCTTTTTTAGCCCCTGAAATAGTTTATGGAAATCATGTAGTCCACATTTAATCTTTAGGGCTGCCTAACATTAAAGCCTTTTCTTTTTTAAATTATTTCTTAATTTTTGACAGTGTATTATTTTCTTACCGAGTTATTAGGTTTGTTACTGTATGAAAATTTTTTTTCTAAAATGTGTACATTTAATTGTGACTTTTAAATTTCTTTACACAAAGTTTCATACAGTTTGAATAAAATGAAAAATCTAGTTTTTATATGTTTTATTTTGTTTGTAACTTTTATTTACTTTTGGTTTATTTATATATATGCTTTATCACCATTAAACCATGTAAGGACTGGATTTTACTCAGATTTTTAAAATCTCCTATTGGACCTATTGAGATTATTAGCATAGTTGAGAGTAAAAATCCAGTAAATCATAAATATGTAGATAGGTATAGCCCTGTGATGATCAGTGCCTTTCTCTTTTTCTGAAATTTCTGCTCTGAATTCTTCAAATACTTCCAGTCATTTTTCTTGAAACCATTTTTGACTTTTCCAAGGGAGTTTGTATTTTGTGTAATTGCTATAATACTACTAATTTCCTATTAGGGCTATTGGTAATCCCTTTGGGCCTATAATAATTTATTCAACAAAACATAAATTAAGGGCTAATAGTCCATCAATGTTGCTATCTAGGACAGCTTGGAACCCCTTTCTAATGGCTTGTGTATACTGCCTAGTATTGTGAGCTGCCCTTTTATGTCTTGTCTTTACAAAATAGATTACAAACTACTAAAACATTTTTGTTTTATGCTGTTCTTAGGCTTCACAGTGTTTAAAAAAAAATGCTTTATACAGTGATATTTACTTGTTTTTCTATATAAATTAATTCATCCAAAATGAAACATTTGCTTAATTGATGAAATTTTGGCTCTAGGTGAGCCAGAATCTTTGCTGAAGATGAATTGCTTTAGACTGTTTTTTCATGTTTTGTTTTTTCCCCGAAAGTAGACTTAGTTCATTTGAAATGAAGATAGAATTTATGTAGTTTGTGGTGGGTTTTTTTGCATGTGTGTACTTAAAAATTTAGATTCAACTTTCTTATTAATAAGTATTAGTGGTGTACTTTATTATTATTGCTTTTATCATTGATATTTGCTGAAGATTCATCAATTACACCTTTCTTTGTCTTGTATTAGTCACAAGTTGAAGATTTAAGTGAAAATATTTTAAAACTTAAAGAAGCTCTTAAAACAAGTAAAAACAGAGAAAACTCACTAACTGATAATTTGAATGACTTAACCAATGAACTGCAAAAAAAACAAAAAGCCTATGGTAAAATGCTTAGAGAGAAAGATGGAGTTGATCAAGAGAATAATGAACTGAAGAGGCAAATTAAAAGATTAACCAGTGGATTACAGGTAATCTTATATTTAATTGTGATAATGTTTTGATTTACAATATACAGGTAGTAGTTTATTTTTCACTTTTTCATTTTATGTATAATATTTGCTGAAACTAGCTTTCAAATCACTTTGATTAATGTAGCCGCTAAGTCCTTCAGTGACCTCTATTGTATTTTTAGTTTCAAAGTAGCATATCTTATTAAAATATAGAAGTAGTTACTATGTTATGCTTAAATATCAACAGTGTCACTTAGAAAGTATGGTTAGTTGTAGTCTCCAAGTTTCTACAGGTGGAATGTTTATCATGTATTTTGTTTGATACTTTTATGCTTATTTAATGTAAAACTACATCTTGTTTTTTAGGGCAAACCTCTGATAGATAACAAACAAGGTTTAGTTGAAGAACTCCAAAAGAAAATTAAAAAGCTAGAAAGCCAACTGGAAAGAAAGATGGATGAAGCAGAAATGAAACCTATGAAAGAAAAGGTATGTGAAGAGATGTACTGATATGTTTAAGGTAGTGATAGTTAAATATGTAGTTGAAGACTAGATAAATTGTTGATCTGTGGACCTGATACATATACCATAAGTGGTACTGGGTAACATACAGACTTTCAAGACAAGTGTCTATCCTTTAGGAATTTACTAGTCTACTTGAAGAGACACCTGTAACTCTTAGTCAAAAATTACTCTTCTTTCTGACATTACAGTACATCCAAAATCCCTTTATACCGTATGTATTCAGCTGTATTTATCACTTTTCGCAGTGTAATTGTTTATATAGATTGGTTTGTACAGACCTTTGGGAAAGAAATCTGGGCATTTTTATCCTTCCTTCTTGACCCAGATGTGTCCTATTTAATCCTTCAGTGGACTGGATTATTATTTCTGAGTAAACAGAGAGACTTGGATATATTCAGTGTTTGCAGTAACAATCAATAACCAACCCACTCATAAATTGATTCTGTAGTGTGAAAAATAGCTTGAAATTTTCTTACAAATTAACTAGTAAACTATTTTGTAGTAAAAAAATTACTAACAGAAATAATCCAAAGAAGAACTCAAATTGGCTAAAATCCATATAATTAAACTTGTTGTAAATAATTTGTTATTACTTACAGAATGCCAGAGAAGAAGTAATTAGGTGGGAAGAAGGTAAAAAATGGCAAACCAAAATAGAGGGATTTCGAAACAAGTTAAAAGAGAAAGAGGGGGAAGTCTATGTTCTAACAAAGCAATTGACTACTTTGAAGGATCTTTTTGCCAAGTGAGTTTAATGTAAAACTAATTAATATGTACACTTTTTCATTTACTTGAAAGTTATATAGTTTTTGTGTACTTGCTAAAATGAGAAATTCACTAGCTTTATCATTTATTATCTATATATCACTTTTTATTTTCTTTAAAATATGTGTTAAATATATTTTAACAATTTCTAAGTGGAATTTCTTTAATTTACTCATAGCAAACAGAGAATGATCTGGTTTTTGTATATACATCTTATAATAAGGAAGCTGCAGTTTAATAAATTGAACAAGCCAAACAGTGAATGGTACATTTTCATGATTCTGTGTTAAATCCCACAGAGCTGATAAAGAGAAACTTACCCTGCAAAGGAAACTAAAAACAACTGGCCTGACTGTTGATCAGGTTATGGCAGTACGAGCATTGGAGTCAGAAAAAGAGTTAGAAGAATTAAAAAAGAGAAATCTTGACTTAGAAAATGACATATCATATATGAGGTAAGCTGATACATTGAAATGCAGAAGCATATAATAAACCATACATATACCATAAGTGGTACTGGGTAACATAGAGAAGTTCAAGACAATTCCTTTAGGAATTTACTTGTCTACTTGAAGAGACAGCAGTAGTCAGAAATTACTAAGCATGGTCCCGCACATCAGAACTAGACCCAGTTTCCCCCACAGTCAGTCTTTCACATCAGGAAGCTTCCAGAAGCCCCTTATCCTTATCTCTCAGAGGGCAGACAGAATGAAAACCACAATCACAGAAAACTAATCAAACTAATTACATGGACCACAAACTTGTCTAACTCAGTGAAACTATGAGCCATACTGAGTAGCACCACTCAAGACAGACAGGTCAAGGTGGAGAGCTCTGATAAAACGTGCTCCACTGGAGAAGGGAATGGCAAACCACTTCAGTATTCTTGCCTTGAGAACCCCATGAACAGTATGAAAAGGCAAAACGATAGGATACTGAGAGATGAACTGCCCAGGTTGGTAGGTGCCCATATGCTACTGGAGAAGAGTAGAGAAATAACACTGGAAAGAATGAAGAGACAGAGCCAAAGCGAAAACAATGCCCAGTTGTGGATGCGACTGGTGATGGAAGTAAAGTCTGATGCTGTAAGAAATAATATTGCATAGGAACCTGAAATGTTAGTTCCATGAATCAAGGTAAATTAGAAGTGATCAAACAGGAGATGCAAAGGGTGAACGTTGACATTTTAGGAATCAGTGAACTAAAATGGACTGGTATGGGTGAATTTAACTCAGATGACCATTTTATGTACTACTGTGGGCAAAAGTCCCTTAGAAGAAATGGAGTAGCCATCATAGTCAACAAAAGAGTCTGAAATGCAGTACTCGGATGCAATCTCAAAAACGACAGAATGACCTCTGTTCATTTCTAAGGCAAACCATTCAATATCACAGTAATCCAAGCGTGTGCCCTAACCAGTAATGCTGAAGAAGTTGGAGTTGACCATTTCTATGAAGACCTACAAGACCTTCTAGAACTAACACCCCAAAATATGGCCTTTTCATCATAGCGGACTGGAATGCAAAATTAGGAAGTCAAGAGATACCTGGAGTGACAGGCAAGTTTGGCCTTGGAGTACAAAATGAAGCAGGACAAAGGCTAACAGAGTTTTGCCAAGAGAACACACTGGTCATAGCAAACACCCTCTTCCAACAACACTAGAGAAGATTTTACACATGGACATCACCAGATGGTCAGTATTGAAATCAGATTGATTATATTCTAAGGCAGCCAAAGATGGAGAAGCTCTATACCATCAGCAAAAACAAGACCGGGAGCTGACTGTGGCTCAGATCATGACCTCCTTATTGCCAAATTCATACTTAAATTGAAGAAAGTAGGGAAAACCACTAGACCATTCAGGTATGACCTAAATCAAATCCCCTACGATTATAACAGTGGAAGTGACAAATAGTCATGGGATTAGATCTGATAGACAGAGTGCCTGAAGAACTATGGACAGAGGTTCATGACATTGTACAGGAGACAATGATCAAGACCATCCCCTAGAAAAACGCAAAAAGGCAAAATGGTTATCTGGGAAGGCCTTACAAATAGCTGAGAAAAGAAGAGAAGTGGAAGGCAAAGGAGAAAAGTAAAGATATACCCATTTGAATGCAGAACTCCAAACAATAGCATGGAGAGATAAGAAAGCCTTCCTCAGTGATCAATGCAAAGAAATAGAGGAAAACGATAGAATGGGAAGGACTAGAGATCTCTTCAAGAAAATTAGAGGTACCAAGGGAACATATAATGTAAAGATGGGCACAATAAAGGACAGAAATGTTATGAACCTAACAGAAGCAGAAGATATTAAGATGAGGTGGCAAGAATACACAGAAGAACTATACAAAAAAGATTTTCATGACCTAGATAACCACGATGGTGTGATCACTCACCTAGAGCCAGACATCCTGGAATGATAAGTCAAGTGGGCCTTAGGAAGCATCACTACAAACAAAGCTAGTGGAGGTGATGGAATTCCAGTTGAGCTATTTCAGATCCTAAAATATGATGCTATTAAAGTGCTGCACTCAATATGCCAGCAAATTTGGGAAACTCAACATTGGCCACAGGACTGGAAAAGGTCAGTTTTTGTTCCAATCCCAAAGAAAGGCAATGCCAAAGAATGTTCAAACTCCTGCACAATTGCACTTATCTCACATGCTAGCAAAGTAATGCTCAAAATTCTGCAAGTGAGGCTTCAACAGCACATGAACCATGAAATTCCAGATGTTCAAGCTGGATTCAGAAAAGGCAGTGGAACCAGAGATCAAATTGCTAACATCTGTTGGATCATCAATAAAGCTAGAGATTTCCAGAAAAACAACTACTTCTGATTTATTAACTACACCAAAGCCTTTGACTGTGTGGATCACAACAAACTGTGGAAAATTCTTCAAGAAATGGGAATACCAGACCTCCTTACCTGCCTCCTGAGAAATCTGTTTGTAGGTCAAGAAGCCACAGTTAGATCTGGACATGGAACAGCAGACTGGTTCCAAATAGGGAAAGGGGTACATCAAGGTTGATATTGTCACCCTGCTTATTTAACTTATATGCAGAGTATGTCATGTGAAATGCCAGGCTGGATGAAGCACAAGCTGGAATCAAGATTGCCGGGAGAAATATCAATAACGTCAGATATGCAGATGACACCACCCAAATGGCAGAAAGCAGAGAAGAACTAAAGAGCCTCTTGATGAAAGTGAAAGAGGAGAGTGAAAAAGTTGACTTAAAACTCAACAGTCAGAAAACTAAGATCATGGCATCCAGTCCCATCACTTCATGGCAAATAGGTGGGGAAACAATGGAAACAGGGAGAGGCTTTATTTTTTGGGCTCCCAAATCACTGCATATGGTCACTGCAGCCATGAAATTGAAAGACACTTGCTCCTTGGAAGAAAAAGTATGACCAACCTAGACAGCATATTAAATAGCAGAGACATTACTTTGCTGAGAAAGGTCCATCTAGTCAAAGCTTTGGTTTTTCCAGTGGTCATGGATGGATGTGAGAGTTGGACCAATAAGAAAACTGAGCGCCGAAGAATTGATGGTTTTGAACTGTGGTGTTGGAGAAGACTCTTGAGAGTCCCTTGGACTGCAAGGAGATCAAACCAGTCCATCCTAAAGGTAATCAGTCCTGAATATTCATTGGAAGGACTGATGCTGAAGCTGAAACTCCAATAGTTGTCCTCCTGATGCGAAGAACTGACTCATTAGAAAAGACTCTAATGCTGAGAAAGATTGAAGACAGGAGGAGAAGGGGACAACAGAGGATGAGATTGTTGGATGATGTCACCGACTCGATGGACGTGAGTTTGAGGAAGCTTTAGGAGTTGGTAATGGAAAGGAAGCCTGACATGCTGCATGCAGTCCATGGGCTCTCAAAGAGTCAGACACGACTGAATGAACTGAACTGATGATAAATGTGTTTTATCTTAAGCTTGAATTCTGGTGATTCTTTTCCCATGTGAGTAGAGATGTTCCCAGTTCATTTTACATCACGTAATATGGATTATATTATTGAGCTTCTGAACATTATATTCTGAGACTCTGGATCTTGATTGCATTCTGTGGGAAATGCAGTATTTTTGTTTTAGCAGGTCTGGATAGGCTCAGCCCCATTTTCTAACCCGTGGGCTGTGGTTCCAGTACCATTTTCCAAACGTTTACAGTGCTCTTTTGCTTTGTTCTGCCTGAGCACCTCCCTATTGACAGTCTGGTAGGTTGGCTGTCTTCTGTTAGGTCAGTTCTCAGATTCTTTAATATTCTGATTAGGATCTGATCCATACATGCATGCTCAGGGGTGAGCTCAGTACTTCATTCAGTTCAGTTCAGTTCAGTTTCAGTTCAGTCGCTCAGTCGTGTCCGACTCTTTGCGACCCCATGAATTGCAGCACGCCAGGCCTCCCTGTCCGTCACCAACTACCGGAGTCTACCCAAATCCATGTCCATCGAGTCGGTGATGCCATCCAACCATCTCATCCTCTGTCATCCCCTTCTCCTCCTGCCCCCAATCCTTCCCAGCATTAGGGACTTTTCCAATGAGTCAGCTCTTTGCATGAGGTGGCAAAAGTATTGGAGTTTCAGCTTCAACATCAGTCCTTCCAATGAACAACCATGACTGATCTCCTTTAGGAAGGACTGGTTGGATCTCCTTGCAGTCCAAGGGACTCTCAAGAGTCTTCTCCAACACCACAGTTCAAAAGCATCAATTTTGCGGCGCTCAGCTTTCTTCACCATCCAACTCTCACATCCATACATGACCACTGGAAAAACCATAGCCCTGACTAGATGGACCTTTGTTGGCAAAGTAATGTCTCTGCTTTTAAATATGCTATCTAGGCTGGTCATAACCTTCCTTCCAAGGAGCAAGCGTCTTTTAATTTCATGGCTGCAATCACCATCAGCAGTGATTTTGGAGCCCCCAAAAATAAAGTCTGACACTGTTTCCACTGTTTCCCCATCTATTTCCCATGAAGTGATGGGACCAGATGCCGTGATCTTAGTTTTCTGAACGTTGAGCTTTAAGCCAACTTTTTCACTCTCCTCTTTCACCTTCATCAAGAGGCTCTTTAGTTCTTCTTCACTTTCTGCCATAAGGGTGGTATCATCTGCATATCGGAGGTTATTGATATTTCTCCCGGCAATCTTGATTCCAGCTTGTGTTTCTTCCAGCCCAGCGTTTCTCATGATGTACTCTGCATATAAGTTAAATAAGCAGGGTAACAATATACAGCCTTGACGTACTCCATTTCCTATTTGGAACCAGTCTGTTATAAGATTCCTTTCTAGAGCTCTTTTCCTTCTGTGATCTCACTGATACATTTGGTTTCCTTCAGGCTCCCCTTTTTGGTTTTTATTGTTTTGTCACTTAAATCTTATCCAGTTCTTTGCAACCCCGTGAACTGTAGCCCACCAGGATCCTCTTTCCATGGGATTTCCCAGGCAAGAATACTGGAATGGGTTGCCATTTCCTCCTCCAGGGGATCTTCCTGACCTAGGGATTGAACTTGTGTCTCTTGCATCGCAGGCAGATTCTTTAATGCTGAGCCACCAGGGAAGCCCTCCTTTTTGGTACTTTAAAGCACATCTGAAGCTTTAGTTGCCTGGTTATACTGTGCATTTCAGCTGTTGTGCTCTTGTCTACATCTAAGCCAGCAGCAGGAGAGCAGAAAAGGGGACATGTCGTGGTGGGGTCCCTACTTTGCCTTCCCCCTTTACTAATACAGCTCTACCAATTGGAGTAGATTCCTCTCCCTAAAAATTTTGACTCCTTTGAATTTCCTTTGCAGCCTTTGCCACCACTGCCTTGGGATTGCCTGAGGGTTGAGACAGGAGAGTGCATAGGAGAGAAAAATAAGGAGGGATTTTTGCAGTGCCTAAGAGTATTGAGTGTTCTTAAGTGCCCTTGCTCCTGCTGAAGCTAGAACTTGAAGCCTTGCTGATGCTCCTCGTCATGTTTCAAGCTGTGTTGTATTGAGGCTAGGAAATACTAGAGGAACGGAAGAGGTGAATTCATCACCTGTGTGCTGATATTTTAAATTCCGGAACTTTGTCCCAGTCTGTAAAATATTTACTTTTCAAAGTCCTCGTGAGCTACCTGCATTCCATTTCCCTCCCTTCTAAATGATTGTTTCTTAAATTCTTCAGAATTTTCCTTGATGGTGAAGAACAAAGTGATTGAAATTTTTTTCTTTGTTTTGACACCTGTTTATAGCTACTGTCGGACCTAGCTTCCTTGTTTTTCTTAATCTAAGCATATATTCAGAATAAAACCAAATCCTTTTATTCTTCTTTGCAGTTTTCAGAAGGATCAAAATATTTTACTTTTGAAACCTTCTAATACTTTTAGATATTTAATAGCTTCTTTTCTAGTATGAATAGTATGACTCTTTGTAGGCTGAAATAATTGAGAAGACTTTATAAAAGAGAACTTCAACTTGTCTTCTCTCTCAGTTCAAATGTGAATTTCTGAATTTTATGAATCACATCTCGCTATTAAAGGGAGAAAGGACATTCCAAGAAACAGAACCCTAGCAGAGACATGGAGGCAGAAGTGATCTTTCTTGTGTGGGTAAGAGTGGGTGTATTTGCCTCAGTAAGGGAACACTCCTGGACCACTGTGTTGAACAGATGTGATTGTGCCAGATCGTGGAGGGCCTTGTACATCACGCAGATGAGTATAAACTGAAAAAATAGATTATTATCGGGCACCACTAAGAACCTATTAAAATCCTTGAACTTTTTGAGAAGCACATGAATGTTATGAAATTACTATGTAATGTTTTAAAAATAGTAGGTATTTTTATTCAGTTATTTTACACAATCCCAAAATAGATGTATGTTATTTACAAATGTTAATGCATTTCTTTGAATTAAAATACTCTTTTTAACTCTTACTTTAAAGGAAGCCAGCCATGAAATCCTCTGTAGAGCATCATTTTATAGGATAGTCATATCCCAGTTTAATTTTCGTACAATTTTGAAGTTTTGTAGAATTTAAAATACAGTGTTAAAAATATATTTTTCTATACTTTAATGTAATAAAACAGTAAAGAGTTGGCAGTTTGAATAATAAAGAGTCTGTGATTATTGTTCATAGGACTCATCAAGCTCTTCCTCGAGATTCTGTTATAGAAGACTTACGTTTGCAAAATAAATACCTCCAAGAAAAACTTCATGCTTTAGAAAAGCAGTTTTCAAAGGATGCATATTCTCGGCCTTCAGTAAGTGCATATCTTTTCATTGTTTTAATTCTAAAGTTTAAAAGTGAAATAACTTCTGCCTTTATATGGCTAGAAATAGTAGATCCTTCTCATTAATACTAATATAATAAATCCAGCTTTTGTTCTTACTTGGTAGAGATATATGTTAACTTCTTTAATTCTTTTTACATAATATAAATTTGTGGTTCTTATGCTTTGCATAAAACTTCATTACAAATGATTTCTGTAGATTTTAAATGTAGTTATGAGTTCTGTTGTGACAAGAACACATAGATAAATTAGGAAGATACATTATAACATTGTATCCATTTATGTGTGTGATACATTTCTAGTGTGTCTTTATAAAGTGTCATTAATGTAGAATTATTTGTTGTATCTTATTTTAAAACACTCGTGTGTATATTTTTATTGTTTTTTTCCTTTTCTTTTCATGTTTGTTTTCTTCTGTCTGCTTCAAGCAGAATCTGTTATGTGACACAACTACGCTTTCTCCTCTTGCTGCCAGTGTTAATAAATACAGGCATAATACTTTTCACAAAAAGAACACTTTACACAGGAACCAAAACAATCGCATAACAGTACTCAGAATTAAAAATAAGAAAGAAATAGATGTTAGCACCAACTTACATCATCAGGTACCTAGACATAATCTACAGTATTACAGTAATGAAGAAAAACACAAAGCAGAAGATATTGTAGATCCTACGGAGTTAAATAAATCTGAGTCAAGACCAAACAATACATCAAGTCCATTTAGGTCAACTGAAGGTAACTTGACCGATTTTAACCCCCATTTTGAAAATGATCCAAATCCTAAAGTTCAGAAAATTAATCAAGACTGTTGTGAAAATGATGAACAGGAAGATAAAAACAGGGAAGAGAAAGCTAAGCAAAATGAGAAAGAAAAAGGTCACATAACTGAAGAAGTGAGTCACAGCAAACATACGGATCCAGAAGAATCTTCTGGGGAGGACCGTGGCTGTGCCCCAGGGGTGGCTGTGCTGAATCAGTGTGCTGAGGAGGGTGCACAGGCACGCTCTGAAACCAGTGCGCCAGTCCAGCCAGGACAGGAAGTGGCCCAGGTCTGAGTACATGGCAGTCCTTTATTTCTCTGTTGGCTGAGTTTTCTTCTAGCAAGTAGCATATGCGTATGGTACAAATGGAAACAAATTGTGTCATATTTGTAAAAAATACTGTTAATAAACTTCTTAAACCCTGATATTTGACTAGTTCCTACTAAAACTTAGTGGTCGTGCATTTCTCTAATTTATTTTAGTATTCCCTGTTTTACTACTGGTATTTACTTAAAAAGTATTAGATTAGATAACAGAATAACAAAAATAAGACCCTTTAGAAGTGTTTGTTTTGCCTTAGAAATTCCTATTTCAGCATGTCATAAAATCTCACTGCAAGTCAAATTTCACTACAAGGAATAATATCGATAAAAATCGTTATGATGCTGTGTAACATTCTAATATACATAGCAAGTTCCTTTGATGATCTTTTTGCCTTGTATTATAAGATACTTTTTTATATAATGAGAAAATGGAGTTTATATGTATTGCCTACGTATAGTTCTCACAATACTCTGCAGAGAATTATTTCTGTTTTACATGGGAAGCTTGGAGAAACATCTCTAGTGATCAAGAAGATGTAGAACTAGGATTTATATGGCGGTCTAATTCTGCAGCTAATGAACTT
This sequence comes from Okapia johnstoni, assembly GCA_024291935.2. Taxonomy (NCBI): domain Eukaryota; kingdom Metazoa; phylum Chordata; class Mammalia; order Artiodactyla; family Giraffidae; genus Okapia; species Okapia johnstoni. Next base: position 108,259,605 of record CM044307.1, on the reverse strand, counting down.
TCTACATATGCTCTACTTTTGGTCAATTTACATGGCAGTCCAGAGTAAGAAGTTCATTCTGAGTTGAAATCAAATAGCATTCATTCATTTGTTCATTCCTTTCCACTTTGGATATTCTAGTCACCTAAGTCCTCATTAAATTAGACATTTAAATTAAGAGAAAATGGGCAAAATGACTTAATTCTTATTTCATTTCCTTTTTCAGGCACATAATGCTTCTTTTTTCTCACTTGATAATAAGTAATTGAGAATTTGAGACTTCCCCTGTGTATTATCTCTAACTCCCATTCCCTAAGAACTTGACTTTTAGCAGTGTATACCTTTTAATAAGATTCTCCTTCTACAGAACAATTTGTAATTCTCTCCAAAATTGATTATACAAGAATTTTATTTATTTTACTTTTATAGATGAGTTTTACTAGAATTTTTTTTCCAAAAATTTGAACAATCTCAGCTAGCACTTTTGTTTTCTGAGAATAGGAAGAAAAAAATGATCCACATTCACGTACTTGAATAATTGCATCTGTATTTTAGTGAGGAGAACTGTTGAAAAAATATTTTCACGTAAGATCTGATAGAACTAGTCTCTCCTTTGAGTGAAAGTTAGTATATTTTATATCTATCAATCAGGGGTACTGATTATCATTTATTAAATTACTATTGTAGACTGAAGAGATGAAGTAAGGGAGACAGAAGAGCTCAGGGATAGGAAACTACAGCTTGCCATATCTGAAGAGACCTTAAAAATTTTCCTACCTACTGCCTTCACTTGTGAGATGTAGAAACAGAGGACCTTACAGGTGGTTGGTTTTGCTTAGGGTTAACCTTAATAGTAGTAGAACCAGAATGTAGACTTGGATTATCTGACGAAGTAGGAACATATTGCTAATAGTTTACTGACACCGTGATACATGTCTGTCTTCTTTTGCTTGCCACTATGTATGTTCGTATGCATACACATTCTCTCAGACAGTTGGAAATCAGGTGGATACATGCAGTGTTTCTGCCAGTGTTGTGTTATATGCTCTCAGCACAGAATCATAGGTCAGCTCAGAATCTCTTTACTTAATTTCTTTACTTTAACTCTGGTTAAAGTAAAGTTTTACCTAAGAAAACTTACTCTTTTTTTACTTTTTTTTTTAACCAAAGAATGGATGTGTCAGAATGTATTTAACCTACTGCTACTTCAAATGATGTTACAGAGCCAGGTATAATAAATGTATTTGTAGAATATTATACTTTAATAATAATGTATAATATATCAGTATATAATGATCATAATAATGTCTCTGGCATTATTGACTTGATAGTTAATCAAGCCAAGAGAATAGAATGGGAGAGAAAAAACTAAAACTGTTCTGAGTGCTTTCACAAAATTATCTCCCATAATGCTCTTTAACAATCTTATAAGTGGTATCTTTATTACTTTGTAGTAAAAAGTAACCAAGCACAGATTTCTCTTTCAAATAATGTATAGCTTAGAATGAGAAATAAATATGAACATAGATAATAACCCCCCAAGGTGGATTCATGCCAAAACAAATGCAAATAAAGTGTTACTGGATTTCAGAGGAGGGAGTGATTATTTTAGCTCCAGGAATGAGGAATAGCTTTCTAAAGGAGGAAGGAATTTTGTAGGCTTTTGTATTCATCTGCTATGGCAACCATAACAGAACACCATGGAGTTGGTGGCTTAAGCAACAGAAATTTATTCTCACAGTTCTGAAAACCAGAAGTCCAAAATCAAGGTATCGGCAGAGTTGATTTCTTCTTTCGGCTTTGGGGAAAGTATCCCTTCAGGCCTTTCTTCTGGCTCACAGATGGCTAGCTTCCCCGTCTCTATCGTTACTTCCTTCTGTATATATCTATGTGTCGAATTTCATTTTTGTGTAAGTACATCAGACATTGGATTAAGGCCCATCCTAGTGACTCTGTTTTATCTTAATTATCTCTGAAAAGGCCCTAGCTCCAAATAAGGTCATTTGAGGTACTGGGAATTAGAACTTAAACATACGAATTTGGGAGTTTGATGGAGGTTGGGGCACAATGCAATCTGTAACAGTTATGTAACAATAATATTTTATTTTTGACTGAAAGAACTACAAATCATATGTGTGGACATCATAAATCATACTGACTTTGTTTGCTGTATTAATTTCCACAGACTGATTCCCTTTTGTGAGTCTGTTTGTTAATGGGTGTTCTCTCTAGAGCTCTCCAATCTTCTCATTCTTTTGAGGAACAGTGTTTCCTTTCAGCATAGTGTTTTCTTATCCAGTGTGTCTTATGCAGCTTTTATTTGCTACACTTTAAAAATGCTCCTAACTTCATTTTCCTGAAGACTTCAGGAATAGATTCAGATGATCATTATCAAAGAGAACAGGAGCTCCAGAGGGAAAACTTGAAGTTGTCATCCGAAAATATTGAACTCAAATTTCAGCTTGAACAAGCAAATAAAGATTTGCCAAGATTAAAGGTAAATTTAATATTTTTTATTATAGTTAGAAAATCTAATTCTTGAAAACCTTTTTCTCCCTACTTAATTGTTACGTTTACCATGTTAGCTTATGAGGAAGCCAGAAACTCATATGCATAAAATATGGTAGTGTTTACACTTTCTACATTCACTCATGTAACAGTTATTTGCTGAGGGCCTTCTTTGTATCAGGTACTCTTCTACGTGCTTGGAAACAGCCATCAGAAAAATTCTTGTACTTGTAGAGCTTATATTCCAGCAGGAAGGCTCATAATAGGTAAGCAAATCAGTATATTGTATGTCAGCTGATGTTAAATGATAAGAAAAAGCACGGTTTGTGTATGTGTGTGTGTGTGTGTGTGTGTGTGTGTGTGTTGGATAGGGGTATAGTTGACCCTTGAACTACGAGGGTCCATTTATATGGGGATATTTTTCAATAGTAAATACTGCTGTTTTACCTGATCCATGGTTGGTTGAATCCACGAAGGCAGAGAAACTGCATATATAGAGGACTGACTATAAGTTATACCTCCACATTGTTCAGCAGTCAACTGTATATGGGATTACTCTTTAAAATAGAGTATTAAGGGGAGGCCTTATTAATAAAATGATATTTTAGCAGAGAGCTAGCGGACAGGTAAGGAAGTGGGTCATACAGATACTAGAAAAAGAATTCCAGACAACAGAACTGGCAAGTTCAAATGCTGTGTGTGTGGCAAGACGATAGTTGGTGTGTTTAATTAACAGTTACCACATTTCAAAAATTTGGATAAAAAAGTAATAAAATGTTAGGGTAGCTCTTAAAATATAAAGTCTTTAAAAAATGTTTAGGATAATTGTCTCTGTTAGACATTTTACTTTATTTTGATATTTATAATAAATTTATTTTTGGTTTTTGAAATCTTATCCTATTTGTTGGAGTCTTTTTCTCAACTGGCTGTTTCATTTCTGTTTTTTTAACAGAATATTAGCAACATGTTAATTCCACTGGTAATAGTATAATTAACCTATGTCCTACTTATTCTGGTTTTTACACTGTTAGAACCAGTGTCAGAAGAGCAATTGTTTATTTCTTTGTACCATGTGGATATGGTTCTACATATGTAATTTATGGGACAGTTAAAATCAGGAGTTCTGAACTCAAATTTATTATTGTATACTAAGGCAATAATGATGGACAGGGAGGCCTGGTGTGCTGCAGTCCATGGGGTCGCAAAGAGTCGGACACGACTGAGTGACTGAACTGAACTGAAGGCAATAATGTAGGAAATATATATTTAAATGCATGTATAAAATCTCTTGTATTAGTACACTTTACTTCAACATATGTCACAGTTCAAAATCCTCTCACTGGTAGGAAGATCCACTTGTTCACTTAAGGTATACAGTTGAAGAGACTGGTAGTTCAGATGAATTGTTTGCCTTTCCTTATCAGTGACTACAGCTGTGTTAAATTGTTATCTGTTTTCTTTAATATTCTAGAATCAGGTAAGAGACTTGAAGGAAATGTGTGAATTTCTGAAGAAAGAAAAAGCAGAAGTAGAGCGGAAACTTGGCCACGTTAGAGGGGTGAGTATGTGCGAGTATGCCATGTGTTTGTTTTGGCTTTAGAAGGGGTAAGCTGGAAGTGAGAATAAAAGGTTGGATATGTCATAGCAGTATTTTTTTTTTTTTTCATAGCAGTATTGATAGGCCTTTACTAGAGCCTCTGGTTTCAGTGTTATTCTGCGGCATGTACAGTGTAAAACATCACTAAGCTTTCTATTTCAAGTTAATAAATTTCATCATCTATCACATCTTACACACTTTTTATTCCACTTGGACTCTATACCATCTCTTTTTTCTTTGCATCTCCCTCCACACCTTGAAAACATTTAACTTCCAGGAATCTTCCTTCTTCCATTCATTGAGGTAACTACTAACTGCTTCTTAGTCTGATTCTAACATTTTGTAACTACTTTTTATGATAGTCATGGCAGCTTCTTAGTTATAATGCTATAATATACTAATTTTGGGTTTAAGCTGCTACTTATTAGCTGCATGACTTTAGGAATATCAAATTTCTGAGTGTTGACTTTCTTATATGTAAAGTGAAGATTGTAATTCCTCTTTCATAAGGTTATTATAATGAGTTGAAGTAATACAAACTTTGGCTTCAAATGTTAGGAATCAACAATGAGTTTAATAATAAGCCTCTTGTATTCTTGGTACTTTATATTGTACTTTGTAAAATATTTGATTAAATAAAAAGTTAACATTTTTTCCTAGTCTGGTAGAAGTGGAAAGACAATCCCAGAACTAGAAAAAACCATTGGTTTAATGAAAAAAGTAGTTGAAAAAGTCCAAAGGGAAAATGAACAGCTGAAAAAAGCATCAGGAATATTGACCAGTGAAAAAATGGCTAATATTGAGATGGAAAATGAAAAGTTGAAGGTAATATTCTTAATGCCATTTGTACAGAATGTTATACAATTTTTATTAATTTTTAAGGACAGTTTTAAATATAGTATATAAAGTGGCTTTAATGGATGAATAGATATTTTACACATGTGGAAAAAAATATTGGAAACAATGATTAAAGTGTTACAGTGGCATCATGTGGTCATCTTACTATTTCCAGATGATTGGTTCTCACTCTGGCAACATAAAATAATTAACTGTGTCTATTTTCAAAAATACAGTTGCCTAAGCCCCCAATTTTGAGATTGATCAGTTGTTTGGGGATTGGTCCACCACTGGTATTGTTTCTTTTTTTTTTAAGTCATCAACTCATTCTATGCCAAGATTGGAAACCTCTGCTCTAGATGACCAGTATTAAAGGGAAGAATTTAATTCTAATTGTGTCAAATATGATCTCTAAAACTACGTTGAACTAAGTTTTACGAGTTTATGGGATCATCATTTATTTCGTTTTGATAATGTAGAGTTTTTTAAACTACTAGGCTGAATTAGAAAAACTCAAAGTTCATCTTGGACGTCAGTTGAGCATGCACTATGAATCCAAAACCAAAGGCACAGAGAAAATTGTTGCTGAAAATGACAGACTTCGTAAAGAACTTAAAAAAGTATGACTTTTATTATTGACTATACTTATTTTATGTTAATACGTTTTGGGAAAACTGAATGAAAAAGTTGATGAGTGTCTATTCAGAATAGATATTAAGAGATTTAGGAATTGTGTTTTATGCCCACCATCCTTTCATAGTGAGGAACACTGAAAACAAAAAATTAATAAATTAATAGGCAGTATAATGTAGAAGCTGGGCTTCCCAGGTGGTACAGGGGTAAAGCACTCACCTGCCAATTCAGGAGACAGGGTTCAGTCCCTGGATTGGGAAGATCCCCTGCAGAAGGAAATGGCAACCCACCCCAGTATTCTTGCTTGGGAAATCCCATGGCCAGAGGAGCCTGGCAGGCTATAATCCAGGGGGTGGCAGAAGAGTCGGACATGACTGAGCACACATGCACACATAATGTAGAAGCCACACAGCCGGGATCAATTTTTAGCTTCATTACTTCTTAACTCTGGGAATGAGGGCAATCTACTATTCCTTCTCCTCTCAGTTTCCTCATCTATAAAGCTGGGACTACTAAGTGTATCTATTTCACAGAGCTGCTACAGGGTTTAAATGAGTTAATATTTATGCACGTGTCTTAGAATTATACTTTATGTACAAGACAGTATATGAAACTATTTTGTTAAACAGTAAGATGCCTTTCTATTTGAGGGACAGAATATATTCCTTGCCTCAGACAAATGTGTCATTAATATGGATGATCCAGTGAATTAATTGAAATTAATATTTTTAAACTAGTTACGATGGAATCTCAACGCATTTTGAGGCCAGAGTGATGCTGTACTTTGAATGTAGATGTTTAATAGTGGAAATAATCTGTGGTACTTACACATAGTTTATACTTAGTTATGTCTCAGGTATTAAAGAGTCAACACATCTTTTTTTAAAAATCTAAAGACATAAACTATTCCATTTTCTGTAACATAACAAATATGACAGAGTAACTATGGAGTAAAATATTGTAAATGTATTTTTATAACCTCATTTACATGCTCTGTTGTAATTATGATGACCACATTGCTGTTTTAAAGTTTAAAAAATACTGGATTTTTCTTGGACTTTTAATCAGCATTTAGAACTTCAGGTTATTTTTCTTTCTAGTTTGTAGTGACAATTTTGAATATATTACATTCATGAGAACAGTATTACCTTTTGGCATAATAAACTAATTAGCTTTTAATGACAGGAAACTGAAGCTGCAGAGAAATTACGGATAGCTAAGAATAATTTGGAGATATTAAATGAGAAGATGACAATTCAACTAGAAGAGAGTGGTAAGAGATTACAGCTGGCAGAGAGTAGAGGTCCACAGCTTGAAGGTGCTGACAGCAAGAGCTGGAAATCAATTGTTGTTACAAGGTAGGAACAAGCAGCTTAATGTTTGCACAGTTTTATCAGTTCTAATTCTGCCATTATTGTTTTTAAAGAATATGACACTATTCTAATTCACTTAGTTCTTTTGTGAAGAGCTGTTGGGTAGTTTGTTTTAACATGATCCTTACTTTCTTCCTTAAGAGATTTAACTAATTGGGGTGTCAGGGCATGTATCAGAGCAGAGCTGGGGCTGGGCTGAGGGTGTTGGAGCCAAGCAAGTTTCCTGAAGCTACTGTCATCCATGAGCCCAGACTGATGGTGCCCAACTTGTCCTGCGTTTCTCTGTGCTGTGTTCATTTTCTACCCCAAGTATAAGCCAGGCACAATGGAGCCGTCTTGTCACAAGCTGTGGCATACCAGGGTAGGCTGTGCTGCAGTTTGGAGTTATGTTCTGGGCAGCCTGGTCTTCAAATACCTTCAGCAGATGAATTCAGCAGTTTTAGTGTCTTTCAGCCTCTACTTTCTGGCACTTGATTTTCTCCCACCCCTTGAGCCTTTTCTACAAGTATGTGTGATTCCTACCTGTCAGATAAACTTTGTGGCTATGAAAGAGGTTCAGGCTATAATTCACTGCAGGCCATAATCCAGGGGGTGGCAGAAGAGTCAGACATGACTGAGCACACATGCACACATAATGTAGAAGCCACACAGCCGGGATCAATTTTTAGCTTCATTACTTCTTAATTCTGGGAATGAGGGCAATAGGAATTCACTAGCAAATATTCGTATGTTCATTGTCACTAGCACCAGGGATGGTTCATTGTGACTGGAGTCACTAAAAGGCTTTGGTGTCATTCTCATTTCAACCTTAAGCAACTACTTCAAGGAGTATATATAGAAGTAGAGACCAATGAGATCCAGCCCTGTCCTTCCCTGTAACATCATCCTGAATGAAGTTGTGTTTTTTACATCTGCTGACCCCATTTCAGAAGGCAGACTCATCTTTATCTTACCATAGTTCTAGAGTTCCTTCTGTCTGTGCATCTAAGTATCCCCTTGGATGTCTACCTGCTGTTTAGAATGGACTGGATGTGGGTTTGCGGTCACCGTCACTACAGCTGGGATGGGAACCTTAGCACTGTGAGGCTACAGCGGGTCTCAGAGACGGCCTGCTGCACTGCACTTGCCCCTGTCAGACAACTCTGAGGAGGAAGGTTTCACAGGTAGACTAGAGGGCCCAGGTGGCCAGACAGTCCTGAAGAAGGGTCCCTTTCTAACATCATAATGAGAGTACTCAGAATATACTCTTCCTCCCACCCCATAGCTGTTTCTTGATTCTGTCAGAGGGCTAATGTGAGGGCTGAGTGAAATGATATATGTGATGGTATAAAGGGGAGAAGGAGTCTCTCCTTTTGTCTGCTTGGACTCCAGCAGAGGCTCTCAACCAGCAGGCCTATCAATTGGTTTCTTGGTTGGTCTTTTATTTCCTGCTACAATCATGTAGGGACCGAAAGAATTCTGAGTTGCTTTGAGATGTATTTATCCAGCAGGTTATTTTCTCAGTACCTGCTACATGCTAGACTCTGCTTTATGTTAGATGTATTTCTAAAAGGCCTACTTTAACTAGGTTTCTTCAGAAAGCCAGGTAGCTTCTGGGGCTGCTTGTTGTTTAGTCACTGAGTTGTGTCTGACTCTTTTGCAACTCCATAGACTGTAGCCCACCAGGCAAGAATTTCCCAGATGAGAATACTGGAGTGGGTAGCCGCTTCCTCCTCCAGGGGATCTTCCTGATCCAGAGTTCAAACTTGTGTCTCCTGCATTGGCAAGCAGATTCCTTACCATTTAGCCACTATGGGAGCCCTTCCACGCTTAGAAGTACCTTGGACTGGCAAATAGAGGCCTGGGGTGGGGGGGGTCAGTGTGCCTCAGTTTCCTCCCCAGCAACTGACTTTTTATAACATCTGAAAACTTAGGGGATTTCCCTGGTGGCTCAGACAGTCAAGAATCCACCTGTAATGCAGGAAACGTGGTTTTGATCCCTGAGTCGGGAAGATCCCCTGGAGAAGGAAATGGCAACCCACTCCAGTATTCTTGCCTGGAGAATCCCTTGGACAGAGGAGCCTGGTGGGCTACAGTCCATGGGATCACAGAGTTGGACACGACTGAGCAACTGACATACACGTTTCTCACTATGACCTTAAGTAAATTACAGTTCTTCTGTGAGTTAAAGTTTTTTTTTTTAAATCTGTGGAAATGATAAATTCCCTGTCCTTTCTAAAAAGGGCTCTGTGAAGCTGCACACACACAAAAAATTACGAATGTGAAAAGGGTTTATAAACATTTGAGCAGGGTAATGAGAGACCTTTTAGATCATTTCTGTGTTTTTAATCTGAAAACTGTTTAGGTAACTGAGCATAGAGTAGGCCTTCAATAAACACTTTTCAAAAAAACATAACTTGACAGAAGGCTAATTCTGGTCTGTAGCCTCATATATCCCTAAATCCACCTTAAAAATGGCTCAAATCTGCAGCTGGGATTAGACACCCAGGTCAGTGATTTATCTTTTGGTATCCATGACACATTATGCTTATACTGAAATCTTTATAGTTGCTCTATTATTTACTCAATAAACTAATGACATATATTCTATGTCTTGCTTTATAATACCAACGGCTGAGACAGTCCAGGGTGATGCAAGAGCTGTTTTAGACAGGGTGGTCAGAGAAGGCCTCTTTTTAACTGGATGGCATTAGAGCTAGGAATTAAATGAAGTGCAGGAGTGCACTTCAGGTATTTCACCACTTTGACAGTTTTTGTTAACAGCGTTGCCTTCTAAGTTTCTAAGGGTTATCAAATACTCTTTGATGATAATTACATTACTTTGATGTAATATTGAAATAATTTTTCTTCCTTGTCCTGTCCTTAACCTAATTTTGTTGCCAAAGTGTTTCTTCCTTTTCTTTTCTCTGGAGAAATTTGAATGTTATGAACATTGTCTCTTTTAAGATGGAATATGCTTGTGGAAACCGTTTTCGCTTAATGTTTCAGAAATTTCTTTGGGGTCTTTTTTTTTTTTGAACTATTGATCATTTCCTGAAAGGTTACCAATCTATTCAGATATGCTGTTTTTCTTATTCCTACTTTTACACATTCTGTTCCCTCTCCCAGGAGTGTTGTACTGGTTTTGTTCTAACTGGATTAACTCAAGTGTGTGTGTGTGTGAGAGAGAGAGAAATGCTTTAGTTATTCCTAAGAATATCCAGCAATATACAGTTTTATATTCTTATGAATTTAATTTCTATTTCTTAGTTTTGTGACTGAAAAAGGTATTAATTTTAACCTTTTACAGTGGTCAGATTCATCAGGCTCCATCCTTGTTTATAACCTTGGGAAACACCTAAATCCTCAATTAAATTGGCCTGTTAATTAAGGGTTATTTCTCCCTTGCTGTCATGTAACGCTAAATAAATATGTAGGAGATTTGACCAGATGAACCAGTATAATAAGATATCCTTTATTTTTAATGCAGTAATTTGAAGTGGCTTTTAAATCAGTAAGAGAAATTATTTTCCATGTCTACACCATTTTTTCCCTTTATACTTTTAGAATGTATGAAACCAAGTTGAAAGAATTAGAAACTGATATTGCCAAAAAAACTAAAAGCCTTACTGATCTTAAACAGCTTGTAAGACAAGCAACAGAGAGGGAACAGAGAGTTAAGAAATATACGGCAGACCTTGAGCAACAGGCAAGTAATGTCCTTGTTTCACCTTCTCCGTGTGTGTGTGTGTGTGTGTGTGTGTGTGTGTGTTTTCAGTCGCTCACTCATGTCCGACTCTTTATGGACTGTAGTACTCCAGGCTTCTCTGTCCATGGGATTTCCCAGGCAAGAATACTGGAGCGGGTTGCCATTTCCTAGTCCAGGGGATCTTCCCAGCCCAGGGATCGAACCTGTCTCTTGTCTCCTGCATTGTAGGCAGATTCTTTACCACTAGCGTAACCTGGGAAGCCCTAAGTGAAAATCGCTCAGTCGTGTCCGACACTTTGCAACTCCACAGACTACACAGTCCGTGGAATTCTCCAGGCCAGGATACTGGAGTGGGTAGCCTATCTCTTCGCCAGCAGATCTTCCCGACCCAGGATTCAAACCAGGGTCTCCTGCATTGCAGGCAGATTCTTTACCAACTGAGATATCAGGGAAGCCCTATCCCTGACATATTTTCCACGTATTTACCAAGTAGTCCTTTTAAAGTATAAAGCACATCACAGCAGTCCATCCTTAGAATCTTCCAATGGTTCTCATACCCTAGAATGAAATCCATCACATGCTCATTGTCTTCCCCCACTAACATCGAGAGAACCACAGGAACATGCACGAAGGGATTTTGCCTGTTTTTTCCACTGCTGTATCCAGTGGGCCTAAGACAGTGCCAGGCATGCAGTAGTTCTTCAGTAAATAATTGTTGAATCAATAGTGGGTCGATTCACCACAGATGTGTAATCATACATACTTCTGAAAGTTAAAATTCTAAAATTATGTGTTATTGCAAGTATGGATCTTTATAAAACTCCATATTTCCATGTCAAACTTTGTCTTCTAACTTTCCATTGTGCACAAAGATTGAGATTCTCAAACATGTTCCTGAAGGTGATGAGACAGAGCAAGGCCTTCAGCGGGAGCTTCGAGTTCTTAGGTATATTATTTGTTCATATGACTACTTTTTTAAAAATTATTTTTTAATACAACCAGGTTTGCTGTATCTAGAGAGTTAAGATTTTTCACCCTTGCTGCCTAATTGGTTTATCAGCCTTATTTCACCCTTCTAATGCCAGTCACTCTTTTATATAATAGATGGTATAAAAAGGATAAACTAGGTCTTAATATAGGTGTCGTCTGTAGTATAAACTTTCTTAATAGCATAGAATATATTAAACCTTAGCTTCCAAAGGCAAGTATTAATGGAATGAGAAAAAAAAATTCTTTACTTCCAAGGGTCTGTGTAGCATACTCTTGTGAGGCTCTTCCCTCCAAAACTACTCTTGAAAATGACATAAAATTTTAAGAAAAACATGGATTTTTGAATCTGTAATTTACGTTTGAGAATGGTAGCACTGCAGTAGTAGAAGTAGATGGACAAATGTTTACCTTTATAGATATTAGCAAGTTCTAAGCACTGTGTATCACAGAGTTAAAGAAATGCTCAGACCTATTTTGTGGTACAGTGTCTGTATTTTTTTTTTTTAACACATTATCACTGTGTTCTAGATTAGCTAACAGTCAGCTGGAAAAAGAAAAAGAAGAATTAATCCGTCGGATAGAAATTAACAAAGACCAAAATGGACCTGAAAGTATCATATCTGGTAATGTATTTTTTAACATAATCATAGCATGTTAGCTAACACAAGTTTTTGAATTAGGATTTGCCTTGTTTACAGATTTAACTGTCTTCCTAAAAAATCAAATCCTGATGTAAGTTTTTAGAGCTATCTCTTTCCTCCACACAGCAGTATTCCCATTGGGCCCTTTATTTGTAATACTGAATAGCAAGTATTCAAACCTTTTTCCTTGTGCTCCTTTTGGATGCTGCAGATTTATCATCACACAATGCTAAGTAACAAATACTAGGTCTGTTGCTTCCAGTTCCTCAGTATTGGCCCTTTTGAAGCCCATTTAACATTTTCTTCTAAATGTTATTTTCATCTTGTTATTAATTTAAAAACTATGTGTGTATAAGCAAACATTGCCTATATCCTTTCTTTTTTCCTTTTACAAAGTGAAGTCTAACCTTCTAGTCTCTATTTGCATTCAGAAGTGGTTACTAATCATTTCGCTATTCTAGTGTGCATAGGTAATGTATTAATAAGCAATTGGTAGCTCAGAGGTAAAGAATCTGCCTGCAATGCAGAAGACCTGGGCTCAATCCCTGGGTTGGGAAGATCCCCTGGAGAAGGGAATGGCAACCCACTCCAGTATTCTTGCCTGGAGAATTTCATGGACAGAAGAGCCTGGCGGGCTACAGTTCATGGGGTTGCAAAGAGTTGGACATGACTGAGCAACTTACACACAGACACACACGTAATGTATATACATGGGTACACAGTTGATCCTCATTATTCGCAGAGTCTGTATTTGCATATTCACTTACTACAATTTACTTGTAATCCAACATCAGTCCTGTGTGGTACTTCTGCAGACATAAACAGAACAGTGAGAAATTTAAGTTCTATGATCCAGTTTTCCAGACGAGATTCAACAAGGTGACGCTCTGCCATTTGTTTGAGCTGTCGTACAGGGATGACCAGAGGATGGAGACAGTACTGGGGAGTGCAGCACAGGGCAAGAACCCCTGGTTCTGGGACCAGTTGGACTGGATTTAAATCTCAGTTCTGATACCTGTTATTGGGGCAGACTCAGGAGTCTCTTGACACTTCTAATCCTTGTTTTCTCTCTTGTAAAACAAAATAGAACAAGTTGTTTCTAGGCTGAGTTGTTTCCAGGATTTCAGATATAAAATCTATGTGAAATCTATGTGTGTATTTTCCCTAAGGACAGTGGTTCAAAATTCACTAACTTTTCATGTTATAGAACTTTACTGCAAATGATAAGAATCTATTGTTTGTATGCATATTGTACTAGACAGCTTGATGGAAATGCCAAATTCCGTTCCAAAGGATTTATAGTTACTTATATCTTAGCAGTTTTTTACTATTTCACATAGCTTTTCAGTATCCTATCAAGTAGCTTTTATACAAAATAGCAACAAGACTATCATGTATGAGTTGTACCAAACACTATGCTAAATGCTTTACAAGCAAGACCCTGAATTTTGAGTACCTCTGTCTCCATTTTACCTCCATTCAAAGAGGTTAAGTAACCTGTCCCCAAGGCTACAACAGCTAGGAAGTAGCTGAGGCAGGATGAAGCCTAAATCTATGAAACTCTAAAGTTCCTTGCCATTTTCTGCTATTGACCACTATACTGCATCACCTTTTGGTGACTAGAAGTACATGCATAAACCTCTTCTGACAATACCTCTTACAGCAGCCAGTTTTGTATACTACACCAGACACAGTATCAAAGAGCTGTTAATGCTGTTGACATTCAGCAAGTTCTCTCTTTCTAAACTTCAGCCTCCCAGGAGGGGCTTTCTGAACCCTCATAGTCTTTATCTCCTATTTAAAAATGAGGATATCAGTAAAAGATTGTTAAGGCTCAAAAATCAAATCATTTTGGAAATTTTAAAGCACTATTTAACTATAAGTGCTTATTAAGCTAACTTCTGGAAAATGCTTATATGTTATAACTGGGCTTCCCAGGTGGCACAGTGGTCAAGAATCCACCTGCCAATGCAGGAGACACAAGAGATGTGGGTTTGATCCCTGAGTCGCGAAGGTCCCTGGGAATAGGAAATGGAAACCCACTCCAGTCTTCTTGCCTGCCAAACTCCATGGACAGAGGAGCCTGGCTAGCTACAGTCCATGGGTGACAAAAAGTCGGACACAACTGAGCACACACACATATACACACACATATAATCAATTTTACTGCACTATTTCATTACCAATGTGTGTAATATATAGCATCCCACTGATTAAGACAACTCATACAGCATTTCAGTGATCAAGAATCAACTCTGTAAAAAAAAAAATCATTAGCACTTTATGCAAAGGTGAGGAAAGCTTTGAAAAGTATGAGGAAAATACTTGTCTCCAACTTAAATTAGAGGAGCATTACGAGGTCACCTTAATAGAATATGCTTCCTGTCCCATTAATGAAGATGTGTTTGCTGACCATAATTTTCTCAAAATTTAGCATTTTAAAAAATTTTACCTTTTGATGGCTGTTTAATATGACACATTATATGCAGTTTAAAGAAAATGTTTCTAGCAAAGATGGTTAATTAAAGAAAAACTCCAATTGCACACTGATTCTCTTTATAAAATTAGAGATATGTTTAACTCTGGAGGAAATCAATAAATTAATGCCCTTATGCTTTCTATGTTTTCCTACCAAAACGTCAGGATGTATTCATCTTTGTGTACCATCCTGCCCAGCACATTCTTCACATAGTAATTACACAGTAAATACATCCTGATGCACAGGAAACAGCCAGAGCTGCTGGGTAACCGGAGCACTTGGCCAGCCACCTTATGGCTACAGCCCCTTCCCTAATCATATACTTATTCTAATGTTGTACGTTTAGACCTAAAAAATTTTTCTTGGTTCTAGACTTTTCCGCTGCAAATAATGATTTCTTCCATGTAAAAGATTAACCTGACTCTATACTTCTAACACCTAGCGTATGTCTCTTCTCTTTGCTATGGAATTGTAATACTTGATATAGAGGTTAGCATACAGAATTCACAGCCTGAACTATTTCAGCTATAAAAGGCCACATTTTCCAGGTTCTAGTTCCGTAAGTTTCTTCTTTCTCTTCTAAAATAAATCCATTATCTTGAACTCAAGAGTGGGAAAAAGCTAATTTTCACTTTGTGGGGGCAGATCCTGATCAACTAAAGGAAAAGGTCAAAGATCTAGAGACACAGCTCAGAACCTCAGATATGGAAAAGCAGCATTTGAAGGTAAATATTTAATTATATCTAATTATAGTATTATAAATGTTTCATGAAAACAGCTGTTGAAAACTATTTTTATGATCACCATCTCTGAGTTTTAAGTATGTATCCTAAATATTCCTGGAATCACGTTTTATACTTACATTTAAACACTGATATTACGGTTTTTATATTCATCTGACTTTATTAAAAATATTATAGAGAACTACCAAAAAATTTAGACAGAACAAATGGGATTCTTTAAAGAATTAATTATCTTTAATTGTCACAAATATAGCTCATTATTTTAATATTTTCCTAAGTTTTGGGTCACATTGGGAATAGTGTCTTTTTCTTTTTTAAATTCTTTTCAAAAATGGTTCATGTAAAGATATTTGATATGCTTTATCTCTTTAAGACTCGAAACAGAATGAAAGAGCATAAATATGAAAATTAACTAGTGCTCACTGGCTATTCTACCTGGTCATTAAAGCTGGAATTGTTTCTTTACCAGATGCTTAACTTTTAGCCAGGCAGAAGCCATACAGTTTCCCTGATCATAAATATATTTATAACAGGTGACCACTACTCATTAAAAATTAGATGCTTGTAAAGAAAATACAAATGAAGCCTAAACCAAAGAATTGTAACCAAAATAACTTCAGTGTTGTGAATAACCAAGTTTTTTGACTGCCTCACACTGAGAACATCTTAATATTCTTTTGGGGAAAGATTAAATCCCCTCTGATTTAATAGTTGATAAATTATAGTGCCAGACTAGGACATAACTTAGAGAACAATTTGACTTCTGCCTTATATTTGACTATTCAAGTTTCTTTGGCTTTCATGTTTGTAATTCATTCTCTTTAGTTCATACCTAAAGAATGTATTTTTTTCCTCTGTATACCTTTAAAAGATAATATGTTCTTATTAGGAGGAAATAAAAAAGCTGAAAAAAGAACTGGAAAATTTTGATCCATCATTTTTTGAAGAAATTGAAGATCTGAAGTATAACTACAAAGAAGAAGTGAAAAAAAATATTCTTTTAGAAGAGAAGTTAAAAAAACTTTCTGAACAATTTGGAGTTGAATTAACTAGTCCTGTTGCTGCTTCTGAACAGTTTGAAGATGAGGAGGAAAATCCTGTTAATTTCCCCATATACTAAAAGACCATTTCTAACTATAGTTTTATTTAACTATTTACTAACTTTGTAAGTTAAAATTCCATCTGGAAATCAAGCAAGTCTGACCTACATGATTTCCTTCCCAATACCTCATAGCTTTACTTAAATTGGAATTTTTAGTAAATAAAATTATATGAAAATTTCAACATATTAGGAAAGTATATTTTTGAAGACTGTTAGGATAAGTTATGTCTGTCAAATAGGCAATGAGCTATGGTAAATTTTTATACATTTATAATGTTGTAGTAAGTTTTTTAAGCATTTAAAACTGGAGTTTTATATATACTTACATATTTATATATGTTAAGATTCCCAAATTACGTCTATATATATGTTAAGTTGAGCCATATGTTTTGTTAAATGTCTAGCAATTTTAAGTTCAAACTATTTAATTTTTAAAGTAATGGTCCAAAATTGTTGGTTTGTCTTTTAAACTACCCACGTACAATGGACTGAATCCAACCTTTGTACAAGGTGGAGAGCTTATTATTATATTTTTAATTCCAGAGGTTAAAATTCATTTGCTGTTTCTAAATAAAATTTTGAATAGATATTTGCAGCTGGAAAATTGATTTTCTTCAAATGCTAAAAGACATGTTGCTATATTAAGACACTGAACAATAAACTGAAACTGAGATGTTTTTACCTTACAAACATGGCAGAGTATTCAATGTTGAAACAAAACAACAATGAAGCTGGTTTTTAATTGCACTTCCAGTTTATACATTAAGTATTATATCTTTGAGCCTACCAAATTTCTGGTTGTCTATTTTTGAAAAATGATTAAATAAACACTTAGCATCAAAGGCATACTCATATTTGTTCAGATTCATGTTGATAATAACTGGTTTTGAATTCATATAAGTATCTGGGATCGGCCAACATAAACCAAGATGGTGGCGATGGACCTGAAAAAAAAAAAAAAAAGTTAGCTTTAGCCTATATTATCTTTCAGCTCAGTTCAGTTCAGTCGCTCAGTCGTGTCCGACTCATTGCGACCCCATGAATTGCATTGATTGGATCTCCTTGCAGTCCAAGGGACTCTCAAGAGTCTTCTCCAACACCACAGTTCAAAAGCATCAATTCTTCGGCGCTCAGCTTTCTTCACCGTCCAACTCTCACATCCATACATGACCACTGGAAAAACCATAGCCTTGACTAGACGGACTTTTGTTGGCAAGGTAATGTCTCTGCTTTTAAATATGCTATATTATCTTTACTCACTTACAAATCTTTTGAGTGCCTACTATTTCCCAGACACGGAGTTATTTAAGGTTCCACTTCATCTTACCCTCTTTTTTTTTTTTAATAGCTGTTTTCCTCCTGACATAGTACATACTTACTTGCTTACTGTCTATCTTCCCCGTTAGAATGTAAGCTTCATGAAGGCAGAGATGGTGTTTTGTTAACTCTGTACTTTCAGCACCTGGAAACATTCCAGGAGCATAATCAGGTGCTCCATAAAAATGGTAATGAAATAGTCTGTTGCTAAATACAGAACGTAGCCAGTTGAAAAATATGGGTAGAAGTCATTCTAACCAAAGGGTATAACATGTGATAGAATAGTGTTTTTTGCTCTGGTTGCATTTAGTTAAGAACATACACAATGTGTGTATGTTTGAGATGGAAGTGGAGAGTTCTAGAAATTTTAGCAGGTGCCAGATCATGAAAAATCTTAAATGTCACTATGCAGGGGAACAGTATTCTCATTCATTTGTGAAGAAAGGACAGGACAGGGTAAGACTGCAAAATAATGCTTAGGATGGTGATAAAATAATTCAAGCATGAGTCTTGGTTTAAATTAAAATTAACAGCCAATTGGTTGGTGAGAAGTACACAGATACAATAGATGAGAATCTTTCAGAACTGATAATTAGATGTATGAAGTGATGGACAGAGGTGTTAAAAATGATTTCTAAGTTTTTGGCTTCAGTTAATTGTTTGGAGTCTAGGTTGGCCCAAACTGGATTAGTCTGGATTGGTCTGGGTTGGTCCAAAATGGATTAGTTCCAGTTTTGAACATTACAGTGTGAACCTATGTGAAATTAAATAGACAAGTCCAGGACACAGAAAGGGCAAAAAGTGTAAAATAATTCATTCTGTAGATATTAACTGTCACCTTGGCACTCTCTTAACAAATTCTATAATCAAGCAAGTTTGAGAAATGCTTTCACGTGAAGTCATTATAGTAAAGATGATTCAGAGAACACATATGTTCAACATGAATTTCCAAGAAGGAATAAGTAATATGTAGGGTCTTCCAGATGTTTTCATCACTTTAACTCTGAAGCACATCTAGAAGAACCAAAGCCCCACAGAATGCATATTGGAAAACAATGTTATCATATAAAGATGGTGGCACGTGAGATGAAGAAATTATTGCATATCAGAATTACTGCAATTTGTAGAGTATTGCAGTGCCACTTCTACTTTGTTTCAGGAACATAAAATGACATAATCCTACAAATTATTTTCTGCCATTACCTTGATTAAACAGCCATCATTGCAATGCCATACTATTCCTTCAATTTTACCCTCTCTGCAACCATCAAACCAGGACAACAGATCACTGTGCTTCAAGGTAGGTAGATTTCTTATTTGAAATGCTCCATGTGGTATAAGAAGATGTAATGGATGCTTTTTGCTTCCTAACCCTAAAATCATAAAAATTTGCCATTAGCCATACAGAAGTTTCAAGAAGAATTAGAACATTTCTCTCTCCAAGTAAAAAAAAGCCTCTTAAAACACTGAGGAATAAATTTACCAAAAAGTCTGATTACTTGAAGAGAAATATATTACAACTGCCTTCACTCAGAGGTTGGCACTTTATCCCACTAAGTCTAAATTCTACCTTCAAGTGCTCTATACCAGGAGCTAGCAAACTTGAACCTTCAGGCCAAATCCAGCCAAATGTCTATTTTTGTAAATTGTTTCAATGGAACACAGCCAACCTATTCCTTTAAGTACTGTCTATGGTCTTTCAGAGATATGGCTCTAAAACTAAATATTTACTATGTAGCCTTTTACAGAAAAGTCCACCAACCACTGCTCCACACCACTGGCCACAATCATTCAATATTTTCCAAATGGCCATGCTGTATCTGGTAACTTGCATAGTTACTGTCTTAGCTTCTTTTCACCTGCCAATTAATCTGCTTCTGATCTCTATATTGGATTTTGTCATTACAGCTTTAATGACCTTGGGTCTGTCTTCATCTGCCTGTCAACAATACTTCATAGTGCCCTCAGGACTTGTACTCAAATCGTGGTATATATTCTGATGATTGATATGATATTCATTGCTAATTCTTTTATTTATTTTACTCTTAGCTGTTATAATTAAACTAATTACCTCACCATGAATGGATAAAGATATAGGGTACACATACAGAAAATGGAACATTAGGCATAAAGAATGAAATCCTGTCAATTGTAACAACATGTATAAACCTAAAGGATATTATGCTAAGTGAAATAACAGACAAATACTATATGATTTCACTTCAAAAGGGAATCTAAAAAACAAATAACTCAAAGTTTATTAGTCACTTCCGTAGTGTGTATTTCAGTTGAACGTAGGAAGTTTTCTTTATAAATGACTACTGTAACTAAACAAGAAAAAGGCTTTACTCACCATAGGGATTTCCATTAATATTGGTTCCTATAAGCTCCAGTGTTTGTTCTAGAAGATCTGAGAGTGGCACTGCACTAATTTCCAAAAGGCCAGGATCATCTGGATGATGCCTCAGTACCAGGGCGATTTCACACTCATAATTTACTACAGAGGAATGCCAGCAGTACTGTTTGTTGTTTTTCTCCACTGGTACCCAACCTATCATTTAAAGAAACAAGTGGGTTTTTTGTTTTTGCATTGTTTTTCTCTGGATTAAGACTAAGGTGATTTTAATTTTTGCTGCAAATTTTCTGGATGTTCTATCACACACAGGTATCATTCAACATCAGTGGAGATGTTAACAGTTTTACTACTTTGTAAATCATCCTCTCTTTTTCTAATCATAAGGTCTCTTGATTCTGCTGAGGAATTAACCTGTTTGATTATTTACTACAGAGTACCCAGAATTCTTTTAAAAGAAAATTCATATTTTCAATAGAACTGAGCACCATTCTAAGATACAGCACTAAAACTTTTTTCAATTTTCTCTCTACCTCCTTTCCAGTTTCAGGGACAACAGACAGATGCAATTTTTCCACAATCTATTGTATTGTTCTGGTATTTATTGAACAATTTATTGATTCTACATTTACCGAATGCTATTCCCTTCCTAACTCCTGTTGCCAGATTAGGCTTCTTTGTTGTGGAGAATTCCTTACCAGAAAAAAAAAAAAAAATTATGGCATTAACAGTATTATGACCATCACATCTTTGGTATTCATTATTCAACCAAACTACTATAATAACCTCTTTGCTAGTCTACTATCTCCAACTCCCTACCCTACTTTTATCACAGTTCTGTTTCAAGAATTTAAATTTAGTTCTGCTAGATCACTGCTTAATAGTCATCTTTAGGATAAACTTCACAAAGTTCTTCAGATAGAATACAAAGCCCTTTAAGATGTGACCCCATTATACATCTCCAGCCTCTACTTTTATAACCCAGTTATAAACAGTCCAGCCACACTAAGGTGTCATTTAAAATTTCTGAAAGATGCCATGACCTCTCCCCTTTGTGGGAGTTTGCCTAAGCTAACCTCTCTTCCCTTGCGAACTAACTTCCTGCTTCTTGAGCTTCAGGATAAATGTCCACTCTCCTTAGATGACTCTACTAACCACCACAGGTTGAACTAGGAATTCTTCCTCTTTTCCAACTGTACCATGTGTATTATTTCCTTCTAGTTCTTAAATCATACTATTATTGGTAGACTTTTTTCCCTATTATCTACAAGATCATCAAGGATAAGGGTTCTGATCTTCATTTTTATATTACTAAAATCTAAGAATACTTTGCACATTGTTATCTTCAGTCTAAAAAGTAAAGGCTTAATATGATTTAATTGATCATACCATCTATCATGGCAATACTTCAAGGCTATTCCCAAACTCAATGATTTATTAATTTTTACAGACTATAGGTAGTAAACTGTCCATCTGACAAAATATTCTAAAACTGAAAGGACATTCTTGATATGAAACATCTTTGGTATAAATACCATGAACCGCCATATTAAAGTTATATTCTGTAATTTCCAATTGCATGTTATCTTTTGTTCTTTTTATTAGTAAACACAAAATTGTATCTTAGAAGAGATCTAGTAATACCAGGAATGTGTCCATTTTCATCAGGCATCGGATTCCCATTTAATTGTTCTATTTCCTTCGCTGGTATCCAGCACTCTGGAACAGGTTTGAAGTCCTCCTCAACATTCCAAAAAAATTCTAAAAGAATTAAATAATCTTATGTGTGGTGATACTTTAAAAAATATAAAACACTGAACAAATTCAAAGTGGGAACAACTAATGAACCCCATCAAATCAGGTACCATATTAATTAGTCTCCATTCATTACCACCACCACACTTCTCAGGGTTGAAGTCCTGACACTTCAAATGTTCAATTTTGAACCCACCATCTGTAACAGTAGGTTAACAGTCTAATTAAAGCAGCCAATGTTAGTGTGTATAGATTTATGGTGAATTTTTAATGCACTATGACTACAAATATATAAAGATTATATATATGAGTGAATATATAATGATACATGTATATATCTACTTATAGAGGAATTTAATGTAATAATTAAAACTATTAATAACCAAATGTGTCATTCATAGTAGCTTGTATGTTTTAATAAAATTGACAAACTACAATGAAGAGTCACAGAAATGTTAGGAAAATATTTTGAAATATTTTTCAAGAATATTCTTTTACATAAAAAGATAGTTGTAATTTTTTTCTTTCCTCAAAGTGGCTAAACTGTAAAGAAGGATATAATGTATAGAACACCACAGCAAGAAATAAAATAAAAATTTCAACTTAAATCATGAATAGCTTTAATAAAAAAAAAAAAAAAAAGGACCCACTAACCTTTCGAGTTTTGTTTTGAATGTAGAAAATTTTTAAATCTTTTCTCAGCTAATTTGTTAGGTTTCCTATCTAGCCGAGCCCAAAGGTATGGCTGACCTAAAAAATAATAAAGAAAAAAGTTTAAGAGGCAAACAATAAAATTTAGCTTGAAAGACATTTCAGTATAACCTTTTTCAATAAATGTAGGGTCATTTCCTCTTAAGAGAAACAACCCAAAAGACAAAGAGAAATATGCAGGATAACAAACAAATTTGACCCTTTCAATAAGGACATCCCACAGACATAGAAGCTAGCAATCGTGAGAAATTGAAGCTATCTCTTTGCTAAATAGAAACATAACCAGAAATTGTATTCACACCTTCTCTAAAACGTAACTATGTTAAGTTATGCTATGAGGGTTAACCCCCCAAAAATGTGGAGTGAAGCTAAGTTGTTTTACATGACTCTGACCCCTGGGATCAAGGCATGGAACACTGATGAATAGTGATGCTTTGCAGTCAGAGGTCTGAGAAGTTTCAGGGTAGGTACCAGCGTTTTTGAGACTAAGGAGTTGCACTTGGTCTCAGTGAGCCTCCTAGGGGGCTGCTGCTGAGGCTGGTTACTTAGCAGGAAGATGCCTTCAGGACCAGCAAAATATAAAAATCCCCAGCTGAGACTCCATTTCAGAATCCCTGTTTCTGAGGTGTTCCTGCCTACATCAGTGGTGGTCCCTAATTTTAAAAAGTTTGTCTTTCCTAGATTTGTCAGGAAGGTAGGGGAGGCCTCAGGGGAGGACCATAGACGCTTTCACCGGGTCTCATCAGACCCTTCACTGTGACAGCGTCTTTGGTTGTGATGTGCATCCTTTTAATGCCCTTACTGTATCGCCTATCCTGTACCTGTAACTGTGGATTTACAAGCACTGTCACTCTGGGTTCCCTAAGTTTTCTTTAGCGATCCAATTTTGTTTAACTGACACCATTATATTGATAGTAATTACACAATGTGATGCATACTTAAGTTTCTTAATATAAATATGTGCTTGTGTGCTAAGTCACTTTAGTCATGCTCACTCTTTGTAACCCTATGGACTGTAGTCCACCAGGCTCTTCTGTCCATGGGCTTCTTCAGGCAAGAACACTGGAGTGGATTGCCTGGCCCTTCTCCAGGGAAATCTTCCTGACCCAGGGATGGAACCCACTTCTCTTATGTCTCCTACATTGGAAGGAGTGTTCTTTACCACTAGTGCTCCCTGGGAAGCCCACAATATAAATATAAAACCCTAAAAAAAACTTTCGATTTCTTCAAATATATAAATCAGTTATTTGAAAAATTATTGATTACAGTTTGGGTAAGGCATTTTACATTACTTATTAACTATACCAATAAATAATATGAAGAACCAGATTAAAACTACACTGTCATTTCTGTTGAATCAACCTTTTGTTCTTTTTAAAAATAAACATTAAAAAAAATGCATTGCACACCCATTAAGATGGCTACTATCAAAAAAACAGAAAATGACAAGTGTTGGTGAGGATATGGAAAAGCTGGAACTCTTCTGTACTCCTGGTAGGAATATAAATAGCACACTCGCTACAGAATACAGTATGATAATTCCTCAAAAAAAATAAAAAAGAATTACTATATGATCCAGCAATTCCACTTTTGGATATATACCCTAAAGACTGAAAGGAGGGATTCTAAGAGAGATTTGTATGCCATGTTCATAGCATGGTTGTTCATAACAGCTAATAGGTGGAAGCATCCCAAGAACACACTGATGGATAAACGGTATACACACACAGTTATGTGGTATACACAAATGTGTGGTCTTCATCCTTTTATAAAGGAAGGCAACTGTGACATGCACTACAACACAAATGAATCTTAGGGACAATATGCTAAGTGAAATAAGCCAGTCACAGAATGACAAATACTGTAAGACTCCACTTACATGAGTTACCTAGAAACAAAGTGGTATGTGAGACAAGCTGGGAGGCCGAGGTATTTAAAAGATACAAAGTTCCAGTTTTGCAAGACGAAAAGAGTTCTGGAGACGGATGGTGTTGACAGCAGCACAACAATGAGAACTGTACACACCACACTGAACTGTACACTTAAAAATGGCTAACATTGTAAATTTTATGTGTATTTTATCACAACAAAATGAAAAAAGATGCACTTCAGAAGAGATTTCCTATTATGAAGAATGTATCCGATATGCATTTAACTTTTATTTCTCTTGCTGGAATTGAGAAGTAATTTCAATATTCAGGAAGAAAAAAAACAACACAAAGATTATTTCTCTCTTTTCAATGCATTTTTTTCCATAACATGGTTGACAATTTTGATTTGAATTTCTACCTCTTTTAAAGTACATTAAAATGAAACAAATTAGAGACACTGACAATAGTAATAAAACAACTAAATTAGCACTGGGATCAGCAGAAATAAGAACAAGCTTCAGGGTCACATAAACCTAGGTCCTATTACCAGTTGAGCCTTCATTAATTAAATGGTCTCGAACAAATTATTTATGTTCTCTGAGCTTTGGTTTCTGTTTCAGTGAAATGGGAGAGGCTTATTGTGCCGATAGATAAAGATAACACATAAAGCATTTATCATACTGTCTGGCCCTTAATCAGTATTAAGTATATATTAAGTTATCTTCCTTTCTTCCCCTAAGAGAAAGATACAATGTTATAGTAAGTATAATGTATCAATTGTGACTATTATTTTCCCATTATACTTAGGTTTCCAAGGGTTTATGAAGAGCACTTTAGATATATACAGTTTAAGTGATTAAGAAAAATAAATAATATTTGTAGTACAGTTTTATTTTACCTTTGTAGTTAGTAACATAACAACATGTTCCATCCACTTTTTCTGTTGGAATTGCATTGTATATATCTGCATCTAATGCCTTGTGACTTACAGTTTCAGTTGCCAAAACTTTAAATGGCTTAAAAGAGAAAGAGAAAACTGGTTTAAGATAAACAGCCTCTATGCCTTCCACATGCTCTCACCTGGAAGTTTTTAATTTCCCTATTTCCAAGGTATGATTACCAGTTTATCCTTCAAAATATTTCTCCTGTAAAGTTCTTACAAATCATCTCCTCCTCTTCTATGCTATCACAGCAATACATGTTTGTCCACCAAGATATGTTAAGTACAGTTGACTCGACCAACACGGGTTTGAACTGCATGGGACCACTTACACGCAAATTTTTTTCCAATAGTAAATACTGCAGTACTACACACAGTTGGTTGAATTCTGGATGCAGAAGCCTTGCTACGGAGGAAACTTGAATATGAGGGCCAACCACAAGTTACACTCGAATTTTAGGGGATCGGACCCCAGATCCTTGCATCGTTCATAGGCCAACTACATTCACATGTTTCTTTATCATGAGCTTGAAACCAAGAATCATATCCTATGCAGAGCTGTATGACTAGCTCAGGTGTTAACGTGTGTTCATTTACTTGATAATCATTTCCTAAAAGCCTCCTACGGGTTAAGCACTGTCCTCAGCACTAGGCTTGAGGTCAAAGGCACCTGCCTTCGGTGGAACATTGATTTTAAGGAAGGACACAACAGTCATAAAATGCATAATATAATGTTGAGTATGTTAAGTGCTAAGGAGAAAAACAGGCACCCTTTCAGCTTTATCAGTAGTAAACTGCGTTTTTAATTTATCATTTGTTTACTGTCAGGAAGCCAAAAGAGCATCAAGAATGGAGGGAAAAAAAGTTCCAACCAACTTCGTGATTTATTTTCACTTCTGAGAAAGACTATGCCACCGTTTTACACTCGTTATAGTCTGTGACACTTTTATCTGAAGGAAGACCTGTACCCTACGGCGCCGAGCGAATCCTGCAGAGACCCCCGGGCTGCAGGGCGGCTCTACCGCGCCTGGAAGCGCTCGTGGGTTCAAATGCAGCCCGCGCCGCGGGCAGATCCCCACCCGCGGCCACCCCGCGGGCCCCGCGCGCCTCGGTACCTGATGCTCCCTTTTGGTGGAAGGCTCCTCTTTCACCTCCGTCACAAACACACACGGCATTTTCCGCTGCACCGATCCCAAGCGCCTCATGGTGGGTCCTCAAGCAGCGCTAGTGGAGAGGGCCCTTCCGAAACAGCTCCTGGCGGGTCCTGAGTTGTGGTGCGGAAGCTGAGGTACCTTCGTGTGCCCAAGCCGAGGTACCTTCGTGTGCCCTCTCGAGAGCGTCCCTCAGGGTTCTGATGACCGTGAAAATACAGAGATCCGTTTCTGGTGTGTGTGTATTAGTAGCTGATGATATTTTTGAAAATTAAATGTTATCAAGCGATAAGTAATGAATCATTTCATGTGGCTATTTAACATCATTTTGATGAAACCGATTTGCGTGTTCCCTGTAATATGTTCCTGGGGAAAGCACTGTAGAAGCTTGGAAATATCCGGAGACATCTCAAAACGAAATGAAGAGTAATTTCCCAGGAAAAATGTTAGAAAACGCTACAATTAAAATACCTGGGGCCAAAAAAAAAAAAGAAAGAAAGAAAAAAAGTAAGTACTTTTAAGTACTGGGGCTGGTAGTCAGTCCTTGCTGGCTCTCCAGACTTCTGAGAATCAAAGGGGCTGGCTGCTCCTTGTCCGAGTCGGAGTCCAGACTGTAAGTGTGAACTGGTCCAGTGGCTCCCCCTTGTGTTGGACTACTTCGTTTCTGCTGAAGGCTTTACTCCAGGCACTGATGAAATCAAAGCATTAGAAACAGAGTGCTAAAATTAAAAAAAAAAAAAATGTGGTATTTTTTAATTGAATTTTTGAAATAGCTTCAAAAAAAAGAAAGAAAATTACCGTTGGGATTACGCTTCATTGTAAGGCATCAGTTCAGTCCAGTCGCTCAGTTGAATCCGACTCTGCGACCCCATGGACTACAGCACGCCAGGCCTCCCTGTCCATCACCAACTCCCTGAGTTTACTCAAACTCACTGTAAGGCATAATATGGTCGAAATTGGTTCCGGTGGTTTTTTCCAGAGTGAGTGCAAAGTTTAGCATTAGACCAGTTCCAAACCACAGGAATGCCAACAACCAGATTTCAGTCTCAAGTTTTTCATAGGAATCTCACTTACCTTAAGTATGAGCTCCATCAGAATCCGAATGGCTTGAGTACTTGTCAGCAATCAACTGCAGAGCTGAAAACAGCTCTGACTTACTCCTCAAAAGAATTTCGGAGGGTAAGTAATAACAATCAATGACTGAAAAAATAAATAATTTTTTAGTAATCGTAGCCTTTCTCACTGAAGCAAGTAGCCCAGAATGGGGACTTTTGATTACTGCCATCTTTTAGGTGCTTTGACAAAGCCCGAGTCTCATTTCTATAATTGTCCTATCTGCAAGTATCAAAGTGCCCACCATTTTCCTGATTTAGCCCTCAGAAAATTAAACAACTATATTTCACTTGGAGGTATCTATGTATAAGGGAATTCCCAAAGAATAAAATATCCCTCAAAAAAAGTCACTGTTGTTTGATTGCTTGTTTCATGGGACTCAAGGAGACAACAATGAGATAACTCTTAAAACTTGCAACTGTCACTTCCCAAACTGCCACAGAACCTTTTAGGTCCAAGCTTCTATCGCTTCTGAAGATCATCTTCCAAAATATTCCACTTGCTGTTTGAAAGTAGCAGCAAAGCTAACCCATGTTTTAAGAAGCACTCTGTTTCTAATGCTTTGATTTCATCAGTGCCTGGAGTAAAGCCTTCAGCAGAAACGAAGTAGTCCAACACAAGGGGGAGCCACTGGACCAGTTCGCACTTACAGTCTGGACTCCGACTCGGACAAGGAGCAGCCAGCCCCTTTGATTCTCAGAAGTCTGGAGAGCCAGCAAGGACTGACTACCAGCCCCAGTACTTAAAATGGTGTTACAGGATTCCACAATCTGGAAGAGAGACGTTTTACTTTAATGTGTTAGTGTTCTGACATGAACCAAAAATGAAATAATCAGTGCAGAGTATATACCTTGACCAACACACTCAAAAAACAAAATTTTCAGGCCTACCCTGTGTTGTGCTGGGAAATTTCTCATAACTCTTCTTTACTCATTACAGAGAGAAAAGTCATCCTTGGTACCTGATGCTCCCTTTTGGGGGAAGGCGCAATTAGTTTTATTTTCAGGTCATAGCTTTCCCTGAAAAACTAGAAGGAATTTCACAACAGGAAAGAAGTGAAGAGAATAAGGAAAATGTGGGGGAGAGGGTAGAAAGAAAGGAAAGGAAAAGAGAGTTGGAAAAAAAGAAGATGAAATTAGGGTTCCAGGCATGCTAAAGACTACTAAAATGCACAGATCTATTTACAATGACAAAAAAAAAAAAAAAAATCCCTTGTGGGTTTGATGTGTTTTTGCTATTTCCAATGGGACACAGTTGTTCAAAACTAACTTCAAGAGGTAAAAGCATTTTTTCAGCCTTCCTGCTATGTAAAACATGGATTCTCACAATGGCTTTAATCATGATGTTAATGTAATCATGCAATAATGGTGTTTGGTAACAGTATTTGATAGTAGTGCAATGCAGCTAGCTGTAAGTTCATATGTGGAGAGGAAGTTTATCTGGTGGCAAAGACCACTTACAGCTGTTTCTTAGGGGTGTTTCTCCCAGTAAGCTATGTGCTTGAGATGAGTGCATTGTTATTCTAGAATTAGAAGGTAGGGCAAAACAAAAGTTAAGATATTAGATTTTTCTATGTATCATTGCTAATATTTTCAAGGATTTAAGTCAAGTCTTTACTTTCTACTTCATTTACTTTCAATGCTGCGTGGCTCTTTTTGATTTTTACTTTTGACTTTGTTATTTTCCCTTATTTGCAATTATAATTCTTTTCTAAATTTTAGCATACTTTCTAGATTTTTATTCTAAAGCAGTGTACTCAAGTTCATACCAACTTAGTCTGTTTCACTTAACCAAAGTGAATATGTTTTGATCTTGTAAATTTCCAATTAAAAGTACAAAGGCATTTAAAAATACATGTTGATCAATTGTAATTTCTCATCTCTATGGCATCTCTTAAATTACCTACTATGAATATTTTTATTAATTTCTTCTAGGTTCTAGTTTTTAGTATAGATACTAAGATGAAGAAAGACCTCAGTAACTGCTGACTGAAATGTCTCATTCTGGGAATCGGAGCAGTTCACTTTGCTTTCAACAAATTCTTATAATTTGCAAGCATCTGGAAACTTACTGCTATAGGAAGAAGCTATTTCCCTTTTAATGATGGATGAAGAATGAATGGACTATAGCTACAAGATGAATAAGTAGTCCAACTTATTTTCAGGTACTATTAAATATCCCAATCTGAATGATTTTTTTCCCAAATCAGTGGATAGTGGTGAGTACATAATTTTGTTTTTATCTTGAAATATAGATAGCATATTTACTTATATATAAAGTTTAGTTTTATTTTCAAATCATACATAGAAATGAGTCTAGAAAATGATTAACTTGTAAAATATTTAATACTTCTTAATTATGAAAGTATGAGCTAGTTTATATTCCATATTTAATCAGAACATTGAAGGATAAAATATAGTATTTTATTGGTATTAGCTTTTTCCAGTCACTAAATTCAGTAACAGAAATACTGTACAGTATTCACTAAGATAAACTAGTCTACAGTTAGATGTGAGGTCATTTATGATGAGCAAATAATGAATTAGGTAACAATGAGGAAAATTCTGGAAGTTTGAGTTTGTGTGCTTACTAGCAACCACTTTCAACATTTCTGCAAAGCTAGAGAAGGTATCTTCTAATTTAAATTTCTTTAAGAATTATCTATTGTGTAATATACTGTCAACAGGAGGTCAGTTTTAAAGGAATACTACTGATAGCCTGAAAGACTGTGGAAAAGAAATTCTTTTTCCCCTTACACACTGATAGTTCTTATATTTGCATTCTTGCAATTCTTATATTAAAAAACATTGGATTAGCAGCAAGAGAGTTGAAAATGGCAGAAGTTGGGAATGACTGCTATTTCTTTTTTAATTCCACATGCATAAAGGTAAATATTGTACAACTTATGGTACATATTCCATATGCTTAAGCTTTTTAGTAGAATGAAGGAAAATATGGCAACAGTTTATTTGCATTGCTGAGTCAAAATTTACTATTTTCCCACAAAATATTGTACATACTTAAAATATGAAGTAAAACCTTATCATGTATTTTTGATATGTTGAGTTTCTCTGAGGAAATCTGGTAATATTTAAAATTATCTGAAACTATACTTCTATATGCCAGTTACATGCCTGTGGCTTTTTAATCCTCATGTGGCACTTTTGTCTCTATTATGGCTCCTTGAAACGTCAAATTACTAATATTGAAGCATATGACATTTCAGTTAATGTGATTCCAGTCATATAAATTCAAATAGTTAAATTCAGGTTCACTATCAAACTCAGTTTAATAAATCTAATTAATTCCCTACTTGGGAATTTATTAATGAAATTACTGAATTTTCCTCTGTCAAAGTAATAGTAAATAATTAATATCATGGGAAAAGGCAAAAAATAATACAAATTGGCCAAAAAGAATTCAAGTTTAAAAAGTTAAAATGGGAAAAAATGTCTAAGTGATTTGGATTAGTGGCTCTCAATGAAGCCAAATAAATTTAGAAATTCAATGTTTGGAGCTTGATGTTCAGGTCAGAATGAATCCAGTAAAAGACATGCTGTGTCGGTTTGAAGCATTTCATCTCTGCTAGGACAACTGAGTAAAGTTAGCCTCTTAGACTGTAAGAATCAGGTCCACCTCTATTACCTGTTACTTTAAGATTAAACCCTGGGATAATGATAAATAATAGAATTTATGTTCCATGTGGGAAGAGAGTTTTGTCTGTTTCACTGCTATATCCTCAAATTCTAAGTTATCAATAAATAATTAAATGAAAAAAATAAAAATAATAATAGCAATCACATTACTTTATCTCCCATAATTGTTACAACAATCTGTGAGAAGGGCATTTTATTCCCTTTTTACAATGAGGAAACTGAGGTACAGAGAGTGAGTAATGGATTGATTTTGTGATTATGGGCAAAATAGAGTCAGGCATTCAAATGCTGGTTTATCTGGTTTCTGCCTGCTATCCAGGACTATGAGATCGACATATCCAGCTTAAAAGGGAGAGAGAGTGAAGGCAGACAGTAAGAAGGTGGAAAAAAAAATAAGGAACAACCCTGAAACCTGTCAAAAAAGGGATGAGCTTAATAGGATATGTTTGCTTTCATTTTGTCACCCACCCTCTGCTGGAAAAGACAATGACCTGCAATTTTCCCAGCTGTTGATCTATGTGTAAAAGATATAAGATAAGATAAAAAATAGCAGCTCATTCAAATAATCCACATCTGCTTTTGTTGCGATATAATGATGTAAATGTATAACTATATATGTGTGTATAACTTAGCACAATGTGCTATTTATAATTCCACAATAAAATAAAGTTTAAACTCCATTCAGTTTAGTTCAGTTTAGTCGCTCAGTCATAACTGACTCTTTGCAACTCCATGAACCGCAGCACGCCAGGCCTCCCTGTCCATCACCAACTACCGGAGTTAACCCAAACTCATGTCCATCGAGTCGGTGATGCCATCCAACCATCTCATCCTCTGTCATCCCCTTCTTCTCTTGCCCTCAATCTTTCCCAGCATCAGGGTCTTTCCCAATGAGTCAGTTCTCCGCATCACGTGGCCAAAGTATTGGAGTTTCAGCTTCAACATCAGTCCTTCCAATGAACACTCAGGACTGATCTCCTTTAGGATGGACTGGTTGGATCTTCTTGCTGTCCAAGGGACTCTCAAGAGTCTTCTCCAACACCACAGTTCAAAAGCATCAATTCTTTGGCGCTCAGCTTTCTTTATAGTCCAAATCTCACATCCATCCATGACCACTGGAAAAACCATAGCCTTGACAAGACAGACCTTTGTTGGCAAAGTAATGTCTCTGCCTTTTAATATGCTGTCTAGGTTGGTCATAACTGTCCTTCCAAAGAGTAAGCGTCTTTTAATTTCATGGCTGCGATCACCATCTGCAGTGATTTTGGAGCCCAGAAAAATAAAGTCAGCCACTGGTTCCACTGTTTCCTCATCTATTTGCCATGAAGTGATGGGCCCAGATGCCATGATCTTAGTTTTCTGAATGTTGAGTGTAAGCCTCTTTCAACACTCTCCTCTTTCACTTTCATCAAGAGGCTCTTTAGTTCTTCTTCACTTTCTGCCATAGGGGTGGTATCATCTGCATATCTGAGATTGTTGATATTTCTCCTGGCAATCTTGATTCCAGTTTGTGCTTCTTCCAGCCCAGCATTTCTCATGATGTACTGTGCATATAAGTTAAATAAGCAAGGTGACAATATACAGCCTTGACGTACTCCTTTACCTACTTGGAACCAGTCTGTTGTTTCATGTTCAGTTCTAACTCTTGCTTCCTGACCTGCATACAGGTTTCTCAAGAGACAGGTAAGGTGGTCTGGTATCCCCATCTCTTTCAGAATTTTCCACAGTTTCTTGTGATCCACACAGTCAAAGGCTTTGGCATAGTCAATAAAGCAGAAATAGATGTTTTTCTGGAACTCGCTTGCTTTTTCGATGATCCAGCGGATATTGGCAATTTGATCTCTGGTTCCTCTGCCTTTTCTAAAACCAGCTTGAACATCTGGAAGTTCACAGTTCACGTATTGCACTTTCCCTGTATAAACACACTTAACAGTATGTCCCTAATCTGAGTAAGAAAACAATTATCTAATAAAAGTTATGATTAATAGAGATCATCTCCACAATTAGAATACGGATGATGATTCTTAAAAATAATTCTGGCTTTCATAAGGAAAATTAGATTCCTCTGTCATTAGACTGTGATCAAGAGTGTCACTGACCTTTTATATATTTATCCTTAGCCATATGGATTAACTCTTAACAGGAAGGAGAGTTTTATCAATGACTTATGGAATATACTACTTAATCATTAGATTATTTTATCAGTCTCACTAAAATTAGACTACTTTGCTAAAATGTAGACTTGATGGTCTTATATTTGTGGTGTTTTTTTAATTTTAACGTGATCTCTTACTTTATTTAGTTGGTTAGTGATCTGTTGTTAAACGCTGACACTCATATATTGAGTTCTTTACACTGTTTACTCTTTTCTTTTAGGGTTCCCGGTGCCGATTCCGACACTGTGAAGAGGCCCTTGGCAGTGACATAGTGTGCTCATTATGGAGAGAGGGAAAATGTTTAGATCCACTTTGCAGATTTAGACACATGGAAATGCAGGTAGAATTATTCAACATTATCATGTTTGTTAAAAGCATCTCCCTCTGATAATACTGAACTCTGTACTCTTACAACACAATAGAAAAGAAATTATTCTTTCCTCCAAAGACTGAATTTTAGGCATTTTACACTTTGCTCAAGTTAAATTCTTTAAAAAATGGGCAAATGTGTTTGAGGAGTACCCACTGAAGTGAAGTGAAAGTCACTCAGTTGTGTCCGACTCTTTGTGATCCCACAGACTATAGAGTTGATGAGATTCTCTAGGCCAGAATACTGGAGTGGGTAGTTTTTCCCTTCTCCAGGGGATCTTCCCAGCCCAGGGATTGAACCCAGGTCTCCCGCATTGCGGGTAGATTCTTCACCAGCTGAGCCGCAAGGGAAGCCCAGAGTACCCATTGCATCTTTTAGATAACAGAGCTTAGAAACGAAGCCTAGAAACATACAATCCTAAAACAGCAATTATAGTCGTTTTTGTCATGTTGTGTTGTAGCACATTGTATTTATTGTGATTATGACATCTCATTACATTTGCCTCACCTCCTTTATCTAGCAAAACTGCAGTATTTCATGCTTCTGGGAAACTCAGCCTCTTGGTTGTGTGAAGATCAGTTGTATCTTTTATCACAGCAAACCTCGAAATATCAATGGATTATTTTTGCCACCAAGTAGCAGTGAGTATATTTTTCGAATAACATGGTTATACCATATTATAATCCGACTTTGGAATATCAGCATAGAATGGCACATTAAATAAAGTATGGCAAGGTGAGTAAACAATGTAATAGCCAGTGGATGATTTAGGATGGTTATATCAAGAATTATGAGAATGAGCCATCAAATAGCTAACCAAATGGAATGAACATAGTTAGTTAAATTTTCTCTGACTGTGTTTCTAAAGTGGATTTTATTCATGTGAAAAGTGAGATGACTACTGCCCTCACTGGATAGAGGGGAGCTGTCTCAGCAACTCATCACATGACTGGAGCAAAGCTAGGAGGTTCTGGCCTCACCATTGCTCCCTTAAATGTGCGGAAACCTCTCATACATAGGGAGAGCAAGGGCATGCTCTGGTTTGCACGCTTCTGCTTCTAGAAGAGCAGCTAGATGTGTGGTTCTTCCTAACACTTCATTTGTGGGGAAGATGCAATCCCATTGTTGCTAAATAAATGGCACCCTTCAAACCAACTAAATTTACTGAGACTCTACTTTGTGGTGAACCTTAAACTAAGTTATGGGAAAGGGGTATAGAAGACACCATGCCCTATAACAGTAAATGGCAAGAACTTTGAAAAGTTGGGAGAGTCAGGTTTCTCTGATGCTATAGCCACTTCACTCTCATGCTATGGCCACCATATTTCTTATAATGGAATTATTCTAGAAATGACTTTATAGAATATCAGTCCTTTGTATTTGAAAATTTGGCTTCAGATAATCCTTGGCAAATGAATAATTAAAAACCATGTCTCTTTGTTATAGTCTTCTGGAAAATGCTGCTCTCAGAGCATTTATCATACATGTAATACCTGGATCAATGTTTTTCTTCACTAGACTATAAACATGACAAGGATGGGGCTTATAGCTAGTTTCCCTACCAATGCTTAGCACAATGTCAGGAGCCCAGATGCTCAGTAAAATTGGATGTTTGGATAGATGGATAAGAGTTATGGATAGAAGGTAGGAGGAGAAGGGGATGACAGAGGATGAGATGGTAGGATGGTATCAATGACTCAATGAACATGAGCTTGAGAAAGCTCCAGGAGCTGGTGATGGACAGGGAAGCCTGGTGTGCTGCAGTCTATGGGGTCGCAAAGAGTTGGACATGACTGAGTGACTAAACTGAACTGATAGATGTATAGATGACTACTGATGGTAACCTACTGGGGTGAAAGTTATTACACCTACTAAGTGGTTAACTTGGTCCCATTGTTTAACATCTAGTGTGATTTTATTTCATTAAAACATTGTATTAAATTCTCTGTATATAGTGTACTAGCCTACTTCCTAATGCTGCTGCTAAGTCACTTCAGTCCTGTCTGACTCTGTGTGACCCCATAGACAGCAGCCCACCAGGCTTCCCCGTCCCTGAGATTCTCCAGGCAAGAACACTGAAGTGGATTGCCATTTCCTTCTCCAATGCATGAAAGTGAAAAGTGAAAGTGAAGTCGCTCAGTCGTGTCCGACTCTTCGCAACCCCATGGACTCCAGCCCACCAGGCTCCTCCGTCCATGGGATTTTCCAGGCAAGAGTACTGGAATGGGGTGCCATTGCCTTCTCCACTTCCTAATGGTCTATGGGTAAAATTGCTATCTTCCAAACTGATTAATAGAGGAAAGACTGCATCTCTGAGGGCAAAGGAAAGGTAGAATGTCTGTGTAACAAATAGTGGGCTCCCCACTGTAAGACCTGTCCTCAGCTAAGTTCTCTAGGGATACATTTCATTATTCTCATATATTAGGCATAGAATCTGGGGGTCAAAAATAGATTCTGGCTTTTCTGGAAGTCTCAACTTCTTCACCACATGTCAAAACTGCTCCTGACTCTTGGAATAAGCTTTCCCCTCTCTTGATAGTGTCAAACCAGATCCATGCACTGGTTTTGGAAGGACAAAATCCTTCTCCTAGCCATTCTATTTCCATCATGAGAGGAGATAAGCTCTGCTTTCTCTTTGCCACTTCCCTATCATTTTCTCAGATATATTTCTTCACTACATCTATTGTTTGTCTGACTCCTCCCTATAGAATGAAAATTCTATAAGAATAGGAATCTTTGTTTACTGATAAATCCCAACCACCAAACATAGAAACATAGTATTACCTTTCACTTAGTGCCCAGTTCTATTCCAGGAAGTCCTGAAAAGCATTTATTCAGGTTAAGTAGGTAACTATTTTTTCTCTGCCCAGGCACATTTCTGTGCTTTAGGAAAGAGGATTCAATTCCCAGACTGTAGAAAACTACTACCCTGGAGAAGGAAATGGCAGTCTTCTTGCCTGGAGAATCCCATGGACAGACACCTGGCAGGCCACAGTCCAGGGGGTTGCAAGAGTCAGACACGACTTAGTGACTAAACCACCACCACCACAGAAAACTACTAAGCTCATTTGAATTATGTATTGAACTACTGCATCATCTATTCATTCTAAGAATATTTCAATACCTCAGAAGTTATAATGTGATCCTTTGTAGACCTAATATTTCCTAAAATATTTCCAGGAACATCTACCTACCAAGGTTCACATTAACCAAAACCAGGAAAATAAATCATCTCACCTTAGAGAAAAATTAAATTACAAAGTTATAACTTTATTAAAATCTACCTTCATGTTTCAGTGGGTGCATGTGATTGACAAATTCAGTGTAGGATTATGTCAAGGTTTTTTTTGTAGCAAAATATAACTATTGTTTCATACATGGCATTGTGTAATTCATGTGTAAGTTTCCATCTAGTTAAAATAAGATAAAATCTAGGTATTTAAATGCGTAAACTGTGAAAATTTCTAAGGCTTCTGATCAAGGAATTGAGACCCATCATGTGGTCCATATTAAGTAGGTGAGTTGCAGCCGCAGCAATGCTATCTAAGTTACCAGCTGTGCTCTTACAGAATGAGGTGTTTGCCTAAAGCAATTTCCCATTAGTTAATTTGCCATTGTCTGTTATCTTTAAGGACTCAGTTCAATTATCAGGAGGCTGACATTTTTTTGTCTGGACATGTAAAACTGCCAGTTAGTCTTTTTGCAATTTAAACTTTAATCTGCTAACAAATTAAAAAAAGGTTTTGGACTCTTTTGAAAAAGATTTCATTTAAATGTTGCTAAACCAGACATTTTCAAAGGAGGCCTAATCCCTCTGGTTATCATCTCTAAGTTTAGAAGCAAATAGCTATTAAAACCAAATGATAGTGCTAATAAAAACATAGCTCAGTTACTACTTGCTCTAATTGTAAGAATTTGCTAGACATTTCTGAGTACATTTCATATTTTCTTTGTGAGCTTGGTGGGTTCTTGTTCTTTCTCTCATGGTATGCAGTAGAGGTTAGTGTACCCAAACAAAGTGTTCCTCTTAAGAAACTCCTTAAATTTTGCTAAGGGACAATTTATTCAAAATAAAGTAGCTCAAACATTGGAGCAAATGTTCATCTCCTTGGTTATTTGCCATGTTATTCTAAAATGAATACCTAAATGGATAATTTGATTTTTATTTATTCTGAGTCACTGTCTTGGAGATGCCTTGGACAACTGACTATTTGACCACATTAAATGAATCTTGGCTCAGCTCACTTTACAAGGTCTTGCCTAAATGAATATGTGTACATGACCTTTTCATTATGTCTTAAAAAACCATTGTGTAATGTTTTTTAAATAATTTAACAAACACCTTGACTTGAATATTTGAGTCAGTAAAACACAGACTAGTTTTGTGTGTGTATGTGTGTGTGTGGATAAGACACAGAGTAAGACAACTGTTAATAGTTATAAGAGGGAAAACTGTTCAAATCAGTTCTTTCTTCCTTGGGGAAAGGGGTGAGGGGTTGAGCAAGGGTCTTAAACCAAATGATGGTGACCCCTGTAACAATTTGAGTTTGGATGGGAGACTCCTCATCCTGACTGGACACTGTCTGCTTTCATCTATGAGCACGGTACTTCTGGAAGTAAGGGTAGGTACTCCCTTGGCGGCTCAGCTGGTAAAGAACCCATCTGCCAGTGCAGGAGATGCAGGAGACTGGATTTGATCCCTGGGTCGGGAAGATCTCCTGTAGAAGGAAATGGCAACCCACTCCAGTATTCTTGCCTGGAAAATTCCATGGACAGAGGAGCCTAGTGGGCTACAGTCCATGGGGTCACAAAGAGTCAGACGTGACTGAGCACACACATGCTTCACACTCAAGTATTAGTTCCCAGGCCTAACATTTGTTAGTCGTGTCTGAGATGTCCACAGACTTTCTCTTTAAGACTTTATAAACTAAAAGTTTAATTGATTTTTTTAAAAAAATGAAGTAGGATTATGAGAAATGAGAAAAATCTCATATCCACAGTTTTCAAATAATATAAGAGTTTTCTGTGTGACACCAGTATTCTGAGTATTCTACATGCCTAATTTTATTTAATCATCACAAAAATCTGAAAAATAGTATTCTTATTGTACAGATGAGGAAAATGAAGCCCAGACAGGTTAAATATCTTAGGTGACATAATATATCTCATAACTAGAAGTACCTGACTTCAAACACAATTCTGACTCTAAAACTGCCTAACAACCCCAGACTTGACATTTCAAGTATAACCAGTCCTTTTGGTCATTTGAATGGATCCACCCACGAGACCACCTAATCTGGCTTCCTCCTTCTGAGGGGCTAATTCTGTTCCACCCTGCCCCACAGCCTTCCTTTCAAAGCTATTAAGATCATTTACATATAATAAAAGATGCCCTTTCCCCTTTAATTTACAGTAAAGAGTAGAACACTTCTAACATTTCTGATTTATGTGTATTTCCATTAAATAAGTTTTCTTCTTTCTTTCTCTTTTTCTGTTTACTTCTGGCCACACATAGGTGGGGCTTGTTCCCTTTAACCATCTGAATCCAGGAGGACCAGGTACCCCGAGTCTAGTTTCTCAACTCTGGCTCCCCTTTAGAATTATCTGGGGAGCTTGAAACAACAGCAGTAACTAAAAAAAAAAAAAACAACCCACCACACCATTCCTGTCACCACCTAAGCCAGCAGTTAAATTCATGAGCGTTAGAACTGAGCCTTCAGTGCACTTTTCTAGCTCCAGCTTTTCGTTTCAAAAATGCTCAACCTACAAAATTGTTGCAGAATAGTTCAATGAACACCCAACCATGTACTCTTCACCAGGATTCACCAATTTATCCATTTATTTTCCCTTTTCCCTCTATTGTACTTACATATACACAAAAAATGTACAAACATATATTTCTGTCCTTGTTTTTGAACTGTGAGGCGAGTGTATGCCCCTCTGTTCTGTCTCATCACAACAAAGATTTGGAGTGATGGAACCATTTGAATGTTAGTTGCAAATATCATGACACTTTATCCCTAAATGCATTGACATAGATCTCCTATGTTTAACAACACTCTCAGATATAACCATGGGCTTCTGAAGTGGCACTAGTCTCACCTACTAACATAGGTTCGATCCCTGGGTTGGAAAGATCCCCTGGAGTAGGAAATAGCAACCTGCTCCATCATTTTTGCTGGAAAATCCCATGGACAGAGGAGTCTGATGGGTGATAGTCCACAGAGCCACAAAAAGTTGGATGCAACTGAGCACACATATATATACCTAACCACACTACACACAACCATCACATACAGAAAATTTATTTACATATCCCACTATTATTGAAAAATAATTTAGTATTTATCATTTATTTAGGTTATTTTTAGCCTTTGGTAAGTACAGACATTGCTCTTGTGAACTTTAAATCAAAATAGACCACAAAGACCTAAATATGAGCTAAAATTATAAAATTCTTATAAGAAACTGTAGACTACTCAAACAATTCTTAGTTATGACACTGAAAGAAAAAACAAGCAGTAAAAAAAATTAATTGGATTTCATCAAATTAGAAACTTTTGTGTTTCAAAGAATATCATCAAGAAAGTAGAAATACAACCCACAGAATGAGAGAAAATATTTAGAAATCTTTTATATAAGCATTTTATATCCAGAATATATGAAGAACTCTTGCAGCTCAGTAATATAAAGACAATTCCATTACAAAATGGGGAAAGAATCTGAATATACATTTCTCAAAGATAGAAAAATGGCTAAAAGATATATACATCTGAATGCAGAGTTCCAAAGAATAGCAAGGAGAGATAAGAAACCTTCCTCAGTGATCAATGCAAAGAAATAAAGAAAAACAATAGACTTGGAAAAACTAGAGATCTCTTCAAGAAAATTAGATACACCAAGGGAACATTTCATGCAAAGATAAGCACACAATAAAGGACAGAAATGGTATGGACTTAACAGAAGCAGAAGATATTAAGAAGAGGTGGTAAAAATACATGGAAGAACTATATGAAAAAGATCTTAAACCTAGATAACCACGGTGGTGTGATCACTCACTGAGAGCCAGACATCCTGGA
Source organism: Okapia johnstoni (assembly GCA_024291935.2). NCBI lineage: Eukaryota > Metazoa > Chordata > Mammalia > Artiodactyla > Giraffidae > Okapia > Okapia johnstoni. The sequence goes on along the minus strand of CM044307.1, from coordinate 108,218,563 downwards.
ATGCGAAGTCAAGTGGCCTTAGGAAGCATCACTACAAATAAAGCTAGTGGAGGTGGTTGAATTCCAGTTGAGCTGTTTCAAATTCTAAAAGATGATTCTGTTAAAGTGCTGCACTCAATATGCCAGCAAATTTGGAAAACTCAGCAGTGGCCACAGGACTGGAAAAAGTCAGTTTTCATTCCAATCACAAAGAAAGGCAATGCCAAAGAATGTTCATACTACTACACAATTGCACTCATCTCACATGCTAGCAAAGTAATGTTCAAAATTTCCAAGCCAGGCTTCAACAGTACATGAACCGTGAACTTCCAGATGTTCAAGCTGGATTTAGAAAAGGCAGAGAAACCAGAGATCAAATTGCCAACATCCGTTTGGTCATAGAAAAGCAAGAGAATTCCAGAAAAACACCTGCTTCATTGCCTACACTAAAGCCTTTGTGTGGATCACAACAAGCTGTGGAAAATTCTTCAAGAGATGGGAATGCCAGACTATCTTACCTGCCACCTGAGAAATCTGTATGCAGGTCAAGAAGCAACAATTAGAACCAGACATGGGACAACAGACTGATTCCAAATTGGGAAAGGAGTACATCAAAGCTGTATATTGTCACCTTGCTTATTTAACTTATATGCAGAGTACATCATGAGAAATGCCAGGCTGGATGAAGCACAAGCTGGGATCAGGATTGCCAGGAGAAATATCAATAACTTAAGATATGCCGATGACATCACCCTTATGGAAGAAAGGGAAGAAGAAATAGAGCCGCTTGATGAAAGTGAAAGAGAAGAATGAAAAAGCTGGCTTAAAAGTCAACATTCAAAAAACTTTAAGATCATGACATCTAGTCCCATCACTTCCTGGCAAATAGATTGGGAAAGAGTGACAGACTTTATTTTCTTTGGCTCCAAAATGTTCATTGAAGGACCGATGCTGACGCTGAAACTCCAATACTTTGGCCATCTGATGTGAAGAACTGATTCACTGGAAAAGACCCTGATGCTGGGAAAGATTGAAGGCAGGAGGAGAAGGAGACGACAGAGGATGAGGTGGTTGGATGGCATCACCAACTCGATGGACGTGAGTTTGAGTAAGCTCTGGGAGTTAGTGATGGACAGGGAAGCCTGGCGTGCTACAGTCCATTGGGTCACAAAGAGTCTGACACAACTGAACTGAATAAGCTCATGAAAAGATGCTCATTGTAACTAACCATTAGATAAATATGAATCAAAACCACAAGGTATCACTCATATCTACTCAGATAGTTTAATTAAAAAGATAATAAGAAGAGCTGACAAGAATGTGGAGAAATTGGAATCTTCATACATTTCAGACAGGAATGTAAATGATGCAATTTTGGAAAACAGTTTGGTGGTTCCTCAAAAGGGTAAACATAGAATCAGTATGTGTGCATACGCAAGTTGCTTCAGTCATGTACAGCTCTTCCTGACCCTAAGGATTGTAGTCCACCATGTTCCTCTGTCCGTGAGATTCTCTAGGCAAGAATGCTGGAGTGGGTTTCTATGCCCTCCTCCAGGGGATCTTCCCGACCCAGGGATCAAATCCATGTCCTTTATGACACCTGAATTGGCAGGTGGGTCCTTTACTGCTAGAGCCACCTAGGAAGCCCCCAGAATCACCATATGTCCTACTTACTCGCTTCTAAGTATATATCCAAGAAATGTGAAAACATATCCTCACGAAACTTGTACAACAATAAATATTCATACTAACATTATTTAAAACAACTAAAAAAGTGGAAATAAACCAAATGTTCATCATTTGATGAATGGAAAAATTGTGGTATATGCACACATTGAACTATTATTTGACTATTAAAAAACACTGTGATGGGACTTCCCTGGTAGTCCAGTGGCTAAGACTCAGCGCTCTCAATCCAGGGGCCCCAGGTTTAATCCATGGCCAGGGAACTAGATCCCACATGCTGCAACTAAAGATCCCTCATGCTGCAACAAAGAGCCAGTGCAGCCAAATAAATAAACATTTTAAAAGCACAACACTATGGTAAATTGAAGAAGTCATGTACAAAGGACCAGATACTGTATGATTTCATTTATATGAAATCTCCAGACAAATCCATAGAAACAGAGTATACTGGTGTTGTACAGCTGGTGACATCGGGCAGACATGAACAGTAACTGCTAATAGGTATGAGTTTCTTTTTTGAGGTGATCAAATATCCTAAAATTGATCATGGTGATATTTGCACACCTCTATGAATATACTAAAAATATGTTTAAATGTGTGAATTGTATAGTATGTGAATCTCAAGAAAGCTTTTAAAAAATGGGACTAACATTTAATAACATTTGAATGTTCAGTGAAGCTTTTCTTTGCAGCTAATGGCAAGTCTTGGGAATAGGTATTTAGAATAGATGAAAAGTTCTGTTTAAAGCCATCTTTTTCCTTCAGAATTTCTTACTAGTGCGCTCTTTTCATTGATGCCATGAGACTTTTTTTCAAGAATGACATATTCTTTAACAAGAGTCTAGAAATGGAGGAAACAAAAATTTTCAATAAAAATCTTAACTACCAACATACTCTCTCATGCATGTGAATTCAGACCATTCCAATGTAAACCCCAATAGCAATTTTTCTAATACCATGTGTATCTGTTTCCTGTTACTGCTGTAACAAATTACCCCTAACTAAGTGGCTTCAACAACTCAATCAATAGTTTAGGAATCAATAGTTTAGGAATTTGATGAAATCTCTCTGAATTAAAATTAAGGTGTCTCCAGGGCTGCATTCCTTCTGGAGATTCTGAGGGAGAACCTGTTTACTTACCTTTTCCAGTTTCTTTGTCTTCATCATTTCTTGGTTCATGTCTCCCTTCCCCCACCTTCAGAATCAGCAGTGGGTAGTCAAGTCCTTCTGACGCTGCATTACTCTGACCTACCTTCCACTGTCACACCTCATTCCTGGCTCTCTTCCTTTGCAACTCTCTTCTACTTCCAAAGGACCACCTGAATAAACAAGGATAATTTGCTAATTTTGAGGTCAGCTGATTAGCTGTCTTAATTCCTCCTTCCTGTATAACCTAGTGTATACACAGTTTTCAGCGATTAAAACTTGGACATCTTTGGGAGGCCATTATTCTGCCTATTACAACATGATTTTCTCCTAATAGAAATGTGTATAAATCAAGGTAATGGAAAAAGCCTTATGGGTTCCTGGTGGTTTGATTAATCAGTAAAAGAGGAATTTCTCTTTTGGGCAATGTGCTATAGAAAATTTTGGCATGAGTAAAGGGTGGTTGTTTTTCAGTTGCTAAGTCATGTCCAACTTTTTGTGACCCCATGTACTGCAGCATGCCAGGCTTTCCTGTCCACCTTTATTTTGTAAAGTAGAGAGAAGGCTATTATGCACTGAGACCTGTTCTCAGGCAAACTAATTTTAGGTGAAATAGATGTGGAAATTAAGAATTTGGGATACAATTGGTTGTTTTCAGGGCTTCCCTGGTGGCTCAGATGGTAAAGAATCTGCCTGCAGTATGGAAGACATGGGTTCGATCCCTGGGTCAAGAAGATCCCCTGGAGAAGGGAAAGGCTACCCACTCCAGTATCCTTGCCTGGAATATTCCATGGACAGAGGAGGCTGGCAGGCTTTCAAATTATTGTGATGGCATAACCACTAAAAGGCTTCCCGTGACCCTGGACCCCAGATAGATGATTCTTGATTTGGGGCTGTGGTTTCCAGACTTGACTGATTTTGCAATTTATCTGAGATATTTGAAAAATAGCATCAGATTTTCAGGCTTTAATCTCGACCTTCAGAATCAGAAGTTTGGAAAACAGGGACACAAAAGATGATTTGAATAATTTCTTCAGTTGATTGTGATATTTAGCCAGATTTGATAACTATTGGCTTGAAAAATAAAGAGACTCGAATAAGTAATGATTTGCTGGTTAGTTTTGAAGGTTACAGAACATTTAAATATGACCTAGAGCTTTGCTCAATCTGACCAACGTGTAGCCAATAGAGAAATCTGAAGGTATTAGTCTCATTTCCAAGTCATCAACCCCCAACCACAGAAAACTAGAACCTCTGGATTTTTTTCCTCTTTTAAACATGTATACTCTGACACTATAAGCTATGTCTTATATGAGTTTACCTTTGTTAAATTGTCAAATGTGATTAACTAAGTTATTCTTATCTCAAAGATGTAATGGAAGAATACAGTAATGCTTGTCATCACTTTGTGTTTATACCAAAGTATGATATATACCAAATTGTGGTTATAATTACTATCTAAAGTCTATGAATTAGCACATTTTCCACATCTTGCCAGCAAAATGCTGATTTTTATAAGTTAGTTTAATAACCTTTCTAGAAATGAGACGTCTTTTAACAAAATATGCAGTTAATCAAGAGGACAATAGTTAATCATTGAACATGTGCCAAAACATATATCTTGAAGACTAAAATGTTGCCTTTTCTCTATAGATATCACACTACAGAAAGAAACTCAGGAAGGAATTCTACCCCGAACCCAGAGTCAGGAACCTCTAAAACCTCAGGAGAATATATCACGACCCATTCACCATCCCTTAGTTTTAAAAACTAACTTTGAGGAAGAGGAGGAGGAAGAAGGTGAACAAAATGGTGAGTAAACCTTTTCTCACATTTATAGTGCACATTCAAAAACCTCATGATATTTTCTATATACTTGTTTAACTTTTAGAAGTTTATAACTAATATATAAGGCAGATTTTGGTGAGAGAATAGCTTTAATTTTATTAAATATATTAAATTTATTATGTTCTAATTTGTTCTACATCTACACATATATTTATGATTGTTTGGATTGAAAGTTTTTTGTTGTATGATGGCTAGGAGACAGATCTCATGTTTAAATATGCACAGTTGCTTGTAGGTATAATAATAACATGTTTTATTTGTGTATAACTTAACACTGATAATATGATTTATATAATCATATAAATTTATATATAACAACATTGTCTATTTATATATAACAACATCGACATACGTAAGTGTCAGTCTATCTGCCTCACATTTAATCCTTGAAGTTATAGAGATCAACAGAGTAGTTTGTAATGTATAAAGCATTATCATCTGCATTATCCCAGTAATCCTTGCCAGCATAAAGAAGATTTGAACCCAGGTCTTTTACATTGGAGTTCATCTTATTCCTCCCATATCAGCACAGCACTGCAGTGCCAATAAGTATGTACAAACAAGATAAACATCCAGAAAAATAAACTCTAAGTCTGTCTCTTCCCTGGAATTTGTCCTTCTATGGAGACTCAGAATGTGGGCACATTGAAAAGACTGAAATGTTACATTTTTTTCTGTAACTGTCTTACTACAGAAAGATACTTAATAGGGAATTCCACCTCTGATCTAGAGCCAGAAACCCCTGAAACCTCAGGAGGGTATATTACAACCCACTCACCATCCTTTAATTTTAAAACTAACTTTGAGGAAGAATAGGAAAAAGGAGATGTGTCATTTTCTGCTGTTTAGCTCTATGTCTCCCACACCAACATCTTCTTTCTTCAGACAAACATAATCTCAAATGGGAACCTATATGTCCAGCATCTCATCTCAAGACACATAAGGTATAGTCATTTGTCTCTTGACTGATTCTTTCTAAAACATAAAATATAGCTATAGGAAACATTTGTTAGTATGCAAATTATTGACTTTAAATGTTTTTAAAACAGTAATCCATTTATGAGGACAATGTGTGGGATTTTTCATTCTGGTTTATAAATTTTCAGATTATATGGCTTTGGGACAGTTTAATTTAAAAAAAATATATCCTATAGATGCTTCTAGTTTATGGACAAAGACTCCCGAAGAAATTGAAGAAAAAAGAGCAATAAAGGAGATGTGTTATAAATCTGGTAAGAAATCAAACATTTGTGCCTTTTCTAATATTTGATGTGAGAAGTACACTAACCATTGATTTTCTTGTGGGAGATTAGGTGAATACTACAGAGTTCATACTCCTTCAGATATTTCATCATCGAAAAGCATAGCCTCTATAGTGGAAAAAGAGATAGAAAAGTCTTTGGAAAGTGGCAGTGAATTGCAAGAAGGTAAGGAATGAAAAGGAAGCTTTTCAAGGTGGTGAATGAGAGATACTTGGTGTGATAGGCTGTGAATTATTTAGTTAAGTGTGCACTGGAGTCAAATGATAAATAAAACATCAGAATTGAGAGTGAGAAGAAAGTGATTTTATTGCATGACCTAAATTTAATGTGAAAAGCTGCTATTAATGTAATTATATTTTCCCAGAGTAACCACGGAATCAATAGACTACATAAACACCTGGTGTGACACTACATACCCCATGCAGTAATTCTGTAAATAACTCGGTTTTACCACTTCATTTGTCTATGAAATTAAATCTCCCTGTAAAACAAGTGTAGATTTTTCTTTAGAATGGACAGCTTAGCCCTAGAAGGACAAAAGGGAGATCACGGAATAATGTTAGTGGCAGAACGAGGGTGTATTTGTTCATTGAATGAGTGCTTCCTGTGTACCAGCCAATTTCAAGGGCAACACAGGTGAATAATTACAAGGCTGTGCCTTTATGGATCTTATGTTCTGGTGAATCTGACTTTTCTGTTGGTGAATGTTTTGCTCTTGAAGGCAAGATAAAAAGAACATTGTTTTCTGGATATAAAACAAGGAACTCAGAGAAAAATCCATGGATGCCATGGGTTTAAGTAGTTTTCTTCCCTCTGGGATGAGCTTTAAAAAAAAAGCTTTATAGCAGTAAGCAAAATCAGAATTCTTTCCTCCTCTTAGATACCAAAAGATAGTTGGAAAAGGTTCCCAGGATCAAGATGAATATACGATAAAGAGTAGAATGTCTGCCTTGCAAGTATGTGTGGCAAACCATTTAAACATATATGGCAGTAGGTGGCAGCAACATACTGTCAAATGGTAGAACAGTCGAAAAACCCAAGCTATCTAGTGAAGGACAGATTGCCCGAATTACACAGACAAGGGCTTCCCAGGTGGCACCAGTGGTAAAGAACCTGCCTGCCAAAGCAGGGTACACGAGACATGAGTTTGATCCCTGGGAAGGGAAGATCCCCTGGAGAAGGAAATGACATAGACGAGAAAAACAAAACAAAGACAAACATGTTAGCAATGAGTATTAAAAATGTCAGATATAAAGACAATTATATGCATTTTCACTTTATATTATGGTTTTAAAAAGCTTTTTATTTTTAAATAATTCCAGTTAATTCATGAACCTTCTTTACCCAGATTTCCCCAAATGTTAGCACTTTACACATTTGATTTTTCATTCCCTTTCTCTCTCCCTCTCAATATACACATTATTGTTATTTTTTTTCAAATTGTTTGAGAGTAAGTTGCAGGCTTACATAACTCTCACACAAATGTGGTATAAATACCAATACCAGAAAATTACTAGTGATATAATATTATTTACAAACTTAAAAAAAAGTTTCACCAATCGAGCCATCAATGTTCTTTATATTAAAATGAAGTCTCCTTGATTTAGAATCCAGTTCAGAATTACAAGTTATATCAGATTATCATAGCTCTTTTATTCTCCTTTTTATATTTTATTTTAGGAGAAAATTATCTAGAAATGTGTAAAGAAAATTGAGAGACTTTAATTATCAGTATAATTAGCATTTTTCAATCAGTAGTAGATCCTAACACATTTTACTCAGTTTATTCATGGTAAGTAGATAAAAACAAAAGAAATATTATAAAATTCATTATATGTCAAGCACCTCAACTAAATGAAATATATATACACTATAGCATTAGATTGCTCACATTTTTTAACTGCCACTTGTTACATTATCCACATAAGAAAAGAAACTTGCCTTCTGCTTTCCTGATAATTATAAATAGGCTTAAAATGTATATAATTATAAATTTATTGTTCATCAAATCACTGGACAAACAATACTTCTGTTAACTTTTAGATTCTTTACTATCATCATAGATTCTATCAGAAACTTAGGTAAGCACCTAATGGTTTCTGGAGTGATTTTTTTTTTTTTTTAATTTCTAGGGGATGGTGTGACAGTTCCAACAAAATTCAGCCTATTTGAAAGGCAAGGTGAAATAAAAGCATCATTGGATAGAAAACCAAGGACTGACATTGCTGCTTTTGAAAATGGAGGTTAGTTAATTTATTACTGATTGATTCTGAGTATATCACCATATAATAAATAATTCTGAGTTTTCTCTCTCATAAGCAACTTGTTTCATCAACGTCTCTTTGACATTTTATCACTGACTTTGGATAAGCTCCTTGAGGCCAGGAATTGTGTATAATCAATTGCTCTCTGCAGTAGAATTCCCGGCACATGCAGTACACTTTGTAAATATTTGTGGAATAAATGGTTTGATGTTTAAACAGTTGAACAATTACATGTATAGAGATGTTGTTTATAAAATGTACAGGTAACTGGAAGCTAATATGCTGGAACGGTGAGTCGAATGTAACAAGGTAAATGCAAACTGTGATAAACATAACCTCTTGCAGTTAAGTCCAAGACATAACTGGTAAGTTTTCCTCAAGTTGGGAAAGACTTGATATGATACAGATTGTGAGGGAAAAATAAATGCTTTTGTTGGCCACAAAGTTTCAAAATGATTAAGTAACTTGTGTCAGCTACCAGATAGCTAATGTAAACTTACATTGCATTATTAGGAGTACCATAGAAAAATAATTAAATGCGATAAGTCATGTAAGATATTCAGTAGACTATCTGACATATAGAAAGATGTTGTATAAATGTCATCTATTATTGTACTAGTTCCACTGATTTCTGTACAGGGTAGTCCATACTTGAGAATCATTTTTAAACAAAGTTACTTGAAAACAAATATTCTATGTTAAGAAAGGGAAACTTGTATGGTGAAGATCTGAAATTAAGTATTTTAGTAAATTTTAAAGCAACTGTGGATATTTATCCTGGAAAATAGATCTTTAGGGAGCATAAAAACTGCTTTCATATACCTGAGGATATTATATGGAAAGCAGTTATATTTATTGAGTATCTCTAAAGTGTGGTAAAGATTGTTAGATGGAAAATTGTGTTGATTGTGAATTTTCTTACAATTACCTGTAAGTGTACATACTGAATATTCATATATATATTAATCAATATATATATTCATATATATATTAATCAAAACATATATGATATGTATAGAGATGGCAATAGTATCACTGAGAAGTATTTAAAGTGTTTTAGAGGAGGAGTATGCTGTATTGAAAGATAGCTTTGTACAATTTTCTGCCATTGTTGCCACTGACAGTAAGTTATTGTCATAGGAGGTGACTGCTACATTCCACAGAGAATCATATTTCTTGGAGTAGATGAAAATGAAGCTTTAACTGAAGAGAAAGAAAGCACCATATCAAAATGTTCAAATGCTAAAGGTAATGAGCCAGTCTATATTTTGATCCATTTGTAATTTGTATAGATAAGTTCAAAAAGTAAAGTTTAATTGTGTTATATAGTTGTAGAAACCAATACAAGAGGCAAGGTAATAAATAAAAATATACACAAATATACTGGATAGGAGTCAGGATCCCTCAATATCCAGTCCTGGCTCCATCACTAATTATTTGCCTGTGGAGCTTTATCTTTCTTACCTTCAGTTTCCTTATGGGAAAAACTGGCCTATTGGACTACACAATTGCTAAGAGTCTTGCTAGCTCTAAAGTTATTGGTTCTCTTCAATGGTAATATCCAGTCCTCTTTAGTTTATTTTTTTTTCAGCTTCTAATATTCAGTATGATTGAATTTTCTTAGAAAGCTTTTGTGAAGATATGTATACTGAGTAGAGTACTAATCTCATGCTGACTTCCCACTTTAGGATTATTACTAACTGTAGTCTGAGAATAATCCAGAGATATGTTAATAAAGTACATTCTCTATAGTTTTATGCTGCCTCTACCTTGCTAAGAATCCCCCAGCTGGGACCTTGGCTGGGCAGCTCTCTGAGCCACAGACAGGATAGCTGTCCTGTAATTAGAGGACTTCACTTATTCTCCATCTAAGTGTTAACCAATTTTATCTACTGTCTTCTCCACCATTAAATAAATATTCTCAAAGACAGGGAAAGACACTTGTGATCAAACTCTTCCTATGGAAAATGATATGTAAATCTCTTTTCCTCTCTTTTGTTCAGTCTACCAAAAAATACAGCTCTAACTATGCAAATAAGGGTAGCCATCATTCACATGTGGCTGTTTACATTGAAGTTAATGAAAGTTGAATAAAATTTTAAAATTCAGCTTTGCAGTTGCACTAGCCATATTGCATGTGCTCAGTATTCACATGTGACCAGTGGCTATCATTTCAGATGGCACAGATTTAGACTGTTTCCATCATTGTAGAAAACTCTGTTGGATTGTTCTGCTCCAAAGCTTAGAACAAGTGAAGTGTTTTACAGATATTTCTTCATCCTTGGTTTAAATTGGCACACTTGGAACTTCCCAGATGGTCCAGTCTCTAAGACTCCATGCTCCCAATGCAGGGGGCTTGGGTTCGACCCCTGGTCAGGGAACTAGATCCCATATGCTGCTTCAAAGATCCCATGCACTGCTACTAAGACCAGGCCAGCCAAATAAATAAATGAAATCAGTAATTTTTTTTGATTGGCACATTTGATATAAAATTGTTAACCCTTTTCCAAAAACAATTTGTATGGATGTATTAAAAATATTGCCACAAATACATATTTGCTTATTGAAGATAATGGCTGTGTTTCAAATATTTAATGTTTTGATACTGACAGATTTGGAGGACTCAATGTGCTAACTAGGGAATTTCAATGGTGGATTCTAAAAATTAATATGCATATATATGTTTTAAAGAGGTATACCTATCATATAATGCTTGCAAAGTGAAATACCAACAGAAATACTTCTTTTTTTTTTTTTTTTTTTTACTAATACTGACATTTTATTTTCTTAATTTGCTTTAAAAGATAACAAGGACAACCCTCATCCAAAGCGTTCCCTAACTACCCGACTAGTACCTACAACGCATGTATTAAATGCTACTGAGAATATCAGTATGAAGTGCAGAGAGGACCTCTCTTCAAGTGAGACATTAGCTCTATCACTTTTTGGCCTTAGATATATTTGTCTTATCATGGATTTGTTTTGCTTATTTGAAATAGAATTTTTAAAAAGAAAGAAAAAAGGATGGTTTGAAAATTATTCAGGATTAAGAATTAAAAACACAATAGTCTTCTACTAACTCTGACAATGAATTTTGATGTAGGTCCTAGTAAATTAAATACTTTCCCATTAGTTTAATTTAGAGATTAAAATTGCTAATATAATACTACGTTCTTGGAAGATTCATTAGTACGACATTTTAAATTTAACCCATGGTGGGATTCATTGGCAAATTTTTTTACTTATCTTTCAGATTATTTTTCTTGATTTCGCTTCTCCTTGCCATTTAGTACTCTAAGCCTCTTCTCTTGATACAATCAAGACTCACGAATCTTCTTTCCCTCCCTCTTTCCTTCCTTCTTTCCTTTTCCTTATTTCATTTATTGAACCCCTGTAATATTCTTCAACCCCAGCTGGGCAACGAAGAGAACCATGATGGTTTATCTCAGAGGAGCTTAGTTCAGTGACACTTGTGAAGAATATAGTTTCCAAATTCTAGGAAGGGGAGCATGAGAATAAGGACAGAGCATGATGTTTGGAAAGGAGGTAATGAATCAGGGGTTCACAAGGGTTCCTGCTTAAGCTGAATATGGGAGCTATGACAAAGAGAGATTTATCAGCCCACTATAGAGAGCTGATGTAACCTACATAGTGATTTTGATGTTCATTTTTACTCTGGAGAAATATATCTTAGAAATTCTTGGAAAATTGAGCCTGCATATAAAATTTTCCATGTAAAAACAAGCAAGCAAGAAATGAATAATTTAGTAATATTAGCACTTACAAATTTTGATTATTGAGTCTTGTTTCACCAACCTATCCATGACCCCAACTTAGAACAATAAGGTAATATTCACTAAAAGTATTTTACACTAATCCAACTTCTTAAGAGTAGTACTTTTGGCTTAAAAAGTAAAGAAAGATTTATGCTCACAATGACAATTCTAAAACTACTAAAAATAACATTATAATGAGATATATAATTATATTTGGATTGTAATTTTATATTCTTTTAAAAGGATCTGTGTATTCCTTTGGAGGAAAAGCATTTTTCCTCCAAAGGAATGTTACTTATTGAAAGTTTTCTCATCAATCAATTTGATGAGAAAAATCAAGATAGAATTTTTTTGGTACTTAAAAATAAATCACCCTTTGTTCTAGAAAGTAAAGTATTAGGGTGGTACATTTTTTTCTCCCTTGCTTGACATGTGAATGCACAGATATGTAATTATCACCTACAGTAATTTTCAGATGAAAGCATCTCCTTAAAAACTGTAAAAATTTGTATCTTCTTTAAGTGAATGATGTCCAGCCAGTGAGGAAGCTTCATTTTAAAGGTGTGAAAAAAAGAAAATGGATATATGATGAACCAAAGAACTTTCCTGGCCCAGGGATGCGGAGAGGTAAAGTGTCTATGTATTTGGTATTCCTGAATTATAATTTGAAAATAGATTAAATAATATTTTCTAGGCGACAAGCAAGTCACTATCATGCACCATGTTATTTGAGATGTCAATTCCTATAAAGCTAGTTCTTTTAGCTTACATTATCTTCCATCGTGCTATTAAACATTTAAAGTGCAATGCATTAACTATAAGTGTGAAACCAGTTTGCTTTATCCCTTGTTCCCTTTCCCCTTTCCTTTATTATAGCAGTACAGGCTTCAAATCCCAAAAATAAAATGAGTTACCATCGGAATAATAAAAACAAAAATTCTGAGAATGCATCCTGTATCCATGTTCAGAGAGATGCTGTCAGAACTGTCTCATTGAATGCACCTCTCCACGGCAGGACTACACATGGGTCCCACAATAAAGCTGATGTTAACAAGGAACCCAAATTCAACCTCTGTTCAGGTGAGGTTCTACACTTACATAGGCTCTTGACTCATGTCTGTGATTTGCATCCCTGTGGAATGTCCTGATGGTCCAACTAATCTCAGCTGCTCCCCACCCCCTTCTCTTTCCAGGCCATCACCTCCATAACACCTTAGAAAACTAGTAGAGGACTTTTGTCCATGTGCAAGAGTACACATGATTTAAAGGATGCTGGAGAGAACGTGTTAGGTGCAGATGGCTTGACACTGACCCTCTGTAGAGTTTTGTCTCAGAGCACTGCACTTTGTTCCCTCTGGATGGCTTTATTTCACTCTTGAGGATTGTTTTTGAAAGGTTGACATTTTCTTGTTCCACCAACTGCATTGTTCTATTATCACTTTCTGGCTAGTGCCTTGGTTTTTCTTTAGGCCTTCATGATTACTTTCTGAAAAGGTTAGTATGGGGGTTAACTGCAGTATTTTTGACAACCTCTCATCTCTCCCACCCGTGTCCAGGTTGCTTTTAAATCATTCCATCAGGTAATAGGCCAAGTCATAGTGTATGTGTCTGGAAGTACAAGGCCTTGAGGGAGGAGGGAACCAGATTTCTTTTTCTATCCCTTGTCTCAGATGAATTTGGTTCTTTTAAAGCTAGGCTTTGGTTTTCTCAATTTAACAAAAGGTCACTCAATTCCCTGCAATTTTGTTTGTATTTGCCTGTTTTTGCCTCTAGTTAGTGGAGTTCTGATTGTTGTATACTTTTTGAAGCATAAGTAAAAAACTCAGTGTCTCTCTTTGGTCCTCCTTTTACAATTTATGTAGAAGCTAGCTTTTAAATTATTTTTCTTCTGTTTGTTTTAGGATAGAATCATGTATGGATTTATATACATGATTATTTATATTTTCTACTGTTGTTGTTGTTTAGTTGCTAAGTCATGTCCAACTCTTTTTGCGACCCCATGGGCTGGAATCCTCTGTCCATAGGATTTCCCAGGCAAGAATAAAGCCCTTTACTTCTATTATCATTTTATTATTATTTTACTGTGAGTGGACATTTGTGAAGAATACTGTGACTATTGGACAGTTAGATGCCATTGTCTAGATTTGTATTTAGGGGGCCTCAGACCTTCCTTTCTTCCTTTCCTCCTTTCCTTCTCTCCTTCCTTTCTTTAGCTCTTCAAATATTAGCAGAATTATATGTAAAATCAAAGTAAAGCCAGACAATGAAATATTTTGATCATGTACATGTATCATACTTTTCTCTAGCTTAGCCTCGTGGGAGCAATTCTTATTTGAGGAACTGAACAGCCAATTAAAAGATGTGTAACCATGGTCATTGATAACTTAAATGGTCTTAACAAGCTCACTTGTATCCCTGATTCCTTACCCTTGAAATGGTAAAATGAATTACTTAGAGAATAGCTTCACCTCTGAGACAATAACTTTGAAATATGCCTGGAATATGATTTTAACATTATAAAATATTTAATTCCTGTTTCCTTTTTCTCTCAGATAAATATATGTCAACATCATATAATGGTTCAGCATGGCGAAGAAGAATTCCTTTTTCAAAAACATATTCAAAAAATGAAAAGATATATACAGGTAAACATTTACTAGTGGTTTTTTAATGTATCATATAACTCTAAAGTGAATGAAAAGTTTTAAGCTCAAGGAACATAGTTTGGAAAATTTTCATGATATATATGAATATAATTACTTGGATATAATAGAGATCTCATCTACTGGCAATTTTTTTTGCCTTTTATTTATTTATTTAATTGAAGGAGAATTGCTTTACAATGCTGTGTTGGTTTAATATTACCTTTTTTTATTGGGTTTTTCTTTGCTTATTTTTATTTTATCAGAAATCTTTTGATATATTTCTCTCCTTAGCCAGAAGCATAGTAGTTTCGGCAATTATATAATCTGTTAAGATGCATTCTTTGTTGAACTACAAAGCAATATATAAGACCATGTTTTGATACAAAATATTAAAGCCCTGCTGTATCCTGGCTAGTGAATATATAATGGCTAGTACATGCTGACAGGGCACCTAAGTCATAGTTTCCAGTTTGGGAGGTTCAGAGTGCCTATGGCCTCTGTTTTGTGCTCTTTGCCCTAGGAGGGTGTAGGGATTCTGGGGACCTCCCGAGGGTAAAGGTTTATAGTGGATCCAACCCTGGGTTCCAGATGTGGTTTTTTTACTGAAAAGCTTGGTGTCTTACCCCAGCTTATTCTGAGGCTGGCTCAGTAGGTTTGGAAGATCACACAGGATAACCCTGGTTTCAGTCAGGGTTCCTAGAAACCTGAAACTTTCAGAAAAACTCCTAGGTTGAGAGTTCCTACCTAAATCAGTAGCCTAGAACTTTCAGAAACATCTGAAATTCATAAAATCTTATACAAGAGATTCCCAGAAAAATCAGAACACATCCAGACTAGAAACTGTACACTTCCCCAAATAAAAAGCCAGGATCTTCTAAAGCAGTATTTCTCTATAAACTCTTAACTACAACTATGATGCAGTATATAGACCTGTATATATATTTGTAGGTCTTCCCTAGTGGCTCAGACAGTAAAAAAAAAATCTGCCTGTGATGCAGGAGACCAGGGTTCGATCCCTGGGTTGGAAAGATCCCCTGGAGAAGAGAATGGCAACCCACTCCAGTATTCTTGCCTGGAGAATTCCATGGACGGAGGAGGCTGGCTGGCTGCAGCCCATGGGGGTCACAAAGAGTTGGACACGACTGAGCAACTAACAGTTTCATATATATTTATACTGGAGTCAATCGCTTTTCTCTTTTTCCCATCTCTTCATCATATGTTACTACAAGAGAATGCTACTGCAGTGCTATTTGTTTATATTTCATCTTAAGTTTCATCTCAAGTTCACTCATCTCACATGCTAGTAAAGTAATGCCCAAAATTCTCCAAGCCAGGCTTCAGCAATACGTGAACCGTGAACTTCCCAGATGTTCAAGCTGGTTTTAGAAAAGGCAGAGGAACCAGAGATCAAATTTTCAATATCTGCTGGATCATCGAAGAAGCAAAAGAGTTCCAGAAAAACATCTATTTCTGCTTTATTGACTATGCCAAAGCCTTTGACTGTGTGGATCACAATAAACTGTGGAAAATTCTGAAAGAGATGGGAATACCAGACCATCTGACCTGTCTCTTGAGAAACCTGTATGCAGGTCAGGAAGCAACAGTTAGAACTGGACATGGAACAACAGACTGGTTCCAAATAGGAAAAGGAGTACGTCAAGGCTGTATATTGTCACCCTGCTTATTTACCTTATATGCAGAGTACATCATGAGAAACGCTGGGCTGGAAGAAACACAAGCTAGAATCAAGATTGCCTGGAGAAATATCAATAACCTTAGATATGTGGATGACACCATCCTTATGGCAGAAAGTGAAGAAGAACTAAAGAGCCTCTTGATGAAAGTGAAAGAGGAGAGTGAAAAAGTTGGCTTAAAGCTCAACGTTCAGAAAACTAAGATCATGGCATCTGGTCCCATCACTTCATAGGAAGTAGACAGGGAAACAGTGGAAACAGTGTCAGACTTTATTTTTTTGGGCTCCAAAATCACTGCTGATGGTGATTGCAGCCATGAAATTAAAAGACGCTTACTCCTTGGAAGGAAGGTTATGGCCAACCTAGATAGTATATTTAAAAGCAGAGACATTACTTTGCCAACAAAAGTTCGTCTAGTCAAGGCTATGGTTTTTCCAGTGGTCATGTATGGATGTGAGAGTTGGACGGTGAAGAAAGCTGAGCGCTGCAGAATTGATGCTTTTGAACTGTGGTGTTGGAGAAGACTCTTGGGAGTCCCTTGGACAGCAGGGAGATCCAATCAATCCATCCTAAGGGAGATCAGGCCTGGGTGTTCATTGGAAGGACTGATGTTGAAGCTGAAACTCCAATACTTTGGTCACCTCATGCAAAGAGTTGACTCATTGGAAAAGACCCAGGAAAAGACCCAGTCACCTCATGCGAAGAGTTGACTCATTGGAAAAGACCCTAATGCTGGGTAGGATTGGGGGCAGGAAGAGAAGGGGACGACAGAGGATAAGATGGTTGGATGGCATCACCAACTCGATGGACATGGGTTTGGGTAGACTCCGGGAGTCGGTGATGGACAGAGAGGCCTGGTGTGCTGCAATTCATGGGGTCACAAATAGTCAGACACGACTGAGCAACTGAACTGAACTAAGTTCATGTGGGCTTCACTTAATTTTGTGAGGAAAGAGGTGAAAAGTCAGTGAAAATCCTAAATAAAACTACCAATTGTTAAGCCACATCTTTCTCTCCCATGATTTCCTTGTGGGTGGGATGTTTCCACCCCTGTCCCAGTGACAGCTCCTGTATTCCAACAGCCTTCTCCTACATAGTTAAACATGAATCACCAAAGGTTTGGGAGGGAAGAGGGTTCACTTCAGAATATGAAACACATACCATCCTTGTATGTGACAGGGGAATGCAAGCTAACAAAACTGCTTTATTCTTTCAAATTTGGAGAGTATGGAGGAAGGTATGCAAAACGGACAGCAAGAGAACAGAAACTTTGTGGAACCAACTTACTCAGTACTAGTCTCTCCTCATCTTCCACCACCTCCAGCTCTACAAGGGCCCAGGGGTGGGTAGAAAAGTCAATGACAGAATTTCCCTTGAATTTTTAAGAATCAGAGCACAGAGAGGATCTGCAGTGCATTTCTCAGATGCAACCTAGGGGGGAAAACTTTGGAGAGAATTTCTCAATGCTCTCTGGTGATGTGGTTGCAGGGAGGGTAAACCTGGCTAATGCTAGAGGGCTGGAGACAGAGCCTCTTGAGATTGCCAAGCTCCGAGGTTGCTTGGGAGGGCATCACATATTCCTGTGAGTTTCAAGTGAGAGTTAGTTTCTGGGAGAGAGGACTCATGGATGTACACAGAGTCTCCTGGCTGGGACTGAAGGGATAGCATCAGAAAGACGCCTTTGTGGTTGGGTTCTCTTCCAGGGGAGGACTCAGCTGGAATCACAACAGATTTCCAGGGAGTTGATTAGAAACCAGGCCATCACCCACTGATAAAACCCTTGTTACTTGAAGTATGGTCTGAGGGCCACCAGCAATGACTTGGGAGCTTGTTAGAAATATGGAATCTCCATCTCAGACTTATTGAATCAGTATCTGCATTTTAACAAGATTCTCCAGGTGATTAGGGATACACATTAAAGTTTGAGAAACCTTAGACTATATTATCTGGGCACTGTTCCCCAGCATAGGACCCAGGCCTTGTTGAAACCCAAGACTGTTGAGATGACATTCTTTTCCTAACTGTCACACAGCAGCTGCCACTCTCCCCAGTCCCAACCCTGCATGCATGTGTGCTAAGTCACCTCAGTCATGTCTGACTCTTTGCGACCCTATGGACTGTAGCCCGCCAGGCTCCTCTGTCCATGGGATTCTCCCGGCAACAATACTAGAGTGGATTGCTATGCCCTCCTCTGGGGGTTCTTCCCAACCCAGGGATCGAACACAAATCTCTCATGTTTCCTGCACTGCCTGGGTAGGTTCTTTACCATTAGCGCAACCTGGGAAGCCCAGTCCTAACCCTAGAAATTAGGATAAACAGCAAGAACATAAGGGAGGGAAAGAAAAAAAAAAAAAACCCTGGGAAAGAATTTCAAATTTGAATGTGATTGAAAGATACATGGGAAATAACTAAGGAACCACTGAATTGGACTAAGTTTATAGGCAAAAGACTAGATAAATTTTTGACATCAGGCAGAATGGGAATTTAGAGTCAAGAAATTAAATAGGCTTCTAACAAAGTTAGTTTTCTTATTTGCCTAAGGTTTGGCTGGGTAATGTGTAACCCCTAAACACTTCCCCTTTCCAGTTGTTGTTGTTTTCCCCACAATAGGGAGAGAAAGGTTAGTTTGCGTTTTCTCCCCTGAACTTCCTGCTAGGGCACAGTGGAGAGATTGCAGCATTTCCCAGTGGACAGATGGACTGTGGAGAGAGGAGGCAGAAAACACAAGCTGCCACTAGTCTGTTCCTCTGAGGAATGTCTGAGAGCCAAGGCCAAAGAAGTATAAATGGGTGAGAGGAGCCCTTTGGGAAAATGTTTTTGGACACTCTGAGGATAATGCAAGAGGAGAGGAAAATGTGTCTGTGAGAATCTAGGAAAGGAGCTGAAGGCAATTAGAGATGTCATTGTCAGCCTTCCCTTGAGGCCACATGTCCTTTCTGATAGGGATATAGCTGGTTGACTGGAGGTGCCTGCCTGCGCAGAAGGGAGCATTCATTCTCTACATTCTGGGTGCCCCATGGTGCAGCCTTCTGTATAGTATTAGTTCTATTCCTTTCTATCCTTCCCTTCATCTAAATTCAAATCACAGTAAGCTTTGGAAAGAAGTGGAATCAATTTGAATGGTGTTCTGAAAATTTATGAATTAAAACAAGCTTAATTTTTGTTTTGTCTTAAGATTTATGGGATGTAATTAACAAAAGAAATGCAAAATGTTTGTACCCTGAAGAATGCTGAGAAAGAAAATAACTGAAATATGTTTTGTGTTTTATTATTAGAGCCAAGAAGAAATGGGAGCAAGTAAACCTGGAGGTTGAGAGAAGAGAAAAATGAGAAAAGAGAAAAGTGCCAGAAATCATCTGATTTACAATCAAAAATGAAAATTCAAAGAATGAGATACTCAAGTACTCCATACTACATACTGGATAGCCAAAGATGATAAAATGCAAATTCTGAAAATAAGATGCAAGAAGTACGTTGTGCTCTTTCAAAACTGATAAAAATGCAAATTACGAACAGCTGCCTGTATAGGTCTGGAATTCATTTGATGCATTGCCACAAACGTTTAATAAAATTTAAAAGTTCGACAATTAAGATCATTCTTTAATTGTAAACTAAGTTAGATTGCATAGATTGAGGAGTAAAATTGTGCCTTTGATCTCTGTTTTACAATATTCTTTAAGGAAGAAACCTCACATTGTCTTTCTTTACCTAGATTTTACCTGGGCCCTCTGTGATAGTTACAGATAAAATGTAAACAAATTCAGTGAAGTCCCAGGGTTACAGTGTGGTGATGAATATGAGAGGAATTCTGATAGATATACACTTCGATGTGTTGTAGAAAGAGACCAAGTCTGGTTTATCATTCAGGGCCATTGCTGAAAAATGTCTTTTAATTGGCAACTACAAAATCTACCTGCTGGAATGTGCTACGTTCAGAACTGAAAAACAAATATTTTCCTACCATGAAAACAAAAAGTGTACGATCATACTGGAGAAAAGGACTCATAACAGAAAAAAAGTGAATTAATAACAGGGTATCCCAAAAGTTGAGTGAGCTTTTAAGGTTTCAGAAACTCCAGAAGTATAAATGCTAATGAATATAAGAGAGAGACATCATTTGAACACTTATTTCCATTTCTTTTGTGCTCATTTAGAATTGTGAACTTGAATAACAAAATTTTCTTATTTAAAAAATTTCATCTGCCAGAGTGACTGAAACAAAAACTTGAAATTAAAAATTTATTCTTCAAACTTAAAAACAAGTATGCTGCTGCTGCTGCTGCTAAGTCGCTTCAGTCACGTCCGACTCTGTGCGACCCCATAGATGGCAGCTCACCAGGCTCTCCCGTCCCTGGGATTCTCCAGGCAAGAACATTGGAGTGGGTTGCCATTTCCTTCTCCAGTGCATGAAAGTGAAAAGTGAAAGTAAAGTCGCTCAGTCATGTCCGACTCTTAGCGACCCCATGGGCTGCAGCCCACTAGGCTCTTCCATTCATGGGATTTTCCAGGCAAGAGTACTGGAGTGGGTTACCATTACCATCTCCGAAAAACAAGTATGAGAGCAATATAAATAATTAACCTTTCAAATGATATGTTTGTAAATGTGTAACATTTGTTCTCCCAAGTTTATGAAAGTTCAGAACTTCACTAAGACTTTGGAACCCCCTGTATTTGTCCTTGCTTATCTTGTGGTTACTGGTAGCCTCTTGTTCAACATTTATTGGAAAAGAGAGGCAATCAGGACTCTTGGAAATATTTTATTTTTAAAACATTTTCTATGCTGTGATTCCAACTTGTGGAGTAATAAACCCTAGTTTCTCGCTTTTAATGGGGCTCTTCCTCCACACTTTCAAAAACTTGAGGATGTAGCCATTTTGGTTGTTTTTTTTTAACATATAGATAAACTGGGCCAGCAAAATATCCTGGTAAGATAGCCTTGAGAGGGAGGTAAGAAAAGAGCTGAGTTGAAAAGCTGTCTATTAATCGATGGAGGAAGAAATGCTTACAAACTCCTAAGTGTACAAGTAGTACTTTTAAGCTTAAATTCCATAATGCCCCTGGTTGGGCAGTTGCCTTTTTGGCACATAAAAGACCTTTGATGAATTTTTCTGGTATTCAATGATCCTATTCATTTCAAAATGCAATAGTAATAAAAATAATTAAAATAGCATTTATTGGAAAAGTAGTATATTAGTTTGCTGGGGCCACTATAATCAAGTTTCACAAACTGAGTGGCTCAAACAACAGAAATTTATTGTCTCACAAATCTGGAGGCCAGAAGTCTGAAAACAAGGTGTCATTGGGTTGGTTCCTTCTGAAGGATCTATTCCAGGACACTCTTCTTGGCTTACAGCTCACTATCTCTCTCTTTGTGTCTCTTTATATCAAAATCCCTTTATATGTGTTTCTGCATTCATACTTCTTCTTTTTTAAGGATGCAGTCATGTTGGATTAGGGCCTATCTAAATGACCTTATTTCAACTGTGTAGACCTTATATCCAAGTAGGTCACATTCTGAGGTGGTGGGGTGTTAGACCTTGCAAAAACATATGAATTTGGGAGGACATAAAGTGGCTCTGGGACCTTTCCAAGGGGGGTGAGTAGTTCTTATGTGACAAATCCATTCAAAGACTCCAATCTCCCTAAACCTTTGAATCCCTTCCTCTACAGTAAATCAAGGCAGGTCTGGCATTTCTAGCTTACTCATTCTGGGCTACTTTTTAGTCCATATTTAAACCAACCAACAAACCAAACTCTTAGAACCCTTTCGAACTCTCTGAGCCGCAACCAACTATAGAATCTCTGCTTTGATGGAGAGATTCAACAGATTAGGCTTGATCTAACTTTTTGTTCTTTCCGTGATTATTCTGTATCTTTAACATTCATTCCCACTTGAATTCCCTGAGATTTTGCCGGTATAAATTAGAAAACTCAAGTAGTTACTTTGACATGTAGCATACATCCTCATGGGCCGCACAGTGTACTTTAGGAGCCTGCTGGAACTTGAGTCTAGTTATAGATGAAGAAGCAAAGAGGTGTCGTGGGGGTGGATCCTGAGGGAATCAGCATATCTGGCATGGCAGCTATCTCAAGGTTAATTTCAGATGAGGGTGGAAAGGCTGCTTCTGCTGTGGGGTAGAGAGACTACTTCTACTGGCAAAGAAGATATCAAAATTTAGGGGCATGTTCCCAGCTTCGTCAGAGTCTTCCTACATATTCCTATTTCAATTTTCAGGATTATGTTCCTTCCCAATCAATGCCATCATTGTAACAGATAACCTATGAGCCTGGGAACTCAATTTGCACTGTATTAATTCAATCATTCGGAGAAGGCAATAGCAGCAGCAGTAGCAATTCAATCATTATAACAATTCAGTCACTTTAGGATGAGATTTGGGGTCTGTTTTCCAGCACTCTCAACACTGTGCCTATGAGAAATAGAGAACATTCATTCAGGGCAGACATAGAACTTTTCTGGTCATTTATGTGATGTATGAGCTTAATTTATATAAATTAAAAATGCACATAAATGCATGACAAATTTGCATTTGTAAGTGTAAAGAAAAATGCACATAACAGTTGTGAGTTTAAGTTTTATTCAGGGTCTTATTTGTGGATTATCGCTGGGGAGATAGCTTCTCAGTACCTCTGAGTATCCAGCTCTGAAGAAGTAGAGGAGAAGCCAATACATATATATATGAATTTTTTGGCTAGGAAAAATGTAATCAAGCATATATATATCAATATCTTAGTAAAAGATTACTGCTAATCACAAAGAACAGGTATCTCACAATGATTTTAGAGCTTTCCTATGTATGGGAAGATGCACAAATCTGGGGTTATTGAAGTTCTCCCTGAGATGTTTAACTATCCAGTGGCCTGTTTATTCCAAAGTTCAGCATGTCTCATCCTGTTTTTCCATGCTGAATTCCTCTCAGGGCATGCTGCGTCAGTGAGCAACTGCAGTGGGCTGTGATTTAACCCTTAATATAACTACTCCATGTTCCTTTTTGTTTGTCTTTAAATATCCAAATTCCTGAGCTCATTTTTTTTCTTTTGTTCAGTGACATTAGGAGCAATCAGCCAATTTCATATTTGTTAGCTTGACAAAAATGTTTGAAAGTATCCTATACATAGTCACATGTTTCCTTGCCCTACCTATGTATTTGATAATGAGTATCCAGTGGTGATATTTTTGCATATTCCTATTGCCACATCACACCATGAGCTAGCAATGCTTTATTGCTAGAAACAGAATAATCAGTGTCTTCAAAACTAATCAGATTAGAGATCCAAGGGCAGAAAACCCGGGAACAATCCAGAAAACTCATCCTTATGTTCCCATACAGCCATTCTTAGTACCAAAATTTTGATTAGGATTTTCTAGAGAAACATAACCAATAGGGTGTGTGTGTGTGTGTGTGTGTGTGTGTGTGTGTGTGTGTGTGTGTGTGTGTGTGTGTGTGTGTGTATAGAAAAGAGAAAGAGATTAGTTTAAATAACTGACTCATGAATGGGCAAAAATTTTGTGCATAAATCTATACAACATTAATTAAAGTTATTAATAACACCTAAGAAAATAAATAACATTCTAGACCATGATTATGGATTAAAAAAACACAATATATTAAAAAATGTCAATGTCTACAAATTTGATCTAGTCATGATATTATGTGGACCAAAATTCTAACAGGTTTTTTCATGAAACTTGACAAGCTTATTCTGAAATTAATATGAAATTCCAAAGCCATAAGAATAACCCAGATATTACCAACTGAGAAAAATAAAGTGTGGGACTTTGCCTGTCATATATTTAGATTTTCTCTAAAGCTTTCTAATATTATAAAACTATTTTATACCTGAAACAGCATAGTGTTAACATTATCATGATGTTTGAGGCAAAATTAAAAAGAATAGAAAACCGACCTACATATCTATGTCAATCTGATATATGGCAAAAATGGTCCTGTAGATCAGGTGAAGAAGAGGTTATTAAATAAATGTTTTGGGAAATTGAGTATCCCTAAAGAAAAAAAAAAGACAATGGATCCCTAATCTTACACAGAAAATAAATTTCAAATGACTCAAATACAATGTCACAGGCAAAATTTAAACTCTGCAAAAACTACTTGTTGAATGAATACATGAATCTTAGAATATTTAGAATGTACCACTGAATGAAAAGTTTGTTAAGCTTCTGTTTACTGCTATGCTTGCCAATATTTGGGTAAAGGAAGGAAGGCAGGAAGAGGAACAGGAAAGCATGTTCAACTCCTAAAGTAGCAAGAACACGCTAGGTCTACTTTCCAAATAAACAAGGGCACATTTATAAAAACTAGGCATCAGTACTCTAACATTTATCACCTAAGAGGCTGTGTTTTTACTTCTCTTCTTATTTAAAATTCTTTATTCCTTTGATGTAGATAACTTCTTACCTTATAATATGACTATTATACATTTTAATCTAAATTCTCTTGGATTTACTTGAGGTATCCAAATAGCTTGTTTTCCATTCTAATCTTAGGATATATCTATGCTATCTTTTTTTTTTTTTGCCTTCAAATAACAATTTATTATAATTTTCTTGCAATCTCTGGTAGTTTGTAGTCAGATGACAACTGAAGCTGCAGTCTACACCCACTAGGCTGGATGTCCAAGATGGTTTCATTGTTCATAAGTTAAGCTCTCATCATTATCCCTCCTCATGGGCTCTCCCTTCAGCAGAGTAGCCTAGATTTCCTAGCCTAGGTGGCTCAGGGCTCCAGGAATTGGAAGCAGTCTTATTAAAGCTAGCCTAGATTTGGCATAGGGTTACTTTTGTCATGTTCTATTGATCAAATCTGTCATCTGACAACTGTGATTCAAAATGTGGAGAGGAACATTTAACTCTTGCTGGGTAAGTATCCTGTCTACCATCTTTGGAGAGGAGCCTCCACATCTTCTTTATTGATCTTTATCTGAGAATTTTCTTCATAAAAGTACTTAAAATTTGTGTTTGCCAAACCCACTCCAGTATTCTTGCCTAGAGAATCCCTTGGACGGAGGAGCCTGGTGGGCTGCTGTCCATGGGGTCTCACAGAGTCGTACACGACTGAAGCGACTTAGCATAGCATGCATGCATAGCAATTTGTATGTTTTTTTGCTTTTATAGCTTGCTTACTAAGCAGTTATTGCTAACATGAAGGAAAGATATTATCTTTGATATATTTATTTTATATTCAATCACCTTACTAAATGGTCTTAACTGATTCTAATTACTTATTTTTTTTCCTTTTTTAATTAATTTATTTTAGTTGGGGGCTAATTACAATACTTTGGCCACCTCATGCGAAGAGTTGACTCATTGGAAAAGACCCTAATGCTGGGTAGGATTGGGGGCAGGAGGAGAAGGGGACGACAGAGGATGAGATGGTTGGATGGCATCACCAACTCACGGACAAGGGTTTGGGTAGACTCCAGGAGTTGGTGATGGACAGAGAGGCCTGGCGTGCTGCAATTCATGGGGTTGCAAAGAGTCGGACACGACTGAGCGACTGAACTGAACTGAACTGAATTACAGTATTGTAGTGGTTTTTGCTATACATTGACATGAATCAGCCATGGGTTTGTGTGTGTTCCCCATCCTGAACCCCCCTCCCACCTCCCTCCCCATCCCATCCCTCTGGGTCATCCCATTGCCCCAGCCCTGAGCACTTGTTTTATGCATCGAACCTGGACTGGCGTCCTGTTTCACATATGATGATGTGCATGTTTCAATGCTATTCTCTCAGATCGTCCCACCCTCACCTTCTCCCACAGAGTCCATAAGACTGTTCTATGCATCTGTGTCTCTTTTTCTGTCTCACATATAGGGTTATCGTTACCATCTTTCAAATTCCATATATATGCATTAGTATACTGCATTGTGTTTTTCTTTCTGGCTTACTTCACTCTGTATAATGGGCTCCAGTTTCATCCATCTCAATAGAACTGATTCAAATGTATTCTTTTTAATGTCCGAATAATATTCCACTGTGTATATGTACCACAGCTTCCTTATCCATTCGTCTGCTGATGGACATCTAGGTTGCTTCCATGTCCTGGCTATTATAAACAGTGCTGCGATGAACATTGGGGTACACGTGTCTCTTTCAATTCTGGTTTCCTTGGTGTGTATGCCCAGCAGTGGAATTGCTGGGTCATATGGGAGTTTTATTTCCAGTTTTTTAAGGAATCTCCACACTGTTCTCCATAGTGGCTGTACTAGTTTGCATTCCCACCAACAGTTTTCTATAGATAGCCTTTGCTTCAAAAATAATTTCCGGACCCTTTTACCAGAGGCTGCCATTTGACCTGGAAATCAATTTTTTTACTTACAATTATACTTTATTTTGTCACAGACTGGAGTCTAAACTGCCTAGAAAAATAAAAACCACAACCTCTACTTTCCTCCTGGAAAAACTCAGAAGGACAATTTGTACCATTTGAAAGCTAATCAAAACCGATCATCCACAGTAAGGCTGGGAGAATTTTCATTTCAATTCAATCTGCTTTGGGTTGGCTTTGGATGGCAGTGTTTGTGGAGATAATTGCCCCTGTTGCCAACTTGATATTTATGTTCTTTCCCCCAGGGAAAGACTGCTGTAGAACAAATTAAGGGTGATTATCAAGGAGAGTAGGTAATTGGCGATGAGTTCAGTAAATATGGGCTTTGGAACCAGGGGACATATTTAGGCTCCTGGCTTTGCCTTTTGCTAGTTGTTTGACCTGGGAGAAAATGTTTAGTCTCTTTGTGCATAAATTCCCTCACTTGTAGTAATAACACCTTTCTGATAGAGTTGTTTTGGGCATTAGAGATAATATATGAAATGCCAAGAGTTGTGTCTGGGATAGAGGAGATTTTCAGGGCTTCCCAGGTGGTGCTAGTGGTGAAGAACCCACCTGCCAAAGCAGGAGACATAAGATGTGGGTTCGATCCTTGGGTCAGGAAGATCCCCTGGAGGAGGGCTTGGCAATCTACTCCGGTATTCTTGCCTGGAGAATCCCACAGACAAAGGAGCCTGGTGGGCTACAGTCCATAGAATCATGAAGAGTTGAACACAACTGAAGCAACTTATCATGCAGGCAGAGGAGATTTTCAACAAATGATACTCATTTATTATTATTGGAAGTTATCTGACAGGTTATCACTACTTGTTGATCAATATAATAGAAATAATGTGACCATACTCTCAGGACTTAACCTGAGTCCACTTTGCCTGATATTGAACAACGACCGAATATAATAAAATCTGTATATTTCTGCTGGAGAACAGGCAGAAATACAGTTTGAAGTTGTTTTTGAGAACAGATTGATAATTTTCAGACTCACTAGCTCTTTTCCTGAAGCCTCCTTGTGACTAAGGGATGAACAAATGTTTCCCTTTTTTATATTTTTGATTCAGAAACAAATTAATGTCCAATTTTAATAGGTATATATATATATAACACAATAAGAAGGAAATAAATTTGATACACTATACCATTAAAAATTAAATAAGTCATAAATTGTAGGAGAATTTTAAAAGATTTTTTATTTTCCTTTTTAAAATTATGATTTAATAATTTATACCCTCCAGGCATGCAGTGCTAGAAAATTTCTAGCCTAGGGCACTGTAACTGCATGTGCTGTGCTGTGCTAAGTTGCTTCAGACTTTGTGCAACCCTGTGGACTGTAGCCTTCCAGGCTCCTCGTCCATGAGATTGTCCAAGCAGGAGTACTGGAGTGGGTTGCCATAACCTCTTCCAAGGGATCTTCCTGACCCAGGGATCAAATCCATGTCCCTTAAGTTTCCTGCATTTGCAGGCAAGTTCTTTACCAGTAGGGCCACCAGAGTCAATTAAGTGATTTCCTTGGAAGATTTTCCACAGGGAAATGATTTCATTTGCCTCTTCCTGACATACAAAAGCTTCTTTTTTCCCTCCATAGTAGGTTATATTTAAAGGATATGAAATTGCTTTCATCATACTACATGAATTCTTATTCAAAACAAAATTGTTTTATTAAAAAGGTTATTTAAAATTATAGAGAGAACATTTGTTAGTTGGTTGATTTTATGGTTTATCTACATTATGCTTCGTGCATGGGCCTGAATAATCAAGCTGCTGCTGCTGCTGCTGCTGAGTCGCTTCAGTTGTGTCCAACTCTGTGCGATCCCATAGACGGCAGCCCACCAGGTTCCTCCATCACTGGGATTCTCCAGGCAAGAACACTGAGTGGGTTGCCATTTCCTTATCCAATGCATGAAAGTGAAAAGTGAAAAGGAAGTCGCTCAGTCGTGTCCGACTCTTCGCGACCCCATGGACTGCAGCCTACCAGGCTCCTCCATCCATGGGATTTTCCAGGCGAGAGTACTGGATTGGGTCACCAGTGCCTTCTCCAGAATAATCAAGAATAGTTACTTATTATTGGGAAAAAATAGTTCTATTGATGTAAGTATATATACTTTTGAATCATCTTCAGACTAGAATTGTGCTGTATAATTTGTAAATTTGACTCTCTGAAACATGCTATTATAGTAATACATGTTAATATATTGTTTATATATATATATAATATATATATGTCAATATATTAATGTGGTATACTAAGGGTTATTTATTTCCAGAAGTGCACAAATTCAGATCCCACACTTGGTCAGCCTCTGTCCAGTGGTGTGCTGATATATGTTTGACAGTTGATCCTCAGCAAAAACAGCTGCATTTTGTTTATTTCTGTAGTGTAAAAGCTCTCACCATAGTTGGTTTCAAGCTACCAAATCGAAGTCATTGAATACAGAATTAGGAAGAAATGCACATGACTGACTGTCCTGAGGACTGATGCTGAAACTGAAACTCTAATACTTTGGCCACCTGATGCAAAGAGCTGACTCATTGGAAAAGATCCTGATGCTGGGAAAGATTGAAGGCGGGAGGAGAAGGGGACGACAGAGGATGAGGTGGGTGGATGGCATCACCAACTCAATGGACACGGGTTTGGGTAAACTCTGGGAGTTGGTGATGGACAAGGAGGCCTGGTGTGCTGCAGTCCATGGGGTCACAAAGAGTTGGACACGACTGAGTGACTGAACTGAACAGACTTTCCTGAGCTGGAAAGAACTCACTTCAGCACACCTCTGCATGTTCTCTTTGTTATAATAAAATAATTTAAAATAATCAAATTTAATTCAGTTCTGAACCAGTTCCTATTCAAGAGGTTTGTGATATTCCATTAACTACATAATATGTATATTGTATGTTTGTTTGTTTATTTCCAGTTTTTATCCTTAAGAATAAAAGCATCATGAAGGTAAGGACTGTTTAGTTTATTACTGCTTTCTCTGAGCCTCAGATGATGGCTCGCACATAGTAGGCAATAAATAAGGACTTGCTGAATCAAAGGAAGGAGACTCAGTCTCTGTCTTAAACAAGATTATAGTCTATCACAAAATGAAATAAAATGATTATTTAAGGGGGAAAAACAGATTAGAACATGTAATAATAAGTCTTAGTATTTTTTTAAGTTGAATATTAAATTATAATAAAATCCATAATATTATAATTAATAATAAATTTTACCTCTAGCATAGCTATATTTTACTGAAGCTTTATGTGTTGATTGTGACCAAAAATAAAAAAAGCAATGACACCAACAGTAATAGCAAAATTTTATAGATTGCTTACTCCATAGTAGGCATATGCTAAGTGAATTATATGCATTATTGAATTTAATTCTCATAATATTCTTTCAAATATCCACTAATTTTACCTTTCCACCTCATAAAATGAGAATGCTGTGATTCCAAATTTCTTAGTAACTTGTTCAAGTGAAAAGTGAAAATGAAGTCAGTCGCTCAGTTGTGTCTGACTATTTGCAACCCCGTAGACTGTAGCCCACCAGGCTCCTCCCTCCATGGGATTCTCCAGGCAAGAATACTGGAGTGGGTTGCCATTTCCTTCTCCAAGCCAACAGCCAAAAAGTGTAGCACTCCATTTTGTACCTAAGTCTTTCTGTTTCTAGGATGTATGTTCTCAACCTTTATATTCAGTTTTGTAAACACTAACTTTCTTCTGGATTGTTACAAAATGGTCCTGGAGAGTTCATGGTTTCATTTAGATGCCTTGCAAAGTGCAAAATACTTTAAGAAAAGGGATGTCAGAGGCTTAGAGGCAGGACGAACCCTGTCGAAATTTTAGTCAAGTTGAAGAGAATTTTCAGGTCTTCTTGGTTAGTGCCTTTGTTTATGAAATAGCCAAGAAACCAACTGGATGGACTGGAAAGAGAGAGAGGGAGTGTTGTGAATGTTGGGGTTAGGGAGGTGGGCTGTGGAGACAGGTCAGATGGGGGTTTGTGGTTATCTCCAGACTTTAGTCTTTTCTCTTAGAGCCCAGGAAGCCGTCTGAAGGTTTTGGGCAGTGGAAGGCCGCAACCTGCCATCTATTTCTAAAGGAGCACGGTGGCTGCTAAAGCTAACAGACTCCATGTAGGATGAGAGCTGTAGGTTCAGAGAGACCAGTTAGAAGGTTATCACCATAATACCAGGGAGGGAGCATGTAGCTTGAGACAGGGAGGTGGTGGAGAGGGTGAAAAGTGCTGGATTGTGATGTGTTCAACAGCAGAACCCACTGGATTTATTAGGGACTTGTAAGGTGAGAGAAAGAAAGGATGTAAGGTTAACTCCAAGATTTTTGGTGTGAATAAACTGGAAGGCTAGAGACTGAAGAAGTTTGGTTTTAAGTTATGTTCAGTTTGAGATGCCTCAAAGGGAATGTCTATGATGACAATTGAAAATGTTCACGTCTCTTCTAATAATTCCTATTTGAAAAATTTCCCAAGCCTTAATCCTCAGATTCAGTACTTATATTAAAAGGCAATTATTTACTTATTAGTGAACTTAGAATTTTTATGTTTCCACTAATAGACTTCCTTGGTAGCTCAGATGTTAAAGAATCCACTTGGAATTCAGAAGACCTAGGTTTGATCCCTGGGTCAGGAAGATCCCATGGAGGAGGGCATGGCAACCCATTCCAGTATTCTTGCCTGGAGAATACCATGGAGAGAGGAGGGCTACAGTCCATGGGGTTGCGAAGAGTCTGACATCAATGAAGCAGCTAACACACACACACACACACACACACACACACACACACACACACACACTTTCCACTAATAGAAGAGCCAAACTTGAGTTTTGAAAACAGTAAACAAAAATCAAGTTAAAGAAAATATTGGTGTTCTGTACACTAGAGGTCAGCAGTATCACACTAACAGAAAATAAATGGCAGAAGAAATCACAATAAGACAGTTTGGGGACATTTATTTCTAACTCACTGATACCAGCAGCAGGAGTCTTCCGAAATGAAAACAAACAAAGCGTAACCTTTTCATCAAAGATATCTTGGATAAAGAAAAAATAGTTTATTTCAGGTTATGGGGATCCAGAGAAGCTATAATGTGGCTGGAGGGCTTCTATAGTATCTGAAAATAAATAAAAGCATAAAGACAGATGGAGTGGAGGACACTCAGGGGCATATTTTTCTCTGGATGCCCTTGCTGAAACCACTCTAGCAGCAATGAATTGCATTAGGATAGGGAAGACAGAAGCTCGGCTGTCCCAGTTCAGATTTGGTTTTCCTCTCAAGAGCCAGGCTGCAGCTTTGGTATATGTGCCTCCTAAGAAAGGTGACACTGCTGCCCGAGGCCCTACTTAAATCAGCTGTAGCTGTTGGGCCCAGCAGGTCCTGAGTGCTTGAGTCAGGGACGGTAATCTTCCTTCCACGGGGGAGTAGAGGAGGATGTAAGAAATAAAACATGAAAAGAAATAGTGCATAAAGGAAGAAAGCGCAGAGTCACAGGAAAACTAATAAAACTTCAGTGTTTGCTGAAAAGGATGAGAAAAAACAAATATTTATTCATTTTAGAAAGGAACACACAGCCTTGTGTAAAACAGGTGGTATATCTATTTGTCTTAGAAAATAGAGGAGGTGCTGATATGGGTAGCTAAACTGTCAGAAGATAATATACTAGATTTAAATTTGAGGGAGGGTGATTATTTATTGGAGAAATTCAGTTATTTTGATAAACAAATTGAAAAGGTGTGTGTGTGTGTGTGTCTGTGTAACAGACATAGACAGCGAGAGTATCTGTTTCTCCAGGTATTGCTTCACCTTCTGTGAAACTGCTGTTGGCCAGTAAAGAATCTGCCTGCAATGCAGGAGCTGCAGGTTCGATCCCTGGGTCAGGAAGATCCCCTGGAGAAGGATATGACAAGCCACTCCAGTATTCTTGCCTGAGAAATTCTGCCTCAGGCAGAAATTCTTGCCTGAGAAACAGAGGAGCCTGACAGGCTACAGTCCATGGGGTCACAGAGTCACACATGACTGAAGCAACCTAGCAATCATGCACAAACTGCTATCAAAAGCTAAAAACACTTCAATCAGGACATATTTCTTGGTGACAATATTTAAAAAATATGATGCTCACAGAAAAGCTTTGTTATATGTCAAAACTGCTGCCTCATTTTTTCTGTGGAATAGGGAAATATATAAATGTTTTTATACATTTTTTTATAGAATAAAGGGCAAATGCATTATAATTTACTGCCCCCGAGCCCTGAAGGGACAAATGAGCTAAAAAACTAATAATGTCAATCAGGCACACATGATTCTAAAGTTATGTAAATATAACTCATTATTTGCATTCACGTGAAGTTCTTGCTTTATCCTTACTTCACTCATCTGTGAGATGAATTACATACTTTGCGCCTGTCAATCACACTCCCCTCAGGACTTTGACTAGGGCTTTAGGTGCTGATACATTTTGTTCCACTTTCTCTTCCTTTCTCGGATCATTAAGGCCAGCCTTTCTTTCTCCATCCCATCCTTCCTTAATTCCTACTTCCCTTCCTCCCCTCTTGCTATGTCCCTTGTTCTCTCTCTTCCTGGCTCCTTTCCTCCTTTCTTCCTGCCCTCAGTCTCTCCCACACTTCCTCCTGTCTTCTTGTATCCAGTGAGTATGTGTTAAACTCAGATTAGAGAGATGAAGAGGACACATAATCCCCACTCCCAAGAAACTCAGGCTCAGTTAGACAGATATCAGCATAGACAACTTAAGTGCGGCTCAATAAGTACTATGTCGAAGGAATTAGCCTTTTTTCTATTGTAAAGCTCATAAATCCAGGAAAGTAGCCTATCTATCATTCTTCTTGTTTTACACATATGATAAAAGGATTAGAGAGCTCAAATGGCACACATCAAAATTCACCATCATCAAACAGCGAGTAGGATGCATGGAGTATTTATGTTGCTGTTTCCAGAGTCACTGTGCTGCCACTTCAGTCTCATCTTTCATGATATCTTTTTATCATGTTTTTATAGAATACTTGTATTACTTTTTTTCTTTGGGACTCTTACTTTACTTCTAGTTCCTTTGTGTCACCTTCATTGATAGCTCTCTTTCTCAACTACCTCTGTAGCTAATATTGAATAATTTTTTTGTAATAGGGAATTTCATGACTGTCTTTCTCCTGCCTATATTCCAACTGTTCAATACAATAGAGAACAGTGTTACTGTTAACAGTGCTAATTCAGTGTTACAGATTAGCTTATTAATTTGCATCCTGTTAAAAGCTAGGGGGATCCCAGCTCTTGAAGGATGAGGTATGGTTTATAATAATTTTTTAATTAGTAAATTTTATTTTTAGGGTAGTTTTAGATTCAGTACAAATTTAACAGAGGTGCAGTTCCCATACATTCCCTGCCCACTCCTACCCACCCACACATATCCCACTCTAGCATGGTTCATTTGTTGTAACAGACAGACCTATAGTGAAACATTGCTATTACCCAAAGTTTACATTAGGATTCAGTCTTGGCATTGTACATCCTGAGTTTTGACAAATGTATAACGATGTGTATCCACTACTGCACTGTCATATAGAACCATTTCACTGCTCTAAAAAAACTTCTGTGCTCTGCCTGTTCATCTCTTCCTCCCTTCAAAGCCTTGATCCTTTTACTGTCCCTACAGTTTTCTGACATTTCAGAGTGTCATATAGCAACTATACAGTATGTAGTCTTTTCAGATTGGTTTCTTTTATTTAGTAATATGCATTTAAAGTTCCTCCATGTCTTTTCATGGATGGATATACTTCATTTCCTTTTCTTGTTGAATAATATTCCATTGTCTGGATGTACCACAGCTTATTTATCTGCTCACCAACTAAAGGACATTTTGGTTGCTTCCAAGTTTTGTTAAGTTCTTTCTTTTCTTAGCACACTAATATTATATAAATATATAAAATGAGATTTTTAGCGGTTGCCCTAGAGTTTGCAATATACATTAGCAATGAAACTAAATTTACTTTCAAATAATACTATACTAATTTATGGGTAGTACAAGTACTTTATAAAAACAAAATAATCCTAATTCCTTCTTTCTGTCCCATTTTTCATTGCTGTCACTCATTTTACTTACGGATAAGCCTACATAAAAACACACACATATATACATCAGCAAACACAACAATATATTTGTTTTGCTATTATTAAGAAAAAACTGATCTAAATTAAGAATGAGTAAAATGAACATTTTTATTTTACTTTAATTAATCATTTTCTTCTGCTCTTCCTCTCTTTATGTAGATCTAAGTTTCTGACCTAAATTATTTTCCCTCTCTCTGAAGAATTTCTTTTAACATTTAAAAGGCAGGCCTGGAGGCGGGGCTAAGATGGCGGAGGAATAGGACAGAGAGACCACTCTCTCCCCCAACAAATTTATCGAAAGAATATCTGAAAGCTGAGCAAAGTTCACAAGACTACTTCTGAACGCTGGCAGAGGACGTCAGACATTAATCAAGTCAGCGCATTATCTTCAGAAGGAGGTAGGAGAAATTATAAAAGATAAAAAAGAGAGACAAAAGAGTTAGGGACGGAGACCTGTCCCAGGGAGGGAGTCGTAAAAGAGGAGAAATTTCTAAGCACCAGGAAACCTTCTCACCGGTGGGTTTTGGGGGAAGATTTCGAATCTCGGAGGGCAACATAACCGGGAGAATCAATAAATAAAACCCACTGATTACGTGCCTAAGCGCAACTTCCAGTAAAGAACCCCAGACGCCCGCATCCGCCACCAGCAAGTGGGGGCTGAACGGAGAGGAGCGGGCGGCACTGCTTGGGGTAAGGACCGGGCCGAATGCCCTGAGGGCAATCGGAGGGAGCTAACGTGAGATAGTAACCTAAACTGTGGGACAGCCAGAGAGAGAGAGAACTATCCCGCGAAAAGCCCAAAGCTAAGGCACTGCCGGCCCGCTCACAGAACAAAGGACTGAGCGATACAGGGGAAGAGCTAGCTGGCTGCGGACCGCCCCATCCCCCGCCGGAAACAGCGGGCAGGCGGGACCAGCCAGAGCCGGAAAGGGGCGAACTTGGCTCCAGAGAGGGCACCCCCTACCAAACTGCAAACAGGCTCCCAGTTTCTAAGCAAAGACTGCCTGAGATCCCAGAGGGTCTACAGCCGCCGGGAGGGTCGCAGCCAGAGACCAGCTCCCCAGAACGGACACAAAGCACACCGGAGTCGGAGCCGGGCGCGCCCATAAACTGAGGCGGGGACCCCGGAGGTGATAAGCCGCACCGCCCCAACAGGGGAGAGTGCGCTCGCCAAACTCCTGGCTGCCTGAGATGCTCCGACCGGGAACGGTGCAAACCGCGAACCCAACCGAGTCTGCGCCTCGGTGGAGTACCCGGGAAGCGCGCCCGCGAACCGAGGCGGGGACCAGGGAGGTGATAAGCCGCACCGCCCCAACAGGGGAGAGTGCGCTCACCAAACTCCCGGCTGCCTGAGCTGCTCTGACCGGGAACGGCACAAACCGCCGGCCCAACCGCGTCTGCGCCTTTGTGGAGTACCCGGGAACCTGAAACCTGAGCAGTTTTAAACTGGGAAG
Source organism: Okapia johnstoni (assembly GCA_024291935.2). Classification (NCBI taxonomy): domain Eukaryota; kingdom Metazoa; phylum Chordata; class Mammalia; order Artiodactyla; family Giraffidae; genus Okapia; species Okapia johnstoni. The sequence goes on along the minus strand of CM044307.1, from coordinate 108,182,329 downwards.
TGTGCGCGCATATCAGGGCCCACCCCCCGGCAGAGTAACCTGAAGCCTGAGCAGGGGAGACGGGGAAAGCACACACGCCGTGAGCGGGCGTGAACCCAGTGTGGCCGAGACACCGCGAGCTCTCCACACACACGCCAGTGATATTGGTTTGCAGTGGTCCTCTCTCCCCACAGCAGGACTGAGCAAGTGAACCTAAAGAGACCACCTCTGCCCCTTTGTGTCAGGGCGGAAATTAGACACTGAAGAGACCTCCAAACAAAAGCCAAATAAACAGAGGGAAGCGCGTTGGAAGGGACAGGCCAACAGATTAAAATCCCTGTAGTTAACACTGACTGTATTGAAAGGGGCCTATAGATCTTGAAAAGTAAAAGCAGGAACAAGGATCTATCTGAAACTGAAGAGACCCCACACGGCTCACAACTGCTCCAGAGAAAGTCCGGGGTATATATTTTTTACTATTATCATATTTTTTTTTTTTTTTTTTTATTTTTTTTTTTCTTTTTTCTTTAAGACCTCTATTACATCTTTAATTTTCATCTTCATAACCCACTACTACCTTGAAAAAAAAAAAAACCTATTTTTAAAACAAACTGCGTACATATATCTTATACTTTTTGTGTTTTCTTTTTATTTTATTTTATTTTATTTTATTTTATTTTTTACTGTTTTTTCCTGTTTTTCTTTTTTTTTTTTACTGTTATACTGTTTTACTGTCTTTTTTCTTTTTATACTGTTTTCTTTTTTCTTTTTTTTATATTGCATGATTTATAAGAGTCTAACCTCTACTCTAGATTTTTAATCTTTGTTTTACATATTTGGTATCAATTTTGTGCATTTAAGAATACAATCTTTAGTACCCATTTTTACTCAGGAGTGTGATTACTGGCTTGATTACTCTCTCCCTCTATTGACGCTCTTTCTTCTCCCCCAGGGAACCTCTAACTCCCCCCCTCATCCTTCTCTTCTCAACCCAATTCTGTGAATCTCTGAGGGTGTTCTGGGTACCGGAGAACACTTCGGGAACAGAATACTGCCCAGATCTCTCTCTCCCCTCTTGATTCCTCCCTTTCTACTCATCCTCACCTCTATTGCCTTCCCTCCCCCCTCTCTATGTATCTCTGTGAACGTCTCTGAGGGCTCCAGACTGTGGAGAGCACAGAGGGAAGTGCTTACTGGCTAGACTGCTCTCCCCACGTTTGAGTCACCCTCCTCTCATCCTGGTCACCTCAACCTCCCTCCCCTTCACCTTTCCATGTAACTCAGTGAACCTCTCTGGGTATCCCTCACTGTGGAGAATCTTTTCACCATTAACCTAAAAGTTTTATTATTGATGCTGTATGGATGGAGTAGTCTTGAGGCTACTGCAAGAATAAGACTGAAAGCCAGAGGAAACATTAATTAATAAGAGATCTTCCAAAAGCCTCCACATATACACTGAAACCAAGCTCCACCCAAGAGCCAATAAGTTCCAGAGCAAGACATACCACGCAAACTCTCCAGCAACGCAGGAACATAGCCCTGAGCATCAATATACAGGCTGCCCAGAGGCACACCAAATCTATAGACATCTCAAAACTCAATACTGGACACTCCATTGCACTCTAAAGAGAAGAAATCCAGCTCCACCCACCAGAACACCGACACAAGCTCCCCCAACCAGGAAACCTTGACAAGCCACCCATCCAACCCCACCCACAGTGAGGAACCTCCACAATAAAGAGGAACTTCAAACTACCAGAATACAGAAAGGCCACGCCTAACACAGCAATCTAAACAAGATGAAAAGGCAGAGAAATACTCAGCAAGTAAAGGAAAATGAGAAATGCTCACCAAACCAAACAAAAGAGGAGGAGATAGGGAATCTATCTGAAAAAGAATTTAGAATAATGATAGTAAAAATGATCCAAAATATTGAAAATAAAATGGAGTTACAGATAAATAGCCTGGAGACAAGGATTGAGAAGATGCAAGAAATGTTTACCAAGGACCTAGAAGAAATAAAAAGGAGTCAATATATAATGAATAATGAAATAAAGGAGATAAAAGACACGCTGGAGGGAACCAACAGTAGAATAACGGAGGCAGAAGATAGGATAAGTGAGGTAGAAGATAGAATGGTGGAAATAAATGAAGCAGAGAGGAAAATAGAAGAAAGAATCAAAAGAAATGAGGAAAACCTCAGGGACCTCGGGGACAATATGAAACGCCCTAACATTCGAATCATAGGAGTCCCAGAAGAAGAAGATAAAAGGAAAGGCCATGAAAAGATACTCGAGGAGATAATAGTTGAAAATTTCCCTAAAATGAGGAAGGAAATAGTCACAGAAGTCCAAGAAATCCAGAGAGTCCCAAACAGGATAAACCCAAGGCGAAACACCCCAAGACACATATTAATCAAATTAACAAAGATCAAACACAAAGAACAAATATTAAAAGCAGCAAGGGAAAAACAACAAATAACACACAAGGGGATTCCCATAAGGATAACAGCTGATCTTTCAATAGAAACTCTTCAGGCAAGAAGGGAATGGCAGGACATACTTCAAGTAATGAAAGAGAAAAATCTACAACCCAGATTACTGTACCCGGCAAGGATCTCATTCAGATATGAAGGAGAATTCAAAAGCTTTACAGACAAGCAAGAACTGAGGGAATTCAGCACCACCAAACCAGCTCTCCATCAAATGCTAAAGGATCTTCTCTAAACAGGAAACACAGAAAGGATGTTTAAACACGAACTTAAAACTACAAAGTAAATGGCAATGGGACCATACTTATCAATAATTACCTTAAATGTAAATGGGTTGAATGCCCCAACCAAAAGACAAAGAGTGGCTGAGTGGATACAAAAACAAGACCCCTACATATGCTGTCTACAAGAGACCCACCTCAAAACTAGGGACACATACAGACTGAAAGTGAAGGGATGGAAAAAATATATTTCATGCAAATGGAGACCAAAAGAAAGCAGGAGTCGCAATACTAATTTCAGATAAAATAGACTTTAAAATAAAGGCTGTGAAAAGGGACAAAGAAGGACACTACATAATGATCAAAGGGTCAATCCAAGAAGAAGATGTAACAATTATAAATATATATGCACCCAACATAGGAGCACCACAATATATAAGGCAAATACTAACAAGTATGAAAGGGGAAATTAACAATAACACAATAATAGTGGGAGACTTTAATACTCCACTCACACATATGAATAGATCAACTAAACAGAAAATTAACAAGGAAACACAAACTTTAAATGATACTATAGACAAATTAGATTTAATCGATATTTTCAGGACTTTCCACCCCAAAACAAGCAATTTCACCTTTTTCTCAAGTGCACACGGAACTTTCTCCAGGATAGATCACATCCTGGGCCATAAATCTAGCCTTGGTAAATTCCAAAAAATTGAAATCATCCCAGCCATCTTCTCTGACCACAATGCAGTAAGATTAGACCTCAATTACAGGAAAAAAAAAAAACTATTAAAAATTCCAACATATGGAGGCTAAACAACACGCTTCTGAATAACCAACAAATCACAGAAGAAATCAAAAAAGAAATCAAAATATGCATAGAAACGAATGAAAATGAAAACACAACAACCCAAAACCTGTGGGACACTGTAAAAGCAATGCTAAGGGGAAGGTTCATAGCAATACAGGCGTACCTCAAGAAACAAGAAAAAAATCAAATAAATAAACTAACTCTACACCTAAAGCAACTAGAGAAGGAAGAAATGAAGAACCCCAGGGTTAGTAGAAGGAAAGAAATCTTAAAAATTAGGGCAGAAATAAATGCAAAAGAAACAAAAGAGACCATAGCAAAAATCAACAAAACTAAAAGCTGGTTTTTCGAGAAGATAAACAAAATTGACAAGCCATTAGCCAGACTCATCAAGAAACAAAGGGAGAAGAATCAGATCAACAAAATTAGAAATGAAAATGGAGAGATCACAACAGACTACACGGAAATACAAAGGATCATAAGAGACTACTACCAACAGCTATATGCCAATAAAATGGACAACTTGGAAGAAATGGACAAATTCTTAGAAAAGTATAACTTTCCAAAATTGAACCAGGAAGAAATAGAAGATCTTAACAGACCCATCACAAGCACGGAAATCGAAACTGTAATCAGAAATCTTCCAGCAAACAAAAGCCCAGGACCAGACGGCTTCACAGCGGAATTCTACCAAAAATTTAGAGAAGAGCTAACACCTATCCTACTCAAACTCTTCCAGAGAATTGCAGAAGATGGTAAACTTCCAAACTTATTCTATGAGGCCACCATCACCCTAATTCCAAAACCAGAGAAAGATGTCACAAAAAAAGAAAACTACAGGCCAATATCACTGATGAATATAGATGCAAAAATCGTTAATAAAATTCTAGCAAACAGAATCCAACATCATATTAAAAAGATCATACATCATGACCAAGTGGGCTTTATCCCAGGAATGCAAGGTTACTTTAACATCCGCAAATCAATCAATGTAATTCACCACATTAACAAATTGAAAGATAAGAACGATATGATTATCTCAATAGATGCAGAAAAAGCCTTTGACAAAATTCAACATCCATTTATGATAAAAACTCTCCAGAAAGCAGGAATAGAAGGAACATACGTCAACATAATAAAAGCTATATATGACAAACCCACAGCAAACATTATCCTCAATGGTGAAAAACTGAAAACATTTCACCTAAAGTCAGGAACAAGGCAAGGATGCCCACTTTCACCACTACTATTCAACATAGTTTTGGAAGTTTTGGCCACAGCAATCAGAGCAGAAAAAGAAATAAAAGGAATACAGATAGGAAAAGAAGAAGTAAAACTCTCACTGTTTGCAGATGACATGATCCTCTACATAGAAAACCCTAAAGATTCTACCAGAAAACTTCTAGAGCTAATCAATGAATATAATAAAGTTGCAGGATACAAAATTAACACACAGAAATCCCTTGCATTCCTATACACCAATAATGAGAAAACAGAAAGAGAAATTAAGGAAACAATACCATTCACCATTGCAACAAAAAGAATAAAATACTTAGGAATATTTCTACCTAAAGAAACAAAAGACTTATATATAGAAAACTATAAAACACTGATGAAAGAAATCAAAGAGGACACAAACAGATGGAGAAATATACCGTGTTCATGGATTGGAAGAATTAATATAGTGAAAATGAGTATACTACCCAAAGCAATCTATAGATTCAATATGCAATCCCTATCAAGCTACCAATGATATTTTTCACAGAACTAGAACAAATCATTTCACAATTTGTATGGAAGTATAAGAAACCTCGAATAGCCAAAGCGATCTTGAGAAAGAAGAATGGAACTGGAGGAATCAACCTGCCTGACTTCAAGCTCTACTACAAAGCCACAGTCATCAAGACAGTGTGGTACTGGCACAAGGATAGAAATATAGATCAATGGAACAAAATAGAAAGCCCAGAGATAAACCCACGCACCTATGGGCACCTTGTCTTCGACAAAGGGGGCAAGAGTATATATACAATGTAGAAAAGACAATCTCTTTAACAAGTGGTGCTGGGAAAACTGGTCAACCACTTGTAAAAGAATGAAACTAGAACACTTCCTAACACCATACACAAAAATAAACTCAAAATGGATTAAAGATCTAAACGTAAGACCAGAAACTATAAAACTCCTAGAGGAAAACATAGGCAAAACACTCTCCGACATAAATCACAGCAGGCTCCTCCATGACCCTCCCCGCAGAATATTGGAAATAAAAGCAAAAATAAACAAATGGGACCTAATTAAAATTAAAAGCTTTTGCACAACAAAGGAAACTAGGAGCAAGGTGAAAAGACAGCCTTCAGAATGGGAGAAAATAATAGCAAACGAAGCAACAGACAAACAATTAATCTCAAAAATATACAAGCAACTCCTGCAGCTGAATTCCAGAAAAATAAACGACCCAATCAAAAAATGGGCCAAAGAACTAAACAGACATTTCTCCAAAGAAGACATACAGATGGCTAACAAACACATGAAAAGATGCTCAACATCACTCATTATTAGAGAAATGCAAATCAAAACCACAATGAGGTACCATTACACACCAGTCAGAATGGCTGCTATCCAAAAGTCTACAAGCAATAAATGCTGGAGAGGGTGTGGAGAAAAGGGAACCCTCTTACACTGTTGGTGGGAATGCAAACTAGTACAGCCACTATGGAGAACAGCGTGGAGATTCCTTAAAAAACTGGGAATAGAACTGCCATATGACCCAGCAATCCCACTGCTAGGCATACACACCGAGGAAACCAGAATTGAAAGAGATGCGTGTACCCCATTGTTCATCACAGCACTGTTTACAATAGCCAGGACATGGAAGCAACCTATATGTCCATCGGCAGACGAATGGATAAGGAAGCTGTGGTACATATACACAATGGAATATTACTCAGCCATTAAAAAAATACATTTGAATCAGTTCTATTGAGATGGATGAAACTGGAGCCCATTATACAGAGTGAAGTGAGCCAGAAAGAAAAGCACCAATACAGTATACTAATGCATGTATATGGAATTTGAAAGATGGTAATGGTAACCCTATATGTGAGACAGAATAAGAGACACAGAATAAAAGATGCATAGAACAGTCCTGTGGACTCTGAGGGAAAAGGTGAGGGTGGGACGTTCTGGGACAATAACATTGAAACATGTATATTGTCATATGTGAAGCGGAACACCATTCCATGTTCTATGCATGGGACGGATGCTCAGGGATGGAGCGTTGGGATGACCCAGAGGGATGGGAAGGGGAGGGAGGTGGGAGGAGGGTTCGGGAGGGGGAGCACATGTGAACCCATGGCTGATTCATGTCAATGTATGGCAAAAACTACTACAATATTGTAAAGTAATTAGCCCCCAACTAAAATAAATAAATTAAAAAAAAATTGAAAAAAAAAAAAGGCAGGGCTGTGTGTGTGTGTGTGTGTGTGTGTGTGTGTGTGTGTGTGTGTGTGAGTGGAGGTCGTTCCATCGTGTCCAACTCTTTGTGATCCCATGAACTGTAGTCTGTCAGGCTCTTCTGTTTATGGAATTCTCCAGGCAAGAAAACTGGAGTGGGTAGCCATTCCCTTCTCCAGGGGATCTTCCTGACCCAGGGATTGAACCCAGATCTCCTGCATTGCAGGCAGATTCTTTACCATCTGAATCACCAGGGGAGCCCATAAAGCAGGTCTACTGGTAATAAATTCCCTCAATTTTTCTTTGTCTGAGAAAGTCTTTATTTCTCCCTCATTTTTGAAGGATACTTTTTGGGGGATACAGTGGTTGACTTTATTTTTCTGGGCTCCAAAATCACTGCAGATGGTGATTGCAGCCATGAAATTAAAAGATGCTTACTCCTTGGAAGGAAGGTTATGACCAACCTAGACAGTATATTGAAAATTAGAGACATTACTTTGTTAACAAAGGTCTGTCTAGTCAAGGCTATGGTTTTTCCAGTGGTCATGTATGGATGTGAGAGTTGGACTATAAAGAAACCTGAGTGCCGAAGAATTGATGCTTTTAAACTGTGGTGTTGGAGAAGACTCTTGAGAGTCCCTTGGACTGCAAGGAGATCCTACCAGTACCTCCTAAAGGAGATCAGTCCTGGGTGTTCATTGGAAGGTCTGATGCTTAAGCTGAAACTCCAATACTTTGGCCACCTCATGCGAAGAGCTGATTCGTTTGAAAAGACCCCGATGCTGGGAAAGATTGAAGGCAGGAGGAGAAGGGGACGACGGAGTATGAGATGGCTAGATGGCATCATAGACTCGATGGACATGGGTTTGGGTGGACTCACAGAGTTGGTGATGGACAGGGAGGCCTGGTGTGCTGCAGTTCATGGGGTCGCAAAGAGTTGGACACAACGAGTGACTGAACTGAACTGAACTGAATTCTAGGTTGGTGATTTTTTTTTTTCTCAACACTTTAAACATTCCACCCATTCTCTGCTTCCTCGAATGGTTTCAGAGGAGAAGTCAGCTGTAATTCTCATCTTTGCTCCTCTATAGGTAATGTGTTTTTCTCCTCTGATCTCTTTCAAGTTTTTTCTTTATTTTTAATTTTCTAAAGTTTGAATATGACATGAGTAGGAATATATTTTTTTTTCTTTTTTGTTTTTTTGCATTTACCCTGATTGATGTTTTCTGAGCTTCCTGGATCAATAGTTTGGCATCTGACATTAATTGGGGAGAAATTTTTAGTTACTGCTTCAAAGGCTGCTTCCCTTCCTTTTTTCCTCCCTCCCTCCTTTCTTTCCTTTCCTCCCTATTTCCTTCTAATATACATATGTCACACATTTTTAGTTGCCCTACGTTTCTAGGATATTCAGTTCTGTTTTTTTGTTTCACTCTTTTTTCCATTTCCTTTTCAATTTTGGAAGTTTCTATTGTCATACCCTTAAATGAGGAGATTCTTTTCTTCTTTTACAGAGGCATAATTGACACAGCATTCTATATTAATTTTAGGTGTGTGTGCATGTGTGCTCTGTTGCTCAGTCATGTCTGACTCTTTGTGACCCCATGGACTGTAGCCGCCAGGCTCCTCTGTCCATGGAATTTTTCAGGCAAGAACACTAAAGTGCCGTGTACTCCCCCGGGGAATCTTCCTGACCCAGGGATCAAACCTGTGTCTCCTGGGTTACCTGCATTGACAGGAGGATTCTTTACCACTTGAGCCACCTAGGAAGCCCATAATTTTGGGTGTACAACATAATGATTCGCATTACAAAATGATCATCCAGCTAACATCCAGTTAGGTCCAGTTAACACCTGTCACCATGCAGATTTACAACTGTTCTTTTCTGGTGATGAACTTTCAAGATCCACTCTCCTTTCAAGATCCAAGCTACTTCAAATAATCAGTATGGTATTATTAACTATAGTCATCATGCTGTAATCCTCACAATACATTTATTTTGTAAATGGAAATTATAAAATGATTTCCTTTACCTCTCCTTAGGCATCCACAAATCTGTTTTCTATATCCATGAGCTCATTTTTTTAAAGAAAGACTTCACATATAAATGAGATCATGCAACATTTATCTTTTTTGGTCATGGAGAGATTCTTTTTTCAACCATTTCAAGTCTACTAATGAGTCCATCAAGAGCTTTATTCTGTTACAGTGTTTTTGATCTCTAGCATTTCTTTTTGATTCTTTCTAACAATTTCCATATCTCTGCTTACATTATCCATCTGTTTCTTGAATGTTGTATACTTTTTACATTAAAGCCTTTAGCACACTCGTCATAGTTTTAAAAATTCCTGGTCTTATAATTCCTGTTATAGCTGACTCTGGTTTTCAAGCTTGTTCAGCCTTTTCAAACTACATTTTCTGCCTCTTAGTGTGCCTTGTAAATTTTGTTGAAAAATGGATATGACAGACGGCATAAGAGGAACTGCAGGAAAAAACAGTCTTTCTAATGTAGAGTAAAGTATGGGGGAAGGGTAAGCCTTCTGAGATCCCATGACTAGGTCTCAATCTTTTTGTGAGCCTGTGCCCTTGGACCAGGAGCTTCAGTTTTTTTCCCCCACTTGGATGAGATGGACTTTCTAAAAGGAGCTTGAGTTGACTATCTCCCTCTCTCCAGATTGGTTAGTCTCTGATAAAACCCTAGCATGTTAGGTTGTAGTAAAGGCCTTGTGAACCTATTTCCAGGGCAGGAATAGAGATGCAGACATAGAGAATAGACATGTGGACACAGGGGAGAAGCAGAGGGTGGGAGGAAGAGGAAGATTAGGATTGACATATATGCATTACCATCTGTAAAATATATGACTAATGGGAGCCTGCTGTGAAGCACAGGCAACTCAACTTGGTGCTATGTGATGACCTAGAGGGGTGGGATGTGGGAGAGGGATGGGGGAAGGAGGTCCAAGAGGGATATATATATATCCCTCTGATTCACTTTTTTGTATAACAGAAAGTAACAGCATTGTGAAGCATTTATACTAAAACAATAATAATAAAAACAAAACAGAGTACTCTGGTATATTTGGTTGCTTTTCCTCTTCCCAGCCAGTAACATTTTCTCTGATATTCACCGTGAGGACTTAGTAGGACTCCTGGAGGTAAAACTCCCGCTGGAGGCGTTAACGTTCTGCATTGTCCACACCCAGCCTCTAGCAATTCATCATTTGCAGTTCAGTTTTTCCCATCTCAGCACTGATTTCTAAGGAGGTTTGCGCTGCTGAGTTTCATTCTGGTACGTTATGATTCTCTATATCTGCCTGTTTCTCTTTCCGACTTTGGGGGCAGTGCTTTGCCTTGTGACTTCACTTTTCTGTCAGATCTAAGAAGAGTTGTTAATATTTTCAGTTTGTTCCGTTCTTCTTGACAGGAGTGAGTGGCAACTTCTAATCCCCTTATGTGCCAGACTGGAAATCTGGAGCCAGTTTATACTGATTATAACAATGATGGAGAAGGGAAACAATGTTAATGGTAGTGGGACAGGTAATAAGAAGAAGATATTTTACACCAGATTAAAATTTGTGGTTATAATGGACCAGATTTCCCATCAGAGTGAGTCAGCTATAGGATAATTGCTTTAAAATGTTTATACAATTTAGTTATCATCTGAAAATCTTTGTGAATTCTAATTTCAAGTGATTTTACATATTGCTGTTTTAATTTGTTCCCAAAATGGAACAGAAGTCCAGAAAGTTATTATGTTGACTAATTTGTGGTCAGATTATTTTAGGAAATTTCACATATTATGGACTCCCCTTATAGCTGAAAAATTCACTTTAGTCCATTAAAGGTTCAGGTAGAATAGTTAGCTGAGGAGCAACCTATGGCTTGAAATCACATCTTAATGTGAAAGCTACTCATATAATTTGACCATTATTTCTTTCTCTAATGTACTGTTACAGTAGAAAACAGGGTATTCATTCAGTAGGATTAAAAGGGAAACAAGGACAAAGAATAGAATGGATAAAATGTGAGTCCAGAGTAAGCCAGGCTAACTTTTGGACTTACCTGGCTGTGCACATTTCCAGTTATGTGACCTTGGCTAAATGATCCCATCTTTCTAAGCCTCTGTCTCAACACCCCTTCATCACCTGTGTAAGGAGAATATTGGGGTGCCTGTCTCAAAGGACAGCTGTATATGGACTGTTCAGCACTGTCTGATATATGGAAAGTTTTCAATAGTTTTTTTGTCCCTATTTATTTACTAGATATCACTGGGCTCCAAATAAATACATGACAAGCTTTATGCTAGACACTGGAGATTAAATGGCAAGCCGAAAACCCCAACAAACAAAGCCCCTTTTCTTATGAAGCTTAATGTTGAGGAGATGTGAAAGACATAAACCAAATAACCACATAAACGAATCATATTTTTGTGATTGTCCTGAAGAGAGCTACATGCAGCTGTAACATATAACAGGAATTTGAACTCCTCTGGATCCCAAGGGGCCCTTGGAACATCCCGCTTGTGGACTAAGAAACACTTGGGATTTTTGTCTTGTGACATCTCTTCTTTCACCAACATGGGAAAATGGTCACTGAGTTCCTAGAGTGGGGTACTGTAGGTTTGGATTGTTGCATCTGAAGATGTATAATTTGTAAATGTTATAACAAAGGGAGAACATAGGAATGAGCAATGTTTTTAAACAGTATAATATCTCTATTCACAATTTGTGTCTGCTACTTGCTAGTTTTTAATTGTTCCACAGAGAACAGAAACAATGCCACTGTCTCAGAGTGGCTTGAGTACGAAAAGAGAGGTTCTTCTTCAGTCTTATCACCACTAACGGCCCAGTTTATAAAAGACAGAGCTGGATATCGGTGAGACTGGGAACACCTTCCCTCTTTTGTTGCAGCTGCTGGGTTATATCAGCAGAATATGACTGCTGCCCTGTTGCTGGATCTCTCTCTTTGTCTAAGATGGCAGGGGACGGAGGACAGCTTACACTTCTCAGCTATTTAAACAAATATTGGAACTACAATAATCAAGATGCATTCTGCAAAGATTAAAAATAGATATAATGTTACATTAAAGTAGAATAAAAATGCATGGGCTTGTCTTCAAATATTCTACACTGTGAAGTTTTTTAAGATAATGATCTGTTTTATTCATTTTTATAACCCTAATAACTATCGTAATGCCTGGCTCATATCGGATTTTCAATCAGTTTTTGTAGTACTGGAATCTTCTTAGCGCTCTTGGTGTATTCATGTGGGTTTTCTCTCATATGAGCAGGTACAAGCCAACCAACCGTCTCTTGTGATCATTCACAAAGAAAGTGGAGCAACAATGGTTTAATATAAGCTTTGAAATCACTTTCTTAGCTGGAAGTTTTGTTCACTTTTCCCCTAATGGCCTGAATATAAATGAGCTTTTGAGTTTCTGAAAATACTAACTTATCTGCTTTTTAAAATCTAACGGTACAATCAATGAAATTTCTTATATTTGTATAGTGCATTACATTATAAAAGGGTTCCTAATGTTACTTCTCCTTTAATTTCTAGAAACAACTGAAGTTGGGATATTATTTTTCTTTCAGACACGAGCAAACCAGGGTCTGGATATGTAAGTTGCCTCATGATTAAGGCTCTACTATACACAGTTCTAGCATTCATATACAATGTTTTATATATTATTTTAAATAAGCTACATATGAAGACAGTTCTATCAATAAAATCAAAATTTTTTTTGTATTGGAAATTATAAAAATATATAAGGAAGAGAATTAAAGTTATCTGTAATCTCACAGTTTCAAGATGACTTACTAACATCTAGACATACTTCCTTCTGGTATGTTTTCTATGTATATGTATACAACATTTAAGTTAAAGATCATATAACATACTCAGTTTTGTATTTAGTCTTTTTATTTCTATATCAGCCCAGTTTGGAATCTTTGACTAAACCTACCTGGGCAATTAAGTTTTATTACTATGGGGCCTAGAATAATAACACCTAGATTATTTCACAAAAGAGGTAAGCAGGAAGACTTTGCATTTCAGAGTTAATTTTTGTTGCTCTAGTGTAGCTTACTGTGTGTTAGACATTATTCTATTATTCCAAGTAGTTTATGTGCATTAATGAATTTAACCTACATCAACCCTAGCGAATCCTGTGGACAGAGGAGCCTGGCGGGCTACAGTCCAGGTTGCAAAGAGTTGGACACGGCTAAACGACTAAGCGCATGCATGCACCTCAAATTGTAAGGTAAATAATGTTATCATTACTATTTGGCACAGGAAAACATAGGTACAGATTAGTGAAGTATTTTACCAAAGTTCACACAGCTAGTAAATAAAAGGGCTGCAAATTGAATTTGAACTGTTTGGATCCAGAGTTCATGTTCTTCACTACTACACTCAACTGCCTCCCCGAGTCCTAACTCTCCTCTAGGTTAGTATTCTGAGGAAGCAAATACTGAATGCCTTAAAAATTTAGCATTACAAACCTTGGGACCTTAAATGAGGGTCACCTGTGGCCAAACTGGAGAGAGTGGAGTTGCTGGTACATCAGCTTTCTTCAAATCATCAGGGTTAAGGAGTTTAGCAAGAAAGACCTGGCTAGATATGGGGAGACACTTCACAGTGGCATGGGCCAGCAGAGCTAGGGTAAAACCTTCTGCACACACACCTGTTAGGTTGGGAGGATCAACTGCAGCGATGGCACCTTCAGACTGATAGATGGCGGATCTCTCCCCAGCCAGGGAAAGGATGGCTGGCCTACCCCTCTTTCGTACTGCGTAAGCCCTCAGTCTCCTGGACGATGGGGAAGTCATATGAGATGATGGGAAGAGGAGGTGTTCCAAGACTGTGGTGAGAAACTTTTTGCCAATATGTTAGATGGAGGCTCAAGTCAATTCCAATATAATTTAAATTATAAATAAATACAGTGGGCACAGAAAGATCTATCACACTTACATAACCATTGCTCTATCCTTGAATATTTAGTGATATAAATATGCTGTAATAAACATGTTTGAAATTTCACATTTTAGAGCAAGAGTTTTATAAAATAATAAGTCCTCAAGGTACTGAGCAACAGAAACCTCATACAACAAATTATAAACTGATTCCTTTTATATGACATTCAAGAATAGGCAGTGTTAATTTACACTGATAAAGTAAGAATGGGGGTCTTCTGTGGGTAATTAATTCAGAAGGGAGATAAGAGAAACTTCTGAGGATGTTGAAATGGTCTATATTATGATCTGCGTGATTCTACAGGGATATATATATACATAATGTATATATGTACATATATATATATACACTCATATATATGTATGCATATTTTAAGTAAATATGTCAAGCAGTACACCTAAGATTAAATGTCCTTAACTGTTGGAATATTATACCTTAAAAAAGTAAAAGGATGAATAATCAACAGAGGTCAGATATTTAGGACTTCTTTTTTTTTTTTTCCCCTACTTAGAGGAGTTTCTATTTTATTTTTCCATCTCATGGCTCTATAGTCTAGCTCAAGGATCACAAACTTTGGCCCATGGGCAAAATCCTGCCCACGGCCTCCAGTGTTTGTAGATAACAATTTGTTAGAACATAGTAATGTGTATATGTTTATGTACTGTAGACACTGCTTTCATGCTGCAGTGGCAGACCTGAACATTATTATAGAGATTCTATGGCCCACGAAGCCTAAACTATTCAGCATCTGGCCTTTCACAGGAAAAGTTTGCTGCTTCTTGATCTAGATGACCTTTTGGTTCCCCTTTAATACCAAGATTTTGACTCTATGATTCTTGAGTTCAGCACATTTTCCTCTGGAAAAATCTACAGAACTAATGCCAATACCCCTTAAGATTTATTATTTGTAAGGAGAAAGTAAGAGGACCACAGCCCATTTTGTCTTGATCTTTAATTTCCACCTTCTATGTTTCTATTTAAAAAAAAGGAACAAAAGTGTTTTGAGTATAAACAATTCCAAAACACATGAGTTTGACTGAAACTTAGGCCACGAATCATATTAAAACTGTTCATCTTTGTACAGGAAGGATGATGAAATCCACAACAGAAGATATTGAACTGGAATGTTATTCCTACCAGTTTCTAAGATATGAAGGCAAAAAAAGAAAAAAGAAAAAAATTGGGAGAAAAATCATCTTGAGAAGTCTTCCAGCTCCACCTCTGCAATCTTTCAAGTGTGAAAGTTGGTTAATGCTTAATACTTCTTACTTTGGGGCTGTGGAAGCCTGCTGTTTAAGGCATTAGAAAAGCGATCAGCTTGCTCTGGATGAAATTGCTGCAGAATAAACAGCCTTAAAAGCCCAGCACTACTGTGCTTTCAGTGTATTATTCACTCATTCAGTTTCTCTTCACTCTTTGGAAGCTTCATAGGGTTTCACAGTATCTATTCTGAACCGATGATATTAATGATGCCAGTAGGCAGGCCCCAGAGATTGCTGTTTTAAGAAAGCTTTACTGGAGCAGTCTTAATATAACTCTCCAGAGTCTCTTCGGATTTTTTAAATTTTCTTTGGCTCTTTTTTCCCTTTGCCCTTGAGAAGCCCACAATTTGCTATTTCTTGTTGCTACTTACTCCTCTACTGACACTTTGGATTAAGGTTGTTATTAAGTTACCATTCCATTCCTTTGGGACAACCCTATCTTCATACATTGTAGGGAGAACCTTGCCAGCAACCTGCTGTTCACAAACCAGGAACTATAGCAGAAGCCAAGCAATTCCTTTGTTGCTGTCATTTCAGATACTTTGAGCACTATCAATGTACTGAGCATACAAAACAGAAGGCTCCTACCCTCTGCATGCTTACAATATTGGCCTTCAAAGATAGGAAAGCCCTTAGGGCAAACAGAGCAGTTAAAATGAGTGAGGCCAGTGATATTAACAAGCTCTAAAAAGAGACTAAAGCTTGTTGCCCTAAGAGCATTTGAAAAACTAATTCTTCAGCTTTAAAGTCATCTTCTCTATCTCCCATTTATTCTTTTAGCATATGCTTCACAAAAGTTTGAAGTTCTTTAGACACCATCTGATATTTTGTCATTCAGCCATCTTTCTCCTGGCCCTTGACAAGCCAGAATCCAGTGGGCCACATTCTCTGAAGAGAGGGGTGGCCATCTCTGATCCCACAGGAGAGGTCCCACAGGGCTTCAAGCTGGACTTTTGAGGAAGGGGTGCCAGTGAGATGGAGTTGGTTCTGCAATTGCTAGGGAGACTGAAAATTGCATTCACCTGCTGCTGTGGAAAGGAACCACCTCTCCCAGGGTGAAAATGTGTTGCTGTCTTGATGATCCCAGCAAACTAATGCAGAGAGGAATCCTGGAAGAAGCATACAGGGAACACATGGAAGTAGCGTGTTTCCTTTTTGTGTGTGTCTGGCTTCCCAGTCTTCCTTTGTCATTCTAAGGGAAGAAACTGCCACTGCCAGGATGAAGCAGCCTCGCTGATACAACACTTCCAGTCACCGTGGTGGTCAGGAAGCCCAGCAGAAACCAACAGGAACAGGAAAGAGAAGAAGAAGGAGAAAAAGAAGATCCTTCTTCTCCTCCAACCTACAAGACATCTAGCTCCTCTTACTGTCAAAGCTTAACAGGCAGCAGTTTGTGAACAAGAAAAGTGGTTTGCAGAGTCCCATCAAAAAGAGTAAGAGAAGGGAGGTTTGGAGCTGAGACATGGTGAGTTAATATGTGGCATAATTCCTTTCCCCACAAAGTTGTGTTCTGTCTTCACTGATTGTATGGAAACAGTGATGGGTACTAAGAAATACATTTCTCAACTGTGCTGTGAACCATTAACTAGACTATCTGGGAGTGAAAAAGAGAAAGGGAAAGAAGAGGAAAGACTTTGAGGAGGGAGCTGTAGATAATGTCCTGGGGATGGACTTCATTTTCAATTTGAAACTATTATTGGTTAGTTAGACATGTTCTCAATATGTAGTGAATGGAAGGAAATGAGAAAAAGCAAGTCAAAAGAGAAGCAATTATTTCACAGGCAAGTTGTCTCCACTTGCCAAACATCATACTGTTTCTCCAAACTATTTACTGTTCCTCACACCCTCTGCCCCACTCTGGGCAGAAAATATCTAGAATAAGCTGAGTGCCTTTGAGAAAGAAGGGCATGGTGAGAATATGCTTGCACTTCTCCTCCATGTATGGAAGCCTCAATGTTGTTTCTGTTTGTTCTACTAACTAAATGCTATGTGGTTGGCTGTCATCTGGTATGTCGGTTGGTGTGGTTTACAAATGGCTCAACTTCTTCATTTCCTACAGGCTGTGTTTATAATGGCATAATTATGTGTCCAGAATTCAAGTTAAGAAGAAAAGGAAAAAAGTCGTAAGGAGAGCACTACAGCCTTAAACCTCAGTGAGTCAGCGGGTAACGGTTTACTGGTAAGTGTTCCTTGCTACAAATAATAAAGAAGAAACTCTGTGTGCTGTAAAATTTTCTTTTATTTTAACCTTCAGTTTATTCATATTGTTGTGTGTTTTATTTTATTTTTCAAATCTTTGGAGTGAAAGTGGCCATACTGTATATCTTTAAGGACTTCAAAAACTTCAAGCAAGATACAGCTGAATTGGAGTCTTGCTTTTGGCACTTACAAGTGAGATATCTTGGATTAAAACATATGAATAGGTCCAAAGTTCAGTTTCTTTTCTAAAATGGGAACAAGGAATAGGCTGAGGGTGGTTAAGTACTTCAACACCTTGACTTATCCATATATACCACCAAAATATTAGCTATTATTAGCTAGCATTATTATATAACCTCCAGTGCTAAACAATCTACCTGCCAATGAAGGAGACGTAGGAGATGTGGGTTCAATCCCTGGACCAGGAAGATTCCCTGGAGGAGGAAATTACTACCCACTCCAGTATTCTTGTCTGAAAAATCCCATGGACAGAAGAGCCTGGTGGGCTACAGTCCATGGGGTTGCAAAGAGTTGGACACAACTGAGCATGCACATGCATGTATTATATAGTTATAATATTATTTGTCTTTATTAGTATTACAATTACTACCGCAAAGCATTGTTATGGTAATTTTGTCATTTACCTATGTGTTATCTCCTATTTCTCTAAAATCTGATTTATACTTGTAGACTAAAAGCATTGCTTGCTTTCCTTGCCCATGTGTCTTGCCTGAAGGAGCAGCAAGCTGGAGAAAATAAAACTCTATTAAGAGAAGTGAGCACAAGGCTATTCTGCAGCTGCTCTATAGAATCCAGCACGTCCGTGGGCAACATTCTGTTTGCAGCTTGAACTTACCTGCAGGGGTGCTCACTGTGGGCAGTTTCAGTTTGCATGTCTGATATAACACCTCGGTGATCAAGGAGGCATTTAAAATTCAAATTGGTATTATTTATCAGTGTCAATACCAATGAAATAACCATTTTATTCCTATATGCTAACAGTGATATGAGAAATCAGTTAAGAATAATACTTGATCTGTATAACGTTGAGGAACACTTTGTAATTTATTGTTAGATCAACATACAAGAATTTGAACTTTCAGCATGGAAGATAAATGAAAGATTCCTAATTTACTCCTATTAACTGCCTAGGATACTGCTGGAGCTTGTGGGATTTCAGTGAATGATTTGAACAGGCTTTTTATCTCTCTGAATAATAACACACTGGGGACGTATATAGGAGAAGTAGAATTTGGAGACACATATGGCAAGGCTGCAAGGTAGAAATAATTTGGAAAAATTTCCTAAGGTTTTGCTAGATTACTTAAACTAATTGGTAATCTCTTTCCTGAAATGTCAAATAACTCTGACACATTGAAATGATGTGCTTGGTTTTAACCACTTGCAAGTGAAGTTCCAGGACTCTAGCATCTGCTCCTGTGCCAAGATTGTGACTAATGCCTGCTGTTAGTGTTACTGGAAAAGGATGTCCTTCTTGGGAATCCTTTTTTGGTAATTAAAGAACGTCTTAAAACTCACTGTCCTTAGGGGGGGCATTTCCATCCCCAGTCTATTTCTCTACTTGGAGCAAACACTTAATTTATAATCATTGCATGGTAGTGAAGATAATTATTCTATAACTCCAGCACTTGAATTGAATAGAGTAAATTATCCCTCCAAAAGAGAAGGTTCAGATATTTGTCTTTATATTCAGTGAATATAATGCAGGTTCATAAGTGGTTCAATTGTAACTGATGTAAACAATGCAATTTCTTATTCAAAATAATCTAATATAACTCAAATTTATTTACTTCTTTCTAACCCTAAGGAGTTTTCAAAAATTCACGTGTGGTGACCAGATCTTAAGATGCCTCCACTACCCAAGCCATACTGGGGAAATCCACATGGCAAAGAACTACAAGCAGCTTCTGAGAATGGAGGATGGTCCCTGGCACAGGTCAGTAAAAACTGAAGATCTTAGTTTTACAACCTCAAGGATCTTAAGATTGTCAACAACCATGAAAGTGGGGAAGCAGATCCTTCCCTAATCCCCAAATGAGAACACAGCCCTGGCTGATACTTCGTAAACATATAAAACCTTCAGCCAGAGAGGCTGTCTTGCTGCTCGCACGGTTCACTGAACACAGGGTAGATAAGGCGCGACCGGGGAAGCTTTCTTATTTAAGGAATAAAGTAAAATTTTCCCAGAAAATTCTAGCACTCCTCTTCACTGAAGTGGATACTAGCTCTCTCCAGAAGAATCACTGATAGGAAGGATCGTTTTCCTTTAACCATATTCTACCCTTGATTTGAGGTCAGTTGTAAAAACTGAACTTTTACTTCTCATGCAGTTCAGTTCAGTCACTCAGTCCTGTCTGACTCTTTGTGAGGAGAATATTAGTGAACTACAGAATTCACTACATTTTATTTTTCAATTATAAAATGAAGAAGATTGATTAAATAATTGGTAACATCCTTCCTATTGCTGGTTTCTGATCAGAGAGCAGAGGTTAGAAGTTCTTACCATTTTTCAACAAATTGGAATAACTGCAACACAAAACATCTGTATTGGCATGTAGTTGGTAGAACACCAAACTATTAGGTACAGTAATATTTGTGGGTTTTAGTGGCACATCATATAATAATAGTTACTGTAACTTTGAAGTAGTGTTAAGAGTAAACAGTAGCTTAAGATCTCTATTATGGTTTCAGATATTTACTAACATAAATATTAAAAAAATGTTAAAACTAGTGATTTACTAATACATTAGAAATGCAAAAAATTACAAATGTCAGTTAGAAGCTAATGAAAATAAAGATATAATTATTTCTTCCACCTTAATCTATCAAGTTCCTTCTATTCATGAACCTCTCGGAATTTCATGGACCCCTCAGATCAAGAAACTTTGTCATAGAACATTGTTTCAGGAGGTTAATAAAATACATAATATGAATGATTGCGAGCTTGGGGATACAGTTGTAGTTCGCTTATAATATTTCCCACAATTTTCTCATAATCTGATTATGAAAGTATGTGGTTTATTTCCACAGCTAGATTAGGAGTGGCTTAAAAGTGAGAACCATATCTTCCACATCTTTGATTTACTTATAGCACTGTTCTTAAAACTGACTTTTCAATAAAATCACTTTGGAAATTGAAAAAAAATGCACAGATTCCCCACCTATCTTAGACCCTCTGAATTACAGTGACTGCGCAGGAACCTGGAAATCTGCATTTCTAAAGGCTTCCAAGATTATTTTGAAAAGCAGCTTTCACCAAGTTGATGATTCACATTAAAGAACTACTGTCATTTAACACCTGGCATAATGCCATTACACAAATTACATTCTTAGTAAATGGCTAGGGATTTGAATTAGAGAAACTAGAACATACAAAAGGAGTTTACATTTCAAAACACTACCAAAAAGCCCCTCACTCAAATATGACATAAAAGTATTCCCAAGAAAAAGGTTCCATTCCTAGGGTTTTTTAATAACAAAATTATGTTTGAAGACATACTCCATTGCTCTTACATAAGAGTTCTTAATACAAATTGCTCCTACAATTCAGTGCCAGGGAAATTTTAATTCCTCAGATGAACAATTATGGTTCTATTTATTATAATATAAGTGCCAGCTTTGACTTGACTATAGAATTGACTGGAGAGACAAGGAGTGGAGCTATTGTTAGATCATTTACGCTAGTTGCACTGCAAATGTCACTGTGAGAGATGACCTGGAGGAATCAATCAAACATAATTATTTGTGAGAGTTGGACCATAAAGAAAGCTGAGCACCGAAGAATTGATGCTTTTGATGTGGTGTTGGAGAAGACTCTTGGGAGTCCCTTGGACTGCCAGGAGATCAACCCAGTCAATCCTAAAGGAGATCAGTCCTGAATATTCATTGGAAGGACTGATGCTGAAGCTGAAGCTCCAATACTTTGGCCACCTGATGCGAAGAACTGACTCATTGGAAAAGACCCTGATGCTAGGAAAAATTGAAGGCAGGAGGAGAAGGGGACAGCAGAGGATGAGATGGTTGAATGGCATCACTGACTCAATAGACATGAGTTTGAACACGCTTGGGAGTTAGTGATGGACAGGGAAGCCTGGCATTAGTCCATGGGGTCACAAAGAGTCAGACATGACTGAGTGACTGAACTGAATTGATACTGAACCAAACCATGACCAGCTGGCCTTTTGGATCCAAATTTAAGATCTATTAAGCTCCAGTACCACAGTGTTATCTCTGAAACATGAGAATACATTTCTTGAGAAGATAGCCAAAGAACCTATGAATTAACTATTTGTAGATTCACTTAAATATTAATTAATGTCCATTTATTATAAATTAACCATAGCTAAGATGTGTCCATGTACATATACTACTTGTGTCAGTTGACTAATAACAGTGCTGTTAATTAATCGCAAATCATTTACAAATGGATTAGAAAACTCTTCTTACCATGGATGGCTAGAGCCAATGACAGAGTTTACCCTTCCCTTTTATTTTGCGTATTTACTTCTGCTGCTGCTTCTCCTTGGTTGAACTCTGATGCTCTCTAAATTCCTTTGCATTTTCTCACAGTTTCTTATCTCAAGACCATGCCATAACAATTTTCTTCTTCCTACTGTCTTTCCTTTCTGTATATATTGCACAACTTCAATCTGTGTACAGCCTTGTTTCTCTTTGAATCCCTTCTTTTTGCTTAAGCTCTCAAGTTACAATTTCATATTTTGCTACCTATCTTCCTCCAATACTAACCTTAGGCAAACCCCTCCTTTAATAAACTGCATTTACAGACACACAACAAAAAGATATCAACCTAGTTGACACTTCCAACAGGAGTCTTCCTTGACACCTGAAGTACAGATTAGGGTTGCTTGATTACAAACAACAGTAAGGAAGTTCAGCTACTAGAAGCACAATTGAATTTCTAGGATGACTATTAAGGCTCTTAGAACTGATAAGTAGGGGGAAAGTGTTGGAAACTATAGAAGCAGGAAGTTCAGCAACTATCTTATAATAGGAACCATTTGCTTTGGCTACTTCAGTAGGGATGAATGATGAATTCCAATGGTTTATTCTATATTTTTAATACTCAAGGAGTGAACTCTGGAAAAAAAAGCAACTGATTACCGCCTTAAGCTAATAACTTCACGCCCTGAATTAATTAGGCTGTGAAAAGAAACAACTTGAACATATTATTTCTGTAGAATGTCAGGCGTGTGAATTTACCATTCTATAAAATACTCCATGGAAAAGTAATTCTCCAAAAGGAAAGACAGGAGCTTTGTTGGTGTTTAGTCACTTAAGTCGTATGCGACTTTTTTGCAACCCCTTGGACTGTAGCCTGCCAGGCTCCTCTGTCCATAGGATTTCCCAGTCTAGAATACTGAAGTGGGTTGCTATTTCTACCTCCAGGGGATCTTCCCAACCTAGGGATTTTCCGGAAACTGTGTCTCTTTCATCTCCTGAATTGGCTCACAGGAGCTCAGGAAAAGAGGATAAAGCAAGGGTCTTCAGAAATACAAATGTCCACTATGTTGTGGCTTCCGATTATTCCCATAGTACTCTATGCTTCCTTCCTTGTGACACATTCCATGTTATCTTTCCTATTCTCTAAATACTTCTCTGGGTTCTAAATTCTGCGAGGGTAATGACCATGCTTGTCTTGTTTATCATGGCTTGCATCTTCTGGACTTAACAGAGTATGGCTCATATTTTAAATAAATGTTGAATAAATTAAAATATTTTTGACAGATTTGACTATAGTCATTATGCTGCCTGTTTCTCACTATACTTCTGTGGCAACCGCAGAAAACCTCCCTTAAACATACTTAACCAATAATGAAAATTTACTGAGTCATATAACTGTAAAGACAAGAGGTAGAATAGGTTTCAAGTATCATGAAAAATCATTTTATTTCTCTCAGTTCAGCCTTGGGTATGGTCAATTTCCTCAGTTATGGTTCCCTCATCATCTTGAAATGGTTCTCAATAGACACTAAAAATATGAATTTTTTTTTTTTTTTAATGTCTAACATACAAGAGATAGATTTGGATCCAGAAT
This sequence comes from Okapia johnstoni, assembly GCA_024291935.2. NCBI lineage: Eukaryota > Metazoa > Chordata > Mammalia > Artiodactyla > Giraffidae > Okapia > Okapia johnstoni. Next base: position 108,158,856 of record CM044307.1, on the reverse strand, counting down.
TCCTAGATCTGGGTTGAAGAGAATAGCTCCTTGATACACTGGTTTGGTCATATGCTTATCCTTGGACTAAATCCTTTGCCTTATAGCAGGAAATGAGTTTCTTTTTCAGCCTGGTACTAGGGCTGGAGTCAATTTTCTTCAGTCTCCTTCCACTTTTTTAATTCATTTGGAAAGTGGCAGGAAGAAAATATTTCTGGTGAGACTACTAACAAATGTTATCACCAGTCAAGTTTTATAGCCAGTAATGGCCACACACTGACTTCTTGGGTATGACTCATCCCGCAGACTGTACTGTCCTTCTCTTTAGTCTGCTATTCTTGTCTTTCTGAATCCTAGAAAAGTATATTAATCTTGCTTCTGTGGTTGAAGTGAAAAACGAACAACCCCACAAAGATTTCTGTGTGGTCAGGGAGAATTAAACTCTGAAACAACAGATCTTTCTTGTAACAGCTTCTTGCTTTTCATTCTTGCTGTGTCTGGCTGATGGAGACGGCAAGTACACTTTTGCTTCCATCAAAGGTTATCCAGAAACAGAAAAGTCTTAGTCTCAGTCCTTTGTCAAATCCTATATTCCCTTTTCTCAATCCCACAATTATAATTTGGTTCTGCTGACACAATTATGGAGAGTGATTTACTAAGGCAGGGAAAAGAGGAAGCTGAAATCGCTTTTTGCCTAATCCTCAGAAACCTTTATATATTCCTCTTCAAGCAAAAAAAATAAAAAAAGAAAAATTCCAGAGGGAAGATTTATAGAGGCTGTTCCAATAGCTGCACTTATCAAAATACCATAAAGCGCACTGGTTATTCAAGGGTGTTAATGGAGTGAAGTATTTAACCAATTCAGCATCTTATTTTTCACTTGTTAGCAACTTGTTATGTGTTATTACCATTTGCTTTCAAAACACTAAGCTAGGCACTTGTCCGTCACTGGTAAAGCACTTGTTTCTAGTTATTCTCTGAGAACATCTGTCAAAGCAGAGTGATTTCTTATCATAAAGACATGCGTGAGAGATAAACAATATTAGTATAAATTACCCTAATTAAATATAAAGTACTTGAGTGCCCAAGTCATGACCAAAGTAAGGCACTGTAAACACTTTTAGTGCTTTAGGAGTGAAATGCCACCTCAAACAAGCCCACTAGTTCTCAGGATTCTCCAGTTGTGCAGAATGAACATTTTGGGGGAATTACATCCCTTATTTTCTGTCTGTAAGACACAGTGTAATATCCTGCCACAACCTTAAAGATGCTTTTAACCAATGGACTATCATTAAAGCTCTTTTGCCCTAGAATTGATATCTTAACAAATTTGAACTCAGTTACAAAGGTTAAAATGTGAATTTTATCCTGTTTACTAAGAAATCTATTTTAACATTTAAATAATTAAAGTTGAAAACCATGTCAAACCTTTAAAATAGTTAATACAATTTTGAATGTAGATCATGGCAAGCAGAATGCTGGATTTTTAGTCTAAGAATTCATTCAAAATCAGTGACATTTTAGCCCCAAGAGGTGGGTCTTCTGAATATAAACAAGTATTTTCTACTTGCAAACAATGTTCAATACCTGTTTTCAGGCTTTAATTTTCTTTTGCCTTCTTATTTTCTTTTTTGTTTTTCACCCAAAAATCAATGATCCCTAAGGATTTGTCGATGGATTTCTCTCTTTCCTTAGGCAAGGAGCCTTTAATCAGATTTGCTCTTTTTCAATGGTTTCTCTACCCTCCATAGAGAGAGCAAGATTTCAGCAACAATTGTCAACTAGCACAAATAGATTGTGATTATATACGAAACGTCTGTGAACATTTGCAGAAATCGGAGTTTTATGTTGAATAGCACCTGAGACATAATTAGATGTTGGAGATGAGAGGAAAATGCTTCTTGAGGCAATAAAATGTCTTTGCAAAGTGTTCATTTATTTACATATTTTAAAATATGTATATCATGAACTTTGAAAGGCCTCTGAAAATATTCCGTGAATTCTGAGGGGTGTCTTCTGGCTTTGTAATGGCTGACTGGAAATATTTCCAAGGGTTTATTTATAACTTGATATTAAAGGAAATAAATCCTGAATATTCATTGGAAGGACTGATGTTAAAGCTGAAGCTCCAATACTTTGGCCACCTGATGTGAAGAGCTGACTCATTGGAAAAGACACTGATGCTGGGAAAGACTGAGGGCATGAGGAGAAGGGGGTGACAGAGGATGAGATGTTTGGATGGGATCATCAATTCAATGGACATGAGTTTAAGCAAACTCTGGGACACTGTGAAGGACAGGGAAGCCTGGGTGTGCTGCAGTCCACAGGGTCACAAAGAGTCAGACATGACTGAGGTATGGATTAATACTAATAAGTGAGGTACAATTTAAGATATCCTTGAGAATGATAGGAGATTGACCCTTATATTCCTCTTTCTTCCAAACATTTCAAAATTTCCATGTTTTTTCCTTTCAGTGTTCTTTCTGGATATTATGTCTTACAAGGCTTTTTATTATTTTCTGTCATAGTATTGCTGTTTTCTTGTTGCCTGTGGAGGGCATGGGCTGAGCCCCTGTAAAACCAAAATTGGTTTTGATATGCACAAAGACAGTGTGGAAAGGTTTATTACTCATATAATGAGACTTTCCTGGGATAACATGGCAGACACCCAAACCAGTCTGAGATGGCCTGACCAAAGGGATAAATGAAAGTTTGGGTTTTCACTGTGGTTAAGGGGTGGGGGCCACAGGAAGGGTTCCTGGCAGGGCTCCAAGTTTGTGAGCTTTGAACTTCTGGCTGACATCAAGAGAAGGAGTACCTGGGCCTTTTTATTGACTTTCTTAGATTAAGGGCAAGAAGGGAAGGGGCAGGGGTGATGCTGGAAAGCTGTGTTTAAACATCCCAAATTCAGGGAGACTTGAATACAATCACTCTAAATGAATGTCTGTTTTCAAAATTTTTTTTAAAAAGGAATCAAAAAACATGTATGAGGTTAAAAACCAAATGTAATGTGGGGCTCTTCTTTGAGTTTTTAAAAACATTTTGACATAATTTGAGACATAGAAGGGCTAACAGGAAACTCTGGTTTTATCTCACATTGTTCTCCCCGACTCCTCCCCAACTCTACCTACACCTTGGAAAAATTGTGCATGAGAGTCACAGCTGGTCCTTTTTGCTGTCGCTCCTCCCTAGTGTCTACCTCTCTGGCTCTTCTGCTCCACCACACTTGCTGCCTTCTCTCCTACAGTAGTTGCCTATATTGATACCCTCGTGTTACCAACTTCCTCTAACCCCTGACCTCCATGACTTTTGACTACAAAGTTCCTTCAGCTTCTTGAGACTTGCTCAGCTTATTTAGAGGGTTTTCCATTGGGAGAACTGTTGAGCCTCTAAGTACACTTTTATCCCCCCTTACACAATGAGAGCTTACAGTGAACGATGTTGGATTCAAGCTCTCCAAAGAAGAAGATTTAGCTTTGGGACCAGGGACCATGCTTGATTACTCAAGAGCTTTTATGTAGCAGAGTTTTATTAAAGTGAAAAAGGGACAGAGAAAACTTCTGACATAGACATCAGAAGGGGGAAGGAGAGTGCCCCCCTTGCTAGTATTAGCAAGGGAGCTATATACTTTTTAAATTGGTTATTATAATAAATCAAAAGAATGTCTCAAGGTTGTAAAGATCTTACTAGACCCACCCCCATAATTTACATTTTAAGATGACAGGATTAGAATAACAATAGAAAGATCTTGCCAGACCCACTCCCATAATACACATTTAAGATAACAGCTTCCCTGCTGGCTCAGACGGTAAAGTGTCTGCCTACAATGCAGGAGACCTGGATTCAATCCCTGGGTTGGGAAGATCTCCTGCAGAAGGAAATGGCAACACATTCCAGTATTCTTGCCTGGAAAATCCCATGGATGGAGGAACCTGGTAGGCTACAGTCCATGGGGTCACAAAGAGCCAGATATGACTGAGCGACTTCACTTTTTAAGATAACAGGATTAGGCAGAAGGTTTTCAAGAAAGAGAAACTGTCCTCAAGCAGGATACATTGTTGTTATGTAATCCTTACTAGGGAATGTAGAAAAAAAAGTTTGTCCTTTCCTCCTCCTTGAGAATTCCAGACCCCTCTCTCCTCCTCAGGGACCCCAGACTTCTTATCAACATACCTAGGAACTGACTCTCTCAACATAAGCTCTGGGTGCAGCAGACCTGGGTGTAGCATAAGCCCCCTTGGAAAAGGTTGCCATTAACCCTACCATAGAGCCACCAGAACTTACACAGGACTTGGGAAACAGACTCTGTGAGGGCACAAACAGAACCTTGTGCACACCAGGATGCAGGAGAAAGGAGCAGTGACCCCACAAGAGACTGACCCAGACTTGCCCATGAGTGTCCAGGAGTCTCTGACAGAGGCATGGGTTGGTGGTGGCCTGCTGCAGGGTTGGGGGCACTGAGTGTGGCAGTGCATGCATGTGACCTTTTGAAGGAGGTCACATTATCTTCATTACCTCCACCATAGTTTGGCCTCAGGTCAAATAACAGGGAGGGAACACAGACTCACCTTTCAACAGAAAACCGGATTAAAGATTTACTGAGCATAGTCCTGCCCCTGAGAACAAGACCCAGTTTCCCCCTCAGTCGGTCTCTCCCATCGGGAAGCTTCCATAAGCCTCTTATCCTTCTCCATCAGAGGGCAGACAGACTGAAAACCACAGTCACAGAAACCTAACTAATCTGATCACATGGACCACAGCCTTATCTAATTCAATGAAACTATGAGCCATGCTGTGTAGGGCCACCTAAGACAGACGGGTCATGGTGGAGAGTTCTGACAAAACGTGGTCCACTGGAGAAGGGAATTGCAAACCACTTCAGTATTCTTGCCTTGAGAACCCCATGAATAGTATGAAGAGGCAAAAAGACAGGACACTGAAAGATGAACTACCAAGGTCAGTAGGTGACCAATATGCTACTGTAGATCAGGGGAAAAATAACTCCAGAAAGAATGAAGAGATGGAGCCAAAGCAAAACCAACACCCAGTTGTGGATGTGACTGGTGATGGAAGTAAAGTCCAATGCTGTAAAGAGCAATATTGCATAGGAACCTGTAATGTTAGGTCCCTGTATTAAGGCAAATTGGAAGTGGTCAAACAAGAGATGGCAAGAGTGAACATCAGCAAGAGTGAACATCAACATTTTAGGAATCAGCGAACTAAAATGGACTGGAATGGGTGAATTTAACTCAGATGACCATTACATCTACTACTGTGGGCAAGAATCCCATAGAAGAAAAGGAGTAGCCATCATAGTCAACAAAAGAGGTCAAAATGCAGTACTTGGATGCAATCTCAAAAACAACAGAATGAGCTCTGTTTGTTTCCAAGGCAAACCATTCAATATCACAGTAATCCAAGTCTATGCCCCAACCAGTAATGCTGAAGAAGCTGAAGTTGAACAATTCTATGAAGACCTACAAGACCTTCTAGAACTAATACCCCAAAGATGTCCTTTTCATTATAGGGGACTGGAGTGCAAAAGTAGGAAGTCAAGAAACACCTGCAGTAACAGGCAAATTTGTCCTTGGAGTACAGAATGAAGCAGGACAAAGGCTAATAGAGTTTTACCAAGAGAACACACTGGTCATAGCAAACACCCTCTTCCAACAACACAAGAGAAGACTACACATAGACATCACCAGATGGTCGATACTGAAATCAGATTGATTGTATTGTTTGCAGCCAAATATGGAGAAGCTCTATACATTCAGCAAAAACAAGACCGGAGCTGACTGTGGCTCAGATCATGAACTGCTTATTGCCAAATTCAGACTTAAATTGAAGAAAGTAGGGAAAACCACTAGACCATTAAGGTATGACCTAAATCAAATACCTTAAGATTAAATAGTGGAAGTGACAAATAAATGCAAGGGATTAGATCCGATAGACAGAGTGGTTGAAGAACTATGGACAGAGGTTCATGACATTGTACTGGAGAGAGGGGTCAAGACCATCCCCAAGAAAAATAAATGCAAAAAGGCAAAATGGTTGTCTGAGGAAGCCTTACAAATAGCTGTGAAAAGAAGAGAAGCTAAAGGCAAAGGAGAAAAGGCAAGATATTCCCATTTGAATGCAGAGTTCCAAAAATAGCAAGGAGAGATAAGAAAGCCTTCCTCAACGATCAATGAAAAGAAATAGAGGAAAACAATAGAATGGGAAAGACTAGAGATCTCCTCAAGAAAATTAGAGACACCAAAGGAACATTTCATGCAAAGATGGGCTCGATAAAGGACAGAAATTGTATGGACCTAACAGAAGCAGAAGATATTAAGATGAGGTGGCAAGAATACACAGAAGAACTATGCAAAAAGATCTTCATTATCTAGATAACCACAATGGTGTGATCACTCACCTAGAGCCAGACATCCTGGAATGCAAAGTCAAGTGGGCCTTAGGAAGCATCACTACAAACAAAGCTAGTGGAGGTGATAGAATTTCAGTTGAGCTATTTCAAATCCTGAAAGATGATGCTGTGAAAGTGCTGCACTAGATATGCCAGCAAATCTGGAAAACTCAGCAGTGGCCACAGGATTGGAAAAGGTCAGTTTTCATTCCAATCCCAAAGAAAGACAATACCAAAGAATGCTCAAACTACCGCACAATTGCACTCATCTCACACGCTAGCAAATTCATGCTCAAAATCCTAGAGACCAGGCTTCAACAGTATGTGAACTGTGAACCTGCAGATGTTCAAGCTGGATTTAGAAAAGTCAGAGGAACTGGAGATCAAATCTCCAACATCTGTTGGATCATTGAAAAAACCAAGACAATTCCAGAAAAATATCTACTTCTGCTTTATTGACTATGCCAAAGCCTTCGACTGTGTGGTCACAATAAATTGTGGAAAATTCTGAAAGAGATGGGAATAACAGACCACCTGACCTGCCTCCTGAGAAACCTTTTTGCAGGTCAACAGTTAGAACTGGACATGGAAAAACAGACTGGTTCCAAATAGGAAAAGGAGTATGTCAAGGCTATATATTGTCACCCTGCTTATTTAACTTATATACAGAGTACATCATGAGAAATGCTGGACTGGATGAAGCAGAAGCTGGAATCAAGATTGCTGGGAGAAATATCAATAACCTCAGATATGCAGTTGACACCACCCTTATGGCAGAAAGTGCAGAAGAACTAAAGAACCTCTTGATGAAAGTGACAGAGGAGAGTGAAAAATTTGGCTTAAAACTTAACATTCAGAAAATTAAGATCATGACATCTGGTCCCATCACTTCATGGCAAATAGATGGGAAACAATGGAAACAGTGAGAGAGTTTATTTTTGGGGGCTCCAAAATCACTGCAGATGGTGACTGCAGCCATGAAATTAAAAGACACTTGCTCCTTGGAAAAAAACTTATGACCAACCCAGACAGCTTATTAAAAAGCAGAGACATTACTTTGCCAACACAGGGCCATCTAGTCATAGTTATGGTTTTTCCAGTAGTCATGTGTGGATGTGAGAGTTGGACTGTAAAGAAAGTTGAGCACCGCAGAATTGTTGCTTTTGAACTGTGGTGTTGGAGAAGACACTTGAGAGTCCTTTCGACAACAAGGAGATCCAACCAGTCCATCCTAAAGGAAATCATTTTTGAATATTCATTGGAAAGAATGATGCTGATTTTGAAACTCCCATACTTTGGCTACCTAATGTGAAGAACTGACTCGTTTGAAAAGACCATGATGCTGAGAAAGATTGAAGGTGGGATGAGAAGGGGATGACAGAGGGTGAGATGGTTGAGTGGTATCACTGACTCGATGGCCATGAATTTGAGTACTCTGGTAGTTGGTGATGGACAGGGAGGCCTGATATGCTGTAGTCCGTGGGGTCTCAAAGAGTCGGACACGACTGAGTGAACTGAACCGAACATGAGCTCTCCTTTCTTCCTTGCTGGGGTGGTAGGTTAGAGATAGTGTTTCACGAGGGGCTGGTTAGGTCAGCTAAAGTAGCATTTCATATTGGGCCTGGAATCACTCTTCCCTCTTCATTCCATTTCTTGCTTTTGTTACCTATTCTGCCATACTTCTTCACTCAGTTATTTTTTATCTTTTTGAAGTTCCACACTTTTTAATCTCTTGCCTAATAACCTTCCACTGGGGCCCTCCATCCATTAGAGAGTTCTTTACCTACCTGCACCTCATTTATGGGCTGTGTTTGTTTTTTACCCATAGGATGTGCAGGCTCCAGGCAAGTCAAGGATGTGGCTGAATATTTATTTCAGAAGTCAAGTGAAAATGTGTTTAAAAAGGGAATGTGAGCTATGTTACATGTATTGATAGACTGAGTAAAACAAAGCCTGAGAATTGACAAAGCTTTGGAAAGTAGAGGTCATTTCTAATCTTGGCTTTTGATATTTTCAGGGAATTTGGGGGATAAAATCCTCATGGAGAGTGTTCAAGTGAGAAAATGATGAGTGGGAGTGGAGAATGTTGAATGTGAAAAATACTAAGGAGTTGTGCTGTGTGAGGATCACTAGAGACAGAGAGAGAGAGAAAAACATCATTGCATTGCAAAGGCAATGGCTTTTAGTAGTAAAAAGGAATGTGAAAAGATTGATGACACAATTGAAAGTATGCATCAGCCTTAGAGAGGAGCATGAATCATTTATCCATTGTAATAGAAGATAAGGCAGAGGAAATAGGAACAGATGTTGGCAGTTTTGTAGTAAGCACTAGAAGAATCCTCTAGTGATTCCTTCCATTTTTGGAGTGAAATGAAAAGCAAATCACTAGTGTATACTTATGCCTAGGTTGAAGGTATATGGTTTATGAGATCATTTGAATTAAAGTCTTCACAATTTTTTCCTTAGGATCAGAATACTTAATATTTAAGAAATCATGAATAATATGAGGGAGATATTCTTGAATCAGGTGGGCCCAATTCGGAGAAATTGCAAATTGGTGACTTTCCTCCTGGAATAGTCCTGTAGATGGATTTTTTTTTTTAAAGCTCTAACATAGTTTTAACATTTTAAAATTTAGCCTCATTGTTTAAATGTAAAATATTTTATATTGAAACTAAATTTCACATTTCTTAGAAAAATGGGTTTCCTAGTTGCACTGGGACTGCATTCCTGCGCAGCACTAGTAGGATGTAGTTGAGTAACACTGAGCGTTTAAGCAGGGAATTCCAGTGTTTTCCAGTTCCTCACACTCCCCATTATTGCCTTATAATAAGCTTGATTTATTCCAATAGTCTGTTCCTGTAAATGATCTGAAATTGAGGCATAGGCTATGCATGGTACAACACTAGGAAGCACCATTACAGTGTTTGTGACTGTTACACCTGGAGTGGTGTCCATTGAAGATCCTTGGTCTGACATATATTTGCAGTTCCTTTCTTGATGCCCACATTGAGTCAAACAACCAAAGTGCATGCCAAACAGATTGGTTCTCATACTTAAATTTATTTCTATGTTATGCCACATTTTTCTTAAGGAAAACCTCTTCAATGTAATTTTCTTCCAGGGCCTGTATGCTCCTTCATTCAGGGGTTAAATTGTATCCTCTAGAAAGACATATTCAAGCCCTAGCTGAATGGGATCTCATTTGGAAATCTCATCTGGATTTTTCAGATATAATTACCATACAAGTGAAAATAAAACCACATGGGATTAGGGTGGGCCTAAATCCAGTCACTGATGTTTTTATAAGAGGAGAGGCAGAGAGAAACTGGCACAAATACACTCAGGGAGAAGACCATGTTGAGGCAGAGATTCCAGGTGGTGCTGCGGTAAAGAATCCACCTGCCAATGCAGGAGACACAAAAAATGCAGGTTCGATCCCTGGCTCGGGAAGATCCCATGGAAGAGGAAATGGCAACCCACACCAGTAATCTTACCTGGAAAATTCCATGGGCAGAGAAGCTTGGCAGGCAACAGTCCAGGGGATTTCAAAGAGTCAGATGCAACTGATCAGGCATGCATGAGGTAGAAATTAGAGAGATGCAGTCAAGGACTGTTGGCCACCACCAGAAACTAGGAAAAAGGTGAGAAGAGGAAGATGGCCTTATGACACACTGACTTTGGCCTTCTATTCTCAGAACTGTGAGAAAGTAAACTTGTTTTTTGAAGCCACCCAATTTGTGGCAATTTGTGACAGCAGCTCTAGGAAACTAATACAGGGCCCATACTTCTAAAATTTTCTTCACTACTTTTTTCCTAAGACACTTTGAAAACCCTTAACATTCATATTCATACTTTACCTTTATCTTATTTGAAAGAGTTTTGATTTTCAGGATTAAATAAGGATCCTGCATTTGAAATGTTTATTGCCTTTTATCAGTGCTGAAGTAATTTAAACTCCCTAGGCAATCTTTATTTACATATTTTCTCCAATAAAATCTATATATGTCTTTAGGTTCTACATAATATACTTAAAGTTTCCTAAAAAAAAAATGAGGTACTCTGATGCGTTTTTTAACTTTTGGACCACTAAGTGTATAATGATGATTATGCCATACAGTGATTAAAGCAGAGCTTCATTCTGTTCATACATTTAGAAAAAACTAGGAATAATATTATTTAAGTATTATTTTAGTGGATAAATATGTAGACCATCAAAATTACTTATCTGGTAAAAATCAACACTTACAGTGTTGCCTAGAGGTAATTTACCAAATGTAGAATTTACTTTAGAAAAAAAAAATTCTTAAAATGCCTATCAAAAACTTTTATGTGCTATTTAAATTTTGGTTCCAGACTTTGGAAATACCAGGTGGTAGCAACACTTTAAAATAGTTTGTAGTATCGTATAGAAAGACAGCAACAAATAAAATGTGAACATAAATATTGTGACAGATGACTTACTCAAAGTCAGGAAAATATGAACCCTAGTGTGATCCTCACTCTCCAGTGAGCAGTATATTGAATGACTTTGAGTTCTTGAACTTCTCTTACATAGCTATATATTTTTAGTCCAATCAGAAAATAAGCCATGCAAAAGAAAATGCATTAGGCATTGAGCTTTGTGGTAGTTACATTATTAATTACATGAAAAAAATATGAACATTTTATTAATTTAAGATTTTGGTAATCGGAAAATTAATTGTAAGATGAAAATCTCTTTTTCAAATGAATGACTCCATTAAAACATTTAATAATCTCCATCTCACTGAAGTAAATTTTGCTGTTAAAAATCTTCTGAATAATTAAGCTGTTCTAATGGTTACAGAGTTAGATATTTTCTGTTATTTTTCTAAATAGATAGGCTAAATTAAATGCTGTAGATTTAAGTATATGAATGTCTAACCCTAACAGGGAAATAATTTTTGAGAATCCAGAGTCAGATTTCTTAATAAAAGTTATCAAATCATAGATATATTATCTTTGGTAGTAACACATTCAGTTACGTTTCAGAGATATGTTAATATTCAGTCACAAGTAATGAATTATTAGTATGGTACAAAGCTAAATCCTTTCATATTTAAAATTTATTAATATTTCTTTACTATAATAAGAATTTTTCTAAGTTACATAGACTTTTTGCTACTGATTTTTCATGGAGGAAGCAGCAACTGTATGACTATAGCAAAATATTTTTCTGCATATAGTCTTATTGTTATAATTAACAACCCTAACAATCCACCCTATTTAGATACAAATTTACTAATAATTACAATGTATAATAACTAACTTGGTTGCTGTGATATGACTGTAAGAATAAGAACCAGTCTAACTCCATTTAACCAATCCATTCTGAGTAATTGTGATATGTTCAAACTTTACTATGCCATGAACACAAAGGCAATATTTAATGAGAAATTATTTATTCCCCATTTATCAAAAATTAACTGAATTCCTACTATGTTTCCAATACCAGGGATGTAACTATGAGCATGACATAGAGCTTTATGAATCTTATCATCTATGGGAAAATAAATGAATATTTCTACATAAGAGATTTCCTTTTCACAAGTTTTATTGTATATAATAAATGGGTGTAGGTTTTCCTAGTAGCTGAGACAGTAAATCATCCACCTTCAATGCAGGAGACCTGGGTTCGATTCCTTCTCCAGGAAGAACCTCTGGAGAAAGAAATGGCAACCCACTCCAGTATTCTTGCCTAGAGAATTCTGTTGATAGAGGAAGCTGGTGGACTATGGTCCAGGGGGTCACAAACAGTCAGACACGACTGAACTACAAACACACACATAGATGAAATGTTTGTGTACCTGTCAAATTCACGTGTTGAAACTTAATTCGCAATGTGATAGTATTTGCAGGTAGGGTCTTTTAAAAATTTTAATTAATTAATTGATTTTATTTATTTATTTTTGGCTGTGCTGGGCCTTTGTTGCTGCATGGGCAGCAAGAAGGGGCTATTCTCTACTTGTGGTGCATGGGCTCCTCACTACGGTAACTTCTCTTGTTTTCGACCACAGGCTCTAAAGCACAGGCTTCGGTAGCACAGGCTTCAGTAGTTGTGGCACATGGGCTCATTAGTTATGGCTCCTGGGCTTTAGAGCACAGGTTCAATAGTTGTGGTACATGGGCTCAATTGCTCTTCAACCAAGAGCATGTGGGATCTTCCAGGATTGGGGATCTAATCTGCATCTCCTGCACTGGCAGGTGGATTCTTTACCACTGAGCCACCAGGGAAGCCCCAGAGGTAGGGCCTTTAATTGGTGATTAGAACATGAGGGTGAAGCCCTCATGAGTGGGATTAGTGCCCTTGAAAAAGAGACCCTAGAGAGCTCCCTCCTCTCTTTTACCATGGGAGGACATTGCAAGAAGACAGCCATCTATGAACTAGGAGGTGGCTTCTCACCAGACACTGAATTTAAAAGGGTCTTGATCTTGGACTCTGCAGGCTTCAGAGGCATGAAAAACAAATTTGTTTTTTTATAAGCCACTCAGTCTATGTTATCTGTTATAGCAACTTGAATGGACACTAGGTGGGACAAATGTAAATGTATGGCTGAGTCAAGACATTCTGCATTTCTTATTTCTATCAGAGGGAACAGGTTAATCATTTTGCTCTTGTGTCAAATATTTTCTTTACAAAGTCACAGTGGCACTTCGTTCCTGCCCTACTCTCCCATCCCAGGTACTGACAATGATAGTAGAGAGTTTCTGCTTTACCCAGTTTCTCCTGATGTTAACATTTCATATAAACATGGTTCATTTGTTAAAACTAAGGTTGACACTGGTTTATTACTATTTACTAAATGTCTGACTTTATTAGGATTTCACCAATTTTTCCACTCATGTCCTTTCCCTATTCTAGAATTCAATTTAGGATACTACATTGCATTTAGTGGTGCATCGATTTTGTGATTTTCTTAATTTTAAACCAAATGTTTTGACTATAGAGATTACACAGTTTTCTTGTTTTTCCCTCTTCCTATTTATTTTTTAAAAAAAGTACTGTGATTTTTAAAATGATTTTTTATGTCTATTGAACCACTCAATAAGTTTACAGCTCTGCTGAGTTTCAGGATGTAGTTTTGAACACAGAGTCAATAAAGAATACATTTGGAGGAGAGAATATGATGAACTCTTCTTAAGTTCATAAGACATTTGAATATCGTAAGACCCAATTTACCTTTCCCCTACAATTTCAGAAAACCTTTTGTACTTCAAAGTTAGAGGAAAAATTGATCATACTGCTGCCTGACCTACAAATGCATAGTGTTCAGAGACTGAACTCCTGTTTGTAGGAAATCAAACTGAAATAACTTAAAGAATTACACAATCAGAGTTACAAAGAGGTCCTGGTGAAAGAGGTAAGCCAGAGCACTGCAAACTTAAACAGGATTCCTTGCATCGCTTTAGCCTTCTGACATCTGTGAACACCATAAGAGTGAACAAGACATTGAGTGACACTGTCACCCTTAATTTCCCGAAGTTCCTTGTACATTACATAGTTTTAGTACCTCACGTGTTTCTCTTTCATTTTACTTTGACTATGAAGACTTGTTTCTGGTCTAAAAAAGAATGTCTAGAAAAGTTCAATCATTTTCACTTTCCTCAAGATGAACACTTCATTTTTGTTTTATATTTAAGTAAATTTTATCCATTCATTTTATTATTACTATTTCTAAAAATACAAAAATTGTGCATATGGTTAAAAAGTTTTACCATTGACTTCATAAGAAATACAACAGGTACCCTTCCATTATTTCAGGCTCACATCTCAGAGGTAAATTCTTTTAACCATTTCTGTTTTGGTTCTTCTGGTGGCTACATTTGAAAATCTAAACAGCGTGTTTATGCTACCTTACCAGCAACTTCTCTCTGGAAAATAAGAAAATTAATCTATACTCAGTCATTTGCCTCTTCTACTTCAAACTGGTTTTTGCTATCTTCCCAGGCTTTGATAGTCATTATTTTCCCTTTCCCCACAAGTCATCTTCATGATTTAATACTAGATTAAGCACCTAATTCTTGTTCCACTGACTTTAGACAAAGCTTTTATTTTTCTCTTCCCATTGTGTACAATAGAGTTATTATAGCCCTGTTTCTTCCCCACTTATTTTTCTAATATCTATTATGGAGGCTTTCATTTTGTTGTTGTTGAGATTAATAACATTTATGTTTTATTTTATAATTGTCTTGTATAATTTATCTATAAATTTTATAATATGAAAACCAGTAAATAGCATTCACATTATGGTCATAAAGCAAATCTTATTCCCTATTGATCCCTTAGGGGATGCCAGAAAATTACATTTCCATCTTTATAGGCCCAAAGTAATGATCACTCTTTCACTCAAAGGTGAGTGTTCTTAGAATTGATATTTTACTGCTCACACCCTATTAATTCAGGGTATGGCTGAATAGCTCAGTAAGCAAAGAAAAAAGTGAAAGTAAAAGTATTTCGCTTTCAGTCATGTGCAACTCTTTGCAACACCATGGACTGTAGCCTGCCAGGCTCCTCTGTCCCTGGGATTCTCCAGGCAAGAATACTGCAATAGGTAGCCACTCCCTTCTCCAAGGGATCTTCCCAACCCAGATTGAACCCATGTCTCCTGCACTGCAGGCAGATTCTTTACCATTTGTGCTCCCAGGAAAGCCCCAGTGGGTAAAAAATCTACCTGCAATGCAGGAGACTTGGGAGACTACTCAGTAAATTGTAGTGAATGACACAAACAGAAATCTCTGTCTCCTAGAAGTAGAGATGGAATATAAGAGGGTGGTGCTGATTGTGGTTATAATTTAATATAAGGTAGTTAGAAAAGACTTCCTTGAGTATGCAGTATCTGAACAAGTGAAAACCGAAGAAAGGCAAGGAACGGTGAGTTTGTGGACAGGACAATTTTAATTGTATTGAGTGTGCAGGGAGCCGAGGCTTGAGTAACATTAAAGTCAGCCTTTTTTGTAGACAAAACACCCCCAAACTCTGTGGCTAACCACCACCACCACGAAGTACTTCTCATCCTCTTCTGCTTGTTTCATTTGGGTTCACTCAGGTGGGAAATCCACCAGGATTTCCCTGGTGGCTCCGAGGGTAAAGCATCTGCCTACAATGCAGGAGACCCGTGTTCGATCCCTGGGTTGGGAAGATCCCCTGGAGAAGGAAATGGCAACCCACTCCAGTATTCTTGCCTGGAGAATCCCATGGAAGGAGGACCCTGTTAGGGTACAGTCCATGGGGATGCAAAGAGTCAGAAATGATTGAGTGACTCCACTTCACTTCACGCGGATTCATTTGGTTAGAAGTTTGGCTAAGATTGATGATCTCAATTTTGAGGCTCGGAAGGCAGGGCCAGACAGGGAGGAAGGCTTCTTTATGCGGTCTTCCATGCTGGGATTTCAAGTGGATGAGGACATGAGTTTCCAGAACTCATATAGGGTCATTTTTGCCACATTCTGTTGTTCAAAATAAGTCACAAGGAGCAGTCCAGATTCCAAGGATTGGAAAAGAGATTCTACTTCTCAATAGGAGGAGCTGCAAAATATAGCCTTGTTGTTTTCAATGTACAAAAGGTCAGCTGCCTCACAAATAACATGATGAGGGATACACATTGGGTGTTAATGCTTATATGAGTTCCCCTTATTTACCTTCCCACAAGTATTTAGAGAAAATAAATTAATTTTGGTCAATTTACACTGTTTCTGATTGTGCATAAGATTGTAGAGATGGGAGGAATTGGCACAGTGGTTAACAAAAAGATCTTTAGTTAATCTTTATCCGTACATTCACCTTTTCTTTATCTTCTATACCTGTTCACCCTGAGGCTATGCCTAGTCATAATTACACTGCAAGAGTGGGCTACCTCATTCACTGCAGCTTGATCATTTGCATATTCTAGACTGCTGCCTTTTCCACTTTGTTTCTTTATCAGAACCCTTCCATCTGGTTTATGACTTCATGAAGTATGTTGCAATTTCTTGATGCTGAGTTGTCTCTGAATCTCTTTGTTGGCTGTGTCATTCATTTCCACTCTTTTCTATGCTTTCTACTCTATCACAAGGGACTGAAAGTCTGGAAATTACATTTCTAGAATATGTTGATTTAACAGTTATGATGCAATTTATGTTCTTCTAATAAGAGGCACTCACAAAAGATTTGGAAAGAAAAAGAGAAGCAAAAACCATTCTTCCTCTGGCAGTTGCATTAAGCTTGAGCAGATGTGTGTTTCTGCAGCATCTAGCTAGACTCCATGTTCCACCTCCAGTCATTGGCTTGGGGGTTGAGAGCAAATGGGGCCTTTTAAACTTGTGTGCTGGTTTTCTCACCTTGATTGCAGTTTGCTGCTTTAAGAACTAGTAACTGTTTGTTCCTTATATTTTTCTTCAAGCTTTTTCAATTTTTCTGTAAACTCCCATTTTTTTCTACTGTATTAGTTCCGTTTGTGCTTGAAATACCTAGTATTTTTTCTAATTTCCTAACAGGTTCTTGAAGTTACTACTTTCATTCCTTAATTTGCAATTTTGGTCCACTTGGGAGGAAAGGGAGACAACTGCATGTGCTTAGTCCGTTGTGTTGAATTGGAAACCATTTATGCTTCTCTCAGGCTTCCCTTGTGGCTCAGCTGGTAAAGAATACGCCTGCAATGAGGGAGACCTGGGTTCGATCCCTGGGTTGGGAAGATCCCCTGGAAGAGGGAAAGGCTACCCACTCCAGTATTCTGGCCTGGAGAATTCCATGGACTGTATAGTCCATGGGGTCATAAAGGACACACCTAAGTGACTTTCACTTTCACTATGCTAATCGCTTCTTTTGCTTTTATCCTACACATTTCTTGAGAAAAATCTTACAACATATTGAAAGGTCAGAAAAGAGCATTTCTTAATTTTTTAAAATAACTTTAATGTGATGTCTCTTGGATACTGAGATAGAACACAGCCTCCCTTGAGGACATTGTTTTTTCCCATGGGATGGACAGGTTTTTGTGTCAGCTTGGAGAAGCTACAGTCCCCTGGTTTATTCCATCAAACGCTAAACAAGGTGTTGCTGTGAAGGCATTTTATAGATGCAGTAAAGGAGAGTATCCTCAGTAACCTGGATAGGCCTGAAATAACCAGTGGAAAGAACTTAAGAGCAGAAATGATGTCTCTGAGAGGAAGAAGAAATTTCACCTGTTGACTGCAGCGTCAGTGCCTCCATGCATATTTTCAGCCTGTCCTTCCTGATGGTCTGTACTCCAGATGTTGGTCTTGCCTATCCAGCCCCCCCCACCCCTACATTCCATAATAATCTAAACCAATTCCTTGAATTAAGTCTATCTATCTATCTATCTACTTAGCTATCCGTCTTCTCTTTCCCTGGTACTACTGACTACTGCAACCTCCAAGCCACTAAATTGAAAAGTAACTACTTATCCGTAGCCCAATCATTCAAGAGGATTTTTTCAAGTTTTAGTCTTTTTTTGTCCATCTGCCCTCTAGATTAAAAGTGAAAGTGTTAGTCACTCAGTTGTGTCCAACCTTTTCGACACCATGGACTGTAGCTTGCCAGGCTCCTCTGTCCATGGAATTCTCAAGGTGAGATGGAGTGGGCAACCATTCCCTTCTCCAGGAGATCATCCTGACCCAGGGATCAAACCCATGTCTCCTACATTGCAGGCAGATTCTTTACCATCTGGGTTTCTCTAGATGGATCGTGATTTTATTTTTATTCTCAAATCTTTGATTTAGAGTTTATTCTGGAGTATAATATGAAGTAAAGATCCAACTTCACACTTTTCAAGATGACTATACAATTGCCCAATAACATTCATTAATATCTTAAGTCCATTTATATATCTGGGTATATTTCTCAACCTTCTGTTTTAAACTTTGAGGCTTTATATTTTAATAACCAATAGGGCTGTTCCCACCTTGTTGCTCTCCTTTTTTCAGATGTGCTACTCTTGCTTTTTAGCTTTTTTCTTTTAAAATTTCAGTTGTACATTTTCATTAAAATGTATTAGTAATTTTGTAAGGATAATATTACATTTATATACATAAAGAGATTTGATGTCATTATAAAATTGTTTTCCTAATTATAAATAAGGAAAATCTACCATTTGTTTAAACCTACTTTTACGGCCTTTCAGTTTTTCTCATATAGGTCTTGTAAACTTTTCTTAAGTTTATTCCTAGGTATTTTGTCATTTTGCTGCTATGATAATAGCAATATTTACTTTACAGCTTTATTTCCTAAAAGTTATTCTTTGTATAAAATGGAGGAAATTGCTTTCTGAATACCAAGGTACTAAATTTCTTTGTTTTTGTAGAACTTTTATGAATTCTTTTCTGTTTCCATGTATACAATGTATATTCCTTTATACAAAGGAGTTATAGTTTAATCTTTTCTATTTTTAATTTTTAATATCTTTAATTTTCTTTTATTATCTCAATTCATTGCCTAATACATTTAATAGAATATTATTACAATGCTGTCAGAGAACCTGTTTGCAGTACCATTTTGTTTAAATGCCTCCAGTGTGGTCCCATTCAATATAATGTTGGCATACTGTTATAGGAAAGTACCAATCAGTTCTTATTTTAATGAGGAATTTTAGAATAAAAATGAGTGTTAAATTTTTGTTGAATGCTTTTTCAGTGTCTATGGAACTGATCACACTTTTTCCTAGATGTGTTAACAAGATAGTTATTAAGTTTTTCTACTGTTAAATTATCATGTTTGAATACATGGAATGAATCCCAGTTTGTGAAGTAATAAACTTTCATTCATCTTACTGATCATTTTTTTAAAAATTATTTCACTACTAAGCTTTAACCTTTATTTTACTAAATATCACTTTTAATGTTATAAGTTGACATAACTTTTTAATTTATTTATTTTAGTTGAGGGCTAATTACTTTACAATACTGTAGTGGTTTTTGCCATACATTGACATGAATCAGCCATGGGTTTACATGTGTTCCCCATCCTGAACCCCCCTCCCACCTCCTTCCCCATCCTATCCCTCTGGGTCATCCCATTGCCCCAGCCCTGAGCATTTGTCTCATGCATCGAACCTGGAATGGTGTTCTGTTTCACATATGATAATATACATGTTTCAATGCTATTCTCTCAGAACATCCCACCCTCACCTATTCCCTCAGAGTCCATAAGACCGTTCTATGCATCTGTGTCTCTTATTCTGTCTCGCATATAGGATTATCATTACCATCTTTCAAATTCCACATATACGCATTAGTATACTGTATTGTGTTTTTCTTTCTGGCTTACTTCACTCTGTATAATGGGCTCCAGTTTCATCCATCTCAATAGAACTGATTCAAATGTATTCTTTTTAATGGCTGAGTAATATTCCATTGTGTATATGTACCACAGCTTCCTTATCCATTCATCTGCTGATGGACATCTAGGCTGCTTCCATGTCCTGGCTATTATAAACAGTGCTGCGATGAACATTGGGGTACACGCGTCTCTTTCAATTCTTGCTTCCTCGGTGTGTATGCCCAACAGTGGGATTGCTGGGTCATATGGCAGATCTATTTCCAGTTTTTTGAGGACTCTCCACACTGTTCTCCATAGTGGCTGTACTAGTTTGCATTCCCACCAACAGTGTAAGAGGGTTCCCTTTTCTCCACACCCTCTCCAGCATTTATTGCTTGTAGACTTTTGGATAGCATAGCAGCCATTCTTACTGGCATGAAATGGTACCTCATTGTGGTTTTGATTTGCATTTCTCTAATAATGAGTGATGTTGAGCATCTTTTCGTGTGTTTGTTAGCCATCTGTATGTCTTCTTTGGAGAAATGTCTGTTTAGTTCTTTGGCCCATTTTTTGACTGGGTCGTTTATTTTTCTGAAATTGAGCTGCAGGAGTTGCTTGTATATTTTTCAGATTAATTGTTTGTCCGTTGCTTCATTTGCTATTATTTTCTCCCATTCTGAAGTCTGTCTTTTCACCTTGCTTATAGTTTCCTTTGTTGTGCAAAAGCTTTTAATTTTAATTAGGTCCCATTTGTTTATTTTTGCTTTTATTTCCAATATTCCGGGAGGTGGGTCATAGAGGATCCTGCTGCGGTTTATGTTGCAGAGTGTTTTGCCTATGTTTTCCTCTAGGAGTTTTATAGTTTCTGGTCTTACGTTTAGATCTTTAATCCATTTTGAGTTTATTTTTGTGTATGGTGTTAGAAAGTGTTCTAGTTTCATTCTTTTGCAAGTGGTTGACCAGTTTTCCCAGCACCACTTGTTAAAGAGATTGTCTTTTCTCCATTGTATATTCTTGCCTCCTTTGTTGAAGATAAGGTGTCCATAGGTGCGTGGATTTATCTCTGGGCTTTCTATTTTGTTCCATTGATGTATATTTCTGTCCTTGTGCCAGTACCATACTATCTTGATGACTGTGGCTTTGTAGTAGAGCCTGAAGTCAGGCAGGTTGATTCCTCCAGTTCCATTCTTCTTTTCTCAAGATTGCTTTTGGCTATTCAAGGTTTTTTTATATTTCCATACAAATTGTGAAATGATTTGTTCTAGTTCTGTGAAAAATACCGTTGGTAGCTTGATAGGGAATTGCATTGAATCTATAGATTGTTTTGGGTAGTATACTCATTTTCACTATATTATTCTTTCCAATCCATGAACATGGTATATTTCTCCATCTGTTTGTGTCCTCGTTGATTTCTTTCAGCAGTGTTTTATAGTTTTCTTATACATAAGTCCCATTTGTATCTTTAGGTAGAATATATTCCTAAGTAATTTATTTTTCTTTTTGTTGCAATGGTGAATGGTATTGTTTTTCCTTAATTTCTCTTTCTGTTTTCCTCATTGTTAGTGTATAGGGAATGCAAGGGCTTTCTGTGTGTTAATTTTATATCCTGCAAAATTTACTATAGTTTTATTGATTAGCTCTAGTAATTTTCCTGGTAGAATCTTTAGGGTTTTCCTATGTAGAGGAATCTGTCATATGCAAACAGTGAGAGTTTTACTTTTTCTTTTCCTACCTGGGATTTCTTTTATTTTCTTTTTCATCTATGATTGCTGTGAGCCAACAACTCCAAAACTAAAAACAAAAAATTTTTTGGGGGTTTTTTTGAATATAGTGTGAGAGTGAGCACCCTTGCTTGTTTTGTACCCCCCCCTGACAATAAGTGGAAAAAGTGCCTTCATTTTTTCACCGTTGAGGATAATGTAAAGCTGTGGGTTTGTCATAAATAGCTTTTATTTATATAAGTTGAGGTGTCCTTCTAATCCGCTTCTGAAGGTTTATTTGTTTTTTTTATCATAAATGGGATGTTGAATTTTGTCAATAGCTTTTTTTCGCATCAATTGAGATAATCATATGGTCTTTTATCTTTCAATTTGTTAATGTTGTATATAACATTGATTGATTTGTGGATATAAAGAAACCTTGCATTACCAGTGATAAAGCCCACTTGGACATGATGTCTGAATCATTTTAATATTGTTGGATTTTTTTATTTCTGTTGCTAGAATTTTATTAAGGATTTTTTGCATCTATGTTCAATCAGTGGATATTGGCCTGTAGTTTTCTTTTTTTTGGCATCTTTTGTCTGGTTTTGGAATAAGGGTGAAGGTGGCCTCATAGGAAGATTTTGGAAGTTTACCTTCTTCTGCAATTTACTGGAAAAGTTTGAGTAGGAAAGAGTTTAGCTCATCGCTCAAATTTTTGGTAGTATTCAGCTTGAAGCCATCTGGTCCGGGCTTTTGTTTTGCTGGAAGATTTCTGATTACAGTTTCGATTTTCTGTGCTTGTAATGGGGGTTTTTAAGATCTACTCCTTTCTTCCTGGTTCAGTTTTGGAAAGTTATACTTTTCTAAGAATTTGTCCTTTTCTTCCAAGGTGTTTATTTTAATTGTCATAAATAGCTTTTGGTAGTAGTCTCTAATGATGCTATTGTAATTCTGTGTAAGTCTGATTGTGATCCTCATTTTCATTTCTATTTTGTTAATTTGATTCTCTTTCCTTTGTTCTTGATGAGTCTGGCTATGTTTGTCTATTTTGTCTATATCTTCTCAAAAACCAGCTTTTAGTTTGTTTTATTTTTGCTATGATCTTTTTTTGTTTCTTTTGCATTTATTTTCTCTGCCCTAATTTTAAAGATTACTTTTCCTTCTACTAACACTGTGGTTCTTCCATTTCTTCCTTCCTCTAGTTGCTTTAGGTGTAGAGTTAGTTATTTATTTGATTTTTTTTCTTGTTTCTTGAAGGTACGCCTTCTATTGCTATGTACCTTCCCCTTAGCACTATCTGCTTTTACAGTGTCCCATAGGATTTTGGGTTGCGTGTTTTTCATTTTTCATTCAATTCTATGCATATTTTGATTTCTTTTTTGAATTTCATTCTGTGATTTGTTTGGTATTCAGAAAGCGGTTGTTTAGCCTCCATATGTTGGATTTTTTAATAGTTTTTTTTTCCCTGTATTGAGGTCTAATCTTCTGCATTGTGGTCAGAGAAGATGGCTGGGATGATTTCATTTTTGAATTTAACCAAGGCTAGATTTAATGGCCCGGATGTGATTCTTATCCTGAGAAAGTTCCGTGGTGCACTTGAAAAAAGGTGGAAATGGATGTTTTGGGGTGAAGTGGCTTGGAAATATCAATTAAATCTACTAGTCTATTGTCTCATTTTAAAGTTTTGGGTGTTTCCTTGTTAATTTTCTGTTTAGTTTGAATCTATCCCATAGTGTGAGTAGGGTATTAAAGTCACCCACTATTATGTGTTAATGTTAATTTCACCCCTTTCATACTTGTTAGCAGTTGCCCTTATATCTAGTGTGCTCCTATGTTGGGTGCATATTATATTTTTTATATTGTTATATTCCTTCTTCTTGGATGATCCTTTGATCATTCTGTAGTGTCCTATCTTTGTCTCTTTTCACAGCCTTTATTTTTAAAGTCTATTTTAATCTGAAATGAGTATTTGACTCCCTGCTTTCCTTTTGGTCTCCGTTTGCGTGAAATACTTTTTCCAGAATAGCCTTTCACTTTCAGTCTGAATGTGTCCCTTGTTTTTGCGGTGGGTCTCTTGTAGAACAGCATATATAGGGGTCTTGTTTTTGTATCCCCATTCAGTCATCTTTGTCTTTTGGTTGGGGCATTCAACACATTACAAATATTTAAGGTAATTATTGATAAGTATGGTCCTCCACTGCCATTTTACTTTGTTGTTTTGATTCGTGTTGTTATACATCCTTTCTGTGTTTCCTGTCTAGAGAAGATCATTTAGCATTTGTTGGAGAGCGGTTTGATGTTGCTTGAATTCTCTCAGCTTTTTTCATTTTGTAAAGCTTTTGAATTTCTCCTTCATATCTATGAGGACCCCTTGCTGGTACATAATCTGGGGTTGTAGGTTATTTTCCTTTCATTACTGTAAGTATGTGCTGCATTTCCCTTCTAGCCCTGAAGAGTTTCTATTGAAAGATCAGCTGTTAAATCCTTATGGGAATCCCCTTGTGTGTTATTTTGTTTGCTTTTTCCTTTGCTGCTTTTAATATTTTGTTTACTTTGTGTTTGAGCCTTGTTAAATTTGATTAATATGTGTCTTGGGGTGTTTCCGCCTTGGGTTTATCCTGTTTGGGACTCTCCTGGTTTCTTGGACTTCTGTGACTATTTCCTTCCCCATTTAGGGAAATTTTTCAACTAATTATCTCCTCGAGGTAATTTTTCATGGCCTTTCCTCTTGTTTTCTTCTTCTGGGACTCCTATGATTCGAATGCTGGGGGTGTTTTCATATTGTCCCAAGTCCATGAGGTTTTCCCCCATTTTCTTTTGATTCTTTTTTTTTCTTTTTTTCCTCTGCTCCCTCATTTATTTCCACCATTCTATCTTCTTATCTCACTTGATCCTATCTTCTGTCTCCGTTATTCTACTGTTGGTTCCCTCCAGAGTAGTTTTGATCTCATTTATTTCATTATTCATTATATATACGACTCTTTTTTTATTTTCTTCTAGGTCCTGTTAACATTTCTTGCATCGTCGTCAATCCTTATCTCCAGGCTATAAATCTGTAACTCCAATTATTTTTTTTTTCAAGATTTATGGATCATTTTTATTATCATTATTCCTAAATTCTTTCATATAGATTTCTTATCTCCAACCTCTTTTGGTTTGGTTTGGTGGTATTTCTCATTTTCCTTTACTTGCTGATATTTCTCTGCCTTTTCATCTGTTTAGATAGCTGTGTTTGGGATGGCCTTTCTGTATTCTGGTAGTTTGTAAAGTTCCTCCTTTAATGTGGAGGATTCCTCCCTGTTGGTGGGTTGGTCGATTGGATTGTCAAGGTTTCCTGGTTGGGGAAGCTTGCGTTGTGTCTGGTTGGAGTGGAGCTGATTTCTTCTCTCTGGAGTGCAATGGAGTGTCCAGTATGAGTTTTGAGATGTCTGTGGGTTTGGTGTGACTTTGGGCATGTGTAATATTATGCCCAGGGGCTAGTTCCTGTTTTGCTGGAGAATTTGCATGGTAATGTCTTGCTTCTGGAACTTATTGGCTCTTGGTGAGCTTGGTTTCAGTTAATGTATGGAGGCTTTGGATGATCTCTTATTAATTTTTATGTTTCCTGAAGTCAGGAGTTCTCTGGTGTTCTCAGAGGTTTGTGGCTTCAGCCCTCCTGCCTCTGGTTTTCGTCTTATTCTTGCAGTAGCCTCAAGACTTCTCCATCCATACAGCACTGATAATAAAACTTCTAGGTTAATGGTGAAAAGATTCTCCACAGTGAGGGATACCTAGAGATGTTCACCGAGTTACATGGAGAGGTGAAGAGGGAGGAGGGAGATAGAGGTGACCAGGAGAAGAGGGGGACTCAAACGTGGAGAGAGCAATCTAGCCAGTAAGCACTTCCCTATGTGCTCTCCACAGTCTGGAACCCTCAGAGAGGTTCACGGAATTACATAGAGAGGAGGAAGGAAGGTGATAGAGATGAGCATGAGTAGAAAGGAGGGAATCAAGAGGAGAGAGAGAGATCTGGGCAGTACTCTCTTCCCTAAGTGTTCTCTGGTGCCCTGAACACCCACAGAGATTCACAGAATTGGGTTGAGAAGAGAAGGAGGAGGGAGGAGAGATAGAGGTGCCCTGGGGTAGAAGAAAGAGAGTCAGTAGGGGGAGAGAGTAATCAAACTCCTGAGTAAAAATGGGTACTAAAGATTGGGTTCTTAAATATACAAAATTGATATCAAATACCATAAAACAAAAATTAAAAATCTACAGTAGAGGTTAGACTCTTAAAAAAAAATAAAATCTTAAAAAAACCCAAAATCACAAAAAGTATAAGATATATGTATGCAGTCTGCTTTAAAAATAGAGTCTTTTTTTTTGCAAGGTAATAGTGGGTTATAAAAATGAAAATTAAAGGTGTAATAGAGGGCTTAAAGAAAAAAGAAAAACAATTTTTAAATTAAAAAAAAATGATAATAGTAAAATATATCCAGGACTTTCTCTGGAGCTGTTGTGAGCAGTGTGGGATCAGTTCAGTTTCAGACAGTTCCTTGTTCCTGCTTATATTTTTCAAGATCTATAGGCCCCTTTCAATGTAGTTGGTGTTAACTACAGGGATTTTAATCTGTTGACCTGTCACTTCCAAAGCCGTTCCCTCAGTTTATTTGGCTTCTGTTTGCAGGTCTCTTCAGTGTCTAATTTCCGCCCTGACACAAAGGGGCAGAGGTGGTCTTTTTAGGTTCCCTTGTTCAGTCATGCTGTGGGGAGGGAGGAACACTGAAGACCCATATCACTGGCTTGTGCGTGGAGAACACGCAGTGTCTCGGCCGCACTGAGTTTGACCCCACTCACGGCGTGTGTGCTTTCCCAGTCTGCCCTGCTCAGGCTTCAGGTTATTCTGCTGGGGAGCGTGCACTTCCCAGATTTTGGTTTTTTTTAAGATTGTATTTTTTTTTAAGAGTCTAACCTCTACTCTAGATTTTTAATTTTTGTTTTATGGTATTTGATATCAATTTTGTATATTTAAGAACCCAATCTTTAGTACCCATTTTTACTCAGGAGTTTGATTACTCTCTCCCTCTACTGACTCTCTTTCTTCTACCCCAGGGCACCTCTGTCTCTCCCCCCTCCTCCTTCTCTTCTCAACCCAATTCTGTGAATCTCTGTGGGTGTTCTGGGTGATATGCTTACACTTCCCAGCTCTAAGCCGCTCAGGTTCAGGTTCTCGGGTACTCCACAAAGGCGCAGACTCTAGGTTGGGCCCGTGGTTTGTGCCGATCCCCGGTAGGAGCAGCTCAGGCAGCCAGGTGTTTGGTGAGCACATTCTCCCCTGTTGGGGCAGTGTGACTTATCACCTCCCTTGTCCCCGCCTCGGTTTATGGCACATCCGGCTCTGGTGTGCCTTGTGTCAGTTCTGGGTAGCTGGCCTCTGTCTGCGACCCTCCCGGCAAATGTCAACCCTCTGGAATCTCAAGAAGTCTTTGCTCTCTGGGGCTGAGTTTGCCCCTTTCTGCCTCTGGCTTGCCCCGCCTGTCCGCTGCGTCCGGCAGGGGGATGGAACAGTCTGCAGCTGGCTATCTCTTTTCTGGTATTGCTCAGTCCTTTGTTCCGTGAGGGGGCCAGCAGTGCCTTAGATTTTGGCTTTTCACGGGATAGTTCTCTCTCTCTGGCTGTCCCACAGTTTAGGTTGCTATCTCATGTTAGCTCCCTCAGATTGCCCTCGGGGCATTCGGGCCCCGTCCTTACCCTAAGCAGTGCTGCCTGCTCCTGTCCGTTCAGCCCCCACTTGCTGGTGGCAGATGCGAGCATCTGTGGTACTTTGCTGGGAGTTGCCTTTAGGCCTGTAATCTGTGGGTTTTATTTATTTTTCCTCCTGGTTATGTTGCCCTCTGAGATTCGAAAACTTCCCCCAAACCCGCCAGTGAGAGGGTTTCCTGGTGTTTGGAAACTTCTCCTCTTTTACGACTCCCTCCCCTGGATGGGTCTCCATCCCTAACTCTTTCGTCTCTCTTTTTATCTTTTATATTTTGTCCTACCTCCTTTCGAAGACAATGGGCTGTTTTTCTGGATGCCTGATGTCCTCTGCCAGCGTTCAGAAGTTGTTTTGTGAAGTTTGCTCAGCGTTCAGATGTTCTTTCGATGAATTTGTGGGGGAGAGAGGGGTCTCCCCGTCCTATTCTTCCACCATCTTAGCCCCTCCATCTTACTGATCATTTGCATCGACATTCATAAGTGAGATACAACCATGTATTTCTTTTTAAATCAGGTTTGTTATCAGAGTTACCATTAATTCAGGAAGTAGATTTTGTTGTTGTTGTTTGGAACTAATTTTTTTACCTCTAATCCTTGTGAAAGATTATAACTCCTCATTTAACTACATTGATTTGGCCACATTACTTGCTCTGAGCACATGAGCAGTTTTGACATATGTTACTTATCAACAGAAAGTTTAAGGAGTATCAGCCTTTCCCTTTGCCATGAGGTCAACGTGTCCTTGATGGATGGTGCTCTTTCAGCCTTCATCCCAAAATGAAGAAAACATGAAAATAGAAACAGGCAATTCTCCATAGATGTGGAATATAAATGAGGAACAAACATTTCTTCCAGTAAACCAAAGACATTTGGAGCATTTATTACTGAAACATAACCTTCTTGTTAAAATTATTCCTAGGGATTTAATCATGTTTGCTGACATTTTATCCCATTAATTATTCATAATGGTTGTTCTTTGTATGCAAAATCAAAATTGTTTTCTTATATGACCGAGAAAAAAATGCTAAAAAGTTTTACTCCTTTTTCTCCTGGGCATATTAAATAACATATAATTTTCCTTGTGAAGTCGACTGGCAGTAACAATATTTTTGGAGAGCAGAGTATCTCTTTGATAGTTTTAAAACTGCTTTTTTGGGAGGGAAGTTCTTTTTAGACTATTTTTTATTGTCAGTTTTGATAAGCTTATTTTCCATAAAATTATTATTTCAGATTTTCATATTTATTAACACAAATTAGTTCAAATTAGTTACTTGTAATCTCTATATTGTCTCAAATTTTAAAAAATGTCCTATAGAAAACAAATTTATGGTTATCAGGCTGGGGGCAGGGAGGGGTAAATTGGGAGATTGGGATTGACATACACACTATTATATACAAAATAGATAATTAATAAGGACCTACTGTATAGCACAGGGAACTTTACTCAATACTTTGTAATGTCTGTATGGGTAAAGAATCTAAAAAAGAGTGGATATATGTATAACTGATTCATTTTGTTGCACACCTGAAATTAACACAACACTGTAAATCAGTTACACGCCAATAACATTTCTTAAAAAATCTTTACTTTTATTTGCACAGCAAAATATGTGAAAGATAAAATTAGCAACTGAATTTGAAACATTAACTTCTAAATATAAAAATTAGTATTTATTTGGATCAAAATAAAGTTAAATGTTATTTTTTCTAGTTATATTATAAGAAGTGAATTTAAATGTTAAAATCTATTACTATTTATGTTAATATGTATGTTTCAACTTTCTTGCTTTCTATTTTTTCTATCAATTACAAAACCTCCATCTTGAAAAAAGTAGAGAAACATTTATTAAAAAATCGAAGTTGGTGATACGTGAGGAACATGACAAAATCTCTTTCATTATCACTCAAGAAAAACAGATACAGCAGTCAAATCAAAGATCAATTTGGAACTGGTTTAGTAGTAGAAAAATATTGATCAATCATATGCGTTTTAATCAATAACTTGGAGGGTGACAGAGAAATCATGTTACTAAAGTTTGTTGCTGACAAAAAGCTAAGTGAGGTAACTAACATGATGGATGATAAAAAGAATGTTCAAAATAATCTCAGTTGAAATAGGTGAAGGTGGTCAAAAGGTACAAACTTTCAAAAGTCCTAGGGATGTAATGCAAAGCTGGTAACTCTAGTTAACAATACTGTATTATAAATTTGAAAGTTACCAATCTGCCTGCCAATGCATGAGACACGAGAGACGCCTGTTTGATGCTTGAGTTGGGAAGATCCCCTAGAGTAGAATGGCAACCCCCTCCAGTATTTTTGCCTGGAAAATTCCTGGAAGGCTAG
This sequence comes from Okapia johnstoni, assembly GCA_024291935.2. Lineage (NCBI taxonomy): Eukaryota > Metazoa > Chordata > Mammalia > Artiodactyla > Giraffidae > Okapia > Okapia johnstoni. The sequence goes on along the minus strand of CM044307.1, from coordinate 108,129,422 downwards.
AGTCCATGGGGTTGCAAAGACTCAGACATAACTGAGCACACATGCAACAACAAAGAGAGTAGATATTAAAAGCTTTCATCACAAGAAAAAAATATTTTTAACAATGTGTGACGATGGATGTTAAGTAAACTTACTGTAGTAATCATTTTACCATATATACACATATAAAATCATAATGCTGTACTGTTAAAACTAATATAGTTTAGATCAATTATATCTCAATAAAAAAAGGAAAAATGATCTCAATAGTTTAGAATACAGCCTGAGATATGTAAGATGCAATTTTGCGGAATAAAAGTAAACGTCAGTGTTTTGATATTTATGAATTGTCACTCTGTAGAAAGAGGTTTAGCAGCAATATGATTGCTATGATTGCTAGGTCAAACATGAGCGGGCCTCACCCTATCCTGGTTGCAGTCATTTTTCCCTCCCCTGCTTGGAAAATGGTGATCAAAACGCACCTAGCAATCTTCCCTTTTGTGGTCAAGGACCACTACCAGGTTTCCAGCCACATCATCAAGACAACGCAAGATAAAACTGCCAGCACAGGTTGGCACAGGTGGACCAAGATGTAAAAGATGACTCAAAGGGTCCTGGGGTACATTATGCCATGATTATAATAAATTAGCATTGTGGTTTTTGCTTTCCACCATGGATTTCACTTAGGCACTTACCAGTAAGCACCTGCACACTAGGAGAAAAGCTATTAACCTAAAACTGCCATTCAACTTGTCACTCAAATGATGCAGGACACAGGGAGGGACCTGCTCTTAGTTTGGACTAATAGAAATGCGAGGAATAAATCATAAGAAGTACACATCTGACTATTCTATTCTCTGTGCCAGACAGACTCTTTTGGCATTGTTGTATTCAGTTTTGAATCAATATTTTTTGAACCAAAAATCAACAATTTTAAGAGATTTACAACTGGGATTTGTCAAATAAACAGTTATTTGGATTGTGAAACCAGTAAGATCTAGAAACTATATTATTGGAAGAAGTTTTAGAAGTACCTGAAATTTTAAGTATACAGAATAAAAGACTGAAGGCAATTTCTCTTCTTAGAAGTCCTACATGAATCTCTGTGTTTGTCCAAGGGCTTTCCTTCTTTGCCTGTCTCACATACTGAATATTCATTCATTCTTAGTGGAATATATTATTCCACTCCACTAAGAATTGTGTGGGATACCTGCTGTATGCGTGGTAAATGCCAGGAGCTGTTGTACTCCGTGGGGCACATAGTGATAAAGAAAACAGATAAGGTGCTTGCTCATAGAATTGACTCTGTGGCATCACAGATATTAAAGTACACACATTAACAACAGGGACTGTGAGAAAGTAAAATATCAATCATTATTATTATAATTTTCAAAATTATGTTTATTACAATTGAAAGAGAAACATAAAAGAGTTGATTTTTTGAGCTGTTATGAACATAAAGGAAATTCAACATGGTTAATTCTAACTTTTCTTATATATTTGGAGAATAGAATTAATACAAATGGCTAAAGTGATAATCTGTCAATTTCGTTTGTGTAAATTATTTCTTCCTCCTCTGCCTAGACTGATTGTGAGTTGGATGCATATCTAATATTTTCAAGAGAGGAACTGGCAGCAAGCTTGCTCTGTTGGGATTTTGGCTCATGCAGATAATCTAACTATTCCTAGAGATGGTATTATTGTCACCTTCTCATCATCACACTCATTTCTTCATAAAAGCAACCATTTCAGAATATGAACCCTTTAGATTTAGTTTATTCATTTTAAAGCACCCATCTTTTTAACTTTTTTCATTTCCATTGATATATGAAGTCTGTAGATTCTATGCAACTCAGGGTTGGTGAAACAGTTATTAAAAGTCTTTGATGTATCAATTATCTGGAGCTTTCAGACTGATTAATTATTGATAAGCCAAATGAATCAACCTATCAGGCCATAATACATATTTAATATTTTCTTGGAATGAAGTGATGCACTTCATGAAGTTTTTTTCATTCTATTATCCTTCTCTGTGTTTAAATTTCCAGTGTGCTGTACTGCAATTAGATATAATCCACTTTCAGTAAAGAGAATTTTTTGATCCTCTTACCATACCATGTTTTAAACAAATCAAGCATATAATATAGTTAATCACCATATATTTTTCATTCAAATGTAGATGACTTTAAATGTATCTTTATTGGGATATGGGGGAGTCTGATAGTCTTCATTAACAAGCAAAAATATATGTATTTTTCACCAGAGGATGTTTTTGCTGTTCTGACTCGGTATGTCTATAAGTACAAAGTCACTTTTCAAAAATTGATTGGTTGAGATTAGCATTTGTAAAGAATTGTTAAACTTAGACTACAAAGTGCTGTTACCTGTCTCCATGGAGTCAATGCTGCATAAACAAATCATCATTCAATCATGAAAATACCAACTTACTCAACAACATAAGCTTTTACAACAGCAACTTCACTCAAACAATGAAATACTTATAATAACATACTCTTTGTGTAAACATATTCAGGAATCTTTGAAGAATACAAGTGTGTTAGCAGTATTATCCATTCATTAATTTAACAAACATGTGTATATACTCTGCACATTATGGTAGATTCGGAGAATGTAACAACGGAAAGGACAGACAAGGTTTCTACCTCTCAGAGTGTGTACTGTGAGAGATAAAGGCAAGGCCGATTACCTAAGTGTGCTGTGATAATGAAAACACCCAGAACTAAGGCAGTAGGTAGTGAACATACCTAACCCTCCGCATTTGTGTGTATGGGTGGCAGAAAGGGATAAATACAAATTTGCAAGTTGAAGTTGGAGGAAAATAGTTGAAACAGAAGGAAGCGTCCATGTAAATACTCAGGGTTTTGAAAAGGGTAATTAGTAACAAAGAGAGGAAGGAAGGGGAATGAGAAACACTTAAATGAACCTAATGTAGCAAACAGTGCAGGTGTTTAAAATAAACATTAGTGACTAAGTAAACAAATGAAATAGTTACAAGTTTGTGAGCAAGTGGGGGAACAATAGTGGAAAGATCCAAAAATTAAAAAAGGAAGAAAACTCAGAAAAACATTAAACTTTAGAACATTTATGAATTTATTGTCTAAACGGTAAGTGTGATAATGACAGACACAGATTGGATAAAGTGTTGTATGGTTGCTATTTAATATTATTTTAAATACATCTTCATTGCAGCAGATATTTGGGGAAAGTTGGACAGATTTATTTATCATAGGATTTCTTAGAGGCTTTAATATTCTAAATTCTTACAGAAAGAAATATTACTGTGTAGCTTTCTCCTACATTTCTTGACCATGATATTTTTTCCAGTACTATTTCCAGTGATTAAGCTTCTGAGAAACACAATGGGAAATGTATTAACAGAGATATATCCAAAAAATGGAAGGGAGAAGGGGATTAAAACAACCTTGTTTGTTTTTCCTGAATTTGGTGTCAATTCTCCCTTGAGAATTGACAAGGAAAGAAAAACCCCTTTCTGTCTGTCACATCTCCTCCTCCCAGGTATTTGGTCTGCTATAATTTATTTTTCAACCATAAATCCCATGATGTATCTATGTGGTGGTTTACTTGCTAAGAGGTGTCTGACTTTTGCGAACCCATGGACTTTAACCCATCAGACTCCTTTGTCTATGGTACGTATGTACGTTTGTATGTATATACACACCTATATACAAAGGTATATATGCATACATTATATATACATATATATATCTTTGTTTTTCCTTAGAAATCAGTTTTATATCTTCAAAGGAAAGTAGAACACATTAACCAAAGATATTCAACAAATTTGACAGTTGTTAAGAGTACTTTATACACAAAAAGTAGTAATAAAGACATATGATTTAAAATAAATATGAAAAACTTATAAGAAAAAGTACAAAAATGTGGAAAATGCTATAGTAATATTTCCCCAGTATTCAAACATATTACAGCACAGAAACTCTTAAGGGATCACTAACCAGGGTGTTTATGCATGCCATATGGAAATAGCTTCTCTGCAGTGTGCCTGCACTGCTATTTAAATGGAGAATAAATGTTATGTTAGCAGTATTTTTATATAGCCTAGAATTTTATTTTTTAATTTTTTCTCCATTGCATCTGGATAGTAAATAAAAGATAAAATTGAACTAGGGAATTAGTCATTTATATAATTTAATACAATAATATGATTTAAAAGGAAACTTTTATAATTTCATCCTTGCAAGAGTAAGTGGCTTTTCCTTTTTGAAAAAGTAAGTTCAATTGGTAGGTAAAGACATGTTCCAACAAAAATAATAAAAGATTTTATGGACTATTATTCTATACCTTTGAAATAAAGCTAAACATAAGAATGAACCTTATATTTAAAGTGCTAATTCAAATAGAACAATTCAGTAACTTTGTAATTTCTAAAGCTAGATGTCTATCTCAAGAATTTTCATAATGCACTAATTTGTTTTCATGATTTTTACTGACCAAATAAGAGTAAAGATGAAAATCATCTTAACATTGTTAACTGCACTTATTATAAAGTACTGCATCTTATAAAGCATCCTTTTCAATCACAGGAAAAATGAAAAACAGAAAATTATATAAAGAATATTCAAGTTGCAGATATCCAACCACCCAGTGTTAACTGCTCTTAACACTTACCATATTTGTCTACACATGGATTCTATTTGTACTTCTCTATTTATGATGTGTTATAGACACACACTGTTTACTTTCAACACAGCATCACACTGTACATACTCCAAGCCATATATTGCCATTTTTTGTCCCCAACTGCACTCTAGGCAGATTCTCCTGTCTACTCAGACATAAGTCCTGTAGTGTACTATGTGGTATCCACAGCTTGCTTCCTTTCCTGAGTTCTAGCAGCCTTTTCATGTTGTCTATTATTATCACTTCTACTAGATACTGTTATTGCATACGGCACTACATGCCTACAACAAATCCTCCCCCTTCCTCATGGGACCCCAGCAGAGCTGATTTCTGAGAAACTCCTGAAGCCTGAACATCTTTCTATACTCTGGGCAGGAGGGAAGAGAACACGTTTCCCCAAGCCCTTAAAATTATGTTTCCATCAGTGTGTTAAAGCTGTGAGGTTTGGCCTCCAATTTTTGCAGATTTTTATTAAAAAGGTGTTTTGTTGTTTACTTCTGATTGCAGTTTCATTCCTCCATGAAATGAGAAGGTTGGGCAGGAGACACATCTAAGTGACAATTGTCACTGTGTACTGAGAAAGTCCTCTTCTCTCACACCACTAAAACTTTGTGATTTGTCCACACTTATGACTCTCTGGTGCAGTAGTATAATATCACTTGTTAGTTCTGTGCCTCCAGGGTACAGAATATCACGTATGGCACATGATAAGCCCTGAAAATTTGTGTGTCAGTGTGGGTGTGTGTGGATAGGGTTCAGTTCAGTTCAGTGGCTCAGTCGTGTCCAACTTTGCAACCCCATGGACTGCAGCACGCCAGACTTCCCAGTCCATCACTAACTCCCGGAGCTTGCTCAAACTCATGTTCATCGAGTGGGTGATGCCATCCAACCATCTCATCCTCCGTCATCCCCTTCTCCTCCTACCTTCAATCTTTCCCAGCGTCAGGGTCTTTTCCAGTGAGTCAGTTCTTCGCATTAGGTGGCCAAAGTATTGGAGCTTGTAGAAGCTCAAAGAACCCGCCTGCAATGCAGGAAACCCCAGGTAGATTCCTGGGTCAGAAGATCTGCTGGAGAAGGGATAGGCCACCCACTCCAGTATTCTTCAGCCTCCCTGGTGGCTCAGCTGGTAAAGAATCTGCCTGCAGTGTGGGAGACCTGGGTTTGATCCCTGGATTGGGAAGATCCTCTGGAAAAGGGAATGGCTACCCACACCAGTATTCTGGCCTGGGTCACAAAGTATGTAGGGTAGGAAGAGCATTTATGTGTGTGTGTATGTGTGTGTGTGTGGTGAGAGGTAGCCATTTTTTTCCGAATAAATGGTAACTATATTGGCAAAAAAATGCAGAAGGAAATATATATTTTGTTTTAGTATGAAGAAGCATTCACTTTTGCTAAATATAGCACTAAATTTAATCCCACATATTTCTCATGTATATTAAGACACTAAAGCACTCATATCATAGACAGAAACCATTGGTTATCTGAGAGCATAAAACTAAACTACATTGCAAGTGCAAAGCTATGCCACAGGAGTGCAGAGATCCTTCTCAGAATGAATTATCATTAGAAAAATCCCCAAAGGGCCTTTCAGTGATGTTGTCCCATTCATCCTTTTTTTTTTTTTTTGAGACTTTAGGAAAAGAAAAATCTACTGCAAATATAGAAAATGGCTAATTTCATAAAAGCTAGAAAAACAACTATTAGGAAAACTCCCAGTTTCACTGAAATTTCTGATTCTCTTCAATGGACTTGCATCCTTTTCTGTTCAGTAAATCATATTTCACAGAGATCTTAGAAATTCTTTTCATGATTTTGGTATATACCCCCTGGACCCCAAATCACTAAACAGTCCTGTCAACTTCTAAGAAACTATTTCTAGTCCCTATCCAACACAAAGTTCTAGAACTACCATCCTTTCGGGGGATACAAATGAAACATGCCTATCTTCATCCTCAGATTCTCACCAGTGAGATTTTCAATATGGGAAACTCAGCAGTTTAAAAAAAGTACAAGCAATTTTTTCTTTAAATAGCGAACACTGGTCAACTTATTATCTACCATATTCTGAAATTTCCTAAAAGCCACCATGAAAGCATAGATGTAGATTTTACTGTTAGCCAGAATACTAAGTAAAAGATACAATTCATGGTTATATTATATGGTTTTTCTTTAATAACCTATGCTAAATCTCTTCTCTGTATTTATTTCTAAACTGTCAAATATTAACATTTCTGAGTTAAATATAACTAAAATGTATTTCAATTAATTTCTCATTATTTAAAAATTAAAGTAGAAAATATAACAAAAATGTAATAATACTTTTTCAAGACAATCTTTAGAATAGTTTTTAATCAATAAAGTCTTGGTTATTGAGTTCATACTTAATAAGGATGCATAATTTTCACTTAAGCTGCTCAATTATGCAGTGGCCAGCCCATATCGTTAGACATCCTCTGACTTCTCACCAAGTCATCTTTTCCAAAGGGCACCTGATTTTTATTCTTGTTATTATCCTCAGTGACCTGTAGGTGAATCTAAAATTCAGCTTTTTTGAAGCCAGTTGTGTCAGTGGTAATGTCATTTGGTAAACATTAACAGGTATATAAACACATTGTTGTCTAAGATTAATAAATAGGACACGAGTGAAGAACTCTTAATTCTGAGAGACAACTAGACACAGGGAGATCAAAAAAAAGAAAAAGATGTCAGTAGGGTTGGGTGGGGTGAGGTGAGGGGATGGGGAGCTCTGGGTATCTGGGTCTTGGTTTGATTCTAGGCCCATGAACTGGCATTGAGAATCCTCTAATGGCATGCATCATGCCGGGATCCCTGAGATGGCAACAGTCAGTACCACCCTGTCTGTCAATGGAGAGCAACCCACATTTCTGTCTGGCCATATTTTCGGGGGCTCCTAACCTGACAATGCAGCTGCCTGCACATACAAGTATCCAAGAACCCACATACCCCAGTTAGGCAGAAAGCCAAGTTCTCAGGACACAAAAGGAGACAAGAAGGCCATGGCTGTCCCTGAGAGAGAATAGGTCAACAACCAGTGGGTACCCGGCAGCAAATTCACAAGTCATCATTCGATTTGGACTAAATCTTACAAGTATTTGCCTGCCAATCGAATCTGGAAAGAAAGGAATGAAGTGAAGTTTTCCCTTCCTCCCTCCACCATGCACCATGGAGATCTAGGAGAGCTGACTTAGATATGAATTCTTACCCTCTGCTGGCTTCTGCCAGTTTCCCCAGGATTCTGCAGGTTCTGGAGCCAGTGGGGTGTCCCGGCGGTCTCATCTTGTCCAGGAGAAACTGAGGAGGAGGGGAAATAGTTTTTCCTCTAAGCTTTACCGTGAGTGCTGGCCTGAGACCCACTTTTCACTAAGGTACCTCCTTAACAGCTAAGCTTATCCAAGTTAAATGCTCTCAGCTGCAGCCACTGTAAAGCAAGATTACCCTGGGGAAGGATACCCTTCTTGTTTGAACTTAAAATTTTATTCACCTGACTCCTCACGCGGGGCCCAATCCTGCTTAAGTGGACCCAGACAGACCCGGAACCAGTTCCACGATCCCACTCCCAACCGAGTTTCCAAGTCAGCCCCTCAGTTCGACACCGACCGGTTTCCCGACGGGGTCTGGAGGAAGAGACGTTCAGATGAAGCCTGAAGGCTCCGGGAGGGACCGACGGGCCGACCCAGCAGCTCCTGAGGCGGGAGAGGCCGCGAACTCCGAGCTCAATAGGTATCTCATCTGGTTGTTTGTTGTTCGTGGGGCCGCTGGGGTGTTCTTCGGGTTCTGCTTCTTACTGTTGCTAACAGAACTGTTTAAAAAGATAAAGTGAAGTGTGCTAAATATTTTAAGAGTTTATCTGAGCAAAAATTAATTTGAATTGGGCAGCATCTGGTCTAGAAGATGGAAAGGAGCTCCGGGGAACTGTTCAAAATGAAAGACTTTTTAAAGGAGAAGGGAGCAAGAAAGAGGGGGAGGAAAAACAAAACAAAACAAAAACAACCTAGGCCAAGAAGAGGTTGGTGAATGCAAAGTTGCTTTCCTTCAGAAACGGCACCGGTCTATCAGGCAGATGACGCTGATAATGCTGATCAGGTGGTTCCTGACTGACTAGTTTAAAATTGCCTTTCTGGGAGAGCCAAAATGGTGATTGTCTGGTGATGTCGGGATTAGCATTAGCAACTCTATCTTGGACCCATTGTCTTGCTTATAATACTTTATGATTAAATGTAATGTCATGCTTCAAAAGTCTTCATTATAATTGTGAATTAAATTAAATATTTAGTGCTGTCTTGAATATTTTTACTTTAATATGTATGTATTTGTTTTTATTTTCAAACATTTTGGTAAGAATACAAAAAGGATTGTTGTTGCTTAGTCTCTAAATTGTGTAGGACTCTTTGTGACCCAATGTACTGTAGCCCACCAGGCTTCTCTGTCCATGAGATTTCCCAGGCAAGAATACTGGAGTGGGTTGCCATTCCCCTCTTCAGTAGATCTTCCTGACCCAGGGAGCAAACCTGTATCTTCTGCATTAGCAGGCAGATTCTTTACTGCTGAGCCACCAGGGAAGCCCTACACAAAGGATACAGCTGTGTAGTATTTTTCCAAATGAATAGTTGATATTCTCAACATCCTTAATTGATTTATCTATCTTCTTCCCATCTATTTGGAATACATCTTTTCCAAATGTCCTATTTAATCCATTTCTGAACACTATTTAATTCACCTATTTGTCTATTATGTTTCTCAAATAACCATTTGTTCATTAGAGATGTCCTTTTAGCCAATATGATTGGCATTAGTATTTTCTTATTTAACAATAAAAAAAACAAAACAAAAAACTGGTGGCTCTCCTGGTGGTTCAGTGGTAAAGAATTCACCTATGATGCAGGAGAGGAGGGTTTGATCCCTGGGTGGGGAAGTTTCCCTGAAGGAGGAAATGGCAACCCACTCTAGTGTTCTTGCATGGGAAATCCCATGAACAGAGGAGTCTGGCAGGCCACGGTCAATGGGATCTCAAAAGAGTTGGACGTGACTTACTGAATAAACAACATCATCATCTAATAATAAAAACTGGTTAGAGCAGAAAATCATAAAAATATCATACCATAAATATTTTAATTTAAAATGTATGACTGCATGTTTGCTGGTCTCTTGAATTAGATCTCAGCCATTTATGGTTCTACTGTTAATTTTTGCACCATCAATTTTGCATTTAATGATGCTCTTATACCTTTTCAAAAAGTGGGACAAGTCTTAGAGGAAGACTTTTATGAGTAATCCGAATGAGAATCCTTCTAGCTTTTTATGATTTGTACCTTAGTCTGCTGGAGTTTTCTCATCCACACTAGTTCAAAATATTTTTTCAGCAATTTACTCTTGTATGTTTCTAAAACATTTAACTTAGTTTTCATAGAAACAATCTTCTTTCAGAACTTATATTTTGTGGGTTTACATGATATTTAATTAAATTAGGTAATTATTTGGTATAAATAGGTATATATAGTTCTGATTTTTAGTTTTGCTTCTAAGAAAGCAATCAATGGACTCACCTGTGGGCACAGAGTGTGAATGCAACAGAATGTGGTCCATTGGCTCTGTTTTCAGTATGCAGAGGGCATCAGATGATATGTTTCATAGTGGAAATAGAGCTCATCAGTTAAATTGGTAGATTATTTATGGGAAGGATAATTGTACTTCACTGGTGGTGTTATCATCTGGGAATCTTGTTATAAGAAATGCATATTTTTATGCTCTAGCCTTGACCTAGAAAATCAGAATTTTTAGTGTTTGATTCATAGGGAAATTTGAGAGTTAAAATGCATCCAAGGTGATTCTTCTGCATTATTTTAGAGCCAGGGTTATATAACTTCACTGGTATCAAGCTACTTTAATTTATGTAACTCTATTATACTTTAATATTCTGTAGTGATTCTCCCTGGGTTTTCTTAATTTTCTTGGCTAGTTCTGTATGTTTATTTTAACAAACCAAAGTTAAAATTTTACTTTCAAATTACTTCATTCCAGGTCATATTGATTCAGTAGATTAGAGAGAATTAGCATCTTAACATTGTGACATTTTGTTTTCCACAAACAAGTTATGTGTTTCCATTTATACAAGGCTTTTAATATGCCTCACTAGGGTTTTAAGGTTTTCTCGGTATAAGTCCTATGCAATTGTTAAGTTTCTTCCTAAATGTTTTATCTTTTTTTATTCCTATTGAAAAGAAGATTGATTTACCTTTAACTTTTCTAACTCACTTTGGTTTATGTATTGAAAAGCTTTTGCTTTTATATTTTGATTTTGTATGTCTCCTGATTCACTTTTTAAATTGTTTCTAGTAACCTTTCTCCCCAGTTTGTTCTTTTGTGTTTTCTAAATATATAGTCATATCTACTGCAAACCATAATCCATTTTTTCTTTTCCTTCTTAACAATTTTTATTTCTGGTTTCTCTTTCCAAATGCACTGACTTTCAGAATGGCAGTTTGCTGTCCTGCAATGTGGAACTGGGTCTACATGGGGATCTTGTTTATTCCTCCTGTTACTGGCCCATGCCAATAACCCTTAGCAGTCTAAGGAAATGATGCTGAGGCCTTACAGAGCTGCACCATTTCCTTCTTGAATAATCTTCTCCAAAGTGTGGAAGGTTGCATCTCCCCATTTACTTCAAAGTGCACAGTATTTGGCAAATCTTTTTCTTAATTTGTGTTTTAAATTTGTAGGTTTTTTTCTTAAGCAAGGAAGATGCTGTGTTTTTGTTATTATTGGGTTTCATGTAGAATAATTACTTTTACCTATCTAATTATCACAGGAGGTCTTCATCAGCTTTTTAAAGACTTTCTGAAAAATATATCATTTGGATTTTAATGTGTCTTTGTTTTTTACATGAATTTACATAGTCAAACATGTAGGCTTTTTTATGTGTAACTTGGTTCATCATTGTCATAGAAGGTTGCAGAAGGTGAGTAATTGTTGAAGCTGGATGATGAAAACACAGGAATTGGTGCTATTATCATTCCTTTTTGTATGTTTATAGATTTTCAAAATTAAAAAGATTAAGAGGACATTGGGTACAAGAAAGGTATTTTTCTATTTTGAGATCTGACATTTACCAAGTATTTTCTCTTATGATTTTATTTGCAGTTAATTATTTAATTTAGAATTGTTTTGTATGATGTTAGGTGAGCATATGCTATTCCCACCCCCATAAAGAGGTAACCAATTATCCCAGCACTATTTATTGAAGAAATTTTCCTCTTCCTCTGTCTTCCTTCCCTAGACAGAATTATGATGCTACCTCCATTGTCATGTAACATCATCATGTTAGTCTATTTCTGGACAATTATCCATTTGTCAATTCTTACATAATAATTTAATTACAGCTTTTGTGGTTTTAATTAATTTTAGTATTGTCATAGCAAATCTTTTTTTTTATTTTAAATTAGTTTATTTATCTATTTTTTAACTTTGCAATATTGTATTTGTTTTGCCATACATTGACTTGAATCCACCATGGGTGTACACGTGTTCCCCTTCCAGAAACCCCTCCCACCTTTATTTTACTTAAAAGTTTACTTGGATCTTTTAAACCAGTCACTCTTCTTGATAAACATTGGAACTCATTCTGTCAACTTCTGATAACAATCTCTGGGATATTATTCTTTATTCAAGAATACTTTAATATAAAATTTAACATGTAGTAAGTGATATAATATATATGAAAGTATATATTGAAACCACAATTTTTAAATATGATTATTTAGCCTTATTTTCACAAAATGATAAACAGTTTACATCTTTTTTTAATGGAAATTTATTTGTATTTTAAATATAGCAGTGTGTACATGTCAGTCCCAAATTCTCAATCTTTCCCTCCCCCTACCCTTCCCGACTAGTAACCATAAATTGTTTGCTAAGTCTGTTTGTTTTGTAAATAAGTTCATTTGCCTTTTTTTAAGGTTCTGCATATGAGTGATGTCATGTGATATTTCTCTTTCTCTGACTTCACTTAATGTGAAAATTTCTAGTCCACCATGTTTCTGTAAATGGCATATTTCATTATTTATAATGACTGAGTAATATTCTGTTGTTTATATGCATCACCTCATCTTTATGGGGTATAATATAAAAAGAATTTAATCTCCATAGTAGAGAAGACATTCAGTGTCTTTTCAGCTTGGTGCTTAGTGTGGTTTTCCAATGGTTTCAGTTTTAAGATGCTCAGTGAAATTTAGTAGTTTGTTTCATATATGTGTAGCATATTTTCATTTTTTTATGAAGTTTATGCCCTTTGTTAGCAGTTGTGAATTAGATACATATTTTTCCTAATAAATTTTGTATTCTTCATGAGTTATATAGTACTAATAGTATTTGTTTGCTTATTTAGTGTATACCTCTTAACTAATTTATTAATTTTATAATTTTTTTCTAGATTTTTTGCATTTACTGGAAGATAACTGTTATCAATAAATAATTGACTTTTCATTTTATTCTTTATATTTTCATTGGACAAAGCTCCAGAATAATCTCATATGATAGTGATGATACTGGCTAAACTTATTTCTGATTTTAATAGACATTTCTCTACTGTTTTATTGTTAATTATGATATTGTAGGTTGATTTCATTTTACAAAAATAATTTTGGAACTTTGCTAATTTGTTGTTTTGAAATTTTGTTTTTAATACTAACAGATTCTGACTTGTGTTTCAACTTTACAATTGTTTGACTTTAAAATTGTAAAGGGAAAGTGATTTGGTAGAAACCATATTTGAATTTTGATCTTTTTCTGGGCCAGTGATGTGTGGTAGATACTGTCTCAATACTCTCATGATGTGGAGCAGTGGCAGTGAGCTGCAGCTCTTGACCAGCCATATGGTCATGAATGTAAACAACTAATATACTTAATATACATTCTGTACCCTGGAAGCCATTCTGTTTATTCCTTTCAGTATGGCATTCAATAAATTCCATGCAATATTCAACACTTTATTATAAAATAGGCTTTATGTTAATGATTTTGCCCAACTGTAGGCTACTATAAGCGTTCTGAGTGTGTTTAAGATAGGCTAGGCTAAGCTATGGTGTTTGGTAGGTTAGTGTATTAAATACATTTTCAACATGATATTTTCATTTTTTTTTATTGCACAATTCCATTTATATGATATGTTCAGGACAGGCAAATCTATAGACAAAAAGTAGACCAGTGATTGCCTAGGGCAGAGGTGGGTTGGAAGGGAACGGGAAGTGATTGATATTTTCATTTTTGAATGAGTTTATTAGGATGTAACTCCAGAGCAAGTTGAAGAAGCTCTGTACTTCGACTCTATCATGTGTCAAAATGGATCTTATTCAATATTTTTTCATTTCTCATCAGTTTTATATTTATTTTTATTCTTAATTTTATGTTTATGCTTTCCATTTATTAGACTTATTCAAAATTTGACTCATGATTTAACAGAAAAAAATCTGGTTCTTAGATTTACTCTTTATTCTGTTTCTATTTTTAATTAATATTTGCTTTCATCTTTATTCCCTGGGCTTTATACAGTGATGCTTTTTCTAATTTTTTGAGCTGAGCATTTTACTACATGCTTTCATTCTTTTCATCTACTAATGAAAATATTCTATAAATTTTCCTTTAGTATAACTTTGGCCATAAAGCATATGCTTTTTTTTTCTTTCAATTTTTACAGTGTTGTGTTGGTCTCTGCCATATGGCAACGTGAATCAGCCGTAATTACACACATATCCTCTCCCTCCTAAGTCTTCTTCCCCTCCTCCCATCCCACCCCTGCAGGTCATCACAGAGCACCAGATTGGGCTCCCTGTGCTATACAGCAACTTCTCACCAGCTGTCCATCTTACACATAATCGTGTATATATGTTGATGCTACTTTCTCCATTTGTCCCACTCTCTCTCTCTCCCCCAGTGTGTCCACAAGTCCTTTCTCTACTTCTGTGTCTCCATTCCTTCCCTGCAAATGGGCATCAATATTATTTTTCTAGATTCCATATGTATGTGTTAATATACTTTGTTTTTCACTTTCTAACTTACTTTACTCTGTATAACAGGCTCTAGGTTCATCTACCTCAATGGAACTGACTCACATTTTTTCTTTTTCTAATAACAGTGTTATTCCATTGTATATATGTACCACATCTTTATCCATTCATCAACCATATACTTTTGATAGCATATCAGTTACTATTCAAGCAAGAAGTGAACTTGGCAAATAATACTTTATTTGAGAAATCTGTAGACTCTTTACTATTGGATTTTTCTCTGTGACTGTTAACATTCACCTGATATTGAGGTTCCTCCCATTAGAGAGAGGACCCTCTCTACTTCCACATCAATAGTTAGACTAGTTATTACTCTGATAATACTGTGTATTAATCAACTGAAAATTCTTATGATTTTCAATACAGAGATTTATTTTCCATTCTGGGCTTAGGAAGTCAGCCTGAGCAGCTTTCCTTCAGGCTCTAGGTCAAGATAAGCTCTCTGCTCATAACTACGTGGTATGGCTTCTACTCTTTCCACTGGTTAAAGCAGAGCATATGACCATGTCCAAATGGTTGGAAAAGTATACTTTGCTTATACAGAAATTATGGGAAGGATAGAGAAGGAAGAACTGTGAAACAGTAACAAAGTCAACTCTAATCACGATGACAGAACAAATGTTAGATTTTTCTTTTCTGGTCTTTTAGAAACAGCAGATGAATAGGACCATGTGCTTAGTCACTCAGTCGTGTGACTCCATGATCAGTATCCCACCAGGCTCCTCTGTTCATGGGATTCTCCAGGCAAGAATACTGGAGTGGGTTGCTATCTCCTTCTCCAAGGGAGCTAAATTTGAAGTGTTAACTATGCCCATAATCCAGCAGAGCACCTACTTAATGCAGATGTAGAGACTGGAGTAATTCTTGCCATATATGTAAGGGGATGCTGGTGTGTGCGCGCTCAGGTGCGTCTGACTCTGTGACCCTGTGGACTATAGCTCTTCAGGCTCCTCTGTATATGGGATTCTTCACACAAGAATACTGGAGAGGATTGCCATTTCCTCCTTCAGGGAATCTTCCTGACCCAGGGATCGAACCCATGTCTCCTGTGTCTCCTTGCATTCAGGTGCATTCTTTACCACTGAGTCACCTGTGAAGCCCCATATGTAAGGGGAAGAGGTAACCAGGATAAAAGTTATTTTATAAACTCAGGTGTGGATGAGATGGCACATTTCTTTTATTTCTTTAAACTATGTTAGGCTCTGAGTTTTTCTGCCACCTAGGGATTTATAACAATAATATTCCCTGTCTTTTCCATTCTGTCCCTGAACATTACAAAACAATTTGGGGAACTTATGTGGTTCCCAGAAAATGTGGGAAAGGTCTCTGATTACCAACCTATCAAAATTGCTCCAGTTATCTCTATCCTCCCACAGCTGTATAAAAAAAGGGGGGATATACAACAAAAGGTTAATAGCAGTTTGAGAATGGAAGTGCACAGGTGAAAGCTGTGACTGAAGAGAAGGAGGGGATTTTTTTTTTTCCTTTTCTATGTTTGTAATTATAAGTGGTGGTTTTTTAATCAGCATTTTTGTGTTCTTGATATTTTTCAGGTAAAAATAAAGATAAATATAGCACTAATTTCATAAGGTTGTTAGGAAGATGAAATGAATAATACATATAAATGATTTAACACAGTGCCTGCATAGTAAGCTCCTTAACTTAGTGTGTGGGATTGACCTGTTGTTTACATGGTTACATTAGAAGCTATATTTCCTAGAATTCCCTTCCTTGTGTTCTACTAGATAAGAATTGGCTGAAAGTGAGGTTACTTTATGTTTGAGAGGCAGAAGAGAAGCTGCAGCTCTGTTCTGAGGGTCACTGTGGGTTAGAGATTGTGAGAAGTTGCAGTTATGTGAGCAGGATTCATCTTGTCCTTGCTCTTGTTCACTCCATTTCTAGATTCTCCCTAACTGCCTTTCCTCCTAACCCACAGCAGCTAGTCCCACTACAATATGCTTAATTATGAACTAACAGAAGAGGCCACAGAAAGTTAAGCTCTTTTGATAGCTTGTACTAGCTCCTCTTTTTCATAACTTTCCCAGGAGCCAGATGCTTCAGGCTGCCATATAACCCTTCAAGCTCCAGCTCATTCAGCTGTGTCAGGACTAGTTAGTAAACATTCTTTATTTTTATTAAAAATATGCAAATTTATATTGACATTATTAACAATGTGATGTGAATGGAGGATAATGTGATTTAATATCATTCTAGATCAAAGGTGAATAAAGTGTGAAACATTCTATCACATTGTCACTTTCTGTGTATTAAAGAGAATAATAAACATTCCTTAGCGATAATATAAATAATGTGGTCAGTTATTGTAGCTACGAATCTTGCGAAGAAGCAAGAGATAGACTTACTGATATCTCCAGGGCATTTATATCTAAATATTATCCATATAGAGTTTATATTATTGTGGACATCAGTATGTATTTAATTAACAGAAACTTAATAGATGATGTCTGTGATTCATGAATATTCATTTAATGAACACCAAAAATTTATAGTGGTAAAAATAAAAGAATATGAAACACAGGTGTGTAAAATATGTATTTTCAGTGCTAACATTAAAAAAATACTATCAGCATGAGAAACTTATTTACATCATCATCTGTACAAGTATTAAACTATACCAATACAAATTATGTCATAGCTCTATAAATAAAGGCTGCGAAATACAATCAAAATATATAGTATCATAACACAGTATATTAAAGCACATCAAGATTTCAGTCACCAAGGTATTGATTTCCTGTGGAGTCATAATTAATTCATATTCTATCTATTTCCCATGGAGTCATAATTAATTCATAATCTATCTCTTCTGTGTACAGAGAAAAGTACGCAAACAAGAAGAGTTTTCATTCACAACTCTTATTCTGCCAAATTCCAAATGAAATGAAACCAAAGGAAGGATGCTACAAAATTTGATTCAAAGGAAACCTCAGACACTAAAGCCATTAAGCACACATTTCTAAATAAAAAATGAGTTGTCTTCAAGCTGTCTTGACACGGTCTGCAAAGTCTCACTGCATAAAACAGCAGCTCAGCAGTTTGTCAGAGAGCTCCTGAGATAAACAAAAAGCAAATCAGATTTCTTTCTCC
The DNA here is from genome assembly GCA_024291935.2 of Okapia johnstoni. Taxonomy (NCBI): domain Eukaryota; kingdom Metazoa; phylum Chordata; class Mammalia; order Artiodactyla; family Giraffidae; genus Okapia; species Okapia johnstoni. The sequence goes on along the minus strand of CM044307.1, from coordinate 108,111,576 downwards.
CTGTCTTTGTGTTTCAGCTTCATCTTGACAGAAAAAAAAAAATGTTCTTCACTCTCACTCTCTAAGAGATCTGCAAATACAGCATTTGGGCATTGCCTTTTGATTTGAGAATAGGTTTTCAAAAATGGAGAAATAATGCGCTGACTTATATGCAAAAGATGCCTGCTAATTCATTTAAGATTTTGAAAATTAATTACTTTTATTAGGTATATCAACTACTGGTAATTAAAAACTTAATTTCAGAAAATTTTAAGGTGATTGTATTTAAGAGCAGAGGATCTGGATTCAGACAGTTGGCCTTGAATTCTGTTTATACATATACTGTCTCCAACTTCGGCAAATATACTTTACCTATCTGGACCTCAGTTTCTCTGTCTTTAATGGGAGTAATGAAGGTACTTACCTCACAGTTGTCTTCAGAGTTAAATTAGTTAATATATATTTTGGAACAATAGTTCCTGCTGTGTAGTAAATTTTATATGTGCTAATTCTAATATAAAATTATTATTATATTATTTGTTTTGCTTACTGTTCAATTCCTAGATGCTTTCTGTAACCTGTAACCTCTGTTACTATGCAGTCATCTAAGTTTCATTAGCAATATTCTATTATCATATTCTAGAAATCTACTTCTGGATTTCTAGACCTATGATAAACCAAATTGTATATCCAGAGAGATGAGATAGGATGGAGAGTGAGCAACAGTGGGTGCCCCTAACTTTTTATTTTATTTATTATTTAATTTTTATTGGACCATAGTTGATTTACAATGTGTTTCAGGGGTACAGCAGAGTGAATCAGTTATACATATATAAACTTTTTTAGGTTCTTTTCCCATATAGGTCATTACAGAGTATTGAGTAGAGTTCCCTGTGCTATATAGTAGGTCCTTATTAGTCATCTGTTTTATATATAGTAGTGTGTATATGTCACTTCCAATCTCCCGATTTATCCCTGGGAAAACTACATGTAGCTATCCAGTTTTACCCCTTCTTTTCCTCCTGGTAACCATGATTATTTTCCATTGAAATGGCAAAAAAATTCATTTGAGTTTTTATGTAAGATGTTATGGAAAAACCTGAATGAACTTTTTGGCCAACCCAATGCATCTGTGATTGTATTTCTGTTTTGTAGAGAAGTTCATTTGTACCATTTTTAGATTGCATGTATAAGTGATATCATATGATATTTGTCCTTCTCTGACTTCCTTTACTCAGCATGACAATCTCTAAGTGCATCTATGTTGCTGCAAATGGCATTATTTCATTCTTTTTTATGGTTGAGTAATATTCCATTGTATATATGTACCACATCTTCTTTATTCATTTCTCTATCAATGGGCATTTAGGTTGCTTCCATGTCATGGCTGTTGTAAATAGTGCTGCAGTGAACAATGCGATCCATGTATCTTTTTGAACTACAGTTTTCTCCAGGCATATGCACAGTAGTGGGGTTGCTGAGTCTTATAGTACTTCTATTTTTAATGTCTGAGGGAACCTCCATACTTTTCTCCATAGTGGTTGTACCAGTTTTTATTCCCACCAACAGTGTAGGAAAGTTATCTTTTCTTTATATTCTTCTCCAGCACTTATTGTTTGTAGATTTTTTGGTGATGCTGTTCTGACTAGTGTGAGGTGATGTGTCATTTCTTTAATAATTAGCGATGTTGAACATGTTTTCATGTGTTTTTGGCCATCTGTATGTCTTCTTTGGACAAAAGTCTATTTAGATCTTCTGCTCATTTTTTGTTTTTTTTAAAAAATTTCTTAATACATATATTTTATTGAACTATAGTTGACGTACAATGTTTCAGGTGCACAGTAAAGTGATTCAGTTATACATATAAACATATATTATTTTTCAGATTATTTTCCATTATAGATTATTACAAGATATTGACTATAGTTCCCTGTGCTATACAGTAAATCTTTGTTGCTTGTTTCATATCTATTTTTTTAAATTAGAAATTGAGCATTCTGTTCATACTAGTGGAGTCAAAATGTCATAAATTTTTTAGTTAGAAAAATTCATAAGTTTTCTAAGATATATATATATACTATTATATATACATACATACATCAAGTATTTGATAATGATGATATTACATTTGATAAAGGCTTGAGAAAGAACATTGAAAAAATAAAAGATGGAGAAACTGGAAAACAGAAGCTAAATGAAATGGGAGCATTGAATATTAAATAGAAAAAGTGAAACAAACTAGATAAAAGTAAAAGATCCTCATGAAGTCCAGTTGTTTTTTAAGCATAGCTGCTCATTAGAAACATATCTGGTGCTTTGGAGAAAAAAGCAATAACTGAGTAATTACATTTTCAAAAAGTTCCAAGATAATTCTGATATGCATCTGGATTTTAAAAAGTGATTGCAGTTTTTTTTTTTTAAATGGTAGTTTTGGTGATATAGAAGTCTATTATTTTTCTGTTGACCAGTCATGACACAATGGTATTAAGTGAGTAATAGTTACATAATCACAAGAGTAAAAGATGTTTATCAGTTTTCAGTTAATAGTCAGACAAAAAATAATTACAGTTGCAAGCCATAATGGAAACATGATTAACCTAACAATATAAAATAATTACACACAGTTTGGGGGGTCAAGCAGAGTGATGTGGTAACGTGAACATGTTTCATCCACCTAACCACTCTACGTCTTTTGGTTGGCTCATTTAATCCATTTTCATTTAAGGTAATTCTTGATATATGATCCTATTGTTGCTGTTGTTCAGTTGCCCAGTTGTGTCTGACTCTTTGTGATGCCATTGGGGTCACAGGCCTCACCATCTCCTGAAGTTTGCTCAAGTTCATGTCCATTGCATCGGTGATGCCATCCAGCCATCTTGTCCTCTGACTCCCTCTTCTCCTTCTGCCCTCAATCTTTCCCAGTATCAAGGGCTTTCCCAATGAATCCTATTACCTTTTTCTTAATTGTTTTGGGTTTATTTTCTGTAGGTTGTTTCCTTGCCTTGTTTCCTACCTAAAGAAATTCCTTTAACAGTTGTTATAAAGCTGGTTTGGTTATAAAGCTGAATTGTCTTTACTTTTGCTTGTCTGGAAAGCTTTTGATTTCTCCATCAAATCTGAATGAGAGTCTTGTTTGGTAAAGTATTCTTGATTTAGTTTCTTCCCTTTCCTTACTTTAAATATATTGTGCCATTCCCTTCTGGTTTGTAGAGTTGGTTGAGAAATCAGCTGACAACCTGGTGGGAGTTCCCTTCTTTGTTGTCATTTTTCCCTTGTTGCTTTTAATTTGTCTTTAATTTTTGTTAGTTTGATTACTATGTGCTTCCTGGACCTGGTTGACTATTTCCTTTCCCGTGTTAGGAAAGTTTTCAGCTGTTATCTCTTCTTATATTTTCTCAGGTCCTTTTTTTCTCTCTCTCTTCTCCTTCTGTGACCCCTATAATGTGAATGTTGGTGCATTTAATGTGGTCCCAGAGGTTTCTTAGGCTGTCTTCATTTCTTTTCATTCTTTTTTCTATATTCTGTTCTGTGGCAGTGATTTCCACCAGTCTGTCCAGGTCATTTATCCATTCTTCTGCCTCAGTTATTCTGCTATTGATTCCTTCTAGTGTTTTATTCATCTGTTTGTTTGTTCTTTAGTTCTTCTATGTCTTTGGTAGACATTTATTGCATCTTCTCCATTGTTTTCCCAAGATCCTGGATCATCTTCACTATCATTATTCTGAATTCTTTTTCTGGAAGGTTACCTTTCTCTACTACATTTAGTAGTTTGTCTAGGGTTTTATCTTGTCCCTTCATCTGGGACATAACTTTCTGCTTTTTCATCCTGGTTAGCTTTCTGTAATGTGGTTTTTGTTCTAGCTGGGGAATTGTGGTTCTTCTTGCTTCTTCTATCTGTGCTCTGATGGAGGAGGCTAAGAGGCTTGTATAAGTTACTGATAGGAGGAACTGGCAGTGGGAAAAACTGGATCTTGCTCTGGTGGGCAGGGCCTTTCTCAGTAAAACTTTAATCCATTTATCTGCTGATGGGTGGAGTTGTGCTCCCTGTTAGTAATTTGCCCTGAGGCGACCCAAACTTGGGGTCTGTGGGCTCTATGGCAGTGTTAATGGTGACCTTGGCAAAAGAGGGCTTTTGCGGAGGGGGGCCTTCCAGGATTGCTGCTGCCAGTGACCCTGTCCCTGTCGTGAGCACCTGCTGACCCACGCCTCCACAGGAGACCCTCCAACACTAGCAGGTAGTTTTAGTTCAGTCCTCTGTGGAGTCATTGCTCCTTTCCTCTGGGTCTTAGTGCATGCAAGATTTTGTTTGTGCCCTCAAAGACTGGAGTCTGTTTTCCACAGTCCTGTTGAAGTCCTGTAATCAAATCCCACTGACCTTCAAGGTCAGATTCCCTAGGGATTCCCAGTCCCTTAGTTGGATCCCCAGGCTGGGAAGACTGACGTGGGGTTGAGAACCTTCACACAGTGGGAGAACTTCTTTGGCATTACTGTTCTCCAGTTTCTGGGTCACCCACCCAGCGGGTATGCTGTTGCTGCTGCTAAGTCACTTCAGTCGTGTCCAACTCTGTGCAACCCCATGGACTGCAGCCTACCAGGCTCCCCCATCCCTGGGATTATCCAGGCAAGAACACTGGAGTGGGTTGCCATTTCCTTCTCCAGTGCATGAAAGTGAAAAGTGAAAGTGAAGTCACTCAGTCGTGTCCGACTCTTAATGACCCCATGGACTGCAGCCTTTTTGGAGATTAATCCCTTGTTAATTGCTTCATTTGCAAATATTTTCTCCCATTCTGAGGGTTGTCTTTTCATTTTGTTTTTAGTTTTCTTTGCTGTGCAAAAGCTGTTAAGTTAAATTAGGTCCCATTGGTTTATTTTTGTTTTTATTTCCATTACTCTGGAAGGTGTATCAAAAAAGATCCTGTTTCAATTTATGTCAGAAAGTGTTCTGCCTGTTTTCTTCTAAGAGTTTTATAGTATCTGGCGTTATATTTAGGTCTTTAGTCCATTTAGAGTTTATTTTTTTGTGTATGGTTTTAGGGAGTGTTTGAATTTCATTCTTTTACATGTAGCTATCCAGTTTTCCCAGCATCACTTATTGAAGAGACTGTCCTTTCTCCCTTGTATATTCTTGCCTCCTTTGTCAGATTAGGTGACCATAGATGCATGAATTTATCTCTGGACTTTCTATCTTGTTCCATTAATCTGTATTTCTGCTTTTGTGCCAGTATCGTACTCTTCTGATTGCTGTAGCTTTGTAGTATAGTCTGAAGTCAGGGAGCTTGGTTCCTCTTAGCTCTGTTTTTCTTTCTCAAGATTGCTTTTGCTATTTGGAGTCTTTTGTGTTTACATGTTGTTGTTTAGTTGCTAAGTTGTGTCCAACTCTTTTGTGACCCCATTTTCTGTAGCCCACCAGGCTCCTGTGTCCATAAGATTTCCCAGGCAAGAATACTGGAGTGCGTTGCAGTTTCCTCCTCCAGGTGATATTCCTGATCCGGGGATTGAACCAGCATCTCTTGCATTGGTAGGAAGATTCTTTACCACTGAGCCACCTGGTAAGCCCTGTGCTTGCATACAAATTGTAAATTTTTTTTGTTCTAGTTCTGTGGAAAGTGTCATTGATAATTTGACAGGAATTGCATTGAATTTGTAGATTGCTTTGGGTAGTATAGTCATTTTGATAATATAGATTCTTCCAATCCAAGAACATATCCCTAGATATATTTGTGTCATCTTTGATCTCTTTTGTCAGTATCTTACAGTTTTCTTACTACAAGTCTTTTTTCTCCTTTTTTCTCCTAAGTATTTTATTCTTTTTGGTGTAAGAGTAAATGGAATTATTTTCTTAATTTCTCTTTCTGATCTTTTGTTGTTAGCATGTAGGATGCAAGCAATTTCTGTGTGTTAATTTTATATCCTGAAACTTTACCAAATTCATAGAGGAGCTCTAGTAGTCTGCCGTCTATGGGGTCGCACAGAGTCGGACACGACTGAAGTGACTTAGCAGCAGCAGCAGCAGCAGTAGTTTTCTGGTAGCATCTTTTGTATTTTCAATGTATAGTATCATGTCAACTTCAAACAGTGACTGTTTTACTACTTCTTTTCCAATTTGGATTCCTTTTGTTTCTTTTTCTTCTTTGATTGCCATGACTAGAACCTCCAAGAGTATGTTGAATAAGTCTATAGTGTTTCAAAAGCACTTACGAGGAAAGAGAATTCTGGTTTCCTATTTCTTAAGACTACTCATAAACAAAACTTAAGTTAGCTGATTGTTCTAGATTTTCTTCTGTGGTTGTTGTTCCTTGCTATACCACTGCAACCAACGCTTGAGAGGAGTTCTTGCCTTGAGAACTTGTGTTGGGTTTAGCATCTTGACACAATGGTCCACACTCTTGCATCTTTCCCTTATTCTTCAGTTCATTTGCTGTCATCTCACTCCCAGTGATACATAACCACATTTTATATCTCTCATAATCTTTCCCTCTGTTAGGCAGTGCTGGATTATAGTGTCTTCATCAAAAAAATGAATCCCACCTAGAGCATTAGCTAAGGAATATGTTACCCTTTCTAGATAGTGCCTACACCTCCCTCCTTTTGCCTTGGATATCTCTTACACATAACACTTACTAGCTTATTTTAATATACACATTTTGAATCAATTTGAAGGCCATCAGAGTTCATATGTAAAAGATACTTCCTCATACACTAATCTATTATGGAAAAAGTGCTCCTTGGAGTGGGCTTCACAGGTGTTGCTAGTGGTAAAGAATCTGCCTGCCAATGCAGGAGATGTAGGAGATGTGGGTTCGATCCCTGGGTGGGGAAGATCCCCTGGAGGAGGGCACAGAAACCCCCTCCAGTGTTCTTGCTTGGAGAATCCCATGAACAGAGGAGCCTGGTGGACTATAGTCCATAGGGACACAAAGAGTTGGACATGACGGAAGTGATTTAGCAGGCACACGCATTCCTTGAAATACCCTTTGGAAAAGACTGCCTTACATGCAATGTAGTGGAATATATTCAAACATTTAAATGATTATACTTATAGAAAGACTTGATATAGATGAAAAATAGGCATAAAATTAAAAATTACACTTATTCTATTAGTAAAAATATTTGAACTAAATATTAATTATTTCCTCTTCTAATTTGAGCACTTGACACTCTAAACAGGCAGATTTTTATGTTTAAAACTTATAAATAACAGTGAATTAAGATTTACACGTTAAAGATATGGCAAATGGTAAGTAGCTCATGGCTTAGCCTCTGTGTAGCTAACTGAATGAATTGAGAAAATTAGGTTGTCATATTCCATGGACTGTACAGTAGCTCACACTGTGCTGGGAATTAGCCTAAATTAAATCTAGATCACAGGAAGCTTTATGTGTTATTAGAAAACTGTAGTCAATCCTTTCTCTAATGAGAAGTCAGAATAGTTGAAACTGAACTGGACTAACGTGTCTCCAACTCTTAGTACAATTGGTGAACACAGAAGCAGAAAGCTTACAATGACTGTTATTTTTATAGTTAAGTAACTCTTCCAAATGTGCATCATGTTAGAAAACATAGGAATATTAAATGCTTTAGCTCCCCATTAGAGGCTACTGCTGCTGCTGCTAAGTCGCTTCAGTCATGTCCGACCCTGTGCGACCCCATAGACGGCAGCCCACCAGGCTCCGCTGTCTGTGGGATTCTCCAGGCAAGAACACTGGAGTGGGTTGCCATTTCCTTCTCCAATGTATGAAAATGAAAAGTGAAAGTGAAGTCTCTCAGTCGTGTCCAGCTCTTCTTGAACCCATGGACTGCAGCCTGCCAGGCTCCTCTCTCCACGGGATTTTCCAGGCAAGAGTACTGGCTGGAAGAAGGTTAATTCACTTTATCTTATGCAAGTCCATGATTATTCTGAACTTGAGTCAATTGGAAACATGTTGTCCCCATGTACCAATGCCTACTAGAAAACTCCTCATGCTTCTCATTCTTCTCCCAGAATATTTAAGAGCACCACATGCTTAAGTGAAATAATGTAATCATAGCAGCCAGACATGCTTCTTCATTTCCCCAAATAATCATTCCCCAGCTTTTACTAACATCAGAAGTACCAAGTAGAATTGTACTTCTAATGTCTTCTCTAATTTGGTAGTTTTGGAAACATCATCTTTCTTACTGTTAGTCTAAAAGACTTATTTATAGTAAATTAGTCTAGTGTTAGAATTCATCTCAAACCCGCAAGAGTTGAAGTCATATTTTTTCTTGCTCTTGAAGACATTCTCCGAGCATAGAAGGGACTATAGAACAGAAACTTCCTGGTCTAAAAGCTTTATATTCCTCTTTATTCATGTTGCTTTTATTCCTACAATATTTTTTTTTAAATGAGCATGGAATAGTGAAAGCTGGAAAAAAAATTATGGTGAAATTAAAGAGGGACATGATGGGTATGAGGAATGTGTAGGAACACAGAAAATAAGGATGAGAAGGAAATTTCTCCAGTTACAAATGTGCTTCCAAGAGCTTTTATAGCATATGAGAATATATCTAATTGAGGCTGGCAGTTAAAATCAGCTAGATAGGAAAGCTGACAAGAAAATCCTTGTTTAAAAATTGTGGGAAAAAACTCAGTCATTAAAATAGACACAAGTAGATGCAAGAATAAATTGAGTACAAATAAGACTGGAATAGATGGAGTGATGATGAGTCCCACTGGGGAAGACTGAAAATATACTCAAATTTTTTAGACATGAAAACTCAGAAAAGGCATTCAAGAGTTGGTAGTCTTAGTGTTTGGAATCACTATTTCAGCTGATGCTTAAGGTGAGATGAAGGAGATATCTATATGTAAAGCATAAAATGAAAAGAATTAGTAACCAAAGATTAAAAATTCATATAAACTTGAAGTATCACCTTGAATTAATCAACAACTAAATACATTTATTTTAAGATAAAGTGGGGTTAATGATAGAAATATTAGTCTCTTCCCTTTACCAAGCACTTTGTCTTTAATAGCCCTTATATAATGTCAACTCACACTTTTAAGCTTCCAAGCAGTGCACAGGAATTTAAACATGTTGTAGGAGTATGTTGACTCTCTAAGTAATAAGATAGGTAAACTGAGTGACAGAGCTTCAAGAGCAAGCGAAATTAGCCCACTGTAATTAAGATCATAATGGAAAGATATATTCAAGAGAGAATGCTGAAAGAATACTTCAAATTAAAGGCCTGAATAAATGGGCCAAGAAATCAGTAACAGATGAATTTTGCGCCAGTGTCAACAGATGGGAATCATAAGGCATGTTGCAGTTAGATATTTTCTTGAGGAAGAACTAGATCTTTAGACTCTGAATTATTTTCCTTAGTATTATCACATCTGTTATATGAAGTTGTTGTTTAGTTACTAAGTCATGTTCAACTTTTTGCAACCCCATGGACTGTAGCACCCCAAGCTCCTCTGTCCATGGGATTTCCCAGGCAAGAATACTGGAGTGGGTTGCCATTTCCTTCTCCAGGGGTCATATCAAGTAGTTACAAGGAATAAGAAATGATGATTATGACTTCCAGCTTCCTAAAGGTAATGTTAGCTAATTAAATCAGAATGTTCAAATGTTTTCCCCAAAACTATGCATGCAGGTCAATGAGAAGAGCAAATAAAATTACCTGTAATTGACACCTATGGGATAATTCGAACACCAAAATTACTACAAGTTTCAAGTTATTTGTAGGTAGTAAAATAAACATGCAAATTCAGCAGATTCATTCTCAGAACACAGGACTGTGTAGGAAGTCAGTGGGAAACTGAGTGGAAAATAGGAAAAGTAGATAGGAACCTAATAGTTATAAATACTGATAAAATCACACACATAAAGAATCAGCATCTTGAGTACAGAAATGCTGAGAACAAGTCAGAGATCTTGTTGGTCACAGCTCTGGTTACTGGAGGATAGAGAGGAAGAGACATGAAAGTGCATGAAACCAGTGATGGAAATTCTGAAGAAGCTCCTCTTGTTGGGTGAATTGGGAAGATTTAGACTGGGGAGTATCCTTGGAGTCTTACTGGTGAGAGAAAGGAAGCAAGCAGTGGACGTTTAAGATCCTATAGAAATTAAAAGGCAGAGGAGGATAATCTTGAATTAAAAATCCTATTAACACAAAATTCCAACATTTGTTAGATAAACCTATTACTTTTGCGTACAAAAATATTAAATGAACATAATAAAAGCTGCATACGACATCCATACAAAGTTATGATAAGAAATAAAAGAATAAAATAAAAATGGTGAATTAGATAAGACAGCCATAATAAAATATGATAGACTGGTGACTTGACTTAGAAATTCGTTTCTCACTGTTCTGGAGGCTGAAAGTCTGAGATTCAGGTATCAGTGTGATTGAGTTACAGTGAGAACTCTTTTCCTGGATTGAAGAAATCTCCTTTCTTACTGTATACTCATGTAACTTTTCCTCAGGTTGTGTTTATGGAGAATAAGAGATATCATTCTTCCTTTTTCTATTTTTTTATAAGGACACCTTCATCTCTATTGAATTAGGGCTCTACCTTTATTACCATTCAGTTCAGTTCACTTCAGTCACTCAGTCGTGTCTGACTCTTTGCGACCAATGGACTGCAGCATGCCAGGCCTCCCTGTCCATCACCAACTCCTGGAGTCCACCTAAACCCATGTCCTTTGAGTCGGTGATGCCATCCAACCATCTCATCCTCTGTCATCCCCTTCTCCTTCTGCCCTCAATCTTTCCCAGCATCAGGGTCTTTTGAAAAGAGTTAGCTCTTTGCATCAGGTGGCCAAAGTAGTGGAGCTTCAGCTTCAGCATCAGTCCCTCCAATGAACACGCAGGACTGATCTTCTTTAGGATGGACTGGTTGGATCTCCTTGCAGTCCAAGGGACTCTCAAGAGCCTTCTCCAGCACCACAGTTCAAAAGCATCAATTCTGCGGTGCTCAGCTTTCTTTATAGTCCAACTCTCACATCCATACATGATCACTGGAAAAACCATAGCCCTGACTAGACAGACCTTTGTTGGAAAAGTAAAGTCTTTGCTTTTTAATATGCTATCTTGGTTGGTCATAACTTTCCTTCCAAGGAGAAAGTGTGTTTTAATTTCATGGCTGCAATCACCATCTTCAGTGATTTTGGAGCCCAGAAAAATAAAGTCAGCCACTGTTTCCACTGTTTCCCCATCTATTTGCTATGAAGGGATGGGACCAGCTGCCATGATCTTAGTTTTCTGAATGGTGAGCTTTAAGCCAACTTTTTCACTCTCCTCTTTCACTTTCATCAAGAGGCTCTTTAGTTCTTCTTCACTTTCTGCCATAAGGGTGGTATCATCTGCATATCTGAGGTTATTGGTATTTCTCCCGGCAATCTTGATTCCAGCTTGTGCTTCTTCCAGTCCAGAGTTTCTCATGATGTATCAAGGTCAATGTATCTCTAAAGTTTATATTACTGTTCTTTGACCTATCATTTGTCCAACTCAGTTGTTTTAAAGGACCTTGCAAGTCACTAATTCATTTGGTCACCACAACATTCTGTGAGCTGGTCAAGTTGTAACTATTTATTACGTTTGTTTTACAAGCAAAAGAAATTGAGGTTCACAGATGTTAAATATATTGATCTCATTAGTGGTATACTAGAACTTTGATTCAAGGTTTTTGAATCCTACTCAATGCTTTTTCACAGTAGCATGCTGCCAATAAGTTACTATCTTGGGAAAATTTTGAAAGGATGAAATGAAAAACTTGTTTGATGAATAAAGGCTGCATTTATATGCGTTTTCAGGAGGGAATGCTGGAGGAACTTCTGGAGACTATAGTAGGTAGAATAATAGTCCCCAAAGATGATTGCATCCTCATCTCCAAAATTTATGAATATGCTAGGTTGCATGGCAAAGGGCAATCAAAGTAAATGATTAAGATTGCTAATCAGCTGATAACAGAATAGGGAGGTAATCTTGAATTTTCCTAATGGGCTCAAAGAAATAACAAGGGTCCTTAAACATGGAAGAGGGGAGACTTCCCTGATGGTCCGGTAGTTAAGATTCTGTGATCCCTTAGTTTCATCCTGCAACTAAGATCCCACATGTGGGAGGGCAAACTACTGAGGCTCAAGCACTCTGGAGCCCACATGCTTCCAGAGGGAAGCTGGTGCACTGCAAGGAAAGATCCCAAATGAATCAACTAAGACCTGATAGAAGCCAAAAATAAATAATTTTTTTTAAGTGGGAGACATAAGAGTCAGAGTCAAGACGAGATGTAGGAATGATAAAAGCAAGGTCATAGTGATGCCAGGTTGATAAGAACTTTCCAGCTTTAAAGATATTTGAAGAGAGTCATGAGTCAAGGAATACAGGTCTGTGCATGCCAGAAAAGGCAAGGAAACAGATATCTTTAGCGCTTTCAGAAGGATCCTTTCTGACACCTTGATTTTATTCAGGGAGGTCCTACATTAGACTTCAAACTCCAGGACTGTTAAATAATATATTGGTGGTGTTTTTAGTCACTCTGGTAGAGTAATCTGTTACGGAAACAATAGGAAACTATACAGAAAGTGAAGAGGAACTGAAAAGCCTCTTGATGAAGGCAAAAGAGGAGAGTGAAAACGCTGGCTTAAAACTCAACATTCTAAAAACTGAGATCATGGCATCCAGTCCCATAACTTCATTGCAAATAGATGGGGAAATAATGGAAATAGTGACAGACTTCATTTTCTTGGGCTTCAAAGTCACTGTGGACAATGACTGAAGCCATGAAATTAAAAGATGCTTGCTCCTTGGCAGAAAAACTATGACAAACCTAGACAGTATGTTAAAAAGCAGAGATGTCACTTTTCCAACAAAGTTCCATATAGCCAAAGCTATGGTTTTTCCAGTAGTCGTGTGTGAATGTGAGAGTTGGACCATAAAGAAGGCTGAGGACCGAAGAATTGATGCTTTTGAACTGTGGTGTTGGAGAAGACTCTTGAGAGTCCCTTGGACTGTAAGGAGAGCCAACCAGTCCATCCTAAAGGAAATCAGTCCTGAATATTCATTGGAAGGACTGATGCTAAATCTGAAACTCCAATACTTTGGCCACCTGAATCGAAGAACTGACTCATTTGAAAAGGCCCTGATACTGGGAAAGATTGAGGGCAGAAGGAGAAGGGGATGTGACAGAGGATGAGATGATTGGATGACATCACTGACTCAATGGACATGAGTTTGAGCAGATTCAGGGAGATAGTTAAGAACAAGGAAGCCTGGCATGCTGCAGTTCATGAGGTTGTAAAGAGTTGGATATGGCTTATCGACCGAATGACAGTAAAAATAGACAAAAAGATTTAAACAGAAAGGAAGTTAGATAAATAGTACTGGGTTCTTTTTGAGTCAGTCCCCATGAGATGGAAATGGATAGATGTACTGATACCGTCAATTCTGAGAAGGCTCAAAAGTTATAACACGTTTGAAGTTACAAGTTAGGATATCAGATTGGGGGATTATGAAACATATCTAGGCTAGGAAGGTATAACTGAATCTTAACTCTTCTTCAATTTCAGTCACTTTTTCATTTGCTCTCTTATCTTTGGAGAAGAATCAATGCCTTTGTCAAGAAATGTTATTGTGTTGAGAAAAGAACATGAGAACAAAATTCTGTTTAAATTAAAATAAGAGAAAAATTTAAAAGGCACAGAGCAAGGGGCTTTGTCTGATCTCATATTTTTTTCTCAGCCCCTCTGACCTGCTGTGCCTAGTGGGTCATAGAAGACTGTTTGGCATTCTCTTTTGTGAATCTGTTTGAAAGGGAATAAGAACAAATGCGTGCTGTGCCCCAAATTTCACTAAATCTTCTTAAGGGAACTTCAGAGGCATATGTACAAGAGAAATGGAGAAATTTTAAGTACCTTGCAGATTGCTAGCTAAGACTACATTAGGCTGACCTGTATGGTTTCAGTATGACTGAAGAGAATCACTTGAAAATGAATAGATAATTGTTCAAAATCTCCTTTTTCATTTTCATGTCACATACTTCAACATATATATATTTCTTCTCTATTGTAAAATATTTCAGTTAAGGGGCTAAAGGTCTATGAAACATTGGCAGTTTGGATATAGTCATTTTTAATATTGTCGTATTAAAATGGTCATAATGTATTTCCATTTTCAAATATACTTGTGCTAATGTATATGAATGGTTAGTTTATCTAAAGTTGGAAGAATTATACTATTTTAGTCATGCCTACATTTTGGCATTGTTTTCTTTGAGAAAGCTTTTAGACTTCTAAACCCTAATTATAGCAATGATTGGATTTGTAATGATGTGGTGTTGCCATAATGTGGATCCAACAGAGACATTAAGGAAAATGAAACACTTAACCCAGCATTATTATGGAAAAAGAACAAGTACCCCAAACCAAGCAGAATAAGCCAGAAAACAATTTGACCTACCAAATAAGACAAGACCATGATAGATTGTCTTGCATTTTCACTTTTTTCCTTTACATAAATCAAGCCATGTTGTGGATGATCTTGATGTTAGAGTGACATATTTCATCTTAACTCTCTAGCCATAATGAACTATCTAGTATGGTCTAGTATATGTACTTTTATTTGGAGGAGTCTAGGTGATATACCAAACCCATCAGAAATTTAGTTTATGGCATTTCAGTTTCTAACCCACTCTTTAGAGTGATGCCACTGTTAACAACTTTTTAAAACTAATTCACGTGAAATTTCAACTCAGGTGATATACTTTGTAGTTTCACTCAACCCCAGTACATCAACTAGAGTAAAAATGAATTTTAACTTCATGAGAAGGATATGTATGTTTAAAAAAGTACTCCTTGGCAAGACTGGAAAATGGATCACTTTATGCTGTAGCAGCCTTGATTTACAAACTCTCTGGATTTATATAAACATGTTTTCTCCAGTCCTTTGTATGAGGGCACACTATAGCACCAAAGGACTGTTGGATATAATTCACCAGAAACACAAGCATGAGCTGTGCTTTGGGCCTCTTAGAAACCTGAATACTAGTTTCTTGGTATAACAGAATATCGGAGCTTTTTATTTTATTTTCTTAATTGCCAACTTGTGATCTTATTAGGGTTAGAATGAAGCTTTAGTGATTACTCATCTCAAGTGAGTTTTATTGTTAAGTTGCTTAGTCGTGTCCGACTCTTTGTGACCAATGGACTGCAGCACGCCAGGCTTCCCTGTCCTTCACCATCTCCTGGAGCTTGCTCAAACTCATGTCCATTGAGTCAGTGATGCCATCCAACCATCTTGTCTCTGTTGTCCCCTTCTGTCTTAAATCTTTTCCAGTATCAGGGTCTTTTCTGATGAGTTGGCTCTTTACATCAAGTGGCCAAAGTAAGGGTGATTCAGCTTCAGCATCAGTCCTTCTAATGAATATTCAGGATTGATTCAGGATTGACTGGTTTGATCTCCTTGCAGTCTTATATTCAGTGTCATATTCTTGAATTATAGCTTTATTGTATATACAGCTAGGTTCTCTGGAGGAATCCTTCTGCTGGTCCAAGGTTGATTTTGCCATCATTGTTCTACATCACGTTCCCTCTCACATTTTGACTTTGTTTCAATAATTATCCCCTTGATTATGAGCATATTAGCAGGCCCAAGCTAATCCCATCTTTAAAGAGAAAAATAAAGCCAAAACTTTCACTGGACCCAATCATCCTTCATAGATACTTTTCTCCTTTTTGGAGTTCTACATGTTATACATGGGCCTCACACTCAGATATCTGCAGAGACCAAGCTGTTGATGGAAATGAGATATGTGAAGCCTGGGAAGACAATGGAAAATTGCAGAGTTGGTGCTGGTCAGTCCCTGCCGGGGCTGATGGCTGCCTTGCAAAAGTGAAGATTCAGATGTTAGAGTTTTTTCTTTTCCAAGAGACCTTGGAAATCTGGATTTTAACTGCTATGTCCTAAACACTAAATGTTACTGACTAATTAAACTAAATCAAAGCTAAAATGGAACACTTTGAAGTTTGGTTAAAAGATTCCTATGGACTGAATTCAGCTCATCACTTGCTAATTTTCAGTCTTTGAATATTCTTATTGTTCTTACTTTCTTCTCTTCTTACTAATTTTTCAAACCACTATTGTACAGGTCTACATAAATTAAACTGTAAATAAAATATCACACAAATAATTCAGCTCTTACTAAACTCACTTATGATCTTCTAAATATAGAAATCGATGTCTGCCTCTCTGCCCCACTTGCTATTCCACATCACTCCTTTCTGCAGGCGTGATCCCCTGTACTGATGTCTCAGGCATTCTACTCAGCATCTTCCAATGTCTTTGAAAGTATCTTCTTACTCTTTTTTGCTAACTCCTTTTCTTCTACATTTTCTTTAATATTGACATTCTTTAAAATTTCTACATTTAGCCTTCTTACTGTTCCTCTTCTTCTTTTCCTCTTTATTCTTACTGTTATTTTATGCAGTTTTTCATGACTGGTGTCATCTATATTACTTCAGCTCCTACCTGTATAATTGTGACTTCTAAATGTGGATTTCTGGCTCATATTTCTTTTCTTAGTTTTTGATTTTGTAATAGCCTACTAGATATCTGTATTTACTTCCCATATGCACTTCTTGCTCAACTAAATACACTTTTCTTTTCTAAATTTTGGTGATCAACCATCCAGTTTTGCCCAAGACAATGGTACCCTATCTTCTATATTGAAGTTAAGGTTTTTTTGTGTGTGTGGTATGTAAACCTATTTTGGAGCTAGTTTCTCCTTTATAATTATCACAATGCCCTTACACAGCTAGTTACCACTATCAATCTGTGTTTTGAGTGAAATTGGATGCAATTGACTCTACCCTGAGATCTAAGCATAACCAAACAAATTTTGACTTCCTCAAAGCAATATGATTGGAGAGGCAAGTCACATGATCCAAGTCATTCTGGTCTAACCAAAAACCAATTCCAGGATACTTCAAGTATAAACAACAACAAAAAGGACATACTATTCTTGAGCCTGGGGTGTGGGCATTGAGCCTCTGTGAGCTTTCTACCTAAGAATGAAAGCAATACGGAGGAGAGAAAAATAAAAAATGGTCTCTGATGACATCCTTTAAGCTCCTGGATCAATCTTTGTTGGCTGTGCTCATGGCAACCTATTATCGCTTAACTGCACACACATAACTCTGAATTTAGGAGACTGGGACTCTGCAAACTATCTTCGCTGACTCACTTGATGGTCAACTTTTCATTAGGTTCTGCTACTGGAGGTATTAGAGTGAAAGTGAAAGGACAGGAAAGAGGGTAGAGGCATTTCCATACATAACATCTGTGGTTCTAGAAACAGAAGACATTTCTAGCTCTCAGTTCAGTTCAGTCAGTCAGTCATATCACTCTTTGTGATCCCCATGGACTGCAGCCCACCAGGCTCCTCTGTCCATGGGATTTTCCAGGCAAGAGTACTGGAGTGGGATGCCATTGCCTTCTCCGGTACTCCTCACTAAGATCTCACTATTATTAACATCTTACATACTTATGTTACATTTTTTTTACAATTAATGAGCTAATATTGATATGTTAGTAATTTAAGTTTAAGTTTATTTAGTATATTGATTTCTTTAGTTTTCACCAACATCTTTTTGTGTTATATGAGTCCATCTGCTGTTGCTGCTGCTAAGTCACTTCAGTCGTGTCCGACTCTGTGCGACCCCATAGACGACAGCCCACCAGGCTCCCCCGTCCTTGGGATTCTCCAGGCAAGAACACTGGAGTGGGTTGCCATTTCCTTCTCCAATGCATGAAAGTGAAAAGTGAAAGGGAAGTCGCTCAGTCATGTCCAACTCCTAGCAACCCCACGGACTGCAGCCTACCAGGCTCCTCCATCCATGGGATTTTCCAGGCAAGAGTACTGGAGTGGGGTGCCATTGCCTTCTCCGAAGAGTCCATCTAGGAAGCCACATAGCATTTTACTTGGCATGTTGTCTCCTGAGGCTTCTCTTGTCTAAGACATTTCCTTAGATTTTCCTTATTTTTGATGCTCTTGCCAGTTTTGAGGAGTTCTGGGCAAGTATTTTGTAAATACCCCTCTTTTGAAATTTCTCTCATATTTTTCTCATCATTTGACAAGAATTACAGGTTTTTCGTAGGAATAGCCAGAGGTAAAGTGTCATTTCACTCCCTCATGTCAGAGGGTGCATACTATCTGCATGGCTATCACTGTTAATGTTAACTTTGATTACCTGGCTGAGGTAGTGTTTGTCAGGTCAGTACGTATCCATGGATATGTATCTTGTACTACGGATTATAATCTAATACTGCTTTATTCATTGCTCACATTTTTCTGGCTTTGGCCACTGGGGGCCCTTTCAGTTGACTCGTGTGTCCTTCTGACATACTTCCATCAGTTAGGTATGTTGATTGTTTTTGTTGAACACTTCTATACTTTCTGGCACTACAGGATGCTTTAGACTTATCTTGTGTATTTCCTGCCTTAGTTCTAGAATCAGACATTTCTCAAAGGAACTGTGGCTACTTTTATTGTAGAATGGTAAGAGAGACCATTTCTGGGTGCTAGATGAGATTGTTGCTACTGGGGTATCCTTGTTTCTAAGCTCTCTCAGAGAACAGAACATAGATATGTATCTATCCTAATCTGTGTATATACACATATCTATAGTAATTTCTATATATAATCATCTGTATCTATTTTAAAGTAATAATAAGTTCTTACTGATGCCTCAAAATCTAGTCCATTACCATAAGGTTGATCACTGAAGCCTTCTCATGCTTACATGTACATTGCACCCCAACAATGAGAAACTTGGCTCTCCAGTATAGATGTAAAGCAGTATCAGAACTGTTACATATATTCGAACTTGTTTCTAAGTATGGATATGCTAAGGTGCCTAGAGATCTGAGGATAAGTTATCCTGGAACCCCACCTTCAAGAGCCTACAGATGTGTTTTTGTTCTATCAACTTTGTTGTTCAGTTTCTCAGTTGTGACTGACTCTTTGCAACCCCAAGGACTGCCACATGCCTGGCCTCCCTGTCCTTCACTATTTTCCAGAGTTTGTTCAAACTCATGTCCAAAGTTGCCCTGAATTTACTAATATTTGGGTCAACTCAGGATCTCCTTTTGCTTCCAACATCAGAGTAACCAACTCACTGTAGAAAATGCTTTCCGTTTGAAATCCGTAACACAGTTTCTGTTTTTATTTCTGGACCTTGACTGTATCATAGATGTTGGTCTGTGAGCCAACATCTCTTTTTCTTTTTTCCATTGGCCAATTTAGGTTGTGTTTCTTGTCTCCTATGGCCAAAAGAGTATTAAATAATGTACCATACTACTGCTTCTGCTATATTTTCTGCCTAGAATGTTTATGTTCTCACTGCCCATGTGGAAAATTGTTAGTAATTCCTTTATAGTTAGTTTAGATGTTATGTGTTCTGTGCATTTCTCTCTAACTATGTCCATGCTCTGGAATCACACCAATTTCTTCGCAGTCTTTCAGCCAGAGTTGTGTCCTTCCTTCTCTGTCTTCTTAGAAAGTCTTCTGAATATTATATTGAATTTTCTTATTGTATGAACTTGCTTCAGACATTAAATGAATTTTATAATTTGCAGATACCTCTTTTTCTCTGCAATCCCTTAAATGGCTTTAAATTATTAAGATTTAAAAGGGCCTGAGACTCTGAGGCATTTATATATTTTACGTGGCAGAGCTATGGTTCTCATGAACATATATTTAATAAAGCATATTCCATTCATTGCTAAGTTGAGAAAATGTTTCTAGTTATCTTTTTCAGTTGGGGAAATCTGCAGTGTTCTAAACACTGATGTTAAAGTTTTTCACACTTTTAAAATATTTGTATTATCAAAGTTTAAAATTCTGTCTTTTTGTATATTGGAGCTTATTTTATTATACCAAGGGCTTCTGCTAAACCCAATCATGAGAGCATGGGTTACATGATTTAACTTCCTGTGTCTTAACCTATTACCCTAGATTTTTAAATATCATTTTGATTTTCCCTTTATTTCAAAGAACCCCCAAACCAGTTCTAAGTTTGCTGTTTATAATTCCCAATGGGGGAAAAAATCAGGCTGTTGAAGATAAATACTATATCTGTATGAGCTCTCAACTACTCTATCTCTGCTGCTGCTGCTGCTGCTACTGCTGCTACTAAGTCACTTCAGTCATGTCCGACTCTGTGCGACCCCATAGACGGCAGCCCACCAGGCTCCCCTGTCCCTGGGATTCTTCAGGCAAGAACACTGGAGTGGGTTGCCATTTCCTCCTCCAGTGCATGAAAGTGAAAAGTGAAAGTGAAGTCGCTCAGTCGTGTCCGACTCTTTGTGACCCCATGGACTGCAGCCCACCAGGCTCCTCCATCCATGGGATTTTCCAGGCAAGAGTACTGGAGTGGGGTGCCATTGCCTTCTCCGCTGCTATCTCTAGGTTTGCTTTTAAAGTTGTCAAAAATAATAGTATGAATTTTATCTTTTTATATTGTGAATGGGTTTAGTGCCATTTTTGCCAACATATTAACCACATGTGGTGTTGTACATCATCAAGGAAACCTACTGAAGGACCTATTGGCAAAGGTATGTCAAATGAGAGATTTCTTTATTTTTCTCCTTGTTTTTCATTGCAAGATTATGTAATTATCAAAACCTGTGATGCCATATGTAAGATTTCTTGACTTTCATGAGTGTAAACCAAATTTGGAATATGGGTCTTCAAATACTGATGGTGTTTCAATGACTCTAAAGTTCTGTTGAAATGTGTTGACGTTGCCCTCTGCAGGGACTCTCAATGAGTGTTTTACTAGATCTCATCTCTATAAAAGGAAACCACTAAAGTTGCTGCAGACATATCTATGCTAAAGACTCCATGCATCCATCCACTTCCTAAGTGCCAGTCATGTGCCAAATGCCATATGTGCACGGTTGTATATCATTGGGTAAAGAAGGATTGTACTGTAGTATGTATGTGCAATGTAAGTGATATGCAAGGGTATTTAAATATTCAGGGTATTTGTGTCAGGCAACCTAGCCTTGTTTCTGGGGAAAAAGGAGGATGGGGTATATATGAAATACAGGTTACTAAATCTCAGACCCTTGAAACATTATTTGCCCAGCCAGATACTTCAGAGTGTGTTTAAGAATAAATCAAGAAGGAGAATTTCATGCTGTGGAAAATCAGTTCAGTTCAGTCTCTCAGTCGTGTCCAACTCTTTGTGACCCCATGGACTACAGCACTCCAGGCCTCCCTGTCCATGGCCAATCCATGGATATTACTCAAACTCATGTCCATCGAGTCAGTGATGCCATCCAGCCATCTCATCCTCTGTCATCCCCTTCTCCTGCCACCTTCAATCTTTCCCAGCATCAGGGTCTTTGCAGATGAGTCACTTCTTTGCATCAGGTGGCCAAAGTATTGGAGTTTCAGCTTCAGCATCAGTCCTTCCAATGAATATTCAGGACTGATTTCCTTTAGGATGGACTGGTTGGATCACCATGCAGTCCAAAGGACTCTCAAGAGTCTTCTCCAACACTACATTCAAAAGCAACAGTTCTTTGGCGCTCAGCTTTCTTTATAGTCCAACTCTCATGTCCATAAATAACTACTGGAAAAACCATAGCCTTGACTAGATGGACCTTTGTTGGCAAAATAATGTCTCTGCTTTTTAATATGCTGTCTAGGTTGGTCATAACTTTCTTCCAAGGAACAAGTGTCTTTTAATTTCATGGCTGCAGTCACCATCTGCAGTGATTTTGGAGCCCCACAAAATAAATTATCTCATTGTTTGCATTGTTTCCCTATCTATTTGCCATGAAGTGATGGGACCAGATGCCATGATCTTAGTTTTCTGAATGTTGAGTTTTAACCAAACTTTTTCACTCTCCTCTTTCACTTTCATCAAGAGGCTCTTTAGTTCTTCTTCACTTTCTGCCATAAGGGTGGTGTCATCTGCATATCTGAGATTATTGATAATTCTCCTGGCAATCTTGATTCCAGTTTGTGCTTCATCCAACCCAGCATTTCTCATGATGTACTCTGCATATAAGTTAAGTAAGTAGGGTGACAATATACAGCCTTGACATACTCCTTTCCCGATTTGGAACCAGACTGTTGTTCCATGTCCAGTTCTAACTGTTGCTTCTTGACCTGCATACAGATTTCTCAGGAGGCTGGTCAGATGGTCTGGTATTCCCATCTCCTTCAGAATTTTCCACAGTTGGTTGTGATCCACACAGTCAAAAGCTTTGGCATAGTCAATAAAGCAGAAATAGATGTTTTTCTGGAACTCTCTTGCTTTTTCGTTGATCCAATGGATGTTGGCAACTTGATACATGGTTCCTCTGCCTTTTCTAAAACCAGCTTGAACATCTGGAAGTTCACAGTTCATGTACTGTTGAAGCCTGGCTTGAAGAATTTTGAGCATTACTTTACTAGCATGTGAGATGAGTGGAATTGTGCGTTAGTTTGAGTATTCTTTGGCATTGCCTTTCTTTGGGATTGAAATGAAAACTCACCTTTTCCAGTCCTATAGCCACTGCTGAGATTTCCAAATTGCAGGCACATTGAGTACAGCACTTGCACAACATCAGCTTTCAGGATTTGAAATAGCTCAACTGGAATTACATCAACTCCACTAGCTTTGTTCGTAGTGCTACTTTCTAAGGCCCACTTAACTTCACACTCCAGGATGTCTGGCTCTAGGTTGGTAATCACACTATCGAGATTATCTAGGTTGTGAAGATCTTTTTTGTACAGTTCTTCTGTGTATTCTTGCCACCTCTTCTTAATATTTTCTGCTTCTATTAGGCCCATACCATTTCTGTCCTTTACTGAGTCCATCTTTGAATGAAATGTTCCCTTGGTATCTCTAATTTTCTTGAAGAGATCTGTAATCTTTCCCATTCTATTGTTTTCCTCTATTTCTTTGCATTGATCGCTGAGGAAGGCTTTCTTATCTCTGCTTGCTCTTCTTTGGAACTCTGCATTCAAATGGGTATATCTTTCCTTTTCTCCTTTGCCTTTCAGTTCTCTTCTATTCACAACTATTTGTAAGCCTCCCCAGGCAACCATTTTGCCTTTTGCATGTCTTTTCCTTGAGGATGGTCTCGATCCCTGCCTCTTGTACAGTGTCATGAACCTCTGTCCACAGTTCATCAGGCACTCTGTCTATCAGATGTGCTATGGAAAATGTGCATATATTTTAAAAAAGCATGGAAAGTCTTCATTGCAGTGTTAGAGTCCTGCTAACCCCAGTGTGGTCTCATAACTGAAGTCTTTGTGGGTCTTCCTTATATAAAATCATCCTGAACGCTGCCGCCCCTTGGTAGCTGTGCTTCCTTGGAGGGCTGCTTCACCTGATAACAGTCACTATGATCCCTGGAGTCTCTTTTGTCCCATCAACATATAGCTTGTTACTATTGAATGATTTGCCACCACCAAACTTCATAGTTCTGCTGAAACTAACACATTTGCAATCTATTAAAATTCTAAATATACTTTTTAGAACTTTTAGTTTATATTTGATAACAATATTTACTCACATCATTATATGATATTCTCTGTGGTTAGCTTCATTTGGAAGTCTCAGACTATTTCAGTGCAATTTCATTTAAAAAAGATTAGTGCTAATAATACTAAGTTCCTTGCCACAGTGTATGATTTCTAGACTTCTGCCTTTCAGTCCAGTAAAATTTTTAAAAATAATGGAAACATGTAGGTTTGATAATGTCTAATTTTAGCTAAAAAAGACATGAGAAACCTCTGCCATCTACTCTCACTACTGCTTTAAGATAAAAAATATGCTTTATTCTAATAAAGGATAATCTCCCAATTTAAAAAATATGAATATATTCTACTTTTAGGAAAACTCTATAATCATACCAATTTTCCTAAGTTTTATACAGTTTAGTCAAGATTTTTGTTCTCTTGGCTTAGGAGAAGGTGATGCAAGAGCTAGGGAATAGATTTTGAAATCAGACAGACTTGGGTTTACATCCCATTTTGTCATTTTCTAGGTGTCTGAACTTGGTTAATTTAATTAACTTCCCTTAATCAGTTTCTTTACTTGTAAAAAAAAATAAAAGGAATAATTATGTTTTGTCCCAGCACATGGTTAATGGAAACATTAAAAGAGCTATTGCATGTGTAAAAAATTATTAACTGATAAATGTCATAAAATTTAATTTTAAAAAATTCTATTGAGGATCTTGAGGGAATTACAAGTATTTCCCTCCTCCCAATATGAAGGAAGAGGAAGAAAGGAGAGCTAACAATTACTTTGTGATTTCTATATCTCAGGAACAGATGTAGCTCTCTTGATTTATTTTAATTATCCCAACAAAACCAAAATTGCATATTTTAATCAACTTTTTATAGCTGGAAAAAATTATGATCTCAGAGAGTCAAACAATTTGCTCCAATCACACAGCTGATGAAATGTGAAATTAAGAATTCAGACCAAAGCTTGTTCAACTCACTATTTCATGCTCTTCTCTGAGAAAAAATCAGCATAGACTACATCATCAAAAATACCATCCTTTTTTTCTTTTAGCTCTTAAAGTATGAAATGTTAACTTGGGGGTTAGCATATAGCAATAAGGCTGCCTTCAAGGACAAATTCTGTCAATATAGTTTATCCTTTAGGAATTAAGGCCCTGGTTTATGTTCGGAAAACCCTCTCCTTTATTATAATTAACTGTCAAATTAACTTTCATTATGAATAATTTAATGCAATTATTCACATGTTCTTTAGGAAGATTCTTACAAAAATTAAACAGTACTGTGACATTTAAAATAAAGCTGCTCCAACTTCCTTTTTGGGCTAAAACAAAATGATAATACAGTCTTAGAAACTAATCATATAATTTTGAACTTTGGAATCAGTTAAAAAATTACACTCTGTATTAGTGTAAGAATGGCATATGAAACTAATTACTGTTGAATTACTTCCATTGATGTTATTTCATATTTCCTTAATAATAAAGATAATGTATTTGAGGTCTGGTTCATAAAGTCTTATGATATTTTAAAATGGTTTTCTCTCTTGCAATATATAAAGAATTTTAAGTTATGAAAGCATTTATCTTGTTCTTACACATTTAAGAAATACAGTGGCTGAATTTTGGTTTCAAAATTTTTTTTAAACTTACAGATCAGCTGTTTTAATATCATATGAGTCTTCAAACTATGGATACATTTGATGGAGCACAGACTTTCTAGACATCATTTATATGCTATCCTGAAACATGACATAAAATGAAACGTGGATGGGAACAGAGTGGAAGCCAAGTATCTGGATTCACTGTAAAATATTGCATACATTTCTGTTTGTTCCTTATGTGCTAAGTTGCTCAGTCACGTCTGACTCCATGAAACCCTATACTGCCTGGTGGGCTACCTCTGTCCATGGGATTCTCCAGGCCAAGAATACTGAAGTGGGTTACTGTGCCCTCCTCCAGGGGATCTTCACAACCCAGGGATGGAACCCAAGTCTCTTACATCTCCTGCACTGGCAGATGGGTTCTTTAATGCTCGTGCCACCTGTTGCTTCAGTTGGTTCCTTATGTACTTCCGGTAAATATCGCAGAGAAAATTCCTCTGATTTCTTTTACATCCATCTTTTAGTATCTAGTACAGTGTATGGTACAGAGAAAACACTGGCAACCATGCATATCTGGAAGATATCTTGGTGTTTGGCATTGTAGAAGAATACTTTCCTATGGCTAATTTGAAGTTCTCATTTTGCATAAGTTCAGCTCTTACAAAAGTCAGATATATGGAATTGAAAAGAAAATAAAGGTTTTCTAAGTGAAACGGGGCATTAGCGGTGTTTATGTTCTTTGCCCTGGGCAATCTTTGTATGGGGCTTTAACAGAAGGGAGCAATCAGTTGTATATTAGATATTAAACTATCCTATTAGGCATCTACTTTGATCTCTGGGGCATCACTGGCGATATCAAGCCAAGGTGCTCTCCTTGTATAAATTGTTGGGATTTACCTTTATTCTATAAAATGGAAAATATCAATGTGCTCCTTTTCTTTCCTTTCTTAACCTTCATGTGTCAATTCTAAAAAATAATTACTAAGCTGTATTTGCTACCTGAGGATGGTTTTTCAGAAACCTAGACAGAGAATCTAGAGATAAGTAGCAAGCAATTTCATTCTTTACTTTCCACTGAGCTTTCCTATTGCAGCTGAAATGGTATGTGACCTTTGTATCGCCTAGTCACAGCAGGGTAACTTTAAAGGACATTTGACTGGAGTTAACATGAAGCCCTTGAACGCTCAGGTTACTTCTGACATAAGACCAAATATATACAGTGTTATTGGCTGAGCACAAAGTGATTTTTTTTTTCTCCCTTTGTCTTTTTTTTCTCAGGTCAAACACAACTTACTCTTTGTTCAAAAGTACTATTTTGAACTAGCATTGCCTCAATTTATGAATTTTCCTCTGGAAATAAATTCTTCATTCCCATACCCATAAGTTAGAACACTTTGTTATTTCTGTTAGATGTACTTGGCTTATATTTTATCTGGTGGGATCTTTGAGGATGAGAAGCATGTGTTTCTTGGTTATTAGTATCCACAAGATCTGCTTTATATTCTGTATCTTTTCAGGTACTTGTAAAACATCAGAAAGGAAATGGTTTGATTTTTATGTCTCTGTATTTACATGAGTC
Organism: Okapia johnstoni; assembly: GCA_024291935.2. Classification (NCBI taxonomy): domain Eukaryota; kingdom Metazoa; phylum Chordata; class Mammalia; order Artiodactyla; family Giraffidae; genus Okapia; species Okapia johnstoni. The sequence goes on along the minus strand of CM044307.1, from coordinate 108,084,924 downwards.
TTGAATATCAATCTTTATTGCAAGAATGATATTTACATATTATTGTTATGAATAAAATCAACAACAACTAATAGTCTTGATCATTTTTTAATATGCCAAACACAAGCACTGTATTTGTGCACATGAATAGCCCAGGGAATCTTGTTAAAATGCAGATTCTGATTTGGTAGGTCTGGGGGAGATCTGAAAATCTGCATTGCAAACAGCCACTTGGGTGATATTCCTGTTGCTTGTCCAAGGACCACACAACGGGCATATGAAGTAGATACTCATTTTTTAGATGAGGAATTTGAAGTTAAAGAGATGAAATAATTTGCCCAACGTAATACAATAAGAGTTTGACAGAGTTGGGACTCAAAATGATTTCAATTTGTTGCCAAAGCTCATCATTAACCAATGGTTCTAAGAGTTACTTGAGGGAAGATACTCATTTTTCTTTCCTCAGACTATTTTAGGGTTTATAAAGTATAATATAAATGAACTAGTAGAGGAATAAAACGGAAGCTTGTAGGTGTTCTTTTTATCCAACAATCTCAAAAACAACAGAATGATCTCTGTTCGTTTCCAAGGCAGACCATTCAATTTCACAGTAATCCAGGTCTGTGCCCCAACCAGTAATGCTGAAGAAGCTGAACGGCTCTATGAAGAGCTACAAGACCTTCTAGAACTAACACCCAAAAAAGATGTCCTCTTCATTATAGGGGACTGGAATGCAAATTAGGAAGTCAAGAGACACCTGGAGTAACAGGCAAATTTGGCCTTGGAGTACAGAATGGAGCAGGGCAAAGGCTAATAGAGTTTTGCCAAGAGAACGCACTGGTCACAGCAAACACCCTCTTCCAGCAATATAAGAGAAGACTCCACACATGAACATCACCAGATGGTCAATGATGAAATCAGATTGATTATATTCTTTGCAGCCAAAGATGAGAAGCTCTATACAATCAGAAAAAAAATTACCGGGAGCAAACTGTGGCTCAGTTTATTGCCACATTGCCTTATTGCCAAATTCAGACTTAAATTGAAGAAAGTAGGTAAAACCACTAGACTGTTCAGGTATGACCTAAATCAAATCCCTTATGATGATACAGTGGAAGTGACAAATAGATTCAAGGACTTAGATCTGATAGAGTGCCTGAAGAACTATGGATGAAGGTTTGTGGCATTGTACAGGAGGTAGTGATCAAGATCATCCCCAAGAAAAAGCAATGCAAAAAGGCAAATGGTTGTCTGAGGAGGCCTTACAAATAGCTGAGAAAAGAAGAGAAGCTAAAGGCAAAGGAGAGAAGGAAAGAATGCGGAGTTCCAGAGAATAGCAAGGAGAGAAGAGATAGCCTTCCTCAGTGATCAGTGCAAAGAAATAGAGGAAAACAATAGAATGGAAAAGACTAGAGATCTCTTCAAGAAAATTAAAGATACCAAGGGAACATTTCATGCAAAGATGGGCTCGATAAAGACAGAAATGGTAGGGACCTAACAGAAGCAGAAGATATTAAGAAGAGGAGGCAAGAATACACAGAAGAACTGTACAAAAAAGATCTTCATGACCCAGATAATCACGATGGTGTGATCACCCACCTAGAGCCAGACATCCTGGAATGTGAAGTCAAGTGGGCCTTAGGAAGCATCACTACAAACAAAGCTAGTGGAGGTGATGTAATTCCAGTTGAGCTATTTCAAATCCTGAAAGATGATGCTGTGAAAGTACTGCACTCAGTATGCCAGCCAACTTGGAAAACTCAGCAGCGGCCACAGGACTGGAAAAGGTCAGTTTTCATTCCAATCCCAAAGAAAGGCAATGCCAGTGAATGCTCAGACTACCTCACAATTGCACACATCTCACATGCTAGTAAAGTAATGCTCAAAATTCTTTAAGTCAGTCTTTAACAGTAGGTGAATCATGAACTTCCAGATGTTCAAGCTAGATTTATAAAAGGCAGAGGAGCCAAAAATCAAACTGCCAAAACCTGTTGAATCATCAAAAAACCAAGACAATTCCAGAAAACATCTACTTTTGCTTTATTGACTATGCCAAAACATTTGACTCTGTGGTTCACAATAAACTATGAAAAATTCTTCAAGAGATAGGATTACCAGACCACCTGACCAACCTCCTGAGAAATGTGTATGCATGTAAAGAAGCCACAGTTAGAACTGGACGTGGAACAACAGACTGGTTCCAAATTGGGAAAGGAGTACATCAAGGCTGTATGTTGTCACCTTGCTTATTTAACTTATATGCAGAATACATCATGAGAAACGCTGGGCTGGAGGAAACACAAGCTGGAATCAAGATTGCCGGGAAATATCGATAACCTCAGATACTCAGATGATACCACCCTGATGACAGAAATTGAAGAAGAACTAAAGAGCCTCTTGATGAAAGTGAAAGAAGAGAGTGAAAAAGTTAGGTTAAAACTCAACATTCAGGAAAATAAGATCATGGCATCCTGTCCCATCACTTCAAGGCAAATAGATGGGAAACAATGGAATCAGTGAGAGACTTTATTTTGGGGGGCTCCAATATCACTGCAGATGGTGACTGCAGCCATGATATTAAAAAACACTTGCTCCTTGGTAGAAAAGCTGTCACCAACCTAGACAGCATGGTAAAAAAACAGAGACATTACTTTGCCAACAAAGATGTGTCTAGTCTAAGCTGTGGTTTTTCCAGTAGGCATGTATGGACATGAGAGTTGGACCATAAAGAAAGCTGAGTGCTGAAGAATTGATGCTCTTGAACTGTGGTGCTGGAGAAGACTCTTGAAAGTCCCTTGGACTGCAAGGAGATCCAACCAGTCCATCCTAAAGGAACTCAGTCCTGAATATTCATTGGAAGGACTGATGCTGAAGCTGAAACTCCAATACTTCAGCCACCTGATTTAAAGAACTCCTTGGAAAAGACCCTGATGCTTGGAAAGATAAGGGCGGGAGGAGAAAGGAACGACAGAGGATGTGATGGTTGAATGGCATCACTGACATGATGACATGAGTTTGAGTAGGCTCTGGGAGTTGGTGATGGACAGGGAAACCTGGCGTGCTACAGTCCATGGAGTTGCAAAGAGTCGGACATGATTGAGAGACTGAAATGAATTGATAGAATTTTCAAAACACATCCAACATTACTTTATTTCTCTCTTTATTTTATTAAATATCAGTAACAATTCAAAGACTAGAACTGATCTGCCAACCCCACTTTGGGTAGCATTTCTCTAAACCACTATGACATTGAGGAAATTTTTATATGTACTTGCCCACTCAATGGAAATGACAATGGTAGGTTTTTTTTTTAATTAAAAATGTAGCTATTTGCGTTTAAAACATGGTTTTGGATTTTTAGCGAGGAAGGGAGAAACAGAGGAAAGGAGGAAGGAAATAAAGAGGAAAGGAAGAAAGGAGGAAGAAAAGAAAGACCCAAAGAGAAAAATGAAAATAAAACTTAACTTTGCCTTTTACGATTTTAAAGTAAAATCTTACAGATGGGTCTTATGATATGACTTTTGCTTTAAAAAGCAAAATGAATTGATCCTTTTGTTTCATCCCCAATTATTTAGAGAAAAGTATTTTTTTTCTAAAAAGGATTGCTATTTACTTCTTAGTTCTATTGAATTTTTATTCCTTCTAGTTTTTCTGTTAGTATGTGTGACATTAGACACCTCATCCTTGGTTCTGAGTGTAAAGTCAAGCAGAGGTTACATCAATATTTTTTCTATCATTTCATAAGAAAAATAACACATTGTACGATTTATTGATTTTAAACATTCCTCCCTTCTTCAGTCATCTCAGTAGAAAATAGGAGATAAAGCAGAAAATAGAAGGTAAACTTGTGAACACATTTTCCTGTGGATTTGTAGGTCGGCATGGAGAATGTCTGGTCTTTCTCCTTTTATCTCATTCATCTGGAGCGATTAAACATCTTTTCTAAAAGAGAATCTTCAGCCCACTCCAGTATTCTTGCCTGGAAAATCCCAAGGACAGAGGAGCCTGGTGGGCTACAGTCTCAAAGGACCTCAAAGAGTTGGACATGACTGAGCACCCCCCCAACACACACACACACACACACACACACACACACACACACAGCCACAATTTCACAAGTGTCTTACTCTAGAATCTTTTACAGTCAATCTCTTTTAGAAAGAATGATTAGCTTTAGTTCTTTTATGGTGTTTAAACTTCTACTGGAAAGGTTTCAATGTTTTTAATTGTGACTGTCAACCTAGCACCTAATATCCAATATTTTATCTTAGATATAATTTTAATACTTTTGTCTATCTGTTGAATGTATTCAAATTCCAACATTCAGCAATTTAAGACTTCCTTTGCTTTTAATTTTTAATTTTTTCCCATTATGTAGAAATTAAACTAAAAATTGTTCTGAATATGTAGTAAGGAGCTCAGGAATTGTAAATCCCTAAAAGTTTGCCATAATATTGTCTAGGAAATAAAAATTTATTGATTAGATAATTCCTGAGATTGTACCATGATATTGTAAGGGGATGTGTATATCAGAATCCTGAAAAAAAGTTCTGCAAATTTTCCTAAAATCTTTCTTTTGGAGAGTCAACTTCACATTGGAAATGCAAACTAACCTGGCATGTGTATCAACTTTGTTGCTGGAAGCTTCATGGCCTTAAACAAATGACTTCGTTCTTTAATTTTTTTTTTTTTTGTATTCTTACCTATAAAATGAGATTAATATATCCAGCTCAGCTTTTTGGGGATTACATGAGATAACATACAAAAAGAACGTATCTTGTTTATGATGTTCATATAGTGTTTATTTCTTTCCTTTAAACTTTATTTTTGAGGGGGCATATTGATAGTTTTGTATCATGAACAATATCTGCAAAATAATTTTATGCAGAATGAATGCTTTACTGTTTTGTGATGAGATATCATATGTCTATGTCTCAATCAATATTTATTTCTATTCCTATTACTACATTGATATCTATATCCAACTATTTTTTCACTCTGTATTGGTCTTCTCTCTATATTTTCCTTTGAACAGGGCTTGGAATCTAATCACCTGAATCAAGATGTCGCTTTATGCTTTATTGCTCACCAGGTAGCTTTTGGTGCCATGGACTTCCCCTGCTGTCTTGTTGATCAGATCTCAACCTCCGGGAAGCCTTTGAAAACTCATCTCTCAGATCTTGTGCTCAGACTTTAGATGGCTGCTGCAATACACTCTGCAGTGAAGGCTAAGTGCTTTGTGAGGGATTTCTGTGAATTCGCCTGCCTTGCTCTCAGTTTTCAGTGAACTGTTATAAACATAAGAAAGTGTTAACATAATTATTGTGGCAGAGTGCTGATGGGCAGGAATGATCTTGATGTGTGCCACTGGAGTTGGACCTTGAAAGATAGAATTTGGCTTGATAGGAGTGGTAATAGGAAGATCTTAATCCATATGCTTTAACATTTAGATCATTAACTTTACCTTATCACATCCCTAAGAATACTGATCCTTAGCTTGTGTACCTTTCTTTCACTTTTAAAATATTTTATAGTCAAAATTTTATTATCAGATATGTACTCTGTGTTAGTCACTTAGTCATGTCCGACTCTTTGCGGCCCCATAGACTGTAGCCCACCAGGGTTCTTTGTCCATGGGTTTTCTCAGGCAAGAATACTGGAGTGGGTTGCCATTTCCTTCTCCAGGGGATCTTCCCAACCCAGGGATTGAACCTGGTTCTCCTGCATTGCAGGCAGATTCTTTACCATCTGAGCCACCAGGGAAGCCCCAGATATGTGCAATTATTTTATATATTTCCTGACAAAATATAATTTTTTCTGACATGAAAAATTCACATTTCAATCGAAATTTTCTTCTTCCTAGTTGTGTATTGTTAAGACTCACTGATATTATCACTGTTTCTTGATAGAAATAGCACAAGGTGGCCTGGATATAATAATCACAGGTAACATTTAAAAGATGATTACTGCATTTCAGAGGGTGGTCTAAATGCTTTATTGGAACAATCTCAACAAAAATTGATATAGGAGATAATTTAATGGTCATTTTATGGGCAAGAGAATTAAGACTGAGAAGAGTTTTATGACTTATACAAGGTGACATGGACTAGCAAATGATGAAACTAGGGTCCTAACATGGTTTACTCCAGTCAGCAGTAAGACATATTCATCACTCAGTTCTACTGCTTTTTGCCAGTGAAAGTGAAAGTGAAGTCGCTCAGTCGTGTCCAACTCTTTGCGACCCCATGGACTGTAGCCTACCACCCTCCTCTGTCCATGGGATTTTCCAGGCAAGACTACTGGAGTGGGTTGCCATTTCCTTCTCCAGGGGATTTTCTTGACCCAGGGATTGAATCCCAGTCTCCTGCATTGCAGGCAGATGCTTTACAGAAGCTTTTTGCCAGTAGGAGGAGATAAAATCAGCAAGTCACCTGTGGACTATTTTTCCTGTGACCTTATAATAAAAATAGCACTGCTGATAGAAAATGAAAGACTATCCTAAGTACTAGCTCCTGCTATCGCCTTGAATATTACACATTGTTATTGCTTGCTAAGTATTTATATGGTGTCTGATAAAATGTTGTTTAACTTCTCTCATTTTCTATTGCTCTTCACATATCTGCTTGGTACCAGCTAACCCATTTTTATCAGCATGTCTGTACTTTTGTACAGTATTTCTGTACTTTTGCTTTTTCTTTCACTGTGAAAGAGCATTCAGAGTTCAATACCTCAACCTTATTTTTTTCAAAATATTCAACATATTAAATGAGTTGGTTAAAAATAAAAATGTTTCCTAAAAATAGGATTATTAAAGTATTTTTCATTAATTTATACACATCAGTTTTATTTATTGAATGTTCAGGGTAAGTTTAAGAAAAGCAAAATGGCCATCAGTAATATTTGTATGTACTTATGTATTATTTAGGGCTTTCCTTGTAGCTCAGTGATAAAGATTCTGCCTGCCAAATGCAGGAGACGTGGGTTTGATCCTTGGGTCAGGAAGAACCCTTGGAGAAGGAAATGGAAACCCACTCCAGTATTCTTGCCTGGAAGTCCCACAGACAGAGGAGCCTGATGGGCTCCAGTCCATGGGGTTGTAAAGAGTTGAACATGATTTAGCCACTAAGCATGCATGCACAAGCAAATACTATTTCTATTTATACATATGCAAGTATTTATATTTTATGCTTTCCTGAGTTATACATTGAACTAGTTAATCATAGAAAAATACCTGAGGAAAAGAAACTGTTTTGTTTGTATTCTGTATGACCTTTATTAACTTGCTGTTGATTTTTATAGGGTGCCATGTGTGTCTCCCTGAATGTTTTGCTTAATGCAAGATTTTAAATACTATACATGTATTTAAGTCAGAGTTATTTTTTAAAAGGGAAATCAGATTATGTCATTTTCAACATTTTAATCGTTTTTCATCATGCTTACTATTAAATTCAGAGTCTTCAGCATAACCTACAAGGTCTTATATCAGTTGGATTTTCTTACCTTATTTCTAACTGCTTTTATCCTGACTTTGTTCTAGGCAACTGGTGTACTCATTGCTCCTTAAACATTGTAAGAAAGAGTCAACATCAAGAAATTGTATGTTTTCTTCCTTTGTAATGAAATACTTGTCTCCCAGATAATCACATGTTTTGCATTCTTTCTTCTGGTCTCTGCTCAAATATCATCTCCTCTGTGGGGCCTTTTATGATTACACTATCTGAAGTAAGACACCACTTTACTCTCTGTGTTTTCATACTGCTTTTCCAGTGCAGGGCCCCTCTTCTTGCTAGAAATCTTAGCTCTCTGGAACTTTCTCGTCTCACTCCACTTTGAAAGCAAAATTCCCTGTATATAAGGGGAGTCTAGTCTTTGACTGGGTAGAGTTCTCAGATTCATTTCCAGATGTTGGCCAAAGATTAGTGCTTTCTGCCTTAGTCTTCTTCCCAGTTGGTATGGGAGCTGAAGGAAATAATATGTGTTAGAAATACAGAAGGAGTTTTTTTTTTTTTTCTTAAGGTGAGAATGCCTACACATTAACAGTGCAGAGAAGAATGTAGGAACAGAAGTTCAAGAAACCCTACCAAAGCTGAGAAATAAAAACAGTGACAGTAACAAAGCTGATATCAAAACAAGAGCAGAGTGATATAAACAGAAAAACTGGATAGGTAATTGTGAGAACAGAAGACTGACAAGTTAATGGAGTGGAGCGTGGAGCAAATACCTAGGAGATTCATATTAGTTTGCTGACTTATATAGCTATTGGGTAAGAGGTGATAGACTTCAAGATAAAAAGTGCTAGGAATTTGTACAATATGTACAGTGTTAGGTGTTTGAAATATGTTCCTCATAACGATGTTGTATGTTCTATAGAGGAAGGAAGCATAACAGGAAATCATGCCCAATTCCATTTGATTTCAGTGCTTATGGACATATTATATTTCATTGGTGAGGTGTGATTTGAGTTGAGGTTTGAGTGTTGGGTAATAGTTATAGGCAAAGGTGGGTAGTGAGATGGGAAGAGATGTACACAGGACTGAGATAGAACGTCGGAGAAGACTCTTGAGAGTCCCTTGGACTGCAAGGGGATCCAACCAGTCCATCCTAAAGGAGATCAGCCCTGGGTGTTCATTGGAAGGACCGATGTTGAAGCTGAAACTCCAATACTTTGGCCACCTTATGCGAAGAGCTGACTCATTTGAAAAGACCCTGATGCTGGGAAAGATTGAGGTGGGAGGAGAAGGGGATGACAGAGGATGAGATGGCTGGATGGCATCACGACTCGATGGACATGAGTTTGAGTAAACTCTGGGAGTTGGTGATGGACAGGAAGGCCTGGTATGCTGCGATTCATGGGGTCGCAAAGAGTCGGACAGGACTGAGCGACTGAACTGAACTGAACTAGGCTGAAAGGAAGGAACTTGGGGGCCATGTGAGAGGAATAAAATGGGATTTTTTAATTCTCCTTTGTTAATATCAGATTCAATTTGACATGTGCAAAATTATGCAAAAAATCTTGACTATATTTTACCTGTATTCTAGAGCTTATGTAAAATTTGATAATATCTGAAACAAAACTTGAATATCAACTTATGTAGGTTACCGAATTTATAAGAGGGAAAAAAAATCTTAAGGTTTTTCTGACTCTAATCACCAATTCAATAAGCACTTGGATGTAGCTTATTTGAACAAACATTCATTGAATTCCTATGTGATAGAAAGTATGTTCAAAGATGGAGATGTGAAGATAAATAAGAAATAAGATAGTCCCTCCAGGGACCTTGAGTAGTGGGAGAGACAGATTGGCAGATAATTAAAATGCAGCCTTCTGCATGTATTATTAGAAGTAGGTTCTCACCAGTATTGATATTTCCTTACAGCTGCAATTATTCTTCAAACCAAAAAGACATTGTTTAATTGTTAAGGAGAAGTACCCCTTATTTCTAGGTTTTTATTGTTTGTATTTATTTTGTTTGAACAAAAATTATACATTTGTTGGGTCTACATTACATATAACTTTAGACTTTAAAAATGATTTATAAATACTAAGGAATAACTTGAACTGGGCACTGAATGTATTTTTAAGTCAAAGAGAAATAAATACAATCATAATAGAATATGCCATTGGATATAAATAAGGATTCCTTTGTCTGAATTCATATATATATATATATGTATGTTTTCCCTTATGTCATAGTATTCCAAGTTTTCACTGCACTGCTCTCAATTTCATGAGCTTCGTTTCATATATCTCTTGGAAGCACAGTGATTTATTCTTTGTTGTTGTCCCCAGTTGATGTCAGGGTGTTTGCCTGCCATCTCATGTGTGTTTGAGCGGCATAAAATGAACAGTTGGCTCCAGATATAAGTATTCTACAGGTCAGTGTTTCTAAGAGGCATCAAGGGCAGAAAAACCAACAATAGTTTGATTCTTTGGAAGATTTTATGTAACATTTTAGAGCAGCCAATATCTTTAGAAAACTCTCTATTCAGTAAATTAACATTTTTATGTACAGGTAGGAATTTGAACATAGGAATGACAACAAAAACCAGAACCCATGATTCTATAATAATAATTTTTATTTTGTGTGTGATAAAGTAGCTGTAGCAATAATAGGAATGGAATGCCAAGTCACTTAGTTGCTTGACAGGCATATATATTTGAAGTCAGTAGGCATAGGATACAGATATAAGCATGGCTAATATTCTGTAGGAGGAACCACAAAATAGATTTTATAATTTCTGTCACCAAGGGCTTTATCTTCATATCTAGACAAGCTATCAGAGTATAGGAAGTCAGGGTTAATCCTTACTTGTCACATTTGCTGCTATACTTTGCTAAAATCCAATTTGATAGACTATAAAAATGATGATTTACTCAATGTATTTTAAACAGAGCAGTAATCATTGTAAGCCAAGACATTCAAAGGCCATTTTCTTATGGTGAGCATGTCTCAGATCTACACAAAAGGAGAAAAGAAGTTTAGAGGTGTAGCTATGATGGGGGAGGGGCACAATAAGTATTGAGGGACTGTAATATATTCATATTGTATGGGGTAGTATGTGCTGGGAAGGAAGAACTAGGTGGGAATTTTGAAGAGTGTCAGAGAGGAGGACAGTTGTATTGAAACTTTGGGAAGAGACTGAGGGCAAAGCACACATCTTGTGACATTTGATTGAGGTCATCAAGATGATCACACCCAAATGAGGGAGACACAGTATTATGGAGTAGAGAGACTGCCAGGTTTTAACTCATCAAATCAGGTCCTAGAGACTAATCCTATTCTGGCACTAATTTGCTGTTTCAATTTAAGCAATTGACTTTTTAAAGAATATTTATTTGACTGAGTCAGCGCTTAGTTGCAGCACGTGGGATCTTCCGCTGCAGCCCGTGGATTCTCTAGTTGTGGTGTGTGGGCCTGGTAGTTGTGGCTCACAGGCTTAGTTGCTCTGAGATATGCGGGATCTTAGTTCCCTGCCCAGGGATCAAACCCACGTTCCCTTCATTGCAAGGCGAATTCTTAACCACTGGACCACCTGGGAAGTTCCTAAGCAATTGACTTTGACTTTGTCGTCTGTAGAATGGCCTATTTTATCTGTAAGAGTGCTTTCAGTTTTAACTCAATAGATAGTTTCTTTCTCCAGTTCTACTGAGGAAAGAACAGAAGAAAAAGGAATTTAGGTTATAACATGTGGGGTTATGGTTAGAAATGAAGATACATTTCCTGGAAGTGAGAAGAACTCAGCATTGGGAAATATTTCTGAGAAACCAAGATGCCACAGTTTGAGCAGATAGGTGAAAATGTTTGGCTTTGAATACTGCTGATAGAAGCCATGCTAGTCAAGTGTCTTGGTGTGTGGGGGAGACGAATGGATAGTCACCTGTGCTGAGAATCTTTATGCTAAGAAAGTCTGCAGTTGTCAGAAAACAAACGGTATAATTACACCATTAGCTTTCAGGGTGACTATATTTTCCCTCCATTTTGTACAGAACCTTCTTCGTCAGAGCTACAATTATCATCTCATATCTTAGCTTTACTGTCACTTCAGTTGTGCCCGATTCTGAGACCCCATAGACTATAACCCGCCAGGCTCCTGTCCATGGGGCGCTCCAGGTAAGAATACTGGAGTGGGTTGCCATTTCCTCCTCCAGGTTAGCGTTACTAGCAAGATGGAAAATTAGGGAACTGTCTTGTTAGAACTGCGGAAGCACACCTGGTCTAATGTACTTCCCCGCTAGGTGGCACTCTAATTATATAAGAAACACTCCATTAAAAATCAATAATATTGACTTGATATATGAAAATTTTCGTTTGCTTTATGTTTGTAAATTATTTTCCCCTTACCACTCAAATGAAAAATCTAGCTCTCAGAACACTTGTTTTTATATGTAGTTTTAGAAAATTTTCAAGTTCAGTTATTTTGTTGGGCATTCAATAATTTAAAAGGCCTTTTTATATCTCATATAACAAGCAAAATTCGATAAATACATGGGTGGTATAAAATATTAGTGTAAGTTGGTTCAGTTGGGCTTTGTAAGGGAATTGTACAGTTTTTAAACTTTACAATGGGATAAGTGATGTAAAAAGTTTTAAAGTGTTTTAAAAATACAAGGGAGGGGACTTCCCTGGTGGTACAATGGATAAGAATCCACAGGAGGCTGTGAATAGGGAGATTGGGATTGACATATATATATACACTACCATGTATAAAATAGATACTACTGAAAACCTACTGTATAGCACAGCAAGCTCTACTCAGTGCTCTGTGGTGACCTAAATGGAAAGGAAATCCAAAAAAAGGGGATACGTATGGCTGATTCACTTTGCTCTACAGCCAAAACTAATAACAACATTGCAACTATACATATACGTATGAGTCGCTTCAGTCTGACTCTGCGACCCTGTGGACTGTTGCCCACCAGGCTCCTCTGTCCTTGGGATTCTCCAGGCAAGAATACTGGAGTGAGTTTCTATTTCCTTCTCCAGGGCATCTTCCTGACTCAGGGTTTGAGCCTGCGTCTCTTACGTCTCCTGCTTTGGCAAGCAGGTTCTTTTTACCACTAGTGCCACTTGGGAAACTGCACTCCAAAAAAATTTAATTAAAAAAAAAAGTATATTTCCTTGGCTCTGTGGGAGGGTATATAAGTTAGATAAGTGCAAATTAGCACACACCGGTGGCCTAATCACACTGACCACCCTCCCCACAAAAGTCCTTCCTCCACTACCTTTCTAATAGCTCACCCTAGTACTTAAAAACTTTCTTGCTTTTGTTTCAATGGAGTTGAGTTCAGTTTCTCTACCCTATTGCAGTAGTCTTGAATGAAACCTTCCTTGCTGTTTAATTTGTCTGGTGCAATTTTCTTTGATCCTAGTTTCATTTTTAAGCATCAGATATTGGAACACAAAATATATTACACTAGGTCACAATGATGGTCATTTGGGTCATTGTTAAATCTCTTATTAGCAGCACCAGGGTGTATGATTTTTCTTATGAATATCAACTTCATATGTTTAGAATATCCTATAAACATTTCTATAATTTTAATGTTTAGTCTTCTTTTTCAGAGAAATCACCAAAAATATAATAGATAATTTATCCAGTAAAAATGTTAGCAGAGGTCTGGAGTGTGTGTATATGTATGTATATGTGTGTGTGTATGGAGGTATGTGATGGAGCAAAGAAAACATTTTGAGAAGTCAATCAGAATTAGAGGAGCATTTCTTCAGAGTACAATGTAACATCTTAAGGCTATATCCCTCTTAGGATCAATGTGCTTGAAATTAAGCATGAAACTATTTAGAAACTATTTAGAGCAGATTCATGTTTTATAGTATTATTTATCTTCTTCATTTGATAAGTTGATAAGTTGATTCTCAGATTTAGTTTTAAAATTCTACAGACTTGATCAAATAGTCATGCTCCCTTTATAGTCTTAGTTTTATCTTATGACAAGATCTATAAAAGCAATATTTTTCTAAATTTTCTTGAAGGGATAAGTTTTGAATTGAGGTTTTGACTTTATTTGTTTATAGAGGCTGCATTTTGCCTTTAAAGTTTTTAAACATGATGATACAGTCTCCTCTTTGATTCCCACACATTGCAGGTGGGGATTCTCCAGGCAAGAATACTGGTGTGGGTTGGACTTCCTCCAGGGGATTCTTTACCATCTAAGCTACCAGGAAGCCCAATTTCTTCTTGATTAGCTGATTAAGTCCACACCTTAATCATTTCTCTTACTGGGCTTTCATACTCCAAGCCCACTATACACACATGCTAATTGTTCCAGGGCGAGGTACCAATATCTGGGGGTAGCTCCAATGCCACTGATTTGGGAAACTGACATTAAACAAATTAGTCAATCCACAGAGAGTCCTAGAAATCTAGATAACTTAGAGTCCTATGTAAACTGCCTTCTACATCTCTAGCTTGCCCTTACCCTCTTCCAGGATGTAATGCTCTCTAGGGCTCTGATTGGCAGACTTCTCTCCTTCGGTGTATAAGTAACAGAGTTCGACAACTCTTCTATTTGTGTATCAGTTTGTTGTGTCCTGCTGTTGAAGAATTTTCAAATCTTATGAATCATTGGTGAAGCCAGCAAATTGCATGTTCTCTGATGTTGCTTCCAGACCCATTGAAGTGACACTGTCACCGACTAGTCTCTCTTTCTTTATGGTCTGTGCCGTGTGATCATGCCACTTTTCCATCTTCTTATGCCTATTGTCTTTCAGCATCTATATTTTATCCTTATTTTAAAAAATTGAACACTTATTATTATAAGATATTGTGTATTTCTATATTATTCCAACTTTGGACATTGGATATCAGCTTCCCTCATAGCTCACTTGGTAAAGAATCTGTCTGCAATGCAAGAGACCCGGTTCGATTTCTTGGTTGGGAAGATCTGCTGGAGAAGGGATAGGCTACCCTCTCCAATATTCTTGGGTTTCCCTGATTGCTCAGCTGGTGAAGAATCCACCGTGCAATGCGGGAGACCTGGGTTCCATTCTGGATTGGGAGGATCCCCTGGAGAAGGGAAAGGCTACCCACTCCAGTATTCTGGCCTGGAGAATTCCATGGACTGTATAGTCCATGGGGTTGTACAGAGTCAGACACAATTGAGCTAATAAATTAAACACATATTACTATAAGATGGAGAAGGAAAAGGGTACCCACTCCAGTATTCTGGCCTAGAGAATTCCATAGACTGTATAGTCCATGGGGTCGCAAAGAGTTGGACACGACTGAGTGACTTTCACTTTCACCCTTTTACCATAAGATACTCTATATTTCCATATTATTCCAACTTGGGGCATTATTTTAATAATTAAGATTATTTAGTAATTAAGGATTCTTAATATTAATCAAGTCTTTTAAGACCTTGTTCTCAGAATCCCTCAAACTTTGCAATCATATTTAACTTCAAAAATCAGCCACTCACTTTCATAACTATCCTTTCCTTTAGATCAGTTTGTGGGATATCTACACTTTTAAGATCTTGAACTACAGAAATTCCTGTCTAGAATCAATCTTTTGTTTAATTAAACTCAATCAACATTGCTCTTTATAATACATACATTATAAAAACCAAAGAGGGAGCAAAGATAAATAAGGGATTACCCTTGTTTTAAATAACTTATAATCTGAAAGAAGAGATAAGTATGCAAATAACAGTATTACTAGGCATAGCTTATGCCAGTCAAAATGAGATAAAAACCAAGAACTCAAGAGAGTAACTGTAGCTATTAGAGAAACCATACCATCTTGCCCTTATTATTACTTACCTTCCTCAATTACTTTATCTTTTTCACTTACTAAATCACTCCAGTTCAGTCGCTCAGTAGTGTATGACTCTTTGTGACCTTATGAACCACAGCACGCCAGGACCCCCTGTCCATCACCAACTCCCGGAGTCCGCCAAAACCCATGTCCATCGAGTCGGTGATGCCATCCAACCATCTCATCCTCTGTTGTCCCCTTCTCCTCCTGACCTCAATCTTTCCCAGCATCAGGGTCTTTTCAAATGAGTCAACTCTTCGCATTGGGTGGCCAAAGTATTGGAGTTTCAGCTTCAACATCAGTCCTTCCAGTGAATACCCAGGACTGATCTCCTTTAGGATGGGCTGGTTGCATCTCCTTGCAGTCCAAGGGATTCTCAAGAGTCTTCTCCAACACCACAGTTCAAAAGCATCAATTCTTCTGCACTCTGCTTTCTTTATAGTCCAGCTCTCACATCCATACATGAGTACTGGAAAAACCATAGCCTTGACTAGACGGACCTTTGTTGGCAAAATAATGTCTCTGCTTTTTAATATGCTGTCTAGGTTGGTCATACCTTTCTTTCCAAGTAGTAAGCGTCTTTTAATTTCATGGCTGTAATCACCATCTGCAGTGATTTTGGAGCCAGAAAAATAAAGTCAGCCACTGTTTCCACTGTTTCCCCATCTATTTCCCATGAAGTGATGGGACAGCATGCCATGATCTTAGTTTTCTGAATGTTGAGCTTTAAGCCAACTTTTTCACTCTCCTCTTTCACTTTCATCAAGAGGCTCTTTAGTTCTTCTTCACTTTCTGCCATAAGGGTGGTGTCATCTGCATATCTGAGGTTATTGATATTTCTCCTGGCAAGCTTGATTCCAGCTTGTGCTTCCTCCAGCCCAGCGTTTCTCATGATGTACTTTGCATATAAGTTAAATAAGCAGAGTGATAATATACAGCCTTGACGTATTCCTTTTCCTATTTGGAACCAGTCTGTTGTCCCATGTCCAGTTCTAACTGTTGCTTCCTGACCCGCATACAGGTTTCTCAAGAGACAGGTCAGGTGGTCTGGTATTCCCATCTCTTTCAGAATTTTCCACAGTTTATTGTGATCCACACAGTCAAAGGCTTTGGCATAGTCGGTAAAGCAGAAATAGATACTTTTCTGGAACTCTCTTGCTTTTTCGATGATCCAGCGGATGTTGGCAATTTGATCTCTGGTTCCTCTGCCTTTTCTAAAATCAGCTTGAACATCTGGAAGTTCACGGTTCACGTATTGCTGAAGCCTGCCTTGGAGAATTTTAAGCATTACTTTACTAGTGTGTGAAATGAGTACAATTGTGTGGTAGTTTATGCATTCTTTTGCATTGCCTTTCTTTGTGATTGGAATGAAAACTGACTTTTTCCAGTCCTGTGGCCACTGCTGAGTTTTCCATATTTGCTGGCATATTGAGTGCAGCACTTTCACAGCATCATCTTTCAGGATTTGAAATAGCTGAACTGAAATTCCATCACCTCCACTAGCTTTGTTTGTAGAGATGCTTTCTAAGGCCCACTTGACTTCACATTCCAGGATGTCTGGCTCTAGGTGAGTGATCACACCATCGTGATTATCTGGGTCGTGAAGATCTTTTTTGTAGCAGTTTATATTTCCTGTTTTCCTAGTACATTACCTTCTCACCTGCCTCAGTAACAATTGGAACACATATATTTCAACAATATTTTGGCCAAACACACTTGCTATATTAATGATTATTTCAGGGGGTAAATTACCTAAGACATCAATCTATAATTATCATTAATGTATCATTGGAATGCCATATTATCATTGGAAATATAAGGTGATGGAAATAGTTATAGTTAACAGAACTTCTCTCAATGAACATATTGTGGCTTCATATTGCATGAATGATTATTTGATAAGCCCTTTGAGTTTATGTTCTTGCTTGAGTGAAATGATTGCCATTCTGAGAAGGAGAATCAGTCCAATGAACTGTAGACATTTTTTTTCTTAGTTGCGGATGAATATTTGGGGCCTGAGCTTAACTGATTTTCTTGAAACAGTAAACAATATTCTCTTAATTCTTCCTTTTCCCAATGTGTCAATCAGCTTTTCTCCTGAACACAGTTTAAAAGCTATTTTTTAAAATAATCTGTCTGAAGCGTTATTTAGGTGTTCACATGCTTCGTTCAAGCCCTGAGTGCACAAAACTTCCTTAAAGTTTTGTTAAAACTTGCTTTAACCTTCAGTTATGCTTGCTCTGTCATTCCCCAGAGACTGAATAATAGAATCTAAATTATTGAATCAGAAATAAAATGAATCATCTAGACTAGACTGAACTCTTGGGAAACAAATTAACTTTTTGAAGGACTATGAATATGAAAAAAAATCTCATTTTATGGAAAGGAAATTTTTCATTAAAATATACACACAGATACACACATCTATTTATCTATATCTATACAAACTAGCTTAATGCAGTTCAGATTGTATGTCTGCCTAAACTTTCCTATACCGAGTTATTGATTTTGAACTCATAGCTTTCTAGTTGACTATGAGCTTAAAACAGTATTTTTGTATAACTTACATTTGCTACTAGACCAGGATTGTATTGAATTGTATCACTAATAAACATTTCAGCTCTATTTCTCTCATTAATACAAGAAATATTTCCTTATTTATAATTCTCTTGTTCCATATAGAATTAAATCTATATATTTCTATTGCCTATTCACATGACCCGTGATGAAAATGTAAAAATATGCGGCTGTATCCATAGAAACAGGTGGTAAGCTTACATCAGTATTTTATCATACTGACAACCAGCAATTTCAATGAATACATTTTCTGTATCAAACTTGATCAAGAGTGCACATAAGGATTATGGAGGGATTTAATCTGTTTTGTTACTTATTAATGAAAATAGGAAAATGTTGAAGGAAAAAGATTTACCTACAAGTATTTATAGAGTGTTTTCAGGTATGAGAATTTACAGTACCTTTCAGGTTGTGGTCTTTAGTGCAAACTAAATTAGGGTAGAATAGTGTACAAAGCTCCTTTTCTCAGAGTTTGTCCACTTGAAGTGAAATTAACCTTATTTGTTAATTAAAATCAGAATGTTTCAGATGGAACCTATTGATACATATTTTAATAAACTTAGATGATTTTTTTTAAGGCATGCAAAGGTTTAAGAATCAATGCCCTATGGGTAATTCATGTTTATAACTTTAAAAATACAGTAAGATTACAGGTATACAAAACATAGTATAAGAGATTTAAGACTCTTCAGTGACTCCAAGGAGACTTCTATCAAATGAAACCGGTTTATTGAAATAATAGTATCATATAAGAAAAATAATCCAGGAAATAAAGTAGGATCAAGAATTAAAGAAGCAAACAAGTAGGAACAATGTGATGTTTCTTTGCTGATTTCTATTCAAATAAAAATGGTGTGTTTTTCTAGGGTGTATTCTCAAATTTCCTAATGAAGATTAGGCTTCCTAGGATAGAAATCTAAATTGAGTTGCAGAGAAACATTTTAGGCTGCTATCTACTTAGCCTGAAAGACCTTAGTTGCTATATTATCTTCCTGACCCAGGGATGGAACCTGGGTCTCTCTCATTGCAGGCAGATTCTTTACCATTGGAGTCACCAGGGAAGCCCCTATATTACTACATAATGACCTTATTCAACGTAAAGTTTCTTTAATCTGTAATGTCTAAAGGAAAGAAAAACACATTAATGCTGTCAGAGACTATTTATTTCTCAGAGATTAAAGTTTAGAAGAAGTCTCAGAGAATAAAAATTATTCATATTTCCCATTTTAAAATGCTTTTTAGCCCCATAGCCGTACTTTTAAAAGATAGAGTTACTGGGAGTAACTAGAATGTAGAAGATTTGAACAGGGAAGCCAAAGGGAGAAGTGTGTCTGATTTTCATATTGCAAATGCTTGCTTTGTTGAATAGTCTAAAAATTTATTGTTGTCACCCAATACTGAATGGAAGTATTTTGTGGACAGTCTTAGAGCTATATTTTGTATACAGAAGTATTAAAGCTTGATGGTAAAGAAGTGTTTGGTGATCATGAGCATATTGTTTAGTGTCTGTAGTCTCAGTTTGCCCATTTTTGAGTGGAGATGATAATAATGGTGCTTACTGTATAGATTCCTGTGAAGATATGAGATAATAAATGGAAATAGCTTGGAACAGGACTTAGCAATGACTAATAATCAGTAAATATTTATTTGTCTACAAGAATATTTAAAAGTTTGTTGGAGAAGACTCTTGAGAGTCCCTTGGACTGCAAGGAGATCCAACCAGTCTATCCTAAAGGAAAATTAACTCTGAATATTCATTGGAAGGACTGATGCTAAAGCTGAAACTCCAATACTTTGGCCACCTGATGCAAAGAACTGACTCATTGGAAAAGACCCTGATGCTGGGAAAGACTGAAGGCAGGAGAAGGGGATGGCAGAGGATGAGATGATTGGATGGCATCACCGACTCAATGGACATGAGTTTGAGTAAACTCTGGGAGTTGGTGATGAACAGGGAGGCCTGGCATGCTATAGTCCATGGGGTTGCAAAGAGTCGGGCATGACTGAGCAACTGAACTGAACATCCAGAAAGTTCCTGCTTTGAGAGATTTGTAAAAATTCTGCTCATAGCTGTTGAAAGCTTTTTCTTAAAAATAAAAACCCAAACCAAGTAGCATAACTTTAAAAAAACATATTCATGATACTAATGAAACAACAAAAATATCGAAAACAAAATTTCTGTGGCTTAGCAGAATCAAACATTATTTCTCACTTACATATCTGTCAAATGCAATGTTTATAGCTGGTGGACTCCCCTGAGAAGTTACTACCATTTTCTTAAAAACTTGGCCCCAGAAGTTCATACATCACTGTTGCTCATTGTTTGTGAATTCTACTCCTGTGATTATACCTCAGCACAAAGGAGGTGAATCATATAGTCAATAATTAGATCTTACTTCCCACTGACAGGGAAGCTCCAATTTTTGATGGATAGCTAGCCATTTTTCACATAGCCTCCACTTACATTACAAAATGTTTGAATCAGTAGTTCTAATTTCAAGAGGTATGGTGATTCATGATTATGGAACTTTAGCTATGTCTGAAAAAAAATTCTTTAAGGAATCTTTTGTATTTGACTCAACATCTGAATCTTTTGAGAACAATTTGTGAATAATTGATCCTTCCTTGAAAGCAGGCTAGATGAATAGTGAAGAAAATAAATGAATACATCTATTGAACTTAGAAGGGGAAGCAGAAAGATCAAGGAAAAGAAAGAAAAGACTTTGGTTTTGTTTCTCATTGTGGCTAATACAGAATATTTCTCCATATTTGTGATACATATTTGTGATAAAGCTATACCCTTCCAAATTTGTCCATCTTATGATCAGTGCTTTTTATACAACTCACGTCTGGAGAGAGAATATTAGTCTGTTGTTTTGATGTAGGTGTATTAATTGACATCACTTCTGGCATGCTGAGATTCTGAACAACATTCATCTTTATCTTTGAGTACTCTAGAAATCCATAGAATGATTCAAACTTAGCCCTATAGAAGTAGATTTATTTTTAGGACTTATTCTTAAAGCTGATTCATTTGACGTTGACTTGACTTCTAAACAGATAACTTTTCCTAGTTTGTTCTGGTGAATTCCACCCATCCAGTCTCTATCTAGCCCACCTTGATCTACATAGCTTCCCCCCCAACTCTCTTTGTCTAGCTCCTTTATGTATACTACATGCACAGTCATTTATTAAAGGCCTTTTCCTGGAGAAGAGGTCATCACCATACACTCAAAGGAACCTGGACATGCTCAAATCTTTCTCACCTGAAGATACGCCCTTCCTTCACTTTCCAGGCATTACTGAGCTGTAGTCCATCTGCACTTTACTATATTCATCCCTTGCATTTGCTTGGCCAACTGTCTGTCTAACGCTTTCTATCTCTGGCAGCACAAGATAGCCCAACACATACTAAGTGGCACACACCATCGTACATTCTAGTTATAGCTTAGAAAGATATCAGTGGCTATAAAAAGTTATTGTGTAATTTCCAGCTTTCTCTTCAATAGAATCAGAATGATAGTATCTGCCAAATGTGGCTTTTGACAGATAAAGGAGGAATGAATGTAAGGTGGTTAGCCCAGTGCCTTGCACTAGTTCTTATTTTAAAATTATTATTATTGTAGTTATAAACATTATTGTAGTAACTTTGATTTCTTGAGTGTTTTTTTGTCCCATCTGCTGTACCTATTCTCTCCTCCACATATTTCATGCACACAGCTTCAACCCTTCCAATGGTGTCAGCAGCTCCCAAATCTACACCAATAGCCCTACCAGTCCTCACGAACTTCAGGTCTGTGTTTCCATTTGCCTTGATGTATTCAGTGGATTTCTTCAGTGAGATTTTCTATTTCTATGCTCCACACCACATTCCTTTCTCATTTCATTCTTACTACAATGCAATGTTATTTGCTATTACCATTCCCATCTTATAGATCAGGAAACACGGAAACCTGTAAAGTTGAACCCGCTGAAATATCCGCTCGAGGGATCTGGGCTTGCACTTCATCCTTTATGCCTAGTAATTTTACCTCTTTCCCATATTCATTGCATCTTCTTCATAATTTGTTGTTTGTGATCACAGATGGAATCTAGGATTTTCTTCAAAGATGGATTTCTTTCTTAGGTCTGATTTATTGGTGATTTTTTGAGAGGAAAGGGGGGTATATACTTTTGTATTATACCATGACTAATCTGGAAATCCCACAGCTGTACTTTTAAAAAATAGTTACTGAAAGTAACTAGAGTGTAGAAAGTTTGAACAGGTCAGCCAGAGGGAGAAGTGAGTCAAGATTAAAGAGGAGGCATGTTTCAAAGTAGATGGAATGGGTTGTGTACAATAGAAAAATATAGTGAGGAGGTAGACAAAGTGTGGACCTTGGTGTCCACTGAACTAGGTTAAAAATCTAGCTATTATGGTTATTGATGATGTGGAGCAAGTTATTTTATCTCAGAGACTTGGTTCTATAAAGGGTGCTTTTCTTTTCTTCCATATTCAGCTCCAAAATTACACATACTTAAAATACCTTAGCTGTGGCCATTTAACTGTATTATGGGTAAAGTCATCTGCACCTGTACATAATTAACATTCTTGCTGAAAGTTATTTAGCTGCTGATAGAGGTTGCTTAGTAGATTCATTGTTCTAAAATGTTCTTCAGACCACCTGCTGGATGTTACCAGTTGAATGGAATGGTGCTTTGAATTTTGATACATTATGTACAATTCATACACATATACCATGATTAATTACATTCATTTAATAGGCACTTAGCAAATGCCCTTGTGAAAGTGAGAAAATGTGGGCAATTTCTCAGTCTATTTCATACTTTGTAAGAGCATTCATTGATAATGCTGATGAACAATTAATCAGCTAATTGTTGTCCTGTTCAGTGTTCTCTATTTTGTAAGTGAGATGAGTTCCTTTATATATGGTGATAGACATTGAAAATCCTGTTTCAGTTCTGCAATATAGATGTGAATTGTTGTTCTACAGCTTAAGTGCAGAGATTGCTTGTGCAGAACTTCTGGCCCCCTAAAAATCACCTGTTCTCTCTTTTGCAGGAGGACTAACTTGTTGCATTGTCATTGATACTTTGTATATTTCTTATTGTGTGTGCATCTCTATTGGATCCAGTTGAATTTACTAATTTTGAATGCATTATTTTTTATAGTTGTGTCTCAAATATATATACTTAACACCTTTATCTTAAAATGTTATAATCCATTAAAATAGTACAAAATTCAATAATATTTGAAATTAGTAATATTATTTTTTCTAAAATCAGCACACTCACAGGCTTTTACTTTGGTAAGCCTTTCTATCTTACACATTTCTCTTTTCAGATTCAAGCTTTGGAATTTATTTCATTTTAAATTTCCACAGATTGCTTAGGCATGTTCAATGAACCTGTACAGGAGATTTGGGTGGGATAACATCTGTAACACAAAGCTGGATCTATCCAAGTGAAACAATTTAAACTTACTAAATTACTTCAGCGTTCAAGGGGCCCTGATTAAGAGCTCCTCCAGTCCAGGAGTTGAATAATTTCACTGCCACTTCAGGCCATTCGATGTTTTACATTATCTCTAGTGGTGTCCTTTTAGATTAAACATAATCCTATTAAGCAATGCTCCTGGCTTTTTGGGCTACATATACCAAGTTGAGATACATTCTGCTGTTATTTGGGGCTGTGTTTCTTAATTCTTCATCTTGGATGACTGATATACTCTGGCAATAAGCTTGCATACAGTAGATGGATGGATTCTTCATTAGTAAGACTGATTAAATTGTTGTAAAATATTTATGACCCAGTTGTCCTCAGGCCACATTGCCCTTAAACCTAAATTTCTTTGGTTCAAATTCCAGTCTGTTGAAAATGTGCCTATTCCCCCGTCTTTCCTAGCCACTACCAGGTTTTTGAGGACTCTTACATACACTGACAAATGAGTTCTGATTTTCATTCTCCACAGCAGTTGGCTAATGATGAATGTAAACTCTATTTTGCTAACTTGTAGTGTGACCATTAATAAAGTTAGACAAGATGGGAACCTTCCCATATCATCACTACCATTTCTGGGAGGTTAATTCTTTAGTAGAAATAAGGATCTGAGGAAACTCTTCATCAAAGATGCTCTCAACTTGGCAAAATTACCACAATTATAACACAGTGCCAGGCACTATTCTAATAGTTTGCATATACTAACTCACTCCTTGAGAGAAATTCTGTGATGAAGGGATTATAATTATTCCTGTTTTGCAGATGGAAAGACTCAAGGCGTAGACCAGTTAAAGTAGTTTACTCAAGTTTACATGGAGTCAGATGGATTCAGTTTATACTCTGGTCAGCTACTTGCTAATCTGTGCCCTAGAGATTTGTTTTGTAATCCCTTTCAGCAAAAGATGTCCTTATCTATAAAATGCAGTTACTGAGAGAATTTGTCTTCTTTAGTTGTGAAGATTGAGTGCAATAATTCACATCAAATGCATAGCAATTGGCAGCTACACAAATGTTGGCTGCTATTATTTTTTCTAATAAAATGGATTTAAATTGAATTTGAGAAAAAATCTGTTCTCTCAAGTCATTCTATTTTACTAGCTGAGTTTTCTTGAAAGTCATAGAAGTAAATCAGAAAGATCTTCCTTTATTGAATTTTTTAAAGGGTTAATATTTCTCACTTTGAGAAGTGATGTCAAGGTTGAAAGCTCAGAACAAGTTAACACAATACTTATCATCCATCTCAACTCTGGGGGTAGAGACTTTTGCAGCCAGAGGACTGTTAAGTTGTTGTATCCAACATTTGTTGAATGCTTCTTATGGGCCTGCATCCATGATAAATTCCTGAAGGTATTATTTCTTTGAATCCTTTTGACAATTGTACATAATAGGTATTATTATCCATGTTTTAAAGAAGAGAAATGGAGACATGTGGGAATTCAGTAATTTGTCCCAAAGTTGCATGGTTGTTGAATGATGGTGCCAGGATGCTAACTCAGGCCCTCTGACTTTAGATGCTAATCTATTTACCACAGGTACTTCCCACATTCTATGTTCCTAGGCATTGCAAAAATGTTCCATTGGCTAGAATTAATTCTGTGTCTTGACTGTTGGGACTCCTGGGAGAATTATATAACCGCTCTTAGAATTAGTATGGGCCATGAGACCAATCTTGCCAGTTATCTATTGAAGAAAGCAGGACAGAGCTGGTGCATTTCTATTGACCACAAATCTTAGGAATTTAATTGTGTCCAAGGGAGTGAGTTTGAGCCCCAGGTCAGCAAGATCTCCTGAAATAGGAAATGACAACCTGCTCCAGTATTCTTGCCTGGAAAATTCCATGGACAGAGGAGCCTGGCTGGATATAGTCCATGAGGTCACAAAGAGTAGAACATGACAGAGTGACTGAGCGTGAACACACACACAAGGGAAAGAAAGTGGAGAATATCTTGGTTTTAGGTTCACTAAGTGTCTGGAGAATTCAGACACTGTGCATTTACCACATGTAAGGTAAAAATTACCTCTTCTCTCAGGGGCATTTGAGACATTTATGTATTTGTAATAATGCAAGCCTCTAGTCCATTAGGTTTTATTGAAGGTCTTTTTTTCCTAAATAACATTTTCAGAAACTCTTGTTCTCACTGCTTCTTTGAACTTTATATCATTGATACCCCAAAGTAGCCAAGAGATGTGGACTCTGTCTAGTGACCAGCTAGCCTGTGCAAGTCTGCCTTTGTCATGTTATAATGGCTATTATCTGTTGAGGTCCTCTAATGGACTGGAACCTGGTGGTGCAGAGTCGATGATAAGGAAGTAAAAGAAAGAAAGAGGCTGATAATCCCTAGTTTACGCAGAGAACCAATAAAACTCTAGGGCAAAGGGTTTGTGCTGCTTACGTAGGCTCAGGGCGCCCTCCCGAGGAGGTCTTGAAAGCCCGGGCAAGTAAGTAAGCACAGTGGGCCTCTGCACTCCAAAAATTAGCCTGAAGGAGAGAGAGAGAGAGATGAAGAAAGACACGGGGACCCAAGCTATGACGGAACAAGGGTGTTTTATTCGACATAGTGTGGGTATATATACTGTCTTACAAGGTAGCTTTTTCGGCAAAGATAAGGATCAAAAATCTTACAAATTATCAAGGAAACATAAGGCTAGAATCTATATCAAAGAGAGAGAGTTGTAAATAATCACTTTCCATATCATAAAGGAAGAGGGTCATAAATAGTTACTTTTCACCGTATGGAAAAGCTAATGAAGGAAATACATGCATTCCTCAGTCCCCGGGAGCGGAAGTGGCTTGCCAGCTCTTCTTAATCCTTGAATATTCAAGGATTAATAAGGAACAGAGGATTCATGACAGATCAAAAAACAGCACATAGGAAGCCTCCTGTTAAATGCTCCCTAGCAAGTATCCAACCTAGACAGCATATTAAAAAGCAGAGACATTACTTTGCCAACAAAGGTCCATCTAGTCAAGGCTATGGTTTTTCCAGTAGTCATGTATGGATGTGAGAATGGGACTATAAAGAAAGCTGAGAGCCAAAGAATTGATGCTTTTGAATTGTGGTGTTGGAGAAGACTCTTGAGAGTCTCTTGGACTGCAAGGAGATCCAACCAGTCCATCCTAAAGGAGATCAGCCCTGAGTGTTCATTGGAAGGACTGATGTTGAAGTTGAAACTCCAATACATTGGCCACTTGATGCAAAGAACTGACTCATTGGAAAAGACCCTGATGCTGGGAAGGATTGGGGGCAGGAGGAGAAGGGGATGACAGAGGATGAGATGGTTGGATGGACTCACCAACTCGATGGACATGGGTTTGGGTAGACTGTGGGAGTTGGTGATAGACAGGGAGGCCTGGTGTGCTGAGGTTCATGGATTTGCAGAGTCCGACATGACTGAGCGACTGAACTGAACTGAATGACTATTATCACTACCTCTTGCTGTATAATTGTTTATGTATATAAACTTCTTTCCTTAAAAAAGGCTTTTCCCTCATCGCTCTATTTTACCTTTCAACTGGTGAATCATCTTCAGTAGATTTCTGAGCCAAAGCTACTGTTGATGTTTTTGTAAATTACATACCAAGACCTGAGTAATAGCTGTAAGTTTGCCTTTTACCTTCCTGATCATCTCACCTCAGCTTTTGAATTTTTAGATTGTAAGCATTTCTTTCTCCTATGTGTCTATCCATTGCAATACACCTCTAGTGTTTCATTTCCTTGTTTTCCTCCTTTATAAAAAAGGATTGGCTATATTTCTCTTTTACTTCTGGGCTCAAGGTCGTATTTTTCCTCTCCTATACGTCTACTCTGTCTTCTGCGATCTCAATATTTTCCTTAAGGAAGTCATTCTCCATCTCAGTTAACTTGTATCCAATTAATTTGCTTTCAATCTAATTTTGGTCTAGTAGTAAAACAGAAACGTACTTAAAAAACTAATTAGGTTCCTTTAGGACCTTTGGACTAATGAGAATTTTCTCTATAATCCTCTTAAATTCTCCTTACTAAAATCAAGGCAAAAAGAACATATATTGAGATGAGTAGATCTTACATGTGCATATTGGTGAGTTGTAATAAATGACTAAATCATGAATATTGCATCAAGATATAGAATATATCCATTATCTCAGAAAGTCCCCTTGTGTTTACTTCCCAAACAAGTCCTATAACCATGGATGAGAAAGGTAATGATTTCTGTATCAGACTAGTTTTTTCTACTTTTGAACTTCATAAATATGAAATCATACAGTTTATACTCATTTATTTCTAGTTTCTTTTGCTCAGTGTAAGGTTTTAAGATTATGTCGTTTCATGTGTCAGTAGTTCTCTTTTTTTTACATTTTATTTTGAAAAACAATTATTAATAAATGTACCATTTTATTTTATTTATGCCTGTTTTCCACACATACCCTTACTGTATTATTTAATTAAATTAATTTTTCAGTTGAAAAAATATTTATCTTTAATGGAGGCAACAATTTACTATGTTGTGAGTTTCATGTGTAGAGTATTATATTTCTTCTTCTGCATATTCTGCAGTGTGCTCCCACTAAAAATTTATTTCCCATTTCTCATCTTACAGTTGATTACCTATTTCACTCTCCTCCACTTGTCTTCATTCCTTCCCCTGTGGTAACCACTATTGTGTTCTCATTCTCTACATTTTTGCTTTTTGTTTATTTTGATTTGTTTATTTTCCATATTTTTTTGAATACATTTTATATTTTTACTTTTTAAATTTTGTACCACTGGGTAATTTAAATCTTCCCTTTTTTCCCTGTAAATAATGTCTATTGGACGATAGTTGACTTACAATGTTGTATTAGTTGCTACTGTGCAGCAAAGTGAATCATTTATAGATATATCCACTCTTTTTAGATTATTTTCCCAGATAGTCCATTACAGAATATTGAGTAGCATTCCCTATGCTATACAATAGGTCCTTATTTATTAATTTTTAAAATATTCCACAGATGAGTGAAATTATGTGATATTTTTCTTTATCTGACTTATCTCACTTGCATAATAGAAGACTTTTGGGGACACATGTTTTTTACTTGTCTGTCTTTTTTTTTTTTTTTTTTTTTTTTTTTTTTTAATATTTACTCTAATTGACGGATAAGTGCTTTGCAATATTGGTTTCATTTCTGCCATACATCTACATGAGTTAGCCATAGGTGTACATATGTCCAGTCACTCTTGAAACTCCCTCCCACCTCCCAAACTTTTCTATCCCTCTAGGTTGTTACAGAGCCCTTGAGTCATACAGGAAATTCCCATTGGCTATTTTACATACGGTAGTGTATATGCTTCCATGCTACTCTCTCTATTCATTTTACCCTCTCCTTCCTTCACCCTCCCCAGCCTGTGTCCATAAGTCTGTTCTCTATGTCTGCATCTCCATCGCTGCTCTGCAAACAGATTCTTCAGTACCATCTTTCTAGATTCCTCCTATATGAGTTTACTTGTTTTTCTCTTTCTGACTTACTTCACTCTGTTTAATAGGCTTGAGATTCATCCACATCATTAGAACTGACTCAAATGTGGTCCTTTTAATGACTGAGTAGTATTCCATTGTATATATGTACCACAGCTTCTTTATCCATTCTTCTGATGATGGACATCTAGGTTGCTTCTATGTCCTAGCTATTGTGAATAGTGCTGCAGTGAATATTGGGATACATGTGTCTTTTTGAGTTTTGGTTTCCTCAAGGTATATGCTTAGAAGTGGTATTGCTGGGTCATTTGGTAGTTTTATTTCTAGTTTTTTAAGGAATCTCCATACCATCTTCCGTAATGGCTGTATCAGTTTACATCCACACCATCTGTGCAAGAGGGTTCCCTTTTCTCCAAACCCTCTCCAGCATTTGCTGTTTGTGGATTTTTTGATGATGGCCATTCTGACTGGTGTAAGGTGATATCTTGTAGTTTTAATTTGCATTTCTCTAATAATGAGTGATGTTGAGCTTCCTTTCATGTGTTTATTAACCATCTGTATGTCTTCTTTGGAGAAATGTCTGTTTAGGTATTTTTCCCACTTTTTGATTGGGTTGTTTGTTTTTCTGCTATTGAGTTGTATGAGCTGCTTGTATATTTTGGAAATTAATTCTTTGTCAGTTGTTTCATTTACTATTATTTTCCCCCATTCTGAGGGTTGTCTTTTCACCTTGCTTATAGTTTCCTTTGCTGTGCAAATTTAAGTTTAATTAGGTCCTCCTTGTTTATTTTTGCTTTTATTTCCATTATTCTAGGTGGCAAGTCACAGAGGATCTTGCTATAATTTATGTCACATAGCGTTCTGCCTGTTTCCTTCCAAGAGTTTTATAGTTTCTTTTCTTATATTTAGGTCTTTAATCCATTTTGAGTTTATCTTTGTGTGTGGTGTTAGGAAGTGTTCTAATTTCATCTTCTTGCATGTAGTTGTCCAGATCTTCCAGCACCACTTATTGAAGAGACTATCATTTCCCCACTGTGTATTCTTACCTCCTTTGTTAAAGATAAGGTGCCCATAGGTGTATATGTGGGTTTATCTCTGGGCTTTCTACTTGTTCCACTGGTCTATATTTATGTTTTTGTGATAGTCCCATACTTTCTGGATGACTGTAGCTTTGTAGTCTGAAATCAGGTAAGTTGATTTGTCCAGCTCCATTCTTCTTTCTCACAATTGCTTTGGTTATTCAGGGTCTTTGTGTTTCCATATGAATTGTGAAATTTTCTGTTCTAGTTCTGTGAAAAATGCCATTGGTAATTTGATATGGACTGCACTGAATCTGTAGATTTCATTTGGTAATACAGTCATTTTCACAATATTGATTCTTCTAACCCAGAAGCATGGAATATCTCTCCATCTGTTTATGTCTTCTTTGATTTCTTTCAACTGTATCTTGGATTTTTCTGTATTCAGCTGTTTTGTTCCCTCAAGTAGGTTTATTCCTGAGTATTTTATTCTTTTTGTTTCAGTGGTAAATAGAGTTGGTCCCTTAATGTCTCTCTGATTTTTCGTTGTTTTCTGTGTATTGATTTTGTATCCTATGACTTTACTAAATTCCGTTATTAGTTCTATTAATATTGTGATAGTATCTTTAGGGTTTTCTATGTACACTATTATGTCATCTAAAAATCGTGAAAGTTTTCCTTCTTCCTTTCCAATCTGGATTCTCTTTATTTCTTTTTCTTCTCTGATTGCTGTAGTGAGGACTTCCAAAACTATATTCAATGAATAGTGGTGAGCGTGGGCACCCTTGTCTTGTTCCTGATCTTAGGGAGACTGCTTTCAGTTTTTCACCATTGAGAACAATGTTTGCTGTGGATTTGCTGTATATGGCCTTTATTATGTTAAGGTAGGTTCTTCTATGCCCATTTTTTGGAAGAGGTTTTTTTTTTTAATCATAAATGGGTGCTAAATTTTGTTGAAAGCTTTTTCTGCATCTTTTGAGATTATAATATGGTTTTTATCTTTCAATTTGTTAATATGGTGTATCACATTGATTGATTTGCAGATATTGAAGAATCCTTGCATCCCTTGGATAAAACCAACTTGATCACGGTGTATGATCTTTTTTAATATGTTGTTGGATTCTGTTTGCTAAAATTTTGTTGAAAGTTTTTGTGTCTATATTCATCAGTGATAGCAGCCTGAAATTTTCTTTGTTTGTGATATCTTTGTCTGGTTTTGGTATCAGGGTGATGGTGGCCTCATAGAATGAGTTTGGAAGCATACCTTCCTCTGCTATTTTTTGGAAGAGTTTCAGAAGGATAGGCATTAGTGCTTCTCTAAATGTTGATAGAATTCTCTTGTGAAGCTGTCTGGTCCTGGGCTTTTGTTTTTTTGGGAGATTTTTATCACAGTTTCAATTTCAGTGTTTGTAACTGACTTGTTCTTAATTTCTATTTCTTCCAGGTTCAGTCTTGGAAGGTTGAATTTTTCTAGGAATCTGTCCATTTTCTCCAGATTGTCCATTTTATTAGCATATAGTTGCTTTTAATAGTCTCTTATTATCCTTTGTATTTCTGTGTTGTCTGTTGTTACCTCTTTTTTCATTCCTAATTTTGTTGATTTGATTTTTTTGCCCTTTTTTTCCTTCATGAGTCTGGCTAATCATTTGTCAATTTTATCTTCTCAAAGAACCAGCTTTTAGCTTTATTAACTTTTACTGTTGATTCCTTTATCTCTGCTCTGATCTTTATGATTTCTTTGATACATACATAGGAGTGGGATAGCTGAGTCATATGGTAGGTGCATGTTTACTTTATAGAAAATGCCAAGTGGTTTTCTAAAGTAGTTTTTCCATTTCATATTCCTGCTGGCAATGCATGAGAATTTTAGTTGGCTGGCTTCCCTTATAGCTCAGCAGCTAAAGAATCTGCCTGCAGTGCAGGAGACCTGAGTTCAATCTGTGGGTTGGGAAGATCCCCTGGAGAAGGAAATGGCAACCCACTCCAGTATCCTTGCCTGGAAAATCTCATGGACAGAGGAACCTGGTGGGCCGCAGTCCATGGGGTCGCAAAGAGTTGGGCACATCTGAGCAACACTTACTAACTTACATCCTTTGCAGCATTTGATTTTGATAGTCATTTTAAATTCAGCTCTTCTAGTGAAGGGGAGAAGGC
Organism: Okapia johnstoni; assembly: GCA_024291935.2. NCBI lineage: Eukaryota > Metazoa > Chordata > Mammalia > Artiodactyla > Giraffidae > Okapia > Okapia johnstoni. The sequence goes on along the minus strand of CM044307.1, from coordinate 108,052,987 downwards.
AGTGGTAACCTACTCCAGTACTCTTATCTGGAAAATCCCATGGATGGAGGAGCTGCAGTCCATGGGGTCACTAATAGTATGACATGACTGAGCAACTTCACTTTCACTTTTCACTTTCATGCATTGGAGAAGGAAATGGCAACCTGCTCCAGTGTTCCTTCCTGGAGAATCCCAGGGTCAGGGGAGCCTGGTGGGCTGCCGTCTATGGGGTCGCACAGAGTTGGACACAACTGAAGCAGCTTAGCAGCAGCAGTGAATGAAGAGGTATTTTTATCTAGGGCTTTAATTTACATTTCCTTGTTGACTAAATAAGAAAAATATTTTTGATCTATATGCATTTGGGTTATTTATGAGAACTGATCTGCTTCAATTTTGTACTTTGTCCTAGTGTGTGCTGCTTACACTGGTTTTGAGACTTTCTTCTAAAACATAGTCTTCTAGAGTTCTCAATTGAATATGCGAAGTACTTCATGAGATTTCTGTATTCTTGCTTGGCTAGAGTTAGACTATCTCCCAATAGTGTATGACATCTAATATCTCTGTTCACTTAACAACCTTGTAACAGACACTCTCTACTAGGCTTTGTGAATTCTTGCCCTGAACTTATTCCGTCTTTGCCTTTTCACCCTCGCTAAACGTCATCCTCTGATTTGAGTCTCTCTTTCTACAATATGGTCCATAAAGTTTCCCTGGACAAAACCTGGATCACACACAGGGCTCATCTCCTGTGTTTCTTTACTCATCATGATCACAGTTCTGCACTGGTTGATTTACAGTGCCTAAAAACAGTTGCATCGTGCAGGTTGCCCACTTGAAAGATGGTTTACAGTGTGTGGGGAGGTTGGGTACTAGTTGCTCCTTCATGGCCAAGTGCAGGACTTTTTCCTTTGTTACTTATTAGTTAACTCAGGTGGCTCAGTGGTAGAGAATTCCTGTGCCAAGCAGGAGGTCCAGGTTCAATCCCTGAGTTGGGAAGGTCCCTTGGAGAAGGGAATGGCAACCCATGCCAGTATTCTTGCCTGGGAAATCCCATGGACAGAGGAGCCTGGCAGGCTATGATTCATGGAGTCACAAAGAGCTGGACATGACTTAGTGAATCAAAAACAAGGTAAATACTTAAGTGTTCAACTGTAATCTAATTTTATTGTCATATTTTATATTTCTCCATTCAAATTACTATCATTCTAGATGATAATTATCTGTATACATAACAAAATATCCTGGGAATTCATAATTGTGTAGTATGTTGAATTTTTTTTTTTTTGTAACTAAAGGTACTTAGGTATGGATATAATACTAATTTTTCTTCAGTAAATTAAAGGGAATTTAAAGTCGATATTTATCAATATCAATCTCACTCGCTTATATCTTATGTGCTTCCTTAAGTTGATGAGAGAAGAATAAGTCTACAACTTTCTGAATTTTGGATAGTCTTGCATGTGTCAGCGGGGATATGTCTACCACATCTGTCATGCATATTAAGAAAAAAAGAGGTTGAACTGGTAATATGAAATGACTGCTCTGAAGGGCGTCAGAATGTGACACCATTTTTAACTTATATTCTATTTCTGCTTATTGAAGACAAACTGTCTTAAAAATATTTAATTCATTTTTTACAGTCATTAATCTTAGAATTTGTTACTGAAATAATGGAAATTTATTGAAAACATGTGGTACTGGTAGGAAGGCAAATTAGACGTTCAAAGAATTCTGGGAAAGAAAATATTTCAATGGGCTCTTTACAATTTTTATCCTGTGGTATAAATAAAAAGAGAAATAGGATTCTTGTAAAAATAGATTAACCAATTTAGAAACAAGAATGTGTATTTCAGATGAAGAAATGGAACTACTATGTTAGTCTGTAGAATATTTCATTAATTGTATAATTAAATATCATTAAACAATAAAACAAATGAGAAACAATATAAAGGAAACAGCACTGGACTCAGGAAGTGACATGTTTCTTATATCTGGCTTTTTATTGGGGTCTGATGGTCATTAAATCAGTTTGGGTCAGTTTTTTTTTTCCTTATTACCTATAAAATGAACAGATATTCCAAATAATTCTAATGTTCTTTTTAATTTTTTATTTATTTTTTATTGAAGGATAATTGCTTTACAGTATTGCATTGGTTTCTAGCAAACATCAACATGAATCAGCCATAGGTTACCCATGTCCCTTCCAACTTGAACATAACTTGCACTTCCCTCTCAATCCCACCCCTCTAGATTCTTATGGATCTCGGGTTTGAGCTCCCTAAGTCATACAGAAAATTCTCATTGGCTATCTGTTTTACATATGATAATATATGTTTGCATATGAAACATATGATCATGAACTCTTTATTGCAAATTCAGACTTACATTGAAAAAAGTAGGGAAAACCACTAGGCCATTTCAGGTGTGACCTAAATCAAATCTCTTATGATTATACAGTGGAAGTGACAAATAGATTCAAAGGATTAGATCTGAAGACATAGTACCTGAAGAAGTATGGACGGAAGTTCATGACATTGTACAGGAGGCAGTGATCAAGACCATTCCCAAGAAAAAGCAATGCAAAAAAGCAAAACGGTCATCTTAGAAGGCCTTACAAATAGCTGAGAAAAGAAAAGAAGGAAAAGGCAAAGGAGAAAAGGAAAGATACCCATTTGAATGCAGAGTTCCAAAGAATAGCAAGGCAAGATAAGAAAACCTTCCTCAGTGATTATTGCAAAGAAATAAGGAAAACAATAGAATGGAAAAGAATAGAGATGTCTTCAAGAAACTTAGAGCTACCAAGGGAACATTTCATGCAAAGATGGGCACAATAAAGGACAGAAATGGTATGGACCTAACAGAATCAGAAGATATTAAGAAGAGGTAGCAAGAAGACACAGAATAACTTTACAAAAATGATCTTCATGACCCAGATAACCACAATGGTATGGTCACTCACCTAGAGCCAGACACGCTGGAATGCAAAGTCAAGTAGACCTTAGCATCGCTAAAAACAAAGCTAGTGGAGGTGATGGAATTCCAGTTGAGCCATTTCAAATCCTAAAAGATGATGCTGTGAAAGTGCTGCACTCAATATGCCAGCAAATTTGGAAAACTCAGCAGTGGCCACAGGACTGGAAAAGGTCAGTTTTCATTCCAATCCCAAAGAAAGGCAATGCCAAAGAATGCTCAGGCTACCATACATTTGCACTCATCTCACATGCTAGTAAAGTAATGTTCAAAATTCTCCAAGCCAAGATTCAACAGTACGTGAACTGTGAACTTCCAGATGTTGAAGCTGGATTTAGAAAAGGCAGAGGAACCAGAGATCAAATTGCCAACATCTGTTGCATCACTTAAAAAGCAAGGGAATTCCAGAAAAACAACTAGTTTTGCTTTATTGACTATGCCAAAGCCTTTGACTATGTGGATCACAACAAACTGTGGAAAATTCTGAAAGAGACCAGACCGCCTGACATGCCTCCTGAGAAATCTGTATATGCAGGTCAAGAAGCAACAGTTAGAACTGGACATGGAACAACAGACTGTTTCCAAATCAGGATAGGAGTCTGTCCAGGCTGTATATTGTCACCCTGCTTATTTAATTTATATGCAGAGTACATCATGAGAAATGCCAGGCTTGATGAAGCATAAGCTGGCATCAAGATTGCTGGGAGAAATATCAATAACTTCAGATACGCAGATGACGCAACCCTTATGGCAGAAAGCAAAGAAGAACTAAAGAGCCTCTTGATGAAAGTGAAAGAGAAGGGTGAAAAAGTTGGCTTAAAAGTCAACATTTGGAAAACTAAGGTCTTGGCATCCAGTCCCATCACTTTATGGCAAATAAATGTGGGAACAACGGGAACGGTGAGAGACTTTATTTTGGGGGGCTCCAAAATCACTGCAGATGGTGACTGCAGCCATATAATTAAAAGACACTTGCTCCTTGGAAGAAAAGCTATGACCAACCTATATAGCATATTAAAAAGCAGAAACATTAGTTTGCTGGCAAAGGTCCATCTCGTCAGAGCTATGGTTTCTGCAGTAGTCATGTATGGATGTGAGATTTGGACCCTAGACAAGGCTGAGATTCAAAGAACTGATGCCTTCAAACTATGGTGTTGGAGAAGACTCTTGAGAGTCCCTTGGACTGCAAGGAGATCAAATCATTCAATCCTGAAGGAAATCAGTCCTGAACGTTCAGTGGAAGCATGGATCCTGAAGCTGAAACTGCAATACTTTGGCCACCTGATGTGAAGTGACTCATTGGAAAAGACCCTAACGCTGGGGAAGATTGAAGGCAGGAGGAGAAGGGGACGACAGAGGATGAGATTGTTGGATGGCATCACCGACTCAATGAACATGAGTTTGAGCAAGCTCCTGGAGTTAGTGATGGACAGGGAAGCCTGGTGAGCTGCAGTCCATGGGGTCGCAAAGAGTCAGAAAGACTGAGTGACTGAACTGAACTGAATATACATTTTCTTGTTACTCTCTCCATACCTCCCACCTTCTCCTTCTCCCCTGTCCCAGCAGTGTCTTATTTTATATTTTATTATTCTAAGTTGAGAAAAGCCTTTTCTTTCAAATTAAAGAAAAACCTATTTTAAGGAACTTTGTTTTAAATTAGATATACTACTGGGGAAAAGTTGAAACAAATCTTTTTTTTTTTTTTTGAAGAAAGTGAGGCATCATAAGCTATTCCACCGTCTTGAGTATCATCATGCTCACATGTCATTAGAAATGCCATTTTTATTACTTTTTTAAATTGGTAACTACTACGGATTTGACAATCTTCCTTAACACTAGCTTGCATATTAAATAGTCAGTCTGGTCAGCATTGTGTCCATGAGGCAACGTGATGATTATTGGCTATTTTTTCTATCTTCTAAATAAATTGGCCTGGATAGGTAGAGAGGTAGATGTTCATCCATAATCATTCATATTAGTTCACCACATAATTTTATATTTAGAAATGCCACAGGTCTATGATTATGTCTCATAGTCACATCCACAAATATGCTTTGGAATTGGTTTTAGTAATTTAATTTTTCTTAGTGTTAACATTCTGTTTTCTTTGATTCTCATGGGAGCTTCTTATTTCTGGTCTGATAAAAAATCCATTTCTACTTCCTGCAATCATTTTAATTTTCATGGCTCTACTAAACATATGAAACAAAGATGTTAAGTCTGTATGTCTTCACTGAGTTTATATTTGTTAATTCAAAATTTAGGAGAGTTCCATTAATGCAACCAAGAATTACTTTTGGACTGTAAACAAATTTACATTTTTTTCATGGTCCTTTCTTTGATTTCTACCATTTAAATGATTTCCAGCTCTTTTATTTCCCTAATGGTTTAGAGGTTAATAATATTGCTGAAATGGAATGCAATCAAGGAAAGTGTGGAAGAATGTCTTCAAGACTCTAAATACTTTTTTGATTTTTTTATATGTGATTACTTAAAGGGATTCATTGGAAATGTAATTTTTAGATGATATTTTTGAGAATATTCTGGTGATTACTTGAATAGGATGATGAGGAATCGGAAGAATAGCAACATTTTAAATGCTTTGGGTTTAATTTGTGCCAAGAAGGGAATTGTTAGATATGGATTGCTGAAGAGTCTCAGTAGAAAAATGGGAACAAAGATAATGACTACTAATTTGTGCATTAGCAAGGGTTCAAGATATGAAACACAAAAGAATCAGAGAGGGGTGGAATTGCTCATTTGAATAAATATAATTATTCAAATAAAAATTGAAAACTAAAGATGAGCCGTAAAAACCAGTAATTATATTATCTTTTTATGTTTTATAAACATCTTAATTTAAATGTTTACATTGGACTATTACAACAGTCCTATGAATCTAAGCTTGAAGTGTTATCTCATTTTTATAATGAAGAAAGCTGAGTCCCAGAGAATTTAGGAGATTTGACCAAGTTCATATACTTTTAATGTGGTAGGTACAACAATAGAGTTGATGTTTTCTCCCCCTGTATCAGTGTTTCCCTGCGTGATCCAGTCATATGTATTTTCAAACATTTGGAGACTCATGTTACAACATTACTTTACCTATTCAGAATCTATGTGAATGAGTGTGGGACTTCCCTGATGGTTCAGACAGTAAAGAATCTACCTGCGATGCAGTAGATAGGGGTTTGATTCCTGGGTTGGGAAGATCCCCTGGAGGAGGGCATGACAACCCACTCTAGTATTCCTGCCTGGAGAATCCCCATGGACAAAGGAGCCTGGTAGGCTACAGTCTATGGGATCACAAAGAGTCAGATATGATTTAGCGACTGAACAACAGCAATTCAGAACCTATCAGAATCAGTGTATCTAGATAATTAATTATACCATATAGCCAAACAATAGTTACTTTTACATTTTAATTTTCATGGTTTAATACTGTAAATAAGTGAAAGGGTTATAATATCTTTAAAATTTTTATGAGATTAATGAAATGTATGTATAAGCGTATGTGTAAGTGTTTTGAAGTAAGTGAATCACAAGTATGAAATATAATCTAGGATTTAAGAGCTGGTATAACACTGCCCATTAATATTTGAAGGTCACAATTGCATAACATATAAATCAGTATGAAACAGACTTATGGGCATTTGTTTATATTACCTTTCCCCATTTATGACAGTTGTCCATTTTCCCTTTGAAAGTAACAGTCTAATGTCTCTTCTGCTTGTTATTTCTCACAAGAGAAATTGTAATTGCCTAGATGCTACTCTTGGTCGATTAATACATGCTGTGTACATTTTGAGTCAAACTTCTGGACAGAATGTAAAAAGGCAAGATAAAAGCTTGTTTGTACCTCATGGGTTGACACGGACCAGCCCCACGTAATGGACAGGTGCTACATTGTTGGTCTTTGTTTCCAGAGTAGTGGGACTCTTGGGGTGAACTTTATCTGCAGAAATAGTACTCTTTCTTTCTTTTCTCTCTTTCTCTCTCTGTTCCTTTCTCACATTGAAGATGATTTCCAGGAAGTCAGTTTCATAGGATTGATGGGCAGATATTGCATGCAGTTGTGGTGTGTGATGATGAGATTGTCTCAAGATTGCCCTTGAGAGAAATCTGAGCTTAATTAAACATAGTTCTTTTGACCAATTTGTATTATCAAGAGATAAATTGGGAGTCAGAATGAATCTTGGAGCAATTGAAAAACCGGGGGTAATGAAAATGAGTCAAAAGGAGAAGCAGGAGGGAGAAAATTTCAGAGAGGCTGACGTGGCTATTGTGAGTGGTTATCTTGTACTTTTGAGTTGAGATAGCCAGGTTTTTAAAAATGGGTTAGGATGGGTCAGACTGAAGGACATGCTAAACTTGGTGGGCTGGACTTGACAAAGCTGATATTTTTTAATAATAGTTTAAGTATGTTTATACATCATGATGCCCCTTTCTGTTCATGTCAGAAATTCAGTTACTAGATGAGTTCTTTATTCTCATGGCTGTGTGCATACAAAATACTCTGTTTTTGGTATGTCGAGGATTTTACTTATTTGGCTATTTTAAAGTTTGTTTTTATTTATTTATCTTAATTTAGTTGGATGGTATATAGATATTACCAGAATCTCTGTTTCAGAGGTGACAATGTGCTCCCGCCATTTTTGCAAAATAGATAATGATCTTTGTTAAGTATTGTAAGACATCTATGTTTACATGTATTTAAACAATTCAATTCATCCAATTCAACACAACTTGAATCATCTTTGTAACCAAAACAGTAAAATTTAGCAAAGAAACGCAAATTTAAGTTTGCATGATTGAGTGTCCTTGGCAGCCTTCATAGACACGCTCTAATTTCCACACATAAATGCTTCAGTTGTGTTTATAAGACAAAATACGATGTGGCAGCCCACTTAATAGCAGACTTTTAACATCTGTGCTGTATAAATATGCCTAGTAAAAGGGATGTTTCCTCCCTCATTTCCATTATCTACAAGTAATGAGACTAACTTCCTAAGAGAAGGATAACAAATGTAAACTTGAAACATTTTTGATTGCTGATATTCTAGAAGACTGTTGATTGCTGTGAATGCTCATGATTTCTGGGTTCTTGTCCCCAGGCTCTAACTTCAATTATCTGGCTGGTGATGTGAGCAACTGTATCAATTTCTCATTTTCTGTGTCATGGGAAGGGGCAAGATTTGTCCAAGGTGTCTGCAATGGTCCAAACATCCTGGAAACTTATATTTCTGTGAAATTCCTCATTGGTACAGTGTTTCTCTGTGCTGTTTATCCATTCAAATGGAAAAATATTGACTTTCTTAAAAATATTTAGGGCAACAACTTCAGAAATTAGAACTCATATGATTTTAAAGGTGATATATATGTTTAATATTACAGACAAATAAGAATTGAATAATCAAGTAATTGATTTTTAAGACTTTAGATTTTTTTGTTTTTAGATTTTTTTTTTGATCTTTCCTTTTCTAGCTTTAAATTTTTCTTAGTGCAGAGATGGAAAAAAGCATATTCCTGAATTTCAGTGCTAAGAATGTTACTAGTTCTTTTTCTGCTCTTCATCCAACACTAAAATTGGGATTCTTATTATTCTCAAAAATATTTTTTTAAAGGCCTGATATTCCATAAAAACTCTCAAGGCATTCTTAGATAGTGTACTCTTTTATTGCAGATTTCTAATGAGGATATATCAGAATTTCGTCACCTATCAAAAAGAACCCTTAATTAAAACAAGTATCTGTTTCAACAAACCTACTAAATGTTTTTGTCTTTGAGGTTTAGCCAGAATTACTATTTTTGGTAAAAATTGAAAAGACAGTTTTTAAATACTGGTGCAAGACACATCACTTACTTCATTTAAAATGTATGGTAACAATAAAACAGATTGTCATGTTAGTCAAATCTCAGAGGGAAATAATTCTTTTTACTATAGATTTTATATCACTATTTTAAGGCTATGCCAAAGGGTTTTGCATCGCTAATAGTAGCATAATAGTTTGGGTATATAGGCTTACCACATAGTATGAAGTAGTAGATGCTAATAATTTCACATCAGATTTAACACTGGTTAATGTTAACATTGCTGATTGTGCTCAGAGCCCTGAGCACAGTCAACTCTTGTTCTTGATTTCCTCTTAATTACATTTGGAAGTTATGACATAATTTAAGTGGTAGGTGGTCTATTTGCCTATGAGTTCCTTAGAAGAACTAAAAATCAAACAGTATAGATAGGTTAGAAATTAAATAGTATACTATATATTTTATTTCCTGTCAGACAGTAATTAATTAATTAGAACACTTAATTGACATGATAAAACAGTTTGAAGAAAAATTCAGTGACATGATTGCATGTCACTGAATGGGAAGAAATAAACATTTTATTATTAAGTGTTAGCTGCAGTTAACCTACAAACCGCACAGATAGGGCAGTTTGGCATGCTAGCTCCCAAAATTATTTAATTTTCTGTTCTAAAACTTTTTCCTATACTGTAAACTCTAGCAGGGAAGGTTCTATGTGTGCCTTCTCCATGGTTTATCTTCAGTAAGAGTGTACAAAAGTCACTCAAACATGTTTGCATTTATGCCTGTCATTTAATGCTGTAAAACTGTAAACTGAGTCAGATAAGTCATATTTTTTTAACATTATCATCCTGATCACTGTCATTAGGATCATGAGATTAAAAAAAGAATTCTAAAATGCTGAGACATAGAGGTTATTCTTTCTTTACCTTAGGGTTTTTCTGTTTTAGTGGCAGATACAATCAAGTAGACTATATATAAACTCATTACATGAAAATCAGATAAAATCTCATGCAGTAAACCTAATATATTTTGTGCATAATGTAGAAAGAAAATCTTTTTAAAGAAAACACAAACTTCCTGGAAAATATTTATACAGGAGTTATAAAAAAAATGTAACCTCTGTTAAATGGTAAAAAGAATATTCAACGTATACTTGAGTGAAATATTGGAAAAAATGGAAAAACAGTTGATTTTTGTGTAAACTGGAGAAAATGAGTCACACAGTACGTGAATTATACAAAGAAAATTGAGGTTTATTCTTGTCTCTGTGGAGAGTGCAATGGCACCCTACTCCAGTAACTCTTGCCTGGAAAATCTCATGGACGGAGGAGGCTGGTAGGCTGCAGTCCATGGGATCGCGAAGAGTCTGACAGGACTGAGTGACTTCACTTTCACTTTTCAATTTCATGCATTGAAGAAGGAAATGGCAACCCACTCCAGTGTTCTTGCCTGGAGAATCCCAGGGATGGGGGAGCCTGGTGGGCTGCCGTCTATGGGGTGGCACAGAGTCGGACACGACTGAAGCGACTTAGCAGCAGCAGCAGCAGCTTGTCTCTGTATTTTAAAACAAGAAAGCACTGTATTCCACAAGACATTAGAAAGCTGGTCTTTCTCATGCCTTTTCATTTTAATGCTCTGGTTTCACTTAATAGCAATCATGGCAGAGAATAATTTCAATCTATTTCAGTCTAGGCATTGTAATGTTAAAACCAACTGCACTATTAGGGAAACGATGTGGGCTTGGTGGGAATATAAGCATGAAAATTCTATCTACCATGGTTTGATGACACTAGTTATTATGGATTTTGGAATTATACATGCATCCATTTGGGTACATTAAAATGATATATTTGATTGTAATTCTCAATACAGAGCTCATACATCAGCCAATGTCCCATCACAGGACATTGTTGAAGTGAATTAGACCCTTCGAGTTACTATGCAAATGGCTGTCATGGCAGTACTTCAGAGATAATAATGCCTGGTTATATTTCAGTAATGCAGTAGACCATTTCAGTGATTTTTCTTCCACATAACTGGATATGCTGCAAAGGCTCAGATTCTAACATTGAAATAAATGAGTTGAAATAAGATACATCAAAGAACAATAAGCATGCTTCAAGGCTGTGTTGGCAAAGTGAAGCTAAATATTAATGTCAATGAATTGATGTAATAGAAATTGCAGTGTTTTGTGGCTTCTTTCTGCTTCATTACAAACATTAAGGGAAAAAGTATTCCTAGAAAAGTAAAATATACTGAAAACATTCTGAAAATTATATGATTTAATCTATGGCTGAAAGATTGCAACTTTAGTAAAGAATAAAATGCTCTTCATAGGAAGAGAGATGTTATCTTATGTTATCTCTATAACATCTATAGATATTATAGAGATGTGTCTAACATATCTTTAAAGGAGAAATAATTTAAGCATTTCATGTCTATCTTCCCATTGACTTGGTTTTTATGACAACCGACTTCTGACATCTCATTTAGCTATTTGTGAAATTGCTAAATAGTAACCTTGGAACAGAAATTCCAACATTCTTGTAAGTGTTTAACTACAGTTGTAACCCCCAGCTCATCATACCTAACCTCTTCATCACTGAAGTGTATATGAGTATCACTAGTAAAAGTCTAAGAAAATGTACAGACCATTACTGCTATTCTTTGTTTTTGGCTTCCCAGGAGACTTCAAATTCTGCACGAATTTTCAGAGTTACAGAGAAAATACAATAGAATATTAACAGAGAGCTGATGATTAAATCATTTGGTCGATGATTAAATGTCTTCAAGAGTTTAAATAGTTCAATGTCATCTTTTTTTGTGACTTTCCTCAAGTTGAATACCCTAAGTGGTTAAAATAGGGTTAAACCTCTCACTGAGTTGGTATGACAGTGTCTCTGCCTGTGTCTATAGGTCCAAAACAGAGGAGAAGTGATGGAACTGTCTACCTACCACTTTGTTTTGGAGGTTGTACATTCATTTCCTAGGGCTGGTATAGCAGATGGCTACAGATGATGTGGCTTAAAATAACAAGCTTATTCTTGCACGATTTTGGAGGGTAGAAGTCTGAGATCAAGATGTTAGCAAGACTGTTTCATTCTAGAAGCTCTGAGGAAGAATCTGTTTCATGTCTAGTTTCTGGTGGTTGCTGGCAATCGTGGCATTCCTTGGCTCATGAATGCAGCATGCTAATCATCCAAATTTCTGTTTTCAAATGGTATCTCACTGTATCTGCAACTGACTTTCTCATAAGGGCACCAGTCATTGAATTTGGGGCCCATTCTAATCCTGCATGACCTCATCTTAACTAATTACATCTTCAAAGACCATTTTTCTTAATGAGTATCATTCTGAGTTTCCTCAGTTCAGTTCAGTTCATTTCAGTCACTCAGTCGTGTCTGACTCTTTGCGACCCCATGAATCGCAGCACTCCAGGTCTCCTTGTCCAACACCAGCTCCCGGAATTTACCCAAACTCATGTCCATCGAGTCTGTGATGCCATCCAGCCATCTTGTCCTCTGTTGTCCCCTTCTCCTCCTGCCCCCAATCCTTCCCAGCCTCAGGGTCTTTTCCAATGCATCAACTCTTCACATGAGGTGGCCAAAGTATTGAAATTTCAGCTTCAACATCAGACCTTCCAATGAACACCCAGGACTAATCTTCTTTAGGATGGACTGGTTGCATCTCCTTGCAGTCCAAGGGACTCTCAAGAGTCTTCTCCAACACCATAGTTCAAAAGCATCAATTCTTTGGTGCTCAGTTTTCTTTATAGTCCAACTGTCACATCCATACATGACTACTGGAAAAACCATAGTCTTGACTAGATGGAAATTGTTGGCAAAGTAATGTCTCTGCTTTTTAATATGCTGTCTACGTTGGTCATCAATTTCCTTCCAAGAAGTAAGTGTCTTTTAATTTCTTGGCTACAGTCACCATCTGCAGTGATTTTGGAGCCCCCCAAAAGAAAGTCTGCTACTGATTCCACTGTTTCTCCATCTATTTGCCATGAAGAGATGGGACCAGATGCCATGATCTTAGTTTTCTGAATGTTGAGCTTTAAGCCAACTTTTTCACTCTCCTCTTTCACTTTCATCAAGAGGCTCTTTAGTTCTTCTTCACTTTCTGCCATAAGGGTAGTGTCATCTGCACATCTGAGGTTATTGATATTTCTCCTGGCAATCTTGATTCCAGCTTGTGCTTCATCCAGCCCAGCATTTCTCATGATGTACTCTGCATATAAGTTAAATAAGCAGAGTGACAATATACAGCCTTGACGTCCTCCTTTTCCTATTTGGAACCAGTCTGTTGTTCCATGTCCAGTTCTAACTGTTGCTTCCTGACCTGCATACAGATTTCTCAAGAGGCAGTTCAGGTGGTCTGGTATTCCCATGTCTTTCAGAATTTTCCACAGTTTGTTGTGATCTACATAGTCAAAGGCTTTGGCATAGTCAATAAGGCAGAAATAGATGTTTTTATGGAACTCTCTTGCTTTTTCGATGATCCAGCAGATGTTGGCAATTTGATCTCTGGTTCCTCTGCCTTTTCTAAAACCAGCTTGAACATCTGGAAATTCACGGTTCATATACTGTTGAAGCCTAGCTTGGAGAATTTTGAGCATTACTTTACTAGTGTGTGTGATGAGTGCAATTGTGTGGTAGTTTGAACATTCTTTAGCTTTGCCTTTCTTTGGGACTGGAATTAAAACTGACTTTTTCCAGTCCTGTGGCCACTGCTGAGTTTCCCAAATTTGCTGGCATATTGAGTACAGCACTTTTACAGCATCATCTTTTAGGATTTGAAATAGCTCGACTGGAATTCCATTACCTCCACTAGCTTTGTTCATAGTGATGCTTTCTAAGGCCCACTTGACTTCACGTTCCAGGATGTCTGGCTCTAGGTGAGTGATCACACCATCATGCTTATCTGGGTCATGAAGATCTTTTTAGTACAGTTCTCCTATGTGTTCTTGCCACCTCTCCTTAATATCTTCTGCTTCTGTTATGTCCATACCATTTCTGTCATTTATTGTGCCCATCTTTGCATGAAATGTTCCCTTGGTATCTCTAATTTTCTTGAAGAGATCTGTAATCTTTCCCATTTTATTGTTTTCCTCTATTTCTTTGCATTGGTCATTCAAGAAGGCTTTCTTATTTCTCCTTGCTATTCTTTGGAATTCTGCATTCAAATGGGTATATCTTTCCTTTTCTCCTTCGTTTTTCACTTCTCTCCTTTTCACAGCTGTTTGTAAGTCCTCCTCAGAGAGCTATTTTGCTTTTTTGCATTTCTTTTTCTTTGAGATGATCTTGATCCCTGTCTCCTGTACAGTGTCAGGAACCTCCATCCATAGTTCATCAGGCACTCTGTCTATCAGATCTAGTCTCTTAAATCTATTTCCCACCTCCATTGTATAATCGTAAGGGATTTGATTTAGGTCATACCTGAATGGTCTAGCGATTTTCCTTACTTTCTTCAATTAGATCACAAATTAATCAGTAGTCTGAACTTGAAAAAATATTTAGATACAGTTTTAACCCAAAGTTTTTATTTGATATTTAAATTTCTTCTTTCCTTGAAAACTAAATTTCATTCACAGTTATTTGCTGAGTACATTTATGTTGAGGACTACCTACATGTACATATTTGGAAAAGATTTGATTTATATTATGTTTGGCACTCTGCAGTATGGGCAAACAAAGCCAAAGATTGGTGCTAACTCATAAAAAAGCTGAGTTATGACATATATTTTTGTCATTTAACTATTAAAAAATTTCCAGTGGAACCACATTGGCAGGAAATAAAGTTTTAAAATATGTTGTTTCTATGTAGAAAAAAATTGTTGAGCTGTGCTTTAAATCCTAGAACTTAGCTCCAAAGGAAAGACTTTTATTATTGAAAATAAAAATGGTAATCTATAGACAGTCTTACATTGGCTGCAAAGAATACTGTGACATTTCAGACATATGTTCAACTTCCAACTCCATAATGAGTTTATTTTGAGTCTATTTATATACAGTTCATTTGAAGGGCAAAAACAAGAAGTTATACACAAATGGCGGGGGTCCAAAACTGATGTCAGTTAAGCAATGTTTTATGTGTAATACAACCCCCTGCTGGGATGCCTGGGGGTTCATTCTAGAACGTTACATGAAAACTCATCACTAAAAGACAATGTGAAAACTACTTTAAAATGGAAAGAATTACATGTATTTCTCAATCAGATTGGCCTAGAAAATGTTTCAAAGGTGAAAGAGCAGTGTTCATTGACCTGAATATGCTTATTTATGGAACTGCTAAAACTGATATAGCATAGTAAATAGTCTGGACCCTCTAGAAAGCTGGCTGGTTAAATAGCTTTATTAATGTGTCATGAGACAGACTGTCAAGGAGGACAAGGACTCCTTCTATTCTTAAAAGCATTTTTTATCTCAAAGTTCTCTTAAAAAACACCTGTGTGCTTGTTGGCATAAGTGACCTGGAAAGGATCAAGGTCTTCTAGAGGTCTTGAAACCAATCTGGTCTCTTGACGTCTCTCAAAATGAAGATGACCTTGAGTTCAGTGAGATATTGCATTGCCCTTAACACAATCCCATAATCCTGGCTGCTGTGTATTTGAAGAGCTCATTTGAGCCTCCTTCATGTCCTATTCACAGTCCTGAAATATAGCCTAAATTCTGTTCATTCTCTCATGATTAAGATTTTTCTAGAGTTGGATGGGCAATGATGAATCACATTATCACACAAATGTCCTTATATTCATGAAACTTACACTCAAATGGGGAAAGCAGGCATTGCATAAACAACCAAATAGATAAAAATTATAATTATGATTTAAGAAATGCTTTTATGAAAGATAGATGGAATACATGATGAAGTTTTTCTGTATCGCCTCACCTCACCTAAAGGACCTCAACCTGATAATACTTTAACAACTGGAAAAACCCGAGTTTGCATTGCAAATAGAAGATCTTTATTTCCATATATTTAGCCTATCTTTTCCTGTCAACATGCACAATTTAGGATGTGTGATTTGTTATTGTTAAAACCTGCCATTGTTGTTCAGTCACTCAGTCATGTCTGACTCTTTGCGATCCCATGGACTACACCACACCAAGCTTCCCTGTCCTTCACTATTTCCTGGAGTTTTCTCAAGCTCATGTCTATTGCATCAGTGATTCCATCCAACCCACTCATCCTCTTTTGTCCCCTTCTCCTCCAGCCTTCAATCTTCCCCATCATCAGGGTATTTTACAGTGAATCAGCTCGTGTCAGCTTCATCATTAGTGCTTCCAATGACTATTCAGGACTGATTTCCTTTACAATTGACTGGTTTGATATCCTTGCTGTCCAAGGGACTCTCATGAGTCTTCTCCAACACCAGAGCTTGAAGGCATCAGTTCCTCAGCTCTCAGCCTTCTTTATGGTCCAGCTCTCACATCCGTACATGACTACTGGAAAAACCATAGCTTTGACTATATGGACCTTTGTCAGCAAAGTAATGTCTCTGCTTTTTAATACAATGTCTAGTTTTGTCATAGCTTTTCATCCAAGGAGCAAGCATCTTTTAATTTCATGGCTGTAGTCATCGTCTGCAGTTATTTTGGAGCCCCCCAAAATAAAGTTTCTCACTGTTTCCATTGTTTCCCCATCTGTTTGCCATGAAGTGATGGGACCGGATGCCATGATCTTACTTTTTTGAATGTTGAGTTGTAAGCCAGCTTTTTCACTCTCTTTTTTCACTTTCATCAAGAGGCTCTTTAGTTCCTCTTCACTTTCTGCCATAAGGGTGGTATCATCTGCGTATGTGAGCTTATTGATATTTCTCCCTGCAATCTTGATTCCAGCTTGTGCTTCAACCAGCCTGGCATTTTTCATGATATACTCTACATATAAGTTAAATAAGCAGGGTGACAATATGCAGCCTTGGCATACTCCTTTCCCAATTTGGAACCAGTTCATTGTTCCATGTTCAGTTCTAACTGTTGCTTCTTGACCTGCGTATAGGTTTCTCAGAAGGCAGGAAAGATGGTCAGGTATTCCCATTTCTAAGAATTTTCCACAGTTTGTTGTGATCCATACAGTCAAAGACTTTAGCGCAATGAAGCAGAAGTAGATGTTTTTCTGGAATTCTCTTGCTTTTTCTATAATCCAACAGACGTTAGCAGTTTGATCTCTGGTTCCTGTGCCTTTTCTAAATCCAGGCTGTACATCTGGAAGTTCTTGGTTCATATACTGTTGAAGCATAGCTTGGAGGATTTTGAGCATCACCTTGCTAGCATGTAAAATGAGTGCAATCGTGTGGTAGCTTGAACATTCTTTAGCATTGATCTTCTTTGGGGTTGGAATGAAAACTGACGTTTTCCAGTCCTTTGGCCACTGCTGAGTTTCCCAAATTTGCTGGCATAATGTGCAGCACTTTAACAACATCATCTTTTAGGATTTGAAATAGCTCAGCTGGAATTCCATTACATCCACCAGCTTTGTTCGTAGTGATGCTTCCTAAGGCCCCTTGACTTCACACTGCAGGATGTCTGGCTCTATTGAGTGATCAAACCATCATGGTTATCTGGGTCATTAAAATCTTTTTTGAATAGTTCTTCTGTGTATTCCTGCCACTGCATCTTAATATCTTCTGCTTCTGTTAGGTCCATATTGTTTCTGTCCTTTATTGTGCCCATCTTTGCATGAAATTTCCATTGATATCTCTAATTTTCCTTAAGATATCTTTCATCTTTCCCATTCTGTTGTTTCCCTCTACTTCTTTGCATTATTCACTTACAAAAGCTTCCTTATATCTCCTTGCTATTTTTCAAAATTCTGCATTCAAATGGGTATATTGTTCCTCTTCTCCTTTATGTTTTGCTTCTCTTCTTTTCTCAGCTATTTGTAAGGCCTCCGCAGACAACCATTTTGAATTTCTTTTTCTTGGGGATGGTTTTTATCACTGCCTCCTGTACAGTGTTACAAACCTCCATCCATAGTTTTTCAAGGACGTTGTCTATCGGATCTAATCCCTTGAATCTATCTGTCGTTTCTTCTGAAAAAACAAAATGTATGTTTTTTCAGAAGAAATGCAATTCAGAAACATCATCATATAGTCCTCTCCCATCTCTAATTATATTAATTCTGAAGTATTGAAGACACTTAGATAGGGAAATGAGAAGGCAATGGCACCCGACTCCAGTACTCTTGCCTGGAAAATCCCATGGACAGAGGAGCCTGGTAGGCTACAGTCCATGGGGTCGCTAAGAGTCGGACACAACTGAGCAACTTCACTTTCACTTTTCCCTTTCATGCACTGGAGAAGGAAATGGCAACCCACTCCAGTATTCTTGCCTGGAGAACCCCAGGGACAGCGGAGCCTGGGGGGCTACCGTCTATGGGATCGCACAGAGTCGGACACGACTGAGGCGACTTAGCAGCAGCAGATAGGGAAACAATGGATATGGAATACATCTCCAGTTATATTTATTCTGAAGTACTAGGTGGGGAAACAATAGATGTGGAAGCAGTGGAAACAGTGAGGGACTATTTTCTTTTGGGCTCTAAAATCACTGCAGATGGTGATTGCACCCATGAAATTAAGATGCTTGCTCCTTGGAAGAAAAGCTATGACCAACCTAGACAGCATATTAAAAAGCAGAGACATTACTCTTCCCACAAAGGTCCATCTAGTCAAGGCTATGGTTTTTCCAGTAGTCATGTATGGATGTGACAGTTGGACTATAAAGAAAGCTGAGTGCTGAAGAATTGATGCTTTTGAACTGTGGTGTTGGAGAAGACTCTTGAGAGTCCCTTGGACTGCAAGGAGATCCTACCAGTCCATCCTAAAGGAGATCAGTCCTGGGTGTTCATTGGAAGGACTGATGTTAAGGCTGAAACTCCAATACTTTGGCCACCTCATGGGAAGAGTTGACTCATTGGAAAGGACCCTGATGCTGGGAAGGATTGGGGGCAGGAGGAGAAGGGGACGACAGAGGATGAGATGGGTGGATGGCATCACCGACTCGATGAGCATGAGTTTGAGTAAACTCCAGGAGTTGGTGATGGACAGGGAAGCCTGGTGTGCTGCAGTCCATGGGGTCGCAAAGAGTAGGACATGACAGTGACTGAACTGACTGACTGAAGACGTGGACTGTATGTCGTATATCTTTGCATTCTTTACATGAGGGAGCTAAATGCTTACCAAAAGGAGGTACTGATAGCCATTAGTTGAATCAAGAGGTGCATTAAATACTCCATTCTCTATAAAATGATGACTTCAGAAAAAGTAACAAGTATACAGAGGAAGGCATATTACTTCATATCCTTGACAATAACTCAGAAAAAAATGGCATTTACATAAATACTACAAAATACTTAAGAACACTTAAAATGCACTTATTAAGAACTCATTTCCTGCTTATTTGAGGAATTTCAAGTGTTCCAATGACATTTGAATTCACGTTGACTATTACTGAAGAAAGACTAATGAATTACTATTACTGAGGTTGCAAATTGGAAAATGAGTAGACAGATGAAACCTACCTTGTCCTCATGTCATAGACAACTTGGACTTTTACCAGTTTTTAATATACTTTTCATTTCTCTAAATGAAAATTTATCTGCTTAATAGAAATCTCCTTAAACTGTGGCCGCCTAGTGATTTTGCCTTGTTTTCTCTTGATTCGTGATTCCCAATGCTTCAGCTTGAACACTGTCCAGTTTGCATCTTGTTTGAGCTACTCATATATCTTGAATCTTCTTATCCACAGGCAACTCATAGGTATCATTTCATGTTCCAGACAATTACCCAAGATCCTCTCATGCTCTGCAGAAGTCTGATCCCATCTCTATTTGCCCTTCTTACATAAAGTACTGCTGCTACCCCAACAGTCATCCCCACCTGAAGTCAGTCTGAACCCTCTGATACATGGATCTCGATTTTTCTTTTCTCAATCCCAGCCATGTATACTCAGGCAGATGTCAGAATCTCCAGTTGCTTTGTGAGGGAGATGTCAGCAGTAACCTCAGCAACAGGAAAAATGATCATTGTCTCTAAGTGATACACTAGCCTGTTTAACACCAGTTCCTGTGAGAGCAAAAGGATTAGACTATAAGTCCTAAATCCTTGTCTCATCACTATGGCTTCCTAAAACTGATTTACCCTGATGCCTGGTGACCTTTGGCTGCTTTTGTCTCTGCCAATGTGGACATTTCCCAGCTGGCTTTAGTGAGCAATCTGTCCTCTCTTCTGCTGCCTTTGGCTCTGACTTCATTGTATCTGGTCCTAGGTCTGTTTGCTTTGACCTTAGTTATTTCTGAGATAGTTGACTCTTAACTGTGACCTGATTATCTTATTTTTCTCCTATGATTCCTCTCTTGACTTTCCATGTTTGACCTGTCTGTCTATGTTTTCCACTCATATTTATATTTGGCACAACAAGATAGTTATCTTTGTTAAGTAAAGGTGGGTCCTGGGTCTTTGGTCCTAAATATTATGGTTGGACATATGAAATTCTATTTTCCAGGAAACCAAGTATTTCTTTAAACTGTATGGTTTGAGGGCATAAAAATTATTCCTGGTTTATAGTCAAACTCCATTAGTGATGATGATTAATCATAATAAGAGGCCAAATTAAAACTGTAACATTGTTTAGAGTTTAAAATGGGGAAACAAATCTCTTTGGATTACCAAGGGGGATTTACTTTCCTAAGTGTTCTGCAGGTAGTTTAAACTAAACATGTGCAATGGAGTAGTATTTTAAAGATTATGGATATGGTTTTTTGCCTTTCAGAGTACAAGACCATTGTCTTGGTTTGTCTGCAGCAACAGTATGCCAGTGGGACATTAAGATTTGTTGCAGAGGGAATACTAAGAGAATATGCCCAAAAGATAAAAATGAGAAAGTAATAAAGAAGTATTTGTAAGAAAGGCTTCTTGGAGTTGAGGTTAAAGCTGGCATTTTCCTGCCATAATTATAAATCAAACTATCAGTTATACTAGAGAGAAGAGTTCTATTATTTTTATATTTCTTGTATTTTCAAATAAACAACACATTCTGAAGGAATCATTTTCCAGCTCTCCTGTGATGTATAGAGCATGACACTCCCCTCCATGGAGTCTTGGCCCAGTGGATTTTGGAAGGAAGAAAGAGAGAGGAAATTAAAGCACTCAAAAGTGGTTCCACATTTTCTCTTCTTAACAAAGCTTTGCCCAAAGAGAATTGGAAAAGAAAAAAACACTAGAAGGAAGCTCCTGTTTCCTATTGAGACTTCAGGGAGAGGATTCTTGCAGGGTATTGGGTAAACAGTTGGTAAAAAAAATCCCTTCAAAGTGAGCTGTTCAGTGTAGCCTCTAAGGGTAAAAAATATTCTGAGGATGTGCTTTTCTAAGGCACCCTTGATTCTCATTTGGATCTTGTCAGAAATGGGTCACCATTGCTGGGATGAAGTGAGCTCTGTCAAGGGGACCACTCTTACCAGCACCAAATAAAAGTTGCAGGTAAGCATCAGGGTTTTACAGCAAGATCTGAGGTGAAGGTAGTCAGGTTAGTGGTTATACCACAACAGTTTATGTACCACAGCAGTGGTATATGACAAACAGTTATACCGCAGCAGTGTTTGTGTTCAAAGCATGGCCTCTGAGGTATGTGAGCCATAGACTTCAGCATCAGAGGAGACGGATCAGCCAGAATCCAGGAGAGCAAAGGGTATTGTTGAACCACTGGAGGAGTAAGAGGGAGACAACGTGAACGTCAGAGGATTTTGTTTCCTCTCCCATACCGTAAGAATAATAAGCCACTCCTCCTCAAGCAAGTGAGCAATCATCTGAGCATATTTTATGGAACAGACACTATATTTAAACTGATTTTAAACTAGATTGTACATTATCTATTTTTCTCCCCTACACTGAACAAAGGCCAGATTACAGAAACAAATACAGAAGTCTTTTTTTCCATATAGACTTAACTTCTAGTATGAGTATTTGGCAACATGACTGCACATATCTGGAAAAGAGTTTATGATTTTATCATGATTTTCTCCCTGTCTGTATCATCCCTGCCAATTGCATTGATGTTCTCTCTGTCATTCAAACTTCAAAATCCAGAATCATCTTTAATTCTATTTCTTCTTTTCCTTAAATGTCTAAGCTGTGAACTATTGCAGGTCTTATATTTCTGATATTCCTTTGGTTTCTCCCTCTTTCTCTACTTTAGTAGCTTCAAAATCAGTCTCTTTTCCATGACTGTCTCTCAATCATTTCTCTGAATAATTTCTGGATTGACCTTCTTAAATAAAGACTGATTCTATTATCCACATCCTAAAAACATTCAGTAGTTTATCATTATCTACTAAGTTACATGAAAACTTCTCAGTCTTATATGAGCACTCTTGCCAAAAATCAGTACAAGTGTTACTGTTTTCTATCCCTCCATTGGACGTTCCTTGTAGCTCAGTCAGTAAAGAATCTGCCCTCAATTCAGGAGACCTGGGTTCGATTCCTGGGTCAGGAAGATCACCTGGAGAAGGGAATGACAGCCCACTCCAGTATTCTTGCCTGGAGAATCCCAGGGACAGAGGAGCCTTGCAGACTACAGTCCATGGGGTCTTAAGAGACAGACATGACTTAGCAACTAAACCACCATCATTCCTTTATGTCTACAAATGTTTAGTGAAATGCCCAAAGTGGAATACTTTTTCAGTAAGGGCACTGCTGGCTTTTAAGTCCTGGTGCTACCTGATCCTCTGTGATGCATAATGTAGATGTTTGGAAATATTTGTGAACTTAAAAATACAGTGAGATAATAGTATAAGGTTCACCTCTGATGATAAGTGAAAATAATGACCCAAGAGAAACTAGCAATTATGCTCTGGACTTAAAGGAGAAAAGTTAATGGGAAAAGAATGAAAAAGTGCCAACAGAATCAAAGAATAATGAAAGTAAGTTCTAAATATTCCTGACGTTACTCTGGAAAAGGCCCTGACTGCAGTACTAGGGATTTGAAAATACACATAGCAATTTGAATGCAACTGATATTTACCACAAGCCTATAATGTCTAACATGAGGATGGACCTTCAGCATATACTGGCACAAGACAGGTAGAACTAACAGGAGATTACAGTTCAGATATGAGGAATCTTGCCTTAGTGGATACTTTCCTCATCTTTAGATACATCAAATGAATGACTTACTCACAAAGTAAGTCATCTGTCATCATAGATATGGAGAAAAAGGATGTTTTCTATCTTTCTCTGTCAGCCGCTGATCACATGTTCAATGTTATGTTTTTGTGGGTGAAGCTTACCAATATATTTCTGTGCTATAAAAAAATATAATTTAAGTGACTCAAAGAGATGATATAGGCTTTATTTAGCTGATGCAGATTGGGAGCATCAAAGGACACATTGAAGAGTTGAAAAAAGCTGGAAATATTATTGAGAGGAGAAAGGAGAATCATTTGTCCTTTTGGTTTAGTGCTGGTTAACAGTTTTTGTATTTAAATGCTAAAAATAATTTGCAGTGGAAGGTTGTACTCATTTTTGTACTACCTTCTTTGGATTGTTGGTGCAATCTTATCTTGATAACTGTCAGAATAGTACTTTCTTAAGACTGTTTCTGCAAGGCTTATGGTTGGTCAGTTAGTCAAGATTCACTAAGTAAGTAAATAGACAAGGATTAAATACCAGGAGGAAACTGGATCCTCAATCATGTCTACTTTAGTTCTGTTAGTGTGCTGGCAGGGCTTTCCACTTGTGCTGCCTTAGTCACTTATTTTTAACTCACCAGGATATCACATATTAACACTAATAAATTTAATTGGATTATAGCCAGAAGCATTCATTTTTAATAGTAAATGTCTCTTTAATTGGTTGAGTAGGTTAGTTTTGTATTTTCAGCAAGGGTGAAATATCCTTGATTGTAGGTGCAATGCCTTTTTCTGTGTCCTCAAGACTTTGTACCATCTTGGGGATATAATGGCATATTCAGAATTGCTTTCCAAATCATTAACTGTGATTTCCCAGGTGTATAAATTATATTTGAGTAATGTTTTGAATACTGAAGGTTTTGACTTATTTGGCATCTGGATGTGTCTGACATATGATTTAAAGTGTCTTATAATTATAAAATACGATCGTTTATTGAGACGTGTACATATGGTGTACCTTTTGAAATTAAATGAAAAGTGCTTGAGTCTAACATCTGTGTTGAAGGCATCATCACAGCAGGTCTCCCAGAAACTATTTGATACTTTCCTGGCTTTCACTAGAAAAAGTCTTTCGCCATGTCTTTTCTATAAAAGTTGATTATTTTCTTTCAGAGACATAGCTTTAGAGATTTGGTTTTGTTTCACAATCATATCTGCCCTTTACAGCCATGATTTATTAGGTTAAATTATATATTGTGTTACGATGCAGACTAAGTGACTATAACAAAATACTCCGACACGCAGGGGCTTAAATTCTAAATTTATTCTTCTTGTTTGTAACAGTCCGGGAGTGAGCAGTCCAAGCTGAGCGGGGTGGCTCTGCTTTCCTAGGTCATTCAGGGACCACCCAGTTTCACCCCTCCAATGATTTCATCATCCCTTAGTGTGATGTACTTGTCTAGTCTGTCAAAGCTGGTTCACCACTGTCCACACTGTAACCGAAGTAATCGAGAAAAGTCCAAGGCAAACATCTTTGCTTTTAAGGCAACAACTTAGAAGTTACATAAATTCCTTTTCCAAAAATTGGCCAAACTTAGATACAATGGCTATACGTAGCTGTGAAAACGCTAAGTGTGAATTTATAAGCTGAGTGAACAACTGACCAGCTAAAACCCCAAAGATTCTATTGTTAAAGGGAAAATGTAGCAAACATATTGTTGGACTGTCAGACTCAGTCTGCATCTCTGAGCATCTCCATGGGTGCCTGCTTCCCACATGTAGACCATACTTTTTCCAGTAGACGTAGTCAGATTTCTTTAAGTTATCCCATATGCATAAAAACTGAGGCTAAATTAAGTGTTGTATTTTCTTTTTTGGCAAGTTTGAACTTGGCCCTTTCCCATCTGGTAACTCACAAACTAATACAAAAGTGGTATATGTCTCTGACACCTGTATACAGTGATGGAGCTGGAACAAAATAACCACCATGATAATCTCCTGTTTATAAAGTAGGAAGAACGGGAGCAGTCAGTGCTCCAGAGAAATGACAAAAATAAGAACTTGTAGAAGAATTTTAAGATATTTATTCTAGTGGTGGAGTAAACTGTTCCATTAGACTCTTGTCCTGATTTCTGAGGGGAAATCTTGTCTGTTTTCCATAAAATCCCCTAGTTCTTCTCTCTGGGGTAGGATTGGGCATTATTTTGTCCATTACCTTTTTTTTTTTTTTTTGCCACCACTGAAACGGGCATTGAAACTACTTCAAGAACACTGTCTTAGGGATAATTATAGGCTCTTGCTGGTCAAACTCACAGCTTCTTTGACAACAGAGATCACTCAAAAACTTCATAATCTTCTAAGTCTACTTGCTTCCAATAAAATTCATGTGAAAGCCATCACACTCATTACTTTTATTAATAGTTCTTAAGTCTCTGAGATATTTTATTATTTACTGCATCTTTGCGTGAACTCTGCTCTCTTTAAATTTAATACTGGCTAGGTTAAGGTCTTTTCAAAATGTAGGCTTCAAATAGGGAGCTAATCTGACCTTTGTCCCTGGGCTGCTCATTGTTTGACTAAAAATGTTGTATTTAAGAGAGAATTTGAAGAAAGGCTCTGAAGGACAGACATAGCTTCTGCTGTTTAGAGCATAAAAGCAGTTGACTTTATAGCCTTGCAAGTCAGGATAGATAGATGCCACAGGTAAAAAGTGTCTCCATTAAGAAGTCTGTTTTCTTTAATCTCAGCTTTCAGACTGGCTTGTTCATACATGAGCTCCTTTTTATCTTAGAGAATTTTTTGAAAGAAGCAAGGAACTTCTGTCAGTCACCAATATTCTGAGCTTTGCAATCAGTTTTCCAGAGCAGTAGGGTCAGCAAACATGTTGTCTGCTTCCATTTTTTCACTGGTTGTGTCTTGCTTTGGGTTGCTATAGAATGACTGCTTATTTTTTAAAAAAGATTACTGTTTACACTGGCTAGCTTAAACAATAGTTATATTTCTTACATTTCTAGAGGCTGGAAATCTGAGATCTGGTGTCAGCATGGCTACATTCCAGTGAGAGCCATCTTCCTGGTTTACAGATCACTGTCTTCTTGTATCTTTCATATGACAGAGATTATCTTTCGTGTGTCTTCTCTCATATGGGCACTAATTCAATTTGGGAGGCTACCATCCTCATTATTTAATTACCTCCCAAAACTCTTACCTCCAAATACCATCACACTGGGAATCAGGGCACTAGCCTATTAATTTTCAGGGGTCATAAATATTCAGTCCATAGCAGATT
Organism: Okapia johnstoni; assembly: GCA_024291935.2. Taxonomy (NCBI): domain Eukaryota; kingdom Metazoa; phylum Chordata; class Mammalia; order Artiodactyla; family Giraffidae; genus Okapia; species Okapia johnstoni. Next base: position 108,026,805 of record CM044307.1, on the reverse strand, counting down.
GCATTTTTTTTCTACTGGTTTTCTGGGGAATAAAATAGGTAACTAGCTTCTGAAGATTCAATCCACCTAATTGTTAAACCTATCACAAATATTTTGAATATTTATTGTTGTAGTCTCTCACATTTCATACCAAATTTTACTTGAGATGAGGTACAAGATAAATCTCTATAACCCTGAACTATTGTTATTTTAAATGAATTTGAAGTTCATCTTCTCATATTCTGTAGGAAGATCAAGATCAAGGTTGCTAGAATAAGTTTACTGCAGAAAATCGTTCATGGTTATAAGTTGCTCATAGGATGATAGCCTAGTTGATGAGGGGACTCATTGTCCTCTTCTGTATGGATTAGAGATGGGGAAAAGAGAGTATTCAGAGTAAAATGACTCCATCTTCAAGACAATGACTCTGAGTTGAACGTATCTCTTGAACTCACATGCCAGTTGACCCAGACTTAATCCCATAGCTATACTTAGCTCCCCTGAGGGATGAGAAATTGAGTTTGTGGTAGGGTATCTCAACTCCATATCTCAAGCTAAGCTAACAGGGTTCTATTATCTAAAAAAAGAAAGAAAGGAAGCAAAGACAGAAAAAAATGGATTCTTGAAGACATTTGGCAACATATAGTGTTCATTTATGAGGAAAGTTTTATTGTACTTGACTTCAAAGACATATGTTATCTCTTACTAAGGGTTGATTTGGTTCTGTGTTTCATAATTAAAGCATTATGAACAAATATCTCTTGGTGGTTACTAAAAGTAGGACATAGGAAGTCTTTGTTTGGAATATCATCAAAAACACAATCAAATGGAGAAGTCTTAAAATTTGGAGGAAATAGCTGCATCACAGCAATAAGCAAACAATTTTTTCTACTAATTCTTAAAACTGATCAGTATTATAGGAATACAGTACCTGTTAACTGATTTTGACTATCTTTCTTAAGCAACTTTTTTGGGTCACTGTACTTTTTATACTACCCTTTAATATATTCTCTAAAGAATTCTCAATTGACTGCAGAAATGATTAACAGTTGGCTCCCTGCTGCTCAACTCAGTCATTCATGACTTCACCAGATGGTTTTTCTTTTTGGGCCAATGATCTTTTTTTTTTTTTTTTTTATTGTTTCCCCTCCCCTAGATACAATCAAGATCAAAAGTGTGACATTCATTTTAATTTCATGACTAACGTATAAAATATTATATGAATACATCTTTTATTTTCTTCATATTTAAAGCTAATGACCAGAATGTTTTCTATTAGTTATGAGCAAGGTAATTTTAAAGTTGGAGCAGGAAATGGCATCCCACTCCAGTATTCTTGCCTGGAGAATTTCATCAACAGAGGAGCCTGGCAGGCTACAGTCCATGGGGTCACAAACAGTCGGACACAACTGAGCGACTAACACACACAATTTTAAAGTATACATATTTTTCTTAATTACTTCTTTCATATACTCTCTTGTTTATTCTTGTTCTCTAATAATTCAAGTACCATTAGTTTTTACCATCATTTACAATTTTCCCTTTGGTTCTCGTATTACTTTTATGAATTTGCTTTATTTAACAAATTTATTTAATGAGTTGGTTAAGTCCTGCTGAGGAAAGCTCATCAGTTGTTACTCTTCTAATTATTTCTAGCCTGTATAAATAGTTTATAGTTTGAAATTCAGTTAAACAAAGAAAAAAAAAAGAGTAAACTACCTGAAAATTTCTCCCATATTTTAATCCAGTTATATCAATCCATCTGGCAGACAAAATTATATGAAACTCTTTCATTGGTCATAGAATATTTTCAGAAGTTGTTATAATTTTAGCATATGATCTAGCAAGGTCCATGTATTTTAAAACTTACTTTAAAAATTATTGACTTACATATTGACAAATTAATAATTGAAGACTTCCCAGGTGGCACAGTAGTAAAGAATCTACCTGCCAATGTAGGAGACATGGGTTCAGTTCCTGGGTTGGGACGATCCCCTGGAGTAGGAAATGGCAACCCACTCCAATATTCTTTCCTGGAAAGTTCTGTGGACAGAGGAACCTGGCGGGCTACAGCCTGTAGGTTCACAGAGTTGGACACAACTGAGCAACAGTGCATACACAGATTAAAAATTGAGAAGTTATTAATTTCTTATACTGTCTCTGCATGGTTTAACAGACATTTATTTACCAAAAATCTGCTTTTCCATCTCCATGTAAACAATCTTCCTCCCAAACTACTACCTCCAACATCCTCTTTTGTCTGTAAGCTGAAGATGGTATCTAAGTTGTGAACTTTGGCCGTTTTGGCAGGTTACTCCATTTTCTGGGAGTCTCTGCCATGAATACATGTTATTAAGCTTTCCTTTTATTTTCTCCTGTTAATCTTTCTCAGACCAATCTAATTTTTAGGCCAGCCAGAAGCACCTAAAAGGTAGAGAGAAGTTTCTTCCTCCTCAATAACACAATAGAGCATTGTAGCAAGGAGGAAAACAGCATAGACTGAGCAAGTGACTATTGGTAATTTGTTGCTGTGTCATAAAGTGCATTGTAACAAGTACTAAGAGATAAGGTTGAAGACTGGGTTGGAGGCAGGTTAGAAGCAGTTAGAGGACAAGTTAGAGCAGGTTAGAGGACAGTTAGACTACTGTCCAATATATCATGGAGTTTTAGTGAAATAGTCTTTATAGACCCAATTTCATAGTCAATGAGCAAATATAGTGACATCTTACGCTGGGCGCTTGCTTGTGATGTTTTGACCAACATGATCATTACATAGAACTCATTCTTTTAGTTCTGGTTTTCTTTAGGGAAATGTTTTGTATATAAAAATTAATCCTGTGACTCAAAGCTATTGTCTTTGTTTCTTTGGAGTTCCTATAACTGTTTCCTGCAAAAATTTGGGACAAATTCAGTCACTTCATGAAAATTAAGGACTGTTTCAGTGAAGGTTCACTTTTCTCATTCACACTGTTTCCTGTTATCCAGAGCAGTAGAAATGCTGGAAAACATTTACACTGAGGGATATTTTCTGTCTCTAGAGGACTTTGAATTGAAGACAATCCAAATTGTTATGGGCTGTTATGGACCTAATTGTGTCCCATTCAAAATTCATATATTGAATATTCTCAGTACTTCAGAATGTGACCATATTTGGTTATGGGATCTTTAAATAGGCAATTAAATTTAAAGAGAATTATTGGCATGGACATTTATTCAATATGATGATTGATATTCTTACGGGAAGAGGAGATCAGAATATGGACACAGACACAGAGGGAAGACCATGGGAGGCATAGGGAAAAAGATAGGCAGCTGCAAGCAAGGGAGAAAAGTCTCAGAAGAAATAATACTGAAGACAACTTGATCTTGGTCTTTAAGCCTCTAGAACTGTGAGAAAGTGAATTTCTGTTGTTTAAACCACCTGATCAGTGGCACTTTGGTAGCCTTAAGAAACTAGTATGGCCCTAAAGGACATTGATATGACATCTAAAGTGTCCTGAAATCCGGTATTATCTTATAATTCTAAAACATCTTATATCCTTCACTTTTTTATTTTAATCTACAATGGCTACAAAATATCTCTCATAATAGAATGTCACTAGACTACCACCCCCTTATAGGGTTTAATTACTGTGGACTACTTTCAAACATTAATTTCAGAATAGGAAAGTTTTTTTGACATTATTCAAAGTTCCTTAAAATCGACATGATACTAGGGCTTGGGTAATTCTTTGTTGTGGGATATTGTCCTATATGTGTAAGATGTTTAACGACATCCCTGGCCTTTACCCGCTAGATGTCAGTGGGACCCCTCCAGTTGTAGCAACCAAAAATGTTTCCAAATATTGCCATATCACCTTGTGGGCAAAATTACTGTTGGATGAAAACCATTGCTTCAGTTTGAATATCTAGATAGTACTTTTTATGTATATTTATTATTCAAGGTAGATTATTGGAAGGAGGTCACCCAAGTGTGCATCTGCGAGAAAGAATTACTTTTCCTGTCTATGTGTCAACTAGTTTTGCTGACACCAAGGACTCACTTTCTTTTTGTCTGACACTTCATTATTTGTTGAAAAATAGTCTAATTACAGTCTTCTCTCAGAGTCATAGTTCTAATTATTAGTCACATTGACCTTTTCTATTGAATAAAAAGAAACAAACATTATAGCATAAACCATAAAAGCACTGGCATTAAATGCTAGTTGCAAAGAAGTACATTCATTATGTACTCCCAAATTAGAATGAAACATCTTTGCAAGACCTTTGTGTGAATATGTTTGAGATTATCCCAAAAAGATTTCTTTATTTTTAATGGAGCAGATAGCAGATTTTCATGACTGTAAAAGTCTCTATGAAAAACTTAATCAAAATTTATTTATTACTAATGAAAAGACCCTGTGGAGTTGGCATGCAACCTCACATCCTTTCCAACTTTAAAAATATGTAAAAGTCAAATAATATCCAAGTCATTTTTGTGGAGTGGGGTTGACAATGTAGACAGTTTGCTGCAAAAACCCATCAGTGCTCAGTTCTTCTAGAGAGCTTGTGAACTGAAGGGACTGAAAGTCAGCTAGAGTCTCTGTAGTTGGATATTTGAATATGTTTGATGTGTCATATATGGCTGCAGTATTTCCTTAATGAAAGAGCTCAGATGTATACTCAATTCCTTTGCTGGCTTTTTGACCAAATAGGGTCTGTACACTAAAACAGCTATGGCCTTGTTTTAAATAAAATTTCAAGAAACTCCTCTAGAATCTTTCTAGGGGTTATCTCTGACTGAGTAATGCTTACATTGATCATGCTATAGTTATAATATACTCTTATTTAATAATTTTCACTGTTAAAATATATCTATTTTTATTTATGTTTTCAATAGGGCTTTTAAGCTCTTAGTTCAAAATATTGATGATTGGAAAATAAATTTTTGTTTAAGGAACACAGGCTAATTAAGAAATCCAGAGGGAAATTTGAGTGACTATCAGACTATAAAATTAAAGAGTTTGAGTTTAAAAACTTCAAAGCTTGGGAAGAATGTGTTAATGAACTAACTCTCTGTTGATAAGCAAATATAATATCAATGATCAGTATTCAGTGTTGAGAGTTCAAAAGGACATAGAAGACCAAGTACTAAATAAGATCATTCTTTGTTGCAGATGAAATTAATCCAGGTTATTAGATCTTAATGTTTTCAAGAATAGAGCAATCTTTAAAAAATTATAATAAAATAAACCCACTGTCCTACTCCATTTACTCATGCATTTAACAATGCATATTTATTGAGTAACTACAATGAACTAGGTAGTTTTGGAGGCTTTGGAATTGAGTAATGAACAAAAAAAATTCCCAGTCTCGTAGACTTTACATGTCATTGGAAGAAAAAGTGAATAAACAAAGGAAATTAAAAAAAAATTTATTATTCAATATGGTTATGGGTGCTATGTAAAAAAGTAAAGCAAGGTAAGGGAGTTACTGAGTGCCTGGATATATGGTGGTCAGGGAAGGCATCTTTCTTAGGTTGGTTCCCTAGAAGATCAGCCCAGGATTGGGATTCTTGCTCAAAAAATGTATTTGAGGGAGAGGGAGGTGTTCTCAGGAGAAGGAAAATGAGGCTAGTAGGATAGAGCTGGGTGAAAAGCTTAGCAGGAACGTGGTCTCTACTGGAGACTTTCATTTAGACCATAGGAAGCTCTGGCACACAGGTTTTACTACAGAGTGGGTCTCACCCTGAGGCAGGGTTTTGTAGCTGTGTCACTTGATTGCTGGCCGAAGTCATGTGGCATGGCCTGGTGGAAAAACACCTCCATTTGACTGAAGTCAGTTATCTAAATAAAGATGTCATCAAAAAAAAAAAACACTAGAAATAGCTGGGGATGGCTGCATCAGCTTGGATAAAAGGGATCTTATTGAGGTTCCAGCAGTGTCCACTCACATATCTGAAAAGGTGATGAGAACAGAAGGGACAAAAGTAGCTACCTCCTTGGAGAAGAACAATTCAGGGAGAGACAACAATGACTGCAGAGACCCTAGGCTGAAATTTTGCCAAAGACCTTGAGACTGGACTTTGCTTGGCTTGAGGAAATAGCACCATGTCCAGTGTGACTAGAATTGTGGGAACAAGGAAGAATGGAGGGTGACAAGAAATGCAGGGATGAAAGCAGTTCATGTAGGAACCTGCAGGCCATTGAGTGAGACAGAAAGATATCAGAGTTTTCTGAACAAAATACAAGATCTAAACTATTCACTTTAGCTTCCCTAGTGGCTCACGTGGTAAAGAATCTGCCTGCAATGCAGGAGACCTGGGTTTGATCCCTGGGTCAGGAAGATCCCCTTGAGAAGAGAATGGCAACCCACTCCAGTATTCTTACCTGGAAAATTCCATGGACAGAGAAGCCTGCTGGGCTACACTCCATGGCATTGCAAAGAGTCAGACACTACTGGCCAACTGACACTTTCATTCACTTTAGCTGCCATGGAGGAGACTAGAGTGAAGACAGCAAGGATTTAAGCTGCAGAATCAATACTTGCCCTTTTGACATCCTTTTATTGAGCTACCACATGCTTTCAAGGGGCTATTGTGACTTTATGAATGCTTTCACATGATGATTACAGTTACACTCAGATTTTGTAAGGGGAGTGATCAGAAATATTTGTGCTCAGTTGTGTCCAACTCTCTGTGGCTTCATCGACTATAACCCACTGGGTTCATCTGTCAATGGAATATTCCAGGCAAGAATATTGGAGCAGGTTACCATTTCCTACTTCAGGGGATTTTCCCAACCCAGGGATCAAACCTGCATCTCCTGCATCGGCAGGTGGATTCTTTACCACTAGGGCCATCTAGGAAGCCCCCCAAATATTCAGTAAGCAGAGGTTCCAACCATCAGTATGGAAGCTGAATTTTAGCCCAATATATAAATAAGATTCAGTATTTCTTCAGTCTGCAGACATTTCTTAGTGTACAAGTAGATTTGGGGACCCTTTGTAATAAAATCCCTTGGCTTATATGCTCAAGGCTGCAATACCAAATGGTAATTTTTGACTTATTTTGAGAAAAAGAAGAGAACTTGCTTGGGTCAAGTGGAGTGATATTTTATGATGAGAAGTAGAGGTTTTTGAAAATGCTAGATATGGAATATATAAGAAGGGTTTATCAATAAGTTAGAAAATGAAGGGTTTTGTAATTCAGCAAGTAGGGATCTACAAGTTGAAACCTGCAATTGAGCCTAAAGGTATGGCCCTTCTAGGTACTTTTTTCAGACACTGTACTTTCTTTGTAGACCTGCATCACTATACATGTTTCTTCAGTCTGTTTTATAGATTTATTTCTCTCTAAAAGCAGGGACCAAATCTTTTTTATTTATTATTGTATATTCGTAGTCTAGCACAGTGCCTGACTCTCCATGGTCACACAGTCTGGCTACCTGAGGGCTGTGACAATAGGATAAAAAATTAGATTATGGGGTTGACTGTGTAAAAATATGCATTTGGTTTGAAGATGGATGTTCTACTGATCAAATCAATAAAAGTCCTTACTTCTCTAAATTGACAATAACTTGGCCAAGAGTTAGTTGACTATCCTCTTGCCACTGACTTGCATGTGAAAGAGAAATGCATTTCTATCTTATTTAAGTCACTATATTTTTGGATCCTTTTATTTCAGCATAATTATATCCTAACAAACATAGCAACCCTAAATGAAAGCCTATTAAAACTATACCTTCAGCCTTGCCATTTCCTCTGAACCCCAGACATACATTCAGTTGCCTTTTCAACATTATTACTTGGATATCTGTTTGTTAGAACTGTTGATGAACCTTGTTCTTTGAATCTACTCTTCCTTTATTTTTCTATTTCAGTAAAGAGCACCATCCTTTATTTAAGTGTCCATGGAAGAAAAAATGCTATTTTTGATTTATGCAACCTGTTGTTATTGTTGTTCAGCTATCAGTTGTGTCTGACTCTTTGCGACCCCATGGACTACAGCTCACCAGGCCTCCCTGTCCCTCACCATCTCCTGGAGTTGGCCCAAGTTCATCTTCATTGCATCAGTGATACCATCCAGCCATCTCATTCTCTGATGCCCTCTTCTCCTTCTGCCCTCAGTCTTTCCCAGCATCAGGGACTTTTCCAATGAGTCTTCTGTTTGCATCAGATGACCAAAATACTGGAGCTTCAGCTTCCGCATCTGTCCTTCCAGTGAATATTCGGGATTGATCTCCCTTAAGATTGACTGGTTTGATCACCTTGCTGTCCAAGGGACTTTCAGGAGTCTTCTCCAGCACCACAGTTCAAAGGCATCAATTCTTTGATGTCCTGCCTTCTTTATAGTCCAGCTTTCACAACCATACGTGACCACTGGAAGACCATAGCCTTGACTATACAGACCTTTGTCGGCAGAGTAATGTCTCTGCTTTTCAACAACACACTGTCTAGATTTGTCATTTTTTGCCCTCCAAAAAGCAATAGTCTTCTGATTTCATGGTTGCAGTCACTGTCTGCAGTGATTTTGGAGCCCAAGAAGAAAAATCTGTCACTATTTCCACATTTTCCCTTTCTATTTGCTATGCAGTAATGGGACCGGATGCCATGATCTTAGTTTTTTTAATATTTAGTTTTAAGCCAGCTCTTTCACTTTCCTCCTTCACCTTCATCAAGAGGCTTTTTAGTTCCTCTTCACTTTCTGCCATTAGAGTGATATCACCTGCATATCTGAGGTTGTTGATGTTTCTCCTGCCTATCTTTATTCTAGCTTATAACTCATCCAGCACAGCATTTCTCATGATGTGCTCAGGGTATAGGTTAAACAAACAGGGTGACAGCTGACAGCTCTGTCATACTCCTTTCTCGATCTTAAACCAGTCAGTTGTTCCATACAGCATTCTAACTCTTGTTTATTCTTTTTTCCCCCAATATTTACAGCATCATTTATTGTATCATGCTCTTAATTTTTTTTTAATTTTTTATTTATCTGTTTTTTACTTTACACTATTGTATTTGTTTTGCCATACATTGACATGAATCCGCCATGGGTGTACATGTGTTCCCCTTCCAGAACCCCCCTCCCACCTCCCTCATACAGGTTTCTCAGGAGACAGATAAGATGGTCTGGTATTCCCATCTCTCTAAGAGCAACCTACCCACTTTCTTTTCATCAGCAAGTTATATTGAATCAGCCTTCAGAATACCCACCAAACCAGACCTTTCTTGCCAGTCCTCACTCTAAATCCTGGTCCAAATCATCATATTTTTCTCAAATCTTCGTGTAACTGATCTTCATTTACCCACTCTTGTTTCTTGAAATCTATTCTCTACACAGTAGCCAAGGTAATTTTTTAAGATTAAAACTCAATTTGAATTAGGTCTCCTCTAAAAGCTCTCCAAAGATTTCTCTCGTCATACTTAGAACAAAATCTAATATCCTAATCATGCCTTAAAATCTGATTTCTGGCTATCTCACTAATTTCATCTTCAAGTACGCTCCCTCTTATGAATTTCATTCTGACCACGCTGCTCTTCCTGCTATTTTCTTGGGAAGTCCAATTTTGTTTGTACCTCACAGACTGCACTCTTTGCTGCCTAGGATGTTTTTCCTCCATAAAATTATATTGCTACTATCATCATTTTAATCTGATTTCTACTTTGAAAGACCTTCATGACAGTAGTTGCTCCTGGCTACCCTGTCTGTATTAGCACTACAACAGAGACATTGGTCCCTCTACTCTTTCCTTTCTTTATTTTTTCTTCATATACCTAGCCAATTTTGTATTATGTATTTGTTTAATGTCATTTCCCTCCATTAGGATGGAAGTTCCTTGAGAGGAGGAATTTTGATTCTCTGCAGTTTAATCCTCACAGTCTAGAATAGTGCCTGATAACTGTCAGACTCTAAAATATCTGCTGGTGTCATTAGCCTTTTAAGGCTCAAACCTTCACAGAGATTCATTCAGTGCTCTATCCTTGGGAACAGTAATCTGGTTTGCTTCAGGGCTATTCTGTTCTTTAAACCCCTTGTTTCTTTTTAAATGTTATGTATGTGCTTGTGTGTAGATAACATGTCTCTGTGTGTTAAGTTTAAAGCTGTTATTCCTCAGTTTAGAAATACATATCCTTCCTGAATATTTTCTAAAGAATGCAAATAACTTCCAATCCTCCAGCCCTTGAATAATGCAAACTGTGCATTTTAATACAGAGTAGCTGTGTCAACTGCTGCATTGCAGTCAGCTGAAAGACAAACTAAGAGAAGCTGAGTCACACGTTTCAAAGAGAGAGTTTGCTGAAGGTAACCACTTTACGGGCTCTAAGTTACAGAAATTGCCATGGCTAGTTTTCCTAACACTGTGCCATTCACTTACAGTTATTGAAGGTGGACAGGAATGGGGATAGACTGGAATGGGATAATGACAACATATATTGGTTCCAAATGACTTGAGTGTCTCAAACAGAATTTTATATAAGTTCTATCTCTTTATTATATGAAGAGGCACCTGGTATTCTTTTCAGTACAGAGTCTAGAGAGGCAAATACAATGGTTATATCAGAATTCACAAAAATATACATCAGCAAACATTTTTCTTTCCATATTTTTAATTGATATAGGGACACTATGATTAGTAATATATTTTGCGATATTTCTTGGGACCAGTTTATGTTTAGGAGTTATTTATGTTAATATTCTCTTTGAGATTTGTGGATTTCTTCCTTTTCAACAAACTTAAAGAGGTTAAGGATTTATTTTTAAAAATATCATTAACTGTACAAAAGTGTCAGAAATATTTCACAACAAAGAATAATTATAACTCACTTGAACAGAAGGATAAAATTATGAAAAATAATACTCTGCTTTTTGGAGACTATATTAGATAAAGAACAAAGAAATCTTAATTGCGACCTCTTTTGTTGTTTTCTTGGTCTCTTTATTTTGTTAACAGCTTTATTGAGATACAGCTCATATACCATACAATGCACCCATTTAAAGTGTATAATTATATTTTAATATATCCAGAGTTGTGAAACTATACACAGTTTTAAGACATTTTAATCCTTTTCCATAGAACCCTTTTATTACAAACTTTTCAGCAGTCACCTTCCATGTCCCCAATCACCCCCATCCTTTATTAGCAATCACTGATCTAGTTCTGTTTCTATAGCTTTGCTTATTCTGGACACTTCAAGTAACTGGAATCTTTTTTTCCGAACATGTGCCCTCAGCAGTGAAAGTATGAAGTCCTAAACACTGGACTGCCAGGGAATTCCATATAAGTGGAATCTTACGATGTGGTCTTTCGTGACTCGATTCTTTCACTTAATATGTTGTTCTCATGGTTCATCCATGTTGTAACATGAATCAACACTTTGTTCCCTTTCATTGACAAAGGTACAATTCCATTGTATGGATGTACCTTTTATTTATCTATTCAACAGTTGATGGGCATCTGGATTGTTTCCACATTTTAGCTATTAGGAATGTGCTGCTATGAACATTCATGTTTAAGTTTTATATGGACATGTTTTCTTTCTTATTTTTAAATTTAATTAGATACCAAGTAGTAAAATCGCCAGGTCATGTGATAAATGTATCTGATGCTAACGATGCTGAACATCTTTTCATGTGCATATTGACCTATTTTTATTTCAGTGCTATTTCTTCTGTAATGCAATGTGCTTTGCCCTATTGCTGTTTTGATATTTCTATTCTTTGTAATCCTGGAAATCACATGTTTAAACTTGTTAGATGCATGTATAAACCAAAATGAGTGTGTGTTTATATGTATATTTATATGGATTTATTGATAGATTTTGTCCAATATATATAACTTGCCCAGATATCATTTTTTGCTTAATTTTCAGTTCTTGTTTCCAGAAAAATTGATGGATATTGAGATATCATGCTATCATTTGAATAATATGGCCTACAGAGTTGATGAATTTATTGGCAGTCTCTTTATGTAAACATAAAACAACTTCTTTGGATTAAAACAGCTTATCTCTACTTAAGTATGCAGTTTTCTAATTAAAAATATAATGTATATATGATGGAAGTGATTTCATATTTCATAAAGATGATTCTATACATTAGGGGAATAGAATTACTTCCTTTAAAAGAGTTGGCTAAATCAGCTTAATTTTACCTTTTGATTATTTGAACTTGATTTTGACAATAATATTACAAATGGAATAAAAAAATGATTCTAACTAATCGGTTCATGAGAGCAAGAGTTGCTGCTTTTCTATGTGATATTTCATTACAGCCAATATCTGGCATTTGGAGAGGTGCATTTATTTTTAACTAGGAATGCTTCTGATGACTCTGCACTGTCATGTTCTAAAGAGAATATGTGAGATAGTTCAGGCTATTAGCAACAATTGTATTTTTCTAATCTGCACATATATGAGATTTGACTTTTGCTGTTTTATTTAAATCTATTTGACATTTTAACATAATTATATTCATATAATTAATGTTCTTATTTTGATTGATGTAATTTTGGTCTTTTAAATTTTTTCCCTCGGGTACAATACAAGGACTATATTCCTATATTTTAGTTTTTTGTTAATTTATGTTTTTATTCTTTCCTTCAATGAGGGTCAATTCCTATGTCTCTCATTGGACAGTGGAACATGTGACTCAGGTTTCAGAACTCCAACAGCCTTTTAAATCATCAGAAAAATGAAAGAGACACAAAGATAATTTTACTACAGAGACTGAAATTATAATAACATTTCCCCCCAGAATAATTGGCAGATTTTATGCCAAGGATCTTTTAAGAATTAGAAATTTTCACGTGATTTCCTTCACTGCTGATCTAAGAGGCCTTGGACAGTCCTCAAAAATAAGACTGATTGGCTTAGCTGCAATTCTGTGTGATAACTTCCCAAACCAAGTAGCTAAATTCAGCGGCCTTGTAATATAGGTTATTTTAATGTCTTTCTCTGGGGCAAAGATTAGGAAGATTTGCAAGGTGTCCCTTTCAAAGCTTAGAGTGTCTGAAACTTGGGAGTTCCTTACTTATTACACAAGTCTAGTGTGTGTGCACCATCTACCTGGACTGCTTCTCATCACCCTCATAGGATCTGGGGGCAAAGGAACACAATACAAACGTGACACTAACATGGCCGCTTTGCTGTGAGTAATGAAGTTCTGTGCTTCTGATCCTGAAGTCTAATGTCTTCTATTCACTTCTTTGTAAGCAAAACAGGCTAGTTTGTTAATGTGCAATAGGTTAAAGTCTCATACTCTTCACAGTTCTTGAAAACCATGTGAGTTTTGAGGCTGTACGCAGTCCTTCAAGAAAGGTGTTCTGTGGGAGAACTAAACCTTAATGTCTCAATCTGTCTATTATATCCAATGAACTATCTTTGCTCCTATACATGTGGAATGGTAGTATGTAGAATTAGAAAACTAATATAACAGCCATATCTGAAGATAGGGCTTAATTTTCTCATGGAATCCAGTTGAGGACAGTCATGTGTTCCCAAAGGCAAATGTTTAGCTTCACATATTCTCTGACTAGCTGGCACTGTGAACGTCTTTTGCAAGCACAAGATTAGGGATAGTTCTTCAGATAGTAATAGATATAAAACATTTCCCTCTTGTCAAAAGATTGAATATGTTATTTATGTCAATATTAGTAGTTTGAAGAAGCAGTCCTCATGAGATCATGATGTTCTAACTCCATGCCTTTGATGAGGATGATATGGAGAGAAAATCCTGGGAGTTAGTTAAAATGGACCTAATGGAAGTGAATCTGAGGAAGGCAACTGAGCAAACTTGCTTTTTGTTTGCAGACACAATGCTGAAGACTCTCAGGGGCTATCTTGTATCCTTGCCCTTACCCTTGCTTGTTAAAGAAGAATAAACAGCACTATTATCTCTGCAGAAGCCAAGGGAATTTAAAGCAGCTTCAGAAAGTTGACATAATGACATTTCTAAGCAGAAGAAATTCTATCATATTTAGTGTAGTTAGAGAGTAATATCTATAAATTTATCTTGTCTACTGTATCATAAACCAAATATTAGCTGCTAACACACAGCCAGTTGTGGATTTGAAAAAGTTTCTACACGCAAGTGCAGGGAACAGAAAGGAGAGGAACTAGGTATATAGTTTTCCCACTTGTCTTCACGTTATTTTCACAGTCCATAATGAAGTTGTCCTGACATGAAATAATTTCATCCTTAATAAGGTTATTGTTTGGACATCTTTGTGTAGTTCATAATTTGAGTCTTTAGATTGCAAAGATGCTAGACCTTGGAAGGAAAGAGTGAGCAGTCCATGGGGTCACAAAGAGCTGGACACAACTGAGCGACTGAACTGAACTGAGTATCTTCTGACTTCTTTTTCTTTACCTAAAAGCTTGCTTCACATCTAAACCCCTTCTTTTTGCTGTAGTCTGTCATTCTTCTGCTCTTGTGTTTTGTTTTACTTTCTTCCTCTGTTGGAACATTTTCTGGTGTTCATGACTTCTCTGCAGGCTGTCCTGCTGTTTTTCCTAAGCTGCCACATTTATAGGAAATCTTCTGTATTGTTTTACCTGTATTACTTCATTAGGGCACACTATAGATATTAGTTCATAAAATGTTTTTACCTTAACTGTTTGCCTTACTAATCTCTTGGCATATGTCTTTCTAAGCCTTTAGTTATAGCCCATGGCTTGATATTATTCTGTCATTTGAAGGATGCTCTGACTTTTTAAAATTTGTAGATTTTTAAAAATAGAAGTGTAATTGATATATAACATAGTTTTAGGTATACAAAATAATGATTCAATGTTTGTAAATATTGTGAAATGATCACCACAATAAGTCTAGTTAACACCCATCACCCTATAGTTACACACTTTTTCTTGTGATGAGAACTTTTAAGATCTATTCTCTTAGCAACTTTTAAGCATACAATACAGTGTTATTTACTACAGTCACTATGCTATGGGCTTCCCTCATAGCTCAGTTGGTAAAACTCTGCCTGCAATGAAGGAGACACTGGTTCGATTCCTGTATTGGGAAGATCTACTGGAGAAGGTATAGGCTACCCATTTGAGCTTCCCTTGTGGCTCAGCTTGTAAAGAATCCTTCTGCAATGCGGGAGACCTTGGTTCGATCCCTGGCTTGGGAAGATACCCTGGAGAAGGGAATGGGTACCCACTCCAGTATTCTGACCTGGAGGATTCCACGGACTACGGTCCATGGGGTCGCAAAGAGTCGGACATGACTGAGAGACTTTCACTATGCTATACATAACATCCCAATGACTTATGATTTATTTATTTTATAGCTGAAATTTTGTACTTTTGACCCTTTTATCTATCCCCTACTCAGAATCTCTGGCAACCACTGACCTATTCTCTGTATCCATGAGCTTGCTTAATACACACACACACATACACACACACCACACACACACACACACACACACACACACACACACACCACACTCCCACATATAAGTGAGATCATATGGTACTTGTCTTTCTGTGTCTGATTTATTTCACTTAGCCCAGTGCTCTCATCCATCATGTTATCTCAAATGGCAATATTTTTATTCTTTTTTATGGCTGAATAATAATCCATTGTGTATATAGTCCAGATTTTCTTTATCTGTTCATCCATAATTTATATGTTTTCTTCTTAATTTCAGTTTTCAAAATTGTTTAAAATTTAAAATGATGCAAAGTTGAAAATGAATGTTAGACTGGCAACTTTTCTACATAAATTCTGGAACCTCCTTGTTAGGTATAATGTTATTTATTAATAATAATTCTACACAAAGTCATAAATCCTGAGGTTTTTGTAATATATACATGCTTTTTAAAGGAAAATTTGTATATATGTATATAATTATATATTCTGTACCATAATTCACTTTGACATTTAGCTATAGAGAAAACAAAATACCTCAAGGACTTCTCAGGAATGTTTTAGGGCTTTCTCTATATATTTTTGGAAATGTTCAGAAGTTAAAATGGGCTTCCCTATAGCTTAGCTGGTAAAGAATCTGCCTGCAACACGGGAGACCTGGGTTCAATCCCTAGGTTGGGAAGATCTCCTGGAGAAGGGAACGGCTACCCACTCCAGTATTCTGGCCTGGAGAATTCCATGGTCTGTGTAGTCCATGCGGTTGCAAAGAGTCAGACACAACTAAGCGACTTTCACTGAAGTTAAAATGGTTTCTGACAGTTCTATGAAAGGGTTGATAATGAACTCTAGAACAAAAGTGCAAAGGTATTACATAATTAATGAAATAGAAGGATAAGAATATAAGAAGCTAATGGTAATTTTAAAAAGGTTCATGGAAAATGAAAAAAAATATGAAGATTTGCAGAGGTTATTTACTTATACAGTCAACAATAACACATATTTGGTTATAGTGGGAATATATTGACAGTTTTAAGTTCTCTAGAATTAAACCTAGTCTCTTAAAGCAGTTAAGTCTTTGAAGATGTCAATGATAACACAAGGAATATCCAAAGTAATTCATTTTTTTTTGTAAGTATACATTTGTGACTGTCCCTACCACTTACTAATCCCCAAAATGGTATCCAAGGGCAACAGAGATTGCATAGTATCACCACAGAGACGGAAGATAATAATTGAGAGCATTTGTCCTCAGATTCTTAGGCAGTGGGAATTCGTGATGTATCAGATTTGTGTAGCTATCCAGAGAGTTTGAAAATATTTTGGAGACATATGTGCTTTAGGGTCAGGCAGTAGTAGTAGAGAGAGAAAGTGAGAATAACAATTAGGTTCTCAAAGGTACACTTAAAATCTAATTTGTGTCAGCATTTCTTATTTAGTAAAATTTGCCATCACATGCTTGTTAAAGAATGCACAGAAAAAATGTTGCTAATGAGAAGAAATGCAATAAAGAGATATTTGCTCTTGATTGATTGCCAAGTGACAGATTACAAGCTAGATGCTTGACAATTAGAAAGAAACAGGATTTTTTTGGGGAAATGGATCCATTAGAAGAAATAGTTATGAGAATTTTTATGGGTGAAATTAGTCATCAGAATATTGATAACTCTCATTATATTGAATTTTCTTTTTTCATAAAATTTTTTGGAATCTAGATATATTTCAAAAAGGGTTTTGTTTGAAACTATAACAGGCTGTTTAATTTCTTTTATTGATAAGCCCAAATACTTTAGGATTCTGACACCAAAGATAAAACTAAGCTTTTATTGTTTTAGTTGAGTTTATACCACATGTCCTGAAGTAAGTCAGAGAAGATACACTGAACCATTGATTTATCCCTAAGAACCAGGAAAATATATGATAATGCTGTTCTAAAAGTGTGGTCCAAATACAGGGAATTAAATTTGTTTCCTTTTCTCTTTAGTCTGAACATTCAGAAAGTACTGAATATAACTTCATTTTTTCCATGTAGTACTTATTAAGATAATTTTACTACTTATCCCTTTCTAAAAGATTATTTTGCACCTTACTTTTTGGTTATGTTATAATAAACTCATCTGTAACAAATAAATATTTCAAAAACTTTCAAGTAAATATTGATGTAATAATCAGTGCACATGTGTAGATATCAGATCAGATCATAAACTTGAAAACTGACTTGGATATATATTGCAGTTTTAATATCTTCCTTTAATTGCCCCCTTTGGGAGACTATGATTCTTAAAAGTAAGGAGCAGGAAGATTTTATAGGTGAAACCACTTACAAATTCTGCATAAATTGATTGTTAGACTTTTCATAAAAGTTAAACCAACTTCACTTGGATATGGAAAACATAGATACTAAATCTATGACTGCAAAGCCATATGAACCTAAGCAACTCACTTAATCGTACTAGGTTCCAAAGTCTTTAT
Organism: Okapia johnstoni; assembly: GCA_024291935.2. NCBI lineage: Eukaryota > Metazoa > Chordata > Mammalia > Artiodactyla > Giraffidae > Okapia > Okapia johnstoni. Next base: position 108,009,002 of record CM044307.1, on the reverse strand, counting down.
CTGTAAAATAATTTACTCTTGGAATTATTTTTATAATTTAATAAGATGATTCTTGTAATTAAATACCCTGAGGAAAGTATGACTTTCAGAGTAAAATGGACATTATTTTGAATTAATGAAATTTTGTCATTTTCTTGTCTTCTTGGTTAAAAAAAACCTCATAAATGTATTAGTTTAATTTCTCTACTTAAATTTGAGTGAAGAAATTTTTAAGGAAAGTAAGGACAATAGTAATGCTGATCTGTAAAGAGAAATATCCTTAAAATATTTCATTTTCCTGCATAAATATATTTTCTTAATCCCTTATTATCCTGTAATTTCCTTGAGAATAGACTTATTTAAATGATTTGTCTTTGTATAGCACTTTGGGGAATTTGTAGAGCATTGAATAGAACTATATCACAAACACAAGTCATGGTAGTGCCATTACAAAATCACTAATATGAACAAATTTTGTCATGAAAAATTGTGTTTTTAAGAATATTTTATCACAATATAGTTGATTTACAATGTTATATTGATTTCTGTTGTATAGAAAAATGTTTTAGTTATACATATATATACACATTCTTTTTCACATTCTTTTCTATTATGGCTTATCACAGGATATTAAATATAGTTCCGTGTGCTATATATTAATAGTAGGATCTTGCTGTTTGTCCGTTCTGAATATAATAGTTTGCATCTGCTGATTCCTAACTCCCAGTCCATCCCTCCTCCAATCCACCCTCCCTCTTGGCAACCACAAGTCTGTTCTCTATATTTGTGTTTATAAGAGGAAGGCAGGAGGGTAGGGGAATAGGGGAGATATGACAGAAGCAAGTAGGTGGGAGGATTGATGGAAGGGGTTATAAGCCGAGGAATGTAGGCAGACATATCAGCTGAAAATGGGAAGAAAACAAATTCCCCCTTGAAGTTTCCAGAAGGAACACAGCCCTAACAGTTCATTAGATTTCTGATCTCTAGAAGTTGGAGAGAGTAAATTTGTTTTGTTTCAAAACACTAAGTTTGTGGTGATTTGGTACAGTGACAATGGCAGATGAATATAGTACTTCTTCCTCTCATAATCAAGAAAATTCAAATTTAAAAGTAACAAAATGTTGTTTTACACTTAGACAAATAGTTACAAATCTGGCAATATAATGTTTGAGCATAAAGAGAGATAAGAGTACTTTATGTTTTGGTGAGTATATGTAGTAGAGTCTGAATGGCATGGCCATTTTAGAGAGAAGATACCAATGACCTAGGTATTTGTCTGCTAAGAATATACCACAGAGAAACGGACACCTTGTACAGAAAGAAGGATTATAAGAATGTCCATTACAGAGTTAGTTGTAAGAAAATTTGGAAACAACTGGAGTGTTCACCAGTAGTAGAAAAAATACACATAAATTTCTTTCTGAAATGAAAAACTCTTCAGCCATGAGAACAAGTGACCTAGAGGTACATTTTTCCATAGAGGGAAAAGAAGCTGCAAAAAAGGCTCAAAGTACTGTTGTTTATATTACTACATTTATTTCCATAAAATCCATATATTACCTTTGAATATCTGAATATTAAGTAAAGGGAATACTTGTGTGAATAATAAATGCCAGCAATATCATGGTGGTTATTTCTGAGGAAAGGCGTTATCAGAGAGTAGTACACAGGCTCTTCACCTTTATTTATGCTTTATATCTTAAAAATAAGCTGAAGTGCACATGGTGAAATTTTAAAATTTTATAAAACTTGGTGTTTAGTAAATAGATACTTACATTACCCTCTGTATTTGTGTGCGTATATGAATTGTAAAAGCAGAACTCATCCTCTTTTTAAAACCCAACTTCCAAAGTTTTCTTTAAAAAAATAATATTCTTGATTTATTGTCCTAGAACAGCAAACTTAAAAATGATAAAGATTTTTCAGTCTCTTAAAAACAGTGTAATATATTTGCCAAAATCATAATTAAACTTCTATATACTAAGAACTTAAGCAAAAAACTTTATGAGTGGTATAAAATATTGGAAGTGATTTTCAAAGAATAAGTAATGTAGTTGGAAAATGTCCTGGATTGGCTACTGTAGGCCAGAGTTGTGGCTCTGTCCACAACTTACCAGACCAAGCTATATGACACTAGATAAATCTCCAAATAATTCTCTCTAGTGCTTAGATCTAGTGACCTGAGGCTCCTTTCTAAGATGCAACGGAGATCAGAGGAAGGATGTGATGTACCTGTCAAAAGAAATAAAAACAACTATTTTTGGAAAAACCTAGTTTGTAGCTATTTCACTAGATTTGTCTAGAAATTTATCCCTACTTACCTGTAGTCATATAAGACTTAGGGTTTGCTTTTTGAGATATCTGGAAATAATCTTGGTGCCTTTTTAGGTTTCAGGTGAAAATGGGAAAATTCCTTTTCTTTGGTAGTGAATATTTTGTTTGCAGATTAAATGTTTACACTGAAATGTCCTATATTACTGAAAGAGAAACTGTTCAACTTCAGATTCAATTTAAGTATTTTTCCTTATAATGGAGCTATGTCAATTTAGAAAGTGATTGCTATTTAAAATGCCATTCCATAACCTTCTTTAATTAAAGTAGCAGTATACCATCAATCTGTTCCCATTAATGAATTTTTAACCATTACAATCTAGGCTGTATGATATGCAGTTTAATTAAAAAATTTTTTTTCAGAAAGTATGGACAGATTCTTCAGAGATTTGAAGAGGGAGATTAAAATTCACAGTTTTAGAAGTGATAGCTCAGATACAAGCTGATACAAGGGAAAAGAGCAAAAGAGAAAACAAGACAGAGAGAGAGACAGATAAACGGAAAGGTGATGATGGGATGGTGGATGTGAATGTCAGGAATGTGTGGTAATGAAATGATGACCTCAAGGAAATGAATATCCCATTTAAGATTCTAGTAGAGTATGTGTGTGGAGAAGGCAATGGCACACCACTCCAGTACTCTTGCCTGGAAAATCCCGTGGATGGAGGAGCCTGGTAGGCTGCAGTCTATGGGGTTGCTAAGAGTCGGACACGACTGAGCGACTTCACTTTCACTTTTCACTTGCATGCATTGAAGAAGGAAATGGCAACCCACTCCAGTGTTCTTGCCTGGAGAATCCCAGGTACGGAGGAGCCTGGTGGGCTGCCGTCTATGGGGTCGCACAGAGTTGGACACGACTGAAGCGACTTAACAGCAGCAGCGGCAGAGTATGTATGTGTGGATTGGGGGAGGAGGGAGTATATCTTTCTTAGCACAGAGTTAATAAAAATCTATTCTCTGAAAGGTGAATATATTTCTTGTATTCACTTCAATCTAATTTCCTGTGATTTCAGTTAATTTATTTTCAATTAAGATGTTGTTCATATTATTGATATGGCAAATCCAAATAATGAATGACAAGAGGCAGAACAAGTAGAAAAGACTAGAATAGTTTCTAAGAATAAAGCTAGACAAATTTTGAACGAAAGGTACAATTTTATAGGTGCAAAAATCAGAAAGCCAATTAAGTGGCTTGTGGATGGAGAGGTGGGGAGAAAGGGCATTGTATATTGTCAGGGTACAACTGACCATTGCATTCTTAACCAGTATCAAGAAACAAAATAAGTCTTACCTTCTGAGAATTAGAACCAACCAGAAAACTAAAAAATCTGGAACACAGGATACTTTCTCCACAGCTCAGGAGTTTCATGGCATCTCTCATCTTTGCCTATCTCTATCTGCATGTTTTGTTTCACTCTTATTCTTGACTACATTTTTTTTCCTGCTCGCTTGTTCTACTCATGAACCTGTATGCTTGATATGACCTAGTTCCGACCAAAGTTGATGAATCTCCTGTCTTTTTTGTAAGTCATGTAAGAGCTGTTCTGAACAGCCAAATTCCTCTCTTTTGGAAACAGATACCCTCATTCTTATCCATTATCATCCTCTCCATAGTCACTCTTAACATTTATTGAGTATTTACTATATGCTGTGTACTATTGCATGTATAATTTCATTTAATGTTTATATTTTTTGAGGTAGGCATTATGCTGCTATTTATATCTTGTAGACATAAAAACTGAAGTATAGTTAAGTAACTTTATTAAGGTCACAGCTACTCTGTGTAGTGCCTGTACAAGAATCCCAGAGACAGACTTCAGAGCCCATGGACCTGTCTTCTATACCAGGGTCCCAAATCCCAGGCCATGGACCGGTATTAGTCTGTGACCTGTTAGGAACTGGCCACACACAAGAAGTGAGCAATTGTCTGAAAACCCATCTTTGGTGCCAAAAAGATTGGGGACTGCTGTTCTAAAACAAACCATACTATTATGTAAGTCAGTTGTATATCCCTATTTCATTCAGAAAAGATAGGGTTGGATTATGTAGTTCTCTGATCACTCATTGTTAATAGTGGCTAAGGATTTACTCAAATGAGGGTGCAATTGAGACAAATAATGACCAGACTAGCATCTATAATGTATTAAAAGCAGTAATATTATTCAATAATACATGAATGATGAACTTCCAGATGTTCAAGCTAGTTTTAGAAAAGGCAGAGGAATCAAAGATCAAATTGCCAACATCTGCTGGATCATCGAAAAAGCAAGAGAGTTCCAGAAAAATATCTAGTTCTGCTTTATTGACTATGCCAAAGCCTTTGGCTATGTGGATCACAACAAACTGTGGAAAATTCTTCAAAAGATGGGAATACCAGACCACCTGACCCACCTCTTGAGAAATATGTATGCAGGTCAGGAAGCAACAGTTAAAACTGGACATGGAATAACAGTCAGTCAGTCAGTTCAGTCGCTCAGTGGTGTCCGACTCTTTGCGACCCCATGAATCACGGCATGCCAGGCCTGCCTGTCCATCACCAACTCCTGGAGTCTACCCAAACTCATGTCATAGAATCGGTGATGCCATCCATCCATCTCATCTTCTGTTGTCTCCTTCTCCTCATGCCCCCAAACCTTCCCAGCATCAGGGTCTTTTCCAATGAGTCAATTCCTCGCATGAGGTGGCCGAAGTATTAGAGTTTCAGCTCCAACATCAGACCTTCCAATGAACACCCGGGACTGATACTTTTAGGATGGACAGAATGGATCTCCTTGAAGTCCAAGGGACTCTCAAGAGTCTACTCCAACACCACAGTTCAAAAGCATCAATTCTTTGGCACTCACCCTTCTTCAGAGTCCAAATCTCACATCCATACATGACTACTGGAAAAACCATAGCCTTGACTAGATGGAACTTTGTTGGCAAAGTAATATCTCTGCTTTTTGATATGTTATCTAGGTTGGTCACAACTTTCCTTCCAAGGAGTAAGCGTCTTTTAATTTCATGGCTGCAATCACCATCTGCAGTGATTTTGGAGCCCCAAAATATAAAGTCTGACACTGTTTCCACTGTTTCCCCATCTATTTGCTATGAAGTGATGGGACCAGATGCCATGATCTTAGTTTTCTGAATGTTGAGCTTTAAGCCAACTTTTTCACTCTCCTCTTTCACTTTCATCACGAGGCTTTTTAGTTGTTCTTTTCTTTCTGCCATAAGGGTGGTGTCATCTACGTGTCTGAAGCTATTGATATTTCTCCTGGCAATCTTGATTCCAGCTTGTACTTCTTCCAGCCCAGTGTTTCTCATGATGTACTCTGAAAATAAGTTAAATAAGCAGTGTGACAATATACAGCCTTGACATACTCCTTTTCCTACTTGGAACCAGTATGTTGTTCCATGTCCAGTTCTAACTGTTGCTTCCTGACCTGCATACAGGTTTCTCAAGAGGCAGGTCAGGTGGTCTGGTATTCCCATGTCTTTCAGAATTTTCTACAGTTTATTATGATCCACAGAGTCAAAGGCTTTGGCATAGTCAACAAAGCAGAAATAGATGTTTTTCTGGAACTCTTTTGCTTTTCAATGATCCAGCGGATGTTGGCAATTTGATCTCTGGTTCCCCTGCCTTTTGCAAAACCAGCTTGAACATCTGGAAGTTCACGGTTCACGTATTACTGAAGCCTGGCTTGGAGAATGTTTAGCATTACTTTACTAGCGTGTGAGATGAATGCAATCGTGTGATAGTTTGAGCATTCTTTGGCATTGCCTTTCTTTGGGATTGGAATGAAAACTGATGTTTTCCAGTCCTGTGGCCACTGCTTAGTTTTCCAAATTTGCTGGCATATTGAGTGCAGCACTTTCACAGCATCATCTTTCAGGATTTGAAATAGCTCAACTGGAATTCCATCACCTCCACTAGCTTTGTTTGTAGTGATACTTTCTAAGGTCCACTTGACTTCACATTCCAGGATGTCTGGCTCTAGGTGAGTGATCACACCATCGTGATTGTCTGGGTCGTGAAGATCTTTTTTGTACAGTTCTTCTGTGTATTCTTGCCACCTCTTCTTAATATCTTCTGCTTCTGTTAGGTCTCTACCATTTCTTCCTTTATTGAGCCCATCTTTGCATGAAATGTTCCCTTGGTATCTCTAATTTTCTTGAAGAGATCTCTAGTCTTTCCTATTCTATTGTTTTCCTCTATTTCTTTGCATTGATCGCTGAGGAAGTCTTTCTTATCTCTCCTTGCTATTCTTTGGAACTCTGCATTCAAATGGGAATATCTTTCCTTTTCTCCTTTGCTTTTCACTTCTCTTCTTTTCACAGCTATTTGTAAGGCCTCCTCAGACAGCCGTTTTGCTTTTTTGCATTTCTTTTCCATTGGGATGATTTTGGTTCCTGTCTCCTGTACAATGACTGGTTCCAAATAGGAAAAGGAGTATGTCAAGGCTGTATATTGACATGCTGCTTACTTAACTATATGCAAGGTACATCATGAGACAAGCTGGGCTGGAAGAAGCACAAGCTGGAATCAAGATTGCTGGTAGAAATATCAGCTACCTCATATATGCAGATGATACCACCCTTAAGTCAGAAAGTGAAGAAGAACTAAAGAGCCTCTTGATGCAAGTGAAAGAGGAGAGTGAAAAAGTTGGCTTAAAGCTCTACATTCAGAAAACTATGATCATGGCCATCCGGTCCCATCACTTCATGGCAAATAGGTGGGGAAACAGTGGCTGACTTTATTTTTCTGGGCTCTAAAGTCACTGCAGATGGTGACTGCACCCATGAAATTAAAAGATGCTTACCCCTTGGAAGAAAAGTTATGACCAACCTAGAAAGCATATTAGAAAGCAGAGACATTACTTTGTCAATAAAGGTCCATCTAGTCAAGGCTATGGTTTTTCCAGTAGTCACGTGTGAATGTGAGAGTTGGACTATAAAGAAAGCTGAAGAATTAATGCTTTTGAACTGTGGTGTTGGAGAAGACTCTTAAAAGTCCCTTGGAGTGCAAGGAGATCCAACCAGTCCATCCTAAAGGAAATCAGTCCTCAATGTTCATTGGAAGGACTGATGCTGAAGCTGAAACTCCAATACTTTGGCCATCTGATGCGAAGAGCTGACTCATTTGAAAAGACCCTGATGCAGGGAAAGATTGAATGCAGGAGGAGTAGGGGATGACAGAGGATGAGATAGTTGGATGGCATCACCGTCTCAATGGACATGAGTTTGAGTAATCTACAGGAGTTGGTGATAGGGAGGCCTGGCATGGTGCAGTCAATGGGATCTCAAAGAGTCAAACATGACTGAGCGATTGAACTGAACTGAATATTTCTATAGCAAGTCTGGCTAATACCTAGAGACCTCAGAGTAGCATTACCTGGATGGAATCAGCCAGGTCTTAGACCTTCTTAGTGCCTCAGAGTTAACTGGACTGAAGTATAGAAACTGGAACACCGACTTACAGATTTGCAATGCATTATGAAGAGTCTAATTATAATCAGAGGCATGTCTGAAGAATAAGGAGAATTAGCTGTGTAAATAAGCTAAATATTGGAGTCAGTCTGTTTAGGTTTATGAATCAATCTTTTCATGAAAAATACCTACCACATTAACTGAACAAATAGTTGTTTGGATGCCCTCCCCCAGTTGGTGTTAGTGTTAGTTGCTCAGTCATGTCCAATTCTTTGCGACCCCGTTGACTATAGCCCACTAGGCTCCTCTGTCCATGGAATGCTCCAGGAAAGAATACTGGAGTGGGTAGGCATTCCATTCTCCAGAGGATTTTCCCAACCCAGGGATCAAACCTGGGTCTCCCGCATTACAGGCACTTTCTTTACCGTCTTAACCACTAGGCCTTTCCCCAGAAGAGTTTCCAAATCAACACTGCCACTATTTTTCTTTGATACTTTTTTAAAGTTGATAATTTAGCCTGTTTCTTTTTCAGATTGTTCACACTCTGTCCCTAGGTGTATTTAATGACATAAATTATCTCACAACTATAGTTTGCTCAAGCCTGAGATTTATTTTATTTCTTCACAGTGACTGCTTATTTCTTATATCATATGTTATGTGCTAATCGTAAAGTTTAACCCTCAGAGGACAACTCACTTTACCTATATATCAATGTGTTATTGAGGTTCTTTCATTGGTTCTTCTTAAGATTCTGTAGGGGTGTTGATGTTTACTTGCTAGGTCATGTCTGACTCTTTTGTGACCCCATGGACTGTAGCCCACCAGGCTCTTCTGCTCATGGGATTTTCCAGGCAAGAATACTGGAGTGGATTGCCATTTCCTTCTCCAGGGGTTATTCCAGACCCAGGGATCAAAACCATGTCTCCTGCATTAGCAGGTTAATTCTTTACCACTGAGCCACCTGGGAAGCCTCTGTAGAGGTAGTGAATAAGAATACAAATTTTAGATCCAGATGTAGCTAGTTTTGAATTTGTTATTACCAAATGTAATTGTCTAGTCTTGTGCAAATTCACAAAACACTTCTGTGTCCTAGTTTTCATGACTAAAATATTAGAAAAATAATAGCACATATCTTAGGGTATCATAAAAGCAATTAAAATTTTGCAGTTCTTGGAATATAGTAGCAATAAGCATTCAATAAAGTGGGAGATATTATCATTAGCTTTCTATTTAACAGGATCATTTTATTAAATGAACCATTTTCACCTGTAGTCTTTTTAATGACATATTCCAAGGTGAGACGTCTAAGAAAGTCAGAAGATTTGAAAGTCTTCTTATATGATGGAATTTGGCATGAATGCCTTGGTGAAGGAAAACTAATTTCACTGACATAGTGTATATATATATAATTTTAATTGCATGTAGATGTCTTTCCTTCAGTGTGAAATGTTTGAAGTGTAATGTATCAGTAGGGTAATGTATCAGTTATCTATGGTGGTATAAAGAACTTCTTCCAAATTTATTAGCATAGAATAATAAGTTATTTCTTATGATTCTGTGTTTTAATGGATCTCATCTGGGCAGCTCCTTGTGGTACAGGTCCAAGACAGCCTCTTATCATTCAGAGTCTCTTGCTATGTGACCTGTCATCATTCAGCTGTGAGTCCAATTTCTTCACACTCTTGTCTATTGGTTTCTAAGAGAATAAGGCCCAATGTGCAAAGGTTTAACTAAGCCTTTGCTTACATGTTCCCTGCCATTAACCCTTTGGCCAAAGCATGTCACTTGACGAAGCCCAGATTTCATGTGGGAAGAGTCTATACAAGAACATGAATACTGAAAGCATGGCTCATTAGAAAGCACCACTGTAACAGTCTGCTGTGGGTGGTGCTTGTTTAAATCATTTTATTCTCAGGGACTGCATTGAACTGAATACATAAAATGTCACTGAGCTTTTCTGGAGAGTCTTAGTTATGGTCAGTTCTAATAAATTTTTAGTGGTTAGAACAATGTCCACTGATAGGCTTTGTCCACCAATGTCTAGTTAGAGAACCTTAAATAAATGAGATACTAGCAATGAAGTTCCCCATGGTGATTGTATAGCCAGTTGTTGAAATGTTACATAGATAGCTTGTTTGGAATTGGTAATGAGGGCTTTATCTTCAACTTTTAGAGTTCATAATTCTGAGTGTTTATTGAAAACTTCTAATGTTACAAACACTCTATTCTAAAGGTGATGCAAAGGTATATATTTAAAGTCAGACAAATTTGTATTAAAAGAACAACTGTACCATTTACTAGATATATTAAGAGGTCAACTCATTTCACCTCTCTTTGCCTTGACTTTTTCATCTGGTAAGTGGAAATAACAACACATACCTTTTCAGTGTTGCCATGTCAAATAGCATAATGTATATACAAAATAACTGGAAAGAAGTAGATGCTCAATAATTGTGAGAAGATTCATGGAGCATCCCATCTAGTCAGGAAAATATAAAGAGCTTCAAAAATTTATTTAACACTTAGATTTTAAAATATTCTCTAAATTGGTGTTGTGGGGTCAAGATGGAGAATAGACATTGATTGGGAAATACCTAAAATAATAATATTGAAATCATCTATCATCTCAGTTTACTTGAATATAATGACTTTGAAGTTGGCCGTGTAGTCCAAATACCCCTGTAAGACTTTTATCCCCTTTAATTTTTTAAGACATTTAATGAAAATTCCTCCTGTTTTAAAATATTAATAGAGAAGTCAAATCTTTGTTTCCTGTTACCTGTCTGATGCATTGATTGTCAGATAGATAAAAGTCCATACATGTTTCTGACAAGAAAAGAATACAGATGGGTAAGCACAACCAAAAAACATCCACAGGCCTATGGTAACATCTTTCGTCAATAATATTTACCTCCTTAATATTGGGTATGAAACATAGACTTTAAAAAGTCATTTTATATTATTTCTTCAGTATCCCAAGTACATTTTTAGAGATGCTGAAAGAGAAAGGACACTAGGTTGTCAACTGAGCTCATGCAATAGTCACATGGGCAATGCATGGGAAGATTGATGAAGAGGCTATTGCTTCAGAAGATTGGTACTACAGAGGAAAATATTGCAGAATCACTAAGCACTGCTAAGTTCAAACAGCTTAAGGGCTTTTCATGTTTGATTCCTATTCCCCTCTCTAACATACCTAGGGATCAACACAAAGGTGGATTGAAATGTGTTTTAGAATAAAACTCTCTTTTGCATGACTTTTCTTTCATCAGAAAACTTTGATTTATTTAACCTTTGTTTTCAGAAAAGTGCATCTTGGTTTCACATTTCCTAGGTGATGGATTTTTCTCTTTCATGAATCTGTACCATCGGGTTGTATTAGTCACACTGCATTATGTTGCACTAAATCAAGTGACACAATGTGACTATTAATGTTGTGATGTGCAAGAACATGTCTCACTCGGGACTGGGGGAAATATGATTTTCTGAAAACAGCTGTCTCTGCATTTATTCAATAAAACTTTTCACCTTGGAAGCTGCATTATTTGCCATCTAAGCATTTGCATTGGCAATTCTGAGGTTTATTTTAAAGCTTATTTTTTTCCCTCTAGTGTCATTAAATATTCATGATTCCTCTAATGCTTTAAATAATGAAATAAGCTATAATAATGATTACAGTGAATGCCTATCACCTCAGTATTTAGATAAATCAGAGCAAGTACAGTCAGAATGTTCAAGAACAGATCTTTCCAATGGATTGATCACGGTCAATCAATAGACTTTAATATTGATCTGTCTGTTGCCCCTACATCACTCCCTTCTCTAAGATGATTTATAGGAATTAGAGGAGCAGGCATCACAGGTATATTATCTCTATGTCTCTAAAGCCCCTCTTTAGCCAACGCCCTCTGCTGCTCTGCTCAGCAACTTCACAGCCATTGCTCTAAGTTCATGAGACTTGAGAAAAACAAAGAACAGTTACCCCGCCAAGAAAATGTACACAAATATTGATCCTTGATTCTATTAGAAATGAATTTATTTATTCTAAAGCAAGAAATTGTTCCTTGGTTTCTGTTAAGGAAAAGAAAAATCAATAATACTGTTTTGTTTTTGGCCTACTGAGGTATATAATGATGTTCTTAGGGCTTTGTAAATGTTTAGTCATTCCCATTTCCAAGCATTTCCTTTCTCTTTTATAAGAGCAAACAATACTTCTTTGATTGCTTGAATAATATACAATCTTCATCATAGTTAGGCTAACCTTGCATATTACAAATAAAAATTTAAAATTCTTAAATGAAATATGAAAAAAAAAGTCAAAACAGATGAAAAAACAAAATGTTCCAAACTGTTTCTTTGTCTTTATTTTCCATTTCACTTTTTCTACTATTTCGTACTCTTCATCTTATTTGGCTTTCCTGCTGGCTCAGATGGTAAAGAATCTGCCTGTAATGTGAGGGACCTGGGTTCGATCCCTGGGTCAGGAAGATCCCCTGGAGAAAGGAATGCCTACCCACTTCAGTATTCTTGCTTGGGAAATCCCATGGACAGAGGAGCCTGGTGGGCTACAGTCCATGGGGTCACAAAGAGTCATACATGCCTGAATGACTAACACTTCAACTTTCACTTTTCATCTTGTTTATATCTAACAGAATTGCTTTATTTTTTTATCAAAATAAAATATACACATAGTAAAGAATAAATCAAATATTTCAAAGGGCTTACATGTCAGATGGTGACAAGTGCTGGGGGCAGGGGGAATAAAGAATAGTGAAGTTGATAGAGAATGCCAGGAGGTGAGATGAAGTTGATAAATTAAAATGTTAAAAATCAATAAATTAAATCTCACTTGGTAAATAAAAACTTATTTTCCCTTTCTCTGTTCTGAATGCACTGAAAGGTATACATACCTACACTTGTACATACATGTGCTCAAAAACAAGAGAAGCATCTCCATGGAACAGAAAAAGAAAATCCATAGTTTCAAATACATAGTGGTCACATGGTCCATAGGAAGTAAAGATTTGACTCAAGAATTGAAAGAACCTCAAAGCTTGGTCAAAGATAAGTTTAAAGCAGGTGGTTTACATTACATTCTGTGATTTGGGGATGAAATAAAGACAGCAATCAAGACTTGGGAGCTTGGCCTGTGCTTGCACAGAATTACCACCTAATATGTCATTACAAGTTTCACCTGGAGAGATAGACCTAGGCGTATGTGAACCACAAGGTGGGAAAAAGTTGCATGGCCAAGTGCATATCTGATGAGGATTTTAACAAAAAAAATGAAAAGCATACCAGAAAACAAACCATTATATGAAGGCCTACAGAGAATCTAAAAAGAATAATTAAATCTTGCAGAAATCCAACAGTGACACTATATGAAAAAAGCCTTAGTGTTTAGAGATAGAGTGTCCTGAAAAAATAACAAAAGTCAAACAAGGACAGATAGATGTGTGTAATAATGAATTATATGTCTTGAAAATGAAAAAAAAACCTCTTTGGTGAGGTGAGGTCAATAGACAAGATGAATGGCAAATTCTCCTTAGCTGAAGTGGTATATTTAGCAAGACAATAAAGCAAACTACAAAAAAACAGCATAATGAAATGCAAAATATGAAAGAGAAATTAAACAGAATACAGACTGATAAACTACAATATATACTTAATAATTAACATATATATTAGAGAAAGAAATGGCAACCCACTCCAATATTCTTGCCTGGGAAATCTCATGGACAGAGGAGCCTGGTGGGCTATAGTCCATGGGGTTGCAGAGTCAGAAACAACTTAGTAACTAAACAATAATATAATATATATAAAGCAATAAATTTTAAAATAAATAAATAGTTAGATAATTTATTATTTCCAGAAACTAAGTAATATAGCTCTTCAAATTAAAAATGTTCGGTGAAATCAGGATAAATTAAAAAGATGCACTTGAGAAAAGAATAATTACCTGTATGCTGCTGCTGCTGCTGCTAAGTTGCTTTAGTCGTGTCTGACTCTGTGTGACCCCATAGACGGCAGCCCACCAGGCTCCTCTGTCCACAGGATTCTCTAGGCAAGAATACTGGAGTGGGTTGCCGTTTCCTTCTCCAATATAACATTACTGATAATGAGAAAATCTTAAAGAGAATATTCTTAAAGGGAATTCATTCCTTATAAAAGAAGGAAGAATCCATTGACATAAGTCTTCTCATCCACCAAAATGCATGCATGAAAACAAAGAGCTGAAGGAAGATGACTGTCAACCTAAAATTCAGTCCCCAATTAAACCATCATTCAGGAGTGACAGTAAAAAAAAATATGCAAAAACTAAGAGTTTATTTTTCATAGACTCTCTCTGAAAAACTATTAGAAGATTTACTGCAGTATAGAAGAAATGAACCAAGAAAAAAAAGCTGGGGGTAAAATGAATGGAGTAATGGTATACTAATAAAGTAATAAAATAAATGTCAAGCCTAAATATTTACTATTAGAGTAAAGGCAGTAAAACATGACCAAACTGAGATGAGGATAGAATCCTGGTTAACAGTAAAGTGTAGTAAGTGTGCAGGAGAGCTCAGGGAAAAGTTAAATTCTATAAACTTTTAACTGTCCTTGTCTTATTTGGGTAAGGAGCAGAGATAATTAATTTGAGATATAGTTTACAAAGCATTTGAAGATTATGTTGTAAAGTAGGAGCTAATGGGAAAGAAGAGAAATTAGCTATGAATATTATTTGAACTATTAGAGGATAAACAGAAAAACTTAAGAAAGGAGAAAAAAGAAAAAGTATAATAGAAAGCACAACTATCAGAAATAATTTGATATATGTTTAAATAATCAATTAATATAAAGCTCACCTCTTACAAACTCATATCTTAAAAGAGAGACTTTCAGAACAACTCGTGATGGAATACTATGCAGTGGTTGAAAGAAATGAATTACATCTTTACTTTTGACTGTGGAGAAATCTCAAGAACATATTGTTGAAGGAGAAAAAAAGCAAGTATAGTTATTTTACAATATGCTGCCTTAATCCAAATAGCACACACAGATAAGAATTCTTTATGCAGTCTGTGCAGCTACAGCTCATGTTTCTTGTCATGCCAATTAACACATATATGACTGGTGACTAAGAAAATAATGCCAATGTTTCAGCAATTCGTAAATGAGTTTTCTGCAACAAATCAATATTTTGTGCTGCAATCCGACAGTGGCTGATTGAAAGTGTACTGTTATAGCCAGAGATGCTAGTTACAGAGGAATGTAGTGTAGTGTTTTACCAGATATTCTTTCACTCTGTGTTCTTCCCTTTGCCTCATTCTCTTGCTCATCTCTTCCTTATCTTGCCCAGTTTCTGTTTCTTTTTAAAGCACCATCTTCAGGTAGTCTTCTGAGCAAAGGTGTATGAAATACACCTCTTCTGAATTTTCAGAAATAAACATATGTCTCTATTCTATTTTGGATAGCTGCAGCTACTACACAGAAGTAGTAAAAGGAAGAGGGAGCATTCCTTAAAAGCCTATTGCTGTTGTTTAGTCTCTAAGTTGTGTCCTACTCTTTGAGATCCCATGTACTGCAGTATTCCAGGCTTCCCTGTCCTTCCCAGTCTCCCAGAGTTTGCTCAAACTCATGTCCACTGAGTCTTTGATATTCTTGTATTTTATATCCATTCATTCTCTATGATAACCTTTCATTTGCTTTGTTATATTTAGTCACTAATTTGTGCTCAACTCTTCGTGACCCATGGACTGCAGCATGCCAGGCTCACTCCTCTGTCTTTCACTATCTCCTAGAGTTTCCTTAAATTCATGTCCACTGAATCAGTGATGCTCTCTAACCATCTCATCCTCTGTCGCCCCCTTCTCCTTTTTGCCTTCAATTTTTCCCAGCATCAAGGTCTTTTCTAGTGAGTCAGCTCTTCGCATCAGATGGCCAAGTATTGGAGCTTCAGCCACAGTCCTTTCAATAAATATTCAGGGTTGATTTCCTTTAGGATTACAGGTTTGATTTCCTTGCAGTCCAAGGGACTATCAGGAGTCCTCTCCGGCACCACAGTTCAAAAGCATCAGTTCTTTGGCACTCAGCCTTCTTTATGGCACAACTCTAATGTCTATACATGTCTACTGGAAAAACCATAGCTTTGACTATATGGACCTTTTTTGGTAAAGTGATGTCTCTGCTTTTGAATACACTGTCTAGGTTTGTCATACTTTCCTACAAGGAGCAAGCATCTTTTAATTTAATGGCTGCAGTCACTGTCCACAGTGATTTAGAGCCAAAGAAAATAAAATCTGTCACTGTTTCCATTGTTTCCCCATCTATTTGCCATGAAGTAATGGGACCAGATGCCATGATCTTTGTTTTTTGAATGTTGAGTTTCAAGCCAGCTTTTTCACTCTCCTCTTTCACTTTCATTAAGAGGCTCTTCAGTTCCTCTTCATTTTCTTCCATTAGGGTGGTATCATCTGCATATCTGAGGTTTCTGATATTTCTCCCGGGGATCTTGATTTTAGCATGTGATTCATCCAGCCAAGAATTTTGCATGATGTACTCTGCAAAGAAGTTAAATAAGCCTTGTGACAATATAGGGCCTAGATGTACTCCTTTCCTAGTTTTGAACCAGTCCAATTGTCCATGTCCTGTTCTAACTGTTGTTTCTAACCTTAATACAAGTTTCTCAGGAGGCAAGTAAGGTGGTCTGGTATTCTCATCTCTTTAAGAGTTTTCCACAGTTTGTTGTGATCTACTCCAGTGGTGGCTCAGACAGTAAAAGCGTCTGTCTTCAATGCGGGAGACCTGAGTTCTACCCCTGGGTCTGGAAGATCACCTGGAGAAGGAAATGGCAGCCCACTCCAGTACTATTGCCTGGAAAATCTCATGGATGGAGGGGCCTGTTAGGCTACAGTCCATGGGGTCGCAAAGAGTCGGACACAACTGAGCGAATCCAATTCCACTTCCACACAGTCAAAGGCTGTACTGTACTCAATGAACCAGAAGCAGTTGTTTTCCTGGAACTCCCTTGCTTTCTCCATGATCCAACAAATGTTGGCAATTTGATCTCTAGTTCCTCTGTCTCTCTGAAACGCAGCTTTTACATTGCTACAATGAAAGCATATACCATCTAGAAGTTTTAAAAATGCCTTTTGTTGTTTTGCTGGGGCAGTTAAGGATAGAAACTGTATGTTCAGTTGATTACAGGTGTGGTCTAATGAGGAAAAATGGCTAAGTAGCATCATATCTGGTGGCTAAGTGGTTAGAGAATCTCCCTGCAATGCCTTGCAGATAGATATGGGTTCGATCCCTGTGTTGGGGAGATACCCTGGAGAAAGAAATGGCAACCCACTCCAGTATTCTTGCCTGGAAAATCCCATTGACAAAGAGTCGGACATGATGAGTGGCTGAACAACAACAAATTTTTCATTAATTGATATCCATCTTGATCATTGTATTCTTCTTGCATGTAACTTCCTAGTACTTCCTTTAAGAGAGATAACTATTAATACTTCCTAGAAGACCAACTATAAGACCTTGCCTTCATCAAGACCACTTTGCCGCTGCCTTGTAATCTCCAGTGCTATCATAAAAAGTAAAGACTCTTTACATCCTAAACTCTCTCTTTGGCTTCAGGGCAAACATTTTTCATTGAAGTTACTTGAGTTAAATCTCATCCACTATCATCAATACTTGCCTCATGATAATTTACAATTCTACTCCTGACATGAGCACTTGTGTATTCTCAGCTCCTATTAAGCTTATTCCATTCACTCTTCAATAAGTTGTTTAGACAATTACTTATTCTTAGGCTAAAATTAGGATAGCTATTGAATTAATTAGGCTCTGTTACATTACTGAAATTAAACAGATCAAAAATGGCAGTAGATTATGACAATCAAGGTTTATTTCTCTCTTGTGCTTCATGTGTGTTCTGGGTCAGCTGGAGGTCTGATCCAAGGCTGTGTACCACACATTGTCTTCAATTTTGGATCCAAACTAAAATAGCCTTGATCTGAAACATTGTTGACCTCATGTTTAAGATAAAATGAGTT
This sequence comes from Okapia johnstoni, assembly GCA_024291935.2. Classification (NCBI taxonomy): domain Eukaryota; kingdom Metazoa; phylum Chordata; class Mammalia; order Artiodactyla; family Giraffidae; genus Okapia; species Okapia johnstoni. The sequence goes on along the minus strand of CM044307.1, from coordinate 107,991,246 downwards.
CTATTGAGATGGATGAAACTGGAGCCCATTATACAGAGTGAAGTAAACCAGAAAGAAAAACACCAATACAGTATACCAATGCATATATATGGAATTTGATAGATGGTAACGATAACCCTATATGCAAGACAGAATAAGAGACACAGATGCACAGAACAGTCTTATGGACTCTGAGGGAGAAGGTGAGGGTGGGATGTTCTGAGAGAATAACATCGAAACATGTATATAATCATACGTGAAACAGAATACCATTCCAGATTCGATGCATGAGACAAATGCTCAGGGCTGGGGCAGTGGGATGACCCAGAGGGATGGGATGGGGAGGGAGGTGGGAGGGGGGTTCAGGATGGGGAACACATGTAAACCCAGGGCTGATTTATTTTGATGTATGTCAAAAACCACTACAATACTGTAAAGTATTTAGCCCCCAACTAAAATAAATAAATGTATTTTTTTAAAAAAAGATAAAATGGAAGATATTAATTATAGAACCTCGCAAATGTTCTTAAAATTTCTTCTTGAAAATGTAGCATATCACTTCTAATCCCATTTTATCAACCTACATTGTCTTTGGACAAAACATGGTATTGATGGCTTGGTTCAGTTCAGTTGCTAAGTCATGTCGACTTGGTTGACTATTTGGAACCCCATAGACTGCAGCATATCAGACTTTTCTGTCCATCACCAACTCCTGGAGCTTTCTCAAACTCATGTCCATCAAGTCGGTGATGCCATCCAGCAATCTCATCCTCTGTTTTCCCCTTACCCTCTTGGCTTCAATCTTACCCAGCATCAGGGTCTTTTCTGATGAGTCAGCTCTTCACATCAGGTGGCCAAAGTATTGGCGCTTCAGCATCAGTCCTTCCAATGAATATTCAAGACTGATTTCCTTTAGGATGGACTGGTTGGATCTCCTTGCAGTCCAAGGGACTCTCAAGAGTTTTCTCCAGCACCACAGTTCAAAAGCATCAATTCTTTGTCATTCAACTTTCTTTTTGGTCCAACTCTCACATCCATACATGACTACTGGAAAAACCATAGCTTTGACTAGACAGACCTTTGTTGGCAAAGTAATGTCTCTACTTTTTAATATGCTGTCTAGATTGGTCATAGCTTTCTTTCCAAGGAGGAAATGTCCTTTAATTTTATGGCTGCAGTCTGCCGGAGTCCAGCTCTGACAGCCAGGGAAACACTGAAGGGATGAACGGGGTCGGCGAATGATAGTCTCTCATCAAGGCACTGAACTGCATGTTTATTTTAAGCATCAGGTTTTCTTTTATACTTTTACAAAAGCATTAGGTCAGAGGTATGACATCTTCAGTTTCCTCTCACCCAGATTTACTGTCTCCATAAACCATTGTTGTCCTTCAGAGTTCCCTCTTAAGTGTCCTTGTGATTACATTGTAACTCAAGTTTGTCTCTGGGCTGCATACCACATTCCTCAGTTTACTTCTAATCTTTCTAAATCCTGCTTGAGCTCATTAACTCCTAAAAAGACTTCTTTAGCTATTAGTATCTCTAAAATTCCTAGTTTCTGTAAGTTATAGTAAAATATGCCAACACTACAACATACCTTAAACTTTTAGCTTCTAACTATTCTTAATTATTCCTCAACCCTAAACTCAGCAAACTTCTTTTGCCATAAACATTTCCCTTACAAGCAGGTTTCAAATAGCGATGTTTCCCATGGCCTCAAGCTGTGGCCTATGTGCTCATCCTGGAACATTCTTCGTAAAGGTCCTTGAACAAATGTAACTTTATAGATTATTTCCTTGGCAACTGCAGAAGGCTTTGTGCTTTCTCATGCAAGAACAATAAGCACCTTAACATACTTTCCAGCCAACTCAACCGAAGGAAGGAAAGGACGAGTCAGAATCACAAGACCTAACTCCTTCATCCTGGGACCGTGCCTGCGGGATGAGGAGAGGGGGTTGGGGCCGTGTCTCCATTTTGTCAGTAATGCCTATTGCGGCTCCCAACAACAGAGGATGAGATGGTTGGATGGCATCACCAACTCAGTGGACATGAGTTTGAGCAAGCTTCGAAAGTTGGTGATGGACTGGGAAGCCTGGTGTGCTGCAGTCCATGGGGTCACAAAGAGTCAGACATGACTGAGCAACTGAACTGAACTGACTGAAAGAATTATTTTCACATGGCAGATATTTACTTTCGTAGTACACATTATATAGGATACTCTTGCTAATGATAGAGTAGTAGTATCTTCATCACATAATATCCTCCAGCCCCAATGGTGGCTTAAATATCTAATTGCATTTCTCCTCATGAAGCTTATAAAGTACAAAAAAAGGTGTGTATTTGTTCTGGGTGAATAGTGGGCAATTTGCTTTTGGTATGCAGTGTATTATGTTCCTTATAATGTCATTCATTATTCTGTTTGACGTGTATAGCATTCTCAGATTGATATACTTAAAATTAATGAGGCATTTGTCCTCCCTGTGAAAAAACTAATAAGGGAGTTTTATCCCAATGAATTATGTAGATGGAGTTAAACAAATCAATTCTATTTTGGAGTAGGTATTTTCTGAATGCAAAGGAATCCTGACTCCTACTATGAGTTGATACAATGCTTTGGAAAAAATGGTGACTTATTTCAAATCATAACCAGATAAATTAAATACACTGGGAATTCTAGTAGTGAGGTTTCATTCCTGGATCTTAAATTTGATGACGTTTTCTCCCCAGATTCTGTCTTCCAAAGAAATAGTTCATGGAATCTATAGCACTTATTGAGTGTTTTTTGTGTGCCAGACTTTAGGGTAGTTACTAGGTTACTGCTTATTCAAAGATCATTAAGCATCTAGTTTGTTCTTAGGTCATATTTATCTGAGGAAAAGTACATATAGCTAACTAAGAGGTGCAACAGCCAGCAGGTTTACAGCTAGACTATATAACAGCTTGGTGTTAATGAGAACCCCTCACCTTTTCTAAGATGTGTAAATTAAAACAGACTCTCCCTCTAGGCAAAGCTAGTCCCATTAGTAGATGGTTCAGAAAACTAATGACATTTTATGGAGTACCAAAAAGGCACCCTCCCATCTGCCATGCCATGCTTTTTTATTTTCTCCTGCAGGATGCCTCCTTATGCTAGGACACAAGGCATAGCAAGAGGAGTACTGGTTGTATTTACGGTGTCCTTCTCTCCCCTGGGTACTTTTGTGCAGTGCACAAACTGCACAACTACACATAACAGCCCCACAGTTAGTAATTCTCATAGTAGAAATCCTAGGCAGACAGTTATGCAAGACAGAAATCGGGGAAGACTCCCCACAGGGTGGGATATTTGAATATCAAACATAAGAGCTAGAAGGTAATTTTTGACAATCACTGAAGAGATAGGCAGTCTCAGTAAGAACATAAAAAGGTGGATACATGGTATTTTCACCATATTTTGTATAATGGCAAGAAATTTAATAGAGCTAGAATAAAAGATTCATAGTTGGGGGTGATATGAATTGTGTCTGGAAAGAAAGTCTTTTGCCTGATTATGAAAAGCCTGAAATGCCCTGATAAGAAGTGTGGTCTAAACAAAGGAGGTTTGGATTATTTTGGAGAAAAATTAGGAAATGATGTAAAGGATACTTGAGTTAGAAAAACATTCTATTTAACACAACTTGCAAATAAAAATAAAGACAGAGCAACTGATAACTGCTTTTACTTTTGCAATATGGCAGACAGGGCTGCTGATTTTTTCATGGTAAAGATTGGAATATGTCATGGATGTTTAAATGACATTATTAAATGTAAGAATCCACTGACCATTTCAACTTTTCACAAGGCTGTTTCTCTAAACAGGTCTATCTTATTGTCAAAATACTAGGTGCAATGAATAAAATAGTTAAATAAGCAGGTTATACGTGTTAAGGAAAAATATATGAATACAAAACCAATGAATTATTCATAAATTCCTATGAAACTTTGAGTGTCAACCTTAGAAGGTCTCAGTTCAGTTCAGTTGCTCAGTCGTGTCCGACTGTTTGCGACCCCATGGACTGCAGCACACTAGGCTTCCCTGTCCATCACCAACTCCTGAAGCTTGCTTGAACACATGTGCATCGAGTCAGTGATACCATCCAACCATCTCATCCTCTTTTGTCCCCTTCTCCTTTTGGCTTCAGTCTTTCCCAGCATCAGAATTTTTTTCCAATGAGTCAGTTCTTCACATCAGGTGGCTGAAGTATTGGAGCTTCAGCTTCAGCATCAGTCCTTCCAACAGATATTCAGAACTGAATTCCTTTAAGATTGACTGGTTGGATCTCCTTGCAGTCCAAGGGACTCTGAAGAGCCTTCTTCAACACCACAGTTCAAAAACATCAATTCTTCAGTGCTCAGTTTTCTTTATGGTCCAACTCTCACATCTATACATGACTATTGGAAAAACTATAGCTTTGACTAAATGAACCTTTGTCACCAAAGTAATATCTCTGCTTTTTAATATGCTGTCTAGGTTGGTCATAGCTTTCTTTCCAAGGAGCAAACATCTTTTAATTTCATGGCTGCAGTCACAATCTGCAGTGATTTTGGAGCCCAAAAAAATAAAATCTGTCAGTTTTCCCATTGTTTTCCGATCTCTCTGTCATGAAGTAATGGCACCAGATGCTGTGATCTTCATTTTTTGAATGTTGAGTTTTAAGCCAGCTTTTTCACTCTTCTCTTTCACTTTCATCAAGAGGCTCTTTCGTTCTTCTTCGCTTTCTGCCATAAGGGTGGTGTCATCTTCATATCTGAGGTTACTGATATTTCTCCTGGCAATCTTGATTCCAGCTTGTGCTTCACCCAGTCTGGCATTTCGCATGATGTGCTCTGCATATAAGTTAAATAAGAAAGGTGACAGTATACAGCCTTGGCATACTCCTTTCTCAATTTGGAACCAGCCAGTTGTTCCATGTCCAGTTCTAACTGTTGCTTCCTGACCTGCATACAGGTTTCTCAGGAGGGCCGTAAGGTGGTCTGATATTTTCATCTCTTGAAAATTTTTTCACAGTTTGTTGTGATTCACACAGTAAAGGCTTTAGCATAGTCAATGAAGCAGAAGTAGATGATTTTCTGGAATTCTCTTGCTTTTTCTATGATTGAACAGATGTTGGTAATTTGATCTCTGGCTCCTCTGCCTTTTCTAAATCCAGCTTGAACATCTAGAAGTTCTCTGTTAATGTACCATTGAAGCCTGGCTTGAAGAATTTTGAGCTTTACTTTACTAGCGTGTGAGATGAGTACAATTGTGCAGTAGTTTGAACATCCTTTAGCATTGCCTTTCTTTGAGGTTGGAATGAAACTGACCTTTTCCAGTCCTGTGGCCACTCCTGCATTTTCCAAATTTTCTGGCATGTTGAGTGCAGCACTTGCACAGCATCATCTTTTAAGACTTCAAATAGCTCAGCTGGAATTTGTAGTGATTTGTAGCAATGCTTGTAGTGATATAGTTTGTAGTGATGCTTCCTAAGGCCCACCTAACTTTGCACTCCAGGATGTCTGGCTCTAGGTGACTGATCACACCATCATGGTTATCTGGGTCATGAAGATCTTTTTTGTTTAGTTCTCCTGTGTATCCTTGCCACCTCTTCTTAGTATCTTCTGCTTCTGTTAGGTCCATACCATTTCTGTCCTTTATTGTGGCCATCTTTGCATGAAATGTTCCCTTAGTATCACTAATTTTCTGGAAGAGATCTCTAGTCCTTCCCATTGTATTGTTTTCCTCTATTTCTTTGTATTGATCACTGAGGAAGAGCTAGTATACAAGGAGTAGTACATCTTTAAAGTTTCTGCACATATACATTGCTAGATAATCTTTTTCATGCCAGTTTGATTTTCTATAGATACTTCTGAAAGGAGCCTCATTTAATTATAGCAGAAAAGGGTTGACTTTTTGATAGGTATGGTAACTTTATAATCACAGAACAATATACTTTTCTTTAATGCTCTGACAGAAGCATAATATTTTAGTTTTGACTGTTCTAGTACAAATTTGTCTTCTACATTTCAAATTCAAATTATTCATTTTTAAATATATGTTAAAGATGAATACATTGTATGCTCAGATTTAAGTGAAAATAACTCATGACCTCTTAAAATGATGTATGACTTAAGTGTGTGATCCTACTCAGTGGGGAACTTTTAGCTTCGTCAGAGAAAATACCTTCAAAAACAGTAATGAGAAATGGTTCTTTTTAACATCTTTATATTTTCCCAGATTTATTCATACAGTTTTCCTTGTGATCTTCTTTTTCTCTGCTGTCTGACTTCCACAGAAAGTTAACTGTAAAGACAAGCCTGGGACAATATTTCCCAGTTACTTCTTGTGTTTCAGGCAGAATACTCAACATATGGATCAGTAAGGAGATATTTTTGATTAATTCTAGAATTCTAGAATGTTTAAAAACATTCTAACGATTTTTTTTTAAATCATAACAAATGTGGGAAAAAGGAAATACTTTCTTAAGTCTCTCTCATCTCTAAGTGTAATCACTGATAGGTTTGTGAGATATTCTTCCATATAGAATGCTGCTTAGTTGCCTCAGTAATGTCCAACTCTGTGCGACCCTATGGACTGTAAACTGCCAGGCTCCTCCATCCATGGAATTCTCCAGGCAAGAGTCCTGGAGTGTGTTGCCATTCCCTTCTTCAGGGCATCTTCCTGATGCAGGGATCGAACCCAGGTCTCCTGCATTCCAGGCAGATTCTTTACCATCTGAGCCACTAGGGAAGCCCCAAATATGTTTCTTTTATGTATTCTCTTGGATGAGGCGCACACACACACATACACACACCCACGCTGTATGCTGTTAATATACAAACAGAATTCAAAGATTTAATTAGCTTTAAGATTGGCACTGCTTAACTTTCCATTTGATACTGAAGTCTATAATAGATTCTTGGGTTTGATAGAATTTTGTCTTGGTTTTTAAAAGTTTAGAAACCCCATAGATAATTTCATAAATTAGAAGTCACATTATATTTTACATATATATTTCAGGCAGCTTTTAAAGATTCATTATAAGCTGAGGTTCCTAATACTTAAAATTTTAGAAATTGCTTACTAAGAGCATATTTTTTGTGTGTATGGGTAATGAAATATTTTCATGAAGAGAAATTGTTGAAAAATTAGAAGGTAGACTGGAGATATATTGTACTGGAGACAAGGAGGTAGGTTAAGAGATATGGCTGAGAGACAGGAAAGAGTCTCATTAGCAGCCTGGGCAGGCCATAGGAAGAACTGAAATTTCATTCATTGCAGCTCAGATTGCAATAGTAGTTACTCTTTAATGAGAATGGGTCTGAAGATAATTCTAATAATCTACTGTGTTCATGACTTATGCCTTCTTTCCATCTCAAATTCAAACTGTCATCAGAGAATGAATTTGGCTGGATTCATTAGTCATTATCCAGTATGAGTCTGAGACTACCTCTCAGGCTAAGATCTCTGCATTTCCTCCATATGCTGTCTTTGGGATAAGATCCATGACTGATCTAATTAACCATGTCTAGGGTGTTGGGCCATTATAGCACATTGTATGGTGACTGCTGCATAATGAATCTTTCAAAATGGATCTGTGAATATTGGAGGCATTTTAGGGATTTTTAGAGAATGACGATATGATTAAAAGGCTTCATTTGTAGTCTTGCATTAGAAAACATTAACATGGGAGCCTAGATAATGGGCCTTTAGTAAACTGAGTTATTTGCCCAATTTCTTGTCCCTCCAATATCCATTATCAATGCCTTTTGCTTTTTTTTTAGGTTGAATACAAAGTTTTAGTAGATAATTATATTTATACCAATTTACATGGAGGATGGAGTCCACAAAGGGAAAAATGCCTGGGCCCCTCTAAAGTTGCCATGTGGCCCTGCCTTCCAGACTTGACCAAGGCCCATGGGGCACAAGACAGTCTTCAAACTTCCTTCAGCCCCTTCGAACTCCTGGATGGTCTTTGGGACCCCTGATTCAGTGTACCTGTTCTCAACCTGGGCCTACAAATCACCCAGAATTTGATGAAACATGCTGTGTGCTTTTCTGGGGAAGCAAACCCAAGGCTTTTATTAAATTCTCAGAGGGATCCAAAAATATGTAGGACTGCTTTTCAAAATTAACCATGTGGAAGTGAGAGGCACCATGATGATGTAAGAGACACATAAGATGATTAAAAATAACTCAGAGAGGCACAGTGATAATATGAGAAACCCCACAGTGATGAATAGATATGCCCAGAAGATGTAGAGAGACACTGTGGTGACTCTTGAAGTCTCCTAGAAAGACAAAGAGGTGCTGTGATGACATGAAAGGAGTGTGCTGATACAAGAGGTGCTTGATGACTTGGAAGACTTTGAAACACATGGTTTACTTCCCAGTTTCAAAGCAATGGGGTTTGGATCCAGACAGGAACACTCTGAAGTTGGGCTTGAGGTTCTCAATGGTCAAACCCACTGATTGCTTCTCTTGTGTGTTTAGGTACTCCATCCCCAAAGGAGTTTTGCAAAGCTAAATACACTGCTGACACACTGAAGTTGACATCTTCAAAATGTTTTGTCTTAAGTTTGTTGAAAGTGGAAGTGTTAGATGCTCAGTTGTGTCCAACTCTTTGTGTCACCATGGACTATAGCCCACCAGGCTCCTCTGTCCATAGTATTCTCCAGGCAAGAATACTGGAGTGGGTAACCATTCCCTTCTCCAGGGGATCTTCCCAACCCAGAGATCGAACCTGCATCTACCACATTTCAGGCAGATTCTTAACAGTCTGAAACACCAGGGAAGCCCATTGCTGACATACTGAACTTGACACCTACAAAATATTTTGTCTTAAGTTTAAATAGTTGCAAATGTGGAAATGTCCTGCTGTTAATGATTTTTCTGTGTGTAGTGTAATAGACATAATACAAAAGCCAACATTTCGACCTGTTTAAGGGTACAGCTCAGTGGTGTTACAGGTACCTTCACATTGCTGTGCAGTCATCACCACCCTCCATCTTCAGAACTGTCCTTTGCTATTTGACCTTGCAGTTCCTTCCATCAGGAGTGTATATCACCTCTTGACTTTGGGCCTGGTCATGTGCTTTTCTTTGGCCAAAAAAATAAAAAAAGGGGGGCATCAGTGATAATGTGCCAGTTCTAAAACTAGGACTTTAAGAGAAGTCACGTATTTGTCCTCTTGTGTCTCTGATATGGATGTGAGGAAAACATTCTCAAGGAGAATGAGAGGTATGTGAAGCAAGCTCAGACTTGACCTTTAGTTTATAGTTGCCCAGGTATGACCAGACTAAATTTAGTAGAACACCAACTGACTCGCTGATGAATGGCCAAAATAGATACTGTTATATAACACAGAGATTTTTTGTGTGTGTGTGTGTGTGGTTGTTTGTTATGCAGCAGTATATGACTCCTACTGACCTAAACTTACCTGATAGCAATGGAAAAGGAGAGAATAATAAAGATCATGCTTTCCTTCTTAAAACACTTAATTTTTGAGTTTTGTGACATTATACTCTCTTGTATATTGTTCTATTTCTCTAGTTATTACTTCTCAATCACCTTTCTACTTTAGCATTGAAATTCCACAATGATTGATTTTGATCTTTTAGGCTAACCTAACATTCATGAAACAAGTTCCACTTGGTCATATTCTGTTATCTTTTTCTTTTTTAAAATTGACTTCTTAAAAACATAGCATTTAGAATTTTTGCACCTATGTTCCTGAGAGATATTGGTCTGTAATTTTCCTTTCTTGTAACATGCTATTAAGATTCAGGATAAATATTATGTTAATCCTATGAAGTGAACTAAAATTCTTTTTCTCTCTTTTCTGAAAGAGTTTGAGTAAAAAGCTTTATTTCTTCTTGAATGGTTTGAGATCATTTGGCAAAAAAAGCCAACTGATCTTAGAGTTTCCTTTTGAGAAAGTTTCTATTTATGTATTAATTCCTTTTAACATACCTAGCACTATTCAACACTTCTAGTTACTCTTTTGTCAGACATAATACTATGAATTTATCCTTTCATCAGAAGTATTGAATTTGTTGTTAAACATTTGTTCAAAATGTTTTGCCTTTTTATGATTGAGTCTATGTAAAAATGATGTATCATTTTTATTCCTGAAATTTGTATTTTCTTTCTTTTTCTTTGATTAGTTTTTAAAGGGATCGTAAATTTGCTTTTTAATTTCAAAGAATTTATTAGTAGATCTGTTGAGTTTATAATTGTACATCTGTATTCGATTTCTTTGACTTCTGTTCTTAAATGATTAAGAATAGAATCATTTATTTATGAAAGGATTTTCCTTCTTCTTACTTTTTTGTCTTTAATTTGCTGGTCTTAAGTTCTTGGAGTGAAAGTTTCAGTAGTTTATTTTCAAAATTTCCTGTGATGTCCGGAAAAGAATCTTTTCATGTATGTTTTCTTCTACTAATTGCAGAATGAGTTTTCCCTTGCTATATCTATCTTCCCTCACAGAATGGAAAATTCTTCCTTTTTCTAAAAAATAATTTTATTTATTTATTTATTTATTGGCTGTGTTGGATCTTCATTGTTGCATGGGCTTTTTCTCTAGTTGCAACAAGTGGGAGCCACTCTTTACTTGTGGTGTACAGACTTCTCATTGCAGTGGCTTCTCTTGTTGTGGAACATAAGGCTCTAGGGCATGAAGCCTTCAGTTGTTCCGGTATGTGGCCTCAGTAGTTGTGGCTCCCGGGCACTAGAGTGCAGGCTCAGTAGTTGTGGTGCATGGGCTTAGTTGCTCTGTGGCATGTTTCTGCATCAGGGATCAATCCCGTGTCTCCTGCATTGGCAGGTGGATTCTTTACCATTGAGCCATCAGAAAAGCCGTTCTTTCTTTTAATGCAGTGTTTCTGTCTCAGTGAATGTCAGCATCATTCAACTGGCTGTAAAAATCCAGATACCTGTTGGCATCCCAAAACATTCTCTTTTGTCTCCTCTGTCAGTCCCTACAACAAATCAGTTATCAAAGCTAGTAGCTTCTACTGTCTAAATATATCATATACCCATCCACTTCTGTTTCCCCTCCTAAATATGCCTCATATCCATTCACTTCTCTTTACTTCTATTTTACAAAAAAAAAAAAAACATTTGAAATAAATTTGAATTTCTTTTCTCCCTTTTAGATACACTCTGCCAGAATAAGTTTTTCTAATTTTTAAAAAATGATACTTCAATGGGTTCCAATGTCTTTTAGTATATTGAAATGATAACAAAAATCAAAAGCTCTTTTATATTGTCAAGTTTCTGCATGACTATATTTCCCTGCCTTTCCAATCTCCTCTTTTGCCGTGCTTTCATTTGCTGGTCATGCTTTATATAGAATTTCCTTCTCACTCTTCTAACATGCCACCATTCTCCTTCCCGAATCTAGTCATTCACACAAGCTACTTCCAATACTAGTGTGTTCCTTTCCTTATCCTTGTAAAGGATTCAACTGAAAATTGTGTTTTAAAGAAAGTCCTCTTTAACTCTCCAGACCTAGAGCAGGTACCCCAGAATATATTCTCAAAGAATTTGCATTTCTTCTGCATAACACCTTTCCAACCTATAAAAACTTGATTTGGAGTTTTTTGGTGCCACTTTTAGAATGTACATTCCATGAGAAGAATGATCGTATTTGAATTGTTATCGCTTATATTCCTAGTTTATAGGAAGAACTTTGAACATAAGTAGTATTCAATAAAATACCTAAACCTTGAAATAAGTGGACCCATCAGAAACTTGCCTGCTCTGGTAGATAGAAGATTTTGGAAGGCAGATAAATATGCAAGGGAGATGGTTCTAACTATGAGGGATTTAGGAGAGGGGACATTCTTTGTCTCTTCTGTGTTATCATTGTATTATAATATACATATATAATTGAATAAATAATAATAATGTATAACTATGATAAAAATAATACCCAGATACTGGCATTTATTGAATACTCACAATATGCTTGATACTGTTTTAAGTACTATATGTGTGTGTGTGTGTGTGTGTGTGTGTATCTCATTTAATTTTTATAGAAACCCTGTAAAATGTTACCCCAACTTTATAAGTGAGAAAACTGAGATACTGGCTAACTTTCCTGCAGTTACATAACTGCTAGTTTGTAGAACTAACATATGAATTCCAGATTTCTTGCTTCCAAGCCTTACTATTAATCATTATGCTATATGCTCTTGAAGGATTTCCTCCCTTCAAATCACAAATAGGAGTTTATAAAGAGGGCAATTGGTGGTGCCACTGTTTTTCCCTTTTTTGTGTGTTTATTAAATCCAATAAAATGACACACTCTATAATTATATTTTAGTGCCTGATGTTTAAAAATTCTGTGTTGTGCTAAAAGTACTCAGTGGGCAAAGAAGAATTGAAAGACATTTTGATTTACCCAAAAGATAGCCGGAAAGAGCCAGTACTCTTATTGCTAGTATGCTAAACAGCAAAGTAAATCTTAAACTCATATTAACCGCTCAGAAGGGTGTCTGGGCTTCAGGCATGCGTGGATCCACAGACTGAGATGATGTCATTAGAGCTCAATTCGCTCTTTCTCTTGTGTTTTGATGAAAGCTCTTCTATGTGGTGGCAAGATGGCTTCAAAAGCATTTGGCTTATAGCCTGTTACCTTAACAATCAAAAGGAAAGAACAGCTAGAAGTTTTCTCAATGAGTAAAGCAAAAGTACTTTTCTAAAGTTCTTATTGCCCTCCCTTGGATCACCTGTCTAGCTGTGAATTGATCACTGTGGTTAGAGAAATTAAGTAGTCAATCTATGTCCCCATACCCCAAACTGAGAGGGTGGAGGGTAGTTTTTAAGAGAAAAATCAGGAAGTTCTTCTCAAATTAAAGTGAATGAATAATAAACAGAAAACACAGATCATAGCTATAGATACTGAGAGAAGAAAATTAGAGACTTTTTTTGCTTGAATTCAAATTTAAGTAATAATGACAATAATATGACTTGCATTATTACTCGTAGTTATAAAGAGATTGTGAAGGTATCTGTCCCACATTGTAGTTTAACTCATGGCACTGATACTCTTGAGACCTAAATAATTTTCAACAAATATAGTTATCACCTCTGAATGCCAGTAATCTCTTCCTTAAAATCAGTTGTTCTATTTGGAAGCACTAACCCAGAACCTAGTTCTCATGATCCTTAAGTAGGAAAAACAATAGTGCGTTTTGCAAAAACCCACACCTCAACAATTGTCTAAAATGTAACTAAAATATACAGGAATATCTATAACACATTACTGTATTAGAATGTAGAAGTTTAAAATATGATGTTCTGACCACCAAACAGAGTTTATAATTAAAGGTACTCTGGACATGACTGATATGACACTTATCCTCTTCACTGGTACTTTTGCAAAATATATTCACTTGATTCTGACAGTTTAGTAATTCTATATGAAATGCAATTCAAGATTTTCCCACTTTTTTAAAATTAAAAATATTGGGAGATAAAAATTTACAAATTTTTCAAATATAAACACTGTCTAAAAATGTTTTCAAAGCTATATTCCTTCTTTGAAATTTGGCTTGTGTTTTGTGTGTATGTATATATGTATTAATATATAGAATTTTCTGTTTATTATGTTTTGATATTTTAAAAAAAACATTTCTTGCTGAAGAGAGATTGCCCCCTCCAAGGCTAGGTAATTCCCAATGATGATAACAACTTGCCTCTAAAAATTCTTTTCATATACAGTTGACTCCTAAACAACAGAGCGGTTAGAGGCACTGATTTCCCCCCACAATTGAAACTCTATGTACTGCTATCTCTGCCTCAAAACCAAAGGAATTGATAAATGACTTATCCCAGGGGAAGAAGCTAAAATGGTTTAGATAAAATTAGGACTCAAACCGTAGGTTTTTTTTTTTTTAATTCCACATATTGTGATCTCTAATCTAACACAAACTTTCCCCCAAGCTTAGTTAAAGATCTGTAAAATGAAAATACATGTACTATATTTATTAGAAAAAAAATATCCACATACAAGTGCTGCTGCTGCTGCTAAGTCGCTTCAGTCGCGTTTGACTCTGTGCGACCCCATAGACGCCAACCCACCAGGCTCCTCTGTCTCTGGGATTCTCCAGGCAGGAATACTGAAGTGTGTTGCTATTTCCTTCTCCAAGGCATGCATACATACTAAATCACTTCAGTCGTGTCCAACTCTCTGTGACCCTATGCACAGCAGCCCACCAGGCTCCTCTGTCCATGGGATCCTCTAGGCAAGAATACTGGAGTATTCCAACATATAAGTGGACCTATGCAATTCAGATCCATGTTGTTCAAGGGTCAGCTGTATAAACCAGCCTATGCTGCTTGTACCCCCCAAGTGCCTCCTTATTTGGTTCTCACACAGCAGGCTGATATTTCCTTGGACCTAAATTATTCCAGGGCCAGGTACCTAACAACTAGAGACTGCTGCTATATCCCGAAGCCTGCTGGCATTATTTAAACTAGCCAATCCTGAACTGTTTGTTGTGCCTTGGTTTGCTTTTCCTGTGGACACCCCAGTAAACCCTGAGGCCTAAGCTCCACTTTTGCTCCATTCTCCTGCCTCTGACCTCCCTAGTGACTTCCCTTTGACCTTGTGTGGCATGTAGAAAACCCCCTTTCCAGACGTGTGAGTAACATAAACCTTTACCAAGTCTCATTCTCAGCTCTTCTTGTGGCTGCACTGATTTTATCATACCATATCCAACATATACATTTTTAAAACTTGAGTATAGAAAAGCCAAGAGGCATTTTGCTAAGGAAATATTGCCCAGAGAGATTTCTGCAGGGTTCTTACAGTATGCTTGTTTTGAAAACTTGAGATGAGCCCATTATAGAAAAAAACATGACTATATAATATTGGCTAGATATTGGTTGGAGACTGAGGCTTGGAATAATGCTTGGCAAAAGCAATAGCAAAATATCTATACACGAACACTCAAGTGTCAGAGTAAGCAGGAATGGGGGATGAGTTCTGTTTTTCACAACTCTCCTAAATAATGCATAATACTTTAAAAATGAATAGTCATTACCTGAGCCAAATGTTAGTGTAAGCAATTTTAGTAAGGATGGAAAGCAATTATATGATATTAATAACTAAAAATGCATATTAAGATAAGATAAAAGTAAGAAAGAACTGTTGAAAAAATCTTTCTGAATGTATGAGCAAGTCAGCTCTGCTATCCTTAGATGAGGAAAAGCGTTCATAGCCTGGCAGTTTTGTCAGAAGGTAACTGTGAAAATAGTGGTGAAATGTTCAGAGTGGAGCTAGTAGCTGAGCAAAGAAAGCAAAACCAACACTTTAAACCACTTCTGACAGCAAAATAAACAATTTTTTAATGATTTATCTTTTTTCACCTCAAGTGTCTCTCACCAAGGAAAGAGAAACACTTCTAAGGTCTAACAAGAAGCATGAGGTAAGAATAATTACTTTATTAGTATGCTGTGAAGGGAAGAGGGTAAGTTTCATTGTCACACAAACCTGCATTCTCTCAATTTCTAGGGACCCAGGAAGGACATTTTTAGGAAGCTGTTGATAGGAATGTCATAAGTTCTATGAGACTTGGCCTCTTTATTGGTAAAATTACATAGTATCTCAGACACCATAAGGCTTCTGAGGATTTAAAATTAGATTAAAATTATAGAACCTATCACTTTTATTTTTTATTATCAGCTCTACCATATCTTATTTATGTTAAAATTAATGGCAGAACAGACTCCGTATAGTAGTCCAATAAGATAAGGAACTAAATTATAATCTACACCCATATTTTGAAGATTCTTCTCTTGCCATTTTAGATATGGTGTATTTGGTTTTATATATCCATACAAGACAGAGAAAAAATTATAAACCTTTTTTTAGACTTTGTTGCAAACTGAGTCTGTGTTTAGAGCATGTATTCATTTATCCCAATTTTTTCTGGCATGGTGAGTTCTTTGACTGACAGGTTAATAAATTCAGCTTTGATATAGACTGTTTTGTTGATCTCAATTCATTCTTCAACCATAGCACCATAGTACACATTTAGGACAGCTCCACAATTGGTCACATAGGTGTCTGATATAGCTCAAGTAGAGGATCTATGAATGGTAACTGTCTAATTCTTTGAGATGACATAGGGATCTGCTGACTTGAAGCAAATAGACTGCCAGATATTTCTATAGCAAAGATAGGTTTATTCAGGGTCAGTGGAGAATTGCAATTTGGGATCTATAACCATGACAAGTCACATACAAGTTCCAGCACAGCAAGGGAAGGAGTGAAGAGGAAAAATTAAAATTTTACATAACCTCTTGCTCCTTCTGCCTCTGTAACCCAGCTTGCTCGTTGCAAAGTCTGGATAACGTAAGTCTCAGAAAGTGGGGACTCAAAATATTAGGAACTGGAGCTTATCTCACTCACCCTCGTTCTGCTCTTTGCAATTGCCTTAGCCCTAGCAAACCTGCAAACCGAGTTAATCATTCCTGTCCATGTATAAAAAAAAACTCTGTAACCCCTTTGTTCGGGGCTCAGAGCTTGGAGTGTTAATTCCTCTGGAACCCCCAGCATAATAAACCTGAGTTCTCCAATTCTCTGAGTGTGGTGCTTGGTTTCTCGAGTACTGGTTTCTGCAACAGGAGAATATTTTTATAGAGGGGAAGATGAAGTTGACTGACCTACAGTATCAATAAATAAGGAGTCCATGGCTTTTTATTGGCCTAGTCCTTGTCAGGAAAGAAGAGAAGTCTTTCTTCTTCCTGTTGGGTTTTATTATCATTTCAGGGCATGAGAGCTCCTCCCCACTGCCCCTGTCTCTCAACTATATTTAAATGAGATTTCTCTTTATTAATTTTTACAGATCCAGCAAATAAATTTCATATTTTCCACCCACCCTTCAGTGTGTTACTCATTCAGTCATGTCTGACTCTTTGTGACTCTATGGCCTGCAAGCCAGCCAGGCTCCTCTGTTCATGGAATTTTACAGGTAAGAATACTGGAGTGGGTGGCCATTTCCATCTCCAGGGGATCTTCCTGACCTAGAAGTCGCCTGCTTTGCAGGCAGATTCATTACCATGTGAGCCACCTACCCTTCAACTTAAGTGAAAATTCTTTTATTTTTTACTCTGTGATGTCAGGACAGATAAGACAAGAACATGTTATTTATTATATATGTGACTTCATTTGGTATTAGTTTTAGCTCCAAATTTGGTCATCCATAACAAAATAGGTTCTATTGTATGTTTTTATTTTCCTTAAAAAACAATTTAACAAGAAGTCTTGGAACTGATGAAATTCTGGTTTCCTGTGCCCACTGAGGTTTCTTAGAATTTAGCTGCTTTTCATTTATTCAGGACCTCTGTGATATTGTGATTTATGAGAAATATATACCGGGTCATTCAGCTGACTAAAATATGTTTCTCTTATATATTCTCTTGGTCTTTGTCCCTGGTTCCTGGCTCTTGACTCTTTAACTGTTGTAATTTCCTGTGACAAGAGCTATAAAGGTATCTTTTGTTATGTTACTAAGGTGATTTCAAAAAGCCCTTAGGTCATCAAAAAGTGAGGAGGGCTGGTTGCTAGGAAAACCGACCATGTGGTTCAGTTCAGTGGCTCAGTTATGTCTGACTGCAGCAAGCCAGGCTTTGCTGTTCATCACAGTCTCCCAGAGCTTGCTCAAACTCATGTCCATTGAGTCCATGATGCCATCCAGCCATCTCATCCTCTGTTGTCCCCTTCTCCTCCTGCCTTCAATATTTCCCAGCATCAGAGTCTTTTCTAATGAGTTGGCTCTTCACATCAGGTGGCTAAGATATTGAGCTTCAGCTTAAGGATCAGTCCTTCCAATGAACCCTCAGGGCTGATCTCCTTTAGGATGGACTGGTTTGATCTCCTTACAGTCCAAGAGACTCTCAAGAGTCTTCTCCAACACCACAGTTCTAAAGCATCAATTCTTTGGCACTCAGCCTTCTTTATAGTCCAACTCTCAAATCCATACATGACTACTGGAAAAACCATAGCTTTGCCTACATGGACGTTTGTCACCAAAGTAATGTCTCTGCTTTTTAATATGCTGTCTAGGTTGGTCATAGTTTTTCTTCCAAGGAGCAAGTGTATTTTAACTTCATGGCTGCAGTCACCATCTGCAGTGATTTTGGAGCCCAAGAAAATAAAGTCTGTCACTGTTTCCATTGTTTCCCCACATATTTGCCATGAAGTAATGGGACTAGACACCATGATCATAGTTTTTTGAATGTTGAGTTAGAGGATGTGATTAAAGGATTAGATTTTCAGTTCCTCACACCACCTCCTTTGAGTTTGGGGCTAGAGGTTGAATTCAGTTGCCGGTAGCCAGGGATATATTCAATCATGCAGAGCACTCTTGTTGTTCAGTGGCCCAGTCATGTCAGACTCTGCAACCTCATGGACTGCAGCATGCCAGTGATGCCATTGCCATCTCATTCTCTGACACCCTCTTCTCCTTCTGCCCTCAATCTTTCCCAGCATCAGGGACTTTTCCAATGAGTTGACTGTTTGTATCAGATGACCAAGATACTTAAGCTTCAGCATCAGTCCTTCCAGTGAATATTTAGGGTTTATCTTCCTTAAGATTGACAGGTTTTCAAAAAATCACAGAAGAAATCAAAAAAGAAATCAAAATATGCATAGAAATGAATGAAAATGAAAACATGACAACCCAAAACCTATAAGATTCAGTAAAAACAGTGCTAAGGGGGAGGTTCATAGCAATACAAGTTTACCTCAAGAAACAAGAGAAAAATCAAATAAATAACCTAACTTTACACCTAAAGCAACTAGAAAAAGAAGAAATGAAGAACCCCTGGGTTAGCAGAAGGAAAGAAATCATAAAAATTAGGGCAGAAATAAATGAAAAATAAATGAAAAAGCAACAAAGGAGACTATAGCATAAATCAACAAAACTAAAAGTTGGTTCTTTGAGAAGATAAATAAAATAGACAAACCACTAGCCAGACTTATCAAGAAAATAATGGAGAAGAATCAAATCAACAAAATTAGAAATGAAAATGGAGAAATCACAACAGACAACACAGAAATAAAAAGGATCATAAGAGACTACTATCAACAAATATATGCCAATAGAAGTTGTCCAACTTGAAAGAAATGGACAAATTCTTAGAAAAACATAACCTTCCAAAACTGAACCAGGAAGAAATAGAAAATCTTAGCAGACCCATCACAAACATGGAAATCGAAACTGTAATCAAAAAGCTTCCAACAAACAAAAGCCCAGGACCAGATGGCTTTGCAGGTGAATTCTATCAAACATTTAGAGAATAGTTAACACCTATCCTACTCAAACTCTTCCAGAAAATTGCAGAGGAAAGTAAACCACCAAACTCATTCTATGAGGCCACCATCACCCTAATACCAAAACCAGACAAAGATGCCACAAAAAAAGAAAACTACAGGCCAATATCATGGATGAACATAGATGTAAAAATCCTTAACAAAATTCTAGGAAACAGAATCCAACAACATATTAAAAAGATCATACATCATGACCAAGTGGGCTTTATCCCAAGGATGCAAGGATTCTTCAATGTTCACAAATCAATCAATGTGATACACCACATTAACAAATTGAAAGATAAAGACCATATTATTGTCTCAATAGATGCAGAGAAAGCCTTTGACAAAATCCAACATCCATTTATGATAAAAACCCTCCAGAAAGCAGGCATAGAAGGAACATACCTAAACATAATAAAAGCCACATATGATAAACCCACAGCAAACATTATCCTCAATGGTGAAAAATTGGAAGCATTTCCCCTAAAGTCAGGAACAAGTCAAGAGTGCCCACTGTCACCACTACAATTCAACATAGTTTTAGAAGTTTTCACCACATCAATCAAAAAAGAAAAAGAAATAAAAGGAATCCAGATTGGAAAAGAAGTAAAACTTTCACTGTTTGCAGATGACATAATCCTCTACATAGAAAACCCTAAAGACACCACCAGAAAATTACTAGAGTTAATCAATGAATATAGTAAAGTTTCAGGGTATAAAATTAACAGAGAAATCCCTTCCATTCCTATACACTAACAATGAGAAAACATAAAGAGAAATTAAGGAAACAATTCCATTCACCACTGTGACAAAAAGAATAAAATACTTAGGAATAAATCTACCTAAAGAAACAAAAGACCTATATATAGAAAACTATAAAACACTGGTGAGAGAAATCAAATATGACACAAATAGATGGAGAAATATACCATGTTCATGGATCAGAAGAATCAATATAGTGAAAATGAGTATGCTATCCAAAGCAATCTATAGATTCAATGCATACCTATCAGGCTACCAACAGTATTTTTCAGAGAACTAGAACAAATAATTTCACAATTTGTATGGAAATACAAAAAGCCTTGAATAGCCAAAGCATTCTTGAGAAAGAAGAATGGAACTGGAGGAATCAACCTGCCTGACTTCAGGCTATATTGCAAAGCTACAGTCATTAAGAGAATATGGTACTGGCACAAAGACAGAAATATAGATCAATGGAACAAAATAGAAAGTCCAGAGATAAATCCATGCACCTATGGACACCTTATCTTCAACAAAGGAGGCAAGAATATACAATGGAGAAAAGACAATCTCTTTAACAAGTGGTGCTGGGAAAACTGGTCAACCACTTGTAAAAGGATGAAACCAGAACCCTTTTTAACACCATACACAAAAATAAACTCAAAGTGGATTGAAGATGTAAATGTAAGACCAGAAACTATAAAACTCCTAGAGGAAAACATAGGCAAAACACGCTTTAACATAAATCACAGCAGGATCCTCTACAACCCACCTCCCAGAGTAAAGGAAATAAAAGCAAAAATAAACAAATGGGACCTAATTAAACTTAAACACTTTTGGACAATGAAGGAAACTATAAGCAAGGTGAAAAGACAGTGTTCAGAATGGGAGAAAATAATAGCAAATGAAGCAACTGACAAAGAATTAATCTCAAAAATACACAAGCAGAAAAATAAATGACCCAATCAAAAAATGGGCCAAAGAACTAAACAGACATTTCTCCAAAGAAGACATACAGTTGGCTAACAAGCACATGGAAAGATGCTCAACATCACTCATTATCAGAGAAATGTAAATCAAAACCACAATGAGGTCCCATCTCATGCCAGTCAGAATGACTGCTATCAAAAAGTCTAGAAACAATAAATGCTGGAGAGGGTGCAGAGAAAAGGGAACCCTCTTACACTGTTGGTGGGAATGCAAACTAGTACAGCCACTATGGAGAACAGTGTGGAGATTCCTTAAAAAACTGGAAATAGAACTGCCATATGACCTAGCAATACCACTGTTGGTCATACACACAGAGGAAACTGGAATTGAAAAAGACACATGTACCCCAATGTTCATTGCAACACTGTTTACAATAGCTAGGACATGGAATCAACCTAGATGTCCATCGGCAGACGAATGGATAAGGAAGCTGTGGTACATATACACAATGGAATATTATTCAGCTATTAAAAAGGATGCATTTTAACCAGTTTTAATGAGGTGGATGAAACTTGATCCAATTATACAGAGTGAAGTCAGAAAGAAAAACACCAATACAGTATATTAACACATATATATGGAATTTAGAAAGATGGTAATGATGACCCTATATGTGAGACAGCAAAAGAGGCACAGATGCAAAAAACAGACTTTTGGACTCTGTGGGAGAAGGCGAGGGTGGGATGGTTTGAGAGAATAGCATTGGAACATGTATATTACCATATGTGAAATAGATCGCCAGTCGTGGTTTGATGCATGAGACAGGGCACTCAGGGCTGTTGCTCTGGGATGACCCTGAGGGATGGGATGGGGAGGGAGGTGGGAGCGGGTGTTCAGGATAGGGGACACATGTACACCTATGGCTAATTCGTGTCAATGTATGGCAAAAACCACTACAATACTGTAAAGTAATTAGCCTCCAATTAAAATAAGTAATTTAAAAAAAGAGATTACTGGTTTGATCTCCTTGCTGTCCAAGGGATTTTCAGGAGTCTTCTCCAGCACCACGTTTTGAAGGCATCAATTCTTTGGTGTTCTGCCTTCTTTGTGGTCCAATGTCTCTGCTTTTCAAAACACTGTCTAGGTTTGTCATAGCTTTCCTTCCAAGAAGCAGACCTCTTCTGATTTCATGGCTGCAGTCATCATCCTCAGTGATTTTAGAGCCCAAGAAGGGAAATCTGTCACTACTTCCACATATTCCCTTTCTATTTGCCATGAAGTAATGGAGCCGGATGCCATAATCTTAGTTTTTATAATATTTAGTTTTAAGTCAGCTCTTTCACTCTCCTCCACCATCATCAAGAGGGTCTTTAGTTCCTCTTAGCTTTCTGTCATTAGAATGGTATCATCAGCATATCTGAGGCTGTTGATTTTCTGAGTACTTCAGAGTACTAAAGTCTCCTTAAAAACCCCCAAACAAAGGGTTTGGAGAGCTTCCTGGTAGGTGAGCACATGGAGAGTTAGGAAGAGAGCATGTAAGCTCTGAACCCTTTCCCATACCTTGCCTCATCTCTTTTGTCTGGCTTTTTCTGGATTATTGCCTTTTATGATAACCTGGTAATCTAGTGAGTAAATAGGTTTCCTGAGTTCTGTGAGTTGTTCTAGCAACTAACTAAAACTATTTAAAATACAGCAAGCCCAAGGAGAGTGTTTGGGAAATTCTGATTTATATGTTGACTTAAAAAATAGTTAGAACCTGAAAATTGAGAGTTGTTTTATTCAGTGGGAAATCTCAGGAGGCAACATCTCAAGTAGCCTTGAGAAACTGTTTGGAGGAAGTGGGGGATGGAGTTAGGTTGTATAGAAGTTTGCAACAAAGAGGGGCAGATAATCTGAATATCAAAGATTACTGTTAATTAAGGAAAACCAAATATCTCAAGTTAAGGAATTTAGTTCTCTTCTATGTATGGGAAGATGCAAGGGTCTGGGCTTACTGAAATCATTTCTTTCATATGCATCTCAGCTATCTGGGGTCAGCATCCTGCATTTTTACTTTGTAGAGAGTGGTTGTAACCTGATAGCCTGTATTCTTCTCTTTCTTGAATTCCCCTAGGGCTTACCTGCTCACACAGGAGGGCTATAGTCACTGACGACTGTGACATCCTTGCTTATAGACATGGCAGAAGATACTCCATGTCTCATATATATAGCCAGCTGTTGAGGAATACAGATAATGACTTAGGCTTAGGACTGGCATCTGAAGTTGTGGTGGGGTTGGGGGAGGACTAGTTTTCTAGGACTGAACCCTTAACCTGTGGGATCTGATGCTGTCTCCAGGCAGGTATTGCCTAAAATTTTGTTAATTTATCTGAAACCAGGACTTCTGAGAATTGTTTGTTGGTGTGATAGGAACCTCCTCACCTTACTCATGTTGAAATTGGGCCTAGGAATTCAAAAGAATTCCCTCATTCTTTGATTCCCTTTTGTATCTCTAAACTGCTGGAATTCTTCATGGTGCTGTTATATACAAGCCAAAATTTCTGAAAAAGACCCATATTCTGAATGTCTCACTTCATAATGGAGAACACACTTTAGTGATCCCAATAAAGTTTCCAAAGGAATTGATCTCGGGTGGTCTCGGCTTGCAGCAACTTGAAACAGATTCCTGACCGTAGACTGAAGTCAGACTAATAGAGTGAGAACACTGACTGAACTCCAGCCATTAGACCAGAGGCCAATGCAAGCCCTTGGCCTCTATAGCTTTTCAGAAATGAATGCCTGCAAAGATGCAACTGGTGAAACAAATAAAGTGTTTATTAGAAGGAAAGAAAAGAGTATGTGTGAATAGGCATACACAGGCAGACTTAAAGGGATATGCTCTCATGGTAGTTTGAATCACTTATATGGGACATTTCTTCCAGGTTTCCTTTGGCCAGCATCTTGCTTTGCCTGGTTCTGAGTCTGTATTTGGTGTATCTTGGGATCCACCCATATATGAGTGTACATATCTTAGCCAAGATGGATTCCAGTGAAGAAGCCTATGTGTAGATTGACATCATCTACTATGGGGTGGTGCCCCCTCTCTTTTGACCTTCAGGGAGCCTTTCCACTCACGTGTAGTCTGGGAGATCTCCTTGACTTCGGGAATGACATGTATATGGTCTTTTATCTCTTATCTGGGCAGAGCTCAGCTTGTTCTCCCTCCTACCATTGTCTTCATCTTGGAGTATCTGTCCATGGGGGACAAATTCCAGCTGATCAGCCTAGTGCTCATCCATTTCCTGCTCCAACTCACTCAATAAATAATTATAGAAAAAAATGATAGTAAAGGGGCGTATTCATATTTTAACAGCAGCCTTCTAGAAACTGGTTCCATGAGCAAAGTACTATAAGTCAGAATTTTAGACTATGAAAGAGAATTTTGGGCTGGTGGTCCTCAAATTACCTCCCATTCCATCGATAACTTGGAATTTAACCCAATAGAATTTTTTTCCTCCAAGTTAAATAAATTTTGATAACATTTATTTACAAGCAGGCTAAATCCTGAAGAATATAACACCAGTTTCCTAATAAATGTGAGGCTTGGAAGGGGAAGTGAAAGAATGGTAAAGAAAGAGAAAGGGGAGAGAGAAAACAGAATTTCAACATCTTCCTCACTAAGCAACCTTTTCTCTTTGAAATAACTCATGGTGATGCTCAGAAAATGTGTATGGGCATGAAGATGAGTTTTCTTTAAAATAAGTGCAAAGTTAAGTCTCATATTTTTGGTAATATTATTTTTACTTGTGGCCTTCAGATAAAACAACACTTTGCAGTTGTAGTTATTCTTCATTTGAACAAGAACAAGAATTTTTACTTAGAAGTCTTTTCAGGAATCCACAATGAAAGTGTTTGGTTTCCTAAGGTTGTTTTTATTCCCTCATCTCAACAAAAGACAAAATCCTTACTTAGTCTTTTCAAATTTCCTGGTAGGAGATTTAAAGCTTTAGGTGAGCAAGTCAATACTTTCTTTTGAACATCTTGCTGATAATTCTTTTATGAGAAACATGATTAGTCCTGAATTTGAACAAAAACACTCATCAACTATATCTCTGGGTTTCTTTTTTTTGAAACACTGAAGTTTTATGTAATGTTTGTGTAGTAAAGCTTTTCTTCCTCTAAGTCACTTGGATTTAACATAACTCCTTTGGACTCTTTCAGTTTACTTTTATAACAAATGGTAGTTGTCTGATTGAAAAAAATAATGTTATTCTAATGCTTTAACTTGAATCAATCCACTTATGGGCCTTCTTCAAACTTTCTAGGAGAAATTAATTGATGAATCACTAAAATCAAAGTGCCTAAGGGTATTTTCTTTAGGCTGAATGAATTTTTGAATGCAAGTGAAACAAACATTTTTGCTATACAAAATGTCCTATCTTGACTAGTTAGTTTTACTTAATCTCTTAATTGTTAGTGGAGAGATGTGGATAATACTGATTAGAAGAATGTGATTAGGTTGATTCCAAAGAATTTCTCTTCAGGATATGGCAAAGGCTTTTGTTTTTTAATAAATAAAAATTATATACTGTGTATACATAGCACTACACGTATATTACATAACTTCATTTGTTTCTTCAGAAAACATTGACACTTCTTACAGGTCTCATCATATTCTTTCTTGTTTTTTTTTTTTTTTTAGCTGCCACTGCTTCAGCAAATTTTAGTGAACCTTGGGGGTCAGTATGCTGTTTGGTCACACTTCTCTGTGCAACAGGATCATGAGATTTCTCCTCACTGAGCTTCCTTCTCTTTGTATGCTCCTTTGTAGGTGTGACATGTCTGGTATGCTATTGAGACAGTATTTGTTGGAGGAAGTCATTAAGACGACATGACTGCTGGTTGATCCCCAAGCAGGACCCAGGCAATAGGAGACTCTTTACCCCTATTCTGCCCACCATTCCCATGTTGTTGTTATTCAGTCACTCAGTCGTGTCCGACTCTTTGTGATCCTATGGACTTCAGCACTCCAGGCATTCCTGTCCTTCACCATCTCCCAAAGTTTGCTCAAACTCACGTCCATTCAGTCGGTGATGCCATCCAACCATCTCGTCCTCTGCTGTCCCCTTCTCCTCCTGCCTTCAATCTTTTCCAACATCAGAGTCTTTTCCAATGAGTTGGCTCTTCTCATCAGGTTCAGTTCAGTTCAGTTGCTCAGTCCTGCCTGACTCTTTGCAACCCCATGGACTACAGCACACCAAGCCTCCCTGTCCATCACTAACTCCCGGATCTTACCCAAACTCATGCCCATCGATTTGGTGATGCCATCCAACCATCTCATCCTCTGTTGTCCACTTCTCCTGCCTTCATTCTTTCCCAGCATCAGGATCTTTTCAAATGAGTCAGCTCTTCGCATCAGGTGCCCATAGCATTGGAGCATCCGTCCTTCCAATGAATATTCAGGGTTGATTTCCTTTAGGACTGACTGGTTTGATCTCCTTGCTATACAAGGGACTCTCAAGAGTCTTCTCCAACACCATAGTTCAAAAGCATCAATTCTTTGGCACTCAGCTTTCTTTATGGTCCAACTCTCACATCTGTACATGACTGCTGGAAAAACCATAGCTTTGACAGTATGGACCTTTGTTGGCAAAGTAATGTCTTGGCTTTTTAATATGCTGTCTAGGTTTTTCATGGCTTTTCTTCCAAGGAACAAGCCTCTTTTAATTTCATCGCTGCAGTCATCATCTGCAGTGATTTTAGAGCTCAAGAAAATAGTCTGTCACTGTTTTCATCTTTTCCCCATCTATTTGCCATGAAGTGATGAGACCAGAAGCCGTGATCTTAGTTTCTTGAATGTTGAGTTTTAAGCCAGTTTTTTCACTCTCTTTCACTTTCATCAAGAGGCTCTTTAGTTCCTCTTTGCTTTAGGCCGTAAACATGTTATTATCTGCATGTCTGAGGTTATTGATATTTCTCCTGGCAAACTTGATTCCAGCTTGTGCTTCATCCAGCCCAGCATTTCTCATGATGTACTCTGCATATAAGTTAAATAAGTTCAGTTCAGTTCAGTTGCTCAGTCGTGTCCGACTCTTTGCGACCCCATGAACTGCAGCACGCCAGGCCTCTCTGTCCATCACCAACTCCCAGAGTCCACCCAAACCCATGTCCATCGAGTCGGTGATGCCATCCAACCATCTCATCCTCTGTCGTCCCCTTCTCCTCCTGCCCCCAATCCTACCCAGCATTAGGGTCTTTTCCAATGAGTCAACTCTTCGCATGAGGTGCCCAAAGTATTGGAGTTTCAGCTTCAACATCAGTCCTTCCAATGAACACCCAGGATTGATCTCTTTTAGGATGGATTGATTGGATCTCCTTGCAGTCCAAGGGACTCTCAAGAGTTTTCTCCAACACCACAGTTCAAAAGCATCAATTCTACGGTGCTCAGCTTTCTTCACCGTCCAACTCTCACATCCATACATGACTACTGGAAAAACCATAGCCTTGACTAGATGGACTTTTGTTGGCAAAGTAATGTCTCTGCTTTTAAATATGCTATCTAGGTTGGCCATAACTTTCCTTCCAAGGAGTAAGCGTCTTTTAATTTCATGGCTGCAATCACCATCAGCAGTGATTCTGGAGCCCCCCAAAATAAAGTCTGACACTGTTTCCACTGTTTCCCCATCTATTTCCCATGAAGTGATGGGACCAGATGCCATGATCTTAGTTTTCCGAACGTTGAGCTTTAAGCCAACTTTTTCACTCTCCTCTTTCACCTTCATCAAGAGGCTCTTTAGTTCTTCTTCACTTTCTGCCATAAGGGTGGTGTCATCTGCATATCTGAGGTTATTGATATTTCTCCCAGCAATCTTGAATCCAGCTTGTGTTTCTCCCAGCCCAGCATTTCTCATGATGTACTCTGCATATAAGTTAAATAAGCAGGGTGACAATATACAGCCTTGACGTACTCTTTTTCCTATTTGGAACCAGTCTGTTGTTCCATGTCCAGTTCTAACTGTTGCTTCCTGACCTGCATACAGGTTTCTCAAGAGACAGGTCAGATGGTCTGGTATGCCTGGTTAAATATAGAGATCTACTCATCTTGTGGCTGCCCAAGACAAACATATGTAATTTCCCTTGCTTATTAAAGCTGCCACCTACCAATTGGAAATGGTCTGCCTCTTCAGTCCTTCCTTGCCCTCTGTGTATGAGGACCAATTTCAGATTTCACCTGGGGGATCTCCTGAGTTTGCTAAGCAACAGTACTTTTCCAGTGTTTTCACTTAAATAGATTGTAAATAAATATGGATCTATCCCTTCTGGAGAATCTGAGACAAACCTTTTTTAACTACTGGCTTATGTCAATGATAACAGCTCATTAAATTAAACTGTTGTGCAACTTTAGGGAGTACCTGATGAAGACAACATAAATAATAAAGACAAAAGATATTAAAAGTTTATTATAGAAGCACGAAGAAATTAAGGCTCAACTCTTACTTGTTTCATTAATACCTCCATGAAGAAGGTCTCTGAAGAAAGGATACTCAGTTTTTTTTTTATGTGATTCAAATTTCATTTTCTTGTCTAGAAATCTTTGATATTAACACAGTCAGAGACTTCCCTCTTCTATGATCAATTCATAAAAGCTACTGACAATTTTCTTAAATTTTATTATATTGAAATGTAGTTGATTTATAATATTATTTTAGTTTCAAGATAACAATTCAGATTTTTTTTTATAGGTTATACACCATTTAAAGTTATACAATATTGGCTATATGTCCTGTGCTGTACAATGTATCCTTGTAGCTTGCTTATTTTATAACAGTTTGTGCCTCAGTCTCCTACCCTTATCTTGCTCCTCTCCACTTCTCTCTCCCCATTGGTAACTAGTTTATTCTCTGTGAGTCTGTTTTGCTGTGTAGTTTTGTATTATTTTGCATTATTCATTTGTATTATTTTTAAGATTCCACATATAAATGATAAAATACAGTATTTGGATTTCTCTGACTTATTTCACTAAGCATACTACCTTCCAGGTCCATCCATGTTGTTGCAAATGCTTTTTTATTGCACAGTAATATTACATTGTGTGTGTATATCTGTGTGCGTACACACACACAATCCCGTCTATTTTATCCGTTGATTTCCTGTTTACAGACACTTGGGTTAATGATTTTCTTTTATATTGTTTAAGATGAAGTTTCTCATGGAAGAGAATTTCACTGTACTGCTTATTAATAATTTTAATGTTTAGATAATACTTATATTTACAGAAAAATTGTGATGATAGTAAAGAGAGTTGCATTATATTACACATGGAACTTTCCTGATTGTAACATTATTTTCATATGGTGCATGTTACAATTAAAGAATATGCATCAATACATCATTATTTAAGTTCATATCTTACTTAGATTTCCTTATTTTTTACCTAATGTCCTCATGCTTTTCCAGCGTCTTCTAAGATACAATATTAAATTTAGTTATCATACCTCTATTCTCTTTTCAACTGTTAGTTTATTTTCTACTTTCTTTGATTTTCTCTCTTTTTTTTTAAATAACCTTGAGAGTTTAGATGAGTACTAGCTGGTATTGAATATTCTGTAGAATGTCCTTCGATTTGAGTTTATCTGTTTTTCTCATGATTATACTGAGACTTATGTGTTCTTGGGAGGAGACCACAGAGCTAAAGTTACATTATCATCACTTTATATCAGCAGTACAATATGTTCACGTGACTTATCACTGTTGATTTTAACCTTGATCACCAGCTGAATTAATGTTTGCCAAGTTTCTCTACTTTAAGGTTACTACCCTACTTATCTTCCCTTTCCAAGTTAACGCTCTTTGGGAAGAAATCACTCAGTATAGCACACACGTTAAGAGTGGGAATTTGTACTGTACCTTTTTGAGAATAGAACAGGTACATACATTATTTGGAATTCTTCTACACTGGAGATATGTCTCTTCCCCCCACTTACTTGTGGATTCAATCAATTATTTCTATAAGTATGGAATTATGCATATTATTTTGTATATTTTGGTTATATATTAACACTATTAATTTATTGGCTCAAAATGTTCCAGCTTTGGTCATTGGGTGTTCTCTTGAGTATAACCTTGCTAGCATGATGTAAAATGAGAGCAATTATAAGGAAATCTGAATGTTCTTTGGCATTGTCCTTCTTTGTGATTAGAATGAAAACTGGCCTTTTCCAGTCCGATGGCCACTGCTGAGAGTTCCAAATTTGCTGACGTATTACATGCAGCACTTTAACACCATCATCTTTTAGGATTTTAAATAGCTCAGCTGAAATTCCATCACCTCCACTAGCTTTGTTTGTAGTAATGCTTCCTAAGGCCCACTCGACCTCACACTCCAGAATGCCCAGCTATAGGTGAGTGACCATACATTTGTGGTTATCTGAGTCATTAAGACCTTTCTTGTGTAGTTCTTCTTGTATTTTTGTCACTTGTTCTTAATCTCTTCTGCTTCTGTTATTAATAGGTCCTTACTGTTTCTATCCTTTATCCTGCCAATCCTTCCTTGCATGAAATGTTCCCTTGATAAATCCAATTTTCTTGAAGAGATCTCTAGTCTTTCCCATTCTATTGTTTTCCTCTATTTTTTTGCATTGTTCATTTAAGAAAGCTTTCTTATCTCTCCTTGCTCTTCTTTGGAACTCTACATTCAGAGTTATATGATAGGAGACACCATACTTTCATCTCTTAGATCTATAATGTGGCTCTAATGTCTTCCACTCCTCAAAGAATGTGATATTTGTCCTTATTGGCTTTTTATCAGGGACCATTCCTAAAGAACCAGAGCATTCCAAAGTGAAATTCGGTGCTTTAGGGATTAAATAATTTTGAACTAGTATCCAATAATGGCCTACATTCCTTCCTCCAATGTATATGTATAGCCTTTTCTGGTAAATAGCTGCAGGTTCCTTTGGAGAAAACTAGGATAAAATTTTACAATATATAACTTTCTTAAGCAGATTGAACCTTTTCCTCATTGTAGAGGCTCTGAGTGTGTAAACTAGAGCAGGTCTTGAAACTGAATGAGAAGTTGAGACTTTGCTGTGGTGACATGTCAGGCCACTATTCTGAAATGAAACCAGTGTTAAGTAAAAAATAGTGCAGTGCTAGACATATATGGCATCTTGTAACATAAAGTCCTGAAACCCAGACTGTCCTTAAAATTTTGGTTATATGAGCCAAAAGATTACCATTTATTTTTTATGCCCTTTTTACTTTAGGTTTCTGTGTCTCACGTCTGAAAGAATCATTCACAAGGGCAGATATTCTAAGACAGATGTGTTGGTTTTCACTTGTGTAGCTTCTCACGTGTATGACTGAGTAGTTTCTTAAGATGTAGAGCATCTGGGATTTATATACTCAGTGGTGATTAAAAATTCTTGCAAGCAACAATGGACAGATTATTTGTATATAAGAAAAATGGTAAGAGAGAATTTCTGACTTCTTTTCTGTCAAACCTATCTTCTGTTATTTCCCCTTTATATCTATAAAGCTCAGTTTACAGATACTACCAAAATCTTCATTCACTATTTCACTGAAAATGCATTAGTAGTAGCTGCAATAGGCCGAAGGAGAAAAGCGCTTCATCAGTTAGATTCTCAGTAAGGCAGAAATCACACTGATTTTATCAATTTGCTTTTTGTACCAAAAGAGTAAACTTGCTCAGAAGCATCTATGAAGACAGTGAAACTAGATTTTCTTTTTCCGTGTGATTACTATGTTACCTTGGAAATCTTTTAAAAAAAGGTTCCTTCAAAAAGACGCCTTTTTACAGCTATAATAGGAAAGAATTGATAAAATATGATCATTTCCTTTTATCCAAATCTCCTCATGTGACCTGTAGAGAAGTGGATATACTGGAATAACAAACCTGGGTAAGGTAAATATTCTAGGTATTTTGTTTGAGAAATGTTTCATATGTAGTTAAAACAATCTCACAAAATCTTTTGTTATGGTCAATTTCTTTTATGAATTGCAGTTCTGCTCAAGTATTTCATTGATACGAATCTGAGTTATTAAAGCTCAACACTTCAGTTTGGATGCACAGACAAAATTCTTAAAGGCACTTATAATAATGATTTTACCATGTTTTTTTTTTTCTATGATATGTGATAAAAGTGTGTTGTTTATTTTCTAAGCTATGATATGAAAACGTTAGACCATTCATTGTTTAAACATATGGTTTCAAATTTGTACTTGGGATAACCTTTAAGGAAACCCTCATATACTTCTCTGTCATTTACTTTTTAAAAAAACAATTTAATATTCATCCTTTAACTTTTTCACCTTAAAACAAGAGTCCTGTTCTTTGTTCAAAATGTCTTTCTTCCTTGATAGAAATGTAATTTTAGTTTATCTACATTGACATTTGAATTTGTGTGCATTCATTAAACATTTAGATTGTATAAATAATGCGATCTGTATTTTAACAAAGGAAGCTTTCATGGATAAATAACTTCTTCACTTGGCATTATGACAGCTTTTGAGAATGGGAAATATCTTCATAAAAAATACTGTCTGAAAATATCTTTACCGAAGGAGAGAATCAAATAGAATAACTTTTAAAAGAGTAGTTTGTAAATGTTTTTTATCAAGTGTATAAAATATATACCACATTTTGTATCTTCTCTGGGAGAGTAGATTCATTAAAAAGATATTGTGTTCTTCACCAAAATATTCCGTTTTCTATTAATTTGTAATGTCTGTACTCTTCTTTACTCCTAGAGTAACTTCCTTTATGATCTGAAAAGATCTCTGTCCTTCTTGGCAGCATAGCCATGAAATTTTATTTGTACAATAATTCATGGTATGATTCTTGTGAACTTTCCTTCTGCAGTTCATTGTTCAGCATGCCTAATCTCTTGTTTTCTTGACCAGTGACCATTACACACATTTCACCTTGGACCTGGGCATGTTGTTCAAACACCTTTATTCATTTGTCACATTAGAGTACAAATGTACTATTTGAACCACATCAGCACATGAGAGAATACAAAAGAGAGTAACTGTTAAACTCTGTTTTATTCTTTGTACCTGGCACATAGTAGGCCCACAACAACAAATATTTGCTGAATGAATAAGAATAATGCTTATTGTGCATGCAAAGAGAAATATCAGGAAAAGCAACTGTAAGATGTGCAATAGTACTACATACAGAAATAAATCATTAGGGAAAAGAAAAGTTAAAGGGAGAAATAAGAGTAGAACCATAGAAAACAGTGAGGGGGCGATCCTATAACATGCTTAGACTTTGAGAAGGCAAGAATAAGCAAGAAATTGTATAGTGATTAGGAAAAGATTAATCAAGTAGCTAGAATATGCCGCACATTCTGAAAATTCATCATTAATTTAGCATGTATTTATTGTGCTCAGTCATGTCCGACTCTTTGCAACCCCATGGACAGTAGCCCATCAGAGTCCTCTATCCATGGCATTTTTCAGGCAAGAATACTGGAGTGGGTTACCATTTTCTACTCAAGAGGAATCTTCCTGACCCAGGGATTGAGTCTGTATCTCTTGTGTCTCCTGCATTGGCAGGCAGGTTCTTAACCAGGGAAGTTCCCATACTATGCTTTATCTTAGCCAAAAGGTCGAGAACTGATATATATATTGGGCACCAGCTATACGCCAGGCAGTTTTTGTTCCTTGAGATCCAACACTGAATAAAAAGGAGAAAGACCTGCCTTCATATAGCTCTGTTTTTGCATATATTTAAATGGTATATAATAATCACTTATAAATAAATTATATACTAAGGAAAAAGGTGAAAAATACTATGGGGAAAAACGAAATTATAGAACAAGATAAGGGGGATCAAGTGTGTTAATAGAGTGACCAGAAAGGCATCATCAAGAAGATATAGTGTGAATAAAGAGGGATGAATTGGGAATCAGTTAAGTATATGGAGGAAAATAGATCTATGCAGTAAAAACAGTTAAAGCAAAGATCCTTAGAATGGAGATTTCTTAGGGTTTGGAAGGCACAACAAGGAAGCCAAAAAGTTGAGAACAGGGAGAGCAAGGAGTAAAGCAGTAGGAGATTCAGTTCAGTTGAGTTCAGTCGCTCAATCGTGTCCGACTCTTTGCAACCCCATTTAGGTCAGATTTAGTGGTGGGATACAGGGAGTGGAGAACAAATCATGAATACCACAAGATATTTGGCTTTCACTCTGAGTGAGATGGAAGAAGGGGGGTTAGAGTAGAGGAGTAGATTGTCGTTTGTTCAGAAAGAATCATCTTACTCAGTCCTTATAAAATTTCTATAAAGCAGTATTTCAGTAAGGATTATTTTAGATGCAAGCAAACCGACTGAAATTGGATTTCACAGTAAGAATTTGTTTTCCTCCTGTAACACTGGGCCTGGAGGAAGATGGTTTAACGAATGATGCTTAATTCTTGGAGCATCGTTGTGTACTTTTGATTCTCCTAGTCTTCACATCATGCATGGTGTTAAGATAGTTGCTATATCTCTAAGAATCACATTGTCACACAACTGTCCTCAAAGGCAGGAAGAAAGAAAATCTTCTCACTCTTGATCTTGATCTACTTCTCACCCTTTTACTCCATCTTTATCAGGGAGTGAAATCTTCTCCAGAAATCTCTAACATCCGCCCCATGAGGTTCTTTTGAACAAAACTGAGTCATATTGCATCTCCCATAGTAAACCAGTTACTAACTGGTAGATGGGAATGGGATTCTGTCAGTTGTAAGATATCATCTGAACAGGACACTGTTACTTCATATATGAATAAAATTAGAGTTATATGTGAATCAAGAATAATTAGAAATGGCTGATGAGTTGGAAAGTGATAGTGTCTTTCAGAGGCAGTAGATTTTATTATCTGTATTAATGGATAAATAGAGGTTTAGAGGGTCTTTGTTATTATCCTAGCATGATACAGCTAGAATAGACAGAGAAAGGATTGAACTTGGGTCTATCTGGCTACAAAATTATGTTTCTTTTTTGCTAAACCAGACTAGCCCCGTCATAACTATGCCATATTGCTGCGGGGATTGTTGTAGGAACACCTTTGTCCAGATGAGAAATGCTATTAACTTACAGTTGTTACATGAACTGTTTAATGGTTGCTGACAAGACAGGCATGTCTTATCTCTTTAAGCAGAGTTCATGTATAAAGGCAAATATTGGCTGTAGATTTGCGGGTAAGAAGAATCTCTCACAGTGGGCTAGTTACAAACCACAGAACTCACTTCAGTTAGTTTAATCAGAAGTATAATTTAATAAGAAAATGTGATAGATCACAGAATCTTTGGAGGCTACACAGTCAGGAACGTTATTGAGGTCATTTCAATAGCCTGCTGGCAGGTATAATCCCTTTGTTCTTGAGTCCAAGGAGTAGATGATTGCTGGACATCTCCACGAGGACATCTACCACTACTCTCTGTGACATCTCTCATGGAATGTGTCCTTCTTAATTTATTTGGTCTGTTTATATCCTCCTAAAGATGTGTCATGTTTGCAGAGGCAAGGACATAGTCATGTGCTATTTGTAATTTGCATCTTTTCACTTTTTCTATTGGTTAGCTTAACTAGATGTTAATCAGATTTGCTGATATTTTTTTAAAGAACCAAATCTGTTGTTGTTTAGTCACTAAATCATATCCAGCTCTTTATGACCCCAGGATTGCAGCATTCCAGACTCCTTTCTCCTCCACTATTTTTTTCAAATTCATGTCTACTGAGTCGGTGATGCTATCTAATCATCATGCTCTGTTGTCCTCTTCTGCCTTTGCCTTCAGTCCTTTTCCAGCTTCAGAGTCTCTTCTAATGAGTTAGCTCTTCACGTTAGGTGGCCAAAGTATTGGAGTTTCAGCTTCAGCAACAGTCCTTGCAATGCATATTCGGGGTTGATTTCCTTTATGATTCACTGGTGTGATTTTGCAGTCTACAAGACTCTCAAGTGTCTTCTCCAGCACCACAATTTGAAAGCATTCATTCTTTGGCACTCAGTCTTCTTTATGGTCCAACTATATGACTACTGGAAAAACTGTAACTTTGACTATATGGACCTTTGTCAGCGAAGTGATATTTCTGCTTTTTAATGAGCAGCCTAGGTTTGTGATAGCTTTCCTTCCAAGGTGCAAGTGACTTTTAATTTCATGGCTGCAGTCACCATTCAGAGTGATTTTGGAATGCAAGAAAATAAAATCTGTTACTGCTTCCACTTTTTCCCCTTCTATTTAACATGAAGTGGTGAAACTGGAGGTCATGATCTTAGTTTTTTTTTTTTTAAATATTGTGATTCAAGCCAGATTTTTCAGTCTCCTCTTTCACCCTCATCAAGAGGCTCTTTAGTTCCTCTTCGGTTTCTGCCATTAGAGTGGAATCATCTGCATTTCTTAGATTGTTGATATTTTTCCCAGTGACCTTGAGTCCAGCTTGTGATTCATCCATCCTGATATTTCATATGATGTACTCTGCATAGAAGTTAAATGAACAGGGTAAAAATAAACAGCCTTTATGTACTCCTTTCCTAATTTTGAGCCAGTCAGTTGTTCAATGTAAGGCTCTAACTGTTGCTTCTTGACCTGCATACAGGTTTCTTAGGAGGCAGGTAAGATGATCTGGTATTCCCGTCTCTAAGAATTTTCCAATGTTTGTTGTGATCCACACAGTCAAAAGCTTTACATAGTCAATTAAGCAGAAGTAGATGTTTTTCTGGAATTCCCTTGCATTCTCTATGATCCTATGAATGTTGGCAATTTGATTTCTGATTTCTCTGCCTTTTCAAAACCTAGCTTACACATTTGAAAGTTCATGTAGTGCTGAAGCCTCTCTTGAAGGATTCTGAGCATAACTCTGCTAGCTGTTTGAAATGAGTGCAATTATATGGTAGTTTGAACATGCTTTGGCATTGGTTTTCTTTGGAATTGAAATGAAAACTGACCTTTATGTCTTGCCTTTCACTTCTATTCTTTCCTCAGCTATTTATAAAGTCTAATCAGACAATCTCTTTGTCTTCTTGCATTTCTTTTTCTTTGAATGGTTTTGGTCACTGCTTCTTGTACAGTGTTATGAACCTCTGACCACTGTTCTTCAGGCACTCTGTCTACCAGATCTAATCCCTTGAATCTATTTGCCACCTCCACGGTATACATAATCATGCACATTTGTAGTGGAATATCTTGTCACACTCCTTGAGTCTTTTATTGCTTCAGAAGCAGAATTATTACAGTTTAGAAATACCTAATGAAAGACCTAAGACAAATGATTGCCCTTTTTTATTACATGGGATATATTCAGGAGATCCAGAAAGCTTCCTTTACTTTCCCTCAATTCTTTTAACTCCCTGATCAGTGTGAACAGAGTATCTATTTAAATCACAAAACTATGGCTCAAGAATAATATAAAAGTGTAGATTATACGGAAAAAGGAAGTACATCAGCATTATTACATATTAAATTGGAAATTACTACTGTAGAGTACTTGAGATAGGGTACAAGGAAGAAAAGTAAATACAAAAACTCTGGTAAGTAACTATAGGAATGGGACACTAAATGTTACTAGCTGATAAATGAAAAGATTGAATCTGGGAAAGAGAAGTCTATGTGGCCATTTCATTGGTTATGTCAGGAAAAAAAAAACACACAACTGAGGATGGTAAAGAAGAAACAGGCTGTTTTTCCAACAGATTCTAATTCTTCTTCATCTTCTTTTTAAAGTACGCCTATGGGGATAAAAGAAGAGAAAAATTGACCTAAAGTCATCAACATTTTCATTTCAAAGTAGAAGGAAAATGTTCAAAACATTTTTTTTTTTTTGCAATAATGTAGTAACTTATTTATTCAAATTGTCAGGGGAGTGTATAGTTTCCTTGGTTCTGTCTCGTTGCAATAAAAATTTGAAGTGACAGACAGATCAGTGTTATAGCTCAGTTTTATTAGGAAAAACAAAGGATAGTACACCCTCAAGGAATGAGGGCGGGCCGACGCAAAAGATGAAAAGAGGCCTCAATCCTTTACTTTTTTCTATTTTTGCAGGCTTTTTCCTTCTTTGTCTTTTAGCAACCGCCATTTTGGACTCCTTTTTCCTATTCTAACTACCTAACATTACCCCCTCAAGAGATTGGAGGCCTAATTCTTTGGGAATAGGGGCATCGAGGTCTCTCTGGCTACTTCCTGCTGAACTGGGATGGCAAGGGGCGTTGGGCCTCCCTCTCTTGCAAGTCTCAAGTATCAGAGTCCTTATAGCAGTGTCCATCTAAGGATGAGTGATATTTTCCATGATCAGGTGGTTTTATATTTCCTTGTTGAACTGGCACTGCATATTGTAGCTTGTTGACCTCGGCAGAGATAAAATCGTTTAGACAATTGATACTACATGGCACAATCATAAGCAGCATCAATATTGGTGATAACAAGGGTTAATAGGGGCATTAACCAATTCACATTTCCCCCTCACCAGGAGAAGGATCCCCCAAAGAGAGACTGTAGCCACCCCAAGAACTCTCCAGCATGCTCTTTGAGATCTTGTAGGGTCTGAATGTTTTTCTTGAGGACTATGAGACTTTCTTTAACTTATCTGGAGGTATTTTCCCAGAAACAATGCATCTCATTCAAGATGGCTCAAGTCCTTCTTTGTTCAGGGATCAGATCTAAGTACAACCCCTGCCAAGCTGTGTTGCTCCTTAGAGCTATCCTGAGAAATCTTACCCCCAGAAACTAATTTTGGGGGTGTTCATTAGAATGACACTCATTTGTAGTTCTGAATAGGTATTTGAG
This sequence comes from Okapia johnstoni, assembly GCA_024291935.2. NCBI lineage: Eukaryota > Metazoa > Chordata > Mammalia > Artiodactyla > Giraffidae > Okapia > Okapia johnstoni. The sequence goes on along the minus strand of CM044307.1, from coordinate 107,952,509 downwards.
ATCTCTCAGGGGCTCACAGGTGTATTGAGTGTCCTCTTCTGTTTTCTTCCATAGCTTGATTCGTGAGTAGTGAATCCAGAAGTGGTTTCCTGGTACCTTGACTGCTGTAGGGGTAGAAAGTATTACAGGGTAGGGACCTTTCCATGTGGGCTGGAGCTGAGCCTTTGGGGACCCATCTTTCCAGACTTTAATTAGGACTTGAGTCCCTGGAGTATATAGTGGTGACTCTTTGGAATCTTTTGGGTCCTGGTTGACACCCCACAAGCATATATCCTGTTGGAATTGCCCAGTGACCATAGTGTAAGACCAGAGAGTCTGAGCCTCTGGATCTAGGAAGAGGCCATTGACATAAACTAAAGGTCTCCCTTATAGCATCTCATAAGGACTAAGACCAACCTGTTCCTTAGGAGCACTATGAGTGCAGAGGAGAGCTATTGGTAAAGCCTCCTTCCATCCCAGGGAGGTCTCCTGGGTTATCTTTTTTATCACTGATTTTAAGAATTTGTTGGATCTTTCTACTTTTCTTGATGACTGAGGCCTTCAGGCCAATGGAGGTAGTAAGTAATGCCCAATGCTTTAGGGACTCCTTGGGTGACCTTAGAAATAAATGATGTCCCATTGTCACTTTGTAATGGCCTGGGCAGACCAAATCTCGGAATGATTTCATGGAGCAGTATTTTTACCACATTACCACCCTTCTCAGTCCAGGTGGGAAAGCCTTCAATCCATCCTGTGAATGTATCTATCATGACTTGTAGGTATTTATACCCTTAAGAAACTGGCATCTGGGTAAAGCCCATCTGCCAGTCCTCTCCTGGGTAGGACCCACATCATTGGATGGGCTGGGCCAGCTGGGGTCTTCAAGCTTCTTGGGGGTTGTTTAATTGGCAAGTAGGACAAGAGGAGACCACTTGCTTTGTAGTTGTTTGGAGGCCTGTTCCTCTGAAAGACCTTTCTAGTAATCTTTGGAGGGCCTTTTCCCCAAAATGATTGGTGGCATGTAAGGCATTAACAAACTTCCATTGGAGGTTTCCAGGCAGAAAAAGAAGTCCCTCCTTGTGGAACCATCCCATATGATCTTGAAAGCCCTCACTCTTAGCTTTAAGAGTCTCACCTTCAGTGTATGAAGGAGTTTCTGGCAAATTAGTCTGTGGAGCTAAAGTGGCAGTCCCTACTAGGTCATTGTTCTGTAATGCTGCTCTCTTAGCTGCCTGATTGGCTGCTTGGTTCCCTCATGACACTTTGGTGCTCCCTTTCTTGTGTCCTTTACAGTGGGAGACTGAAACCTCAGTGGGCAGATGGACTGTTTCCAAGAGCCTAAGGATTTGATCGCTATATTTGATTGGGGACCCTCGGGTTGTCAAGTGACCTCTTTCTTTCCAAATAGCAGCATGTGCATGTAGCACCAGAAAGGCATACTTGGAGTCAGTGTAAATGGCTACTCTTTTTCCTTTTCCAAGCTCTAAAGCTTGAGTCAGGGCTATGAGTTCAGCTAATTGGGCTGAAGTATCTGGTGAAAATGTTTAGCCTCTATGGTCTTGAAATTGGAGACTACTGCATATCTGGTTCTTCTTTTTCCATCCAAGACAAAGCTGCTTCCATCAGTGTACCAGATTTCCTCAGGATTGGTCAGAGGATCTTCCAACAACCCCTCTCAGGGTTTTGTCCAGTGGTCCAAAGTTTCTAGGCAGGACTGAAAGGGGAGAGAGCTATCGGGGGTAGGTAGGAGGGTAGCTGGGTTAAGAACCTCACAAGGGGATATAGTCAGGCCTGGATTTTCCATCAGCACTACTTGATATATGAGGATCTTTGATCAGACATCCATAAATGTCCTTTCCCATTCAGGAGTTGTTTCACTTGGTGGCCGGTAAAAATAGTTAGTTTGCCCCCAAGAGAGAGTTTTAAAGCATCTTCTATCAGGACTGCAATAGCTGTAAGATTTCGAAGGCAGGGAAAGATCTCTTCCCAATAAGGGAGTGGGACACTCAGAGACCACCAGAAACTGGTGGGAAAATATTTGTCCATCCCAGCAACAAAGCAGTTCTCAGGTGAATATTTTTGTAGTTGCTTTTCCTGTAGCAGCCACAATGGTACAGGTTTGGGAGGAGAAGGCTCTGGAGCAGGAGGTCAGGACAGAGTATGTAGCCACTGTGTCAACCAAGAAAATCTCGGACCTACCTGCCTCATCCAGTTGTACCCTTGGCTCCAGCTCCATGATAGTTATCTGACAGCGGGCTGGCTGGAGTGGGCCACTACAGTCCTGTTGAACCATCGTGAGGGAAGGCTTGGCACTTGACCTTGAGGCTCTTGGGTCCCAAGGACAGAGCGCTACCCAATGTCCCAATTGATGGCATTTGTAGCAAACCATTTTAGGAGACTTGTCGTGGTTTGGACACTCTTTTGCCCAATGTCCCACATGTCTGTAGATTATGCATTTGCCTCATGCCTTATCCTTTAAGGACTTGGGGTTTGCCATAGGGGTTCCCTGGAGGGCAGCCAGCATCTGGGCATGCCTTGTATTTTTCCTTTTCTCCCTTTCCTGGGCCTTGGCTCCCCTCTCCTGTTCTTTGTTATAAAAGGTATTGATGGCTGTCTGGACCATCTCATCTAAAGAGGCAGCAGGGTTCTACTGCTGGAGCTATTGTAACTTTATCCTGATGTCTGGTGCACATTGGGACAGGAATTTGTCCTTTAAAATCACCTGTCCCTCATAAGAGTCTAAGACCAGATTGATAAACTTTTGGAGGGCCTCTTTTAGACTTTCCAGAAAGGCAATGGTGTTCTAGTTGGACTCCTGAGTTATTGCTGAGACTGGGTACAGTCCCACAAGTAGTAGGCTTCCTTCTATTTCCAAGGCACTGTCAAAAGACTGAGGAGTCGGTGGTTCCCCAATTGTTGGAATGATCCCGCTCATTAGCATATGAAATCACCCAGCCTGAGGAAACTAACCACATCACATTTCATGGCCTCTGCACTCTCCTCTATGATGGCCCACACCCTGTGGAGTGTGCTCCTCTCTGAATCCGAACAAATCCACCTCTTACCTTTGCTATGCTCTCACTGAATTTTTTTTGCAGTGAGACATCAGGAGCCTGAGCTTCATTAGGTCCTAAAACCAGGCATTGTGGATTTTGGCTAGGCTCAAGTCCTAGGAGAGAGGGAGAGAGGAGCTGAAGGATGGCAGGAAAGAGCAGTGGGAAATATGTGCTGAGTAATTCCCTTTCATAACCTGCCAGAAAATCTGCTAAATATCTGACCTGTGCTCACATTTTTCATTGACATGATCCTTGGCACAAAGAAGATTAAGGACAGAAGAACCCCCACCTGCTTGGGCAACAGCTACTGGGGCCTAGCAGATAGTGGAGCCTTTGGGACACAATGAGGAGTAGCCCCTGCCAGAGTCCCTCAATTGCACCCACTGCTGCTCACCTGTTCACTGGGGGGTTTGAGGAAACAAGAAATAAGAGATTGTAAAGGAATTAAGATTTGGTTAGCCATATGTCCTTCCAGCCATAGGAATGAGGACCTCCTACCTTAACTGGAGGTCTTCTGGAATCTGAGACTGAGCCGCGTGTGCTTTCTGCTGAGTTTGTTTTTGCTGTCCTGGTTTCCAGCACTCTGGCTACTTGTCACTTCTCCCGCGCTGGGTTTTCTTTGCGTTCAGCTTCCACTACGGCAGCTTTCACTGAATTGGGCTTCGGCTGTGCTTGGCTTCCGCCTCGCAGGGGCCAAGCTGAGGTTGTTTTAGCCGGGTTAAATCCGAGAAATGGCACCATAGATGTCGGGGGAGTGTACACTTTCCTTGGTTCTGTCTCGTCACAGCAAAAATTTGAAACAACGGACGGACCTGTGTTATACCTCAATTTTATTAGGAAAAACAAAGGATAATACACCCACGAGGGATGAGGGCGGGCCGACTCCAAAGATAAGAGAAGAGAGACTTCAATCTTTTCCTTTATTATATTTTCACGGGCTTTTCCCTTCTTTGTCTTCTAGCCACCGCCATTTTGGACTCCTTTTTCCTATTCTAACTATGTAGCAAAATGAATACTACACTTAAAACAACTCCCATTCCTTGTTATAAAGCATGTGGACGTTTGTATCTCATTAGATTAGTCACTAATGCCTTTCCTTTAAAGTAAAAGTCATAATTACTTTTGCCTTTTAATGGAGTCACATAGTATGTTAGTCATCCAGTTAATATGCTTACCGTTAAGATCACCAGTGGTTCCACAGAAGGTATTCTGTCTTATTTATTTGAGAGAACAACAGAAGAAAGAATATAAAATGGAGAGGAGGTAGTCTCTTTAATAAGTGGTACTGGGAAAACTCTACAGCCATGTGCAAAACAATGAAATTAGGACATTCTCTTATACCATATATAAAATAAACACAAAACGGATTAGAGACCTAAATGTAAGACTGCTCAGTCACTCAGTCATGGCTGGCTCTTTGTGACCCCATGGTCTGTAGCTTGCCAGGCTCCTCTGTCCATGGGATTCCCCAGGCAAGAATACTGGAGTGGGTTGCCATTTCCTTCTCCGATATAAGATTGGATACCATAAAACTCCTGGATACCATAAAATATCATAAGCAGCACACTCTTTGACATAAATTGTAGCAGTATTTTTTGGTTCTGTATCCTAAAGCAAAGGAAGCAAAAGCAAAAATAAACAAAGGATAGCTTATGGTGAATGATGTCTGTTTCGTTATCTCCAAAGAAGAAGATTCAGCTTCAGTACCAGGGACCAGGCTTGATCACTCAAGAACTTTTGTGTAGCAGAGTTTTATTAAAGTGAAAAAGGGACAGAGAAAGCTTCTAATAGAGACATCAGAAGGGGGTCAGAGAGTGACCCCCTTGCTAGTTTAGCAAGGGAATTATATACTTTTTAAATTGGTTATTCAGTTCAGTTCAGTCGCTCAGTCGTGTCCCCATGAACTGCAGCACGCCAGGCCTCCCTGTCCATCACCAATTCCCGGAGTTTCTCAAACTCATGTCCATTGAGTCGGTGATGCCATCTAACCATCTCATCCTCTGTTGTCCCCTTCTCCTCCTGCTTTCAATCTTTCCCAACATCAGGGTCTTTTCAAATGAGTCAGTTCTTTGCATCAGGTGGCCAAAGTATTGGAGTTTCAGCTTCAACATCAATCGTTCCAATGAACACCCAGGACTGATTTCCTTTAGGGTGGAATGGTTGGATCTCCTTGCAGTCCAATGGACTCTGAAGAGTCTTCTCTTACACCACAGTTCAAAAGCATTAATTCTTCGGCGCTCAACTTTCTTTATAGTCCAACTCTCACATCCATACATGACTACTGGAAAAACCATAGCCTTGACTAGACGGACCTTTGTTGACAAAATAATGTCTCTACTTTTTAATATGCTCTCTAGGTTGGTCATAACTATCCTTCCAAGGAGTAAGCGTCTTTTAATTTCATGGCTGCAATCACCATATGCAGTGATTTTGGAGCCCCCCCAAATAAAGTTGGCCACTGTTTCCACTATTTCCCCATCTATTTGCCGTGAAGTGATGGAACCGGATGCCATGATCTTAGTTTTCTGAATGTTGAGTTTTAAGCCAACTTTGTCATTCTCCTCTTTCACTTTCATCAAGAGGCTCTTTAGTTCTTCTTCACTTTCTGCCGTAAGGGTGGTGTCATCTGCATATCTGAGGTTATTGATATTTCTCCCGGCAATGTTGATTCCAGCTTGTGCTTCATCCAGCCCAACATTTCTCATGATGTACTCTGCATAGAAGTTAAATAAGCAGGGTGACAATATACAGCCTTGATGTACTCTTTTTCTTATTTGGAACCAGTCAGTTGTTCCATGCCCAGTTCTGTTGCTTTAAACTCAGCAATGGCCACAGAAATGGAAAAGGTCAGTTTTTCATTCCAATCCCAAAGAAAGGCCAAAGAATGCTCAAACTACCATACAGTTGCACTCATCTCACATGCTAGTAAAGGAATGCTCAAAATTCTCCAAGTTAGGCTTCAACAGTACGTGAACCTTGAACTTCTAGCTGTTCAAGCTGGACTTGGAAAAAGCAGAGGAACCAGAGATCAAATTGCCAACATCTCTTAGATTATTGAAAAAGCAAGAGAGTTCCAGAAAAACAACTATTCCTGTTTTATTGACTATATCAAACCTTTGTCTATGTGGATCACCACATACTGTGAAAACTTCTGAAATAGATGGGCATACTGGACCATCTGACCTGCCCCTTGAGAAATCGGTATGCATGTCAGGAAGCAACAGTTAGAGCTGGACATGGAACAATAGACTGGTTCCAAATAGGGGAAGGAGTACATCAAGGCTGTATATTGTCACCCTACATATTTAACTTATATGCAGAGTACATCATGAGCAACCCTGGGCTGGATGCAGCACAAATTGGAATCAAGATTGCCGGGAGAAATACCTATAACCTCAGATATGCAGATGATACCACCCTTATGGCAGAAAGCGAAGAAGAACTAAAGAGCCTCTTGATGAAAGTGAAAGAGGAGAGAGAAAAAATTGGCTTAAAGCTCAACATTCAGAAAACTAAGATCATGGCATCTGGTCCCATTACTTCATGGGAAATAGATGTGGAAACAGTGACAGACTTTATTTTCTTGGGCTCCAAAATCACTGCAGATGGTGACTGCAGCCATGAAATTAAAAGACGTTTACTTCTTCGAAGAAAAGTTATGACCAACGTGGACAGCATATTAAAAAGCAGAGACATTACTGTACCAACACAGATCCTCTAGTCAAGGCGATGTTTTTTCCAGTAGTCATGTATGGATGTGAGCATTGGACTGTAAAGAAAACTCAGTGCCAAAGAATTGATGCTTTTCAACTGTGGTATTGGAGAAGACTCTTGAGAGTCCCTTGGACTGCAGGGAGATCCAACCAGTCCATCCTAAAGGAAATCAGTCCTGGGTGTTCATTGGAAGGACTGATGTTGAAGCTATAACTCCAATACTTTGGCGACCTGATGTGGAAAACTGACTCATTTGAAAAGACCCTGATGCTGGGAAAGGTTGAAGGCAGGAGGAGAAGGGGTTGACAGAGGATGAGATGGTTGGATAGCATTACCGACTCAATGGACATGAGTTTGAGAAACTCTGGGAATTGGTGATGGACAAGAAGGCCTGGAGTGCTGCATTCCATGGGGTGGCAAAGAGATATGACTGAGCGACTGAACTGAAGGAATGTAGAGAAAAAGTCCTTTCCTCCTTGAAAATTCCAGACCTCTATCTCCTCTTTGAGAGCCCAGACCCCTTTCTCCTCCTCCAGGACCCAAGACTTCTTATCAACTTGCCTAGGAACTGAGTTACAGATGAAATCTACCTTTTGCATAGCAAAGGAAACCATTGCAAATGAAAAGACAATCATACTGAATGCATGAAGATATTTGCAAGTGATTTGACCAGTAAGAGGTTAATGTCAAACATATATCAACAGCTTATATGACTCAATATCAAAACAACAAATGACCTGATTACAAAATGGGCAGAAGAACTGAATGAACATTTTCCGAAAGAGGACATTCAGATGACCAAAGGCAAATGAAAAGATGCTCAGCATCGTGAATCCCCAGAGAAATGCAAATCAAAACCACAATGAGATACCACCTCACACCTGTCAGAATGGCTATTGTTAAAAAAAAAAAAACACAAATAGCAAATGTTGGTGAGAATGTGGAGAAAAGGGAACTGTCATCCGCTGTTGGTTAAAATGTAAATTGGTGCAGCCACTGTGGAAAACAGTATTGAGATTTCTCAAAGAGCTAAAAATAGAACTACCCTATGGTCTGCAGTTTCTTTCCTGAGTATATATCTGGGGGGAAAAAAACGCACTAATTTGAAAAGGTACATGTACCATAGTGTTTATAGCAGCATTATATACAATTGTCGAGTATGGAAGCAACCTAGCAACCTAGCTGTGGTATATATTACCAATGGGATACTTCTCAGCCATAAAAAAGAACAAAATTATGTGACTTGCAATGATTTGGATGAACTTGGAGGACATTATGCTAAATCCGATAAATGAAAACAAGGAGAGACAGATACTATGTACTACCACTAACACACGAGATCTAAAAAAATGAAATAAGCTAGTGAATAAAACAAAAAAGCAGACTCACAGGTATAGAGAACAAGTAAGTGGTTATGAGTCGAAAGTAGGGGAGGGGGAAAGGAGAATATAGCAGGAGGGAAAAAGGACTTATTATAGGATTATATGGACTTTTCAGGTGGCTCAGTGGTAAGGTATCCACCTGCCGATGCTGGAGACTCAGGAGATGTAAGTTCGATCCCTGGGCTGGAAAGATTCCCAGGAAGAGGAAATGGCAACCCACTCTAGTATTCTTGCCTGGGAAATCGCATGGACAGAAGAGCCTGGTGTGCTACAGTCCATGGAGTTGCAGAGTCGGACATGACTGAGTAACTGAGCACATGCTGCTGCTGCTGCTGCTTAGTCGCTTCAGTCGTGTCCGACTCTGTGCGACCCCATAGACAGCAGCCCACCAGGCTCCGCCGTCCCTGGGATTCTCCAGGCAAGAATACTGGAGTGGGTTGCCATTTCCTTCTCCAGTGCATGAAAGGGAAAAGTGAAAGTGAAATCGCTCAGTCGTGTCCGACTCTTAGCGACCCCATGGACTGTAGCCTACCAGGCTCCTCCGTCCATGGGATTTTCCAGGCAAGAGTACTGGAGTGGGGTGCCATTGCCTTCTCTGGACTGAGCACATAGGACTATAATAAATAATATGTGTAGAACTTGAAAATCATAAAGCACTATAGAACTTAAATAATCTCTCATTCAATAAAATCTAAAATATATATATAAAAGGAAAATCAAATAAGTAAACCACAAATTTCCTGTTTGTTTTATTTCATTTTGCTTTGTTTTTCCTCTTCCCATCCGCACTGCTCAATATGCAATGAGTAAGATCATTTTGTGGTGAGTTCTTACCATACTGTTCTAAAATAGGGAATAAAAGGAGAATGTTAAGTTTACAAAAGAATGAGGAAACTATATACATATATTTTATATAGTTGTATGTAAAATTAACTATTATACTGGTGTGCTTTTTGTGTGATAGTAGATATGCAGCTAGTTTTATAGCTTAATCTCAGTCTTTTATTTGTCCATTGTCCTCTAGCCTAGAAGCTTTTGCAAGTGCTTTTTTAGATTTTTGTTTTCCCTACTAAAAATAGGTGGTTGGAGTAGGAGAAATGCCCTGCTGGGAAGAGTCTAGTAAACTCTGTTCCTTGGATAGTAGGCCTTTGTTATGTTGAAAACTCTGGGCGTATTTTCACAAAGATCTGGAATGGGATCTTAGATCTTCACATGAAGAAGTGAAATTTCAGCCCCCTTGAATCTGACCTCCCCTAAGCCTGGTCCCCAGGAGATTTCCACTCTTACTCTAGCCTGCATTCAGTTTCTGGCAGTTCATCAAAATTACCATTAAATTCTCCTACCAGTTTATGACTCCCGTGACTTCTGTCCAATGTTAGCTGACCCGAGCTCTGTCTCACTGATGTTGCCTTTATTGCCAGATATTGCTGTGAAGGTTTACCCTGCAGCACATAGTTCCCTTGAAGTAGGAAATGGCAAAATAGCAACCCACTACAGTATTCTTGCCTAGAAAATTCCACGGACAGAGGAGACTGGTGGGTTACAGTCCATGGGGTTGCAAAGAGCTGAACACAGCCAAGCACGCATGCGCACACACACACACACATGCTCTAATAGTCTAAAAAGAGACACTGGTTTTCCATTTGTTTATCTTTGTCTTAATGTAAAGGAATGAAATAATGACTTCTTAACTCCTTACAGATCAGAACTGAATCTAGGAGTCCAGGAATCTGAATTTTGACTTTTATAGTAAGGAACCATGACTTATAATGATGGAAATTCCAACATTATAAGAATACAAAAATATGGAAAATTATAGGAATAAAGCACAGAATGAGTATTCAAAATACCATAAATATCACAAATCAGCAAAACAAAAAAAAGGAGTCAGAGATGATGTACATGTTTAATCACATTCAGTTTAGCTAGATTCACAAAGTGTTGGTTGTCTACTGGGATCAGAATACTTATTCTGTTGTCTAATTTCTTTAGATGCCATTTGAAAGGGTACAGACAATATTTTTCACGTTGACTTTTCCCCTAAACTCCTCATGCTGACCAGAATACTGTGCTATTCTGTTGACTGACATATTCTTTCCTTAGTTAACTTTAGATAGATTGCTAACAGACAAATGCTGGCAGCTGTTTTTGTGAAAATATTTCTTTGTCTCTGATCTGGTTTATTATGTAATCTATTATGTTTTAACAGTAAGTACATAATCTTGTTGCTTTATTCACCAATATATATGTTATCTTATTCTAAATACTGAAAATAGACTAATTTCCCAGGTGATAATATATTTTTATCCTACTCCACATATCATTTTCTGTATTGGGCTATCTTTTTAGAATGCTTTGGGAGAATGCTGCTGCTGCTACTAAGTCGCTTCAGTTGTGTCCAACTCTGTATGACCCCACAGATGGCAGCCCATCAGGCTCCCTCGTCCCTGGGATTCTCCAGGCAAGAACACTGGAGTGGGAGAACAGAGATACTCAAATAGTCATTTATGTCCAGTACTTGTTTGGGAAAATATTCTGATGCTCTTAACTTAATGAGGTTTGAAGTTTCTCTTAAATTCCATTTATTTATACTCCCTTTGCTGCCCTTTCATATGCGTGAATGTGATGCAAGGGTGGACAGTAAGTGATTGTTGACTGACTATAGCACAAATGTTAGTTGGCACAAAATAAAGTCTCCTACTAAGAAGCAACAGGGCCATAGCTTTTCACCCTAAATGAATTACTTTTTGGACAATTTTGCTTATAAAAGAAGTTAATAATTTTAACAGGAGCTACAGTAATACTGTTGTTTTTTTCACAGTATGTACAGTACTGAAATATGTAAATGTAAGAAGTCTATTTTAATAAACTCTTTTCAAAGGTATGAATATTCCCTTTTGATTGTAAGAATAAAAATAAGAGATAATTAGGTTGACTGCTATGAAAGAACTCACATTTCTACCCTGGGCTATAGTGAAACATTCTGTCTGACTTACACAGCTTGATATATCCCAGAAAATTGCATTTATAGTACTCCTAGAGCAAGGAAGTATAGAAACTAATATCATGACCTTAAATAATAATTCCAAATCTAATAAGAGCCTATTTTAATGTAAGAATATGATTTATAAGACACATTTTAATAGCACTTATTAAGCCTAATATATAGGAAAATTTATACATGGAATATGTTGTTGAAGCTCTTAAAAATACATAGAGAACTTTGGCTTCTAAATCAGAATATTAGCATTAGAAGATATATTAGTTTCTTAATCTTCCTGGATTCTTGCTTTATTGCAGAATCTCTGTCCATGGGTTAAGTTTCATGTATGGATCTGACACCGATCAAATCTTTGGATAGCAAAATAAAAGGTGAAAGTGATAGTGACTCAGTCATGTCTAACTCTTTGTGACCCCATGGACCGTAGCCCACCAGCCTCCTCTGTCTATGGAATTTTTCAGGCAAGAATACTGGAGTGGGCACCCACTCCCTTCTCCAGGGGATCTTCCCAACCCAGGGATTGAACCTGGGTATCCTGCATTGAAGGCAGATTCTTTACTGTTTGAGCCACCAGGGAAGCTCTATCATCACACCAAGTTTGTGGTTAATCCTTCTCTGGCTATCCACCTGAGTTGCCTGTAATCAGAATCCTGTTCCATCTCTCAGGACCAAGGACCTACCTTGTACTCTGTCATCACATTTCCATTTATATTTTCTAATTCTTCATCAACGAGTTGCTGTCATGGAACATTAAATCTGCAAATGCTTGGATTCATGCTCACACGTTTTTATCCCTTTTTCTGCTTGATGCTTCTGAACTTCCATTATCATCTTCTTGTCTTTACTTATATATAATGTCTGGTTCTAAGATTCATTTTAAATTTGCTTTCAGCATGTAGTTGAAGGTTGTAATTGTATCTAGAGCCTACACATTTTAGGAGAGTCTCAATCATAAGAAAATGTAAAACTGTCTCATAAAATGAAAAGTAATTTCAAGAATTTGAAGTTTGAATTTGTCTTTAGCATGATTGTTTTGATAAACAGAATGATACTTGCTACGATAAAATGAAGAACACATAGTATTTGTGGTTCTTTAAGTTATACGAACTAGAATTAAATATTCTCCACTAAAACATATGTCTGAAGCTAGAAATGTCCAATAAGTTAAACTACTTACTCTGTATGTTTGTAGAGACATAGTCTGTATGTTTATAGAGTCAGCCTTCTGTGTTGGCAGATTCCACATACTCGGATTCAACAAACTACAGATCTTGTATGTTTATGATCTGTAGTTGGTTGAATCTGCAGATGATGGAACCCAAGAATATGGAAGTCCAACTGTTGGGCTTGAGAATCCAGGGATTTTGGTGTTCCAGGAACGTCCTTGATCTAATCCCCCGTGGACACTGAGAGGTGGCTGTATAGTTTAAGTAGTTTCATCCTTAAAGCTTGTTTCTTTTAAAAATATAGTTATTTTAAAAGTGTGGGCTTAAAATGTCCTCTGACTTCGATAAGCTCTGTATTTTTACTATGTATATTGCCCACAGTGGTTTGGAAACAGAAACTTCGGAGGCTTAGGAGGGTCTCCTTCCATCTTCCTCTTTAACTTTGAATGAAAAGAGAAACTGAAAAGGAGTTGGACGGTGCTTTGTCATGTTAATACAAATTATATACCAATTCCATAAATTTAGACAGAATAACAAAAAAAGAACTTTGCTATTGGACTATTAAACCATATATACATTAGTTGTCCTGGAGGAACTACAGGATAGAATCTCTTTGGAGGGAGGATCCACTTTTTCCTTAAGGAGGTAGCTCTTCCTAATGTTAGTCCTCTTGGGAAAGGATTACTCTCAGGACTGTGTTGCAGAATTTGGGAAAGGTTAGCAAAGGAGAGAAGCTAACAGAAAGTGGTTGCAACTACTATTACTGTTGTGGGAGGCTTGTGCCCAGGAGTAATGATAGGCTATATAGGCAATATAATAGGAGACAGACTAGAATAGAAGAGATTTTAAAAATATTTAATGATGTGAATTTCCAGATGTTCAAGCTGGATTCCTCTCCTTTCCAGAAGAGGAACCAGAGATCAAATTGCCAACATCCATTGGATCATTGAAAAAGCAAGAGAGTTTCAAAAAAACATCTACCTCTGCTTTATTGACTACGCCAAAGCCTTTGACTTTGTGGATCACAAAAAACTGTGGAAAATTCTTCAAGAGATGGGAATACCAGACCACCTGACCTGTCTCTTGAGAAACCTGTATGCAGGTCAGGAAGCAACAGTTAGAATTGGACATGGAACAACAGACTGGTTCCAAATTGGGAAATGAGTACATCAAGGCTGTATTGTCACCCTGCTTATTTAACTTCTATGCAGAGTACATCACACAAAATGCTGGACTGGATGAAGCACAAGCTAGAATCAAAATTGCCGGGAGGAAAATCAATAACCTCAGATATGCAGATGACACCACCTAATGGCAGAAAGTGAAGAAGAACTAAAGAGCCTCTTGATGAAAGTGAACGAGGAAAGTGAAAAAGTTGGCTTAAAACTCAACATTCAGAAAACTAAGATCATGGCATCTGACCCCATCACCTCATGGCAAATAGATAGGGAAACAGTGGAAACAGTGAGAGACTTGATTTTTGGGGGGCTCCAAAATCACTGCAGATGATGACTGCAGATCTGAAATTAAAAGACGCTTGCTCTTTGGAAGAAAAGCTATGACAAACCTAGACAACATATTAAAAAGCAGAGACATTACTTTTCCAACAAAGATTCATCTAGTCAAAGCTTGGTTTTTCTATTAGTCTTGTATGGATGTGAGAGTTGGACTATAAAGAAAGCTGAGTGCCAACAAATTGATGCTTTTGAACTGTGGTGTCAGAGAAGACTCTTGAGAGTCCCTTAGACAGCAAGGAGATCCAGCCAGTCCATCCTAAAGGAGATCAATCCTGAATATTCTTGGGAAGGACAGATGCTGAAGCTGAAAGTCTTAATACTTTGGCCACCTGATGCGAAGAACTGACTCATTGGAAAAGACCCTGATGCTGGGAAAGATTGAAGTCAGGAGGAGAGGGGACAACAGAGGATGAAAGGGTTGGATGGCATCACCGACTCAATAGACACAAGTTTGGGTAAACTCCATGAATTGGTGATGGACAGGGAGTCCTTCCGTGCTGGAGTCCATGGGGTCATAGGGTCGGATACAATTGAGCGACTGAACTGAACTGAATGATGGGGAACATTTGCTGGTAGAGGTGGTAGTGATGGGGAGGTTAAATTCTGGAAGTCAAGATTGTGGAGTCCAAGTCAATATAGTTTGAATATTTAATAGAAAATATAGCATTTCTTTGGAGTCACACCAAATGATGCCTGCAACTTTGAACTTTAAGTTGTCTTTTTCTGGACTGACAACCTTGTTTTATTCTTAGTTCTAGACTGTGCTTCAATGTTAGAATTCCTCTTAGGTCTGTTTATAAGATATTTATAGGTATAATTTATAGTTACTTCTAATTAATCAAATGAAGTTTGATATTATTACTCTTCCTATCCAGTGAAGTTTCAGGATTTTTTTTTTAATTTCTACTTATTTAGTGAATCTTAAGGACTTCTTCATATTGCTATTTAAGTTCATTATCAAATTTGAGGTTTTTCTCATGTGACTTTGGTTCTACACAAGAGTATGCTAAAATGTTGGCCCCTCTCAGGGAAAAGTAATTTTATTCTTTTTATGGTCCATATTACTTTTGTACCTTGTTTTGATGCAGTTTTTATGAGAGTCAGTATTACTATTTTTGTGCATATCCTACATGTTCTGTGGTACTGTTCTTGAGAGCAGGATCTATAATTTCGTTTGTTTAATTAGGAAATATTACCTGCTATGTTCTTGTTCTTCCTTCTCCTAGCACTTTACATAGTACAGAACACACATACAGTATGTGCTCAATAAATGTTGGCAAAAAGCTAGCAAAAGGAAATGTTTTCATTTTTCAACCTCTTTGGAATAGCTTTCCTCAATATGTCCTTAATGATCAGAATGGGAAATTAACAGAGTGGGTGTCTGTGTGTTTGTGTCTTTTCCCTAATTAAAAGAAACCTCACATCCCACTATCGTGATGTACAGTGGAAATTCCTACTGTGGACATGTAAATTGGACAATCACTACGGAAAACGGTATGGAGGTTCCTCAAAAAATTAAAAATAGAGCTACCGTATGACCCAGAAATTGCACTTCTGGATATTTAAAGAAAGCAAAATCACTAATTTGAAAGGATACATACACCCCAATGTTCATTTCAGAATTATTTATAACATCTAAGACATGGGAGCAGCCTAAGTTTCCATCAATACATGAGTGTGTAAAGAAGAGTGAATATATACGTAATATTATTGTTGTTCAGTCGCCCAGTCGTGTCCGACTCTTTGCAACCTCATGGACTGCAGCATGCCAGGCCTCCTGTCCCTTACTATCTCCTGGAGTTTGCCCAAGTTCATGTTCATTGTGTTGGTGATGCTGTCCAGCCATCTCATCCTCTGACACCCTCTTCTCCTTGCGTATATGTAATATTACTCTATCACAAAAAAGGATGAAACCTTGCCATTTGCAACAACATGGATGGATGCAGTGGGTATTATAATAAGCGAAATAAATTAGAGAAAGACAAGTGCCATATAATATCACTTATATACTTATATGTGGAATCCAAAGCACAAAACAAATAAACATAACAAAACAGAAATGGACCCATAGATACAGAGAACAGTTTGGTGGTTGCCAGAGGGAAAGTGGGTAGGGAATAAGTGATTAAGGTAAGGGAGGTTAAGACATACAAACTTCCAGTTGTAAAATAAATATCATGAAGATACAAGGTACAGCAGAGCTAATATAGTAAATAATATTGTTCCTTTGGTAACAAATGATAACTAGACTTATCATGATGATCATATTATAAGGTATAAAAATATAAACTTACTATGCAATATACCTGAAACTAATATTGTAAATCAATTATACTTCAATATAGAAGAAAACACATTTTGAAAATATCATTTAGATATGTATCTTATTTCTAAATAAATGATGAGAAATTTGTTAATATGGGATAAAACTCTTGACTGGATTACAGAGAGCTAGTCTACCAATTAATATTAAGAGTTATGAGACAGAAGCAGAATATAGCTGTTTATTCCTTTCAAAGAGATCCTACAGTGACAAAAGTTGCTGGTAATGCTTAGGAATATTAAAAAAAGGAATTAAAATACATCAAATTAGTTCTCATTTTAGTGGCCTATGGCTCATTTGGATAAAGCACTAATAAACTTTTCAGAGCTCACAAATACATCATTGCTGCTAAGTCGCTTCAGTCGTGTCCGACTCTGTGCGACCCCATAGACAGCAGCTCACCAGGCTCTGCCGTCCCTGGGATTCTCCAGGCAAGAATATTGGAGTGGGTTGCCATTTCCTTCTCCAGTGCATGAAAGGGAAAAGTGAAAGTGAAGTTGCTCAGTCGTGTCCAACCCTTAGCGACCCCCTGGACTGTAGCCTACCAGGCTCCTCCGTCCATGGGATTTTCCAGGCAAGAGTACTGGAGTGGGGTGCCATTGCCTTCTCCGATACATCATTGACATTGCAGTAATATTTTGTTTCCATCAGAAGAAATATATATTGTCAGTGCAACACAAACAACTACCAGCATTACGAAGGAGATGAAACAAAAGGGGAACATGAAGACAAAATACTATATTTTAAAAAAACTGTGTAAAGTCACAAATTTTGAATTATCCTTATTTACTGGCATTGTTTCTAGAATTTCTATAATTTTAATTTCTTCTGCAAAGTATAAATTGAAGAATTTATGAGTTGAAATAAAACCCTTGGCCAATTATATGTTAAAAATATGTTTTTCCTTTTCTAGGTTGTAGGTCTCTTGAGAATAGGGATTATTGTGTCTTTTTAATCTCTGAATTCCCAGCATTTATACAATCCCTGATAAGTACTGTGCTTAGTTGCTCAGTCGTGCCAACTCTTTGCGACCCCATGGACTATAGCCAGCCAGGCTCCTCTGTCCATGGGATTCTCCAAGCAAGAATACTGGAGTGGGTTGTTGTGGCCTCCTCCAGGAGATCTTCCCAACCCAGGGATTGAACTGAGGTCTCCCACATTGCTGGCAGATTCTTTACTATCTGAGCGCACTAGGGAAACATGTTTAATATTCGCTAAATGAAGTAATTAATTTGGTATTTCCTTATTGACCTCTTCACTCCAAGTTTTGTTGTAAAATGTGATGTCTTTTTTTTGCTTGTTATATTTACAAAATTCCTCCTCTAGAATAAATTAAGGATAAACAACATGGAATAATTTTTTAACTGAAAATTGTGTCCAGTGGGGGAGAATGGATACATGTATATGTATGACTCAGTCCCTTCACTATCCACCTGAAACTATCACAATATTGTTAATTGGCTATTGTTGTTGTTCTTGTTTGGTTGCTAAGTCGTGTTCAACTCTTTGCGACCCCATGAAATGCAGCACGCCAGGATTCTGTCCTCCACTATCTCCCTAAGATTGTTCAAACTCATGCCCATTGAGTCAGTGATGCCATCCAACCATCTCATCCTCTGCTGTCCCCTTCTCCTCTTGCCCCTCAATCTTTCCCAGCATCAAGGTCTTTTCCAACGAGTCAGCTCTTCACATCAAGTGGCCAAAGTAATGGAGTTTCAGCTTCAGCATCAGTCCTTCCAATGAATATTCAGGATTGATTTCTTTTAGAATTGACTGGCTTGATCTCCTTGCTGTCCAAGGTACTCTCAAGAGTCTTCTCCAGCACCACAGTTCAAAAATGTCAGTTGTTTATGGTACAATTCTCACATCCATACATGACTACTAGAAAAACTATAGCTTTGATTATATGGACCTTTGTTGGCAAAGTGATATCTCTGCTTTTGAATACATTGCCTAGGTTTGTCATAGCTTTTCTTCCAAGGTGCAAGCATCTTTTAATTTCATGGCTGCAATAACCATTCACTTTGATTTTGGAGCCCAAGAAAATCATATCTGACACTGTTTCCACATTTTCCCCATCTGATTGCCATGAAGTGATGCCGGGTGCCATGATCTTTGTTTTTTGAATGTTGAGTTTCAAGACAGCTTTTTCACTCTTCTCTTTCACCTTCATCAAGAGGCTTTTTAGTTCCTTTTCACTTTCTCCTTTAAAGTGGTATCATCTGCATATCTGAGGTTGTTGATATTTCTCCCAGCAATCTTGATTCCAGTTTGTGCTTCATCCAGCCCAGCATTTCTCATGATGTCCTCTGTGTATAAGTTAAATAAGCAGGGTGACAATGTACAGCCTTGATGTACTCCTTTCCCAATTTGGATACAGTCTGTTGTTCCATGTCCAGCTCTAACTGTTGCTTCTTGTCCTGCATACCAGTTTCTGAGGCAGGTGAGGTAGTCTGTTATTCCCATCTCATTAAGAATATTCCACAGTTTATTGTTATCCCCACAGTCAAAAGCTTTAGCATAGTCAATGAAGCAGAAGTAGATGTTTTTGTGGAATTCCCTTGCTTTTTCTATGCTCCAGCACATGTTGGTAATTTGATCTCTGGTTCCTCTGCCTTTTCTAAATCCAACGTATACATCACGAAGTTCCTAGTACACATACTGCTGAAGCCTAGTTTGAAGGATTTTGAGTATAATCTTGCAGGCCTGTGGAATGAGTGCTTCTGTACTCATTTCACATGTACTCATTTCCAGGTACTTTGAACAGCTGAAGAGCATGTCCCTGCTAGTTAGGGCCTGACAAAACATGGTCCACTGGAGGAGGGAATGGCAAACCACTTCAGTATTCTTGCCTTGAGAACCCCGTGAATAATATGAAAAGGCAAAAAGATGTGACACTGGAAGATGAACCCCCTGATTGGTAGGTGTACAATATACAACTGGAGTAGAGTGTATAAATAGCCACAGAATGAATGAAGAGGCTGAGCCAAAGTGGAAATGACACCCAGTGGTTGTATCTGGTGGTGAAAGTAAAGTCCGATGCTGTAAAGAACAATATCGCATAAGAACCTGGAATATGAGGTCCATGAGTCAAGGTTAATTGGCTATATCCCAGTACAAAATGAAAAGTTTTTTAAAAAATAAAAAATTGTGCCTAATCTACACATGCTATGATATTATGGTTATATGAGCTTTCAAACATGTTTCTCTTGAAAACAAATGCATTTGTATTCTGGTTGTGATAGAGAGGGGATTTGAAAAAAAAAAAAGAAAGAAACTTTAGTCATTGGAAGCCCCATGATGTGGGAAAATACATGAACTGAAAATTGTGAAGACTGAAAACCATCTAAGATATCAATGAAAGGAGTTAGCTTACATTATTAAATGAGATATCTATGTTGGGGACAGTTATAGTATACAGGAAAAAAAACTGCAATAGAAGAAAGAAGCAAAAATGACAGATGGTACACATCGTTAAAGTTTTTTGTTTTGTTTTTGTTTTTTGGAGCTGGTTAACCAGAACACTACTGCAAATATTAAGGAAACTTAAATTTAATTAGAACTTGAAATTAAAATCAATTATACATCATACCTCTTACAGATTTTCTGAACTCATCTTCTCTCTGCTCTTCCTGGTTTTACTCTAGCTGTGAGATAAAATGTAACCGTCTCAACTTAACACACTGGGCAAACTATTCATCCATCTCTATATTTCCTCAACTGTTTTAGTGATGTATGTAAGCAGTCCATGTTTTCCTGTTTCTGCAAACTTTTGCATGTGGTGGTCTCTATACTGAAATATCTCCCATGTTGACTTCTCACTAAATTCTACTTATGCCTTAAAACTCAGCTACAGTATCTATCATTCCTTAGGGAAACCTCTTCTTGACCTATCCCATCTCTACCATGAGTTGAATTCAGCTTTCTGCTTTGTAATCCCACTGTAGGCTCTGATTACCCTTGTTGATGCATATTTATGTCATAGAGTCTCTATTAGTTTTCTACTGCTGCTGTAACAAATTACCATGAATTTAGTGGCTTAAAATAACATGAATTCATTCTTACAGCTTTAGAGGTCAGAAGTTTGAAATGGGTCACAGTGAGCTGAAATTAAGGTATTGGTAAACCTGTATTTCTTTTTTGAGGCTCTAGGGGAAAATCTGTTTCCTTGCTTTTTGCAGCCTCTAAAGGCTCCCCATATCTTTGATTCATGGGTATCTTTCATCTTCAAAGCCAATAATGGCTGGTTGGTCTTTCTCACATCATATCACTCTGACACTGATTTTTCTGCCTCTGTTTTCCAGATTTAAGGACTCTTGTGGTTATATTTAACTCACTTGGATAATCCAGGAAAATCTCCTTATTTTAAAATAAGCTCATTTGCAACTTTAATTATATCAGATCATCTTAATTTATCTCGGCAGTGTAACATAATATACTCAAATTCTGAAGATTAGGACTTGAATCTCTTTGGGGGCTATTTTCTGCCTACCACAGAGTCATAAATATTATTTAACTTTCATGTATATAACCATAGTTTGCACACTGCATAAGTGCCCATTATACAATTTTAAATAAATTAGTATTTACAAAAATCACCAAGTTTTTCTTAGAATCATACAAATTAAAAAAAAATTAGCAACAACCTTAAAGTTTATTTCTTTCACATTTCTCGAGCTGTAGTAGGAATTTTAAAAATGTACTGGCTATGTATTCTTGTATAAGTTTTAGTTCTTGCCTTTGTAAAGGTCACGTTCTTAGTCTGATACATAAAAAGTTACTGAATTCCTCACAAATGATCACACTATATTTAGAGGTGCTCAACTTTAATAAAAACCCATTGGACAAATTTTCTTAAACTCCTATTTAAACATTCTCATAAATGGCAAGTATTTTTGAGTATTTCAAGAACACACTGACCATTCTGTACAGTTTTTCAACATTCATCAAAAATGTACCATCTTCTAAACAGAAATTGTCCTCCTTAAAGCATAGCATAAACGATAGCTTACAGTTGATTTTTGTGTCTTGCTAAACTAGAAATGAAAAATATGTCATATCTGAAACCACAGGAAAAAAAATCTATCTGTTCAGTTCAGTCGCTCAGTCGTGTCCGACTCTGCGACCCCACGAATAGCAGCACGCCAGGCCTCCCTGTCCATCACCAACTCTCAGAGTTTACCCAAACCCATGTCCATCAAGTCAGTGATGCCATCCAACCATCTCATCCTCTGTCGTCCCCTTCTCCTCCTGCCCCCAGTCCTTCCCAGCATTAGGGTCTTTTCCAATGAGTCAACTCTATAGCCCTCCATAAATACTCTGATTTGTGGAATGTGATATTGGAGAAGCCAGTTGTCATGTGAATGTATGGATTAATGTGATTTAACATCAAAGTGTAACTATTCAAGAAGACTTTTTATACAATTTTTAATATTCTATTATGCAATTTTAGGGTATTATTTTTATGGTTCTGGAAAGACAAATTGAAAGAGGGTGTAAAAATTCAAAGGAGCTTAACACTGTTTATAAAAACATGGGTGGGATTCTTGTACAGAGAAAATCAATCAGTTATATTAACAAAGCTAGATAAATAATCAGGCAACAGACAGTTTCTGGCCTTTTTTAAAGGCCTTATCTTTTTTTTAAAAGGTTATCTTACTTTTTTAAAGTACCTTATCTAGTTCAAAGTAACTTGAGATAATATTGAATGTATAGTTGGCTCCCCCCTCTTAGGTATGAGCATATATGAAAAGCTGTGTCTTTCTGTTGGTGTCATAAGATTTTTTTTTTTTTTGCCAGTGATACTCTTTGTCTATTCAGATTATTGTCATCAAATTGTTCTTATTAAATACAAAATATGCAAAGTATTATGCTGTTCTGTGTAAAGAACATGTCACAGACATGGTCCAGCACTTGCATTTCTATAATCTCCCCAGTTCTGGTATAGAGTTCCTGATTGCATAATTTTGTTCTTTCTTTGGGTTTCATGATGTGGACTTGCTGATGCAATTACAGGTTATGGACCAAACTGTAGACTTCTTGATCATAGTGTAATGAACCAGGGAATCATGAGTGTGAATATATTTTTATATTTCAGTTTTCTTATAGGATTAAGTAAGATTGAGTAAAATTCCTAGCACAGTTATAGTACCTACTAGTGATCCAAAGGTATAGTAACTTTCCTCTCTGGAATGACTGAAAAGCACAACAGAAGTTTTGAAACAAGTATAAGTCCATAAGGAAAAGACAAGTGTTAAAATAACAATTGTAAAAGACGAGGATGCTATGAATATTCATTAATGTTTTCACTTCTGTATTCAAAGTTACAGAGTATACCCTGAAGGCAAAGGTTAATGATAATGGTATAAATAGAAATCCTCAAATATTTTATCCCATTATGCTGTTCACAAAGGAAATTGGAGATAATTAATGTCTAACCCACCATCAGCTATTCCAGAAAATGATCATTTTTTTTCTAATTGTAATTCTTAGGCATGATTAAAGATGATTTTATAAAATGTTATTTTTCTTATGGAGTATTTGTGCTCTTTATGTCCTTAATTTTAACTGCAAAGTTAAAATAAATAATTGCTATTTAGCAATTTATTTCTCCGTTAGCTTTCTCTTCAATAGAAAGGAACATGTGGTCAATTTTTGATTGATTATATAGAATTGTTCCCAGATTACTTTGTTTTCATAGCTCAATGAAATCTTTGGTGAATGCCAAGTCATGCACAGCTTAAAGTTGAGGCTAAAGTTCTAGATGAAATTAATGTGTCCCGTGTTTCAAGGCACAGCTTGGGTATCAATCATCTGGTTAATATCTTCTATTTATTGAGCACCTGCTATGAATAAGAAGCCTACTAGGTAGTTCACATGTGTTATTTCATTTAACTTATAACAGCAGGGTTACAAAGTATATAATGTTATACTTTGATGACAGATGAATAAATTAGTCTTAGAAAGTTTAAGTGACTTTTCAAAGAAGTCACACAACCAGGAAATGCTAGAGTTGAAATTCCAATGCTGGACCATTTGATTCCGAGTGGAAGATGTTCCATTACCTTTCTGCCTATTTTAGCCTTTGTTGTTGTTGTTTTAGTCGCTAAGCCATGTCTGACTCTTTGCGACCTTGTAGACTGTACCCTGCCAGGCTCCTCTGTCCATGGGAATTCCTAGGCAAGAATACTGCAGTGGGTTGCCATTTCCTTCTCCAGGGGCTCTTCTCAACCCATGTCTCCTACTTTGGCAGGGAGATTTTTACTGCTGAGCCTTAGACCCTCTGGTTTTGGAGATAGAGTTACCAAAATCTTGTTAAGGTGGGTTTATAGTGTCAAGTAGTTAAGCTTGAATTGTTTTCCAGAATTTCTTTTTCTGCATAAATGTGTGTTAGGGTTAACAGGGATGATGCATACAATTTGGAAGGTAGAAGCAAAGCAGCAGCTATTGTGTTCTGAAGGTCAGAGTTGAACTCTAGGTACCAACAAGCTTGCTGAGCTGTGCTGATTGGCTGGTTTACTTTGTTATTGTGGGTCAGCCACCAGGCCCTCAGCTCCTTGATCATACTTTGTGAGTCATGGACCAGGTAAAGGAGCAGTTCTGTGGTGAAAGCACTGGCTTCTTCTGCACATCACCCGGATTCACAAAGTAGTAATTTTCGGAAAGACATAGGTAATTCCTGTTTGTCCTCTGGGTTGCAGTTTTTCTTGAAGGTCTGAAATTTTTCTAGCCTTCCTCTGGTATGTGTCAGTTTTTCTTCCTTTCTCCTGGCCCTGCTACCCTACGGTGACTTTAGGGTCACTTCCAGACTGGAAAGAAACAACTTTTTGTAGAGTTCTCCACCAACTCCCCCAAACGGGGTGAGGTTTAATCTTTATAATAAATGGCTTACTCTGAATCACACATAGTGGTCCTGTCTCCCTGACAGGACCATGACTACTGCACCTGTAAAATATATCTTGCAATCGTCATGGTAGACAGATTATTTCTGGAACATTCTGACAGTGTATCTTTGAAGAAAACTATAAGCTGTCTCGGTTAAATTACAAGTAAAACAAAGTAATTTTTTCCCTTAAAATGAATGATTTCAAAAGCTAAGGTAATCTTTCTAAAGCTCATCTCACTGAACAACTGCTTGGAGCATGTTAGTCACAGTAGGGTTTACTGCTTAAATTTACATTCATGAGGTGAAAATGCCAGTTTGTATTGTTCAGTGGCTCTTGACTATGAATCTCCTATAAGTCATTGAAATTAATTTGCATAGGATCAGTTCTAATCTCTGCTGTTTAATGTTTTGTGCTTTG
Source organism: Okapia johnstoni (assembly GCA_024291935.2). Lineage (NCBI taxonomy): Eukaryota > Metazoa > Chordata > Mammalia > Artiodactyla > Giraffidae > Okapia > Okapia johnstoni. Next base: position 107,928,068 of record CM044307.1, on the reverse strand, counting down.
TATTAATTAAGGTGATCAGCTTGTAATTACTCCATTTACTTGTACCCCTCCTTAGTTTTTGTATTGCTAACAATTACTCTGGCTCTAATACTACAAGATATGAATTAAATCTATGTTTAAATTGACTTTAAAATATTTAAAATCTGTGTGACAAATCAATGTGTCTTCTCTTTCCAGATTATATAGAAGTAACTTAATTTGTTACCTCATTTCAGATTTTTGGATTATCCGTACATGTGAACCTGTGAGGTGTCAGGCTACATATCTAATCAGATTCTCCTCCTACCTAAAAAAGAAATAAGAACAGGAAATACAATGCTTCCAATATGTGCTCCACTTTCCCCTACTTTAACCCTTTGTTTACAGTTCATAAGTCCTCATATCTGTAAAGAAACTGAGGCATGTATTCTTGACAACAGAGACCCATTAAGCTGATAATAATAAGAACTGGTAGTGAAGAAGTCAGAAATATAACTGCCTCTTTGGGACCTCTTTTTGTTTAAAATGTTTCTCCATGCATTAACTTAATATTCATAAGAAAAGTATGGACTTAGCAACTATTATCAGCCTTATTTCAAAGATGAGGAAATTGAGATTCAGTGATTTTAATGACAAAATCATGAAGCAAAAAAGTGATTGAGTTAAGAAGTGAAGTCTGGCTCATCAGTTTTTGACTATGTAATATATTCAATTATTTTAATAGAAAGCAGATGGTATAGTGGAAATTGCACACATTTTAGAGTTTTATGACTTTTTGAATGAAAAATCTGTGATCTTAACCAAATCCCTGTGATTTTGACCAAGTCACTTAATTTGTCTGATCCACTATTTTTCTGATATGTAAATGAGTATCATAACTTTTAACATGCAATTTTATTGTGAAAATTCTCCCACAGTATTATATAATATGGAATCACTGCTTATCAAATTTGTGGATGATTAACATATTGTTCTCTTAATGAATATGTGCTTTATCTTTGAGTATTTAATTTTAAAACATTTGAATCCCTAAGTAATTATCTTACTTTTTCAGGTTTTTTATCCTTAAGAATATGTATCTAGCACCATACAACAATAGTTCTCAGATTTTAGCATATATTCAAATCACCTGCTTGATAAAATAAAAATTGTTTCAACTTCAGGGCTTGTGATCCAGTAAACTAAAAAGGGATCCAAGAATTTGCATTTCTAATAATTCTCAATTGATACTGCTGCTAGTGGCTCAAGGATGATACTTTGAGAACCTTTATTATTGGTGAAAATATTAAAGAAAATATAATATGGACAAGAGAACTTTACTTTTCAAATAAGTGAAAAAATACACATGTAAATAAAAAGCACTTGCCTTAATATATATTTTTAATACTTTCTTTTTATAGAATCATTTTAGATTTAGGTGAATATTGAGGATGTAGTACTGAGTTACCATCTATCACACACTAAGTTTTATTATAATTAATATTTTATATAAACAATACATAATTATTAATGACAGGCTGTAGTTTATTTAGATTTTCTTAGTTTTCACCTAATATCTTTTTTTTTTTGATTTCAGGATACAACAGTTATTTGTTTTTGAATACTTCTTTGTGTGTGTGTGTTTGTGTCTTTGTTTTTTGAGCAGTTAGGTACTTTCTGGCAATAAAAGTTACTCCAGATTCATTTTGTATTATGTTCTTCCCAAGACTTAGAATCAGCCATTTCTCCAAGGATCCTGATTACTTTTATTGGAGTATAATTTTAGAAACTGAACTCTAGAGACACAGTGTACTCATTGCTGCTGAGTTATTTCTTTTTGATCAGCTCATCTGATAGAGGAAAATATGTATGCATTTATACTGACCATGTTTCTGCATATCTTATCTTGGGTTGCCATAACAAAATACCACAGACAGGATGGCTTAATAACTGAAATTTACACTCTCATAGCTCTGGAGGCTAGAAATTGGGGATCAAAGTGCCAGCTTGGTCAGGTCCTGGTGAAGGCTTTCTTCCTAGCTTACAGATGATCCCCTTTTCACTGTGTCTTCAAATGTCCTTTACTCAGTGTGTTCGCATGGTAGGGGGAGCCGGGATTGAGACAGAGATCTTTCTTTTCTTAGACCACTAATTCCATCATGAAAGACCTACCCTCATAATCTAATCTAGCTTTAATCACTTCCCAAAGGCCCCATCTTCAAATACTATCACTTTGGAAGTTAGAACTTCAACATATGACTTAGGGAAGAGGATGCAAGCATTTAGTCTGTAGCATCACACATGTGTAAGAATGGAAACTAAAGACGTAGGATAAGGGTGGAAGAACCATAAAGTTAGATCAGGTTAAATTTATTAATATGGGTTCACAAAGCAAAGAACTGCAGTTACTGAGTTGGGGAACCTAAATGCAGTAGCAGTAATTGGATCCCAGAATGGCAGCGGCCCAATGGCTACACTTAACCACCAAAGGCAAGATGGGCCTGGTTACAATAAAGGACTGCAAAGTCATAGCAGCAATCAGAATAGTCTGATCTGTGTGTAGACCTGTAGTGTTGGCTAGTTGATCATGGTGTTTCTAGAAGTGAAATAGATGGGAAGTCTACTGAGTTCTTAATCTGTAGAAGCAGAAAAGTCTAACCTGAGTCACGAAAACAATCACGGCCCTACAGTCAATCCCTAGACTTGAGCCAATTTACAGACCCAGGACCCTTTGAATGAGTGGAAGGCTTTATCCTCTTGAGGAAGGAATATGGTAAACTGCCAAAATTTTGTAACCTTTCAGTCTTCCCCAAAGAGATATATGATCTGTGTAAATAGGCATTAAATAGAACATATTAGCCAAATGTGTAATGGAAAAATCAATTGCTGATTTGTTACAGATACTAAATTCATTAATGTGATATTGGATATGGATGCCTTAATGCATAGGATCACAGAATTAAAGCTGTAATTATGTGAGCCAGTGTGAGCCATCTTCATTCCTTCCAGGTTTAAGAACAGGCAAAATTGGGCTATCCAATGGAAAAGCAGTGGGAAAGCTATTTATTAATTAGGCCTTATAAATAACGTTTGAATCCTTGAAGGTCAGGTTTAACTTGCATTAAATGTTTTAACTGGGAATTCTGAACATTCAACACCCCAACAAACTTCTTCCATATTCAAGTTATATGCGATGATTAATTCAGACCCTCCTTCTGATATTCTACAAGAAACTAAAATTAGTGGCCCAGACCCTTTCCAAAAGACAGTATGGACTACCAAGAAGATAAATAGAAAACTCCACTTAGTAAATTAAAATCACATTTAGAAGTAGTAATGAGATCAAGGCCATATCCCATAATGATGAAATCAGACAACTCTTCCCTGGTGAGGAAAATCAACATCAGAAAACAGAAGACAATCAAATTCAGCTGCCCAACATTCCATGGTTACTCTGTGCCCAATATGCTGGTTACTCTTGGTCGGGGTGCTTTAATTGGTTTGTGATCTAGAGGCCCAAACCTTCCAAATAAATTTTTGTTTCAACCAAGCATGGCAAATACTGAGGCCCACATGTCATTAATTGTGCCTGATGCAAGCTCTGCAGCTCAAAGACCTGAACTGACAATACAGAGGTCCCATAATAATTAGATAAATTAGAGGAGCTGATTACAAGCCAATACTAGAAGTCCGATCTCAGCCACAGATATTTTACTTAACAAACAACCTGGTACCCTAATAACATATACTCAAATCAGTCCATATTTGAGTATCCATAAGATTCAAAACTTATTTTCAGCACAATGGCCATCATCTCTTATCTGGGCAAAATGTTGGATTGTTGACAGCTTTTAGATTCAGCTACGCTTAACCAGAGTTTTAATTATGCTGCTCAAGTTCCAGTGGTTTAGTTTAGTTATGACAGTGACACAGATGGCAGTGTCAGAGATTGTGGCAGTGACACATCACCTATGCTGGCCGTGCAATTATAAAACCCCTGAAATTAAAAAAAAAAATTATAAATCAAGCTCCCAAATCCAAAGTTGCCTTCAAATTCCAAGTGTAGCTCAGCCTTGTTAGGAGACTGAACGAAAACATGAGTTATGTCAACCTGATTGCGATCCGCTTAGGAAGAGCACCCGTATCCCATATCACCTGGCCCTGGAATTCACCGCTGGAGATAACATTGCTTCAGGTGGCATTGCCCTAGCCCAGGTCATCACCATCAGAGATGACGTTTACCCCCTGCAGTAGAGATGACTTCATCCCAGACAGTTATACCACTGCCCCATACATACCCACAGCTCACAAATTAGGCATGGGATTTGTTGTTGTTGTTCAGTCACTAAAGCATGGGATATGTATTACTTTTCTTCCTTCAGTATAAGTGATTCCATTTCTTGAGCTCACTGTTTGCTTAACCCATGATCTCATATGCATCTGGTCCTCTTCTAAAACATACCTTTACATTTCCAAACCTAAAGAAAGATCTTGTAGTGGGTATCTCTATGCCACTCTTAAAATATACAGGAGATGACTGCTTTCCCCAAGAGCAACTGTCTTGAACAGGTCCACCCCTTAACCCTGTGGGAAGAAGATCTCTCACCCTCCAGAATCTTCTCATTTTCTGTCCCTCGGCCCTCTGTCCTGACCTCCCACTATGTCTCTGATCATGACTATTACACCTACCCCTTTCTCTTGGTTACAACAACAAAAAAATACCACAACCTCTAAATATACCTTTCTGAACTATCAGTTCACATCAACCAATATTATAACTCCAACTTGATCAAGGAATACAATAAGTTACTAATGTCATAAAAAATATTTACAGTTATGTCTTGGAAAACATCACTGTACAAGTACACAAAGATGCTGTTAGAGACTCCAGAAATTTAAGATTTGTTTTCATGGCTAATGCCATATAAATGGTAAATTTGGTTATGGGATGGTGCATAAGGGACTCTTTATGCATCCGTTTGTTTGTCTCCCTTTTTCTTTGATAAGAAAATCTTTCCAACACTATTGAGGGACTCTTATGCTCTCTGGAAGCCTCCTCTATTATTAAAACCACTCATTAAGCCCAAAACTTATGTTAAGACATCAAGGGGTCAATTTGTAATAGAGAGTTTTTTAAAAGCTGTCATGACCTAGTTTTGAGATTCTAGCTGGAGGCCGGGCAGTTCTTCTTGAGCAGCTGTAAATCCACACACCAACCACTTCCTTTATGGGACTCTCACACTCTAGATCCATTATGTCCCTACCCTAATTGCCTATAGGACCAGGTCCCAGACAACTAGGCACAGCCCTTATGCCCTGGAGCCTATCAGTTCAGTTCAGTTCAATCACTCAGTCATGTCCAACTCTTTGCGACCCCATGAATTGCAGCATGCCAGGCCTCCCTGTCCATCACCAGCTCCTGGAGTTTACCCAAACTCATGTCCATCGAGTCAATAATGCCGTCAAACCATCTCATCCTCTGTCGTCCCCTTCTCCTCTTGCCCACAATCCTTCCCAGCATCAGAGTATTTTCCAATGAGTCAACTCTTCGCATGAGGTGGCCAAAGTATTAGAGTTTCAGCTTCAACATCAGTCCTTCCAATGAACACCCAGGACTGATCTCCTTTAGGAATGACTGGTTGGATCTCCTTGCAGTCCAAGGGACTCTCAAGAGTCTACTCCAACACCACAGTTCAAAAGCATCAATTTTTCAGTGCTCAGCTTTCTTCATCGTCCAACTCTCACATCCATACATGACTACTGGAAAAACCATAGCCTTGACTAGACGGACCTGTGTTGGCAAAGTAATGTCTCTGCTTTTTAATATGCTATCTAGGTTGGTCATAACTTTCCTTCCAAGGAGTAAGCGTCTTTTAATTTCATGGCTGCAGTCACCATCTGCAGTGATTTTGGAGCCCCCCAAAATAAAGTCAGCCACTGTGTCCACTGTTTCCCCATCTATTTCTCATGTAGCGATGGGACCAGATGCCATGATCTTAGTTTTCTGAATGCTGAGCTTTAAGCCAACTTTTTCACTCTCCTCTCTCACTTTCATCAAGAGGCTTTTTAGTTCCTCTTCACTTTCTTCCATAAGGGTGGTGTCATCTGCATATCGGAGAAGGCAATGGCACCCCACTCCAGTACTCTTGCCTGGAAAATCCCATGGACGGAGGAGCCTGGTAGGCTGCAGTCCATGGGGTTGCTAAGAGTCAGACACTACTGAGCGACTTCACCTTCACTTTTCCCTTTCATGCATTGGAGAACGAAATGGAAACCCACTCCAGTGTTCTTGCCTGGAGAATCCAGGGATGGCAAAGCCTAGTGGGCTGCCGTCTATGGCGTTGCACAGAGTCAGACACGACTGAAACGACTTAGCAGCAGCAGCATCTGCATATCTGAGGTTATTGATATTTCTCCCAGCAATCTTGATTCCAGCTTCTGCTTCTTCCAGCCCAGCGTTTCTCATGAGGTACTCTGCATATAAGTTTAATAAGCAGGGTGACAAAATATAGACTTGACGTACTCCTTTTCCTATTTGGAACCAGTATGTTGTTCCATGTCCAGTTCTAACTGTTGCTTCCTGACCTGCATACAGGTTTCTCAAGAGGTAGGTCAGGTGGTCTGGTATTCCCATCTCTCTCAGAATTTTCCACAGTTTATTGTGATCCACACAGTCAAAGGCTTTGGCATAGTCAATAAAGCAGAACTAGATGTTTTTCCAGAACTCTCTTGCTTTTTCCATGATCCAGCATATGTTGGCAATTTGATCTCTGATTCCTCTGCCTTTTCTAAAACCAGCTTGAACATCTGAAAGTTCACGGTTCACGTACTGCTGAAGTCTGGCTTGGAGAATTTTGAGCATTACTTTACTAGCATGTGCTGCTCCTGCTGCTGCTAAGTCGCTTCAGTCGTGTCCGACTCTGTGCGACCCCATAGACGGCAGCCCACCAGGCTCCCCTGTCCCTGGGATTCTCCAGGCAAGAATACTGGAATGGGTTGCCATTTCCTCCTCCATTGCATGAAAGTGAAAAGTGAAAGTGAAGTCACTTAGTTGTGTCTGACTCTTCGCGACCCCATGGGCTGCAGCCCACCAGGCTCCTCCGTCCATGGGGTTTCCCAGGCAAGAGTACTGGAGTGGGGTGCCATTGCCTTCTCCACTAGCGTGTGAGATGAGGGCAATTGCGCGGTAGTTTGAGCATTCTTTGGCGTTGCCTTTCTTTGGGATTGGAATGAAAACTGACCTTTTCCAGTCCTGTGGCCACTGCTGAGTTTTCCAAATTTGCTAGCATATTGAGTGCAGCAGTTTCACAGCATCATCTTTCAGGATTTGAAATAGCTCAACTGGAATTGCTTTCTAAGGCCCACTTGACTTCACATTTCAGGATGTCTGGCTCTAGGTGAGTGATCACACCATTGTGATTATCTGGATCATGAAGATGTTTTTTGTACAGTTCCTCTGTGTATTCTTGCCACCTCTTCTTAATATGTTCTGCTTCTGTTAAGTCCATATCATTTCTGTCCTTTATCGAGCCCATCTTTGCATGAAATGTTCCCTTGGTATGTCTCATTTTCTTGAAGAGATATCTAGTCTTTCCCAATCTGTTGTTTTCCTCTATTTCTTTGCATTGATCACTGAGGAAGGCTTTCTTATCTTTCCTTGCTATTCTTTGGAACTCTGCATTCAAATGGGAATATCTTTCCTTTTCTCCTTTGCTTTTCGCTTCTCTTCTTTGAACAGCTATTTGTAAGGCTTCCTCAGACAGGCATTTTGCTTTTTTGCATTTTTTTTCCATGGGGATGATCTTGATCCCTGTCTCCTGGAGCCTATGTGATTATTTAAATTAGCCAATCCACAGGGAACCTGAAAAACCTAGCTAATCCTGCCTTGATTGCCATATATGAACTGCCCTTTATACTGCTGCAGCTTGCTATTAACTTGTTCCTCAATACAACCTCCTGTCTAGCCTTACCTAACATCCTTCTCTTGTGAGGATATATAAGGAATAGAGTTTGACCTTCCATCAAGCTGACTGTGTTGTGTTATGTCCTGTTATCAGAAGAATCTTTACATCTTACTAAACAACTTACAGGGTTCGGAACCAACTCCAACACATGTCGTATTAAGCATGCACACTTATAATAAAAACACCAGAGCTGTAATTCTTTTTATTGGACCCCACATCCACTTTTCTGCTGGTGCCAACAAAGAAGCAAAGTGAGTTTCAGCAAACTTAGCAGCAGAACGAATATCAGAGGAACTAGAGGCAACAGTACGGATTAAAAGATCCACGCAGGATCTGATTTTCCCACATGTTAGGCCATGGTTGTTAACTCTGGTGACCAAGTAGAACCACCAAGGAAGATTTTACTGAATGCTGTGCCTAGGCCCTTTACTCAGAGACTCTAATTAGATCCAGATATTGGTACTCATTGAAGTTTCCCAAGTGATTCAACATAATGACAAGTAAAGGGATCATTACTGAGCTGCTGCTGCTGCTGCAGCTGCTAAATCGCCTCAGTTGTGTCAGACTCTGTGCGACCCCATAGATGGCAGCCCACCAGGCTCCACCGTCCCTGGGATTCTCCAGGCAAGAACACTGGAGTGGGTTGCCATTTCCTTCTCCAGTGCATGAAAGGGAAAAGTGAAAGTGAAGTCGCTCAGTCGTGTCTGACTCTTAGCGACCCCATGGACTGCAGCCTACCAGGCTCCTCCGTCCATGGGATTTTCCAGGCAAGAGTCCTGTAGTGGGGTGCCATTGCCTTCTCCGATTACTGAGTTAGAGGAAGAACTGGGAAACAGGGATGCAAGTGTAACTGGATGCTAGATTTAATTAAAGCAAGTTAATAATAACCAATCAAAATAGCTGTCAATCAAGAGCTAAATGTATGATAGTCTCTGTGTGGCAAAATGGCTGGTTGTCTGATGATAATACTTTTTCCTTCTATCGTAGAGTGTTGTTGCTTGGTGTTGTCTACCTAGAAAAATGATTATCATTTCCCAATAGTCTTTGTATTTAGGACCTGCATTATTCTTGCTAAGGGAGTGCTATCAAAATGATGTGTCCTACTCTTAGGTCAAGTTATTTGAGAAAAGTGATGTATCTTCTCCAAACACCCTCTCCTTTCCTTTCTTGGCCAGAGGTCAATGTGCAGAGTAACCTTAGCTTGTGTATAAAATGTGGCATTGTCTGTGTCATTTTCAGTCTATATCAGACCACCCACCAACTTGGAACACTTGAACTAGATTGTTATGCACACACAAGAAGTGTAGTTACATTATATATCCATATCAACATGCATATATATGATATATGCATATGGCTTATTTACCAAGTAAATAAACTAAATACTAATTTAATACTGAAGTAGTTTATTGATAGAAGCAATACTATTAATATGAGTAAAAAGAAATATTTCTCCCTGTATAAGCTTTCATCAAAACAAATAACCTACAAATAGTTAATAAAATAAACTTAAGCTAATACCTAATTATGAAGGCAATTTTTAATGCAGCATAGGCATGCATCTATGGAAAGATTCAATAAATCCAAAGGAACTAGCAACCAGAAATATTTCCTATTTACCAAAACATTATGTATTGCACTTGTAGTATTAGAGGCACTGCCTGCTCAGCTCATCTGTGTAACAACTGAGGTGTCCTAACCATGCAAAAGTAGCATCATCATTTACTTTCTAAACAAGAATTTGCATGAATGGCCTCATGAGAGTTTTACTGTCTCTTAATCAGTGAGATTTACTTTCCTGTGAAGAGACTGGAATAATATGAGAAGACCTCATGGAGGTTAATCTAAAGAAGAAATAATAATGAAATGTCACAGCATAATGTAGCTTTTAATGGATTAACTATTTTGACCATAGTAACCTTAGTGAATAAAGCAAACTCCAAGTGAATAAAATTTAGAGCAACTGTTCAAAATGCTGTATCATGTATTCATCCAAAACACTGATCGCCAGAGCAAGTTGCTCTAGAGATAACAGCACAATCCTATTCTAGAATTCATATCAACAATAGGGTTTAAGACCCAATGTCATATCAGGATATCTCAATAGTTCAATGAATTACGTCACACATCAACTTAGTTCAGAGTGGAGTCATCCTGGACAGTTTCTCTCTGTTATAAATGTCTCCCAGTATGAGAGGCAAAGACAAATAGGGCCTCATTTTGAAAACTGCCTTCAGACTAATTGATGATAGAATCTAAATTCAGTTAGTTTGTACCTATGCTACTATAGAACTGGATTTGATTGGGGGTTAGAGCCTTGTAATTCTGTTAAATGTAAATCCTTCTATGAGGTTCAAGACCTCTTCATAAGAAAATGTTTATAATCAACCTTGCATCACTTCAACGTGTCATTTTCAATGTTTTACTCACTTTTGCATTACTCCCAGTTATCGAATACAAAGTTCTCGGCTACATAAAATTTTCCAAGGGCCAAACATTACCAGCCAGTATGGATCACTACGACTCATTTGCTGATGCATTGAGTTACTTATTGAAGAACCACTGTGACAATCAAGTTCATCAATTTATGTAATTACTAATTGTTCCAGTTTTCACCTCAATCCTGGCTCTCACAATATGAATTGCTCCTTCTCCCCATGGTTTATCCACTAATTAATATAAACCTAGGCATACTATTTATGCTAGTTATACTGTTAGTACTTACATTAAGCCTGGCCATGTTTTATATCCTCTGATTTGCGTGAGCTTTGAATTTAAACTACCAATTATCAGAGCTGTAGGCATAGTAGCAGAGACAATCTCTTATGAAGTAGGAGTAGCATCACTGTCTCATCAGTTGTATAATAAATGCACTATTTACACGTTCATCAGTAGTTATGACACAGGAAAACCTGTGACTAATTTTCCCATCCTGACCCCCAACCATGATTTGATTTATCTCAACTCTAGCAGAAATCATAGAGCCTTATTTTATTTAACAGGATAATCAGAACTTGTATCTGGCTTCAACGTAAAAAGGCCACTTTTTACATTGCCCCTTTCTCACATTCTTCCTAGGAGAATATTTATATTTCAACTGAAAATATAAATGTATAGTTATACTTGAAGGCAAGATGTAAAATCAATTAAAAGAGGAAAATACCCCCCGCCTTGAGAAAGAATGTGAATAAAAAGTCTGTGTTTTGCCTGATATTATTTTAATTATTAGATTTCAGAGTATTTTATTCATCACACCCAAACAAGTGATTAACAGATATTTCAGAGAATAAAAGATAATTTCTCTTCTATAGTTAGTAGTTTGTGTGTGTGTATGCATAAGTTGCTTCAGTCATGCCTGACTTTTTGTGACTCTATGGACTGTAACCTGCCAGATTCCCGGTGGCGCTAGTGCTAAAGAACCTGCCAGTCAGTGCAGAAGACATAAGAGACCAGGGTTCAATCCCTGGGTCAGCAAGATCCCTTGGAGAAGGGCATGGTAACCCACTCCAGTATTCTTGCCTGGAGAATCCCATGGGCAGAGTTAGTGGTTTAAGTGATGTCAAAACCAAGACTGTCCATTAATAACTATAAAAGAGAAATTGAATATTTGTATTTATATTGCCTATTCATTAGTTTGACAAACTTACTACTTCTCTTGGCACATTCATTTATAATCGTGACACACCTTCCAATAAATTTGGGAATAGCAGTCTGTTTGTGAGCAGGAGCTCACATAAAACAAAAGCATCTCTATCCGACTTTCTGCCACAAGGAACATTAAACCTTCTTATCCTTGTGCTGGTAGTTATTGAACCTATCAGGTTACTTATCTAACTAATAGTTCTAGCCATACAAGTATGTGTTCATCAAGTACATCACAACTGGCCATGTATTTATTTACTTAATTAGAGGGGCAGCCCTGGCCCTAATAAGTATTAACATTCATGAAACATGTTATTGTAATTATACTCACTTTCCTTGAGTTTGCAGTGTTACTTGCAGTATTATTTGAGATTTTGGATTCACCCTGTTAGCTACCTGATAACACATAATGACCAACCAAAGCCCAGTCCATAACCTCTTATAGGAGCATCTTCAGCCCTTCTCAAAAGTTAGTCTAATTACACGAGTCCATTTAAACTCTATGTTTTATTGTCTTTGTGCTTATGATGAGGTACCTGAGAAGGCACTTTTCAGGGCTGTTTCATAGCAGTCTCTCAAAAAGGACGTGGATATGGAGTAATTTTATTTATTATTTCCAGAAGCTGTCTTTTTAAAATTGACTTTTTAATCACTCAGGTCTTGCCACTGCACTTGTACTAGGCAATTGCTGACTACTGAGATGCATTTGTTCCCTAAGTTCAGTAGAAGTAAAAACCAGTTCCCAATATCTCTGTCTTCCTGACCTTTGGAGTATATATTGCTTGAGTTCACCACAGCCTGGCAGATGGAAATAGTAAGTAAATAGTTTAAACTCTTTTTATTCCAATTTCTTCAGGTGTTTATCCTCCTCCAAGCCTCAGGATTTTACAGAGCACATTTTACAATGGCAGATAGAGTATGATCTGGCAGATGGAGTAGATCAACATTCTTCATAGTCACAGGTTTCCATGCCCTATACATGATCATTGGCTCTGGTTTTCTAAGTGTCTGTTTTTTACACCAATTAAAATTTCACTGTGTCTCTAATCATTTCCGCTTTGATGCCACTGCCTGATATTGACACTTTTTAGATGCATTATGGATATTCTTATACATCTCCAGTTATTGATGAAGGTCTTTCTTTTCTTGTAGTTGGTAAAGTTGTCTTCCAATCAGTTAGTTTTGGTAGAATCAGGAAAAGGATAATTAACACTATGTTTGCATTATTTATGAATATATTCCTAGTCTCATTACTTGTATTCATCACATTCTGCCTTCCTGAAGTAAACACAGAAAAATCGAGTCCTTACAAATGTCTATTAGACTGTATAGGATAGTCTTGTTTATCTTATTTCAGAAACATTTTTAAAATGGCCATTATATTTCTCCTTTTTGATGTTGAAATTGCCCTCTCTTTGCCTCTACCCCAACTTGTCAAAAAAAATATATAAGAACACTAATTATAACTGTCAATCCTAATTTAACTGGTAGCAATTAATGTAGCCTGCAAGTACAGACAAAGGAGGTTCATGTGGACGAAATAGGATCATTAGTTTAAGTGAAAATGTATACGTCTGACTTGTTGAATTAGATTAAATTTATAGTTAATAAATTTCTTTAGTATATATAAATATTCTATTAGTTCAGCTTCCTTTTTTAGGGGTATTGAAATACTGATTCCAGTGAACATCCTCCCAATTATGTCTAGAGGGAATAATATTATCCTCATTCATTATAGAAACTCTAATAATTCATAACATTCATTTCTCTCAAGCTAAGTTAATACCTACCATGTTAGTAGTATTTGTAGTTTATGAAGCAGTAGTAGTTGTACCCTTTCTTGAATGGTGTCAAACAGCTATATGGTGTTGATTACATATACAATGTCAACCTATTTCAATACTAAAAATTATATGCCACTGAGAATTGCCAAGAAATTATGTAATTTGAATTAAGGGCTTCCCTGGTGGCTTAATGGTAAAGAATCCACCTACAGTGCAGGAGATGCAGGAGACATGGGTTCAATCTCGGGTCAGGATGATCCCCTGGAGGAGGAAATGGTAACCCACTGCAATATTCTTGCCTGGAAAATTCCATGGACATGGGAGCCTGGAGGGCTACAGTCCATGGGGTTGTAAAGAGTCAGACACAGCTGAGCATACATGCCACTCAAAATTACAATTTACTAATTAGTTTTATTATTTTATTTCTATTTAGCAATTTAATAATGGCCTTAACTTTTCATTAACCTTCTTTGACTATCAGCACCGTTATTATTTTACTACTCTTAAGAGCATGACTCATGGCTAACATTGCTTATCACCTCATTGTATCTATCTTACTACTTTTGAACAATGCAGTACTGAGGTCAAAGTTTATCTAAGTCTTCATCTAATGTTTTCATTGAATTATCATGTAGGATAAGGTTTATAGTAAAAGTATGCCTGTATGAGTTAGAAGAGAAGAGGGTGGCAGAGGACAAGATGATTGGATAGCATTACTGATTGGATAGCATCAAATAGTAAGTGTATTTGAGCATACTCAGATAAGCCTGATATGCTGCAGTCCATGGGTCACAAAGAGTCGGACACGACTTAGTGATTGAACGACCACAATGGGTTAGAACTCTGATTAGCAAAAGTGCATATAGAAACTTCTGTTGAGATATGTATAGTTATTGTGCGTGTAGTACTGAAATAAGGGAATGTTTTATACCACCAATCACCATAATTGTAAAGCTCTTAATCTACTGCATAGTGTACCCGATCCTTATATCATTCATATGAGAAATAATTAATCAGTTTGTGTCTAATAGACTTCTAACTATTCATTACATACTCCTCCATTGTTTCATTGGCTCACTTTTCATTGTATTATCGTCATTTTAACACCCGAAAATTATATAGGGACTGCAACTCTGTAATAATTGCCAACCCCATATAATGTGTAATATCTTGCCTGGAAAACATTTGACATGTTTTCGTTTGTGTACTGACCCGCTCATTTGCGCAATATTCTCAACCGTAGTGAGAAAACTTGCTTTTAGTTCATCTAGTGATATCATCATGTGTTTTTAATTGTCAAAAATATTGTCTTGTGTTAATAGAGTTGCTTGGTTTATCTGTTGAAGACTTGAAATTTGTGATGTAGAGACATTGGTTACTGTTGCAAAATGTTTTACTTGTGGTGTTAATTTCATTCTATTTTCATCTCATACATGACTCATCTGGTGTGTGACATTTTATTATTTGTTGTTGTGTTTGTGTGATTTGATTAGATGTGGATGCTATATGTGCATCAGAGGGGTAAGTCAGAGGATACAAGTGAAGGAGTATGGATTAGGACTAGGGGTCAGTTATTATTACTATCAATAATAATATGTTATTATTTAACATACGTAATATTTCTAACATAAAATTTTAATATTAGGGTATTGTATATCAAATATAGGATATGTAACCATGGCTTAGAGGTTGGGTGGCTGTAAATAAGGTAAAAAAATAGAAAGCATGGAGAAAGTCAAGAGAGCATAGAGATGCTGTGGGGAAACTCTTGCCTGCAATAACTTTGAAGGCAGTTATGTGACTTACAGAACTTAAAGATTGAGGAGAAGTTTTTGTGAAGATCCAGTATCAAAGCCTGTGTTGGCTGTCATTGGTTGTCTTTGTCAAGATATTGCAATGAAGATATGAACTCAAAAAAGTTGGTTCATTTTTCAAAGAAAAATATATATAATTATATGTGGATCATTTATATTTTCATATCATTAAATTATGAGCTTAATATTGCAGGTTTTAAAAATAGACATTTTTAAATGTAGGAAAGGTTTTTAAAATATGGAGCTCAAATATAAAATTATACTTTCATAATTATCTCTTAGTTTCTTTCATATTTTGATTTATTAATATATATTGTTTGAAGGGTTATGGTGAGAATAATCTATACCTATAATGGAAAAGCTATGCAATTGGAAGGTTATGGCAAGCAATATCATATCTTACACTGTTTTTTGACTCAGATAAATGATTATTAAGAAATTTGGAAAATGGTATTTGCTGATTTGTTTTTGAGCCAGGTGTCTTTGCACAGGGCTTTGCAACTTACAAAGTATTTTTATACACTTATTTGGTATTCCAATTGAGCACATGGAATAGGTCACAAATAAATAGACGGTGTCTTCCAGATGTTCAAGCTGGTTTTAGAAAAGGCATAGGAACCAGAGATCAAATTGCCAACATCCGCTGGATCATTGAAAAAGCAAGAGAGTTCCAGAAAAACATATATTTCTGTTTTGTTGACTATGCCAAAGCCTCTGACTGTGTGGATCACAATAAACTGAAAGAGATGGTGTTTTGGTCTTTACAGACCTGGACCTGGGGACTGGAGTCGACAAAAAGAAAGCGATGAAAAGAAGGATGCAGGGGACCCAAGTCTCGGGTGAAACAAGGGTACTTTATTTGCAGAAACACATGCTTATATATCTTCAATAAAATGATTACTCAGCCATTAAGAATGAAATTCCATCAGTTGCAACAAAATGCATAGTCCTTTAAGTAAAAGGTCACTGAAGGGAGTAACTGAAGGGAGTCACTGAAGGGAATCCAAGCAGGTGCTCTTTCCCATGATCTCAGACCTGAGAACTATGTGCAGCTCTGCTCGTTCCTGTATTTCAGGAACTGATAAGGAGCAGAGAGTTCTTGAGAAATGGCACACAAAGGAAGAAAACGCAGCATATTGGATCCCTTAAAGTTTAACGTCCCCTGACAAGATGGGAATACCAGAGCACCTGACTTGCCTCTTGAGAAACCTGTATGCAGGTCAGGAAGCAACAATTAGAACTGGACATGGAACGTCAAGGCTGTATATTGTCACCCTGCTTATTTTAACTTATATGCAGAGTACATCAGGAGAAATGCTGGGCTGGATGAAGCACAAGCTGGAATCAAGATTGCCGGGAGAAATATCAATAACCTCAGATATGCAGATGATACCACTCTTATGGCAGAAGTGAAGAAGACCTAAAGAGCCTCTTGATGAAAGTGAAAGAGGAGAATGGAAAAGTTGGCTTAAAGCTCAACATTCAGAAAACCAAGATCATGGCTTTTTGTCCCATCTCTTCATGGCAAATAGATGGGGAAACAGTGGAAACAGTGAGAGACTTTATTTTTTGGGCTCCGAAATCACTGCAGATGGTGACTACAGCCAAAAAAATTAAAAGATGCTTGCTCCTTGGAAGAAAAGCTATGACCAACCTAGACAGCATATTAAAAGCAGAGATATTACTTTGCCAACAAAGTCCATCTAATCAAAGGTATGGTTTTTCCAGTAGTCATGTATGAATGTGAGAGTTGGACCATAAAGAAAGCTGAGTGCTGAACAACTGATGCTTTTGAACTGTGGTGTTGGAGAAGACTCTTGAGAGCCCCTTGGACTGCAAGGAGATCAAACCAGTCCATCCTAAAGGAGATCAGTCCTGAATATTGATTGGAGGGACTGATGCTGAAGCTGAAACTCCAATACTTTGGCCACCTCTTGTGAAGAACTGACTCATTGGAAAAGAGCCTGATGCTGGGAAAGATTGAAGGCAGGAGGAGAAGGCAATGACAGAGGATGAGATGGTTGGATGGCATCACTGACTGAATGGACATGAGTTTGAGTGAGCCCCGGGAGTTTGTGGTGGGCAGGGAAGCCAACTCCTTCACTCCATGGGGTTGCAAAGAGTTGGCCATGACTGAGTGACTGAACTGACTGAATGACCCCTCTTAGAAGAAGAAATAAAATCTATGTGCCTATATAATGTGAAGAAGTTTCCACCCAATCTCACCCTAATGTGTAAGTTCATGTGTCATCCTTATAAAATAATGCAATGAATTTTAAAAATATAAGCAAACTTATAAAAGGAAGATAAGGTTCTAGATTTTGTGCTCTAAATGTTTTCATCTCTTTAAAAGCTATGTATTTTTGATGCTACATCTAAAGACAGTGTGTTTCTTGAATACTTTCAGATGAAAACAATGACTTAGACATTTTAGAGAGAGCTTTTTAAAGTCAGTATAATATTATAGATTGAAAATATGCAGTATGTAATGCTTGTGGGCACAAAGTCCATCCAAGAATGTTCACAATTCAAAGGGTTTCCTTATGGAAAGGGTATAGTAATTGGTAAAGAGACCTGGTAGAGACACATCTCTGATTTCGAGGAACATTTGTCTATGAATGAAAAGGAAAGGAGGTGACTAATTGAAAAACAAATGCTTTAAATTAAAGACAATCTACCCTAGGATAGTTAGATTTAAAGTAGCAAATATGCTGGAAGGTGGTTTTCAATTTGCTATGTACTACAGTTGAAGATGCCCATCCTTGAGCTGTGTTTGACCATTTCTTGCAGAGATTCTGCTACCCTCGGTACATTTTAAGTGAGCAAATGCCAAGTTTTGCCACATTCATGAAATCTAGTTTTACTACATAATCACATATGTCAATGCTGTCCTTTGCCTAGTCTTATGTGATTTGGGGCCAATTGAAATATGCCATTTGAGCTTCTTGACTTGAGGCAGTTTGAGGCAATAAACAACCCTAGAATTAAAGTCAAAATATTTATTTGTAAATTTCTCATAGGTCCTTGTTTGTGCTGCATACTCAGTCATTTCAGTTATGCCCAACTCTTTGCAACCCCAGAAACTGTAGCTGGCCAGGCTCTTCTGTCCATGGGATTCTTCAGGCAAGAATATTGGAGCGGGTTGCCAATTTCCTCGTCATGGGGACCTTCCTGATCCAGGGATCAAACCTACATCTCTTGCATCTCCTGCATTGGCAGGCAGATTGTTTACCGCTAGTGCCACTGGAAAGATCCTTATTGAATTCTCCAATTATTAAATCCTTAGTAAATTTCTATTAACCTTGGTTTCTTCATGTAAAAAAAATCAGAAACACATCTTTGCTTTATCAAAGGAGATCACATTTGTATAAGGTGTTAAACTGTAAAACATTTTAGAAACATTATTTATCAATAATTCATTGTCAACAACTAATTTGCCTAATTTTAAAATTTTGCTGTTTTTTAAAATTGATTAAATAAAACATTCCTCTGATATTATATATCTATATATCTTTATTACTTGTTGGAATAAAAATCAGCAAGTAATAAAACACTCTAATTCTGCTGAGAATTTGTAAATATGGTTGGCCCTCTCTATTTGCAGGTTCTGCCAACTGTAGATCAAAAATATTTTTTAAAATATTCCAGAAAGTTCCATAAAGCAAAACTGGAGTTTGCCACTTGCCAGCAATATTTACATAGCATGTACACTACATTAGGTGTCATAAGTAATCTAGAGATGATTTAAAGTATATGTGAGAAAGAAAATACTACGACAATTTTATGTAAGGGACTTGAGAATTCATAGATTTTGGTATCCACGGGGGTCTTGAAAGCAGTCCCTCCCCACTCTCCCTATACTCAGAAGTGCATGTATATCTGCTTTGTCAATCTGCAGTATTTGTCAATCTGAACTTTATTGTTTGATTTCTTGACTTGTCAATTTCCTGAACCAGTGAAGAAAATAGTTTAAGGGCATGTACTCTTAGACAAAGCAACAACAATAACCCTTAGACTTACAAGTCCCCCCGCCCCAAGTAGAGACATTAAAAGGCAGCTACCATCTCTTTCTCACCATGATTTCCTAAAACCAAGATGTCTTGAACATCTTCTCTTCCCCCCAACAGAAATATAATCTCAAATTAAAGGAGAATATGAACAAGATGGTATATACTTGAAAACGAGAACAGGACAGGGGAGACTGTTATGACTCAGAAATTTTAAGAGTCATTTGTTGCACAGGAAGACTGAGAGTTTTGTAACACAAAGTGAGCAGATATTAGAGAAGAAAACTTCCTCCTTTTATAGTGATGATGGGATCCTTTTTTGGATAGGTAGCAAAGTGGGTGAGGCATGGATTGATTTCAGTAGCTTATAACCTAGTTCCTAACTGTGATTGGCAGGGCAATTTAGATTATACATGAGTAGGAACCCAGAAATCCAGCATAGATGTAGAAGTTTGATTACATTGGTCTTCTGATTAAATTGGGAAACTTTCTTCACCTTATTTCCCCCCAAAAATATTTTTTTCAAAATAAGATTACATTAAATAGCTGGTTCTCTTGCAATATTCTAAATTAATTGTTTTTGTTTGGCATATAACTGGTATATAATTATAACTTGTCACAGATATTTTATCACCATTTGGTGTAGTTAAATATTGTAGTAGAAAGGATATTGAAATGGAAATCAGGAAACTTGTTTTCTATACTTAGCTACTAACTGGTTGACTTTTTATAAGTTATTTGGTCTTTCCAGAATAGAATTTTCCTAATCTATATATAGTATGCTTCACAGTAGAGATTTTCAGTAATTTTTCTTGAAATGAACTGTGTCAAATAAAGAAACTGAACCTTAGATTTGAGTTTTACTGTTGCTACTATCTCTAACATTCTATGATTCATTCAATCATTACCTAGGGTTTGCTTTCACTGTACTCTCTACAAAGTTCTTCTTGCATCTTTTGTTTGTTTATTAAATACTGAGTGGTTAGTTGACTTTCTTTATCACTCACAGACATGCTTATATCAGAACTTTTATTATAAGTTTTTACCATTCTTATTTCTTTATCATTCTCTACTAATTATAGACTCAAATGTATTGGCTTTCTTAGAAGGTTTGGAAATATGAAGCACATATTTTATGCATTTTGGGGGTGATAATGCCTTTTCTGACTCATTTCCATTTAGAGTTTGTTCTTTAATGTCTTTAAAAAATACATATATGTGGAAATAAACACACAAAAAACATATACAAGTGCATATGTATAACAAAATATATATAAATATGATATATGTTCATATGTGAATATATTTCATTTCCTAAAATGTTATTTCTTCCGTATTTTCATCTTGCAATGAAGATTTTGGGGCAAATGAAAGTTAAATAATTTTTCTAAAGTCATACAGCTTATTAGTGGCAGAAGTAAAAGTGTAACTTTTTTACAGAAGCCAATCTGTGTGCTTTTATTGGTGCCATTTTATTTTTAAAGAAAATCCTATTATAGTGCAGATTTGAATATTACAGAAATAAGAGCCAAAAGAACATTAATTTTGTTTAATCATAACACTGAACAATTTATCTTGGATTACATGAATTGATTAGGGACAAAGCAGCGTGTTGTTTTTCAGTTGCATAGTCATGTCCGACTCTTTGAAACCCCATGGACAGCAGCACGCCAGGCCTCCCTGTCCTTCACCATCTCCTGGAGCCTGTCATATCCATTGACTCGGTGCTGCCATCCACCAATCTCCTCCTCCGTCGCTCTCTTCTCCTCCTGCCTTCAATCTCTCCCAGCATCAGGGTCTTTCCTAATCAGTTGGCTCTTTGCAACAGGTGGCCAAAGTATTGGAGCTTCAGCATCAGTCCCTCCTATGAATATTCAGGATTCATTTCCTTAAGGATTGACTGCTTTGATCTCCTTGCAATCCAAGGACCTCTCAAGAGTCTTCTCCAACACCACAATTCAAAAGCATCAATTCTTTGATGCTCAGCCTTCTTTATGGTCCAAATCTCATATGCATACATGACTACTGGAAAAACCATAGCTTTGACTACACGGACTTTTGTTAGCAAAGTAATGCCTCTGCTTTTTTTTTTTAAATTAATTTAGTTTTTATTGAAGGATAGTTGCTTTACAGAATTTTGCTGTTCTCTGTTAAACCTCAACATGACTCAGAAATAGGTATACATATCTCCCCTCCTTTTCAAAACTCCCTCCCATCTCCTTTCCCATCCCACCCCTCTAGGTTGATACAGAGCCCCATTTGAGTTTCCTGAGCCATGCGGAAAATTCCCATTGGCTATCTATTTTACATATGGTAATAAAAGTTTCCATGTTACTCTTTCCATACATCTCACCCTCTCCTCCCCTCTCCGCATGTCCATATGTCTATTCTCTATGTCTGTTTCTCCACTGTTGCCCTGTAAATAAATTCTTCAATACCATTTTTCTAGATTCTGTATATATGTGTTAGAATATGGTGATTAACTTTCTCTTTCTGACTCACTTCACTTTGTATAATAGGTTCTAGGTTCATCTGCCTCATTAGAACAGACTCAAATGCATTCCTTTTTATGGCTGAGTAATATTCCATTGTGTATATGTGCCACAACTTTTTTATCTGTTCATGTGTTGATGGGCATCTAGGTTGCTTCCATGTCACAGCTATTGTAAATAATGCTGCAGTGAAAAATGGGATACATGTGTCTCTTTCAATTTTGGTTTCCTCAGCGTATACGCCTAGGAGCAGGATTGCTGGGTCATATGGTTGTTTTATTTCTAGTTTTTTAAGGAATCTCCATTCCGTCTTCCATAGTGACTGTATCAATTTACATTCCCGCCAACAGTACAAAAGAGTTCACTTTTCTCCACACACTCTCCAGCATTTATTGTTTGTAAACTTTTTGATGAGGGCCATTCTCACTGGTGCAAAGCAATATCTCATTGTAGTTTTTATTTGAATTTCTCTAATAATGAGTGATGTTGAGCTTCTTTTCATGTGTTTGTTAGCCGTCTGGATGTCTTTTTTTGGAAAAATGTCTGTTTAGGTCTTTTTCCTACTTTTGGATTGGGTTGTTTGTTTTTATGGTATTGAGTTGTATGAGCTGCTTGTATATTTTCAAAATTAATCCTTTGTCAGTTGTTTCATTTGCTATTATTTTCTCCCATTCTGAGAGTTGTCTTTTCACTTTGCTTGTAGTTTCTTTTGCTGTGCAAAACTTTTAAGTTTAATCAGGTCCCAGCTGTTTACTTTTGTTTTTATTTCTGTTACTCTAAGAGATGGGTCATAGAGAATCTTGCTTTGATTTATGTCATTGAGTGTTCTGCCTATGTTTCCTTCTAAGAGTTTTATAGTTTCTGGTCTTACATTTAGGTCTTGAATCCATTTTGAGTTTGTATTTGTGTATGGTGTTAGGAAGTGTTCTAATTTCATTCTTTTACATGTATCTGTCCAGTTTTCCCAGCACCATTTATTTTATTTTTATTTTTTGTAAATTAATTAATTAATTTTAATTGGAGGCTAATTACTTTACAATATGGTAGTGGTTTTGGCCATACATTCACGTGAATCAGCCATGGGTGTACATGGATCCCCCATCCTGAACCCCCCTCCCATTCCCCTCCCCATCCCATCCCTCAGGGTTGTCCCAGTGTTAAGGTTGGCCTTTAGCACCCTATCTCATGCATCTAACCTGAACTGGCAGTCTGTTTCACATATGGTAATATAAATGTTTCAATGCTATTCTCTCAAATCATCCCACCCTCGCCTTCTCCCACAGAGTCCAAAAGTCTGTTCTTTACATCTGTGTCTCTTTTTCTGTCTCTCATATAGGGTCATCATTACCATCTTTCTAAATTCCAGATATATGTGTTATTATACTGTATTGGTATTTTTCTTTCTGACTTACTTCATTCGGTATAATAGGCCCCAGTTTCATACACCTCATTAGAATGATTCAAATGCACTCTTTTTAATAGCTGAGTAATATTCCATTGTGTATATGTACCACAGCTTTCTTATCCATTCATCTGCCGATGAACATCTAGGTTACTTCCATGTCCTAGCTATTGTAAGCAGCCATCACCATTTGTTGAAGAGGCTGTCTTTGCTCCATTATTTATTCTTGCCTCCTTTGTCAAAAATAAGGTACCCATAGATGCATGGGTTTATTTCTGGGCTTTCTATCTTGTTCCATTGGTCTATATTTCTGTTTTTGTGCCAGTAACATACTGTCTTCATGACTATAGCTTTGAAGTATAATCTGAAGTCAGGAAGGTTGATCCCTCCAGCTCCATTATTCTTTCTCAAGACTGATTTGGCTATTCAGGGTCTTGTGTGTTTCCATCTGAATTGTGAAATTTCTTGTTCTAGTTCTGTGAAAAATGTCATTGGTAATTTGATAGGAATCTCATTGAATCTGTAGATTGCATTTGGTAGTATAGTCATTTTCACAATATTGACTCTTCCTACCCAGGAACATGGAATATCTCTCCATCTGTTTATGTCATCTTTGATTTCTTTCATTAGTGTCTTAAAATGTTCTGTGAACAGTTCTTTTGTCTCCTTAGGTAGGTTTGTTCTGAGGTATATAATTCTTTTTATTGCAATGGTGAATGGGATTGCTTCCTTAATTTCTCTTTCTGATTTTTAATTGTTAGTGTATAGAAATGCAAGTGATTTCTGTGTATTGATTTTGTATCCTGCAACTTTGCTAAATTCACTGATTAGCTCTAGTAATTTTCTGATACTATCTTTAGGGTTTTCTATGTACAGTATCATGTCATCTGCAAACAGTGAGAGCTTTACTTCTTTTCCAATTTGGATTCCTTTTATTTCTTTTTCTTCTCTGATTGCTGTAGTTAAGACTTCCAAAACTATGTTGAATAATAGTGGTGAAAGTGGACACCCTTGTCTTGTTCCTGATCTTAGGGGGGATGCTTTCAGTTTTTCACCATGGAGAATAATGTTTGCTTTAGGCTTATCATATATGGCCTTTACTATGTTGAGGTAAGTTCCTTCTATGCACATTTTTTTGAAGACTTTTAATCATAAATGGGTGCTGAATTTTGTCAAAGGCTTTCTCTTCATCTATTGAGATTATCATATGGTTTTTATCTTTCAGTTTGTTAATATGGTGTATCACATTGATTGATTTGCATATATTTAAGAATCCTTGCATTCCAGGAATAAACCCAACTTGATCATGGTATTTGAACTTTTTGAAATATTGCTGAATTCTGTTTGCTTAAATTTTATTGAGAATATTTGCATCTATGTTCATCAGTGATTTGGCCTGTAGTTTTCTTTTTTTGTATTGTCTTTGTCTGATTTTGTATCAGGAAGATGGTGGCCTCATAGAATGAGTTCAGAAGTGTTCCTTCCTCTGTAATTTTTGGAAAGAGTTTTAAAAGGATAGGCATTAGCTCTTCTCTAAATGTTTGATATAATTTTCCTGTGAAGCTCTCTGATCCTGGGCTTTTGTTTTTTGGGGAGATTTTTGATCACACCTTCAATTTCAGTGCTTGTAAACTGGGTTGTTCATAATTTCTATTTCTTCCTGGTTCAGTCTTGGAAGATTGTACTTTTCTAAGAATCTTTCCATTTCTTCCAGGTTATATATTTTATTGCCATATAGTTGTTCATAACAGTCTTTTATACTCCTGTTGGTTATTTAGAAATGTGTTGTTTAATCTCCATGTGTTTGTGTGTCTTACAATTTTTTTCTTGCAATTGATATCTAGTCTCATAGTATTGTGCTCAGAGAAGATGCTTAATATGACTTCAATTTTCTTAAATTTACTGAGGTTTGATATGTGACCCAACATGTGTCTATCCTGGAGAATGTTCCATATGCACTTGAGAAGAACGTGTATTCTTCTGCATTTAGATGGAATGTCCTGAAGAGATCAATGAGATCCATCTCATCAAATGTATCATTTAAGACTTGTTTCCTTAGTAATTTTCTGTTTTCATGATCTGTCCGTAGGTGTGAGTGGGGTGTTAAAGTCTCCTACTATTATTGTGTTACTGTCAATTTCTCCTTTTCTGTCTGTTAGTTTTTGTCTTATGTATTGAGGTGCTCCTATGGTGGGTGCATAGATGCTTACAATTGCTATGTCTTCCTCTTGGATTGATTCCTTGATTATTATATAGTGTCCTTCCTTATGTCTTGTAATCTTCCTTATTTTAAGGTCCATTTTGTCTGATATGAGGATTGCGACCCCAGCTTTCTTTTGCTTCCCATTTGCATGGAATGTATTTTTTCATCCTATGTTCAGTCTATATGTGTCTTGAGGTGTCAATTGGGTTTCTTGTAGACAGTGTATATATGGGTCTTGGTTTTGTATCCGTTCAGCCAGTCTGTGTCTTTTGGTTGGAGCATTTTAATCCATTTACATTTAAAGTAATTATTGATATACATGTTCCTATTGCCATTTTCTTAATTGTTTGGGGTTGATTTTGTAGATTTTTTTTCTTCTCTTGTATTTCTTGACTATGTAAGTCCCTTTAACCTTTGTTGTAAAGCTGGTTTGGTGGTACTGAATTCTCTTTACTTTTGCTTGTCTGAAAACTTTTTATTTCTCCATCAATTTTGAATGAGATCTTTGACAGGTACAGTAATCTTGGTTGTAGATTTTTCCCTTTCATTATTTTAAATATATCCTGCCATTCCCTTCTGGCCTGCAGAGTTTCTGCTGAAAGATAAGCTGTTAAGCATATGGGGTTTCCTTGTATGTTACTTGTTGCTTCACCCTTGCTGCTTTTAATATTCTTTCTTTGTGTTTAGTCTTTGTTAGTTTGATTAGTATGTGTCTTGGTGTGTTGATCCTTGGGTTTATCCTGTGTGGGACTCTTTGTGCCTCTTGGACTTGATTGACTATTTCCTTTTCCATGTTGGAGAAATTTTCAACTATAATCTCTTCAAAAATTTTCTCATACCCTTTTTTTTCCTCTTCTTCTGGGAACCCTATAATTCGAATATTGGCACATTTGGTATGGTCTCAGAGGTCTCTAAGTCTATCCTCAGCTCTTTTCATTCCTTTTGCTTTATTCTGCTCTTCAGAAGTTATTTCCACCATTTTATCTTCCAGCTCACTGATTCATTCTTCTCCTTCAAATATTCTGCTATTGATGCCTTCTAGAATATTTTTAATTTCAGTAATTGTGTTGTTTGTGTCTGTATGTTTATTCTTTAATCCTCCAGGTCTTTGTTAATTGATTCTTGCATTTTCTCCATTTTGTTTTCAAGTTTCTTGATCATCTTTACTATCAGTATTCCGAATTCTTTTTCAGGTAGTTTGCCTGTTTCCTCTTCATTTATTTGGACTTCTGTGTTTCTAGATTTTTCCTTCATTTGTGCAATATTTCTCTGCCTTTTCATTATTTTAAGTTACTATGTTTGAGGTCTCCTTTCCCAAGCTTCAAGAAAAGTTGAATTCTTTCCTTGAAGATGATTGAATTCTTCCTTTTGGTTTCTGCCCTGCTAAGATTGGCCCAGTGGTTTGTGTGAGCTTTGTGATATATAGGGTGAGATTTGTGCTGAGTTTTGGTTTGTTTTTCCTCTGATGGGCAGGGCTGAGTGGGGTGGTGATCCTGTCTGCTGATGATGGGGTTTGTATTTTTGTTTTGTTTGTTTTTCAGATGAAGCATCCTGCACAGGGTGCTGCTGGTGGTTGGGTGATGCAGGGTCTTGTATTCAGGCGGTTTCCTTGGTGTGAGTTCTCACTATTTGATACTCCTTAGGGTTAGTTCTCTGGTAGTCTAGAGTCTTGGAGTCAGTGTTCCCACTCCAAAGGCTCAGGGCGTGATCTCTTGTTAGGTGCAAAGATTCCACAAGTGGTTTGTTATGGCATTAAGTGAGATTAGAACAAATATCCAAAAATGAGAAACCAAAGATGAACTCCATACAAATGGCAGTTACAAAGTCAACTTTTAATAATAATTAAAATTAAAGAACATACACATATACCTATACACCCATGAGCATAGTGAAAACAGTTCAACAAAAATAAAATACAGTAGATCGACCTGGTGAACAAAGGTAAACAAAAATTATGTTTACCATTTAAGAACAAAACTAACTTAAGCACAAACTGGAAAGCAAAACTAAAGCAAGGTGCCAAGTGGGGAATAAAGCAAAGAAAACAAAACTAACACATATGTTGAGAGAAAATGAAAGAAAGAAAAGAAAGAATGAATAGATATGCAGAGTTAAGTAGAGGTAGATGAAGAAGATTTATATACATTAAAGATTAACTACAAGGGGAAAAGAATAGTAGGAAAGGCAAATAAAGGAACAAATGTAGAAAAAATATAATAGGTTAAAAAATTAAAATTATAAAAAGAGAAAAGAAAAATATGGAAGAAGACATAAAAAAGGAAAAAAAAAAAAAAGGAAAACTCCACAGAAGTACAAAAGCCCAATGTAGAGGCAGAGGTTTATGACAATAAAAAATTTGACTGAAAAAAAAAAAAAAAAGAAAAGCTCAAAAGCTTAATTGGATTTTTTTGCCAATAATGTCAACAACTACAGCAGAGGGGGAAAAAAAGGAAAAGAAAAAAAAATCCAGAAGAATCTACAGAGCAAGTCAAAAAATAAGAATAATAAATGTTTTTCTTGAGTCACTGCTGTCAGAGTCCTTTCCCTCCCCGGGAGTCACAGTCCACCTCACCTCCCTAGGATGTCCTCCAACACTGTGCTGATCTCTGGACCTGCTGTAGGGGAAGCTCAGATTCCAATCTGGTCCTACACCTGTGTGTTCTTGCCTCCAATGTCCACAGCTATCAGAGCTAGTGTGTTTTCTTTTGTGGGAGCTCTCAATGGCCTTTTATATTGTCCATCGACTGAGAGTTTGCTTAGTTGATCGTGTGCATTTAATCTGCAGCTTGTACAGCTGGTGGAAAGGTTTTGGGTCTTCTTCCTTAGCCACACTGCCCCTGGGTTTCAATTGTGGTTTTATTTCCACCTCTACATGTGGGTCGTCCACTGTGGTTTAGCTCCTGAGGCTTCCCTGGAGGGCTTGGGTTGGCCCCTATGAGGGCCAGGTGTGAAGGTGATGCAGCT
This sequence comes from Okapia johnstoni, assembly GCA_024291935.2. Taxonomy (NCBI): domain Eukaryota; kingdom Metazoa; phylum Chordata; class Mammalia; order Artiodactyla; family Giraffidae; genus Okapia; species Okapia johnstoni. Next base: position 107,899,838 of record CM044307.1, on the reverse strand, counting down.
GCTTGGGTCACAGGGGAGTTGGTGGCTAGGGCAGCAGGAAATATAGTACTCTAGAAGGGTATGGCAACAAGTATTGGCCAATATGCTCCAGTATTCTTGCCTGGAGAACCACCCTGACAGAGAAGACTGGCAGGCCACAGTCTACAGAGTCACAAAGAATCGGACATGACTGAAGAGACCCTGCACGCATAGAGGAAAGACTTTTGCCTGTGGCGGCTCTACCCCAGTGAGAGTTGAGTGTGAAGGTGGCACAGCTGCTTGACTTGTGGGGACCCTGATGGTGCCAAGTGTGCAGGGACACAGACTGCCTCCACCGTAGGAGTTATGGTCCGATCAGAGTCTTTTTTTGAGTTTCTCGTAGCTGACATCAGAAGGCCTCTTTGGCCATTCTTTCTGCATAGCTCTGCCCGTTCAGGCACTTAGAGGGCTCCCTTGCCTGGGGTCCTTCTCTGTTGTCCTGCATGTCAGACACATAGAGGGGCACCCCTGGCTGGGGTCCTAGTCTGTATATTGGGGATTCAGGCACTTAAGGGGCACCCTGGCTGGGGTCCTACTCTGTATATTGGGGAGTCAGGCACTTAAAGGGCACCCTGGGTGGGGTCCTACTCTGTAGTTTGGTGTGTTAAGCATTTGATGGGCCAACGTCTCTATTCTTCAGCTGTCCATGCTGGTGTGTGGGGAGAAAGAGGCTATAGTGATGACTCAACCCCCGTACGCCTGACTCAGCAGAATTGCCTTGCTTCCATGGCTGCCTGGCTTTCCTCCACCGGCATTTCCCACCATGATCTCCTCCCTCACACCCCCTCAGTCAGTCTCTCCGCAGTCAACAGCAGCCCTCACCCTGGGTTTTCTCCACAATCCCTAAACTCCAGCTCCCAGCTGCTGCACCTTCCAGGAGACCAGCGTTCCTGTCCAGAGTATGTATGGCTGAGGCAAGGACTGTCTTATTGTCATTCCATTTAGGCTGCTACAGATCAGCTGTTTCACTCTCAGGCTTAAATGTTTCTCCTCGCTCAGACAATTGCACCCCTGTGGGGATCAGACCCCTGCTTCAGTTCCCCCACCTGCTGAGGGCAGGTCCAGTCCGGCTAACACTCCTGTTTTCCCCCCTAGTTCCTTTGTCCTACTGAGTTTTGTGTGGTTCTATGTATTCTTTTCCACTGGTCAGGTACTCCTGTCCACTCTCAGCTGGTGTTCTGCATGCACTTCTGTGTCTGAAGGTGTATTCCTGATGTATCCGTGGAGAGAGATGTACTCCACATCCACCTACTCCTCCACCATCTTGTTCTCATGCCTCTGCTTTTTAATATGCTGTCTAGGTTTGTCATAGCTTTTCTTTCAAGAAGCAATCATCTTTTAATTTCATGGCTGCAGTCACCATCTGCAGCCCGGGAAAATAAAGTCTGTCACTGTTTCCCCATCTATTTCCCATGAAGTGATGGGACCAGATACCATGATCTTTGTGTTTTTTGAATGTTAAGTATTAAGCCAGCTTTTTTAGTCTCCTCTTTCACCATCAAGAGGCTCTTTAGTTCCTTTTCACTTTCTGCCATAAGTGTGGTATCATCTGCATATCTGAGGTTATTGATATCTCTTCTGGCAATCTTGATTTCAGATTGTGCTTCATCCACCCCAGCATTTCGCATGACATACTCTGAATATCAGTTAAATAAGCAGGGTGACAATATACAACCTTGACGTACTCCTTTCCCAATTTGAAACCAGTCCATTTTTCCACGTCCGGTTCTAACTGTTGTTTCTTCACCTTCATACAGGCTTCTCAGGAGGCAGATGAGGGTGTCTGTTATTCCTATCCTTTAAGAATTTTCCACAGTTTGTTGTGATATGCACAGTCAAAGGCTCTGATGTAGTCAGGAAAGCAGAAGTAGATGTTTTTCTGGAATTCACTTGCTTTTTCTATGATCCAGTGGATATTGGCAATTTGATCTCTGGTTCCTCTGATGGTTCTAAATTCGGCTTAAACATCTGGAAGTTCTCAGACATATTAATTAGCTATTGCTGTATAATAAAAAGACCTAGCAATAGCTAGGAAAAGGTCTTGGAAAAAAAATCCTTGTTGCTGGGAAGGATTGAAAGCAGGAGGAAAAGAGGGAGACAGAGGATAAGATGTTTGGATGGCATCAATGGATGTGAATTTGGGCAAATTCAAGGAGAAGGTGAGGAAAGGGAAGCCTGATGTGTTGCAGTCCAGGGGCTTGTGAAGATTTAGACACCCCTTGGTGACTGAACAGTAACTACAACAGCACATAATGAAGTATCTTAAAACTCAGTGACTTCAAACAACTTTCACTTACTTAAGCACATGCTATGGTTTGGCAGTTTTGTCCAGCCTAAGCTAGGTAATTCTTTTGTTTTGACTGGGGTAATTCACACATCTGTGGTCAGCTGCCAGATAGGATAGAAGCTGGCTGGTCTAAAATGGCTTTAGCTAGGATGACTTGAATGTGGTTCACGTAGGCTTGTTCACATGGTAGTTTCAGGATTCCAAGAATAAGTGTGGAAGCATGCAAAATCTTTTCTGGACCAGGCTCTAAAATGGACCAGGCTCTTGTTACATCCACTGCATTTTATTGATTGAAGTAAGTCGTAAAGCCAGCCCTGATTTAAGGAGTGGAGTAATAGTGGTAAAGCTATTATGCAAAGAGGAGTGGATACAGAAAGGAATATGGAATTATGGTCATTTTTGCAATTTGTTATGAACAATATTTTTGTAACTGTGGTGCCATAGGTTTAATTTCATGGTTTCACTGAGAAGAGTTTAAGTGTCCAAGTCACAGAAACTTTCTTTTTGGTATATCCTGGCATATGCATACATACACCAAATTCTGGCATGGATGCATATCAACTGGTGATGAAAATTCAACAAGATATAACCACTTCAGAAAACAGTTTGAGAATTATTTATAAAAATTTAATTATATACATATGCCATACAATTATAATATATATACCATACAATATAGTGATCCTACTATTAGGTATAGGGGCTTTCTAGGTGGCACTAGTGGCAAAGAACCCACCTGGCAATGAAGGAAATGTGAAGAGCTTTGAGTTCAATCCCTGGGTCAGGAAGATCCCTTGGAGGAGGGCACAGCAACCCACTCCAGTATTCTTGCCTGGAAAATTCCATGGAAAGAGGAACCTGGAGGGCTACAGTCCATAGGGTTGCAGAAATTTGGACACGACTGAAGTGACTTAGCACACAGGCACACAATGGAAACTTCTGTTCTTACTGAAATGTATGTTCTACCTTTTGTAGAATACCTTCTATATTGAGTAAACTAAATTTTACAACTTAAAACCAAGATTAGTTATTTCTCTCTCACTTACAAGTTCAATAAATTGTTCAATAGACAGCGTTTTGTGTAGTGATTGAAGGTCCAGAATATTTTCCACCCGTGAAGGCCTTTGATTTCTTGACTATGACTTTTGGATCTCAGTTGTTGTTGTTCAGTTGCTCAGTCATGTCCGACTTTTTGTGACCTCATGGACTTCCCTGCCCAGGCTTCCCTGTCCTTCACCATCTCCCAGAGCTTGCTCAAACTGATGCATCTCAGTAGCAGATGTAAAAATAGAAGAAAATGAATTTACCAAAAAAAAAAGCCTCTTAAATAATTTATTATTTATTATAGAAGCAAAGTCAGAAATTCTGTGAACTAATTTTGCTTTATAAAGAATAAGAAGAGAACTTAATGGTATATTCTAAATCAAACCCCAGTTAATCCATGCCAGTAGCCAACTGACCCAGGAAGTCAATGGTTGCATTAAATGAAAACCAGTAAGTTTATTTCAGAAAAATGTGGGAGAAAAAAATATGGATCAAAAAGAAAATAGGATATTAAAGCGGGTCCATCATCTAAACAAATATAGGTTTTTTTTACATTTGGACCTGAGTATTTATGTTTATGCTTATTTTTACACTATTTAAAATTGGTTATAAAGGTATTATTGATGAAATAACAGAAGACATATCTATGCAGCTAAAATTACTAGTCCAGAGATCACTGGTCAATGTTACCTCATTGAGTAGATTCTTTTGCCTCATTCAAGGAGCATGGTATAATACTTTTTACACATTCCTTTTCCAGAAAATAATCTGTGTAATTTACAACAAAGGGATTCTATGAAAGCATAATTTTTTTTTCAATTTTGTCATGCAATCTTTTGCTTGAGATATGTGATTGTTGGCCTTTCCAGTGGCTCAGTGGTAAATCCACCTGCAATGCAGGAGACATGGATTTGATCCCTGGGTCAGGAAGATCCTCTGGAGGAGGAAATGGCACCCACTCCAGTATTCTTGCCTAGAGAAGCCCATGGATAGAGGAGCCTGGCAGGCCACAGTCCATGGGGTTGGAAAGAGTTGGACACGACTGAGCATGAGTATGAGCAAGTGCTTGTTACTTTGAATTACTGCTGTCAGGAGAGTGGAGAAAGCCTGATTTCTAGGAATTGTATTAAGAAAGAAAAACTTGTAATTAGAGGTCCTCATAGTTCATCATTTTGAGTTAAAAAGAAAAATAAAAAATAAATTCTGAGGATGTAGTGTACAACATAGTGACTGTAGTTAATAATCCTGTAGTGTATATTTTAAAGTTGCTAGAGAGTAGATGTGGGTTCAGTCACTGTGTCAGGAAAATCCCCTGGAGAAAAAAATGGTAACCCACTCCAGTGTTCTTGCCTGGAGAATTCCGTGGACAGAGAGCCTGGCAGGCTACAGTCCATGGGGTCACAAAGAGTCAGACATGACTGAGGAACTAACACTACACTAAGAGAATAGATGTGAGTTCTCATCACAAGAAGGAAAATTTGTACCTGTATGAGGTGATGATGTTAACTAAATTTATTGTGGTAATCATTTTGCACTGTATACATGTATCAATCATGTTGTACACCTTAAACTAATGGAAAATTATGTGTTAATTATATCTTAATAAAGCTAGAAAAAATTTTCCAGAAAAAGGAATGTTCACGTCATGGGAGAAAGTAGGTCATGTTCTTAAGATCTGAGCATGGATCAATTTGCTATTTCCTACACTGAAGCATGTAGAATCTCTGCTGTTTAAAAGTAGGAAACTATTTCGAGGACAAGGGCTTCACTGGCAGAAAGCTGAAGAAACATGTAATTTCTGATTTTACATGTTTTTATATTGAGTAGAAAATAAAAGGGATTTTTATCAGATACCTTTCTGCATCCTTGAAATAAAAAAAGTATTGTTCTACATAAATCATTTAATATGATGGATAATATTTAGGAATTTTCTAATAGTAATCCAATGTTAGATGTTGAAGTAAACCCTATATGGTCAGGGTATATTGTTTTGTTTATCAGTGCCTGGGTACTAGGATTTTGTTTACTAATTTTGCTTATGTATACACAAGTGAGGTAAATCCATAATTTTTATTTTTTTAATGTCTTTATCAAGTTTTATGTCATTATTTTGGCCTCATGGAATGAATTGGGGCATACTGTCTTTTTTCTTTGATCTCTGGAAAAGATTTCAAAAGTTGGATTCATGAGTTTCTTAAAAATTGGTCAAATTTGCTATCAAACTCTTACACTTTTGTGCAAAGAGTTTCAATTAGGACTCAAATTCTTGATAGAGGATCATTCATGCTTTTTGTTTCCTCTGGTCATATGTTGGTAAATTACATTTTATAGGAGTTTCCAGTTACTCCAAGTTTCCCAAACTTTGTCATAAAATTCATATTAGCATTCTTATTTTTGAGGTGAACCCTGAGATGCGCCACTAAGATTCCTTTTCAGGGCTAAAGAACTTGACTAAGTTGCTGCCATGAGATAACTGATAGGGCCCACATGGGGTCTCGTTGACAGAATGGCTCATTATGTCGACCTCACAAACAAAGAATAAAATCACAGTGATCCGTGAGACTGACCAGATTTCCCAAATGGCATTCTGTTTTCTCACTGGCGCCTATTTCTCAAAGCTGCAAGACCACCAGATTCCAGACCTCCAGCTACGTGACTACAGGACTCAACTACAGGCTAAAAATTAACCATCCCTTTCAGAGAATTTTTCATTGGTGGGGTATAAGAAGGACCCTGTCAGAAAGGGAGGACGCTGGTTCTCCTTAATAGCTAGTCACTCTCTCTTTTCCCTCTAATAAATTTCCCTTTTCTTGCCTGACTCCCTGGCTCGCTGTCTTTTTCTCTGCACTTGCCTTACAATAACCAAGCAGTCAGCCTATTCCAGAACTGACTCAGTAGAGAAGAGATGCTTTGGCCAAGGTCATGTTTCCTTTATGGGACAGCCTGAATCCACTAACTGATTAGCTAATCCATATAAAGGCATGTCCCCTCACCTGAATTTGAGACCTTATTAGGGAGTCATTCTGGCTTCAGGTGTCCCCACAAGATACCTGAGGCCTTTGTTGAAACTGCATAGAAGTCCAGCTTCTCCCTTAGCCCAATTCTGCTTCATTCCTTTCCTTTCCATAGGTAATAATCTTAAGGACACTCCCTAATAGATCCCCCATGGATTAGTCAGCATCTTAGAGTTTACTCCCTAGTGTATTCAATCTTCAGAATTTGGTGCCAAAAATGGTCCAAGAAAGGAGATGCTAAAATGAGATTTGTAAGCTGGGTAAGCTACTGGTTATTTGCCTGACATCAAGACTAATCACTGGAGGTTCATTTGCTTAGTAATCTGAAGAATGACGAGATATTCCCATATCTTATACTTCCTACAACTAAAATGAAGCACAGTGACTGATAACTCTCTGAGGTATGGAGGCAATATGTTCCACATACAGAACTAGTGCTTCAAACTACATACTGGGTGGTATGAAAGTTCATAGCTCTGAGCAAAACTCAGAACAAAAAGGGCTCTGTATATTCATACTACCATGTAAGCAGCCCTCATGCTTGGACACTATGGCATAGTCCACTGGAGATAGAGTGGTGGGATTAGATCCTGTATGGAGCTGATAGCAAGCCACATAGGAGATCATAAAGAAAACCCATGGGCTCTAGGATATCTACAGCAGAAAAATGAGATACCTTAAACAAACAAACAAACAAAAAAACCCTCCTGGTCTGTTATTGGGTTTTGATGGAGATGAGGTGTCTGACCACGAACCAGAAAGTAACCATGAAGGCAAATTTCTAATCATGATCTAGATTATTTCAGATGTCATCAAGTCATATGATCAGGGATGCCCAGCAGAAATCATTCTAAGATGAAAGTTGTACATCCAGGATAAAGTATTAACAGGGCAAGATGGCACAAATAAGATACACGATCAGGTAACTCAGGTCCTCATGTCACCTGTCTCCCAACTCCAGATGGATTGAAGCCTTAAAATGTCAAAAGCAAAACTTTGACATTTTGAAAGAAAACGAAAAGAGCATTTTTCTGATTTGGAGTCAGGAAGAACTCCTAAGATGCAAATATGAAAAGTCTCTACAAGATTGACAGAGTTAACTGTTTTAATAAGAAGAATTTTTGATTATGAAAAGATGTTTGAAATAAGTGAAAAGCCATAAACTGTGAGAACATGTTTATATGTAGCTAACGACATTATTATTGGCTTCTGCAGTGGTAAAGAATCTGCCTGCCAATGCAGGAGATGCAAGAGATACAGTTCAATCCCTGGTTTGGGAAGATCCCCTGGAGCAGAAAATGGCAACTCACTCCAGTATTCTTGCCTAGAAAATTTCCATGGACAGAGGAGCCTGGTGGACTCCAATCAATGGGGTTGCAGAGTCAGACATGACTGAGTGAGCACACATACACAGACTATTATTAAGACTATACCAGAAATTTTAAAAATCAATAAAGAAAAGCAACAATCCCAAAGAAAAGTAGGCAAAACACATAAAAAGACATTTAATAGAAGAGAAAACCTATTTGGCCTCAAATCATGAAAGACTCAAACCTCTTTAGTGATCATGGAAATGCAAACAAAAAGATGGCATTTTGTTGGCAAAAAAAACAAGTCTGACAATACCTAAACGTCGGAGAAAATAAGGAACAAACAATTCTTTATCTGTTGCTGATGGGAGAATAAATTTGTTCAATCATCTTTGAAAATAGTTTGGCAGTGCCTTATAAGGTGAGCATTGTATTTCCTACAACTTAGCAACTCTTTTTCTAGGCATATCCAAGATGAACTTTGTATAGGTGCACATGGAGAGATGCACAAGTATGTCTAAGCAATGTAGTTTTTTCTAATTGCAAAAATTGGAAAAAAAACCTTCAACTGTCCATCAAGAAATAGGAAATTATAATAGAGCTATGAAGTGGAATGATAAATGATGATTCTATGGATGAAGTTATATGAATTGTAACTATGTAATTTTCAGTGAAAATGAGAAGTCTTGGAATATTTCAACCATAATAACACTCATTTTATAAAGTTTAAAACAAACCCAGCCTAAACAATTTGTTCTTTTATTTAGACACAGATGTATATTTGGCAAAAATTTTAAGACATAAGATAGAATTAAAAAAAAAAAACTAGACTACTGAAGAGGAGGCAGATGTAGGAGAGGGAAGAAAATTGTGGGTATGGTTATTTACTTTCAGATGTCTTTGCTGGGGTGGTGAGTTCACAGATACTCATTATATTAATATATGTATTTAAATAATAGATAATATATTATTGTATACAGAAAATAAGTCATTTTTATTGTTTTTCTTGTTTAATAACAACAAACTTAGAAGCTTATTTTTTTTAAACTGTGGACAGAGGAGCCTGGCATGCTACAGTCCATGGGGTTGCAAAGAATCGGACACAGCTGAGAGACTAACACTTTGTGATCAATCTAATTTTGTGCAATGAAGGCCCATTGTCAGAAAAAGGAAAGAAAGAAATAAAAAAAACTTGTCGCCTATTATCCAATTGATATCTGAGTCGTTCAGTTATATGTGTTTGTGTTTAATGACTATATATAGTCTTTCAGTTACTACTTTATTGAATTTCAATGCTTAATTTAATATTCTTTTAAGGATGAGAGGATCCTCTGAACTTTGGCCAAAACTTCCCGAATAAAAATGACCTTGGATGTAAATCATTAACTTCCTTGGGCAAGTGTGCTGCTGTATGAAATCTGTGGTTGTAGCAGATCCTTTCTAAGAGTGTGGCTTTCTCTAAAATACTGAGTCTAATACGCCAGAGATTACTTTCTTGATACTTTATCTTCCTAAGTATGTTTTAAGTTATTCTAACTTATCAATATATCTGATACTGAAGAGTTTGATCTCTGGAGCCTGACTTCCTAAGTTTAAATTCTGATCCTGTCACTTATTAGTTGAGTGGCCTTGGACAAGTAATTTAACTTCAACATGTCTAAGATTCCTTTTCTACAAAATGGGAAAAATATTTTAGTTTCTGAGAAATAACCTGGATACTACATGAACAAATGTAACACTTCATATAGACTTTGTAAATATCAGCTATGATTACACCTGTAATCATTTTATTATATAGGTTTATTTAAAAGTGTCCTAGTGCACATGACACCAATGCCTTATTTATGTATCCCTTTAGCTTTGTCAAAAGAACAAAAGATAGTTCATTGAATGTTTTATAATGTTAATTGTATTAGTTTGCCCCCTTTATTGTTTGAAGTATTCTCTATTTGTTAAAATGTGTCCTTTTTAACTTTGATTCTCTGTGGCCGCAAATTCCTTTCCTTTTCCATTTCTTCACATGGCGTAAATCTTCTCTGTTCCCGTCTGACTGACTGAAGTTCTTTTTTCTTTTTCAAATTGAAGTATAGTTGATATATAGCATTGAAGTTCTGAAAGTAAACCCATTGAAGTTTGCTAAGTCCTTCTGCTTTTTATACTTTGGGGATTTTCCTCATTGATGTAATATATTGTGAACTGATAGTTTGTTGCAATCTTGTTTATTTTTCTATTAATTGCTAATGTTTTCATTAAAAGGGGATGGACAAATTGAATGAGCTTGTGAAGCATTTGATTTTGTTTGTCCTTTATACCTCCCCTTATGAAGGAAATTTTTAGCACACTTCTCCTTTCAGTCATACAAGATTTTGGTAAAATGCCAAAATGCTTTACAGTGAAGTATGAAAGAGTTAGAGCACATTACCACTGAGGAAGTTAACATTTATAAATCTTCATACTTTGCTTTTTAAAGTTTTCAGAAACCCAGAGTGGCAGCATTGATTTTGCTTAGTTACAGCACAGTGATGTGTTTCTTTTTCTGTTAGGAATTGGTAGTATGACAACTCCAGGGATAGCACGGTAAAATGAGAATTAGAGAAATCAAGTCAATTTCCCAAATGAATTTACATGCCATATGCTCAACATTTAGGTCAAATTATATGATTTAAAAAACCCTGAAAATTATATCTCAAATTTATGCAAATAAACTCTCATAAAAGTGAGTAAATACAAATAGAAAACATCTATTTTTGGAATTCTTTCATTTTGAGATAAATATTAAAGTATCAGTTCTAGAACTTCAGACTTAGAAAGCAAACAAGCTATCAGGTATAGACTTTTGCTTAGAATTCAGTGTAGAAGATGGAATTTGGTGCTCTCCAGAGTACCCGACCTCTGAGGGATGGATGTATGTAGTTGTAAATCCAGGGTTATTTGAGTTTAAGGGAGACCTCAGTGCAGACAAATAGTAGGATTCTGCCATTTCTATTAAGAGCTGGGTGTGGAGAAGGATCTTGCCCAAATGAGCTGTAAGTTCACACTGACTGAGAAATGAAAGGGAGTACAGACATTCCTGGAGGTAAGCAGGACTGAGTGGCATACACATTGGTGGAGACATTTTGTGTGTGCTTAGTCACTTTGTTATTCAGAAACAGGGACCTTCTATAGATAAGCTGAGGGTGTCAACAAATAATGACCAACCCCTAACGCTTAAAGAGGAAAAGATAAACTGGATAATACATCCCTATTGATGTCCTCCTTCTTTTTGATGCCAAATGACTCAGGCTGAAAAGAATTAAGGGAATGTATCTGAATAAATGTCCTTTCATTGTATCCTCAAATTAATCCATTAAAAGAGTAAACAAAATAGGTAAAATAATTTTTATATTCTATTTATACAAACATACAAAATATTGTAATTTCAAATGATAGTACAAAATTATTACTGAAATATTTTGCCTCCATAGTTTACACTGTCTTTTAAGTCTTATGTACAAGACTTACAATACATTCCAATTTGCACTAGCACATTTCAAATGTTCAAGAACCACATGTGATAACCAACCACTATGTTGAACAGCTTATGTCTAGGAAATAGCCCGCCCATCACCTGTCATTTTATATATAGAATGTATGACACAAAGAGATAAAGAGATTTTGCTACTGTGACTATTAGCTAGTCACTGGTTTAGGCAGGGCTGCTAAGCACCTAGTCTTTCTGTACAGTACAGCTAATTAAACACATGATGAATTGAAGATATTTTGTCTTTTGTCATTATATGTTTGCATTGATAGAGTAAAAACACTTTTTAAAAAAACGTAAGCGATTTAAGTCAAGATGTGAAGAAAGCATGACAGATGGATTTTGCAGATGGTGTAGCATCTATCCTATGAAGACATTTTATTTATAGACAGTTACACACAAAATGCCATATCATGAAGATTCCATTAGTGATATATTTTGTATATACATATTAAAGTATGTTTTGGTAAAATCTGAAAATGATATTTCTGTTAGCTTCATTCACTCACTCTTAAAATATACTACATAAGTATATTATACATATTTAATTGTGATGGGCTTTTCCAGGTACAACTCTCTGAGTGGTAAAAACAGATATCAAGTCTGCTATACTTAATAAAAAAGGCACATCTTATTCACTGTGTGGTCAGTTTTTTTTTTTTTTTTAATGTATAGGATGCCAATATTAGTATCTAGAACTTCCTAAATATCATGACTTCTGGGAAATTGTTCTACTTGTGCAAAAAGATAGATACTCAAGTAGGAGCTCTTTTTATCCCCACCTTCTTATTTAATATGTCATGTGTGGTCATTACACAGACAGCCAGGTTTTTCTTTTACCTAGACTGCCAGATTCTTCATGCCAATAATAATTAGCAATGCCTTCTTATTTTAAGAGTCTACAGATAAAATATTTAGCTCTGGAAACATATCTTTAAACAAACCAAAAAAACTCAAATAGTGTTCACAGATATAATACAGTGCTGTCCTAGAGAAGGTAAAGATGGGTGAGATTTGTATACATTGGATAAAAAGTAACATAGGAAATGAAACAATAAAAAGCTGCATAAAAGTAAATAACCGTGTGCAATTAGCTATGCTAATTTCTTTTCCAGATTTAGGATTATTTGTAGTTCATATTTTTTACTCAGTTTTAAAAAAGTGTCTTAAAGGGATTTTGCATATTTTTGAGCATTGTCTTTGTTTTTCTTTTATTAATAAATCTATTTTGAATTATGTTTTGGATTATTTGGAATGTATTTCTATCTGGATTTGGTTTTATGTTTGGAGAGAGAGGGAAGTTTAAAAAATTTTGAAGGGCAGATGATGGCTGCTTGCTAACTTTGCTCACTACATAACAAGTCTGTAAGAAATGCTGCAAATGGATCAGAATATAAGAAGTGGATTGGCCCTCATTGAGAATATTTTTTTATAGTGTTTTATTGATCCTGGCTTTTTAAAAAGCTTTCCCAAAATGCCTTAATATTTAATAACTTAAAGCTGCTTACAAATGAATATACTAGTGTTGACTTAAAAAATATGTAAAAAACAATGTAAAATTTGAGAGTTACTACTGGTGGGAATTTTTAGGGCTTCAGGCCCAGGAGACAGAATCTCAAGTAATTCTGAGAAAACTGCTTCAAGGAGGCAAGGTCGGGAGTCAGGTTTTATAGAAGTTCTGTAACAAAGAGCAGGTAGTTAGGGCATCAAAAGATTATTGTTAATTAAAGAGTCTGGGCTCACTGAAACTCCCTTGATATGCACTTCAGCTAACTGGGATCAGTATTCTGCGTTTTTATAATGCTGGTTTTCCTCAGGACTCCCCATAGGGAGTGACTACAGTCTGATGGCTGCTAGATGACAAGTATTCTCTCCCTTCTTGGTTCCCTCAGTGCTCACCAGCTCACCATTGGTGATGGATGTAATCTCTAATGCTTGTGACATCTGTTGTTTAACTTATATGGCAGAAAATATTCCATTTCTCATTGAAAATGTTAAGAGTTCAGTGTAAGGCTGTAACTCCATCTTATTTTTTTTATGACATTCCTCTCCATAAAGCTAGAGACCCTCAGCAACTAGTTAAAGACCCAGTTTTGATCTTGTTGGAAGAACCAAACCCCACTTAAACCTGGAGATCCTTGAAGCTCTGCTTTGGTCCTGTTTCAGGAATTTTATTTGGTTATCTAGATTTGTGTTAATGTTCTTACTGAGTTATACTAGCAGAAATTAACAACCCCATCCTCAATGATTTAGCAGCTTTCATTCATATTTATTAATAAGACATAGTTTTAATGAGCTTAGTGTGAGTGAGAGAGAAGACAATGGCACCCCACTCCAGTACTCTTGCCTGGAAAATCCCATGGATGGAGGAGCCTGGTGGGCTGCAGTCCATGGGGTCGCTAAGAGTCGGACACGACTGAGTGACTTCACTTTCACTTTTCACTTTCATGCATTGCAGAAGGAAATGGCAACCCACTCCAGTGTTCTTGCCTGGAGAATCCCAGGGATGGCGGAGACTGGTGGGCTGCCGTCTATGGGGTCGCACAGAGTTGGACATGACTGAAGCGACTTAGCAGCAGCAGCAGCAGTGTGAGTGAAAATCGCTCAGTCATGTCTGAATCTTTGCGATCCCATGGACTGTACAGTTCATGGATCTCCAGGCCAGAATACTGAAGTAGGTAGCCTTTCCCTTCTCCAGGGGATCTTCTCAACCCAGGGATCAAAACCAGGTCTCCTGCATTGCAGACAGATTCTTTACCAGCTGAACCACAAGGGAAGCCCAAGAATACTGAGTGGGTAGCCTATCCCTTCTCTAGTGGATCTTCCCGACCTAGGAATCAAACCAGTTTCCTGCATTGCAGGCATATTCCTTACCAACTGAGCTATGAGGGAAGCTCTTGATGAGCTTAAAGGTAGAAAAACTTAATTTTATTTTTTATTTTATAATTAATCCAGTGGAGAAGTTTTATAAAATGAATAAATTTAATTTTTCCCACCTTTGCAATATTCTATTATTTTCCTATTAAAATTTTTAATAAAATGTAAAATATGCAAAACAAGATTTCCTAAATATTCTTCAAATCCTCCTAATCCTTTGATCTACAGCCTCAGAGTTCCGCTATACTTGTGTTACCTGCTTGGCATGTGCTTTATCAAATAACTTCAACCAAGGAAGTCAGTGGAAAACTTGGACCAGCTATCTTGGTCCTTGTGATAGCAAGCAATGAATTTCAGACTACCATTTCAGGTTTAAGCTCAAAGCAAAGTTTATTAAAGCATAGTTACACTCAGAAGGAGTGTGGGCTGTTTTTGTGAAGGAAAGGGGAGGGAAAAACCACATGCAGATTTTAATGATGGTATAATGAGTTTGGGTTTACTCTAGGTTAGGTGGGTGGCACTGGTGGTAAAGAATCTGCAAGCCAATGCAGTAGACATAAGAGACTCAGGTTCAGTCCCTAGGTCTGGAAAATCCCCTGGAGGAGGGCATGGAAATCCACTCCAGTATTCTTCCCTGGAGAATCCCATGGACAGAGGAGCCTGGCTGACTATAGTTCATGGGCTTGCAAAGAAGTGGACAAAACTGAAGTGACTCAGTACACAACACACACACACACACACACACACACACACACACACACAAAGGTTACACACATGTCTACCAGATGGCCGGAGTATAAATTGACTGCTCTCCACTTGTCTTTTTGCCACTGTTACTTCCTTACTGCTAATGTCTAACTACTTATCTTTTGAATGTATTTTTCCATTGATAGTTTGTGACTATCAGAGATTGGGGAACAAGTACCATGTCCCATTCCCAAGTATGTCCCATTCTTATTCAGTATAATACTGTATAGTATGCTGTGAGGAAGGTAGCACTGTCTGAGTTTTACATGTGGAGAACATGTTACATCTTAAGAGAATTTCAGTTCAGTTTAGTCACTCAGTCATGTCCGATTCTTTGCTACCCCATGGACTGCAGCACACCAGGCCTCCCTGTCCATCACCAACTTCTGGAGTCCACCCAAACCCACGTCCATTGAGTCAGTGATGCCATCCAACCATCTCAACCTCTGTTGTTCCCTTCTCTGCCTACCCTAAATCTTTCCCAGCAACAGGGTCTTTTCAAGTGAGTCAGTTCTTCGCATCAGGTGGCCAAAGTATTGGAGTTTCAGCTTTAACATCAGTCCTTCCAATGAACACCCAGGACTGATCTCCTTTAGGATGGACTGGTTGGATCTCCTTGCAGTCCAAGGGACTCTCAAGAGTCTTCTCCAACACCACAGTTAAAAAGCATTAATTCTTCAGCTTTCATCTTTCTTTATAGTCCAGCTCTCACATCCATACATGAGTACTGGAAAAACCATAGCCTCGACTAGATGGACCTTTGTTGACAAAGTAATATATCTACTTTTTAATATGCTGTCTAGGTTGGTCATAACTTTCCTTCCAAGGAGTAAGCGTTTTTTAATTTCATGGCTTCAGCCACAATCTGCAGTGATCTTGGAGCTCAAAAAAATAAAGTCAGCTACTGTTTCCACTGTTTCCCCATCTATTTGCCATTAAGTGATGGGACCAAATGCCATGATCTTAGTTTTATAAATGTTGAGCTTTAAGCCAACTTTTGACTCTCCTCTTTCACTTTCATCAAGAGGCTCTCTAGTTCTTCTTCACTTTCTGCCATAAGGGTGGTGCCATCTGCATATCTGAGGTTATTGATATTTCTCCTGGCAGTCTTGATTCCAGCTTGTGCTTCCTCCAGCCCAGCATTTCTCATGATGTACTCTGCATATAAGTTAAATAAGCAGGGTGACAATCTACAGCCTTGATGTACTCCTTTTCCTATTTGGAACCAGTCTGTTGTTCCATGTCCAGTTCTAACTGTTGCTTCCTGACTTCCATACAGATTTCTCAAGAGGTAGGTCAGGTGGTCTGGTATTCCCATCTCTCGAAGAATTTTCCACATTTTATTGTGATCCACACAATCAAAGTCTTTGGCATAGTCAATAAAGTAGAACTAGATGTTTTTCTGCAACTCTTTTGCTTTTTTTGATGATCCAGCAGATGTTGGCAATTTGATCTCTGGTTTCCCTTCCTTTTCTAAATCCAGCTTGAACATCTGGAAGTTCACTGTTCATGTATTGCTGAAGCCTGGCTTGGAAAATTTTGAGCATTTCTTTGCTAGCATGTGAGATGAGTGCAATTGTGCAGTAGTTTGAACATTCTTTAGCATTGCCTTTCTTTGGGATTGGAATGAAAACTGACCTTTTCCAGTCCTGTGGCCACTGCTGAATTTTACAAATTCACTGGCATATTGACTACAACACTTTCACAGCATCATCTTTTAGGATTTGAAATAGCTCAACTGGAATTCTGTCACCTCCATAGCATTGTTTGTAGTGATGCTTCCTAAGGTCCACTTGACTTCACATTCCAAGTTGTCTGGCTCTAGGTGAATGATCACATCATTGTGATTATCTGGGTTGTGAAGATCTTTTTTGTACAGTTCTTCTGTGTAATTTGCAAAGGTATCACAAATAGTAAATGTGTGAATCTGCCTACCATTTCTATCACTCTCATGCTATACATCACCCTTATGCTAGATGTTTGCAGTAGACTTCTCAGTACAGAATCCAGAATAATGCTTTAAGTCGTTAGCCAGATAAAATAATTTTGCATAAATCCATTCACAGGCTTCCCATCTCACTAACAGCCCAAAGCCAAAACCTATATAATGATTCTCATGATCTAGCCCCTCAAAACCACTCTCATTTCATATCCCATACTCTCAAGTTGCCAGGAAATATCCTGAGAATATTTGAGGCCTGAATTTGGAGCCAACATGTATATACAGATCAAAGAAATGTACCAATAGTTATACTTGGTAGCAGAGTTTACCAAGGATGTTTCAAGATAGATGCCCTTAGGTCATATGTTGATGAAAGTTGGATTGCAACTTTATGGCCAGGTTATGTTCTCACTAAGGTGTTAAACATTTGTAGTCACTCTTAACGCTTATTCTCATGCAAATATATCTTATAGCTTAGATTGTGGAGACTTGATATTTTTTTCATTTCTATGCTGCTTTTTGTTAGGTAGTATGCTATAAACTAGTTATTCTAATATCATGAATCATGTAGGACCTGTCTACTTTGATCCAGCATTGTTTAATTGCTTTAAGACAAAGAAAATGGTTTTTAGTGGCATGATATTGTTTTATTGTAAAGCTGTGTTTATTTATTAATAAATGTCCTTTCTTTATACCTCAGAGAGTATATTGTGAAAATTGCTGTGAAGTAGATGTAAAAATATAAGAAAAAAGAAAATGAGAAATAACCCAAAGAAGATTAACTTTGTTTAAAATTTTAACTAATTATGTATTTTTATTATTTTAGAAATTTGTTTTCAGAACTCTTCACAACTGAATAAGCCACCTTGTTAATTGCTTTGGCATGAATACTGAAATATTGAGACTTAAATCAATTAGTTAATGGACTACTTTAAAAGTTTTAATTCTCAGAATGTGATATTAATTTTTTAAGTTCTTCTACAGACAACCAAAGTCCTTTGCCCTTATTATAAGTTAATGATTAGAAATTTCCAAAAATATAATGAACCTTAAATGCATCTTCTCTATTCATTTTGCTTTAATTTTCTCTTTCCTCAAAACTCTATTTTTTTGGTATATTCTTCTATGCATTTAATTTGGTCGCTTTTGTAAATGCAATTAAGATTTTGGCAAATTTACAATAGAAGCCAAGAAATTGCTGTGAACACAAAGGCAGACGTAAAATAGCCATTTTGGTAAATTTGATAGAAGAGAGCTAAATAGACCAAGCTTTTCTTGGAAAAAATGGATAGCAGAATGTAAGACATGCCTTCAGCTGGCTCTAATTGAGGATGTATATAAAGCAAAGATGCTGGAAGCCATCATTATGACACTTTCTACTTAACAGCAAGCAAAAACACTGGCAGTAAATAAATAGGGGCATACGTCTGTGAAAGATAGGGTATAAATGAGCACTTTCTAGAATTTCATGCAGAAGGAAATAGTAGGAAGAGAGAAGGGCCATTTAGCACAATTTAGAGATATATTATAAAAAATAAAATTTTGTTAGAAAATGTATTTACAGCAATAGTCCTTGGCTAGATTATGAAGTTGGTAAAGTTTTGACCTGTATTCATCTTTCTTTCTTCTGGTGCAAGCTTCTCCACATCCTATGTCTACTCCCAGATTTGTGGTACTTCTTGTGAATCTCCATTTGAAGATAAAACTAGACAAGAATTACTACTTTTACCCACAGCCAGATGAAGGGGCAAAATCAGGTAGTCAGGCAGCTCCCAGGAGTCCCTGTACATAAAGGACCATGTAACATTAATAGGGTGCTAAGACATGGCTGGTAATGTTGAAGAAAGTGGACCCCTTCCAGGGTCCAAGTGTGGGCTCTTATCTAATACCTGGAAATGAATTGTCTGAGGTGATACATGTGCTGACAAAGCAAGAGAATTTATTGGGAGGAGGTTCCTGGGCAGAGAGCAGGAGTGTTACGGAACCCAGGAGGACTGCTTTGCCACATAGCTGGCAGTTAAGGGTTTTATGGTATGACCTTAGTTTCCAGGTTATCTCTGGCAAATTATTCTGACTCAGGGTCCTTCATAGCGGTGCACACATTGGTCGGCCAAGATAAAGTCCAGTGAGGATTCTGGGAGGTTGGTAGTACATGTGGTGTTTCCTTTTGACCTTTCCTGAATTCTTGGTGGTGGTGGCTTGTCAGTGCTGTATTCCTTGTCAGGACCTCCTGTTGTAAGATAACTCTTGCAAGTGGTTACTATGGGGCCTGACTAGGGCAGGTGATTTCATTCAGTGTTTCCCCTAACAGTCATGTAATAGGATAAAGAAAATTGCATTTCCCGAACTCAGTAGAGGGACAATGAACTGTATCTTAAGTAAATTGTCTTCTGGGTTCCAGTAGACCCTGGGCTTTTCTTTAGATAAAAGCTTTGGGCTAGTACCAAATATCTTTGAATGATGATGTGAGACAAACTTATTCTCTTTTCTTCTCCAAAATGGCACTCAAACTCTCCTAGAAATAGATATTTCAAATACATCAAAAAAACTTCATTTTAAAGTGATTCCAAATTTTAGCTTGCTTATAGGGCTCTCATGTCCAGTCCAGTCATGTAGAATTCTTTTAACCTCTGGCACTTTGCATCTTCCTTTCTTGTTTCACTCTCTCTCCTCAGCATTCATCACTAATGTACCATATGTACACACATACTTGTATAGAGATTTTTATTATGTATTTGCTTATCATTTTATCTCCAATGCTTAAAACAGTACTGGCATGTAGTAGGCACTCAATAAGGAAAATAATAAATATTTATAATAGATATTTGTTGGATGAATTAATGGAAATTCATATTGCTAGGGATGGCTAGGAACAATCTCTAAATTTGGAAAGTACCTCCTGGTCCAGAAATGCTCCAAAGTTTTTCTGTTCTAAAATTTTAAAATTTGGAGTCCTCAGGCAATTCCCTTTATAAAACTCGTTTCATGCTAGCATTTGTAAAGTTTACAGAGGTCACAGAATAAATATTGGACAGTTTGTAGGTCTGTTTTCCTTGAGTTGTTCTCCTGTTGTCCCATTTGAGCTCTCAAGAAAAAAGCATACCCAAGTCTGCTTGCTCCCACTCCTTGTGCTTCATTGTGGAGATGCCAAGCCATCCCAGTCATTCTTCACAGAAACAGGGCAATTGTCACATTGTCCAGAGAAGACAAGAATGTACTCTGTTTCAGGAGAGAGGAATTGACTGGGCAGAACATGCTCACCTACTTCTCCTAACTCATTATCACTCAAATAATTTCTTCTACCACAAGAACTTCCAGATGTACAAGCTGAATTTTAAAAAGTCAGAGGAACCAAAGATCAAATTGCCAACATCTGTTGGATCATAGAAAAAGCAAAGGGGCTTCTGCAAAAATCTACTTCTGCTTGATTGACTATGCTAAACCCTTTAACAGTGTGGATCACAATGAACTGTGGAAAATTCTGAAAGAGATGGGAACAGCAGTCCACCTTACCTGTCTCCTGAGAAACTTGTATGCAGGTCAAGAAGCAAGAGTTAGAACAAGACGTGGAACAATGGACTGGTTCAATATTGGGAAAGGAGTACATTAAGTTTGTATATTTTCACCTTGCTTATTTAACTTATATGTAGGTTACATCATGTGAAATGCAGGACTGGATGAATCACAAGCTGGAATCAAGATTGCTGGAGAAATATCAACAACCTCAGATATGTAGATGATATGAGTCTAAAGGCGGAAAATGAAGAGGAACTAAAGAGCCTCTTGATGAGGGTAAAAGAGAAGAATGAAAAATCTGGCTTGAAACTCAACATTCAAAAAATGAAGCTTATGACATCTGGTCCTATCACTTCATGGCAAATAGATGGAGGAAAAGAGTGAAATAAAAGGATGTCTGCTCCTTGGAAGAAAACCTATGACAAACTTAGACAGCATATTAAAAAGCAGACATCACTTTGCAGACAAAGGTCCATCTAGTCAAAGCTATGGTTTTTCCAATAGTCATGCATGGATGTGAGAGTTGGACCATAAAGAAGGTTGAATGCCAAAGAATTGATGCTTTCAAACTGTGGTGTTGGAGAAGATTCTTACAAGTCCATTGGACAGCAAGGAGAACAAACCAGTCAATCCTAAAGGAAATCAACCCTGAACATTCATTAGAAGGACTGATGCTGAAGTTCCAATGCTTTGGCCACCTGATGCACAGAGCTGACTCATTGGAAAAGACCCTGATGCTGGGAAAGATTGAGGGCAGGAGGAGAAGGGCGTGACAGAGGATGAGATGGTTGGATGGCATCACAGACTCAATGGTCATGAGTTTGAGTGGAGTCTGGGTGATGGTGAGGGTCAGGGAGGCCTGGCGTGCTGCAGTCTGTAGGGTCACAAAGAGTCGGACATGACTTAGCAACTGAACAACAACCAAGAGAAGAAATATGTGTGATTGGGAGTGGGGTCAGAGGGTTGGTTGAATGAAAGCCAAGGAGCCAGTGGAAATCCTATCATGGATATTTCAAGGCAGAAAAATGATGGTCACCACTCTTCCTGACCATGCAACATTCCCCAGGCTTTCTGAGGCATTGGGATAAGTTATTTAATTTTTAGTTGTACAGAGACATAGCTGTCATTCAGAGGGTAGACTGTCAATAGAAGAGTCAATTGAGGAATAGATTACTGTCCTGTTCACACGCATAGTAATCTGTGTCCCAGTACTAAATATTTGTGTTTTTTATTTCTCTTTGGAACACTGGTGAGTAGCTTAGTATTTGACATGAAAGTCTGTTCAGTTCAGTTCATTTGCTCAGTCATGTCCACCAAAGTCTGTAACCTGGATCATATCATTAAGTACCATTGTACCTTAGATAAAAATGTTGATTTCTATGCTGTTCCTCATAGTAAATGCATTCTAGAAACAGGCAGATTCTTTAACACCTGAGCCACCAGGGAAGTCCCAAGAATACTAGAGTGGGTTGCCATTCCCTTCATCAGAGGATCCTCCTAACCCAGGGATCAAAGCTGGGTCTCCCACATTGCAGGAAGATTCTTTACCATCTGAGCCACTGGAGAAGTTCATAAAATATGAGGAGAGGGCTAAAGGGCCATTTTGTGACAGGTAGAATTTATAGTAGCTTAAGCACCTTTGATCATATTATCCCATCTCTAAAGCATATTTTCTTCTTCTAGGTCTACTGGGTTATTTTTCACTCAGTCTTTAATTTTCAATTTAGGTGGCATTTCCTACCAAATGCCTTTCTTGAACCTCCTTGGCTTGGTTAGTTGCCTCTCCTATTTGACCTTTCTCTTCCTGCCCTAACCATTAGCACAGTGTACTTCTTTCAAAACCATATTCATCCCATAGGAGTAAAATTTAGCTTCATTTTCTGACTACTTTTCTGAAATATATATATCTTACGAAGGCATATTCTATCATATCTACTTTGTTCAATGTTTATATCCAATTATTTGCATGGTATCTGTGCTTTTCATACATTTTGTCAAATGGATGAATTATTGATTCCAAAGAATTAAAGTTGGTAAGTCATGAGCCTTTAGATTTTATATTTTGGAAATTCACAGGCTGTTCAGATTGCTTATTACTTCCCACGGGTGGCTGCTATGGAAACATGCATCCAGGGAGCTGCTTGTGGGAGGGTTCCCTTCACCCTGGAAATGCCTAGCTCTGCCGCCTTTGAGCCTAACCAGCTGCGGGTCTCTCCCCTTTATTTGCTATCTGAGTGATGGCGTTTAGAGGTAAATAATCAGAGGAGGGTCTAGGATAGGGCTTTTTAATGTGGAGTTTATGAAAATCCCTTAGATTGTACACAAAATAGTACAAAATGATGTTATTTCCTGAGAGTAAATTTCTGCCACTACCCCAACCACAAAGAGTGCTTTAGCTTCATGTGATGCATTCTAGTTCATAGGACTACTCTGAAGTTTGGGCCTCTTGTCTGGAATAAATCCTCTGCATATATTCCTCAAGAAACTGTGGCAATGGTAGGCATCTAGTTGAGGACTGGAGATCTTAGGTTGTAGCAATATCTGTCAGTTTCCTTTTTGGCTATAATTATAGACCTAATAATAATCAGACCATGAGGAATAATAGTGAATTAAAACAAAAAAGAACAATAAACCTGAGAATGACAAATTTCAGCAAAGATAGATGTGAGAAAATAAGCCCAAAGGCAGTCCAAGATTATGGCTATCATGGCCTGAACTAGTAGAAAGGCCAGAAAAAGACAAACATATTCATTGAATAATTATACTAACATTTGATTAGACTAACAGAAGTGGGGGGGGTGCTTCATTGAAAGACCTGTGCAATTATACCTCTTGCTCATCTTTTCAGATGAGACACTCTGTTACTAAGAATTATTAGCATTTTTAGACAAAAGCTTTATATTTTCTTACATTTAAAGAGATAAGGCCAAAATTTTGGTAAATGTGCCATTGTGCTAGGTCTGAGTATGATTATAATAGTGATAATGATAATTGTTTGCTAACAATAAGAGTTCATTAGGTGCCAAGGATTTTTATCAAGTGATTTATATGATTTATCCAATTTAATTCTAAGAATAATTCTATAAGGACTATTATTGCCCTTATTTACAAATAAGTAAATTGAGTTACAGAGAAGGTACATTAATAATCTAAAGGCAAATGGCAGGACCAGGATTTTAAACTGTTGTTGTTTAGTTGCTAAGTCATGTCCAACTCTTTTACCACCCCATGGACTAGAGTCTGCCAGGCTTCTCTGCCCATAAGATTTTACAGTCAAGAATAACGGAGTGGGTTGCGATTTCCTTCACTAGAGGATCTTTCCAACCCAGGGACTGAAGCTGCGTCTTCTGCATTGGCAGGCAGATTCTTTACTGCTGAGCCATTTGGGAAGCCCAGGATTTTAAACTAGGCAGTCTGATTCTAGAGACAAATCTCTTAGGCATACAGATGTGAATAAAAGGACATTCTGATTGAAGGAATATCATGAATGGAAATAGAGAGTCAAACAGCCCAGGATTTATTCTGTTGAAAGGCATTATACAAATTTAGCAGGAACATATGGCTGGGAGAAGAGCAGTGAGTGTATATTAAATTGTAAATACAGTCGTACCGTACTAAACTATTTATACTTGTTGTGGGCGTAGAATGTGAGGAGTGATGCATGTGGATGTAGAACGTGACGATGAAACCATGAGTTGAAGAATTAGCAATGCATTGGGTATTACCCAGGGGAGAATCCTCAGAAAGGCAAATATCCATTGTAGACACAGGAAAATGTTTGCATTTCCAGAGGCCATTATGGAGAACAGAATCAACATTTCTTTTCTTAAAGTTTCAAAATTAGGGAGAACTTTATAATAAAATAAGAGGCATAAAATTCAAAGATGGGGCTATCATATTAGCAACTTTTGAGGTACAGATAATGTGAAATTTCTTTAAATATTTTGTTTGGAAACAAAAATTGTGAAACTCGTGTGTGTGTGTGTCTGTCGCTCTCAGTCGTGTCCCACTTTGTGACCCCTGGACTGTAGCTCACCAGGCTCCTCTGACCATGGACTTCTCCAGGCAAGAACAGTGCAGTGGGTTGCCATTCCCTTCTCTAGGGGATATTCCCAATCCAGAGATCATATCCAGGTCTCCTGCATTGCAGGCAGATTCTTTACTGTCTAAGCCACCAGGGAAACCCCATGATACTCTTGAAAATGGGCAAAAAGGCTATTGGGTGTCTTACGTATAGTGTTGGTCATTATCTAGTGGTTCCTTCTGGGGTTATCTGATTCTACATAGATCTGTGCCTTTAATTCTCTTTGAGATGTTGTATGTTTTTATAAATTGTAGAAACCAATAGTAATGCAAATGATTATCTGTAGCAATAGAGTTGAATTTTGTCTATGGAGATGCAACTTTTAATTACCTTATATATGGAACATTATTACACCATTTAACGAATCTAGTTCAGCTTTTTTTATGCATATGTATCTGTTCTTTGAATTCTTCTGAGTCTTTTGTTTTTTTTTTAATTTTACTGATTCTCTTATTAATTAGAGTGATTAGTTTGATATGTACACATTTTATATTTTTATGTATTATTTTTATTGATAAATCAGTATTGAAATTTGCTTACTCTACAATATAACTCTTGTTATTGCTGTTATTACTGGCTTATTTTGCTGATGATTATCAGTAAAATATTTAAATTAAATTGAAAGTAATGACAATATTATTAGTAGTATTCATTGTACATGAGTTCCAGGAATACTTTTATTCATTATCTGACTTAATTATCACAAAATACAATGGGGTAGATAGTGATTAGAAAGCCTTTTTTTGTTTGTTTGTTTAATTGTTTTGTATTGAAGTATAGTTGATTTACCGTGTCGTGCCAATCTCTACTGTACAGCAAAGCAATTCAGTTAAACACATATATAAACTCTTTAAAATTTTAGTTCCCATTATAACTTAACACAGGATGTTGAATATAGTTCTCTGTGCTGTACAGTAGGACCTTGTTTTTTATCCACTCTAAATGTAATAGTTTGCATCTACCAACCCCAAACTCCCAACCCCCCTCTCTCTCTTCCCCTCTCCTTCTGCAACCACAAGCCGACTCTATGTCTGTGAGTCAGTTTCATAGACAGGTTCATTTGTGCCATATTTTAGATACGATGTCTATTTTATACATGAAAAAAACAGTAAGACTTAGTGAGTTCTTTAAATCGTGTAACACTATGTAACAAATAAATGAGAGTCAGGACTCAACTCTAGGTAAATAGTGATTTTAGGTTTTAACAACTAGACCACATCTTCTGTTAACTTTACTGAAACTTTAATCCACAAACTTCACTCTCAGAGCAATGGTAGTTTTAATGATAAATTGTCCAACAATGAAAAATGAATTCAAAATAGCTCATTATATCTTCTTGATTTACTCTATATAAAAATAAACTCACTACAACAAACCAATGTGTCATTTCACTCCAGTGTTAATTAGAATTATTTCAACTATAGGAGTCAGAAAAATAATTCAAACTAGTTTAAGTTTTAAAAAAAATGAAATAAATTCTTGTTCATTAAACTGAAAAGTCAATGGGGTCAACTGGTCCACATATACTATAACTGATTGAAAGAGCTAAAAATAATGTTTTGAGGATTTTCCCTTCATCTCTTGCCTCAATTTCTCTGTGTGGCCTCCTCTCCAATTTAAGAGAGTTCGTGCCAATGCCCTAAAGGAAGATACTTCATGCAGCTTGAATTTACTTACAATTCCAGAAAAGGAAGAGGCATCTTTGATGTAGTCCCAGCAGAACAGTTCAAAGGAGGCTTCTGGCAATACATTCCACTAGACTGGATTGTCAAATCTAACTTCTGCTACATTTTCAGTTTATTCAAATTACTTGAATAATATTCTTCCCTAAGTGTTAACCCAAATATGTGGATACAAAGGTTTCTTGTTCTCTTCTCTCCATTCTCTCCTATTTGCTTTTCATTCTACCTGAAAACATTTCAACTAACTAGTGAAATGGCAGTAGAAACTCTAATGAAGAATAAGACAGAGGAAGAACATGAGGGCAAACCTGGTCAAAAATTAACATATTGGGCCCACCCTACTTTTTTTCCATGTAGGGTGATAGTGAGATTCTGTGTTTCCTTTAACATTTATAGTGGAGAGAGAAAAGTTCAAGGGAGCTGTGGTGCCAGCTGAAAAAAATGTGAAGAGAAATTTAGAAGGTGGTTTGGACTTGAGAGGAGCATGAAAAGCTGTGTTGACAAATCAAGGTTCTGCTTTTTACTTTGATATTAATCTGTCAGAACAACTCATTTTATTTTTAAACAATTTTTAATAATGCTACCTTAACCTATGTTCCCAGTATCAAATGAATATCCAGAGTCCTTTGATGCAGGTTGAGTTAATTAGCTTTAGATCAGTGATGTTACTGTAAGTTATTACCTCCCTATACATCCAGCTTTGAACCTTAAGTATTAATAAATGTTTTAGCGTTTGTAGTTGCCTGACAGAAATTATATGAACTAAATGATATCAGGTTTTGTTGCTGCTGTTGTTCAGTTGCTAAGTTGTATCCTATTCTTTGCAACCCCATGGACTGCAGCACACCAGGCTCACTTGTCCTCCATTATCTCCAGGAGTTTGCTCAAATTCATATCCATTGAGTCGGTGATGTCAGGTTGATGTAATTCTTATTTTTCTGAGCTTAAAATATGGCGGATCTAAGCTATTTTCCTTCACAGGGAACCTTTAAAAAGTTTGGATCAAGTAAGTGATATGACCAGTGAGATATTTTAGGCAGAATAATGTTGTGTTTGAGAGAAGAATGGACTGGAGAAGGGAAACCACATGACAGGCAAACTAGTTAGGAAACAATGCCAATAATAGGTAAAAGGTCATGTTATTTGCTTTGTTATTTTTGCAGAGAGGCTGGAAAAGAGGGCATCAATATGAAAGGTATACTGGAGGTATTAATACAGTTAGCAAGACTGCACAATTAACTAAATGGGTTTTGGGTAAATCAAAGATAATTTTCTAATTTTGAGTCTGGGTGACGAGGATGGATGATAGTTCTTTTCATTATGACATAAAACGCAAATGCTTGTCTCATTCTTTATAGAATCTGAAGTACAGATATTGAGTAATCTCTTACAAAGTTAAAATTGCATGTCTTTATGTGTAAAATTCCCATGATTCTCTCTTACTTGAGAAAAAAGTCATGTCTTACTTTCTGATGGCAAATCTGTGGCCAGAAGTCAGATATGCACACAGCACTCATGCAAATAGAAACAGCATGAATTAACAGCAGGAGGACTTTATGAACAAGATTCTTAGTACATTTTTGCTTGAAAGCACAAATAAATCAGTTCTGTAGAAAACCTCTGTCCTGATAAAACACCTCCCCTAAAGGTAATGAGGGTGCTTTCCTCATTTATTACTTGTCTAAGCTTTAACCTTTGTAACTTCCCCTGAGTCAACTTACAATTCCGGTTTTAGTGTAATGATTTATGTATCATATTATTAAATATTCAGTATAAAATGTACTTTTTTCTCAGTATCCCCTAAAGTCATTTTAGCTAGCGGTTTTTAAATTTTTTTTCACCCAGTCTACCTTTAAATCTCAAATTAAGATTGTTAATAATAGAGGAATAAGAGGGCATTTTTTTTCTCTCTTTTAGCTCCTTAGGATACTTCAACATTTTTTTGTAGGTTCGAAAGGGAAAAAATCTTACTTTAACTTTTTGTAGAGATGGAAGGCCTGTTCTCTAACTCGGGTTCAAATCCATAGTTAGTTGCTCACCATGACCCTTTAACTGATCTCTGGCCTGTGAATTCAGCAGTGGAGCTGAGTGTTTTTGAAACAGTTTACTCAGTTCAGTTCAGTTCAGTTCCTCAGTCATGTCCAACCCTTTGCTTCCCCATGGACTGCAGCATGCCAGGCTTCCCTGTCCATCACCCAGCCTGGAGCTTGCTAATTAAGTTTACTAAGTTAGCTGTGACCATAAAGTAAAATATAGATGCTGTATTTAGGTAATAAGCAAAAACTGACTACCTTAGGTGAACTAGCTTAAGTTAGCAATATTTATATTCACTTTGTATTAATTATTAGCTGCACAGTTTTACTCAATCCAACTAGGAATCCTGTAATTTTGACATGATACTAATAATGTTGCTAGTTGCCATGTATTGAGAACTTACTATTTGCCAGGTTCTGTGTTTGAAACAACAAATGCTCAAAAAAATGAGCTTGCTCAGCAGCTCCTTCATGGAGGAGAATCCATGGAATTCTCCAGGCAAGAATACTAGAGTGGGTTGCCATTTCCTTATCCAGGGGATCTTCCCTACCCAGGGATTGAATTTGGGTCTCCTGCACTGCAGGCAGAGTCTTTATCGTCTGCCATCAGGGAAGCACCTTACAAGAAACAGAGGCATTTTATCTGATGTCAAAGGCCACGCTCTTAGTCACTATAGTGAGATTACTTGATTTGCCTTTATTTTTTTCTGATGCCTCACTATGAGTAGCCAAATTTATATTTAGATGAAATTTAAATGCAGTAATTTATTTTCAATGTGTTTCTTATATATTATCCAATGTCCTATTTATGCTTCTTCTGGTCCATAAATGATTATTTGGTTCATGCATGTAAAGATGTCAATTTTAATAGTAGAAATGAATAGGTTACTCAAACTGTCTTATTCTGCTTTGAAAATTTCAACTTCAAGAAAATATTATTTTAATGGGGATTTATTAATAAGAATGAAAATTATTGGTGGGTAAAACAAATAGCACTTCTATAAAGACTTTATAATTGGTGCTTTGCCAATGATCTGTCACACATATTTACAAATGCTAGACTTTCACAGGAAAGAAGACAGAAGCTTCTGCATTAACTCAAAAATCTTTCAGTTTGAAATATTAATGATAGATGTCAGAGTGAGTAAAGATTCATAAATGGTATTATTTTTATGGGCCTGAGAAATAGCATGATCCATGCCTAACTGTATGGTGGACTAAAATTATAAAACTCACCCATAAAAGTCAAGGTTCTCAGTTATCTTCCCGAGGATCACTTCCGTCTGATGAAAGTTGAACTGTGTATGTGAAAGATGGAGTTGGTATTTCTCAACTACCTATTATTTACCTTACTGCAGATTTCTATAGTTTTAAAAATCATTTCACCATAAAAGTTCCATGAGCTTTGAGGAGGTATATTTTTTCCTGAAATGTCTTTTGGATAATTTCACTATTAAATCAATATTTGCAATGTCAGCAACTGAAGAAAGATAGGATCTATTTCTTGTGTGAAATCAGTTGAAACTATGTATTGTATGTATATGTGTGAATGTATATGTGTTATTATGTTCATAATGATAATGTTATCTTATATTACATTACCCAGGCTTTAAATGTTGGCTCCGTGTATGAGATTATGAAAAAAATCAAATAATAACTGGAGGTAAATTATCTTGAAAGTAATCTTGAATTAACACTTATTTGGTGCCTACTAGAACTTAATATAGAGAAAATTAAGCAAATATGATTATTGGCCTGGAGCAGAAAAACTTTAATCAGCATGAAAACTGGATAAAAATGTCAAAGACATACACATTACTGTAAACACATCTCAGGGAGAAAATGACAAGAACTAAAATGGCAGTAAAATGAAATGTCGTTACTACTCAGATGCGCCTTTTCACGGCTGTTACGCTGGAGCTGTGCTGTAATTTCTTCAGTGGTCCTGACTGACAGAATATTTGGCGTTTTCATAGAATGACTACTTGGTTTCTGATAAATATGTTTAGATAGACAGAAAGGGAAGCTACCCTCTCTCCCACCTTAGTTTTTCAGAATTATAAACAACTTTAGAGATTACTCTTATTCCTTCCGATTGCTCTTTGAGGAATTCTTTTCTCGTCTTGTCCTTTTAGATGGCCATTCACTATTTCATTAAAGTATATCGTATAAAGTATCTAAACTGTTCCAGGAATTGAATTAAATATACACTTCCTATTACTAAAGTACCATTTGGTTTTGTGATTCTATTGGCCCCAAATTTGCTCCTTAATTTTAGAGAAGACCTATTTTGAAATTTCTACCACTAGTTCTGCTGGTTAACTTTCTGAATCAATACAAAATAATACTATTTACACAAACCTACAAATAAGAAGATGGCTTTTTTCTTTTTACTCTTCTGCTATATTAATTTAAACATCAATTTTCCTCAAAACACACACTTGTAATATTACTGTAGTGACTGCTTTGCCATTACCAATGTCCTTTTCTGAAATAATCTCAGAATTTGGCACAATATTGCGCATATGCTCTGAATAGAACATAATTCAGGGGAAATGCTTCTTTTTGGTGAAGTGCTTGAAATTCTCATCAGTTTGAATAATTGCAATTCTGCAATTATTTCTCTAAGGGGTATATAATCTTAAGGATCTGTAATGAAATATCAATAATTTGGGGAAACCATTTCTATTTATATACACTTCATACTTATTCTATTTCTGTCATGTTTTGTCCTGGTACCTGATGTTAAAAGGTGTTTATATATTGAAATGTGGTATTAATTGATAATTAATATTTTATATTGATTAATTATTGTCTGACTCTTTGAGACCCTATAGACTGTGGCCTACCAAACTCCTCTGTCCATGGGATTCTCCAGGCAAGAATACTGGAGTGGGTTGCCATGCCCTCCTCCAACAGGTTTTCCAGACTCAGTTATCGAACCCACATCTCTTATGTCTCCCGCATTAGTGGGCAGGTTCTTTACCACTAGCACCACCTGGGAAGTATAACTAAGGCGTTAGTAAGTATATATACATGTTTTGAAAGAGTTTTGATAAGTAAATCCATATTGGGAGGAGGAAAGTCAATCCAAAGATACTGTATTGGTCAAACATAAAGAATATTAAGAGGTTCTGGGTTGGGTCAAAATCTGTAAGAGGAGATAAGAAGTCCCAGAAGTCAACCTCTAGGAAAAGTGGCAAAGTACAGTAGAATTTATTGAATGAACATGAAGGCCTGAAAACTAACTGTAGTGGATTGCCTGCAAAGATGTTTGCTAACAAACAATTTTTTTCTTCTTCTGTATATGCATAATATTCTTCCCACCTATCAAGGGAGTCCATTTCTTCTCCTCTTGAGTGTGGGCTGACTTTGACTTCACGTACTGTGACTCACGGCCCTCATGTTAAGACATCTTAAAGTTTATATTTTTATTTTCTGGAATCCAGCCTTTGTGTAAAGAAGTCCAAGATTTCCTGCATGGGAAATGATGTGGGGAGAGAGAAACCCTGTAGAGTGAGGGATCACAAAAGAGGGCGGGCCATGGAGAAGAACAGAGCTGCTCCAATCAGAAACTTGTACCAAGTCCCACCAACTCAATGAGTACATGAAGTCATATTGAATAATCCAGCAACAGTAGAACCATCAAAGCAGCAATACATGGAGCAGAGATGAGCCACAGAGCCTTTTGCATGTTTTGTGTGTGGTAGGTGAGAGGAAGAGCAGAAAACTTTTCTTTTTAGTTGGCCACTCTGGACCAAGAGTTGCAATCCATAACTTAAAGACATGTTCTAGCAATAAGCTAAAACAGTTTATTTTCCTGAAGTCATGGAGCTTTATTTTACCTGCATGCTGCAATTAAAATGAAACAAATCCATATTTGTTTAAGCCATTGTCAGTTTGGGGGCTTCCTCGGTGACTTAGAGGTGAATAATCTACCTACAATGCAGGAGACCCAGGTTTGATCCCTGGGTCTGGAAGATTCCCTGGAGGAGAGCACAGCAACCCACTCCAGTATTCTTGCCTGGAGAATTCCATGAACAGAGGAGCCCGATGGGCTGTAGTCCACAGGGTCGCAAAGAGTCAGACATGACTGAAGCGACTGAGTGCACATGCATTGCCAGCTTGGAGTTTCTAAATCACACTATTGACAAAGATTCTTTTCTGAAAAGACTAGTTAGACTTCTTTTAGCCCTCTTTTCATTCCTGTCTTCTGTGTCTGTTCTGTACTTGCCAAGCCTGCATTGCCCAGTTTTAATAAGAATTCTGCTAAGTCAATTTAGTGAGAATCTTCCCACCCCTCATAACTGGTGACACTCAGTGTCTGATCAAGTTCCTCATCCCCCACCCTTGACATGTAAATCCTTGACTTGGTTTCAGCAAGGATCCCCTACTGTTGATGTTTCTTGTTAATAATAATTTTTCATGTACTGACTCTCTCACCCTGTTCCTTGGTTATAAATTATTAGCTCTCTTTGCTGTATTTACAATTTATTCATATTTCTCTACCTTATTACTATAGTATTGACATCAATTGCTATAGCCCTGAATAAAATCTTCCTTACCATATTAACCGGTGTTAGAATACTTTTTTTTCTTTAACACTAACAAATCTAATATTTTTTAATTCAGAGTTCCTCAGAAAATAACTTATGGACTTAATGGTGATCAGGCATCTAGACTAAGTTGAGAAGACTGTTTTTTCTTTTGTATTGACTGTTTTCATTATCTGCATTAATGGAACCCATAAACCTATGGAGCCCCATCAGTAGGAAATAGTTTTAGCTTATTTCTTTTAGTTAGAAGTTAGGGAAAGTGGTGCAGGATACAGAAGTGTTTTAACATCTATTTTTCAAATAACAGGGTTTTCTTAACTAATTGTTCAAGAAAGTGTATTTCGATTGGCCTGTCCCTATTGTGACTTCAGTTCAGTTCAGTCGCTCAGTCGTGTCCGACTCTTTGCGACCCCATGAATTGCAGCACGCCAGGCCTCTCTGTCCATCAACAACTCCCAGAGTCTACCCAAACCCATGTCCATCGAGTCAGTGATGCCATCCAACCATCTCATCCTATGTCGTCCCCTTCTCCTCCCGCCCCCAATCCTACCCAGCATTAGGGTCTTTTCCAATGAGTCAACCCCTCGCATGAGGTGGCCAAAGTATTGGAGTTTCAGCTTCAACATCAGTCCTTCCAATGAACACCCAGGATTGATCTCTTTTAGGATGGATTGATTGGATCTCCTTGCAGTCCAAGGGACTCTCAAGAGTCTTCTCCAACACCACAGTTCAAAAGCATCAATTCTATGGCACTCAGCTTTCTTCACCGTCCAACTCTCACATCCATACATGACCACTGGAAAAACCATAGCCTTGACTAGA
This sequence comes from Okapia johnstoni, assembly GCA_024291935.2. NCBI lineage: Eukaryota > Metazoa > Chordata > Mammalia > Artiodactyla > Giraffidae > Okapia > Okapia johnstoni. Next base: position 107,866,386 of record CM044307.1, on the reverse strand, counting down.
CGGACTTTTGCTGGCAAAGTAATGTCTCTGCTTTTAAATATGCTACCTAGGTTGGCCATAACCTTCCTTCCAAGGAGTAAGTGTCTTTTAATTTCATGGCTGCAATCACCATCAGCAGTGATTCTGGAGCCCCCCAAAAATAAAGTCTGACACTGTTTCCATTGTTCCCCCATCTATTTCCCAGGAAGTGATGGGACCAGATGCCATGATCTTAGTTTTCTGAACGTTGAGCTTTAAGCCAACTTTTTCACTCTTCTCTTTCACCTTCATCAAGAGGCTCTTTAGTTCTTCTTCACTTTCTGTCATAAGGGTGGTGAGAAATTGAAAAAATATACAGAGAAAAGTAAATTATTTCTGTTTGTATTTCAGACAAACTTGGGATATCTATTCATTCCTCAGTTTCTGGACCAGGCAATTCCATTGCTCTAGGTCCAGAAATTTCTCCTCTAACATAATAATCAACCAAAAGCCAAACTGCTAGATTTAGGCCCTAAGCCGTTTGTAGAATTCACTATGCCTTTTGGGATTTCTTTAGTGTTGTCTCTCTTTTCCCTTTCGTCTTCCCAGCTTTTGATATACACAGTTTTGTATTTGATCTAAGAAAATCTAAAGCCTGGATTCTGGCCAGAATAAGCCCTGCAGGGTAGATATTTAGGAGAGTTACATAGAAATAATGCTACTGGGCCAATGAAATAAGTCAATTTTAAACAAGAAGGTTCTTTGTCAGTAAATACTAATATCACTAAGATGTCAGAGATTCTTTGGGAAATATTTGCACTTCTTAGAATAAATTGCAATTAACAGAAATAGTCTATCAGTATTCTAATTTTTAAAGAAAGAATAGAATTATGCACAACCAGTAAATGTGAATATATGATTGAGATTGAGGGAATGATTTGGATAATCTTTTGTACACACATATATAATTGTAGATATCACTAATTATACCATGAACTGAAAGAATGTGGTAGAAAAGAAGACCAAAAAAGAAGTACACTGGGACTAAACCCAATTGATTGGTGATTGTTAGAAAAATAGAAATCACTGTTTTCCCAGTGACAGTAAGAAAAATTAAAACTAATGAAGAAATACAGGCAATGTTTATTATGAATGGGCTTTAGTTTTTCAGCAATAGATATTAAGTTATAACTTATATCCCCTTATAGAAGGTGGCAGAGAATATTTGGAAGGTAGGAAAAAAACATCTATTTCTGAATGCTTTATGAGATTAGAAAACTGGCTGAAAGGAGCATGGGGTATAGCTGTGGGAGACATCTTAGCTGTCTTACAGTGAAGAATTAGGTTATTGCTGATCTTGCCCTGATAACTTATTTCATACTGCCTTGGAATGTAATTTTAAAATATGGTTTCCTATCGTATAAAAGAAATGGAGAGTTGAAACAATTATCTAGATAACTCCGTTTTTTGTTAATGGATTGCTAGCTTGAGTTATCTGGGTAGTTCAAACCTTGTTCCCTTTGCATAGGTAGATAATTATTTTCACATTATTGAGGTTATTGTTGTTCAGTCCCTAAGTCATGTCTGACTCTTTGTGACCCCATGGACTGCATCACACCAGGCTTCTCTGTCCTTCACTATCTCCTAGAGTTTGCTCAAGCTCGTGTCCATTGAGTTGGTGATGCCATCCAACCATTTCATCCTTTGTCACCACATTCTCTTCCTGCCCTCAATCTTTTGCAGCATCAGGGTCTTTTCCAATGAGTCAGCTCTTCTCATTAGGTGGCCAAAGTATTAGAGCTTCAGCATAAGTCTTTTAAATGAATATTCAGGATTGGTTTCCTTTAGGATTGATTGGTTTGATCTCCTTGCAGCCCAAGGGACTCTCAAGAGTCTTCATACCACAATTCAAAAGCACCAATTCTTATTGAGGTTAAGCATGGAAATACTTTTTTTTCAGCTTTAAGTATGTCTGATATATGGAGAGTGGATCTTTGTAAAATAGCTATTGTTTACAACTGATTTCTAGACGAAATGCCGTAATTCCCTGCTCTGTTGGTTGTGATGTGAGAACCTCCTATTCCATGTTATCCCAGAGGTTTTTGTTCACTTCAGGGAGCTTGTTTATTTCAGTCCCTGAACATACGCTTTCACAAGAATGCGTTCTCTATGTTTAATTCCATTTATCTTTGTGTAACTCAACAGACACATAAGACAATTCTTTCCTAAATACAAATGCTGAAGTTAACATCTTACAGATATGTTTGATGAAAATAATCCTTGGAGATGTGCACTTTTATTTTAAAGAAACAAACAAATGGAAAATAGCAAAATCCCAACAAAACAAACAAATTGAGAATTGGCAGTTTTGAAAGCTTTGTTGTTATCATGTCAATTCTTTGGGAATTATAAGATAGCAGGAAACATCACTCTGAATATATTACGAATCGTTTAAACACAAAATAAAGAAAATATATCCGATGCATATCTAATTATGATTATTCATCATCTTCCATCTTAGACGAGAATATTCATGTTAACCCCCTTACCCTGACAGAGAGGAGTCAAGACAGACTTTGTTTCATCTATTCCTCCTTGGTCTCCATTAATTTCAATTCCATTACTGACAGTGCAACATCTCTGTCTCTTCCTTTTTACTTTAGTTATATAATTTGCTTTCAGAAATTGTATGGGGATTTGGTTGGAGAATTTCTTTGCCTCTATCAGCGTGCTCAAGGATAAAAGATCTTACCACCTGTTTTCAGACTCTATACATTTCCTGAAATCAGGCAGAGTGTTTCATTACATGATAACTCCATTCTGATTAGTGATTATTTTTTAAAAATCACAAGATGTGTTGTATTTTCCATAAAATATAAGTTTATCATTAATAAGAACATATAAAAATATACTTATATTTCAACTTCTAAATTTTTTATTTCAAAGTTTTTTTAAAATAGTTTCAGAATGTAAAACATTTAAGAATCCCTATTAAAGGTCAACATTGTGTTTGAATTATATAAGCCCGGGTTGCAGAATCCAGCAGATGGTGATACTTCATACTTTGGGCCTTGGCAAGTCCTGTGTTCAGCCTGCATCAGCTTCCTTCAGCTGGTCCTCCTGGAAACCATGCATAAAATTTAAAATGATCTTCTCTTCCCTTCTAACATTGCAAAAATAGTACTGATTATAAGAAAACTTACACAAATTTCTGAATCAAATTTATCAACTTACTGTATCTCCACTTCCTTCTTTCCTTTTAAATGATTAAAGTGGTCCCAAATTAATTTCTTCTACTTTTCTCTAGATCTCATTCCTTGCCATTTATTATTTCAGGATAATGCTTCTGCTGTCCCCAGTACTTCTATCTTCCACTTTATTTCTGTGGTCCTCTGTATAACAAACCTCCTCAGAAGGGTTGTTGTTATCAGATAGCTCTACATCTTCTGCTTCCATTTCTTATTTAATCCATTCCATTTATACTTTTGTCAATCCACTCCACTGAAACAGATCTGTTCATTTTTAAAGTCTACCAAGTCCAGTGTCCATGTTATCTTAAAATAGTCAAGCTATTGGTGGTATTTGACCCAGTTGACCTGCTTGTGAAACACTTTCCTCATACATCTTGCAGGACACTCCTCTTCCACTTTGCTTCTTACATAACTGACTATGCCTTCTCAGTACCTGTTGATAATTCCTCTTGTTTCTCCATTTCCTAAATATTGATAAGGCTCAGAATTCACCCCTCAAATCACTCTTTGGTCTATTTATATAAACATTATGAAGTGATCTTATCTTGTTTCATGCCTTTAAATACATAAGCAGATCTCAAATATTTCTTTCCAGCACTAACATTTTTTGAACTCTAGACTCATATATCTAATTTAATATATTTCCACTTATATGTGTAACTAATTTATTAAACTTAAGTTTTCCAAAATCAAGCTCATAATTTCTATATTCCAAACTTATTCTTTCTATGATGCTTTACCTCAGTAGTTGGCAATGCAAACCTGCCAATTAATTAGGCCAAATGTTTGGAGTTAGGCTTGATTCCTCTCTTTATTTAATGAGCTACACCCAATTCAACTTTCCATTCTGCTGCTGCTGCTGCTGCTAAGTCGCTTCAGTCGTGTCCGACTCGGTGCGACCCCATAGACGGCAGCCCACCAGGCTCCACCGTCCCTGGGATTCTCCAGGCAAGAACACTGGAGTGGGTTGCCATTTCCTTCTCCAATGCATGAAAGGGAAAAGTGCAAGTGAAGTCGCTCAGTCGTGTCTGACTCTTCATGACCCCATGGACTGCAGCCCACCAGGCTCCTCTGTCCGTGGGATTCCCCAGGCAAGAGCACTGGAGTGGGTTGCCATTGCCTTCTCCAGGGTTCCATTCTGCAATACATTAAAATAATACTTCAACTCCAACTACTTCTCATCTGCATTGTCATCCTACTCCAAAGCATTTCCATTTATCACCTGAATTAGTGTCATATCCTCCCAACTCATTCCTATGCTCTTATTTCTGATATTATAAAAATTAGAAAAAATGATGAAGAAAAGTAATGAATATATTAAGTAGGGATAAATTAGATTTAAATAGATTTCAGGTTTTTTTTTTAAAGTAGAGTTTGGCTTTTTTTTTGCTTAAACTGTGCATAAAAAGAAATCAAGACATCTTTATAGGGATTTCCTTGAGTCTTTGAGTACTAAACTGCATATATGAATGGTAAAATTCCATAGGGCCATGTGAAGAATGAAAAATGAGGACAATTCATCACAAGGGATTTTTCAAATTAAATAATTACCTGAGCTTGAAAAAGGTTAACAGAGCCTTGAATCTGACCTATCAGAATGGAGGGACCATATTGAGAATTCAGAAAATTCCATACAGAACTCAGGTCATGATAAAGAAACAGGCCTAAACTAGAAAGATATATATGAAAGGTGATCTATACAAGTGCATACTGGGTAAATATAATAGACTGTCTTGTATTTTTTAAAATTATCTTGAAAGATCATTATTTAAAGAAAATAATAGCCTTGTGTTTGGGGTTTATAGGGCTTCCTGGGTAGTTCAACTAGTAAAGAATCCACCTGCAATGCAGGAGACCCCAGTTCAATTACTGGGTCAGGGAGTTCCCCTGGAGAGGGATAGGCTACCCACTCCAGTATTCTTGGGCTTCCCTGGTGGCTCAGATGGTAAAGAATCCACCCACAACATGGGACACCTAAGTTTGATCCCTGGTTTGGGAAGATCTCCCAGAGGAGGGCATGGCAACCCACAGCAGTATTCTAGCCTGGAGAATCCCCATGGACAGAGGACCCTGGAGGGCTACAGTTCATGGGGTTTCGAAGAGTGGGACATGACTGAGCAACTAAGCACAGCACAGCATATGGGGCTTGTAAGACAAAAAGAAGTATAATTAATTATAGCAATAAAGATGAAGTTGGAGACTGTGATAAGTTAAAGATGGGTATTTGTCAATTGATAACCTCATATAAGATAATTAATAGAAAGTCAAAGAGGAGATTTGGTTTAATACCAAAAATACTCAGTTAATTCAAATTATGTGAGGAAAAAAAAACTCTATGAGATAAACAGAAAACTGATTGCAAAGAGAGACTTAAATTCAACTATGTCAACAATCATATTAAATATGCATGCATGCTGTCACCTCAGTCATGTTTGGCTCTGTGTGACCCTGTGGACTGTAGCTTGGCAGGCTCCTCTGTCCATGGGATTCTCCAGGCAAGAATACTAGAGTGGATTTCCATGCCCTCCTCCAGGGATCTTGGGATCAAACCCAAATTTCTTATGTCTCCTGCATTGGCAGTTAGGTTCTTTTCCACTAGCACCACTTGGGAAGCCCACATTAAATATAAACACACCAATTATAAGTCAGTGATTCTTAAATTGGTAAAACAAAGCAATGCCCAATTGTATACTCTCACTAAGAACCACATTTTGATTCTAAAGACTCAGATGATCTAAACATAAAGAGATGAAAAAGTTATATTTATGTTCAAATCATCTTAATAGAAAAACTTAATATACCTATGTTAATATCAGATAAAGTTGACTTTAGTACAAGAAATATTGCCGAAGATAAAGGTGACATTTCCCAATGATAAAAGAGTAAATTAATCAAGAACCACAACAGACCTAAATGTGTATGCACCAAAAAGAAGCTTGAAAATACATGAGGCAAACACTGACAAACCTGAAAAGAGAAATAGATAAATCCACAATTAAAACTGGCAATTTTAGGACTCCTCTGTCAGTAATAGAACTAGCAGACAGAAAGTCAGGAAGTAGGTAGAGTACCTGAACAACACTATCAACCAGTTTAACCTAATTAACATTTATAGCACACTACACAAGGCAACTGCAGAATACACATTACTTTCAGTTGCACATGGAACATTAACCGAATATAACAATATGCTTGGCCATAAAAGTCTCAATAAGTTAAAAACATTGAAATCACTCAAAGTATATTCTCTAAAATTACAAAATTAAATCAGAAATAAATAAAAAATGTATCTGGAAAATCTCAAATATTTGGCGACTTCATGTAATCATTCTAAACAATTCATCGTTCAAAGAAAAAATTACAAGGGAAATTAGAAAATATTTGAAAATAAATGAAAAGTTTAAAAGACGATTAAAATTTGTGGGTTGCAGCAAAAGCGATATATTGAGGAGTTTGTCCCTTAGAAATCTGTATCAGAAGAAAAGTTTGAGACCAATGATCTAGGCTTCTGAGCCTGCACCTTTAAAACTCAGAAAATAGTAAATTTAAACCCAGAAGGTGGAAGGAAGGGATCAAAAAAGATAAGAGTAGTAATACAAGAAATAGAAAACTGTAGAAGATGGAGAGAATTGATCTAGTAAGGAGCAGTCAACTTAACGACAACACTCAAGTTTCCTTGAATTGATAGCCACAAATTATTATTAACTATATTCATGTGAAATTTATACACCACTAAGCTTTTGCTGATTTTATTTATATGTCATTTGGTTTCAAAAGTTGTCATTGACATATGCTAAAAGGACAAGAGATGTTATTTTTATGATCCCCAGATTACATTTTATATTTGAATTAGGAAAAGTAGGTGGCATGTTTGTTGTTGGGGGTGAATGATGCTCCTCCGCAGACAGGAAATGGAAAAGAAAAAGGAGAGAGTGTAAGGGCCAAAACATCACAGGCCCAGAGGTTAGTCTCTGAGGGACCTTGCAGGGCTGGCCTTCAGATGATAATCTTTCCACTCATTCAGGGTGCTGAAATTAGACCTCCTGAAGAGCATGACCTCTGAAGTCCTCCTGTCTAATCCCCAGCACCTGGACTCCGTCCGAAAGCACTCCAGAGCCTGCTTGCAGCTGGTCCTCTTGTGGCCTGCACGCTCTGAAGGCCTCCTTGTTACAGGCACCCAGATTTCCACTGCCGTCACTACTGTCAGTTGCTGATTTCTGCATTCCAGAGAGGAGTCTGTTGTTTGCTCAGGACCTCCAGAGCAGCTCTGGCCTGGCTAACCCACTGATGCTGTCTGGTGGCTGAACCACACTTCCTCCAAGAGGCTTGGTTTGTCCTTCTTTGGATGTTCCCCTCACCCTCATGTCTAGGGTACCATATAGTTTCCTTATTTCTCATAGTTCCTCTTGTAGTTTAGATAATGGTTCATTATATTAAATGCCCCTGTTTAATCTATTGTGGAGTTTCTGGTTCCTGATTCCACCCAGACTCAGTTCAGTTCAGTTCAGTTCAGTCGCTCAGTAGTGTCCAACTCTTTGCGACCCCATGAATTGCAGCATGCCAGGCCTCTCTGTCCATCACCAAATCCTGGAGTCTACCCAAACCCATGTCCATTGAGTTGGTGATGCCATCCAACCATCTCATCCTCCGTTGTCCCCTTCTCCTCCTACCCCCAATCCCACCCAGCATTAGGGTCTTTTCCAATGAGTCAACTCTTCACATGAGGTGGCCAAAGTATTGGAGTTTCAACTTCAACATCAGTCCTTCCAATGAACACCCAGGATTGATCTCCTTTAGGATGGATTGATTGGATCTCCTTGCAGTCCAAGGGACTCTCAAGAGTCTTCTCCAACACCACAGTTCAAAAGCATCAATTCTACGGCGCTCAGCTTTCTTCATTGTCCAACTCTCACATCTGTACATGACCACTGGAAAAACCATAGCCTTGACTAGACGGACTTTTGTTGGCAAAGTAATGTCTCTGCTTTTAAATATGCTATCTAGGTTGGCCATAACCTTCCTTCCAAGGAGTAAGCGTCTTTTAATTTCATGGCTGTAATCACCATCTGCAGTGATTTTGGAGCCCCCCAAAATAAAGTCTGACACTGTTTCCACTGTTTCCCCATCTATTTCCCATGAAGTGATGGGGCCAGATGCCATGATCTTAGTTTTCTGAACATTGAGCTTTAAGCCAACTTTTCCACTCTCCTCTTTCACTTTCATCAAGAGGCTCTTTAGTTCTTCTTCATTTTCTGCCATAAGGGTGGTGTTATCTGCATATCTGAGGTTATTGACATTTCTCCCAGCAATCTTGTTTCCAGCTTGTGTTTCTTCCAGCCCAGCGTTTCTCATGATGTACTCTGCATATAAGGTAAATAAGCAGGGTGACAGTATACAGCCTTGACGTACTCCTTTTCCTATTTGGAACCAGTCTGTTGTTTCATGTCCAGTTCTAACTGTTGCTGCCTGACCTGCATACAGGTTTCTCGAGAGACAGGTCAGATGGTCTGGTATTCCCATCTCTTTCAGAATTTTCCACAGTTTATTGTGATCCACACAGTCAAAGGCTTTGGCATAGTCAATAAAGCAGAAATAGATGTTTTTCTGGAACTCTCTTGCTTTTTCAAGGATCCAGCAGAGATTGGCAATTTGATCTCTGGTTCCTCTGCCTTTTCTAAAACCAGCTTGAACATCTCGAAGTTCACAGTTCACGTATTGCTGAAGCCTGGCTTGGAGAATTTTGAGCATTACTTTACTAGCATGTGAGATGAGTGCAATTGTGCGGTAGTTTGAGCATTCTTTGGCATTGCCTTTCTTTGGGATTGGAACGAAAACTGACCTTTTCCAGTCCTGTGGCCACTGCTGAGTTTTCCAGATTTGCTGGCATATCGAGTGCAGCACTTTCACATCATCATCTTTCAGGATCTGAAATAGCTCAACTGGAATTCCATCACCTCCGCTAGCTTTGTTTGTAGTGATGCTTTCTAAAGCCCACTTGACTTCACATTCCAGGATGTCTGGCTCTAGGTGAGTGATCACACCATCATGATTATCTGGGTCATGAAGATCTTTTTTGTATAGTTTGTCTGTGTATTCTTGCCACCTCTTCTTAATATCTTCTGCTTCTGTTAGGTCCATACTATTTCTGTCCTTTATCGAGCCTATCTTTGCATGAGATATTCCTTTGGTATCTCTAATTTTCTTGACGAGATCTCTAGTCTTTCCCAATCTGTTGTTTTCCTCTATTTCTACTATGCTGGATAACTGTCAAAGTTTATTTGGAAATTTTAGAACAGTCACTTTAAAGTTATAATAATCCTTAGTTTAGACTGGAGACCTCTTGAGTATGCCACAGTTCTGATCCCCCATCCTTCTAATGCAATTAGGACCTGTGGTCTGAATTTGTTAGAAGGGACATATTTAACAAATATTGAGATAGAGCTGTGACAATCTATGACTGTGGGACTTCCGTTTTATGTAAGACCAACTATTTTTCTTACTTTTTATAAAGGTCTTGTTTATTGTGAAGCAAAACTGAAACCCTTGCTTAGAATCATGAACCTGGAAAATAAATAGTTTTTCAGCTTCCCTAGTTGTCTTTAATATCTATCTAAGGAAAGAGTTTTGCTAAAAAATTAGACAACATATACGGGTTTTTTAAAACAGAACTTAACACGGATATTCATTTAATGTACATGGACATAAATATCACCAAGTGATGAAAAGAGCTGTGCTCCTCAGTGTCACCTACAAAGTAGCAGCATCACCATCACCTAGAAGCTTTATGGAAATGCAAATTCTCATATCCAATTTCAAACCTGGATATGAAACCTGGTCCCAAAAGTCTGTATTTTAACAAGCCCTCCAGTTGATTGTTCGACATGCTTATATATAAGAAGCACTGATTTAGAGTCTCTCAAAACTGGTAGTTATAATTGTCTACTAGATTTTTACCCAAGTGGTCTGTGTGCAGAAACCTCTGAAATTTATTAGATTTCTAATAGAAAGCCAATGCAAGTTTAGTTAAATAACTCTTCCCTATTCCTGGATTTTGAAAGAGAGAATAGGTAAGTATCAAACATCAAAATCAAACGTGATTTCGTGTTATGTGGTTAAAATAAAATGTCCCAAGAGCAAGCTACTTTCTCAGAAACATGTTTAACTGCAGTCCTTGGTGTTTTTACTTTTCCTTCCTCTTCTTATCCCTTACTCTTCAACATTTCCTGTTTATTGAGGAACACCATTTAACACTTGACAACAAAAGTGCCACTTACTTTTCTAATCCAAATATAAGATATAATCTGAGAATTGTAAAAATAGCATCTCCTTTCTCAAAGTTGTCAGTCAATATTATAATCTTTTAAACCAAAAGGAATATAAACAAAATTAGGGAAAGCTTAGTGATGCATGAATTTCACATACTGTATATTAATGTTCTAGACATTTGTGACTGTCACTATGAGGGACTTGAGTGTTGTACAAGTTGATTCATACTTAACATTGAGATGTCACTACTTTTCATTAGTTAACGCTTTGAGCTTTTTGGGATCATGTAGAAATTACATATTCTGCACAAAAATCTCCCTTTAAAGCTCATTTATTTTTATGTCAAAAGGCCCTTGTTTTGCTGTGTTTTGTTGATGCTGAGGAAATTAGTTCAGTGTGCAGTAAGAGAGAGAGGAAGGAAAGAGTTCAGTGTTGCCATTTCTAATCTCTCACTCTTGTCAGACCTAATGTTAAAAGCTACATTTCTTAACCTTGCAGAGAAAAATAGAAAATGTTGTGTTTCTACCAGCCACATTGAACGTAAATTAAGTTAGTTATGCAGCAAAACTTTTTTCAACTATAATTTCACTGTATTGTATTACTTGAATTTGCATACCAGCAAAAGAGTGATTGTCACTTTGTATGAATCTGTGTAGTGTTAGTTTAAAATGAGAAAAAAGCAGCAAAATTATGTGATCACTAAGAGCAGTATTTCAAAGTAGTATTTACTGGTAGAACTTTTTTGTATTTCTGCTCAACTGTAATTCATTCTCTTTTTCAATAGAAAATGGGAATGGCTGATTCCTTTTGGAAGTAGAGCTTATCATGCAACATGTTTGCACTATACAGTCAATAATAACAACGTTCTCTTTACATAAAGCCCCCTTCTTCCAAATGAGGTAAAATGGTTTGTGCACAGGATCTTCAGAATCCTCTCAGGATCTCAGTGAGGAAAGAAACAAGTTCTGCATACTTCTACTACAAATATTTAGAACACAAGCGAGCAAAATGGCAGGCAAAGCAACTAGAAAAAAGTGGATGATTTTCTTGAACCCACATCTAATATTAATATACTGTTCATGTTATTTGTCATTGTTAATGTGAAGGAAATGTGCATGGAATTAGAAAGTTATAAAAATAAATTATATTTATTGCATGGATAGAACTGAGAATGTTTCTGTGCTAGAAGAAGAACTAAAAGTTAATTTCACTCTTAAGTGGTTGGCACAGTGTAGATATTCAGATTTGCAGAATGATGCTCAAGAATACTAAAGGATGTGATCTGGGTCCCACAATTAGTTGTAACAGTCCCAGAGCTCTTGCTTAGCAGTCAGGTGTTCCTTCTTTTATGAAACCACATTGTTCAAAAGTTAGCTCCCTGAAATGCATCTTTGAAGAAGCTAAATAATAGCAAACCACCAGAACTATTTTTTATAACAAAGTAGTACAAAAAAGTAAAGAGAATATGCTGTTAGAAGAATTATTTTGAGGTTACAGTGAAGCATAATAGGCAACAATGTAATTATATGTGACAACCAGATAGACAATTGTACTTTACATTATGTAGTTTAAGATCTTGAAAAGTAATTGATTTTTCTAATTTAATGATATTATCCAGTGATTTCAATTCTTTTCAAATGTTGTATTTGATTTATTAGGAATTAACAGTGGAATTTTGCAAATTAGTTTGAAATTTTCTGCCATATACATTCTTGATTTAGAAACAGACATTTATTTTGCTGAAACGGTTCTGTGATTCACCTATGATTTGTATTTTAATAATGCTTATTAGTTTTGAAATGCAGGAAATTATAGCATAAAAGCAAATGTAACTCATGATACCCCACCCAGATAACACCATTTTAAAAGATATATTTACATGATTAAAATATTCAAGCAGTATAGAAATTCTGTTTTCATTTTTCAGGGTATATACTCAGAAGTGAAACTGCTGGATCATATAGCAGGTCTATTTTTAATTTTTTGAGTAACTTTTGTTTTGTTTTCCACTGTGTTTGGACCAACTCACATCCCCACCAACAATAGGAGTTCCTTTTTTTAACCACATCTTTGTCAGCACCTGTGTCTCTTGTCTTCTTCATGATAGCCATTTAACAGACATGAGGTCATGTATCTTTATGGCTTTGGCTGTTGGGAACATTTTCATGTATATGTTGACCATTGAATAGCTTTGGAAAAATGTCTCTTGATTTCCTCTGCCCAGTTTTCAATCACATGTTTGTTTGTTTGTTTGTTTTTTGAGTAGTATGAGTTCTTTACATGATTGGGCTATTAACCCCTTATCAGATACATGATTTGCAAATATTTTTTTTCCATTTTGGTTTTCTTCCACTTTTGGTTTTGTTGTTGGTTCCCTTTACTGTACTGAAGCTTGTTCGTTTCAGGTAGTTTCACATGTTTATTTTTGCTTGTATTGCCTTTGCTTTTGATATCAAATCTTAAGAAAAAAAGTATTGCTGAAACCAATGTCAAGGAACTTACCCTCTGTGTTTTATTCTAGGAATTTTATGGTTCAGGTCTTGCATTCATGTCTATCAAATTTGAATTTATTTCTCTGTGTGGTGTAAGGTAGGGATCCGGTTTCATTCTTTAGCATGTGGCTGTCCATTTTCCCCTCATCACCATTTATTGAAAAGACTATCCTTTTCCCAGATAGAGACTGAATCAGATCTGTAGATTGCTTTGGGTATTATTAATACCCAAATAATAGCAGTATTATTACTGCTATTATTATAATAATAATAATTACTAATAATTAATTATAATAATTAATAATTATAATAATAATAGCAGTATTATTTCCAGTCTATGAGCTGATAATATCTTCCCACTTATTTCTGTCTTCTTCAATTTTTTTTCATCAATGTCCTATAGTTTTCAGCATACAGGCCTTTTACCTCCTTGGTTAAATTTATTTCTAGTGCCTCTATTTTTTAGAATGCTATTGTAAGTGAGACTGTTTTCTTACTTTCTAATAGTTTGTTATTGTATAGAAACACAATTGATTTTTGAGCATTGATTTTGTATCCTGCAAATTTACTGAATTTATTTAGTTCTAGCAGATTTTTTGTGGACTCGTTTGTGTCTTCTGTATATGATATCATATCATCTACAAACAGTGATGGTTTTACTTCTTCCTTTGCTTCCTGGAGTATTTTATTTGTTTTTCTTGCCTAATTACTCAAGTTAGACCTTCGAGTACTATATCTAATAAAAATGGTGAGAGACTTCCCCAACAGTCCAGTGATTAAGACTTTGCCTCCCATTGCACGGGATGCAGGATTGACTCCTGGCTGGGGAGCTAAGATTCCACATGACTAGCACCCAAAAAAACAAAAACATGAACAGAGGCAATATTGTAACAAATTCAATAAATATTTTAAAAATGGTCTACATCAAAAAATATATATTTTTTAAAATGGTAAGAGTGGGCATCTTTGTCTTTTTTCCTGATTTTAGATGAAATGTTTTCAGCTTGTCTGTATGGAGTATGATGTTAACTGTGAGCATAGATACTTTTTATAGGTGAAGGCTTGCCCTTATATTTTTGCATGCTGGAATCTTTTATCCTGAATGTGTTTTGAATTTTTTCAAATATGATTTCTTTAACTACTGAGATGATCACATAGTTTTCCTCCTTATTCTCCTAATATTGTGATAAAACTTTGATTTGTTCATAGTAAATCAACCTCAAATCCTCAAAATTGTCTTTGAACATTATGATTTTTCCTTTTAGTATTTGCTCTGTTCAATTTTTCAAATGTATGTTAAGGTTTTATGCATTTATATTTATAAGAAATTTTGGTCTGTAATACTTCTTTTTCTTTGTAATGTTTTTGATTTTGCTCTCAATTTCTGGCCTTATAAAAGGAGGGGCTTCTCTGATGGCTCAGTTGGTAAAAAATCTGCCTGCAGTACAAGAGACCCTGGCTTGAGTTCTGGGTCAGGAAGATCTGCTAGAGAAGGGAAAGGCTACCCATTCCAGTATTCTGGCCTAGAGAATTCCATGGACTGTAGAGTCCATGGGGTTGTAAAAAAGTTGGATGTGACTTTCACTTTCACTTTATAAAATGAACTGGGGATTATCCTTTATTTCTATATTTTCCGGATGAGTTGCTATAGGCTTTGTACTATTCTTCCTCAAACATTTGATCATTCTCTCCAGTAAAAACATCTGGTCATGGAAATTTTTTGTGGGGATGTATTTAATTGCCAATTTAATTTTTTTAGTATAAAACTTTCAGATTTTTTTTTCTTCTTGTGTTAGTCTTAGTAATTTTAACTTTGAGGTTATTTTTGCATTTCATGTTGATCATTGAATATATTGGCATAAAATTGTACACATGCTCAGTCATGTCTGACTCTTCATGACCCCGCAAACTGTAACCCACTGGGCTCTCCTGTCCATGGGATTTCCCAGGAAAGAATACTGGAGTGGGTTGCCATTTCCTTCTCCAGGTGATCTTCCTGACCGAGGGTTCAAACCCAGGGTCCTGAATTGGCAAGTGGATTCTTTACCACTGAGCCACCTGGCATAAAATTGTTCATAATAGTATTTTACATTCTTCTTAAAAGTAGGATCTATGGAAATGTACCCTCTTTGATTCTGTCTTGATCAATTTAACTATAAGTTGATCTGAAATTTTTCAGATATTTTTTTACTGAAATTTTTCAAGAATGAGCTTTTGGTTTTGGTGGCTTTTTTCAGTTCTTTATTTACTCTTTCACTGATTTCTGTGATTATTTAAAAGTATTTCTTCTTTCTATTTTAACCACCTATGTTTTAAAATTTTATTTATTTATGTGTTTGGCTGCACTGGGTCTTCATTGCTGTTTGGGCTTGTTCTCTAGTTGAGGCAAGGGAGGGCCACATCCTGTTGTGGTGTGTGGGTTTCTCACTATAGTAACCTCTTTTGTTGCAGAGCCCAGGCTCCAGGGTGCATGGACTGTAGCGTTTGTGGTGCATGGGCTCAGTAGTGCTCCCAGACTCTAGAGCTCAGTCTCAGTAGTTGTGGGGCATGGGCCTAGTTGCTCCATGGCATGATCCTCCTTGGACCAGGGATTGAACCCCTATTCCCTGCACTGGCAGGCATCTCTTCACCACTGAGTCACCAGGGAAGCAAGCCCTCACTACCATTTTTTTTCCCCTAAAGTTTCATATAGTGAAAGCTGAGTTTGCTGAATTTGAAGCTTTCTTCTTAGCAGACTCATGAAGCTATAAAAATTTTCTTTTTCATGCTTTTGCTGTATCCCACAAATTTTATTTTTTGCTTTTTCATTTGGATTCAGTGAAGTATTCTCTAATTTCCAAAGTGAATCCTCTGATACATGAGGGAGTTAGAACTATCAGGTTTAGTATGGTGTTTTAGGGACTTGCCTAGTATTTATATTTACTGATTTTTAATTTTAATGATGTCTTAGTCTGAGACTATATTCTTGGACCAATTATTTTCTTGAAAATTTATTATGGAGTGTTCTGTCTATGTGAAATATGCATTTTTTCAGTTTTTGTGTACTATCTTATAGTTGGACTTACCCTGTGGCTCAGCAGTAAATAATCTGCCTGCAATGCAGGAGATGCAGGAGATGTGGGTTCGATTCCTGGGTTGGGAAGATCCCCTGGAGGAAGAGATGGCAACCCACTCCAGTATTCTTGCCTGGAGAATCCCACGGATAGAGGTGCCTGGTGGACTATACTCCATTGTGTTGCAGAGAGTCCTACATGCCTGAAGCGACTGAGCATGACACATCCTGTAATCATCAATCAGATTATGTTTGCTGTTAGTATTCTTCAAATATTCTGCAGGTTTACTTATTACCTGATATATCTGTTTTGTCAGCTTTACAAGAGGAGTTTGGAGTAATTAACTGTGACTGTGTATATATATTTTTTCTTTTCAGATATATTTTTCTTTATTTTTATGCTAGGATTTGCACACATATTATAATTTATATGTTTTCCTGATGAATTTACACTATTATTATTATAAAATGTCATTTTTGCTTCTGGTATTATTTTTTCTCCTGAGGCCTGTTTTATATTAAATTAATATAGTCTCTCAAATTAATAAAGCTTTCTTGTTATTTCAGTTTGCATTATAAATATTTCCTTTTATTTCATATTTAACTTATATCTGACTTTTCATTAATCACTTCCTTATAGACAACTTATAGTTTAATATTATTCATATCCATTCTTACAATATCTGGAATGCAGTTACTGCTAGGAAAGATTTCAGTATCCCTTCTTGTTATTTGTTTTCTATTTGTCCAGTCTATACTTAATAACTTATTTCTTCTTTACTGCCTGTGTTGGTTGGTTTTATATATCAACCTGGTGAGGCTATAGTTCTCAGTTTTTCTATCAGACGCTATTTTACGTGTTGCTATGTTGGTATCTTGTAGATGTGACTAACATTTACAGTCAGTTGACTTTAGATAAGGGAGATTATCCTTGATAGTCTGGGTAGGCCTCATACAACCAGTTGAATGACCTTAAAACTGAGGTTTCCTTGAAGAATAAACTTTCCCTGTGAACTACAGTGTCTGCTCCTAGTTGAGAATTTCCAGCATACCATCTTGTCCTACAGAATTTAGATGTACATGCCCGTACTCTGGGGATTCCCTGGTGGCTCAGTGGTTAAGAATCCGCCTGCCAATGCAGGAGATACAGGCTTGATCCCTGGGTCGGGAAGATCCCTTGGAGAAGGAAATGGCAACCGACTCCAGTGTTCTTGCTTAGAGAATTCCATGGACTGCATAGTTCATGGGGTTGCAAAGAGTCAGACACAACTGAGTGACTTTCACTTTCACTGTAAGAAATTGATTATCTAATATGAATATATTTAAAGGTACTAATAACTCTATTTCCAGTGTTAAAGAGGGCACTTGCAATCTATAGTATGATACAGCAATAGGGATAAGTAAAATATAATCATTGAATACTACTAATCAAATATGGTTGTGGACTGAATGTTTGTGTTTCCCTGAAGTTATATGCTATGCTCAGTTGCATATCACTATGCTGCCCCATGGACTGTAGTCTACCAGGCTTCTCTGCCCATGGAATTTTCCAAGCAAAAATACTAGAGTGGGATGCCATTTCCTACTTCAGGGGATCTTCCTGACCCAGGGATTGAACCTATGTCTCATGTCTCCTGCATTGAGAGATGGATTATTTTACCACTAGTACCACCTGGAAAGTCCCAAAGTTCACATATTAAAACCTATTTCTTAATGTGATGGTATTTGGAGGTGGGGACTTTAGGAGGTAAGCAAGAGAGTAGGGCCATCTTGATGGCATTACTGCCATTACAAGAATATAAGACTTTTGCTATTCAAAAGCTTTTGATTTTAATTAAGTTCCATTTGTTTATTTTTATTTTTATTTACATTACTCTGGGAGGCAGATTGAAAAAGATATTACTGCAATTTATGTTAAGGAGTGTTGTGCGTATGCTCTCCTGTAAGATTTTAATAGAGTCTGGTCTCACATTTAGGTCTTTAATTCATTTCAAGCTTATTTTTGTGTATGGTGGTAAGGAATGTTCTAATTTATTTATTTATTTTTACATGAAGATGTTAAGTTTTCCCAGCAGCAGCATTTATTGAGCAGACTGTCTTTCCCCCATTGTATAGTCTTGCCTCCTTTGCCATAGATGAATTGACCATAGGTGTATGGACTACCTATTCAGTTCTGCTGATCTATTTCTATTTTTGTGCCAGTACCGTAATATTTTGATGACTATAGCTTTATAGTATAGTTTGAAGTCAGGGTACCTGATTCCTGCAGCCCTATTTTTCTTTCTCAAGATTGTTTTTCCTATTCAGGGTCCTTTGTGTCTCCACTCAAATTTTTAGATTTTGTTTGTTTGTTTGTTTTAGTTCTGTGAAAAATGCCATTGTTAATTTGATAGGGATTGCATTGAATCTGGTTGCCTTGAGTAGTATAGTCATTTTTACAATATTGATTCTTCCAATCCAAGAACATGGTATATCCTTCCATCTGTTTCTGTTATGTTTGATTTCTTTCATCAATGTCTTATAGTTTTCATAGTACAGGTTTTTAGTCCTTAGGTAGTCTTATTCCAAGTTATTTTATTCTTTTGATATGATGTAAATGAGATTGTTTCTTGAATTTCTCTTTTTGATCTTTCATTGCCAATGGAAAGAAATACAACAGATTTCTGTCTACTAATTTTGTGTCCTGCAGCTTTACCAAACTCATTGATGAGGTCTAGTAGTTTTCTGACAGCGTCTTTAGGATTTTCTACATATAATATCATGTAATCTGCTAAAAGTGACAGTTTAACTTCTTCTTTTCCAATATGGATTCCTTTTATTTCTTTTTTCTTCTCTGATTGCCATGGCTAAGACTTTCTAAACAATGTTGAATAAAGGTGGTAAGAGTGGACATCCTCGTCCTATTCATGATAAGGAAAGGAAACCATAAACAAAATGAAAAGACAACTCTTAGATGGATTAAAATATTTGCAAATGAAGTAATTGACAAGGGATTAGTTTCCAAGATATATAAACAAGTCATGTAGCTCAATATAGAAAAGAAAGAAGAAGCAAAAAGTGGGCAGAAGATCTAGACATTTCTCCAAAGAAGACATACAGGTGGCTAAAAAGCACATGAAATGATGCTCACTATTACTAATTGTTAGAGAAATGCAAATCAAAACTACAATGAGGTATCAAAAGCAAACTCATCATGATGGCCATCATCAAAAAAATCTACAAACAATAAATCCTGAAGAGGATGTTGAGAAATTAGAACCCTCCTATGCTATTGGTGATAATGCAAACTGGTACAGCAACTAAGGAGAACAGTGTGAAGATTCCTTAAGAAACTAAAAATAGAGCTTCTATATGATCCAGTAATCCTACTCCTGGGCATATATCTGGAGAAAACCCTAATTTGAAAAGATGCATGCACCTTAATGCTCATTGCAGTGCTATTTACAGTAGCCAAGACATGGAAGCAGCCTAAATGTTCATCTACAGAAGAATGGATAAAGAAGATGTTGTATATATATACAGCGGAATATTAATCTGCCATAAAAATAATGAAATAATGCCATTTGCCGCGACATGAATGGGCCTAGAAATTATCATACTGAGTGAAGTAAGCCAGAAAGAAAAAGACAAATATCATATGTTACCACTTACATATGGTATCTTAAAAAAAAACATATAAGTGAACTTATCTACAAAACTTAAATGGAATTACAGTTGTAGAAAACAAACTTATGATTACCAGGATATTTGGAGGGGTTAGGCATAGATTGGAAGATTGGGATTGACATATACACACTGATATATATATAAAATATATAATGGGAACCTACACAAGAAAAAAGGAACTCTACTTGCTAATGGTCTATATGGGAAAATAATCTAAAAAGGAGTGTATATATGCGTATGTATAACTGATTCAGTTTGCTGTACACATAAAACTAACACAACATTGTAAATTAACTACACTCTGATAAAAAGTTAAAAAAAAAAAGATACTATAAATTAGCAATCTGTGGTTGAGAAGAAGGTCTTTGCTAATACCCAACCATACTGTTACCAATCTTGGACTTCTAGCCTACAGAACTGTGAGAAATAAACTTTTTATTTATAAGTAACCCAGTCTATGGCCTTTTGTAGAGTAGGAGTAAGATAAATACCTATAGCAGGCAAGGTGACCACATGTTCAAAATTGAAACTGGAGTTTCTGTATTTAAGTTTTATACATATGACTTATCACATTTAATACTTAAGTCAATCTATGAGAATAATAGTTCAGTTATGCTGACCATATTTTTAAGTGAGTGTTATGGTATTTCAGTGTGTATATAGTATGTTACCATAGATTTTCAAAATAAGTTTGAATAAACCTTTGTGGAATGATTCAAGCTTCTTGAATGGTCCTCAAGGGTTTTGTGATATATCTTTTGACATAAATAATGTCTTACGATCCTCCCTTCCAATTGTAAAATACACTGACTACATTTTCATATTTTAAAAAGGCCTAAATTTCAATTAATAAATCATAGCTGGTAACTATTCTTTAACTTGCTGTATTTACCATAATTCCAGCTTCATATATGATATATAGTTTTTATATTGAACTTTCACATTAAGATTAGTCCCTGAATCTTCTAAACAGTAGAAATAGATGAAGGATTTAATATGACAGGTGTTGATTTAGTAGGCTCCAATGGAGACTGAATTTTCTTCTTGAGTGTGTGCCTAATACTTTGGGAAGGCAGGCGTTTGCCTGAAGCCTGTAAACATTGAACTTTTGGTTCAAAATGCTAGAATACATATTATGCAATTCTTTATGTGTGCTTGATTTAAAATAAAATAAAATTCTGTAGAAGTTTTCCTCATTATTCTGCCCACTCTGATTCAGCAGATTCTGAGTCAGAGCTTTGAAATGATTTGCTGACATAAGTGAGCTTGATGGGCATCAGTACTTGAAACTTGAGGGTAATTTATTCTGACTTTGCTTTCAAAGTTATTCTAAACTATGAGTAACCAAGGAGAACTTCCTCAAATTAAACTTGCTTGTCAGTCCCATTTATATTTTTTCTTATTCCAATATTACCATGAAGAATTTAGCATTATCTTTTTCATTTTAATAAGAAAAATTATTTGAAGGTTATTGTGACATATTTTGAAGATCAACAATAACCTGCTGTCTCTTTTCCAAATATATACTTTTTACTTAATAATGAGTTCACTATATATTTTGTAGCGGGATATTGTCATCTTGTGCATGTGAGACAGATCTGTGTCTCTAAACCTCCAATTCTCATCTTTCTTTCATAAATCAGATCTAATTTTCATTTGTCTTTGGGACATATTTATCTGTATTCCCTGTTGGTTACAACCCAGTTTTGACTGTTGTCACCTCAAAGTGATTTCTTTTTCCCATATTCCCTGTATATAAACTGTATATTTCCCACCCATCAAGATGTGAAAACTTAGTTATTTCTTCCTTTATCTCTTCTTCCTCAAATTAATCACAATATTCTATGCATTCTATTAATAACCCTGCTTCTTAAATGCCTTTTGATGCTTATTGTTATCTTTTGAGCTTTATATTTGGTTTATTTAGGTATTATATTTTCCTTCTGATTCATTTGACATTACTGCCAAATTGTGTTCAGCAATATTCATTTCTGATCATATCATTCTTTTGCTTGAAATATGTTAATTCCTTCCCATTGTCTACTAAGGGAACCAGGTCAGCACAAACCCTTAGAACTGTTTCTGCTTTCTGCAGAAATAATCTTTTATCGATGTTTCAGAGAAGGAATCCCTATGTACCTCCATTTACCTTATCTTTTCATTATACAAAGTTATGTATGGATAATGTTTGCATAGATCTATGCTCTGTAGATAATAAGGTGACAATTGGCTAACACTAAATAAACAAGACAGAAAATGGTGATGGCTGATTGACTACAACTCTGAGGTGAAACTATCATGCAGATGACTGAAATGCTTGGACAGAACATGTGACTACCCAGAGACTCATCACAAAATAGATAACGAAGAGACAAAGAATTCTTGAGTTAGCTAAGAGCATGCATCTTCTTAGTAAGAAAGTGGTATTAACAGTCCTTTCTGTTAAGTAATGTCACTCATCCCAAATGAACACCTTAGAACTTTGGGTATATGACCAGGTAAAGGGAAAGCCACCTTGTAGTGACAGCTCTCTAACCTTTTGAACAGAAACATATCTGGTAATAAAGCCAATTGCAAGCGTTATTATTCTAACAACTATCTTGATAACTGAGATATCTAATGTGATACAACCATAAGACTCATATAAGATTCTCCATAATATATGCTAGTCATTTTTTATATTCCTTTTCCTTAACTTCTTTACATATGCCCTTTGTTCCAGCTCTGCTCAGCTGCGTGCCTCTACTTCTCTCTTTGCCTGTCAATGTTCCCTGGCTGCTTTGTAGGTCATTTAAGATGAAAAGGACAGTCTCACTATCAGATTCTGATTTATAAACTGTGTTTAAATTTAACAAAAACAGTATTTTTAGAAGATGAGATGGGACTATCCTTAGACATTCTCAGAAGGTACTGTAGAACTTAATATTCTCTTTCCACAGCTCATCAACTATAACCTGTATCCTTTTAACTCTACTCATCTATGTCCAATGTATTCTCTAAGGTAAATTCTAAAATCTAATTTCTCAATCTTCACTATGAATTTGAGATTTCGAAGCCACTTTACCATCTTCTGCAACTCTTTGTCTCTCAGTGTTTTCTTGGCTTAACAGCTGTTTTTTCACACATGACAGCATAGCTCCTTTAATCAAGAGCTGATTTGATTCTAACTTATATTTCTTATAGGGCACCTTGCATGTAGTAGATTTTTAATAAATATTTATTAAGTTGAATGTTAACAGATTTATAACAGTATCCAGAAAATTATATTTTAATGAAAGGAAAACAAAAGGGGATGTTTTCTTACTAAAATAAAAACTTTCATAAAGTAAAAATATTATATGATAAACCTCAAGATATATGAGATTTAGGATTCATTAATATGCCTCTGTAAAACTATTTTTTCACTTAAAAAAGATAACAACCATAATATAAATAGATAGTAGCACAAAAGGATACCTTAATGGAAAATTTAGTGTGTTTTCTGATTAAGGAAAAGAATAGAATACTTGAATATATTTATAAACAGTTAATTGAAAACAATTATCTTTGTGTGAGTATTCTGAATTACTTATATATTTTAACTACAATTTGTAGTTAATGGATAAAATATTTGAAAAAATTTAGTTATAGCATAATAAAGGATAAGTAAGTTTCCCTCTGGAAAAAGCAGTTAATACTGTGTGAAAAGACATCTACATAAATAAAATTATATGTACAGAATACCACCATTGTACTTTGATACCTAAATGATGAGACATGATAAAATAAGAATTATATTCCTATTAAAAATGCTGAAAGTAGTCAGTTGATTTGGCATAAATAAAACTCACAAAACATTACCTTTATATGTAAAGTAAAACTGAAGAAAATTTTAGAAAGATCTGTATACACTTATGAAATATATTTATTTCAAAATTCATAATGCTTCTGACATTAAGTTGTCAATCCGACGGTTGCTAAAATCCAGACGATTTTCTTTGCTGAACGCTGAAATGCAATAAAAGTTGAAGGTTGACTCTGACACACACTTTACTGCATGATAGAAAGAAACATTGCAGTTTGTGGAATTTGAATGAAGTGATTTGTACCTCCCTCGAAGCCCACTCAATTACTCAGAGACGTAGGCTCTACTAGATCCGGATAGTGCCACATATAATGGGGTGTAACTTTCGTACTTTCCTCAAATTCATCCACTAGGATTAAAATGAGAGAATTTGATAATGTGAACCAAGACAGAGGAAGAAAAGGATCCCCCTTTATACAACAATTAACTGGACATATAATTTTAATAAAATCTCAGTTTCACTAGTTATCGGTCTTCCTCTCTTCTTATGCCTCCTTGCACCATTCCATCAACAGAAAAACACAGGTCTTAAAGGAACTGAATGAGAACCTGTGCTAGAATCAAAGATGAAAATTAGGCAAAAGAAGTGAAAAACAAAAACAAAAATAGAGACTCTCCTAAGGAATGTGTGGATTTCCTGGGGGTTAGAATTGCTAGTCCTCTCAGTTCAGTTCAGTCGCTCAGTTGTGTCTGACTCTTTGCGACCCCATGAATCGCAGCACGCCAGGCCTCCCTGTCCATCACCAACTCCCGGAGTTTACCCAAACCCATATCCATCGAGTTAGTGATGCCATCCAACCATCTCATCCTCTGTCGTCCCCTTCTCCTCCTGCCCCCAATCCTTCCCAGCATCAGGGTCTTTTCCAATGAGTCAACTCTTCGCATGAGGTGGACAAAGTATTGGAGTTTCAGGTTCAACATCAGTCCTTCCAATGAACACCCAGGGCTGATCTCCTTTAGGATGGACTGGTTGGATCTCCTTGCAGTCCAAGGGATTCTCAAGAGTCTTCTCCAACACCACAGTTCAAAAGCATCAATTCTTCAGTGCTCAGCTTTCTTCATCATCTGACTCTCACATCCATACATGACCACTGGAAAAACCATAGCCTTGACTAGACAGACCTTTGTTGGCAAAGTAATGTCTCTGCTTTTAAATATGCTATCTAGGTTGGTCATAACCTTCCTTCCAGGGAGTAAGCATCTTTTAATTTCATGGCTGCAATCACCATCAGCAGTGATTTTGGAGCCCCCCAAAATAAAGTCTGACACTGTTTCCACTGTTTCCCATCTATTTCCCATGAAGTGATGGGACCAAATGCCATGATCTTAGTTGTCTGAATGTTGAGTTTTAAGCCAACTTTTTCACTTTCCTCTTTCACTTTCATCAAGAGGCTCCTCAGTTCCTCTTCACTTTCTGCCATAAGGGTGGTGTCATCTGCATATCTGAGGTTATTGATATTTCTCCCAGAAATCTTGATTCCAGCTTGTGTTTCTTCCAGCCCAGCATTTATCATGATGTACTCTGAATAGAAGTTAAATAAGCAGGGTGATGATATACAGCCTTGACGTACTCCTTTTCCTATTTGGAACCAGTCTGTTGTTCCATGTCCAGTTCTAACTGTTGCTTCCTGACCTGCATACAAGTTTCTCAAGAGACAGATCAGATGGTCTGGTATTCCCATCTCTTTCAGAATTTTCCACAGTTTATTGTGATCCACACAGTCAAAGGCTTTGGCGTAGTCAATAAAGCAGAAATAGATGTTTTTCTGGAACTCGCTTGCTTTTTCAATGATCCAGCGGATGTTGGCAATTTGATCTCTGGTTCCTCTGCCTTTTCTAAAACCAGCTTGAACATCTCGAAGTTCACAGTTCACATATTGCTGAAGCCTGGCTTGGAGAATTTTGAGCATTACTAGTCCTTTGCTGCTGCTGCTAAGTCGCTTCAGTCATGTCCGACTCTGTGCGACCCCATAGATGGAAGCCCACCAAGCTCCCCTGTCCCTGGGATTCTCCAGGCAAGAATACTGGAGTGGGTTGCCATTTCCTTCTCCAGTGCATGAAAGTGAAAAGTGAAAGTGAAGTCGCTCAATCGTGTCCAGCTCCTCTAGCTGATATCAAAAGGAACGGCTTGAGGAAAGGGGGTTTACATGAGGGAAAAAGAGTCGTAAAAATTTCTCAGTGCCCTGGAGATTCCATATGACTACTTCCAGCTCCTCAAAAATGACGCCAAATAAACTGTCAGTGATTTATCCTTCAGTGTAAATCAAACTTATCACCTACTGCCACAAGGGAGACTTCACCTTGCTATCTTGCTATATTTTTTGATAGTGCATCTGAAGTGTGTGTTTAGGGTAGGGTCACATACATTCATAATGTTTTAGGTTCTGGTATTAAGCAGGTCTAAGTTCACTGACCTGAACGTGAGACCTGGTTTCAATCCCTGGATTGGGAAGATCCTCTGAAGAAGGGAAAGACTACCCACTCCAGTATTCTGGCCTGGAGAATTCCCTGGACTGTATAGACCGTGGGGTTGCAAAGAGTCGGACACAACTGAGTGACTTTCACTTTCAAGTTGACTGATGCAGAAATTTTATTAGTGCTAGGTTAAGTTCACGACAGAATTGTTTAGGGTTGGTGAACACAGTGAGGTAAGGATTTGATGAATATTTTGATAAGCAAGAAGTGTGCCCACTTGAGTGACTTATTACTCTAAGAAAGGATCTATTTACTGTAAGAAGAAATCAATTGTCTGGAAAGATGGCTATTGAGGAGTGTGTTGTCCTGAGAAATGTTTCTTTTAGAAAGTTCCTGAAACAGACAGTATAGTTACAAATTTATCTGTTTGGTCTTTGGCTATGTTTAGTAGTGAGGTCTTATTAAAGCCAATTGCTATGATAGTTCTTGATTCTATTAAACTGTATGGATGCAGGTAAGTTTTATTTTTTTTAACATAAATTAGGAAAGCTTCACAAGTCTAAAGTTAAGACTGACTTTAGATGTTATTCTCTACTCTCTGTATGCTTGGATGTGTATAAATAAAAGGTTTTATTATTATTATAAGGCAATGAATAATCCAAGTTTTCCCTTCTATAATAATGATACTCACAAAAGTATATTTTAATACATAATTTAAAATTTTGTATCTTGAGTCCTACCATAATAATAAAGACAAATTTAAATTAAAAAAATTCATCTTTAATAGCAAGGAGAATTGCATATCTATGTTCATCATGGCATTGTTTACCATAGTTTAGATATAGAAATAACCTAAGTGCCCATCAACAGTTAAATGGATAAAGAAGATGTGGTATATATACTATGAAACCATAAAAAAAGACATCTTGCCATTTGGATATGAATAGACCATGAGGGTATTACACAAAATAAGTCAGACGGAGCAAGATATGTGCTGTATGACTTCACTTGTATTTAGAATATAACAAACAGAATAAATGAGAAAACCAAGCCAAACAACAACAAGAAAACCCTTGTCAACACAGTGAGCAGAATAGTGGTTATCAGAAGGGAAGGGAAGGGAGCAGGAAGGAGAGATGGGTAAGGGGGATTAACTATATGGTGATGGATAAAAACTAAATACTTGGTGGTGCACATACTGTAGGGTGTACAGGAGTAGAAATACAGTGTTGTATACGTTAAACTTACATAATGTTATAAACCAATGTTACCACAAATAAAAAATTAATTAAAAAAATTAGATATGCAGCTTCTTTAATGAAGAGGAAAATATAATGAACTATGAACTGTAGTCCACCAGGTTGCTCTGTCCATGGATTTTTCCAGGCAAGAATACTAGAGCATGTTGCCATTTTTATTCCAGGGGATATTCCTGACACATGGATTGAACTCATGTCTCTCGCGTTTCCTGTATTGGTTTGCAAAGTCTTTACCACTAGCTCCACCTGGAAATGGGTAATACAGGGAAAAGTTGACATAAAAAAAGACAAAAAATTATAAAAAACAAAATTAAAAAGAACAAAAATTCTAAAAGGTATAATTATGAATAAAATTTAACTTAATCAGTAAATGTATAAGTGTATATTAAAACATCAATAAGATGCTTTTGTTTAAAAATTAGCAAAGACTCAAACATTAGAGTGTCCAGTGATATTTTTAATATTTTGAATTGGAACATTGATGCATTGTTTGTGTGACTGTATTTTGCTGCGGCTATTTTAGAGTGCAATTTGACAATGTCAATCAAATACAATTAAGCATGCATTCCATTTCTTGGAAGATTCCCACACAAAACAGAGACATGTAAGAGATTCATGTTCAAAAACGTCATTATAGAATGTTTATACATGAGTAGAGTTCCAGCCATTACACCTCATTCCAAGCAGCAGAATGAATGAATGAAGAG
Source organism: Okapia johnstoni (assembly GCA_024291935.2). Taxonomy (NCBI): domain Eukaryota; kingdom Metazoa; phylum Chordata; class Mammalia; order Artiodactyla; family Giraffidae; genus Okapia; species Okapia johnstoni. Next base: position 107,838,476 of record CM044307.1, on the reverse strand, counting down.
GAAGGGGCAAGAACTATGAAGCCGCTCTCTGTTATGGACAGTTGCAGGAGGCTTTATCTGACATCTTACTGTGCAGCTCTTAGTCATACTGTGTAAGAGTCTGGGAGATGTTTTCATTTTAGGCAGCCATGAATCCAGCTAAAAATCAGCAGTTTTATTGTAATATGAGAAAGGGAGTCTCTTTTACATTGCTTCCCTGAGCAAATTAGCTCCAGTTGGCCTCAGTCTTGCCAATCTACTTCAGCCACTTCTTGGAATAACTAAAAGGCTCATTAAAGTTTCTTACAAACAAACACACAAAAATTGGTCTTTGCTTGGAAAATAGCCTGCTACTGAACTGGAATTTTGGTGGCTGGACCAAAATAGCCATTGTTAAAAATAGCCTTTGTTTTCCTTTGAAAGATATATGATAAAAATTCATTCACATGTTCACATGTGTTTACAATTTAAATTAAAACAACAATCTAGAACTGTGAATGAGTTTAGGAAATAAAATACAAACAATAATTTATTTTCTGGGTAGCAGGATAGCAGATGATTTTTAACTTGTGCCTTATTATTTATTAATAATACATTTTTTGAATGTTTTAAAAATATATACACTCCAAAATCACAAGAGAATGTATATCAATAAAAATTCCATTAATTAGTTAATCTGTAATTTATTCTAGAAAATGCATTTAAATATTCTATATTCCATATACCAAATATTATAAACAAGGCACAGTTCTCATCTTTAAGCTACTTAAAGTCCACTGGGAGAGGCAGAAACATGTGCCTAGAATTTACAGTAGAATGACTTGGCTGCAATGGATGGAGGTATGCATGGATTAGTATTGTAGTGCCAAGCAGATTCACTCTCCCAAACTGTAGGTGCCAGAAGACTGTTTGAGCTAAGTCTAAATATTGAAAAGCTGAGTAAGAGCATAAGAAGGTGCCTGTGTAAATCTGTGAAACTTATGGGTCTAAAAAGTAATCCCGTTGCAAAAATTGCATGTATATTGGTGTTACTGGTGGAGTGTGTGAGTGTGTGGATGGGTGTGGGTATGTGAAATAGAGTAAGACGAGAGTGTTTTGCCAAAGCCCTGAAGGACATGAAATGTCATCTCAAGAAGTGTGAATTTGTTGTGAAAGGTTTGTGTAGAGATTGAAAGATTGCAAGCAGGTAAATGCTGTCGTTAAGATTTCCATTTTAGGAAGGATCATACTTGATGCCCCTTCAATAAGCGGTTTAAGTCTCCAAGTGACATTAGAAATACACAGGAAAAATCCAAACTCAAGTCAATGAATATGTTTATTTGAGAGCCTTACAATGTCAGCCTAGTCCCATATCATTAGCTCATGATGTGACAGTAGCTGTTACCTTCTTTGAGAGCCAAAATAAGAACTCAGAATCGATTTTTGTTGTTTCCATTTAAATGTTCCATTTAATCAAAGTTTAGCTTGTCTGTGCACAGATTCCTACTCCTAGGTCAAATCCTTGCATGACTTATCTTTTAAACCCTGAATGCTACAACACAGCACTGCTTGTCTCTTAAATATGATACACACGTACAGCATATGGATCACCTTAGCCACAGCTTATCGCAAGCCTGGCATTGTGCATGCATTCATTTAGCTGCCCTTTGTCTGTTCTTTCTTCTTTAGCCCTTTTCACACCCTAAGAAAATGGTGTGATTCTGGATGGAACCTAAGGTTAGCAGTGTAGGAGGGCTAAACTGTATTCAGGGAGAGCAACCTCACAAAATCAAAACTTGGGAATATTAAATTAGGAGATCAATTGAGTCTAAGCAATACCAGAAGGTAGTAAAATAGTTTTATGAATACTTAGGTGTTTTTGTTTGTTTTGCCTGTATCATAATTTAGGTGAAAGATGTACCATTTTTTCAGAGAGCTAAGGAGCTTCATAGAGCATTCAAGGGTATGTAAGGTAAGTAGTCTTTGGAGAGTGGTGCACTTCCTCTCTTGCCTGTGAAAAGTCAAACAAAAACACAATAAAAGAGTCTTAGATGCATTGTTAAAAGATCTCAATCTCTGCATTCCTTAGGTAATCCACAGAGCATATGTGATCACTTACACTATTTCCATTCATAAACGAATAATCTAAAGCTCTGAGAAGTTAAATAACTTGTCCTACGTCACTCTCCTATAGTATGACAGGATCATAGTTATCTTTCAGACTCTAGAGCCTGTGCTATTATGCTATACTGTGTGCTTAGGTGCACAGTCATGTCCTACTAGTTTTGACCCCATGGACTGTAGCCTGCCACGCTCCTCTGTCCATGGGGATTCTCCAGGCAAGAATACTCAAGTGGGTTGCAATGCCCTCCTCCAGGGCATCTTCCCAACCCAGGGATGGAACCAGGTCTCCCGAATTGCAGGCTGATTCTTTACCAGCTGAGCCACAAAGGCAGCCCTATTATGCTATAGGTGTCATCAATTTAAAAATAAAATCCGTTTCATAAGATATATCATATCAGATATCTGTTAAGGACTGAAAATCTCCATGTTCAGTTGACCTAATGGACATTAATTGGAGCCTCCTTCTCCAATACTAGGTTTGATTTTCACAAATATTGATATTTATGGAACGATTTCAGGAATTCTATGTAAACTACCTAATAATATGACTCTGATCAATTTTACTTCTAAATATATATGCTATTATGTCATTATATTATCTGGGCAATCTAGTCAATTTTTTTTCATTGTTGACATACTTAAACCTGTATGAATCTAAATTCTCTGAAGAATTAATTAAAAAAAACTTTAAAAATAGTTCAGTTATATTAGACCAGTGCTTTTCAAACTTTCCCAACTAGTATGAAACAGGAGAATATTAATATCCATGGGTTCAATTCAGTTCAGTTCAGTTGCTCAGTTGTGTCCAATTCTTTGCAACCCCATGGACTGTAGCATACAAGGCCTCCCTGTCCATCACCACCTCCCGGAGTTTACCCAAACCCATGTCCATCGAGTCGGTCATGCCATCCAACCATCTCATCCCCTGTCATCCCCTTCTCCTCCTACCCTCAATCTTTCCCAGCATCAGGGTCTTTTCAAATGAGTCAGATTTTTGCATCAGGTGGCCAAAGTATTGGAGTTTCAGCTTCAACATCAGTCCTTCCAATGAACACCCAGGACTGATCTCCTTTAGGATGGACTGGTTGGACCTCCTAGCAGCCCAAGGGACTCTCAAGAGTCTTTTCCAACACCACAGTTCAAAAGCATCAATTCTTCGGTGCTTAGCTTTTTTTATAGTCCAACTCTCACATCCATACATGACTACTGTAAAAACCATAGTCTTGACTAGATGGAGCTTTGTTGGCAAAGTAATGTCTCTGCTTTTTAAATATGTTCTCTAGGTTGGTCATAACTTTCCTTCCAAGCAGTAAGCATCTTTTAACTTCATGGCTGCAATCACCATCAGCAGTGATTTTGGAGCCCCCCAAAATAATGTCAGCCACTGTTTCCACTGTTACCCCACCTATTTGCCATGAAGTGATGGGACCAGAACCATGATCTTAGTTTTCTTAATGTTGAGCTTTAAGCCAACTTTTTCATGGGTATTTGGGAGTAAATCCCCTAGAGGCTAACCATAAGTGTGAAATATCTTTATAATCTCATGTCTTATCCTAAAATATTCATATGGGTTTGCATCCAACTTTATAACATGTCTTTGCTTATTTTAATAAAATCTCATTTAAATTATTTACTATCAGTAAAAATTCTACTTCTTGTTTTGATTTATGGACTTGATTCTTTTGCATTAAAAATAAGCATATTGCATTGGGAAAAAATTAAACAGTCAGAATTTTCTGTGCAATTGTCAACTGAGAGTACTGTGTCTTAAAAAGCAATTTCTGCAGTAAACTGACTCTGTGAGAGCCATTTATCACTTAGGTCAGCAATGTATTGAATTAACTTACCTTAGTATTGCTTATTCTAACACTTTATGGTGAATAACAACTATAGAATGGAATCTTACAGCAACCTGTTCCATGCAGTAGATTTTATGTCAGAACTGAGAATTTATCTCTCCTTTGGCATTTATCTTCATATGTAATTAAATTTATGTGGAAGTCTAAGAAAACATGGGTATCAGATACTTATTTAGCTTTATATATTTAAAAATTTAATACCAAGCCAATAGGTTATTTGCCAAATTTGTTTTAAACTCATGAAATACATATTAATGCCTGAACACTGAATATAAAAAGTAATGTTATGTGTATTCCACTCTGCTACACATAAATTAACTTCATATATTAATATTTTATGCTATATTGTCCATCTATATGTTTCCATAACCCTGATCATCAGTGCATATATATGGTAAATTTTTCCCCATTTGGGGCCCTTTATAGCAAAACTTCCTGAAGGGAAAAGTTGGCATTTTATGCAGATTCTGGCTCTGTTTCCATACTTCTCATTTGCACTAATGGCCTTCTTGATTACAGTTTCCTCTACTTAAAATAGTTGCCCCTTTTTCTTGTATAACTCACTTTTTCTAACCTTCCAGGACTTCATTTAAATATCTTCTAAGTCTTCACAGATCAATTGCCATGTGAAAGAAGCCTCTACCTTCTCATGCATTATCTTGCCATCTTAACTACTTTACCTAAAATACTTATGATTTTTTGCTCTCTTATTTATTGCCTTATTCACCTTTGGATTCCTATCACTAAGCAAAGTAACTATGAGCACTAGTTTCTTGGTTAATATTTTTTCAAAAAATGAATGAATGCGCAACTGCTCAATTGAGAGCATATGTGTCATTTTTCTATGAGAAATAAGTGATAGTTTGGGAAATATGCCTGAATTTAGTAGATCTCAGTTAAATATACATTTCTTGATAACCTGTGGAGATCTAAACTGGTTGGAAAAATGCTATGTCACTTGCCACCTGCGAGTCTTTATGCCAACTGTTTTTCTAATCTTTAGAATGGAAATAATGATATTATAGAGTATATTTGTGTTTATTACATAAAATACTTTCTACTTTAGTCAGAAATGAAAGAGACTGTTTAAAAAAGAAAATCTAAGACATTTCAATGCTACTATTATTCTTAAACTATTTAAGATCATCTTAGCTGCAATTCGTGTATTCTGTTTAATCACAACAGTTAGCATTTGACTATGCCAACCACCAAATTAGAAAGGAGGAAAGAGAAATGAAAATTCTACAATTTTTATAAAGTATTCTAAAAGACAGGCTAAAAATATCCAAAAGACTTCTGTTAAACTATATCTGAAAAATACTGTGGTTTATTTTAAGTGAACTTCCCTTCACTTTTCCTCCCTGTAGCCCATGGTAGATTTATGTCTTTTCAAAAGCAGTTTAGTGCAGAGGTAAGATGGAGAGGCTGTGCATCTGTAAAGAAGATGACCCAGGTGCAAAGGAAAGGTGGAGCATCGCAGTGTGCGAATAAGCTGATGGCAGAGATCAAGGCCTCAGACACGGTGAAGAAAGGGGGAAAAATTACAGAGGGCGTAGGGTCTAATGCCTCAAGATTTCAAAGATGTTGCTTTCATCATAGTCTACAAGAGAAAAAGAAGAAAAGATTGATGTTCAAAGCATCTCAAAATTTTTGTTGCTTATAAAACCCTGCCTTCCATCTTTTGATTTGACTGCTAACAGCCATGCATTTTCAGAATCGATGGAGGGTGCGAAGATCACAAGCTCAGTATAGCTGCTATAAGTTTCTTAGCACTTAAGAAACTGAAAAAATTCAGAGAAAACCATTGACTTCTGCTTTACTTTCCACTACCCGATACTTTCTATTTGCCAAGCTCCTTCTATGGATGAGAAAAATCCCGGGACAAGAATGAAAGTATATAGTAGCAAAGAAGAAAGATGGTGGGATAAAAAGATTGCTCCCAGACAGGTGTCTCTTGCATGTGCAGAGTTAATAATATGTCTCAGCCTTAGAAAGTAAAGACCATGAAGGAGAATTGCTTTCTCTCCCTTGATTTACATCATTAAAATGATAATATTCAACTAATATTGGACAGAGAAACAAAATTAGTGCCAATTCTGGGTCCTACTACATCTCAAGATAGCCAGTCTTTGCCATTTGAATTTTCCTACCTGTTCACATTATTTTCATCCTCCTTGCTCATAAGATAAGTTCTGTACTGAATCAATAATATTGATAGTCAAAATGCTACAATTAGGCTACTTCAAGGTAAATCTCTATGCAATCCCTTCCTCGGGCTTGTAGGTAGAATAAAAGAAAAATTGAGCATTTAGGAATAATGTTGCTTTCAAATAGAACTAGTTAAATAGCTTTCTTTTGTCCTTTTTTGCAAGATTTCATGAAAAATTATGAGAACTATGTCATCTTTTTCTCAGAGTTAGGGTCTAACCCTAACTTTTGAGGATTAGGCAGGAATCATATGAAATAATTAAAGAAAATAATGAAGGGAATAATGAGAATGCTTGGCGTATTAATACTGTGGTTTAGTGGCTCAGTTCAGCAAATAAAAGACCAGATAATTCTGCTGCCCATACAACATGGGTGAACTGGGTTATCTTGTATCTAAGATTGCTCAGAAAACAGTACCATCATGGGAAGTTGTTGGTGCTTAAGAGGTTTAGGATTTTAATTTGAGTAAGTTTGACATTCACTTCAGATCACACCCTACTCTCACTTCATCTTGCTGCAAACTATATATATTCTCATAGTGGTTCTGTTATCCTTTTATCTGTGTGTTTTAATCTTCAAATTGAGAGAAAGTTGAATGATCATTTTGCTTTTCTATGCATTCTGTCAAATGTCAAGTGGATAGGGAAAAAAAGGAACAATTTTTTTTAATTTTTTAATTGAAGGATAATTGCTTTACAGACAGAGGGGCCAATTCTATTAACAACTACTTAATCATATATTTATTAATATATTTATTTCTCTTTATAAAGGAAAATATTTGTTAGTTTTTTTGGTGTGTTTGCTTGTTTTTGTTTTTATAATTTAAGTGGTACTTAAAATATGGTGAGTGTTCTGGAATCTGTTTTGTGAACTTAATATTACCACTTTTGTATATGTCTAGGAGTTGTATCAATAACCTCAGATATGCAGATGACACCACCCTTATGGCAGAAAGTGAAGAAGAACTAAAGAACCTCTTGATGAAAGTGAAAGAGGAGAGTGAAAAAGTTGGCTTAAAGCTCAACGTTCAGAAAACTAAGATCATGGCATCTGGTCCCATCACTTCATGGGAAGTAGATGGGGAAACAATGGAAACAGTGTCAGACTTGATTTTTTTGGGTTCCAAAATCATTGCTGATGGTGATTGCAGCCATGAAATTAAAAGATGCTTACTCCTTGGAAGGAAGGTTATGACCAACCTAGATAGCATATTTAAAAGCAGAGACATTACTCTGCCAACAAAGGTCCGTCTAGTCAAGGCTATGGTTTTTCCAGTGGTCATGTATGGATGTGAGAGTTGGACGATGAAGAAAGCTGAGCACTGAAGCATTGATGCTTTTGAAGTGTGGTGTTGGAGAAGACTCTTGAGAGTCCCTTGGACTGCAAGAAGAGCCAACCAGTCCACCCTAAAGGAGATCAGTCCTGGGTGTTCACTGGAAGGACTGATGTTGAAGCTGAAACTCCAGTACTTGAAAAGTGAAACCATTACTGTAAGCAAGTTATAATCATCAGACATAGTGTCAGCAGGCTCTAGCTCTTAGCTTGTCTTCCCAACTATTGTCCTTGATAAAGAACAGAGGTCTTAATCTAACTACCAAGGGATGATTGCACTCTATATAGAGAAAACACCTTCCAAAGATCTTTGCATGTCTTTTCTCCCCCAACTCCTTAGTGCTACCACTTTGATGGCCGGGTGCACATTGTCTCTGGGATTTTCTCTATAGACTCTGGCCTACTCACACAGAGTGCTGCTGCAAGTATCATGGTTAGTGGATCTCTAGTTCATTGCTATCCCCTTTTCCAGAATTTTAACTTCCTCTTATATGTGTGTACATTGTAATTTGTATATTAGACTATCTATTTGCACAGTATTTTTTGTGGCTGTGGTTTCCTGATTGAGTCATAACTGACAAAGATTTTATGTATCTGTTCCTTGTGGGCAGAACCTTAAGGCTATGATTCTGGAATTGGTTCTTTGATCTGATGAATTTAAAGATATTAATGGCCCCTTTGCCAGTGATAAGTGAAACCCTGGAAGTCCATGACATTTAATGACAAAATAGTTACTGAAATAATCACTTTTAACTATCTAGAATCCAAGTGTTTATAAAAGTCTAGGCTTTGGATGACCACATAGCTTCTGCCATTTAGAATTATAGCGGGAATAAAGAGCATAAGGACTTTGGATTTGTTTCCTATAAGTGCACTAGAAAATTTGAAAATTTGAAGGAAAATAAATGATGAACTCATTGCCTTACATTTCCAAGTAAAACCATGTTACTAGCAAATTTCTGTTCTGTATACTTATCCCCTGTAATCACAGATTTAATATTTATGAAACTAAACTTAAATTTGTTCCCATGGTGGTTAAATTACACTGTGAATTAAAATTATAGCCTCATGGGGTCTTATGGGGACAATAAGATTACAATAAAATTTGACTCTCTAAATTCTGAAAAATCTGTTCTGTTAATGCACTCTAGCAGGAAGAGGGTAGCTCACTCTTGCCTAAGTAACCTGTATTGACCACTATAGGTAAATAAATAAATATTTGGTAGGTATAGAAGGCTGAAAAATGTCTTCCAATGATATCAGGTCCTAATCCCTGGTACCTGTGATGTTACCTTATTTGGAAGAAAGACCTTTGCAGATATGATTAAGAATATTGAGATGAGGAGATAATCCAAGATTATATGAGTGGACCCTAAATGTTATCACATGAGATGTCCTTAAAGAGAGAGGTACAGTGAGATACCCTACCACACAGAGAGAAGAGTGGAAGGTGATATAAGATGGAGGCAGAGGCTGGATTGGTATAGCCACAGCCAAGGAAGGCTGTCATTCACTAGAAACTGGGAGAAGCAAGAAATGGGTTATTTTTGAACCTCTGGAAGGATAAAGGCACGTTGAGTTTGGTGAGGGAAACAGATTTTGGACTTCTGACGTCCAGAACTGTGAGAAATAAATTTCTGTTGTTTTAATCTTCCAAGTTTGTGGGGTTTTTTTGTTGTTGTTGTTGTTCTCAAATAGCAGCCTTAGGAAACTAATACATTAAAAGATTCTACATGCCTCAAGACATACTCCAGCACCTCTGTGACTTCTGGACCCACAGGCAGACTTAGATTTTGCTTGGCTTCAGGAGATTGGGTACATAATTCCATTAGTAAGAATTATGTACCAAAATAATTGCAAGACTTCTGCAGTTGAGGGGACATATGTATAGAACGTATCCTAAAGGTAAAAGGAGGGGTAGGAGGATGTGAACTTGGAGTGGATTCAATTCATTAACACAGACACACTTAACTAGAAATTCTAAAGGTAATTAGTTAACTTGAGAAACTTAGAGTGGGTTCAACAGTTTCCTGGATTGGTTAACTGGACTCTGGACACAAAGGTAAACTGAGGCATCAGAATTTCCTTGATATGGAAGAGAAAAACAAACTAAGTGTTAGAGAGATTGGTTGCTAGAATGTATTTACTATATATCACCTGCTCTGCTCTTTACTCCTCTCCTGTATCTTCCAGGAAGGCACAGAGTCTTTGACAAATACTTCATTAAGAGGAGCATAAACATCCTTGAAGAGCTTTGTGGTGACCTGAAGATCAGTAATGACAGTGTGAGAAGTTACCACTAAAATGTGCTCTCAATTCATTGAGATAATAGGATCCCAGAGTGGCAGGGACCAAGAGACATAAGTTAACCTGCTGTGAAGTGATAGGCATGATTACTGCATGGACAGCAGAATTGATACAGTAGGTCAGAATGGTTTGACCTTCAGGAATCTTTGACTCTGACTAATTGATTCAAGTGTCTCTACTACTGAAGTAGATGGGCAACCTATCATATAGCCTTTTATTTGATTTACTTATAGATGAATTTTAAGTCTCGTTTAAAAAAAATAATTTGAAACAGCACAAAATAGAGTTAAGGATCTTTAACCAAAACCCAAACTTGGAACTTTTAAGAGATTGAGAGTCACTTGAAAATCTTTTTTGTTTTCTTGTATCACCCTCTCACCTAATAAAATATTAATTGATAGTGATTGACCTTAAATCTCGCTATGTAAGTACAGGATACTGAAGCATAGGTATGAGCCAACTAGGGAAGGACTGATATTCAAGTTGATTATCAAATGGAAAGAATGGGAAAAATCCATGTAAGAAGTGTGAGTTCTGCAGGGAGTGGAAAAACAGACATATGGGGGGGAAAATATGGAATGTTTTTTACCTTCCCTTAAGAAGACAGCTACTGTATTGGTTTTATGAATATAGTTGCACTATTTTAGTGGAGTCATGGTTTTGCAATTGTTTTACTTAGAATTAAATGTGATTAAAATATGTATGTGTGAATATCAAGTTGACAGGTTAGCCTGTGCTGGAGAGTGTTTTGTCAGCTTGTAATTACTATTCGTGTCTAAAGCTGGAAAAAAATATTTTCCACAGTACCTTTTCCTTATTAGTTTCAGGTAAGCATTGACTGAGAGAGGAATTTGCATGAGATTGGAAGATGGAAGCATAGTGGAAGCCATTTTGCTCTCAGAGATTGATGTATGGATACCTGGCAGTCTCCAGCTCCCAGATCATCCTTCCCATTACTAGTCTTGTCAAACAGCAGTGGCCTCAAGCACGGCAGTACACTTTCAATAGAGATGATAGTTTTGAAAGACCTCTCCATGAGCTCTCTTTTTGTGGGTCCACTTCAGCAGCCAGAAGAGTATGGCTGGAGGAATTTTCCTGCAAACTCCAAGTCGCCAAGTCAACATACAGGCTGTGATGGTGAGTAGCTTTATTTCTCCAGCTTCAATCTTCCACACCTCAATTTCTCCAGCCATAATTTTTCTTTTCCCTACCATAGTTTTAACTCTGATGTTTCCTTGCTAAACATTGACTGACATTAGTATTTTAATAATGTTTAATGATACTGGATTTCTTATTTATATGGTTATGTAATGAAGTAGTCTCTGTAGGAACTGTTATTATCACATATTCATGAAACGCAATGGATAGTAAAACTCAGCTCTAAAAGTAGTCACCAACTAAAAAAGTGTTTGTCAGTAAATAGAAAAATATATTAGTAACACATATTGTATCTATATTTGTATAGATTAATTATGATTTTCTCAGTGACATCTTGCAAATACTAACTACATCATTGATATTTGGTTGCTATTTGTAACTCCACTGATTAGCCTTTTATTGCTCTTACAGATGCTATGGTTTCAGATATTTTTCCTTACTGTGTAAAGGGTTTGAAGGTAAAATCCCTGCTTCCAAAATTACGGGTTATGGCACAATTTGATGATAGATTGTTTTTGCTTATGGCTTCTGTTCTTGTGATTGTTTGAAATCCATCCTACCACCATTTGACTAGTCATTGGAAGAGTCAGTAAAACATTAACTGCATATGCAACAGGCAAAAAAGCAAACAAGCAAGTAAATCAGTCATTTAAAAAGATTACAAATAACTATGCAGAGTAGTCTTTTCCAAATGGCCCAAAGTTATTTCTTTGTTTTCCTTTTACTAGCAGTCTTAGATCTCTTGATCTCAGATAAGGAAAAATTCTGCTTATCTTTGATATTTTCATAACACTGGCCATATTATATTTAATGTTTTGCTATTCTAAAACTTTCTTGGAGAGTAATATCTCCTACAAAGGTCATGACATTAGACAATGCATGAAGTAAAGTGAGTGGCACAAAACAGTGGGTAGTAAGGCATCATACAAGTCAATGAACAACAAGGTCAATTGCTTCATATCTACTTGTGGTTCAGCACAGCTGGAGTGAAAAAAATCATAATGCTTGACTGGCACTGTGCAGCAGTGTAATGTGGAATAATAAGGGAGCTGAAATCATCAGTTTACAAAAACTGTTAGTCAGACTAGGCAAACACAGAAAGAAAAGGCAAGTTGTCAAAAAGAAAGATGAGGGAAAATTCATGTGAGAAATACAAGGATGGAATACAAAAGTGTGTGCTCTACGGTCCTTTAAACAACAGACCTGGAATACTAAACTTGCTATCAAGTTCTGATTTAAACTGATATTGAACTTTCTTTGAAAGCAAGGTCTACTTTCTGCCATCGTCAGTCCTGTGAGCAAAAGTAGGAATTTTATATATTGGTAATCCAAACACAGATTTTATTTGAGGAACAGCCATAAATATTTAACTATTAAATGCTGTGATTATACTCGCATTACTTATAGCATAAATCTTGGGACTAACCTCATCAAACAGCAAGGGTTTTTCTTCCTTTTTTTTTTTCTCTGTAAAGCGGGTTATTACAATACATGGAATTAAAAATACATAAACTCATGGAAACTTTGGGGAAAGAATTGTGAGAGATGGTGTTACATCTTGTAAAAAAAAATAGCTTCACCATTGAGAGAGATCAAGCTGTCAATTATGATGTTGCCTTGCTCTTTTCTGGGGTTTCCGTAGTCTTTAAGGCTATTTATACACTTTGACTTCCTAACCATTCACTGAGCTCTGATACCCAGAGAAGCAAAGTGTCCATTGACATCAGTGAGAGGTTTACTTGCACTAACAGCTAAAATGAAGTGCCCAGGGAAAGCTTTTTTCTAAACCAAAGTATTCATAGGGTGCATGCATTTTTCAAGGAGTCAAAGCTCCTGTATACTTGCAATCAGTGCTCTTTGTACTTGTCTGGGGTGCACAATCAATTATAGGAACATTAACATGGAGAAGTGCTCAACTAATGGTGCATTATTTCAGAGGTGTAGCCCTCTGCTTTTGTCTGGCTTTGCACATTTGCTTTTTGAAATGAGAAATCAATTAAGATGACTAGCAAAACACACCACAGACATTCTGAACAAGTCTTTTCATTCTCTTTTATGTGTTTGAGAGAGCTTCCCAGTCATTAACTAAGTCATATTCAGTAAGCCTCTCCTATTAATTGTCTCCTTTTCACCTTTATGGGTGAGGCAGTTGACTTTCACTTAGTAAAATGCATTTGTCATTTCCAGAGATGATCAGAGAATACCATGCGAGTGGACATCTGTGCAGTTTAATGTCTCTTCTGGAAAGAGATTCTCAAGTATAAATGTTCAATAAAACAGGAACATTGTCAAAATATATTCTTATAATTTATACCCCCATATTGAGCCTGGGTTTCTCATCCATATTTGTAAAAATTAAAACATTAGGGTGTGTTTTCCTATTTTTAGGGGAAAAAAAGCAGCAAACAAATTATGGTAACCTATTTGTTTAGGAAAAGGAAGGATGACAACTGGACAGAAAAGAAGTGAAATGTTGACTATTTCTATTTTCACAGAAGATTTTTATTGACTAGATCTTGAATCTTGTTTTTATACTTATCAAGTTAGTGTCCAGTTTAAATAAGTAATAGAATAAAATCAACCTTCTGCTTAGAATAAATGTCAAGCTTTTACATTAGCTATTCACAATGTGATCCACGTATTACACCAATATATTAGTAACAGCACATCTGCTAGTGGTATGCACAAAAATAAAACATGAATATGAAGCTGATTTTACATTTCTATTCATAATTTTTCTTATTTTCATTTTATTTGTTCCTTAGCCTAACATATTTTTTTTCCAGCTCTGCAGTTTTAGTTTACTTTTCATGACTTTACAAATAGTATCACTTGGTAGAATGTGTAGATAGGTTATGATCTCTCTCCATCTTCATGTTTATGCCCATTATAAATGAATGGTTTTACTTTAGGCAGATATTTTTCAGTGGTTTTTTAGCAAATAAGATGCTTCAACCACTACCTATAAATGATCCTTTCTTGTTGCAATGCAATCGGTTCATTATGTTTTCTTTGAAGGGATTTAAGTTATCAGGGTTGTGAAGAGAGGGGAGGGAAGGAATAAGAACATGATTTATAAAACCTGGACTTTGGATTTCTATCAGTTAGAGGAGACTGCACAAAAGAAAGTTCCCAGAGCTAGGGACTGTCTAGTTTACTAGAAACTGAAACAAATGAAAAATTTCCTTTAAAAATTGATTTTTCATTTTGTAATGATGCTCTGTGCATGATCTCTAGGAGGCATTTTAGATGCAGTATGTTAAAAAAGGTTTTCTGTCCCCTGGGAAATAACAACCCCAGTAGAAAAAGTTACATCTTACTGCAGCTGCCGTGATGGAGAATGTCAGACAAACTTTGTTGTTCTCATTCTGTCTTGCAACACAAGCTAGATTTCTGACAAGCTGTCAAGCTGCCCCAAGGTGTGCATACCCTTCTTCTTGTCGGTGATAGCTTCCCCAGTGTGAACTGAAATGGGAAGTATACCTAAAAATAGGATGGAGAGAATCCAGGAATAAGATAAAGATTTTTCTGATCATCTATTCCTTGCTGAGGAAGACATCAGTTATTTCACAGGACTCATTTGTGCTTTGCAGTGTGAATCATAGCATGTGAGAAAGAAGGTTCTTATCTGGAACTCTGTTGTACTCTTTTGTAAATTTGGTTCCTGAAATTTTGGAACAGGCACATAAAAGTGCTGGCTAAATGATTCAGTGGAATGTCACCTTCACCTTTTTTTTTTTTTTAAACAGTGATATATCTCTGAATGAATATTTTTGGCCTATTGAACCAGTTTCTGATATTTTACATTTTACAGTTTTTCTTTTGTCCTTTAAAAACAGCCATAGAATGCTCTTTTTGAATATTTTCTTTTTCAAACTCCTTTTAATGAGTTACTATTTCATTTTATTCCAGTTTTTAAATATTTTTGTTATCATAACTATGACAACTCTAAATGGTAAAAGAATATATATACAAAAGTATAGCCATCCTGTAGTAACCATTACTGCAAAGAATGAATATCTAAGCAGAAAGAAAAGAAGGTTTTGCAATATGCTGTTTGGAAATGGCATTCCAGATATTACAGGACTGATCTAGGAAGGGGTTTGAGGCCCCTGAATGAACCCTATATATTTTGCAGACTTGCAGAGTGAAAGGCATGGGGTAGCCTTTGTTGATCTCTGACACTGATCTCATTCTAGCCTCATCTTTTTGTGAGCCCTGCAGTCTCTAATTAACATGCAAAGGGAAGTATCTCCTTTCTTGTTTTTGAAGACTCAAATAATGGTACTATGAGAAAAAAAAATTAAATGTTCTCTTTAATTCAATGAGTCAGTAAAAAGCCAAAATGTTTTCTTTTTCAAGTCTTAGATTTGTGATCTTTATTTACTTCCTAGTAGCTTTTGGTTAAGTTAGCTACTATGACAGAGCTGGATATCTGAGATGAATCTGTCACCTCTGCTGCTGCTGAGGCACCTCATTGATTCCGTGGTACACCTGAGGAACTTTGAACTCAGGAGGTTTGCCAGTTGACTGTTGCTCAGTACATTTTCTGTGTGTGTGTGTGTATGTGTGTGAACACACACATACACGCTGGTATTTGCATGCAAGTTGAAAATACTGAAATTAAATCTTATTCTTTTAGAGACATGTCAAGTAGATGAAAAATGAAGATAATAGTCTTTGAGTACGTTGTAAAAATACTGTCTTACACATACTTTGTGTACTTTGTTTAAGAAAAGAATACTTTTTATTAAGTGGCAGCACTGTGTGGGCTGAGAATGTGATCTTTTACGTACACATTATCATTCATGGTCCTATGGACAAACTTATCAAATAATAGTCAGTGTCCTCACCACCCCCCACTCCCTTTTAGCTTGACAAACCTGTCTCATGGTTTCTTATGTATATAAGAATGTGTAAGATCTGGACCTGAATAAGATATTTCATAGAAATATGTGGAGAAAATTTTCACTTTAGGAAGCCCTTGTGATTTCAGACTCAAGATCAATAGAAATACTATTGCTCACTTATACTTCCAGGGGCTTTATATTTTATGTTATGGTCTTTTCCACCAAGACTTCCCAGTGGTGTAACAACTTCCTCATTTTCTAGGTGAGGATACAGACTCAGGGAAGAAAATGACTGACATGACAACACCAGGACCAGACATCAGGTGTTCTGGCAACAAGTCAGTTTCTCTCTGAAGAGTTTTCTGGTTACTTTGGCTCAATTGAGTAGAAATTAACTCTTCTTATTTTCTGAAAACAAACAACAAACTGAAAAAACAACACTTATAAGAAGGACTTGGGGGAATCTGCTTAAGGAATAATTGTTATAAGTTGAAGTTAACACAGAAATAAAAATATACACTAATACTTTAATGTTTAATATCCCCAGTGACTTTTTATGCCATAAGTCCTTACCATTATCAGTGATTAATTGGATAAATAAAATGAGTACAAGTGTTTGCATTTATCCCCTATTGGAAACTGAAAATCCTTTCCAAATCCAAATGGCTGATATAGTGAACAAGTACATTTTCAAATCTGCTAGAAACCTTGAACTGAGTTGTTGAAGGCAGAGGCATTTTCCCTCATAATGAAATCAGTAGTTTCATGTCTAACTTATTAACTATATTGTATTTCTATACATAAATAGCCAAAGAGTTAATACAAATAAAAATTGTCTTCAAGCTTTGAAGTTCAACAGTTTTTCATAAAGAATATTGAGTGAAAATACAGTATAAAGTTTCTTCATAAACTAAACTTTGTCAACAAAGCTCTGTCTAGTCAAGGCTATGGTTTCTCCAGGGGTCATGTATGAATGTGTGAGTTGGACTATAAAGAAAGCTGAGCACTGAAGAATTGATGCTTTTGAACTGTGGTGTTGGAGAAGACTCTTGAAGAGTCCCTTGGACTGCAAGGAGATCCAACCAGTCCATCATAAAGGAAATCAGTCCGGAATATTCATTGGTAGGACTGATGCTGAAGCTGAAACTCCAATACTTTGGCCACCTGATGCGAAGAGCTGACTCATTGGGAAAGACCCTGATGCTGGGAAGGATTGAGGGCAGGAGGAGAAGGGGACGACAGAGGATGAGATAGTGGATGGCATCACCGACTCAATGGACATGGGTTTGGGTGGACTCTGGGAGTTGGTGATGAACAGGGAGGCCTGGCGTGCCGCGTGGTTCATGGGGTTGCAAAGTAGGACACTACTGAGAGACTGAACTGAACTGAAACTAAAAAAAATAATCTTTAGGATATAATGATAAGTAGAATTACATATGCTTTCATTTTAAGTGAGAAATCAAGTTGCAAGAGCAGGAGCCCATATTTAAACATCTTTTTCTTGTAATTAAAAAACTCAGAAATTTTTGAATATTATAAGAAACAACTTATTCTTGCTTACAGATATATGTGATTCCAAATGTTATGCACATCCTAAAAATACTTAGTAAAAATAAAGTCTTTATAGTCAATGCCAAAAGTAAATGATGGCTTAGAGTCAGTGACTAAAATAATCTAAAAGCTCTCTGTACTTTTGAGGAACCTCAGGATCCTATAATTTAGTAAATCATTCCACACTCAAAAATGATCTTCATAAATCTTCTTAACCTAAATCCAGGGATGTTAGGTTACTGGTAAGAATTTCTAGCAATGACAGCCAATATTCTACTGTTCTCTTGATTCTATTATTTTTATAAATTTATTGTAAAAGATTATAAGTACTCTTGCGTGGAAAATCCCATGGACGGAGGAGCCTGGTAGGCTGCAGTCCATGGGGTCGCTAGGAGTCGGACACGACAGAGCGACTTCACTTTCACTTTTCACTTTCATGCAATGGAGAAGGAAATGGCAACCCACTCCAGTATTCTTGCCTGGAGAATCCTAGGGACGGGGACCTGGTGGGCTTCCGTCTATGGGGTCACACCGAGTCGGACACGACTTAAGCGACTTAGCAGCAGCAGCAGCAGCAAAATATTAAAATGTCTTTCCTTTTGAAAACATTGAATTCTTGTAACCAAGAACCAAATATTTTTTTTTGTATTCCTAGATTCATAGATGAAAACTAGGAGTCATTGTGATGGATATGACTATAATCAAATTTCATTAATGAATATGCTGAATTTATTTCTTAATAATTTGATTTAAACAGTTTTTATCTTAATATTAAGTAAAATTTTAGTAGTTAAAGACTTGGGCTTGTATTAGTAGCTAGATTTGAATCCTTACCTGACCTCTAACTGGGCTTTCCTGATGGCTCAGATGGTAAAGAATCTGCCTACAATGCAGGAGACCAAGATTCAATCTCTGTGTCAGGAAGATCCCCTAGAGAAGGAAATGGCAACCCACTCCAGTATTCTTGCCTGGAGAATTCCATGGACAGAGAAGCCTGGCACGGCTACAGTCCATGGAGTTGCAGAGTCGGACATGACCGAGTGGCTAGCAGATTTCATCAGATTCTCAAACTATTGTGATTTTCAGAATTTCCTGAGTGTAAGGACTGCTGGCATTTCTATTAAAATTCCATAAATGGTAACATATCATCAAAAAATAATCAGGATACCAAACATCTTCATTCTCTAAAGAAAAATAGTCATCAGATTATCATGATTTTTATTTTGTACATTTCTGTATTTTATAAACTTTCTATGAACCACATGTGTTAACTTTCGGATGAGAAAAAGAAATTATTACACCTGAATGTAATGTATCACAAGTTAGTTGTAGGACATTTTAATCACCCTCCTCCTTTGTAACTACTAATTTAATATCTGGTTTAGATATTTAACTTTTTTTGTCATTTCACTATAAATGGAGTCATGCTTTATATGCTTTATATGTCAGACTTCTTTTACTTAGCATGTTTCTGAGATTCAACCACATAGTAGCATGAAAAGTGAAAGCGTCAGTCGCTCAGTGGTGTCCAACTCTTTGCAACCCCATGAACTGCAGGGTCTGTCCGTGAAATTCTCCAGGCAAGAATACTGAAGTGTGTTACCATTCCCTTCTCCAGGGGATCTTCCTAACTCAGAGATGGAACCTGGGTCTCCCACATTGCAGGCAGATTCTTTAGCATCTGAGCCATCAGGGAAGTCCATATAATAGTATCAGTTAAGTTCAGTTGCTCAGTCGTGTCCAGTTCTTTATGACCCCATGGACCACAGCACACCAGGCCTCCTTGTCCATCACCAACTCCCGGAGTTTACCCAAACTCATGTCCATTGAGTCAATGATGCCATCCAACCATCTCATCCTCTGTCATCCCTTTCTCCTCCTGCCTTCAATTGTTCCCAGCATCAGGGTCTTTTCAAATGAGTCAGCTCTTTGCATCAGGTGGCCAAAGTATTGGACTTTCAGCTTCAGCATCAGTCCTTCCAATGAACACTCAGGACTGATCTCCTTCAGGATGCATTGGTTGGATCTCCTTGCAGTCCAAGGTACTCTCAAGAGTCTTCTCCAATACCACAGTTCAAATGCATCAGTTCTTCAGTGCTCAGCTTTCTTTATACTCCAACTCTCACATCCATACGTGACTACTGGAAAAACCATAGCCTTGACTAGACAGACCTTTGTTGGCAAAGTAATGTCTCTGCTTTTTTAATATGCTGCCTAGGTTGGTCATAATTTTCCTTCCAAGGAGTAAACATCTTTTAATTTCACGGCTGCAGTCACCATCTGCAGTGATATTGGAGCCCCTGAAAATAAAGTCAGCCACAGTTTCCACTGTTTCCCCATCTATTTGCCATGAAATATTGGGACCAGATGCCATGATCTTTGTTTTCTGAATGTTGAGCATTAAGCCAACTTTTTCACTCTCCTCTTTCACTTTCATCAAGAGGCTCTTTTAGTTCTTCTTCACTTTCTGCCATAAGGGTGGTGTCATCTACATATCTGAGGTTACTGATATTTCTCCCGGCAATCTTGATTCCAGCTGGTGCTTCATCCAGCCCAGCGTTTCTCATGATATACTCTGCTTATAAGCTAAATAAGCAGGGTGACAATATACAGCCTTGATGTACTCCTTTCCTATTTGGAACCAGTCTGTTCCATGTCCAGTTCTAACTGTTGCTTCTTGACCTGCATACAGATTTCTCAGGAGGCAGGTCAGGTGATTTGGTATTCCATCTCTTTCAGAATTTCCACAGTTTATTGTGATCCACACAGTCAAAGGCTTTAGCATATTCAATAAAGCAGAAATAGATGCTTTTTTGGAACTCGCTTGCTTTTTTGATAGATCGGTATTTTATTGCTTGAATTTTTTGTTTACCCACTTACCAGTTGATGGTCATTGGATTGTTTTCCCTGTTTCTCTAGTATGAATAATGTTATAAACATTCATTCACATCTAGGTCTTTGTGAACAGTTTTCATTTCTCTTAAGATGGAATATTAAATGGAATTGATGGGTCATATGGCAAACTGCTTAACTTTTTAAGAAACTGTCTGACTACTTTCCAAAATAGTTTTATTACCAGCAGTATATTAGTATATTTGTCTGCATACTCACCAACACTATCTTTGTCTTTATTATAGTCCTAGTGACTGTGAAGTGGCTTCTAATTTTGGTTTTAGCTTGCATTTCCCTAGTGACTAGTGATCTTTTCACATGCTAAGCCATTTGGATATCTTCTTTGCTGAGATGTCTACTCCAATTTTGCCCACTTAAAAATTGAGTTGTCTTATTTTTTAGTTTCAAGAATTCTTTATATTATCTGGATAATAAGTTTACTTGTTACTTACAGGATAAATCCTTTATCAAGTATGATTTGAAAATATTTTGTCCCAGTCTGTGGTTTGTCAATTCATTTCCTTAATGATTTTTTTTCTATTATGTAATTTTCAGGTGTACGTTGCTCAGGACCACTTTATAGCATAGCCAATTTCTTTAAAAGAATCAAGCTTAGGCTTCTAAAAGTTTTCATCTTAAAAAAACAAAACCAAGCAAACAAAAAACCAAAAAAGACATTATTTTTAACTAAATACACAATCCAATATTCAATAGTATATTTCAATTTTTGTGCAACTTCTTCTGCTCTATCCCTTTCTATCTCACATTAATGGGACTGGATGAAGTTCTCAAACCTAAAAAAGATAAACCAGGTATCAACATTGGCAAATTGAGAGTCTGTATCTTTCCTTCTACCCCAGACAGTAATAAATTCTCTTTGGATGCAGCCTACATCCTGGAGTTTAGAGGGGCATGCTGCACCTTGACAAAACACAGATCTCTATTTGATTTAATGCTCAAGAATGTGGGCTGTGGAGCCAAGCTACCTGGAATACAAGGCCTACCACTATTTAGCTCAGTGTTTCAGTTTCTCTATCTGCAAAACAGGATAATAATAATACCTACCTAATAATGCAATGGTTATTAACAGAATAAATGTAAGTAAGGTGCTAAAAACAGTGGACATTTTAAGAACTCAATGGATGTTCTCATCTTTCCACTCTTTTTCCTTTTGAGCATCCTTTTGTTCTACCTCTTTGGGTAACACATTAATATCTTTACCTTTCTTTTCTTTTTACAAATCTCTTCCTCTTTCCCATAAAAATCCACTTATTTTGTGTATCACTTCGAGTATTTACTAGGCTCCAGTGATTTTTAAAGAAAAAGCATTTATCACTCCTCATATTACCTCCCATATCCTAAGTGACACTAGTGGTAAAAAAAACTTGCCTGTCACTGCAGAAGACATAATGAGAAGCAGCTTTGATTCCTGGATCGGGAAGATCATCTGGAGGAGGGCATAGCAACCCACTCCAATATTCTTGCCTGGAGAATCCCATGGACAGAAAAGCCTGGGTGGACTACAGTCCATAGGGTCACAAAAAGTAGGACATGACTGAAGCAACTTAGCACACATGCACAAATGCACATATTACCTCTTTATCAAATTGTGTAGAAACTTGATGAATTAATATGCTAGCTGTCTAAGAAATGCTAAATCAAAGGGTTGAAATTAAGTTTAGACATTTTTGGTCCAATTGTAGGCTAGTCAAAATGATATAGAGAAGCAGTGTCTTTTAAAACATGTTATCTTATACATGGCTTTTATCCACAACTTGTCTACTACTAATGCCACCACCACCAGCTTACCATTCCATTTGTATCTACTACTGAAAAAATAAAATGCTGTAATTTATCCTAATCCCTGGAATGTGCAATGCATATGTTATTTCATACGGGAAAAAGAACTTGGTAGATGTGATTATGGATCTTTAAATGTGGATATTATGCTGGATTATCCAGTTGGGTCTAATGTGATCACTGGGGGCCTTATCAGAGAGAGGCAGGAGATCAGAATCACAGAATCACAGTGAGGCCAAACAAACGGAAATGTTGGAGTTTGGAGCAGGTAAAGTTTAATTGCAGAGCCATGAAAGGAGATGGGTGGCTCATGCCCTAAAAAGCTCCGAGCTCCCTGAAGTTTCACAAAGCGTTTTTTAAAGTCAGGTGAGGGAGGTGGGCCACAGGTTACATGGTCAGCTCATGTACAATTCTCTGACTGACTGAGAGTGAGGTAACAGGGTGGTGTCACAGAGGTTAACATTATCAGTCATTAGTCAATAGGAGACCTGGAGCTGTGTATTCATTTTCATCAAGTAGTTTACGTCTTCCACTTGGTAGGAGGGGCTTCCCAGGTAGCACTAGAGGTAAAAAATCCACCTGCAATGCAGGAGACATAAGAGATGTGGGTTTGATCCCTGGGTTGGGAAAATCCCATGGAGAAAGAAATGGCAACCCACTCCAGTATGCTTGCCTGGAGAATCCCATAAACAGAGGAGCCTGGAGGGCTATAGTTCATAGGGTTGCAAAGAGACGTACATGACTGAAATGACTTGACACACACATACATTTGGTGAGAGGTTTTTACATCTGTGAAACAACTTAGGAAATGTGCCTCAAATAATGTTGCCTAGGTATTTCAGAGAGACGCTAAAGCAGAGTTTATGGGGAAAGGCCTGTGCCGGGGAGTCCCCATAGGGTCTTGCTTGGTTGCATATGAAAATGGAAACTGAGAGAGGTTTGAAGATGCTGCATTACAGGCTTTGAAGATTGAGGAAAAGACCAGGAATCAATGCATGGAAGGCAGGTAGTTAGGAGACAGAGAAGTCAAGGAAAAGGATTCTCCTCTCAGAGCCTCCAGAAGAAACCAGCCCTCCTGACACTTTGACTTTAGCTCGGTAGAACTGGTTTTGGATTTATGACCTCTAGAACTAGAAAAGGATAAATTTATGTTGTTTCAAAATACCAAGTTCGTGGTAATTCAATAGAGTATCAGTAGGAAATAGGTAAAACCATTTTCTTTGTGTTAAGCTTTGGACTCATTATGCATAATCTCAACAGTCATTATGCATAATCTCACAACACTCACAACATTCTTATGAAATCCCTTCTCAGACAAAGAGCATCTAATTTATATTTAGGATGACCCAGCCCTTGGTGTTTATGAAGTGCTCACTCTACACAGTTGTACACAGTAGTTGTGATTACCCAATTCTAGGTCCAGCAGCAGATTTTTAAAGGCCATATTCTTTGCATAAAAATAAACAACTTGTTTGTTCAAACTGGAATTTTACATTAAGCCAGATAGGCCAGACTTTAACAGTATGTGAACCGTGAACTTCCAGATGTTCAAGCTGGATGTAGAAAAGGCAGAGGAACAAGAGATCAAATTGCCAACATCTGTTGGATTATCTAAAAAGCAAGAAAGTTCCAGAAAAACATCTACTTCTGCTTTATTGACTACGTCAAAGCCTTTGACTGTGTGGATCACAACTCACTGTGGACGATTCTTAAAGAGATGGGAATACCACCTTACCTGGCTGCTAAGAAATCTATATGCAAGTCAAGAAGCAACTGTTAGAACTGGACATGGAACAATGGACTGGTTCCACATCAGAAAAGGAGTACATCAAGGCTGTATATTGTCACCCTGCTTATTTAACTTATATGCAGAGTATATCATATGAAATGCTAGGCTAGATGAAGCACAGGCTGGAATCAAGATTGCCAGGAGAAATATCAATAACCTCAGATATGCAGATGACACCACCCTTATGGCAGAAAGCGAAGAAGAACTAAAGAGCCTCTTGATGAAGGTGAAAGGGGAGAGTAAAAAAGTTGGCTTAAAACTCAACATTCAAAAAACTAAGTTTACAGCATCAAGTCCCATCACTTCATGGCAAATAGGGAAACAATGGAAATAGTGACAGACTTTAATTTTTGGGGCTCTGAAATCACTGCAGGTGGTGACTGCAGCCGTGAAATTAAAAGATGTTTGCTCCTTGGAAGAAATCTATGACCAACCTGGATAGCATATTAAAAAGCAGTGACATGACTTTGCCAAAAAACGTCCATCTAGTCAAATGGACTATGGTTTTTCCAGTAGTCATGTATGGATGTGAGAGTTGGACTATAAAGAAAGCTGAGCACTGAAGAATTGATGCTTTTGAACTGTGTTGTTGGAGAAGAGTCTTGAGAGTCTCTTGGACTGCAAGGAGATCCAGCCAGTCCATCCTAAAGGAGATCAGCCCTGAATATTCAGTGGAGGGACTGAGGCTGAAGCTGAAACTCCAATACTTTGGCCACCTAATGTGAAGAGCTGACTCGTTGCAAAAGACCCTGATGCTGGGAAGGATTGAAGGCAGGAGAAAGGGATGACAGAGGATGAGATGGTTGGATGACATCACTTACTCAATAGACATGAGTTGGTGATGGACAGGGAAGCCTGGCGAGCTGCAGTCCATGGGGTCACATGAGTCGGACACAACTGAGTGACTGGAGTGAACTGAAACCACTTTGAATCACCTTTATTTCCTAACATTCAGCCTAAGAAAGTAAAGTTCTGAACAAATTGCATTTTTTCGGTAGCAGAGGTAGAGAATATAGACATCTTCTAAGGTAGCTTCTGGATAGATAGACATCATCGAAATAGAGATGATCTGACAAAAAAAGTAAACCTCAAAATAAAACACAAAGTTGCAAACTTGAATTTATGAACAACTCAGCTATTGGATCAGTCTGAGAAAACAAATATCTCCAAAGGTTGCAGAATTCCATTATGAAATTTGTAGAATGTTATTATGTCATGAAGTATACATCTCTTACATTTTCCTTTTGACACATGCAGATGAAGAAGTTGCTGGTGTGATTGCATTTATAGAAATGATAGCTGAGTGTTAAAATGTGAGAAGTGACAGCAATTCTTCAAGGAGGAAAAAACCCTTCAGAATACTGATGAGAGAAAACAGTGTGAATATAGACTTGGTAGGCACAGCTTTTGTTTTTCTGTCTTAACTTTGACAAAATATTCACATCTTGAAAATTGTACCTACAGTGGACACAAAAAAAGACCAAATTGTGTGTATCTGTTTGACAGAATATTACATGCAATTAATGGGCTTTTCCCACAATCTCTCAGTTTGCACTAGTTTAGAAAAATTATCATTCACAACTCATGAATATTCTGATTTTTAGTACATACCAAAGTATGATTTTTGTAAATGGTCACAGGTGCAAAGTTTTGCGTGAGCAATCACACTGCTGAGATTGGAAACAGTACACATACAAGAGGAAGAGGTGGTATGCTTATAAAAGATTCAGAAACTGAAACTTTATGCTTTATTTACAATTAACCAGTGAACTGAAATGACACTTTGAGTTTGGTGTCTAAAGTGAGGAAAGAAAGTACATGAAAATTTTAAATTGTCAGGTGTTTTTTATACAAATTTTGGAGGAATGTTTACATGTATACTAGACAGTATATATTTCAATATTTTTACACTTGGAAACATGGAGAAGTTTATAGCAAGTAAGGAACTTGGTACTTTGAATATCAGATTTACTCTGATGAAGCACAAACAGGTTTGCATCCGGCTAGTGTTTTCAGGCAAGACTTCCAAGGAAAAGGTAATGAGACAAATATGCCACTGTGGTTGAAAGACTCATTAGAAATGTATCTAAGGAAATAGGAGGTACCTAGCAGATTTGTCATTGTTCAGTCTCTTAAGTCATGTCCAATTCTGTGACTCCATAGACTGCAGCTCCCCAGGCTTCCTTGTCCTTCACTATTTCCTGGAGTTTGCTCATACTCATGTCCGTTGAGTCGGTGATGCCATCCAATCCTCTCATCCTATGTCATCCCCTTCTCTTCCTATCTTTCCCAGCATCAGAGTCTTTTCCAATGAGTCAGCTCTTCTCATCAGGTGGCCAAAGTTTTGGAGCTTCAGTTTCAGCCACAGTCCTTCCAGTGAATATTTGGGGTTGATTTTATTTAGGATTGACTGTTTTGATCTCCTTGCAGTCCAAGGGACTTTCAAGAGCCTTCTCCAGCACCATAGTTCAAAAACATTAATTCTTCAGCACTCAGCCTTCTTTATGGTTCAACTCTCACTTCCATACATGACTACTGGAAAAGCCATAGCTTTGACTATAAGGACCTTTGTCAGCAAAGTGATGTCTCTGTTTTTTAATATGCTGTTTAGGTTGGTCATAGCTTTTCTTCCAGGGAGCAAGCACCTTTTAATTTCATAGCTGAAGTTACCATTGGCAGTGATTTTGGGGCCCAAGAAAATAAAATCTGTCACTATTCCCATTTGTTCCCCATCTGTTTGCCAGATAGGCACTCCCATAATATTTTGGCATAGAATTTCTTGTTCAATTTATTTCCAGATGTGATTCATTCTGAGGAAGGAATTTTTGTTATTTAATGACTATTTAATTTGCCTGAGGATTGGATTTTATGATTGTGCTATAGTTACAGGGCAAGCTTTGCAATTACAAATTCTGCTTGAAATGATACTCTCACTCTAATAATACTAATATCTGTAGCAGGTGCTGTAAACATGTAAACAACTGTTAGATGCTTTATCTGCATTATCTCTAATCCTAATAAAAAACTCTTTAATATAGATATTATTTAACACCCAAATCAGTATTATCTTGCATGATTTTTTCTCATGTAATTGATTTATGGTTTATGACATGATGTCAGGTGTCATATACCTGTTTTCTTATTTGAAATAATGTACAAATACTCAAGAAAAAAAAATCTATTTAGGATTTGAACTTATAAAAAATAATGAACTGCAAATATCAACTAATAAGTATATAGACTAGACCATGTAACTGAGAACTCTCAGATAACTCAGAGTGTGAAATATTTTTCATGTCAGCAGATACCATTGCCCTTTTCTCTGTTTGCATGTCAACCTGTGAATCCTTGGTACTTCTGTGTTCAGGCTGCAACACTGACAGAACTTCTAGGGATTCAGTACAGTATTTCAGTATTCTTCCAACCTATGTTGGACTCATTGTTTGGAAAAGGAGCGTAGTTTCTATTTAGAAATAATGAGCTTTGTGGTCTAGGGAAGAAGAGATTCTTTCTGCCTCATCAAAGTTCAAGTCTAGAACTTAAAAAAAAAAAAAAAAAAAAGCAGTGCTTAATTTTTTTTGAAGGTACCCAGGATTTTCCCTCAGGCTCTTACCTGAGTCAACTGCCTTTTCTTTTCTGCATCGCTGCAACCTTCACCCCTTTCTCATTAGCTCAGGCTCCTCTACCCCTGATCCTCCCTTCCTGTAACTTTTGTGCATCCACATATCCAGACTCTGTTTCTTGTAGTATGTCTTATTAGAAAACCCATATTATCTTTCTGTTTTGTTTTTCTGTGGTATAATATTCTTTTTATTTTATAAATGACTGGTTAAGTGAGCTTCCTATATGAAAAAAATAGAGCAATAAATTATTTAACTGATGAGACTGTTGAGAAGATTAGATTACTTAATATGTAGAAAGTGCTCTGCAAGAACTCAAAAAACTTAGCTATTTTTGTATTTTTATGTTCATTATTAAAGACAAAGGTGAACTAGATAATGAATGGTAGCATTAGTGTTTGAGTGGGTGCATTTCCAGCATAACCTCCTTTTGGTAAAAACTACATTTTTTTGGAAATGTTCTACCTGATGATGTAAAACTTTCAGAAAGATGCAATAATATCTTGGACTGTGGAGTAATCATCTTTAAATATTTTGTATTATTTTAACATGTAAATTCTAAAACATTAAAAATAAAATAAGTAAACAAGAGTGCATTGGAATAAAATCAGTGCAAAAAATTTACTGTTTTACTATTGATGAAAAATTTCATTTGAACTCAGAAGGGCTTTCATTTTCTATCTTCCTTTTGTTTCTGTGGTCAGATTCATTTACTAGAATGAACCAATTTTTGAAGTAAAACCTTAGATTGCTGAGTATCAACTATGATCTTAGGCAAATTTCCTTATCTCTTTAAGTTTCATTTCTTCAACTGTAAAGTAATGATCATTAAAATAGATCAGAATTAACTGTGTATTTGGGAAATGCATTCTAAGCATTTCACATTGATTATCTCAGATAATTCTCATGACAAACCCTATAGAGAAGAGGTCTTAATCCTAGATACACATTAGGATCATGAGATTATTGTTAAAAATAACAAGATATCAAGAGTAGGTGGGGAGATGGTGGCATGAGATATTTTTTTTCCCCAAGATTATTGCAATGTGCAGCTCAGGTTAAGAAACATCAAAATAGAAGTAAGTCCTGATAATATCCTATTTTTAGAGGCAGAGCACATTCCATGACTTGTGGCCCACTTCCATCTTCAAAGCCAGGAGTGATTGGGCAGATTTTCTCCACCTCGCATCATTTGACACTGACTCCTCAGCTTTCAATTCTCACCCTCATCATGAGGTTTACCACAACTAATGTATTTAACATTGCAACTTGTCTTCTCTACTACCTTGTACTCCTCATTATCCTTAAACCACTGTCTTATCTTTTTCCTCTTGTGGTATTTAACATTCTCTATCATGCTATGTAATTCACTTACTATGTTTTGTGTTTATTGTTTACCTCCCATCAGCTATAAGGTCAGCTCCATCAAGACAGAGATTTTTGGTTCATTGACAAATGTCAAGTACACATAGTGGTGCCTGACACCCTGACACATAGTTATGATCAATAATTAATTTTTAAATTGATAATTGAATTTATAAATGAATTTTCCAATTATTTCACAGTATTAGCAGAGCTGTGTTTAAACACAGGCAGTGCTAACTTCTGAGCCCACACATTTAAGCTCTCTCTTTCTATGTATATATGTGTGTTTGTTGATATACACACATACATATATATTTAGATGTATTATTTATTTAATCTTTTAAACAATTTTAGTAGAAAGCAAGTCACTATACATGTGGTATATACTAAAATATACTAAAATAAAAATAGATATAGTATGGAAAATGTTTTTAGGAAAGAATAATGTAGGAAGCTCTTTCAGCTTCAAAAAACTATTTTGATTTAAAACATACTTGAATATAGTAGATGTTCAAAATAGAAGCTATTGATATTTATAAAACATGAACAATGACAGCTATTGATTAGGTTACTTTAAGGATTGAACTCTATGATATATGTAGACATTACTGGAATGTTAGTTCCCTCTCCTTTCTCTCCATCCCCTACATTCAAGTTCAACACAATTGAGTTTATAACCATCATAATTTTCATTTATTGTTTACTGTGAAAACAGACCGGAGACAATTTCTTGTTAGAAAGGGAGTATGATGTAGTAGAAATTACATGGATTTGGACTCAATAAAAATGTCCATTTTTCACTTATTAATTCCAGTTTTCTTAACTATAAAACAGGGGTAATATTGCAAATCTTCTAGCACTGCTAACAAGATTAAGAATTAAGTAAGATTATGTATGTCATTCTGCTAAACTCAAATTTCTGGTACTTGACGGTATGGAGAGCATGTCCATATTTTTTATTTATTTATTTATTTATTTATTTATTGAAGGATCATTGCTTTACAGAATTTTGTTGTTTTCTATCAAACCTCAACATGAATGAGCCACATTGCTTTTACACAGTGCTGAAGAGTTTTAAACAGCATCTTTTATCTTAAACTAGTCATGTGTATGTATGTATATATATATATATATATATATATACATACATATATATATACTAAAAATAAAAATTAACATGCTTTTTTTTAATTACTGTAAGTTTTATACTCTGGAAAGCTATTTTAATTGTGTTTCAAGTGCTCTCTTGCAGCAGATTTCACCCTTTTCTCATTTTAAAGGTAATTCAGAGGGGAATTTTATGAAGGCAGACTATAAGAAGCATTTTATGCAATTTCTGGCACTTCATATGTGTTCAGTAATTTACATTGTCCCAAGATTCCCCATAAAGCTTCATAAAATATTGAAACTGATCTCTCTTGACTAGTCTTTTCTCTTCCCCATCACATGCACAATAGCAGCAGTACTGTTTCAAAAATTTTGAGTTACTGAAATAGAATACAGGACAATTCCATTGGTGACATAATTTATGTCTTTCTATTTCCTTTCATTTGATGAAACATATGCTGTTTGCTATTCCCTACCACCTCCTGGAACTTTCCTGTTATCCTTTTTGCTTTACTGTTGAGCATTATCTCTTTTTTTCCTCCTGTATATCAAATTTGACTTTTTTTTTTCCTTTTTCTTGCCTTCCTTTTTCTGGGATGACTACTCAAAATACATGAAGATTGAGCTATTGAAAAGATGTTAGTATTCATTTATGGATGATTCAACTTATTAGATATTTGTAGTCAAATATGGAAAAAAATAAATCTTATTGCACAGTACTATTCAATGAAAAATTTTCCTGAAGAAAGTTTTTCAAGTGAAGGCTCATTTCCCTCCCGTATATATTTTATAAATATGGATAATGACTTTAGCTTCATAAAATAAACCATATGCATATGTGCTTTTATCCATTACATGTATCATATGCATAGTATAATTATATACATGTATAATGCTAATTAGTCAATATGGAAAACATATGATGTTTAGCTTCTCTGAAATTTTGGGTATAGAATGTAATTCCAAAGGGGCACTTTTGAAAGAAATGATTTTGAAGATATTGCTGTCAGCCAAACCAAATGACGGACAGAATGTTTTCTCAGGCACAACAGTCAACTGGGAACTGAAAAGACCTGTTTCAGTAAAGCAGGCTTTGACTTCTACTAAGGTGGCCCTAAATTTTAAAAGAAAAATAGAAATTAAAGGAACACTAACTTAGAGATTGCATTAAAAAAAATCATTGTTTTTAGTACATCTAAAAGTCAGGAGGATCATTTTCATATTCCTGCTCAAATTGCTTTAGACAGTTCCCTGTTTGAAATTAAACATGGCACAGATTTGCTTTTTTTCCCTTATTTTTTAAGTTTGGTATATAATAGAACATAAAATGTACAAAGAAAGTAAACTATTTTGAGATACAAGGGATTTTAAAAAATCCTTTTAAGGCTAAATGAGTTTGTATGTATTCATGTTCTCAATCAATACTTGTTTAATGAGTCAATGTTATATAATGTCCTCATTTATTAAGAAACCAGTTGTTTAGTGATATATTTTAAGATATGTAAATTATTTTAAGAATTATGTATATAATAATAGTCAGCCAGATTATGGTCTAAAATGTACATATATTTAGAAAGATTTTACTGTGGATAGATGATTCAAATTGATTTTTACAGGTGAAATGATGCTAAGTAGAATGATAAAAAGGAAAGGTTCATAAGAATTTCAGACTTGAAAATATTATTGACGGTTGTGAGAGAAAGCCTGTTTTCTTTATTTATTCCACCAATATTTATGAAATGCCTACTCTGTGCCAGACACAAAGTTGACAGTTGGGATACACAGCTGGAAAGATAATGACTTGGAAAGAAGCACAGGTGAAGAGAACAGGCACACATGTAATCAGTTCAGTGATAAGTGTCATAATATAAGTTTGCACATGAAGTTATGCAGTTTTAGAGAAGGGGATACTGAGTTTATTTGATTGGTTTTGCATAATTTCACAGAGGAAGTAATAACTGAGTTTAAGGCTTAAAAGATATAATAAATAGAAGTTGTCCAGTAGAGAGATATTTTCACATTCAAAGGACAGGGAAAGGCAAGTAGTTCAAAATGGCCATGTTTTGAATGAGAGAGGTTAAATTGCACAGGTGGGTAGGGGCCATGAATTCTTGAAAATATTTTGATATTAAAGCTGTGATTAAGAAACACAAGCTGGAATCAAGATTGCCGGGAGAAATATCAATAACCTCAGATATGAGGATGACACCACCCTTATGGCAGAAAGTGAAAAAGAACTAAAGAGCCTCTTGATGAAGGTGAAAGAGGAGAGTGAAAAAGTTGGCTTAAAGCTCAACATTCGGACAACTAAGATCATGGCATCTGGTCCCATCACTTCATGGGAAATAGATGGTGAAATAGTGGAAACAGTGTCAGACTTTATTTTTTTGGGCTCCAGAATCACTGCTGATGGTGACTGCAACCATGAAATTAAAAGATGCTTACTCCTTGGAAGGAAGGTTATGGCCAACCTAGATAGCATATTTAAAAGCAGAGACATTACTTTGCCAACAAAAGTCCATCTAGTCAAGGCTATGGTTTCTCCAGTGGTCATGTATGGATGTGAGAGTTGGACGGTGAAGAAGGCTGAGCGCCAAAGAATTGATGCTTTTGAACTGTGGTGTTGGAGACGACTCTTGAGAGTCCCTTGGACTGCAAGGAGATCCAATCAGTCCACCTTAAAAGAGATCAACCCTGGGTGTTCATTGGAAGGTCTGATGTTGAAGCTGAAACTCCAATACTTTGGCCACCTCATGCGAAGGGTTGACTCATTGGAAAAGACCTTAATGCTGGGTAGGATTGGGGGCGGGAGGAGAAGGGGATGACAGAGGATGAGATGGTTGGATGGCATCACTGACTCGATGGACATGGGTTTGGGTGGACTCCGGGAGTTGGTGATGGACAGAGAGGCCTGGCGTGCTGCAATTCATGGCGTCGCAAAGAGTTAGACACGACTGAGTGACTGAACTGAACTAAATAATTTTAAGGTGATTTTTCTTATGTAGCCAGAGAATCTAAGTTAAATAGCAATATATATCTATAAAAAGAGCAGGTATTCACATGGTCTATAATAGTTTGTTAAATTACCTTTGTTTTTCTAATTAAACATTTTAAGTAGAAAAAGTACATATACTGTCAAAATATAGGTGCAATGAATAAAATTAAAAGTAAGTGTAAGTGTTATATGTTTCAGTTTTATAAATGAAGTATATGTGGTATATATTGTTTTAGAAAGTACATTTAAAAGCCCAGTGGGTTTCTTAAATTGTTTTTCCTACAAGTATTATTGGATTAATGTCTGTGTCATTTCCTTAATTCTGCTAGTATTTTTTTTTTCCTGCTACATGCCAGGCACATCAGAGGACATAAATTCATTCTGTAATAATAAGATTGATTTTAAATATTACACTCAAGCCTCCCTATCCAATGAGGTTTATCTTTGGCAATCTATATACTTACTAAAAATTCTGCCATTTCAAAAATTATTTTGTTTTTTGGGGAGAGGGAGAATTACCATAAAAACAGGTTGTAAGCTGTGAAAACAAATTAGTTTTCATTGATTTAGATTTATTCCTGACCCAGACTCTAATGTTCACCCTGATCATCAAATTTACTCCTAACACTTACCTCCAGATGATTCTGAGATATTTTCAAAATTAAATCAGCTCTCAAGGGACAGATATTTTCACGATTATGGATATTTAAATATATATGCTATAGGCACAGAGAGCAACTCCCAAGGAAAAATTACCTAAATATTTTGAGTAATAGCATCTATGTTAGAATAAATAAGTAGCATCCTTAAATGAATACTTCAAAAAATTACTCGTATAAATGTTCAATTATTGACATGCTTATTAAAATTAATTATATTTTTTGAAGTCATACGCTGTATTAATCAGAAACATTTCAAGTCAGTAATATTTCTTTCAAACGTTTTACCTGAATTGAATATAAATATCTGTTATGAGGTTGTTTTACTCAAAACAATCTGATTGTAGAAAAGCTAAGTCATGATGTGTTAAAAATTTTGCTGAATTTTTATAATACACTACTGACTAGTTAATAAAATATTAAATGAAACAGACCATTCTAGATTTTGAAGTCCTTACAACTGACAATCAGCACATTACTGAGTGATATTCACTCAAACTATTTAATTTCTCTGGGACCATGATAGTAGTTTCCTGATATTAATGATAATTATTTCCATTAATTAAGTTTTGCTTGGCAAGTCAGTTATAATGTCAATTTCTTCACATGTCTGTGATGATAGAATTAACATTCTCATGTAATATGAAAAATCAAATAGCTTACAGATCTACTATAAGGTTAATTTGCTTGTATAGAAAAGATCACTTCCAGTGATAAAAACCAGAAGTTATAGTCTTTCTATGACAGGTTGACTTATGATCATTTTAATTGTTTTTTTGTTAAATAGACATTACATTTCAGAATTCACTCACTTCTGTTCTTATTGAAAGGAATATACATCTTTGAATTTCTTCCCTCAAAGCAAACATATCAGAAGAATCTTAGAAAAGCCATAGATATATCTAATCAAATGGTAAATATGATAATAAAAAAAAGTCAAGAGGAAATATTATCATAAGAATGAAAAGAAAATCTCATCTGTGTCACTGGTGCTTGCTGAAGTGTGACACATAAGTGGAATATACAAGGAAAGGACCTATTTTATTGTTGACTGAAAAAAATGTACAACCTAAAAGTTGACAGTTATGTTTTATTCAGCATACATTCTTAGGACTTCAAGCCTGGGAAACAGCATCTCATATAATCCTGAGAGACTGTTCTGAGGAGACAAGAGGGAGGTCAGGACACAGGAGTTTTGCCACAAAGGACAGGTAGTTCGAACATCAAAAGATTATTGTTAATTACAGAAACAAGGTATCTCAAGTTAAGGAATTTAGTGCTTTTCTATATATGTAAAGATGCAATAGTCTGGGCTCATTGAAATCCTCCCTTTGATATATACCTCAGCTATCTGGGGCAAGTATCCATCCCGAGTTTCCTCAAACCGCACCAACGGGAGTAGCTGCAGTCTGATGGCTGCTAGATAGCTGGCATTCCTTGTTTCCTTCCTAAGATCCCTCAGGGCTCACTGGTTGGGGCCTGTGACAGCAGCAGCTGACTACTAGATGAGCTTGGCAATGGACAGATGCTTTTCTAGGACTCCCTTTTCCAGCACTGGCAATATGCTACAACATCCTTTGTTTACCGAAGGGGTTCAGTGGTGAAGAATCCACCTGCCAATGCAGGAGACATGGGTTTGATTCCTGAGTTGGGAAGAAGCCCTGTAGGAGGAAATGGCAAACTGTTCCAGTATGCTTGCCTGGAGAATCCACTGGACAGAGTAAGATTGTGGGCTGCAGTCCGTAGTGTTGCAAAGAGTTGGACAAAACTGAACACAAAGGACACAAACACATAGGCAATATTTGAGTTATCACTATTAAAATATGTATTCAATAGATAAAAGTAGATATTAATAGATGTATGCAGAGTATACTATGCTATGTAAAATAACATTTGAAGGTGAAAGTTTGAAACTACAAAAAGAGACATCCCAAAGTTAAGGTATTAAACGATGATATGGCAGTGAACTATCAGTAGCACAGAAAAATGAGAAATTCTATCTCGCTGTAAACATGATTGATTATTTCTCATATGCCATGCTGAATATTTCATTGATAAGGTTAACAAAGCATTCAGAGAAATTGTTACACTGGACACAATTTTCTTCATCAAGAGAAAACTGATTTGTGGTGGAAAAACATGGTAGAAAATGATAATGTGATTTCAGAGTCCATAATAGCCAAAGAAAAGTGTTCTGGGCATATCAGTCATGAGCCTTAAATCATTGACTCTCACACTACTCCATTTCTCTAATCGCTTGGAAGGTATGTTGAAATATAGGCCCTCAGGCTTCTCTTCAGACTGACTGAAATCAGAATTCCTACCAATGGAAAAGGCATCTGTATTTCTGGGGTTCCCATAGATATATCCTGCTGATAAATCAGTTTTCCCAGATAATTTTGCTGAGAACTAATAGAGGTTTGTCTTTCAGACTGAAATCATTTACCTTTAATCACCAGTTCTCTTCAGCATTACTGGTCAGGGCGTAGACTTGGATTACTGTGATATTGAATGGTTTGCCTTGGAAACGAACACAGATCATTCTATCATTTTTGAGATTACATTCAAGTACAGCATTTCAGACTGTTTTGTTGACTATGATGGCTACTCCATTTCTTCTAAGGGTTTCTTGCCCAGAGTAGTAGATATAATGGTCATCTGAGTTAAATTCACCCATTCCAGTCCATTTTAGTTCACTGATTCCTAAAATGTCAATGCTCACTCTTTGCATCTCCTGTTTGACCACTTACAATTTGCCTTGATTCATGGACCTAACATCAGGATCCTATGCAATATTGCTCTTTACAGGATTGGACTTTACTTCCATAACCTGTTCCATCCACAACTGGGTGTTGTTTTTGCTTTGGCTCCGTCTCTTCATTCTTTTTGGAGTTATTTCTCCACTGCTCTCC
Source organism: Okapia johnstoni (assembly GCA_024291935.2). Classification (NCBI taxonomy): domain Eukaryota; kingdom Metazoa; phylum Chordata; class Mammalia; order Artiodactyla; family Giraffidae; genus Okapia; species Okapia johnstoni. The sequence continues at coordinate 107,801,990 of CM044307.1, read as the reverse complement.
AATAGCATATTGGGCACCTTCTGATCTGGGGAGTTCATCTTTCAGTGCCCTATCTTTTTGCATTTTCATACTATTTATGGGGTTTTCAAGGCAAGAATACTGAAGTGTTTTATCATTTCCTTCTCCAGTGGACCACATTTGGTCATAACTCTCCACTATGACCATTCATCTTGAGTGGCCCTAAATGGCATGGCTCATAGTTTCACTGAGTTAGACAAGGCTGTGGTTCACGTGATAAGATTGGTTAGTTTGTAATGCTGAAGAAACTGAAGTTGAATCATTCTATGAAGACCTACAAGACCTTCTAGAACCAACATCCCCAAAAGATGTCCTTTTCATTATAGGGAACTGGGATGCCAAAGTAGGAAGTTAAGAAACACCTGGAGTAACAGGCAAAGGTGGCCTGGGAGTACAAAAAGGAAGCATGTCAAAGGTTAACAGTTTTGCCAAGAGAATGCACTGGTCATTCTCTTTCAACAACACAACACCCTCTTTCAACAACACAAGAGAAGACTGTACACATGGACATCACTAGATGGTCAATAGAGAAATCAGATTGATTATATTCTTTGCAGCTGAAGATGGAAAAGCCCTATACAGTCAGCAAAAACAAGACCGGGAGCTGACTCTGGCTCATATCATGGACTCCTTATTGCCAAATTCAGACTGAAATTGACGAAAGTAGGGAAAACCACTAGACCATTCTGGTGTGACCTAAATCAAATCCCTTACAATTATACAGTGGAAGTAAAAAGAGATTCAAGGGATTAGATCTGATAGAATGTCTGAAGAACTATGGACAGAGGTTTGTGATATTATACAGGAGACAGGGATCAAGACCATCCCCAAGAAAAAGAAATGCAAAAAAGCAAGGCTGTCTGAGAAGGCCTAAAATAACTGTGAACAGAAGGGAAGAGAAAAGCAAAGGAGAAAAGGAAAGATATATCCATTTGAATGCAGAGTACCAAGGAATAGCAAGGAGAGATAAGAAAGCCTTCCTCAGTGATCAGTGCAAAGAAACAGAGGAAAACAATAGAATGGGAATGACTAGAGATCTCCTCAAGAAAATTGAGATAGCAAGGGAACATTTCATGCAAAAATGGGCTCAATAAAGACATAAATGGTATGGACCTAACAGAAGCAGAAGATATTGAGAAGAGGTGGCAAGAATACACAGAAGAACTATACAAAACAAATCTTCATGACCCAGATAACCATGGAGGTGTGATCACTCACCTAGAGCCAGACACCCTAGAATGTGAAGTCAAGTGGGCCTTAGGAAGTATCACTATGAACAAAGCTAGTGAAGGTGATGGAATTCCAATTGAGCTATATTAAATCCTAAAAGATGATGCTGTGACAGTGCTTCACTCAATATGCCAGCAAATTTGGAAAACTCAGCAGTGGCCACAGGACTGGAAAAGGTCAGTTTTCATTCCAATCCCAAAGAAAGGCAATGCCAAAGATTGTTCAAATTACCACACAATTTCACTCATCTCACATGCTAGCAAAGTGATGCTGAAAATTCTCCATGCTAGGCTTCAATAGTATGTGAACCATGAACTTCCAGATGTTCAAGCTGGTTTTTGAAAAGGCAGAGGAACCAGAGATCAAATTGCCAACATTTGCTGGATCATAGAAAAAGCAAGAGAGTTCCAGAAAAACATTTACTTCTGCTTTATTGTCTATGCCAAAGCCTTTGACTGTGTGGATCACAACAAACTGTGGAAAATTCTTCAAGAGATGAAAATAACAAATCACCTGACGTGTTCTGAGAAATCTGTATGCAAGTCAAGAAGCAACAGGTAGTACTGGACATGGAACAACAGACTGTTTCCAAATTGGGAAAGGAGTATGTCAAGGCTACATATTGTCACCCTGCATATTTAACTTACATGCAGAGTACATCATGAGAAATGCTGGGCTGGATGAAGTACAAGCTGGGATCAAGATTGCTGGGAGAAATATCAATAACCTTAGATATGCAGATGACACCACATTATTGCAGAAAGCAAAGAACTAAAGAGCCTCTTGATGAAACTGAAAGAGGAGAGCGAAAAAGTTGGCTTAAAACTCAACATTCAATAAACTAAGACATGGCATCCGGTCCCATTACTTCATGGCAAATACGTGGGGAAACAATGGAAACAGTGACAGACTTTTATTTTGGGGGTCTCCAAAATCAGTGCAGATGGTGGTTGCAGCCATGAAACTAAAAGACACTTGCTCTTTGGAAGAGGAGCTATGACCAACTTAGCCTGCATATAACAAGAAGAGATATTACTTTACCAACAAAGGTCTGTCTAGTCAAAGCTCTGGTTTTTCCAGTAGTCATGTATGGATGGGAGAGTTGGACTATAAAGAAAGCTGAGCACCGAAGAATTGATGCTTTTGGTATTGGAGAAGACTCTTGAGAGTCCCTTGGACTGCAAGGAGATCAACCAGTCATTCTAAAGGAAATCAGTCTTGAATATTCATTGGAAGGACTGATGCTGAAGCTAAAACTCCAATACTTTGGCCACCTGATGCAAAGAACTGACTCATTGGAAAAGACCCTGATGCTTGGAAAGATTTAAGGCAGGAGGAGAAGGGGATGACAGAGGATGAGATGGTTGGATGGCATCACCGACTTATGGACTTGAGTTTGAGTAAGCTCCAGGAGTTGTTATGGACAGGGAGGCCTGGTGAACTGCAGTCCATGGGGTCTCAAAGAGTCAGACATGACTGAATTGAAGTGAACCAGTGCTCTGGCTCTGAAAAACTTTCTGGGAGTTGCCTTGTTCCTTTGGATGGGGAAAGGGTTCCATTGAGAAGGGTATGAAGGATCAGCCTTATAGATATATGAAAAAACAGTATTCATTCCCAAAAGAGGTAGCTTCCCAATATTTTGCAGTCTTCAGTTTATTTTGTGTTTTTTTCAATGAGAATGACAAACAATGGAGAAGAAAACAAATCTCTCCTTAACTACTTTTCAGAAACCAGACAACTATAGCCTAGCAAGGGAAGGCTTTCTGCTGTATTTCAGTGCAGTTCTCTCAGGTTTTTCCTAGATAAAAGTCATTTTTCTGTTAGTTTTTTGCACTGGGAATTTTCAAAAATTTCTGCCTTTTGCATATATATTAATGGAAGAGGATGCATAAGGGACCCCTAGTCTGATCTTATTTTAAACCTAACTTCTGCCTCTTTGATTCTTTGTGAGAGATGCAATCGTTTCATGTCCATTGTCTCAGTCTTGAAATGCCCTACTGATCAAGGAGTAATTGAAAAAGAAAGGAACAGATCTGTGAATAGTCTATGTGTTTATGTAAATGTTGGTCACTCTAACAAATGTAGAACAAGTTCTTACAGACTGCACTTTAGAGCCTCAGTTAAAAGAGGTCACAAATTACAATTGTTCTTGATAGTCACCATCTAATAAGCTTACATTTTGCATTGTTGACTTACACTATACTTAATGGTATTTCATTTAAGGACATCAATTATTCCCTTTCATCACCTCACTGCAAGGCAGATGTGAAGATATTTGTGTCCAGAGAAGCTCAATAACTTGTTCAGGTCTACACAGTGAACAGCTCCATGTATATTTTTATCTTCCCAGAAAAAAATATTCCTTGGTATTTGAGAATAATTGAACCAAATACTTATTGCATAGATAAGATGTAATTTGATCACAATATGCATCTATGTTTCTATTATTGAGTCTTAAATGTAAAACTCGGCCAATTTTTAAGAGTATAGAATTTTACAAATTAGTCTTGACACTTGGACTCAGTAATTCTGTCAAGATTTCTTGAGATTTTAGAATACCATTACAAAATGATTGTATTTTGTTTCTGTCTGCTTACATCTGAGGTGTGTCATTGGGGAAAAAGCAGGTGACTGTAGGCTATAGATTGCAAACTTAATGGTAAGTCAGTCTGAATACTGAATATCTAATATGAATAACAGTATTATTCCTTTGTCAAAGTGCTATTTATGCAGTTATATGTGCAGTTGTTCCTTGCCTATAATGTAGTTTCATGAATTCTTCCTCTAAAAAGAATAACAAAATAATTCCTGTGTTAGTGCAGTCACTTAAAACTCATGTCAAATGACAGTCAATATTGATGAGTTTCACAGAAGAATTTTATTTATTATTGTCCATTCTGGTTAGCCACATTTGAAAAAAAAAAGTATAAGATTTAAGAGATCTATGTTCTCCATACATTGTTGTTGTTGTTTAATCACTAAATCATATCTGACTCTTTCAGGACCCCATGGACTGTAGCCCTCCAGACTCCTCTGTCCATAACATTTCCCAGGCAAGAATTCTGGAGTGAGTTGCCATTTCCTTCTCCGGGAGGTCTTCTGACGCAGGGATCAAACCAGCATCTCCTACATTGGCAGGCGGGTTCTTTGTCACTGAGCCACCAGGGAAGCCCATTTGTAATATATAGTTTGCCTTTAATTCATTTTCTTGACTTGGGCTGGCTTTTTCTTGCTTCCCTGTCCATAAAGTAGGGAGATGGAGGTTAAAAGTTAAAAAGAATCATACACTGATATTCACACTCTATTCCCATGTAACTGTTAGCCTGTGACGTGAACATATTTTCTGTTGCTAAAATCAAAGGGTAGGAATCTTTTTCCAGTTTACAGGAAGTAATGGGTGAAATTTAAGGTTAGGATATTTTTCTTATTGTAAAGCTTTCTCTCATAAAATTTTTCTAAAACCAGAAACCCTTCTTATCAATGAATACTAGTAAGTGATAAAATTTATGAACAAGTAGTAAATTTATATTAATTTGAACTATAGAAAAGGGAAACACCTGAGGGCTCATGGCAACCTTAGGCATGCCATAATTCCTAGATTGTTATAAACTCCATGAGGAAATATGTGTGTGTTCGTAACTCAATCGTGTCTGACTCTTTGTGAGTTCATGGACTGTAGCCTGTCAGGCTCCTCTATCCATGGAATTCTTCAGGCAAGAATACTGAAGTGGGTTGACTTTTCCTTCTCCAGGGGATCTTCCCAAGCCAAGGATTGAACCTTGGTTTCCTGCATCGCTGGCAGATTCTTTACCTTCTGAACCACCAGGGAAACCCCATGAGGAAAGATGATACTATATTAATAATAATATTAAACTCATCCTATTAAATACTACACAATAAAGAATACTAGCATAAGTGGACTAACTTTATATTACATAAAAGTAATATTGCTAAGTCCTGGCTTCTGGTTCTGCATGTAAGGAGTTTGGAAGTCACCACTCTGTCTTAACAACAAGTAAAAAGCTGAACATACTGAAAAATCAATAACTTTCCTTAGATTCATAAGATGGGAGATGACCGAGGGCAAACTACTGCCCCAAAACTGGAGATTCAGATAAGCGGATACAGGGAGGCATAGCTTACTGGAGCAAATAATCACAAGCAGAATGGGAACCAGTGTCTGGGTAGGAAAATCTGAACTGTAATTGACAAATTGCTTGAGGCTCAGTGTGGACAACTGAGAGAGTTGAAAGTTCCTGGGGGACCTAGTCATCAAGAGGCTTACATAAGACCCAACTATATGTTGTCTCTTAAAAACGCACTTTAAGTATAAAGACACACAGTAGATTAAAAGTGAATGGAAGGAGGGAAATATACTATACTAATGCTAATAAAAAGAAGCAGAAATAACTACTGTAATCTAAATTTTGAGTAAATTTCAAAATAAAATTTATTAGGGATTCAGAAGGGTATTGTATAACAATAAAGGAGTCAGTTCTTCAGGAAGATGTGTGCACCCTTTCTGAAAGGAGCACCAGCAATGTGAGATAAAAAACAATGGAATTCTACAATTTTTGTTGAATTCTATCAGTTTGTATCTGATATAATTATATGGGAAATATGTATGGGAAATATATTAGTCCATTATTATAGTTGAAGAATTTAACCCCCTCTATCAGAAATGGACATATCCAGCAAACAGAGAATCTGAATGGAAATAGGTCAACTCAAGAACATCATCAATCAACTGGATATAATCGACATCTATAAATTACATCCTTCAACAGTAGCAAAATGCACATTCTTCTCAACCTCACATGAAACATTCACCAAGCTAGGCTGTAAACCATAAAGCAAATTTTAGCAAGTTTAAAAACATAGAAATCATACAATATCTGTTCTCAGACAGCAATGAAATTGAACTAGAAATCTATAATGTAAATATAACTAGAAAATCCCCAATACAGACATAATTTGAAGATACTTCGGGTTCAGTTTCACACAGCTATAATTTAGCAAAATATCACAAGTAAGTCACTTGAAACTTTTTGTTATGCTTACACTACACTGTAGTATATTAATTGTGCACCAGCATTATGTGTAAAAGAACAATGTATATACCTTAATTTAAAAATATTTTATTGCTAAAAAAGTGCTAACCATCATCTGAGCCTTCTACACGTTGTAATGTTTTTGCTGGTGATGGTTCTTGCCTTGAAGCTAACTACTGCTGACTGATCAGGGTGGTGTTTGATCAAAGTGGCTGTGGCAATTTTAAAATGAAGTTTGCTGAATAGACTGACTCTTCCTTTGACAAAAGATTTCTCTGTAGCATGCAGTGATGTTTGATAGCATTTTACACATAGTAGACCTTCTTACAGAATCAGAGTCACTCTTCTTATACCCTACAACTGCTCTGTGACCTAAGTCTGTGCAATATTCTAAATTTCCTGTTGTCTTTTCAGCAGTCTTGCCATCATCTTTACCCGAGGCAGAGTCTATGTCAAGGCACCATTTTGCTCATCCGTAAGAAGCAATGCCTGATTCATTCAAGTTTTATCATGAGATTATAGCAGTTCAGTCACATCTTCATGTTAAACTTCGAATTCTAGTTTTCTTGCTATTTCCGCCACTGCATTACTTCCTCACTGAAGTCTTGAACCCATAAAATCATTCATGAAGGTTGAAATCAGCTTCTTACAAACTCCTGCTAATGTTGATATTTGAACTTCTTCCCATTAATTATTGATGACACAAATGTTCTTAATGACATCTAGAGTAGTGAACCATTTCCACTAGGTTTTTAATTGACTTTGCTCATATCCATCAGGTGAATCACTATCTGTGACAATTATAGCCTTACAAAGTGTTTTTCCTAAATGATGATATTTAAAAGTCAGAATTATTCCTTCATCCATGGGGTGCAGAAAGGATGTTGTGTTATAGGCATGAAAACATGAATCTTGTTATACATTTCCATCAGAGTTCTTGGGTAACCAGATACATTGTAAATGAGAATTAATATTTTGAAAAGAATCTTTTCTTCTGTGCAACAGGTCTCAAAAGAGGGCCTAAAATATACAGTAAACCATGTTTAAACAGATAGGCTGTCATCCAGGTTTTGCTGTTATGTTTTTAGAGCAAGGCATTTAGTATAGCCACCTTCATTTCTTATTAGTTAGATCTTCTGGATAACTTGCTGCAGCTTCTATATCACCACTTGCTGCTTCACCTTGCACTTTTATGTTATGCAGATGACTTTTTTCCTTAAAACTCACCTCCCTAAGTCTTCATAAAATTGAAGAGAACTGGAGTCTTGCTCTGAATTCGATTTTGGCTTAAGGAAATGTGGCTGGTTTGGTCTTCTAGGCAGACCACTTAAACTGTCTCTTTATATGCAATAAGATTGCTTTACTTTCTTATCATTCATGTGTTAACTGGAATAGCACTTTAAATTTCTTTCAAGAACTTTACCTTTGCATTTACAACTTGACTGTTTGGCACAAGAAACTTAGTTTTCAGCTGATCTTACCTTCTGACATACCTTCCTCACTAAGTTTAAGAATTAATAGCTTTAGATTTAAAGTGAGAGGTATATTGCTCTTCTTTAGACTTGAATACTTTGAAGGCATTTTAGGGTTATTAATTGGCACAACTTCAATAGTTTTTTGTCTCAAGAAACAGAGAGGCTTGAGACAAGGAAGAGAAATGGGGAAATGACTGGTCAGTGAACAGTCAGGACATACAACATTTATAGATCGTTTGCTGTCTTATGGGTATGGATTGTGTCACTTCAAAACAATGTCGGTAATAACATCAAAAATCATTGATCGCAGGTCACCATAACAAGTATATTAATAATGAAAAAAATTTGAAATAAGGCAAGAATTACCAAAATGTGAAACAGAAACAAGAAGTGAGCAGATGCTGCTGAGAAAATTGTTCCAATAGATTTAGGAATTTAAGGTTTCCACAGATCTTCAATTTGATAAAAATTCAATATCTGTGAAGCAAAATGAAGTGCAAAAAATTAAAGTATGCCTGTATGTGGAGATTAAATAATATACTTCTAAATAACCCATGGACCAAAGAAGAAAATTTGGGGGATGCAATGAAAACAGTGCTTGAAAGGAAATTTATATTATTGAATTCATATATCAAAAAAGAAGAAAGATATAAAGTCAATGATCTAAATTTCTCCCTTATAAAACTAGAATAAGAAGAAAAAAATTAATATAAAATAAACAAGAAATAAATAATAAGACTTAGGACATAAGTCAATGAAATTGAAAACAGGAAATTAGTATAAAAATCATTGAAAGCAGTATAAAAAATCTTTTTGAAGAGATCAGTAAAATTGATAAGGCCTCTAACCAGGCTAACTAAAAATAGAGTGTAAACAAATTGTTAATATCAGAAATGAAAGAGATGACATCACTGTAGATCCCATGCATTCTAAAAGGATAGTAAAGGAATAGTATGAACAGTTTTACTCCCACAAATTTGATAACCTGAATGAAATGAACCAACTTTTTTAAAGATGTAATTTGTCAAAGCTCACACAAAAAGAAATAGGCATCCAATTAGCCTTTATCTGGTAAATAAATCAATAATTAATAATCTTCCAAAACAGAAAGTACAAGGTCCAGATGGGTTCACTGGTGAATTACACCAAACATTTAAGGAAGAAGTTATATGAATTATCTGCAATCACTTTCAGAATATAGAAATAGAGGCAATATGTCCTAACTCATTCTTTGAGGCCACCATTACCCAAATAGGAAAACCAGATGAGGGCATTGCAAGAAGAGAAATCTATAGACCAAGATTTCTCATGAATATAGATGTAAAAATCTTCAAAAAATTTTAGTAAATAAAATTTAACACTATATAAAAAGATTTACATACCATGAGCAAGTAGAATTTATTCTAGGTATGTTGGGTCAGGTCAACATATAGACTCAATTACCATGATCCATCACATTAACAGGTTAAAAAAGAAATATCACATGACTATTTCAGTAGATATAGCATTTTACTTATAGTGAAACAGTAGAAACCAAAAAGTACAAACCACTTAAATATTTAGGAACTAATGAATGAGTAAACAAAACATAATATGCCCAGATATGGAATATTATTGAGCAATAAAAATAATGAATGACTGGTACAAGGTAGAACATGGATGAACCTTGAAACATTAGCTGAAAAAAGAAAAACAGTCACAAATATTCACATATTATATGATTTCATTTAAATGAAATGTCCATGTTAGACCAGTTTATATAGAGACCAGAATTAGATTAATAGTTGCCTTAGAATGGGTGATTTGACTGTGATTAGGGAAAGTGATTGCTAATGGATATAGAGTTTCTTTTGAGAGTTGATGAAAATGTCCTATAATTAGATTGTGGTGACAGTTACACAACTCTGAAATATACTAAAAACAAGTTACAATAAGTGAGTTATATAGTATGTGAATTATACATCAGTAATACTGTTGAGAAAAAAGAAGATATAAAGTCCTAGGTTGGTCCTGCCAAGTGATGAGTTAGACAATGATTCCAAATTTATAAAAAGAATTGATTTCTACAGGTTCATCCAAACTGTGGAACATCAAATATTATTCAGTAATTTTTGCAACATGCTGGATTAAAAAGTAACATAAGTTTCAAAGAAATGGCAGTCAAATAGGCAGGATACCACTCACAAAAAGGAAAAGATACTAGAAGGAAAACAATTCCTAGAATTTCAAACTAGCCAAGACATTCTTTAAAAATAAGGGCAAAATCAATATATTTTCAGGCATACAAAGACTTAAATGTTTCCTATTTATACAATTTTCTCTGAAAAATTGCAAAAGAATCTTCTATATCCTTAACATTAACCTCAAGAAAAGAAATTGCACTTTTAAAGCAGTAATGAACCAAATATTGGTAGATAATGGTGATATAAAATAAGCAATGAGTTAAAAATAATGGTTTAAGAAACAGAATAATGAAAACATGTCTTCCTCTGGATAGGGGTATTTTAAGCACACTTAATATAAATAATATAAAATAATAAGGAAGTTGTAAGATGAAGAAAACTGAAGAGAAATTACAGTGTACTATTTTCCTTATTTATTGAGAGGGAAAATAGACATGTTTTTAGACTTTTGAAATTGGATTAAATATTGCTGTTAAGAAATTTAATAGAGTTTTGCAGTAATGACAAATAACTCATGATAATCCTATCACTCGGTACAATTAGGAAAAAAAAAAGGTTAAAAAAAAAAACAGCAAATTAAAAAACTCTCTGAATGCATAAGGAAATCAGTAGTATAGTATTAGTGGACAAGAAAGACAGAAATACAGTGTTGGGTCCTGTATTTCTTTTGAGGAGGTGTTTGCTGATTCCAGGAAGAGGCAACCAAAGGCCAAGAAACTGAATGGCAAAGAAGGACAAAATTCAGAGTTGAGGTTCTAAACACAACTCAGAGACATATGTTTTCTCTTTCAGATCCTCAACGGCTAGAGTCTACCAACAGAAGAGAAAAAGGAGATGGTAGATTCTCTGGGAGCTTTAGCAAGTTGAGGAAATACAGTCAAACAGTGCTATAAAAGAGACATTTGTTAAAAAGAAAGAAAAGCTAAACTGTGAAGTCCCTATCTTAAGATACAGGACTCTATTTCAGGAAATATATTTTAGATTGCTGTTTTTCAATTTCTTGGACTACAACCAACAGTAAACATTGCCTTTTATATTAGGATTCAGTAGGAAACACACACAAGAAACTTTAAATTGACATAATTCAGTAAACATTATTTGATTTATATGTGCTTTGTGTGTTACAGTCATACCTTCATTTTATTTTCTTCTAATTTTTTAATGATGAGTGTGAATAACTAAACTCATTTTAGAACTTACTACTGACTCACAACTCACAAATTTAAAATTACTAAAACAAAGAATTCATCACTTATGGGGATTAGAAAAGAGGCATCAACAAAGATGATTATAGAAGAATGGTTACAAATTAGAAAAAAATTGAATGACATTAACATAGGAAGGTACTACATACTTTAATGCATACACTTAATTGTACATGTTATACCAAAAATCATTAAAATATGGAATAAAAATGAGAAACCACTATTTAAGTAAAATATAATTTTGATTGCTAAAATATATTTTCTTGTAAGCCAAGATATTTGAAAATTTCAATGCAGTGGATAGATTCTAGAAATATATAAAGTCAAAACTGGAACAAGTATTTGGAAGAATATGTTAATGAGCCCAATGTTCCTGAGATTTAAGTTAAAATATTAACAATATTAATAATTTTATATGCACTTGTCCCCATGGACAGAGGAGCCTGGTGGGCTGCCCTCTGTGGGGTCACACAGAGTTGGACACGACTGAAGCAGCAGCATAATATTACTGATAGCAAAGCAGTGCAGGAGATAAGTTTTATAATACAGTTAAAACATATACACTAGTAAAAGATTTGAATGAGTAACAATTAAAACCTAACGGTTTCTAACTAATAAAGTGATAAGAATGTTACTATTAGGTGGCAGATTGGGTAAACATAAATGATGGATCAATATCTACATTTTCAAGGGAATGTCTGGAAACCAATGAGAAAGTAAAGGACAAGTATTATTGACAGGCAAGTCACAGAATGGGAAACCTGAATAAAAAACTGTTACAGAAATGCTCAACCTCTCTGATTAAAAAAAAAAAAAAGTCTAAGGTAAAAAATGAGAAACGTGTACTCCCATCAGACTTAGGGAAAAAATAAACTACAAAATGACACCAAATGCTGGTGTGATTGTGGGAGAATGAGAGTCCTCATTTATTTCTGGTGGGGAGTTTAATGGCCAAACCATTCTGAAGGCAGTTTGGCAGAACTTCATGCCAGTGATTAGTGATAGTACTTTAAGATCTAGAAATGCTACCCCTTTTTAACACTTGATAGTAATTTGGGCAGGTGCATCAAAAGGTATATTTTAGAAAACTCATCATTCTAATGGCTAGGAAGTAGCAACAGATGCCAGAGCTGTCTGTTCATTTTCCTTCCCTTCCCAACCTCAACCTGGCTCCCTGGGGGCAGAATAGATGTCCACACACCCTTGACTCTGCCTGAGCTCAGCAGAGATGTAATTGCATATCCTTGGGCAGGAAATACATGTGTTGTAAACCACTGAGAATTTATTTTACTGCCTTATTGCAGAATAACCTGACTTAATACAATGAATAGAGGGGTGTACATAGGGATGAATACAATGTAACAAGAATTTCATAATGACTTAAGTTTTTAAACTGCAAACAGGATAGTTCTTATAATACACTTTTACATTAAAAGTAAGAAATTGCATTTATAACAAAATCTATTTTAAATATTTTACATTTAAATAAAATAGGGGAAAGGCTTGGCACAGAATGATAGAGATAGAGTGTCGTGAATTGTGCCTGACGTCCAAATTAGACTATAGTGAATATAGCAAAATACTGTTATTAATGGTGGGTCTTGGGAATATTGATATTTGAAATATTTTTATAATGTTCTTTTAAAGTATTTATTAAAAAATATTTTTATTTTTGTCATTCTCAAATCACAAGGGTGTTTTACTTTCTTTTGTTTCATACCTTCTTCTATTCATTGCTTAAGTTTTGAAATTCATAATATTATAGTTCATTATATTGTTTTCTTGCTCCTAATATTTGTGATTCATCTGAGAGTGCTAAGAGCATAGAGTCTGGCAGTATAACTTTCACAGAAAATAGTCTTGAATTGAGCTAAATATATTGCCCTGATATCCCTCTAATATATATATAAGTAGTACTCATTTTTTGGATTTAAAGGGAAAATAATTTTCTTGTGAATGGAAATTTAGTAGGTTATATTTAAAATTTATATTTATCCTCTTCTGCCATACCATGGTTTGTCTGTACTATATGTATATATCTCACCATCTTCTCACTCATCTCACATCAACTCTTTCCTCCAGTTGTCAACATACGAGGTGCCTGTTCACTGTTGCACATCATTATCTAAGTACTTGCCATATAGAGAGCAATGGATACATATTGGTTAAATAAATAAAGGATTATAGAGGCTGGTGATGGCAAAAATAATCAAGAGTAATAGAGTAGTTTACCGTAGAGAGAATTTTCAGTAATGTTGATTCTCATAATATAGTTGTGGTTCTGTTCAGTTTGGTCGCTCAGTCATGTCCGACTCTTTGCAACTTATGGACTGCAGCATGCCAGGCTTCCCTGTCCATCACCAACTCCCAGAGCTCGCTCAAACTCATGTCCATCGAGTTGGTGGTCCCATCCAAACATCTCATCCTGTTGCCCCCTTCTTCTCCTGCCTTCAGTCTTTCCCAGCAGCAGGCTCTTTTCCAATGAATCAGTTCTTCGCATCAGGTAACCAAAGTATTGGAGCTTCAGCATCAGTCCTTCCAATGAATATTCAGACTGATTTCCTTTAGGATTGACTGGATTCATCTTCTTGCAGTCCAAGGGACTCTCAAGAGTCTTCTTCGACACCTCAGTTCAAAATCATCAATTCTTCTATGCTCAGCTTTCTTTATAGTCCAACTCTCACATGCATACATGACTACTGGAAAAACCATAGCTTTGACTGCATGGACCTTTGTTGGTAAAATAATGTCTCTGCTGTTTAATAAGCTGTCTAGGTTTGTCATAGCTTTTCTTCCAAGGAGCAAGTGTCTTTTAATTTCATGTTTCCAGTCACCATCTGCTGTAATTCTGGAGCCCAAGAACATAAAGTCTGTCACTGTTTCCATTGTTTCCCCATCTATTTGCCGTGATGTGATGGGACTGGGTGCCATGATCTTTGTTTTTTGAATGTTGAGTTTTAAGCCAGCTTTTTCACTCTCCTCTTTCACTTTCGTAGAGGGGCTCTTTAGTTTCTGTTTGCTTTCTGCCATTATGGTGGTGTCATCTGCATATCTGAGGTTATTGATATTTCTCTCTGCAATCTTGGTTCCAGCTTGTGCTTCATCCATCCCTGCATATCCTCATGATGTCCTCTGCATATAAGGTAAATAAGCCGGGTGATAATATACAGCCTTTACATACTCCTTTCCCAATTTGGAACCAGTACAGATTATAGTGGTTAATGATGGCAAAAATAACTAACAACATTAGAGTAGTTTACAGTAGAGATAATTTTCAGTAATGACGATTCTCACAATACAGTTGTGAGATGATTTTTATTACTGCTATTTTGCAGCAAAGAAAACCACATGCTAGGAAGACCAAGACACTTCCTTGTGGTCATTAGGTTAGTACTTCAAAGATCCATCCTGCCATTTTATGTCTTCTGATATCCAAGAAATTCATAGATAAATATATTTTGGGTCCTAATATAGAAATCCTCAAAGCAATAAAATAATACAGTATTAGAGAAAATGTCACACAGCCATTTCTGATGTTATCCTCTGGCTGTTTGTCTGTCCCTGAATATCATGTTTTGCTCTTCTTTAGGCTGTTAGAGAACAGGAGCAACAAATGGTTGTAAATTGATTGGTTATGGAATTGTTAAAGTTCCATGAGCCTCCATTACTTGTTAGACCCAGAGGGCGTTTTCAGTTTTGGAAAAGATATGTATGCTTAGAAATGTAATAAAACCTAAATGGGGCAGTGTGAAATTATATTCAAATAAGAGAGAGGCTAGAAAAAATAACTTTTTGAAAACAAAATAACTTTTTTTAAGTTTTCAATATAATGCAAAGTCAGTTGAGTTTTTCTTTTGTTAGGAATACTAGAATTATACCATAAAAGTAAAGTTTTTCCTATCATATGTCATTTGTCATTTCCTATCATTTTCCTATCATAATATTTCTCATATCATATGTAGGAGAAATATTATTATAATGTATACATATTATTTATTAATATTCTTGATTGCATTTGCTAAGCAATTGAGCATACCTAAAATATTTAAAATAATACTTTTAATGTTATAGTCATATGAAAAATCGTAAATATATGCAATATGATAAATAAACTGATTAAGAATCAACTAAAGACCTTCCTTCCTCTTGACATAGAGTCCTCATTGAATTGGCTCAGTTCAGAGACTCTTAATATAAATGTTGAATATCCCTAAAGAGTTGATGGGCAGAATTTAGATAATCTGACAACTGGATGGAAAAAATATTAATCTTTATTTCCACTAATCTCTAACTGAAATTTAGTTTTTCTTTAATTGTGAATTTTGATGGCTTCACAATTGTATCAGCAGTATCAGATATCTCATTTGCATTTGTTACAGATAATCTTGAAATATCACTAAACTTATTACAGTTATTAGACTCACTGCAGGATATTAATATTTAAGTATTATCAAAAAGTGCATATATTATTTTACAATATTACAGTTAAAATATTTAAGTAATCATTTGAATATAATTACTTTTAAAAAATTTTATATATGTTATTTAATATATTTATATGATTTTTCTGATTGAGATAGGTCCTTAAGCTTTAAAGACTATCAATGAACTAAAGCCCTTTTTTCCTGATATTTAATGCAGAAATATTGATATTTACCAGTTTAAAAATAAATATTAGAAGAAGTAAATACATATTTATTAAAGTAAAACTATGTCTTATAGATGTGAATTATATCCTTTTTAATATTATCATGGCTAATGTTATAACCTGCATCTATGCTCACATGGTGGCTTTTAGGATGTTAGATAATGGTTGACCAGTGTTGTTGAGGAAAATTTGCTTCAGGTCTTTTTGTTTTGTTTTGTTTTATTTTTTGCTTTGTAACAGTTGGCTTCTGGTTTTCGTGTAATGTTGGAAATGTCTGGCTCTTGAAGCTCTGGGGATGAAGACAGGCATATTTCATTTATATTGCCCCAAAAGGATACTAATTCTAGAACTTCCCAACATTCAATGGGCAGAGACTAAAGATAGTTATTTGGTGGAAGTTGACAGGATCATTTAATGAGTTGGGGCCCACTGGTATATTTCAACTTCTTGAAAATTTTTTCCAAGATCCTTGTGAAATGTGATTTATTTAGTAAAAAAGGATGTAAGTATATTGAAGAAAACTAGAATTGCCAGAGAAACTAGTTCCCCTTAGAACTGTTATTCTATCTTCCAAGAAATAAATTAGCCATTTTCTAAGGTCTCAATGAATCACCCCTTTCCTAAAGTCTCAAACAGAGGGTGAACAGGGCAATACCATTGAAAGCCTCTTTGGGTATTTTCCTGTTGATAATTCATTCTGAGTAGGAGCTCTGCATTCTTACTGTGCATTTCTTATCATGGCATAGCTTTGCGCCTACACTGGCGCATAGCTCTGTGTCTTCAGATAACCAGTGGGAACCTGATTTCTCTTCAAGATCTGAGTGCCTTATGTTTTAATACATATGAGAAATATCTGGGGGAAAAACATATTTAGCAAATATTTAGTACATATTTTCCTCTGCATTTTATTTTTGCAAATATGATCAGAATTTATTCAGGGAAAAATAGCCACCAGTCATCACCAGTAATAAAATAACACACACACATTCTTCCACAAAAAAGCAAACAAAACTCATTTTCAAAGTTTCTCATACAGCAGTCACAATCAATTGTGATATTAATCCCTGGAAGAATCGACAAACGAGGCCATACTACTGCTCTCTAAGGAACTTATTTTGATTACTTTACAGTAGACACAATAATATTGTCTTGCTTCCTCCCCTTAACAATTTGATATCTTTTAAGTCTGCAGTAGTCTAAAGGCTCACCCTTCATCTCTTTCTTTGATCAGCAGTTTTTGTGTCACTGATTTCATACTAATAGGTGCAGTTCAAGATATTAAAGAACCTGAACTGTTTAACCTATAGATTTCCCTCTAGTCTAAATGTTGTTGATTTTAACTCAATGTGCACCTAAATGTAATTATGTTCACTGTTTTTGTTTGTTTGTTTTTTTTTTCCTGTATATAGGCAGGTGGGTTCAGAGGCTTATTCAGATCCAAATTCCATCCTTTTTACAAAACTTAAGTAAGTGGTATAGTCTCTCTTCAGGAGGAATATGTCTCTTTCTCTCTATTCTTATAGCATTTGTGTCTGTAGATGGTCAATGCTTACATCCTTTCATTCACTGGAGTTTCAAAGCAATGGTATTGTACTTTAATGATTAAAAAATTATCAACTAGAAATACTTCTATAAAGTAGCCCTTCCTTTAAAGTATTATTTTGATTTTCCAGTGGTATAGTTCATTAAAAAAGGTAGGACATTCATGCTTGTTTTTCTCTCTTTGTTTCCAAATGTCAAGATAATGAATGAGTTCCCTTTATTATTCTCCAACTTAAAAACGCATTACTTTAAAAGTTTTTGATGAGTTTCAATCCATTGCAATGACTTTCCTTATTGCTGCTCAAATTCTTCCTTCTTTGAACAGTGTGTGTCTTTTAATGTTAGCCCTGAATTTTCTTTTGACATGACTCTAACAATCTTTGGTTGCTTCCCTACTATCAAAAAATATGACAAGATATTTCATAACAATTCTGTACATTTACTGCTCAATTCCTGGAAGCAATCATTTCTGTAATGAACCCTGATTTCTTTCAGAATGGAATGACATTTACAATCTGGGTGTTAGAAATACTGTTTGCTATTGAGTCACTAATTTCATCTAGGCCTTTCAGATAGACAGAGCTAGTGTGTGTCTGTGTGTGTGTGTGTGTGTGTGTGTGTGTATGTATAGTAATAAAATACTATGTAAGTAAACAATAACATTACAAAAATAAATTCAGGATTACAGGGTTTACACTTAACCTCTTCCATATCTATATCTCTTTTGTTGCACCCAGAGAATACTCATTCACTTGTGCACAGGAGAGTGCAATTACAAAGTTTCTTGATTATTCATTTACTTTAACCACAACACAGTCATTGTTATGGACTGAATGACATCCTCTCAAAATTCATATGTTGAAGTCCTACCCCTGTATTTGGTGATAGGGCACATAAAGAGATGATAAGTTAAGCAAGGTTATAAGGGTGGTGTCTTAATTTGATAGAACTGTTATCCTAAATAAGAAGAGGAAGACACACCAGAGATTTCTCTCTGCATGCACACACAGAGGAGAAGTCATAGGAGGATATAGCATGAAGGGACTTACTTTGAAGTCTGAAGGAGCGTCACCAAAAAACATTCCTTGATCTTGGACTTGCAGCCTCCAGACTGTGAGAAAATAAATTTCTGTCATTTAAGCCAGCAAATTTGTGGTAATTTGTTATGGCAGCCCTAGCTGACTAACTACAAACATCTTAAATTAGCAATACTAATATTACTGTTACTTGTATGACTGTTACTTGTATGGAAATCAGTTTTTGCATAGGGTCTCCCTGTTCTCTTTCCATAGGTCATAGTTGATTATACCTTCAGTTCAGTTCAGTTCAGTCGCTCAGTCATGTCTGACTCTTTGCGACCCCATGAATTGCAGCATGCCAGGCCTCCCTGTCTATCACCAACTCCCGGAGTTTACCCAAACCCATGTCCATCGAGTCAGTGATGCCATCCAACCATCTCATCCTCTGTCGTCCCCTTCTCCTCCTGCCCCCAGTCCTTCCCAGCATTAGGGTCTTTTCCAATGAGTCAACTCTTCACATGAGGTGGCCAAAGTATTGGAGTTTCAGCTTAAACATCAGTCCTTCCAATGAACACCCAGGACTGATCTCCTTTAGGGTGGATTAATTGGATCTCCTTGCAGTCCAAGGTACTCTCAAGAGTCTTCTCCAACACCACAGTTCAAAAGCATCAATTCTGCAGCGCTCAGCTTTCTTCACCATCCAACTCTCACATCCATACATGACCACTGGAAAAACCATAGCCTTGGCTAGACGGACTTTTGTTGGCAAAGTAATGTCTCTGCTTTTAAATATGCTATCTAGGTTGGCCATAACCTTCCTTCCAAGGAGTAAGCGTCTTTTAATTTCATGGCTGCAATCACCATCAGCAGTGATTTTGGATCTCCCAAAAGATAAAGTCTGACACTGTTTCCACTGTTTCCCCATCTATTTCCCATGAAGTGATGGGACCAGATGCCATCATCTTAGTTTTCTGAACATTGAGCTTTAAGCCAACTTTTTCACTCTCCTCTTTCACCTTCATCAAGAGGCTCTTTAGTTCTGCACTTTCTGCCGTAAGGGTGGTGTCATACCTTATCAGAATGTAAAGCCATTAGTTGCTATTTCTCCCTTTTAATTTTAATTTGTTCTTAGTTCAGTGAGTAACTAGATATATTTAGTGCTCATTGCTAGTCTTTATATCAATATCCACTCAGTTATATCGGCTGTCTATACCTTGTTCTCTATTATTCTTCAGGAAAGTCCTATGAAAATAGGAATCCATACATTTTTGGCAATAAATGTTTAGGTCTACACTTTGAACTTAAAAGTCAGTTTTTCTGGATGTGAAAGTCAGTGGCTCACATTTGCCCCATTAGGTATCTTAAATATGTTGCTCCATTTATTTTATGCATATCACAGTGCTTTTATGAAATCTGATGATAATAAACTACCCTTTTATTTCTAAGTCACTTACTCATTTCCTATATCTTCAAAGGAATTTTTACTGTTGAAGCTGAGTGATTTTACATAAACATGACTTGATCTGGGTTATTCCAAGTTGATATTATCAGTTATGTAGGGTGCTCTTTCAATATATTTTTTTTAAAGTTCAGGAAAGCTTTTGAGTATTTAGTATTTGTTCTCCTATTTGGTTTTCCTCTTCATGGAAATTTATAAATATTTATATCAGCATTTATAAATATCTTGGGTCTTCTTTGCCTAATGTAAACATTGTTATTTTCTCCCAAATTATTCTTTTTTCCCTTCGTTTTGCTTTTATTAAAATAAATTCTTATTTTTCACTCTCTAGTTGCCTTATTGTGGTTTTTATTTGGTCTTGCATTTCCTTTTAGTCTTTATTTCTGAAAAGATTGGTTTATTTTTTGTCTGTTTCTTTTCTAAAATTTTCTTTTTAAGATGAAAAAAAATTGTATCAGTTATGGGTTTTTTTTAAATTTATTTATTTATCTATTTTTTACTTTACAATATTGTATTAGTTTTGCCATACATTATTTTGATTTATTTTGTGATTATGTCTTCCTAGTATCATGCTATTATTTATAGCAGTGCCATTTTGCAATTTTGCTCCATATTCTCTTTTTTCTTGGTCTAGATTGTGACTGCAATATTTTCCTGCAGTCATTTAAAATGATAAATTATATTCTGTAAATTTTAGAAGGGATTGCTGTTGCTGCTGCTGCTGCTAAGACACGTCAGTCATGTCTGACTCTGTGCAACCCCATAGACAGCAGCCCACCAGGCTCCTCTGTCCCTGGGATTAGGATACACAATATTCTTTTAAAGTTGAGTCCCCTTTGCTATGGTTTCCAGTCTTCATAAATGTGGAAAATTATACTCTGAAATTCACCAGTCTTATTATTTTTCCTACTTTTATGTGTGCCTCCTCTCTCCTTCATCTCTATTACTTTTCTATTCAGTTTTGATACCAATCATAGGAGATCTCCCTTAGTGAGGAGGCTTTTGTGTAAGGAATCCCTGGTTATTCAATTTTGAGATTTTAGAGATTGTAATCTACTTTAGCATCTTCAGACACAGCTAAGGGACTTTGTGATTACCTGCTATTAAATTTAATATTTAAAAAACTAAGATCATGGCATCTGGTTCCATCACTTCATGGCAAATAGAAGGGGAAAAGATGGAAGCAGTAACAGATGTTCTTTTTTTGGGCTCTAAGATCATTGCATATGGTGACTGCAGCCATGAAATTAGACTATTGCTTCTTAGAAGGAAAGCTAAGATGAACCTAGACAGTTTATTAAAAAGCAAAGCTATCAGTTTGCCATCAAAGTTGCATATAGTCAAACTATGGCTTATCCAGCAGTCGTGCATGTATAGATATGAGAGTGGTACCATAAAGAAGGCTGAGTGTGAAAGAATTGATGCTTTCAAACTGTGATGCTGGAGAAGACTCTTGAGAGTCTTTGGAGAACAAGGAGATCAAACCAGTCAATCCTAAAGGAAATCAGCCCTGAATATTCATTGGAAGAACTGATGCTGAAGCTGAAGCTCCAGTACTTCGGGCACCTGATGTGAAGAGCTGAATCACTGGAAAAAACTGATGCTGGGAAAGATTGAAGGCAGAATAAGAGGGTGACAGAGGATGAGGTGGTTGGATGGCATCACTGATTCAATGGACATGACCTTGGGCAAACTCTGGGAGATGGTGAAGGACAGAGAAGCCCGGTGTGCAAAGAATTAGATGCAACTGAACAACAACAACAGTAATGAATTGGGCAGGACCTCTCCCAGTTCCATCTGCTATGAATTCACATTGAATATTTTCATGTTCTCCTGTTTGTGGGTCTTTCAGAGGCTTTCCTCTGCCTTTTCTGGTTCTGATACCACACAGGTATTATGAGTGACAGTAGTTTGTTTTCACCTGCATGTAATTGGGAGTTTCTGGCTATATCCTGCTGCCTAGATTTGTAATAACTATTGCCCATGAGTTTTGGGCTAGGCTGTTTATCTGCCTGGTTTAATGCAGGGATTTGGAGATAGTCAAACATTACATAGCCACTACCACCAGTTGCCACCCCCATGCCCCAAATTCTTGAAAACTTAGTAGCTACTCAGTAAGCTCTTAAGAAGTGCCTGCTTTGATGCTTTAAGTTGATTTATTTATGAAAGATTCCTTGACCTTTCCTTACTCATCTCTTGCAGGGTTTGTGTAGGCATCTAACTACTTGTATTAAAACCTTCAGTGTATTTGAATGAATTCTAATATAATTATAATTTGAAAATAAACAGTATATTGCTATGAATTTGAAGAAAGATTTTCTTTCTAAAGAAGGTGCTTTAAGTGGTTGGCAGAAATAAACTAACTTAAGTTTCTTGATGTCCTGTTTGATATTTAATGAATGTAAATTAAATATATATACAAATTAGAGTAGAATATTTCATTAAAATATATGGCCATTAAAACCCTCAATATTTATTTAAATGTTAGAAATAATAAGAGCTGTTAAAGAGACATAATTGCACATATTGTCTATATGTGAAGTTCCAATGCTTTATAAATTAAACTTTTAGCAAATAAAAACACAATTTTATCGTTGAAATTTGAAGAGGGACCAGAAAGAAAAAAAAATGATTTTTCTTTTCATTCCCTTCCTGTGTTCTAAAACACTTACAATAGAAGGTAAAGAAGCCAGATGAAATATTTATTTGTTACTGAAGATGCTGATAACTGGGATATGTAGGCATGTGACAGTAATGAGATGCCTAATACATGCGTGATTAATTGTTTAATCCTGTCCAGTTCTTTGCAATGCCTTGGACTGTAGGTCTCCAGGCTCCTGTGTCCCTGGAATTTTCCAGGCAAGAATACTGGAATTGGGTTGCCATTTCCTACTCCAGGGAATCTTCCTGACCCAGGGATCAAACTGGCATCTGCTGCATTGGCAGGAAGATTCTTTACCACTGAGCCATGTGGGAAGCCCAAGATACCTAATACTTAATGTCAAATTTATACAGATTTTCACATTGCACACTTCTCTGCAGTATGGTCTCGGCCCCTGGAAGGTTTATAGTGAGGAGGAACAAAAGACAATGTATGTTTCCCGTGGATTGTTTATTGGGTCCCAAGATTAAGGAAGAGTTGGAGCCATAGCATGCCAAGGTCATAATTTCAAACACATGAAGCAGATGACTTGATCTACCTTCAGAGGAGATTAACAGATGAAGGAGGAGTGTTATACTAGAGACAAGTAACAGACAGAAATCAGGTATAACAGTTTTATTTTGACCACATTGTGATATTTTACTTTAAAACAGTACAGTATTCATTTTGATCATTGATAATTTAGTTTTGAAATTGAATTTATTTGTAGTTGAATTTAGAGGGATTAGGGAATTAACTGGATGGATGGTTTATTTTTTGCTTTGAGGAATTACTTAGTTTTTCTTTTGAAAAGGCATTAGAGGACGTTTGAATAGATGTCTCTTTCCTCAGTATATTTCTTCTGTTGCCAACAAAAGTATTTCAAAACTATTTCATTGACCTTATATCAACTTGCAGTGCTTGAAGAGGGAGCTTAGAGCTTGGTGTATGTTTGGTTTTCTGATGGTTTTGTTCTTTCTCC
Source organism: Okapia johnstoni (assembly GCA_024291935.2). NCBI lineage: Eukaryota > Metazoa > Chordata > Mammalia > Artiodactyla > Giraffidae > Okapia > Okapia johnstoni. Next base: position 107,778,537 of record CM044307.1, on the reverse strand, counting down.
CACAGAAAAAAGTATTTTTTAGAAAATATAGACTGATTCCCAAAATTTTACCTTCACCCTCTGCTAACCCTTTCAGGTTTTTCAAAGTCAAGAAGACTTCAGATCTTGTAGGGCCAAAGAAAAACAACATGTGACAGATACCAGAGCCCTTTACACATAAATGGAAAATCACGCACACACACACAAAACAATTACTATGTAGTTAAGGGGCTTTGAAAGACACCTTCATCACATTCCTAATTGTATTGCAAAAATAGGCATAATGCAGTATCTTTCTTGACTGTGCACTATTATGTGAATCTAAATCAGACAGTACAGATCTGTGACACTGAGAAGGAGCTTTCAAAAAGCAGAGAAAGCTAGTTTTTATACCATTGCTGTTTGTCCACAGAAAAATGAATGTTCCAGTTAATTTCTTAGTATGTTGATGGTATGAGTTAAATTTTGAATCACAAAGGTATTTGTGTTGTTATCTAAACAGAATCCCAGAAAGATGAAACTGCTATATACCATCTCATTTCCATGCAGACAGAACTTTAGTCCAGTATGTGACTTGAACACAATGTTCCAGGATACTACTGGACAGGGTATGGAAGACACTTTTCATTACCTCCATATGCATATGTGTGTGTGTGTGTGTGTGTGTGTGTGTGTGTAGAAAATGACTTGTTTCTATAAGCTAATATCAAAGCATTAAAACAAAATTATTTTAATGATTCTAATAACTATTTTATGCCTTCGAAATGAATTTTCTTTATGCAGTTCCTGTCCACTTCCAAATATTGCATACTTCATTTTATCAAAAAATACTTCTCTTGCTGACATATTTAAAAATCTATGGATCATATTTTCCTGTTAACCAGAATGCTGGCTTATATTAAATTTAGTCAAAAGTACAATTACACAGAAATACTTGGGTCAGCTTATATGTTTTTCTTCACTTTTATATGGAATTAAGAACCACACATGGATGAGTTCTTTGCATATTCATTCATTCAACTGATATTTATTGAGACCCTCATATATGTCAAGTATTATTTTGTCTCCAGAGATACAGTAGTGAACAAAGCTGTTAAAAATCTCCATCTTCTTGAACTGCTTAATTTATGGAATGAAACATATGGAAAAATTTACTCAGCAAAGTATATACTATATTAAAAGATGAGAAACGTTTTGAAGAAAAATAAAATAAGTGAATAGGAACAACTGGTAACCAGAAGCCTCACTAGAATGGTGATATTTGGGCCAGGATTTAGTAAGGAAACTGTCAAGCCTCACAGATACCTTGGGAAAAAAACATTTTAGGCAGAAAGAAGAGCAAATACAAAGGTGGGAACCTGCCTGACAAGCTCAGAGAACAGCAAATGAAACACTGAATGCTGTGACAGTAGCAGATTGTAGGAGAGTGTGAGTATTGTAAATTGAGTCCAGAAAAGATAAAGTGCAGGGAACTTCAGATGTTGTAGGGCCGAGTGGGCACACATGGACACTTAAGTTTTTATGCTATGTGAGATCAGGGTTGGATAGTATGAGCATCACTGGAGGATTTTCAGAAAAGAAGTGATGTGTTTTCACTAATGATTTTAAAGAATCATGTTATCCACTATACTGACAAGAGATAAGAGGGCTACAGAGGAAGCCAAGAGTCCATTTCAAAGGCAGTTTCAGTGACAATGCTTTTCTACATGTTACTTAGAAATAGGGGCTTCCCAGATGGCTCTGGGTAGTATGGAAACCACATGCCAATGCAGGAGACACAGGAGACTAGGTTTGATCCTTGGGTCAGGAAGATCCTCTGGAGTTGGAAATGGCAACCCACTCCAGTATTCTTGCCTGGAGAATCCCATGAACAGAGGAGGCTGGAGGGCTACAGTCTATGGAGTCACCTAGATGACTGAGCATGCAGACATGCATGCATACTTACAAATAAATTGTTTTGGATTATAAGAAAAAACAGTTATGAGCCACATGTAATTATCTGTAGTGGATGCATTGTAGTCCCCCAAAAGTTCCATTCACATGCTAATCCCTGGAACCTGTGATGATTGCTTTCATTGGAAAGAGGGTCTTTATAGAGTTAAATAAGTTGAGGGTCTTGAGATGAGGAGCTAATCTTGCACTATCCAGGCAGGCCTTAAATTCAATGGCAAGTATCCTTACAAGAGCAACACACAGATATGATATATATAGGAGAAGTTTAGGGAGCCACAAACCTAGGAATTCTGGCGGTCACTAGTGGCAGCTGGATGAGGCAGGAGACAGATGCTCCCCTAGAGCCTCTGTAGGAGGAGCGGCCCTGCCGACACCGTAGTTTCATACTCTGGCCTTAAGACTGAAAGAGAATAAACTTCTGTTGTGTCAAGCTACCCGGTTGTGGCAATTTATTATGGCAGCCACAGAAAAGTAATAGAACATCTGAAATGAAGTTCTTAATGGGTAATTTTTTTTTTAATTTTAAGAAATGCTATATATCTATATACATAGCACATATCTTTAACATTTCAAATATCCCCAGTCAGTAATGATTATTTCTGTTGGATGCACAGAAAATGGCCATGTTTCTATGAAATTGCTATGAGGAATCACCATTTTACTTCCCATCTCTGTGAATTTAATGATTCTAGTATTCATGTAAATGATATTATGTAATATTTGTCCTTTTGTGTCTGGCTTACTTCACATAGCATAAGATTTTCAAGGTTTATCTGTATATCAGCATTTATCAGAATTTCCTTCCTCTTTAATTACTAATGAATCTTGTAACAAGATGCTGAATGAGACTTTCTTTGTAACCTGGAAATTTGTCTAAAAGCTTGTATCCAAATACAAAGGGCACAAAGTAGTTCATATTCTAAAAAGAGCCCCAATACCACACCAGCTGTCACATCCCTTCAGGATTACGTAAGAGACTAAAAATTGGCCCTTTATTTACTGTATCATCATTACCATGGCTTTCCATTCTGGTATACATTTTCATATTCAGAGTTCTATATGTTTAATAACAGTGAGTTAAGATTCATTGGTTTACAAGGGAATTGTAACCAATGTAACTTTTCCCTCTCTTCTGCGTGCTTGCACTCTGCAACCCCAATCAATGCCAAGTAAGTAGGTTGCCAGGAAAATCCCTTGTGAATATCATAATAGCTGTGACATGGATCAGTTCAGTTCTGCCCTCAGTTGTATCTGACTCTTTACGACCCCATGGACTGCAGCACGCCAGGCTTCCCTGTCCATCACCAATTCCCAGAGCTTGCTCAAACTCATGTCTATCGAGTCGGTGATGCCATCCATCCATCTCATCCTCTGTCGTCCCCTTCTCCTCCTGCCTTCAATCTTTTCTAGCATCAGGGTCTTTTCCAGTGAGTCAGTTCTTTGCATCAGGTGGCCAAAGTATTGGAACTTCAGCTTCAGCATCAGTCCTTCCAATGAATATTCAGGACTGATTTCCTTTTGGATGGACTGGTTTGATCTCCTTGTTGTCCAAGGGACTCTCATGACATGGATAGAACAACAATATATTCTCAAGTTGGATTTTGATAGGAAGCTTGTGATTTGCTCTGTGTATCCTTGAGTAGAAGAAGACTGCAGAAAATGAGAGGTTGAGAAAGAGGATACAGTATGAACCATTGTTCCTCCCATCACGTGCTGAGTCAAGGATACATAAACTTAAGACGGCTGTCACAAAAATAAGGTTTGAAACATCTTTCAAGACCTGACCTAAGAGGGAAGGCTCACAGGTAGGGAATATCCAGAATCAAGAGGCCATGGGGCAGATTTTTGTTGAGGGTAGTTGAAGTTGTCCAGAGATGACAAACTAGATCACATTTCTCCTTCTGAGGAATATGTGGAAGGGAGATGTCTGCCATGTACCTCTTGTGTGCTCCATGAAACAACTGACTGTCTAGTCTGTCTCATAAAAGATATTGATAACCTGTGAGTGTGAGTAAAATAAAATCACAACATCTAGTTGATTAAAAAGAAAAGTCTTATCTTTTCCCTGATTAAACAGTGGCCTCAATACATATTTAAGGGAATTGGCTATATAGGAGATGTATCTGTCTGTCTGAATATTACTAGAGAAACAGAACCAGTAGGAGGGATACATTAAGAAATTTAATGGAAGAGATTAATCTCCATAATTGTGAGGTCTGGCCAGGCAGTTTGGAAATCTGAAGGTCGACTGTTGGGAAGAGTAGACTGAAACTCTTAGGCACAAATTGAAACTGGATCCACAAGTCAAATTTCTTCTTAAAAGAAGCCCCAGTTTTTCTTATAAGGCCTTTTAATTAATTGATTCAGGTCAATCCGTATTATATAGGTTAAATTTGCTTACTTAAACTGATTATGGAATTTAATCATGTTTATAAAATACATTCACAGCAATACTTAGTATTTGATTAAATAACTGGTGACTATAGTTTAATCATGCTGACACACAAAATGAACCTTGATTGCATCAAAGGGGTAAAATATCCAAGAATAAAAAAACAAACAACAACAAACAAAAAAACAAAACACTGGCCATCACAGGAGGAGCAAAAAGTATATTACCATGTTCTAAAAGTCCCTCAGACTGAAACATAGTAAATATTGGACATAAATGAAGATATAAGATTAAAATTTTGAATGGTACTAAGTTGGTTTAATCTTTTCTTTTACCTGAAAATGATTTGAATATTAAGGCATCTGCCAAACATAGCCTTCAAAGACAAGGTACCTCAGTTAAAGATTTATTGAACATGCACTATAAGATTGAATGTTCTCTGTGATTTAGATGGATCACAGAATGAAACAAAGGCCCTTGTAATCATGGATATTACATTGTAATGGGAAAGGGTAAATAACAAATAATAAACATAAAAATAAGTAAGTTGGGATTTCCCTGGTGATCCAGTGGTTGAAAATCTGTCTGCCAATGTAGAGGACATGGATTTGATTCCTGCTCTGGGAAGATTTGGGCTTCCGTGATAGCTCACTTGGTAAAGAATCCGCCTGCAATGCAGGAGACCCCGGTTTGATTCCTAGGTCAGGAAGATCTGCTGGAGAAGGGATAGGCTACCCACTCTAGTATTCTTGGGCTTCCCTTGTGGTTCAGCTGGTAAAGCATCGGGCTGCAATACAGGAGACCTGGGTTTGATCCCGGGGTTTGGAAGATACCCTGGAGAAGGGAAAGGCTACCCACTCCAGTATTCTGGCCTAGAGAATTCCATGGACTATATAGTCCATGGGGTCGCAAGGAGTGACTTGACTGAGCGTCTTTCACTCACTGGAAAGATCCTACTTCTGCTTCATTGACTACACTAAAGTCTTTGACTGTATAGATCACAACAAACTGTGGAAAATTCTTAAATACGGGAATACCAGATCACCTTACCTGCCTCCTGAGAAACCTGTATGCAGGTTAAGAAGCAACAGTTAGAACCGGACATGGAACAATGGACTGGTTCCAAATTGGGAAAGGAGTATGTCAAGCCTGTATATTGTTACCCTGCTTATTTAACTTATATGCAGAATAAATCATGGGAATTTCTGGGCTGGATGAAGCACAAGCTGGAATCAAGATTGCTGGGAGAAATATCAATAACTTCAGATACACAGATGACACCACCCTCATGGCAGAAAGCAAAGAAGAACTAAAGGGCCTCTTGATGAAGGTGAAACAGGAGAGTGAAAAAGCTGACTTAAAGGTCAACATTCAAAAAACAAAGTCATGACATTCGATCCCATCACTTCATGGAAAATAGATGGGGAAACAATGGAAACAGTGACAGACTATTTTCTTGGGCTCCAAAATCACTTCAGATGGTGACTGCAGCCATGAAATTGAAAGACACTTGCTCCTTGGAAGGAAAGTTATGACCAACCTAGACAGCATATTAAAAAGCAGAGACATTATTTGCCAACAAAATTCTGTATATTCAAAGCTATGGTTTTTCCAGTAGTCATGTATGGATGTGGGAGTTGGACTGTAAAGAAAGCTGAGCACCTAAGAATTGGTGCTTTTGAACTGTGGTGTTGGAGAAGACTCTTGAGAGTCCCTTGGACTGCAAGAAGATCCAACCAGTCCTTCCTAAAGGAAATCAGTCCTGAATATTCACTGGAAGGACTGATGTTGAAGTTGCAGATCCAGTATTTGGCTACCTGATGCTAAGTGCAGACTCATTGGAAAAGATCCTGATGCTTGGAAAGATTGAAGGCAGGAGGAAGAGGGAGCAACAGAGGATGAGATGGTTGGATGACATCACTGACTCAATGGATGTCAGTTTGTGGAAACTCTAGGAGATGGTGAAGGACAGGGAACCCTGGTGTGCTACAGTCCATAGGGTCACAAAGCGTTGGACATGACTGAGCAACTGAACAACCGCAACCTGGAAAATTTCACATGCCATAGGACATTTAAGCCCACAATTACTGAGCCTGATTATGGCAACTACTGAAGCCTCTGTGCCCTACAGCCCATGCTCTGCAAGAGAAGCTTTTTCAATGAGAAGCCCACGCACTGCAAAATAGAAAGTAGCCCCAGTTTGCCACAACTAGAAAAAGCACGTGTGCCGCAATGAAGATCCAGCACCACCAAAATAAACAAATAAATTAATGTAAAAAATGAATCACAAATTTGAGTTGCAGTCATTTGAAAAAATAAGTAAGTTGCATTCTGTGTTAGAAGATTAAAAATGTTATGGCAAACAAGAAAAAGAAATATACATTGCAAGATGAGGGAAATCAGCTATTTCATAGGGAGAACAGCTTCGCTTTTAAATAGACTAATCAAAGTGGACCTCAATGAGAGGATGGGGTTTAAACAAAGACTTAGAGGTCAAAGACTTAGAGTCAAACAGCATTTCAGGAAGAGAAAGCAGCTATATAAAGTTCTATGAAAACAGCATTATTTCCATGTTATGGGAGAACAAGGAAGTCAGGAAGACAAGAGAGGGAGCAGAGGACAGATGTGTAAGTAGGGCGAGGAGTTTCAGATGATGTATTCATTATAGACCCTTGTAAGTGTGTTGGCATTGGATCTATTATAGGGTTTTGAACAGAGTAATGACATTAGCATTGTATGGTTGAAAGCTATGATTGGGAAACATATAAAATATTTTGTGTTTGTAACCCCCTCTCCCTCCTTTCCTTAAATCAGCCTATTCTGTAAAATGGTTGTATACACACACTATAGTCAAAGCAAACCAGCATTTTTGCAGGAATTAAAGATCTTCTAGCTTCCAAATATTTCCGATTTAATTTTCTTACAAGATGAAACAATTGAATATCTAAGAGACTTTAACTAGTTATCTATACTAGACACCAATGTTCCTTATGTTAGCCACTAAGTGGTGTCCGAGTCTTTTGTGACCCCATGGACTATAGCCCATCAGGCTCCTCTGTCCATGGAATTTCCCAGGCAAGAATACTGAAATGGGTTGCATTCCCTTCTCCAGGGGATCTCCCCAACCCAAGAATTGAACCCACATCTCCTGCGTTGGCAGGCAGATTCTTTACCACTGAGCCACTAGGTAAAAACAACTCAGCTTGTAAACATGATTAGTAATTAAAAGGACACAACTTTCATGTAAAAAGCCATTAAAGCTTATAACAACTATAATTCTAGCTGGAAAGGCAGGACTTAGTGCTTTCACCTCTTGGCTCTTGCTCTCAAGATGAACTCTGATTAAGATGTCAAGTTTGTATTTTCAGTAAGTCATCTCCAGTGTTGCAGTCAGAGCCTGGGGACACTTAATACATTATTTGTAGAGTCAACTGATGATGTGTACACACACATGTAAATAGAAAAAGGGTATAGCATCCGCCTGACTTGTAAAATGGGTGGATGAATTTCACACTAATAAAAATATTTTCTCAAATCATTTCTGTCTCTGCAAATCAAGAGCCTCCACATTAAACAGTTTAGAATTATGAACTAAATTAGAGTTTTCATGTGTCTTTAGAACTTAAAGACTGGGCAAACCTCTGTATAGGTGTTTATTTATCTGCTTCACAAAAACTCTTCTTCCTGACAGATCCAATAGAATACCTCAAACATCTAAAACTTTGGAAGAAGATCAACTTCTAAAAATACTAGCCAGGAGAAGACCTTTGTGAATTTTGTGTATGGGAGGGAAGGATCCAGCTAAAATAATGAGAAAAAGAAAAGCAAATCTTCACAGTTGAGCCCTGGTCCTCACTACAGCTTTTCTCTGTTGAGACTCAGCACAAAATGTAATGGCAGCAATGTTTGTGCACTAAAGATGCAGCCTATATCACATGTGAGACCACTTGCTTAACTTTAAACTGTGAAACCCACATTATTTGGAAACTGTTGTGTACGTGTGGTATGTGAACTTACATTGGGTTGCCCATTAACTCAAACAATAATTTAAATTTTCAGAGAAATTACCTTTTCTCGTCTTAGGTGATATGTCAAAATTTTTAAGTAATTTTATTTTGGATGACAGAATAAATGTCAATCTTTAAAAAGACTGTTTTTAAGCATTGATTTCTCCTTGATCTGAGAAGGAATAAGGAACAAAGAGAATCAGGAAAAGCATACCAATATAGCATCCAGCAGTTAGGAAAAAAAGATTTAAAATAACTGCTACCATTGTTTTTTTCAGTGTGGCTCAAATTACTAGGGGAGAAAAAGGAATCATTAATGCATTATTGCCTGAGCAATGGTCCATATATGGTGCCCTCTGCTCTAGCCCAGGCAGGCATGATTACATGGTGTTCGTTCTTTTAGCTGTATGGTACTTGAGAATGTCATAAACGTTACACAGATACTAAGCCTTCCATCCGTTTTCACTGCCTTTTCCCCCTGCAAAATGACATGCTAAGTTCTGTCACCTGGGGGTAGTTATAATAATCACAGCTGCTGATATTGCCAAAGGCAGGAACAGAGCTGGATCAAGGAAAATGTGACCCCAAGTACATGACTTTAGCTCCAGTTGTGACAGCTAATGGAATCACTGCCGGAGGAAGATGAGTCCCCTGACTAAACTCACCCTGATTTGTTATCTGATTAAAAAATGTCTAGCGGAGGGAAAAGGCAACACTTGTGGGCATGGTTGGCTGTTGCACAATAAATTTGATGATTGAGAATTGACAATGACCCTTGAGATGCTAAAGGCAGTGGGATCTCACATAAACTTTAGAATATGCTACATATTGATAACATGACTGTTAGAGCTTATATTTTCATGGCAGAGATGAAGGCCAGAGATGCAGAATTGTAAAGACCCCCCCCCAATACTTTGCCATGATTAAGAAGTGCATATGATAAATATGCAGTAGCCACTACCACACCCTCATTCTGTGATTCAGATTACAGGCTTTTAAACTTACATTATCACATGTAAAATAGACAGCCAATGGGGAGTTTGCTGTATGGCTCAGGAAACTCAAACAGGGGCTCTGTGTCAACCTAGAGGGGTGGGATGGGGAGTGATATGGGAGGGAAGTTAAAAGGGAGGGGATATATGCATACATATGGCTGTTTCATGTTGAGGTTTGACAGTTGAGTTCAGTTCAGTCGCTCAGTCATATCCGACTCTTTGTGACCCCATGAATTGCAGAAAACAACAAAATTCTGTAAAGCAATTGTCTTTCAATAAAAAAAATTAATTAAAAAGGAAAAAGATTAAATTTGTACTTGAATACAACCAGAGGGCTTTCCCAAGAGCTACCCTGTGATCAGTAGACAAGGCTTTGTGATTCTCAGGCAGAGGAGACAGCTTGTGATACTCCTCAGCTAAAGGGATGAATCTTGAGTTAGTAAAAGTCAGAAAGACTGTTAGAAACTTAAACTAATAACACACTTGAAAACAGTTACATTGGTTAATCAAATGTGTAGGCTCAATTACTATGTTGGGACTTTTTCTTTCCACTGACAACATCCATGTGTTACAGAGGAACTGATTTCCTCATTAATGTGTTAATTTTTTTCTAAAACCTGAGTTTTCACATCAAAAGAGTGCATTTTAATTTAAGTCTGAACACTTCTTCAGTTATTACTTTATTATAGAAATTCTGCTGAAACAGAAAGTATTTATTGTTTGGAATTTAGAGTTAGTGGCTCTGACTGGTATATGACCAGATGTATGAGAAAGCCCATCTGACTTTTTTGTGAAGCCTGTAATCTCATTCAGAAGTCAATTAGTTTTTTCTTTTCCAGTAATATTTGAGCAAGGGTTGAGTCTTTGGAGAAAGATGAATTGATTACTTTGAAGATCAATATTCATTTGGTTGAATACAGTCAGAGAAGTTTCATGTCAATATTCAAACTGTACTTGCTACCATACAACGGGCTTAGAGTGCTAGATTCTGAGTCAATGGTAATAAATAATAGTCTTCACAATGCTATTTACTGTTAATTATCTTTTTAAAAAATGAGAAATTTACAATCTGTAATGTTGCAAAGTCTTTCCTGATGGAAGTTACATATATATATATATATATATATATATATATATATATATATATATATATATTTCATTTATTCAACAAAGAGGTATTAAGAATAACTATTGTGCAAGAAAATGTGTAATTGGTAAGCAGGTACCCAAATAGATGAAACGTTTCTTGTCCTCAGGAATTTTACAATATAGAGATATATTCCCATTCCAATGATGCAGGTGGTACAAAAAATAAGGTTATACACTTAAAATTTTAAATAGTACCTCATAATTTATTAAAATTGTCACATAAGGAATGAGTCCTGTCTGACTCGTTGTGACCCCATGGACTGCAGCATGCCAGGCTTCCCTGTCCATTACCCACTCCCGGAGCTTGCTCAAACTCATTTCCATAGAGTTGGTGATGCCATCCAACCATCTCATTCTCTGTCATCCCCTTCTGCTCCTGCCTTCAATCTTTCCCAGCATCAGGGTCTTCTCTAATGAGTGAGCTCTTCTCATCAGGTGGCCAAAGTATTGAGCTTCAATTTCAGCATCAGTCCTTCCAATGAATATTCAGGACTGATTTCCTTTAGGATGGACTGTTGGATCTCCTTGCAGTCCCAGGGACTCTCAAGAGTCTTCTCCAACACCACAGTTCAAAAGCATCAATTCTTAGGTGCTCAGCTTTCTTTACAGTCCAACTCTCACATCCATACATGACTACTAGAAAAACCATAGCTTTGACTAGATGTACCTTTGTCGGCAAGTAATGTCTCTGTTTTTTAATATCTGTCAAGATTTGTCACTTCTTTTCTTCCAAGGAGCAAATGTCTTTTAATTTAATGGCTGCAGTCACCATCACCAGTGCTTTTGGAGGCCCCCAAAATAGTCTATCACTGTTTCCATTGTTTCCCCATCTATTTGCCATGAAGTGATGGAACTGGATGCCATGATCTTAGTTTTCTGAATGCTGAGCTTTAAGCCAACTTTTTCACTCTCCTTTTTCACTTTCATCAAGAGGCTCTTTAGTTCTTCCTTTTCTGCCATAAGGGTGGTGTCATAGCATGTCTGATGTTATTGCTATTTTTCCCAGCAATCTTGATTCCAGCTTGTGCTTCATCCAGCCCCGCCTATCCTCACGATGTACTCTGCATATAAGTTAAATAAGCAGGTGACAATATACAGCCATGACATACTCCTTTTCCAATTTGGAACCATTCTGTTGTTGCATGTCCGATTTTAACTGTTGCTTCTTGACCCACATACAGATTTCTCAGGAGGCGGGTCAGGTGGTCTGGTATTCCCATCTCTTTAAGAATTTTCTTCAGTTTGTTGTGATCCACACAGCTAAAATTTTAGCACAGCATTAGTGTTCCTATAAGAGGGAGAAATCAAAGCTCATTAGCTTTCTTCCTGGGAATGCACAGTGAGAGTGTGGTGGTTTGCAAGCCAGGCAGAGGGTTCTCATACTGAACCTTATCTACTGGCACCTTGATCTTGGACTTCAGGCTCCAAAACTGTGAAAAATAAATTTAAATTGCTTAAGCCATTCATTCTACCATACATATTTTGTCTGGCCATCCCAAGCTTACTAATACATCTTGAAACCAAAATTTACCTGCGGTTCAATTCTCTATGCCCTCCAGTTCTAGCATTTCCTTGACCTTGCTGTCTCCTTAGTAACTTAATTAAATCTTTACAAAAACCCTCCCTTGTGCTTTTTGGAATAAGACTGATTTCTGCAAAACAAAACCAAAAAAACAAACAAAAAATTTTAAGACATGATATTAAGTTCTAGTTAAGGAGTTTTATTATAATCTAATGCCCTCCAGATATGTTAGATGTCACCTAGAGACTCAATTAGCGCGATTACAACCGAAACCCAAAACAAAACGTAACTTAAGAAAAAAACTTCCTTTTACATATGACACAATTTCCTTGCTCTAATTGCCTAGGCTATTGCTTCTAATTTGTAGCAGACAAAGCCTCTTGTGGGTATGTGCTCAGTTGCTCACTCATGTGTCTCTTTATGACCCCATGGACTGTAGCCCACCAGGCTACAGTAAAATCCATAGGATTTTAGAGGCAAGAATACTGGAAAAAATTGCCATTTCCTCCTCCAGGGAATCTTGACCTAGGGATTGAACCTGAGTCTTCTGAGTCACCTCAATGTCAGGCAGATTCTTTACCACTGTGCCACCTGGGAAGCCTAGACAAAGCCTTGCATGAATGCATGCTAAGTCGCTTCAGTCCTATCTCTTTGTGACCCTATGGACTCTAGTCTGCCAGGGTCCTCTCTGTCCATGGGATTCTCTAGGCAAGAATACTAGAGTGGGTTGCCATTTCCTCCTCCAAGGGCTCTTGCCAACCCAGAAATCGAAACTGCATCTCTTACATCTCCTGCATTGGCAGGCAGGTTCTTTTCCATTAGTACCACCTGGGAAGCCTAGTGATGCTAAAAGTTTTACTAATTTGCACACAATAAACTAAATTATATTCTGTGTTACATTAAAAAAAAAAAGGAGGTCCAGGTGGCTTTAATTTTTTACCTTTATAAACATATCAGAATTAAAATATGCAGCTTAGTGAACTACTCACAGGTGTTTGGCAAAAGTGATAGCAGTTTACTTACCAAGGTGAAGTACACAGTACAAAACCAGCAACAGCACAACCTGGCACATTTCCTGATATACCAGAGCGTGTCAAAACAGTGAGAATGCCCTAATAGTCATAATGTTTTATAAAATCTGTTTTTCAGAAACTTTAAAAATCTTTCTGAGCTCTGAATTAAAAATAAATGTCAAACAAATAGGATTTTTAAAACACACTACATGAATGATAGAGCAAAAACAGAATCTGCTACGTTAGCGAAGTCCGACCCTCTTTGTTAGCGTGCCCTAGCGTTTGCGAGTGCTCAAATGATTACAAGAAGGGTGTGGCAATGATTTTCATCTTCGAAATTTAAAACTCTTCCATGTGAGACAACGTGTTATAGGTCAGGGTTATTTATGCCTCCTTATCAGGTCCTACCAGGTTGATGCTGTCTCCTGTCTTCTTTGGAACTGCACTGATTCTCCCCAGCCCACTCTCTGAAAACTCTTGGAATGGTTAATGATATGGATCATCTCTTCTTTCCACTACCAGACAGCTCTCAAGTCAGCATCCATGTTGATTCCTACCTAGAGTCTCCAGTAGCTCTTTAGAGTCTAGCCCACACTGCGGGCCCTGTGAGTAGTAGCACATGATCTGATGAGTGTAATTTTCTGCTAGCTAAATTCTCTACTCTTCCCACTGTAAGAATCATGAGTATGTTAATCAGATGGCATACAGTCAGCTCAGATAACCTGTATATAAAATGATTGATTCGTGACCCTCAGTTTATTTAAATAAACTATATCTTTGAAGAAGGCAATGGCACCCCACCCCAGTACTCTTGCCTGGAAAATTCCATGGACAGAGGAGCCTGGAGGGCTGCAGTCCATGGGGTCATGAAGAGTCGGGCACGACTGAACGACTTCACTTTCACTTTTCACTTTCATGCATTGAAGAAGGAAATGGCAACCCACTCCAGTGTTCTTGCCTGGAGAATCCCAGGGACGGGGAAGCCTGGTGGGCTGCTGTCTATGGGGTTGCACAGAGTCTGACACGACTGAAGCGACTTAGCAGCAGCAGCAGCAAACTATATCTTGTTATATAGCCCTAACAAAAGTGGAACAGAACATGTTGGGGGAGAAAGAAGGAAAATCACTAACTTCCTTATTAATTAAATGCTTGATTGAAATACCTTAGTATATGGATGTTTAATTGGAATTTTCACAATGTCAGAGATAGCTATTATTGTCAGTCTATTTTCTCCGAAGTAAGTGTTGGTCACTCAGTTGTGTCTGACTGTGACTTCATGGACTATAGTCCACCAGGCTCCTCTGTCCATGGAATTCTCCAGGCAAGAATACTGGAGTGGGTTGCCATTTCCTTCTCCAATTTTTTTCGCTGAATATAAGTTAAAATCCATTTCTTTCTGAGAGTGATACAAATATTCTTAAAACTAATTACATAATTATGTATATCAACAATAGCTGCAAGACCTCTCAGTGATTAATATGTCAATGGACTGTTAACATCGCTGGTGCGCCATTGATTAAAGTGAGGAAATGAGACAGGCGACGCTGGAGAAGCTGGTGTATAAATTGCTCCAAGGTAACACTTGGTCTTTTATACATACACACACACATAAATATGTAGATGTATTAAGCCATTAAGCACGCTTAATGGCTTATGATTGTATATGACTCAAGGTTACTTGACAAAATGCGATCTCATTATAATGAGAGACTTCAAGAGATCTGGAGAAAGCCCAGATCCTGTAAAATATAATGTGAAAATTCTTGAGCTTTGAGCTAATGTTAAATGACAAGCGTCCTAGAATTTATGCATTCTCACAAGAGTACTGGAATAACATAATTCATCTTGACACATCATGAACCACTCAAAATGTACCAAACAGAAAGAGTTACAAGAAAAGTAATGTACAACATAGTGCATATTGTGGTGGGCACTTATCCCAACATTTGCTGTGAAGAGGATCTTTGTAGTATGTAAGAACTACTGTGGCTATGTTTCCTCTGAATTCTGTACTTTATTAAATTGATTTCAAAATATAGTTCTTTTTATATAAAATTTGACTGATCTGTTATAAAACCATATGAAAATTGGACCATACTTATTTCATAGATTAGCTTCATATAAAATTTGTCTTCATAAACCTCATCTGCCACAAGGCATAGATGTTTATTTTAATGTGTTTATAAAATAAAATATAGTATATCAGTATTAAAACTCCATTAACATATTTAGAAGTTGTTAAATAATGTTGGAAATGCAATATATATATTGGTGCAAATTACTACAAAATGTTGGGTACAACTGAAAACTAATATTCTTTATTACCCTTTTAAACTTTACATAGTGGAATAATTTTTTTTTTCTCTTTCAATCAAAAGGGAGAAATCATTCTGCTTTTAGCTTTTCAAATTATTTCTTAAAGCCAAAGCTTCATCTTTGTAGTATTTACCAAATCTTCTGGGGTATTTTTCTAATTACTATTTTATAAGTAAGTAATTTTTGGCACTAATATTACTAATATTTTGATATCTTTGAAAATATGACAGTGTAATTTATAGACAATTCTTGATGTTAATTTAGTGATTTAATACAGTTGGATCAGTTATGTGAATCTTAAACATCAGCTGAAGTTGCCCTATTCCTTCACACAGACACAGGTACACACGCATATAAACACTGGCTCGCAATTAGATTGTAGCATCCTAAACTAAATTCCATGGACTTCCTTGGTGGCTCAGTGGTAAAGAATCTGCCTGCAGCTCAAGAACTGCAGGAGACACAGGTTTGATCCCTGGGTTGGGAAGATCCCTAGAGGAGGGCACTCTGGTATATACTTCAGTGTATATACTCAGTGTATATACTCTTATATGTTTATTCAGCAACCCACTCCAGTATTCTTGCCTGGAGCATTCCACAGATAGAGGAACATAGCAGGGATCATGGGATCGCCAAGATTCAGACATGACTGAAGCGACTGAGCATGCCTGCAAACCAAATCCCTGTCCAATGACCTTCAATAGATTTTAGTGAATTCTCTGGGGCTTAAAATTTCATGGCACATTTGGCTTCCAAGTTTTTGATGCTGCTGAAAATCCCTTGTGTCTCATCTCCTGGGGCTGTCCTTGTCTCTTTTCTCTGCCTTAACTTGAAACTCAGCCCTGTTTCCCTTGTTTGCACAAAAGTAACATAAAATCATTCTGGAGACATTTATATTTTATGATGGTCTTAACCTAAGACTAACAAAGGGGTTTACTTCACAGCACTGTTAACCTGTTAGTATTAAAGGCAGACGTTGCCATCTTTAAACATTTGCTTAATCCATCAACATGTATTGTGAGACACTTTTACCCATAGGCTCTTATCTGATGCCAGTTGGCCTGGTCTTTCTCTTCTCTCATCTCTCTCATCTTCTCTTTTCTCTGAATTACCCATATGCCTCCACTCAGCTCCTAAGTTCTTAGTTTTTTTTTGTGCCATAAAAAAATATGCACTTAATGCAGATCAATTCACTTCTTCCTCAAACATAGACTTAAATGCAGAAACCATCCATGCAATTATTGATGACTTTATTATAGTGTCAGAAGCTTCCAAATTCTTTTTCAAGAGTATGTTAGAGAAGATCAATTTGTATGAACATAGGCAATATAAGGATTTATTGCCCTTCATAAATCAATCCTGATGTAACAGGGGTTGTGGGCAGTGTATATACTTCTTTTATATGTTTATTCAGCAAACAATTAATGGATTGATCCTTGTTCAGTCACAAAGATGGGTTCTGGTATTCAAAGTTGATGAGTTATAGCTTCTGTCTCCAAGGGCTTCCCAGGTGGCTCAGATGGTAAAGCGTCTGCTAACAATGCAGAAGACACGGGTTCGATTCCTGGGTCAGGAAGATCCCCTGGAGAAGGAAATGGATACCCACTCCAGTACTCTTGCCTGGAAAATTCCATGACCAGGAAGATGCCCTGGAGAAGGAAATGGCAACCCACTCCAGGACTCTTACCTGGAAAATTCCATGAACGGAGGAGCCTGGTAGGCTATGCAAACTAGGACACGACTGAGCGACTTCACATTCTTTTCTTTCTTTTCTTTTCTGTCCCCAAAGAATTCAGGGATTCATATGAGAAAATGAGAAAACAGAGTAAAGAGTAATTACAGTTAACATCCCATGGTGAGGAGGGATAGATTCAGACCAATGCATAGCAGAAAGAGACAGGAACTTGAATAGACATGTTGGGCAGAATATAACTACACAGGATACAGTGAGGTGAGTGAGAGTAAAGTGGGGAGAGGGTATCTTTAGGGACACCACGCAGAAAAAAGTTATATCTAGATGATACATAAAGAATGAGCTAAAGTCATTAAGGCGAAGGAATGGCAGGTAGAGGATTTCAGGCTTAGGAAGCAAGATGAACAAATTTGTGGAGAAAATGCTAGAGTGTAGGATAGAAGAAAAGACTTGGAGAGAAAAAAAAAAGAAAGAAAAGGCTTGGCCAAAGAATGGGGTAAAGGGCTAGGTGAGAGGCTGTCATAAAAACTGTGTTTTCTACTTGCGAGTATTTTATAGTAAAGTTAATAAAATTTATTGATAATATTGAAGCAAGTTAATGATTCAGTAGTCATTTTTTTTCTCAATATTTACCTTTGTTAGAAATTAATAAATAATTTTAAGAGAAAACAAAAATAAAATAGATGTTGTTTTTGAATCAACTGTGCTTCAAAACATGTTTTCAAATATTATTTTAAGAAGGAAATTTTTTAGTAATAAAATCTAGCCTTTATGGCCAAACATGACTGTCCCTTATATATGAATATAGTGATTGTATTTGGAAATCTCCTTTGAAATAACTCAAGTCTCTGAATAAGCCAAGTGTCTTTGTGAGCTTCCTTTAGCTCATTCTGGAGTGAGTTTTTAAATGGGGAGTGACCTTGAACTATGAAAACTCAAAACTTAGGAAAAAAAATCTACAAAGCCAGCATTTGGATAAGAGGCAATAAAAAAATCTATGCACTAATTTTCTACCTCAACACATTCTTTCAAAATTTTTCTTTAAAAATACTTAATTCACCCAAATTATTATTTCAACATTCTACCATAAATTCCTTTGAAATTATTTTATTTTGAACAAATTGCCCATAAATTAATTTATGTGATTTTTTAAAATAAAGCTTTCAGTTAGCTTTAGAATTGGTAGAACCAATGCTGTTCTGATAAGATAGTCTTCATTCTCCATTCCATTGTAGTAAAACTGAAACTAGCCTGCCTCTCAAGACCAACTACCACAGCAACCAAGGATTCAAGTGTAGATTTATCAAACTATAGCTAAAAAGTCATAAGTGCCAAGAGGCAAGTATATTCCAGTGGAAGAAGTTAGTTTTGTCTCAGAAATCTTTAGTCTTCTAGTGTTCAGACTTAAATTGAAGAAAGTAGGGAAAACCACTAGTCCATTCAGGTATGACCTAGATCAAATCCCTTATGAGTATACAGTGGAAGTGACAAATAGATTTAAGGGACTAGACCTGATAGAGTGCCTGATGAACTATGGACAGAGGTTCGTTGCATTGTATAGGAGACAGGGATCAAGAAAATTCCCATGGAAAAGCAATGCAAGAAAGCAAAATGGCTGTCTGAGGAGGCCTTACAGCTAGCTGGGAAGAGAAGAGAAGTGAAAAGCAAAGGAGAAAAGGAAAGATATTCCCATCTGAATGCAGAGTTCCAAAGAATAGCAAGGAGAGATAAGAAAGCCTTCCTCAGTGATCAGTGCAAAGAAATAGAGGAAAACAACAGATTGGGAAAGACTAAAGATCTCTTCAAGAAAATTAAAGATACCAAAGGGAACATTTCATGCAAAGATGTGCACAATAAAGGACAGAAATAGTATGGACCTAACAGAAGCAGAAGATATTAAGAAGAGGTGGCAAGAATACACAGACAAACTATACAAAAAAGATCTTCATGACCCAGATAATCACGATGGTGTGATCACTCACCTAGAGCCAGACATCCTGGAATGTGAAGTCAAGTGGGCCTTAGAAAGCATCACTACGAACAAAGCTAGTGGAGGTGATGGAATTCCAGTGGAGCTATTTCAAATCCTCAAAGGTGATGCTGTGAAAGTGCTGCACTCGATGTGCCAGCAAATCTGGAAAACTCAGCAGTGGCCACAGGACTGGAAAAGGTCAGTTTTCGTTCCAATCCCAAAGAAAGTCAATGCCAAAGAATGCTCAAACTACCGCACAATTGCACTCATCTCACATGCTAATAAAGTAATGCTCAAAATTCTCCAAGCCAGGCTTCAGCAATACGTGAACCGTGAACTTCCAGATGTTCAAGCTGGTTTTAGAAAAGGCAGAGGAACCAGAGATCAAATTGCCAATCTCTGTTGGATCATTGAAAAAGCAAGAGAGTTCCAGAAAAACATCTATTTCTGCTTTATTGACTATGCCCAAGACTTTGACTGTGTGGATCACAATGAACTGTGGAAAATTCTGAAAGAGATGGGAATACCAGACCATCTGACCTGTCTCTTGAGAAATATGTATGCAGGTCAGGAAGCAACAGTTAGAACTGGACATGGAACAACAGACTGGTTCCAAATAGGAAAAGGAGTACGTCAAGGCTGTATATTGTCACTCTGCTTATTTAACTTATATGCATAGTACATCATGAGAAACACTGGGCTGGAAGAAACACAAGCTGGAATCAAGATTGCTGGGAGAAATATCAATAACCTCAGATATGCGGATGACACCACCCTTATGGCAGAAAGTGAAGAAGAACTAAAAAGCCTCTTGATGAAGGTGAAAGAGGAGAGTGAAAAAGTTGGCTTAAAGCTCAACATTCAGAAAACTAAGATCATGGCATCTGGTCCCATCACTTCATGGGAAATAGATGGGGAAACAGTGGAAACAGTGTCAGACTTTATATTTTTGGGCTCCAAAATCACTGCAGATGGTGATTGCAGCCATGAAGTTAAAAGACGCTTACTCCTTGGAAGGAAGGTTATGGCCAACCTAGATAGCATATTTAAAAGCAGAGACATTACTTTGCCAACAAAAGTCCATCTATTCAAGGCTATGGTTTTTCCAGTGGTCATGTATGGATGTGAGAGTTGGACGGTGAAGAAAGCTGAGTGCTGTAGAATTGATGCTTTTGAACTGTGTTGTTGGAGAAGACTCTTGACAGTCCCTTGGACTGCAAGGAGATCCAATCAGTCCATCCTAAAAGAGATCAATCCTGGGTGTTCATTGGAAGGACTGATGTTGAAGCTGAAACTCCAATACTTTGGCCACCTCATGTGAAGAGTTGACTCATTGGAAAAGACCCTAATGCTGGGTAGGATTGGGGGAGGGAGGAGAAGGGGACGACAGAGGATGAGATGGTTGGATGGCATCACCACCTGATAGACATGGGTTTGGGTAGACTCTGGGAGTTGGTGATGGATAGAGAGGCCTGGCGTGCTGCAATTCATGGGGTCGCAAAGAGTTGGACACGACTGAGCGACTGAACTGAACTCAGTGCTTCATCTCTCTTTGCAGCCTAGCACCTGTTAAAAAGATGAGCCAAAGCATTAGTATTGGAGTACACTAAAATGTGTTTCATAGCCAAAAACTTGCATTGTATTGCAGCAGCTGGTGGTAGAATCAGTAATCTGAAAGTCATTTGGAGTCTTGAAATCTGCTCTTATAGAGAAAATGTTCAGTCAGGACAATGAACTGACTAAGTGTTCTTTCATCAGGCCAAATTTCATGTTGGGACTGAATGAGATGGATTTATTGCCATTCCCTTGGAATTAAGTGGATGAAATTGGGGGGAAAGAATTTTTTATTCCATGCTTATCCCTTGATGAGTTTTATTCCCAGATAAAACCCAGATATTATTAAGAGGTCTCAGTTTCTCTTTCATATTACAAGCAATGTGACATAATTAATATTCTTATTTCAGTTTCATGGATGTTTTAATTAGAAGAATTTACTCCTGAGATGTGACAACTGTCTAGGTGTCTCTCACCCTTATATTTGGTGTGTGTGTGTGCTTTCCTTTGAAAGCTTCAACTATATATACGTGGGTAATTAAAAGAAGCTTATTTAAAAGATCATTAGCTAGACATGGTTTTAAATGGATAATTATTTTATTCCTCTTTACATGACCAGCACATGAAGTGTGTGAAAAACTTTTCCCTCTTCCCCATTCCATCAGTGGTTACAGAGTCTTGCTCTCAATCTAAAACTGGAGAGCGCATAGCTGAGAAGTGTCTCCTTTTTTTTTCTTATATCCAGCAAGTAGAGAAAGGAATTAAAGGGATCATCTCCTGTGCTATGTAGTTTCTAGCTCTGTAGATAATTTTATGTGTGAATAATACATTGCAGTATGTAAAACATCTTTGACCAAGGACTGCTCAAGAAAAAATCCAATCTTGCAAACACATTGTTCTCAGCATTCTTATGTTCTTTATCCTTTAATATAGTGATTAAAGGACAGTAACTGCAAATCAAAAGATGAAATGAATCACTTCCACTTTCCTGTGGCAATACTGCCAGTTGGGATCTCTATTCTCTCTTGATAGATCGATCTTCATCAACTTATGATAGAGTTATTTCCCAATAACCCATCATCAATTGAAAACATTCTAAGTTGAAAGTGCATTTAATACACCTAATCTACTGAACATTAGAATTTAGGCTAGCTCACCCTAAAGATGCTCAGAACGCTTAACCTACAGTTGGACAAAGCTGTCTGAGAGAAAGCCTGCCTGATAATAAAGTGTTGAATATCTCATGTAATTCATTGAATATGTTTCTGAGAGTGAAAAACAATATTTTTATGGGTACAGAATGATTATAAGTATATTGATTGTTTGCCCTCATGATCACATAGCTGACTGGGAGCTATTGCTTGCTACTGCTGCCCAAAATCAGGGGAGAATACTGTTCTGCATATTGCTAATGTGGGAAAAAAATCAAAATTAAAAATATTCTTCTCACTAAATGTATACTGCTTTTGCTCTTTGCACCATCATAAAGTCAGAAAATCTTAAACCATAATAAGTCAGGGAGCTGTTTGTGTGTGTGTTTATGATATTATATTAATATATTATGATATATAATTACCATTTTATATATTTTATCTCTCTGTATATGAGAGAGTCAATTCCTACATAGGTTGATAAGAAGTCTGGGGTCCCCCAGGGGTGAGAGATAGGTCTGGGGTCTCAAGGAGAACAGGAAAACCTTTTTATTCTACATTGCTTTGTCTTAATCAATATAACCATGTATCTTGCTTGAGGGCATGTTTCTCCTTAACAGTAACCTTCTGACTAATCCCATCATCTTAAAATGTATATTACTGGAGTGCTTCTGGTAAGATCTTTCTATTGTTCTAATCCTGTTATCTTAAAATGTATATTGTGGGAGTGGGTGTGGTAAGACCTTTACAGCCTTGAAACTTTCTTTTGATTTACTGTAATAACCAATTCAAAAAGTATATAACTCCCTTGCTAAACTAGGGAGGGGGGCACTCTCTGTCCCCCTTCTGATGTGTATGTCAGAAGCTTTGAGTGATCAAGCCTGGTCCCTGGTCTTCAGAGATCACAAATCTGACACTGTCCACCGTAAGCTATATATATATATATCATGTATGTATGTGTGTATTTATGTATATATAAAGAATTGACAGTATGATACATGATTCTGGCCCACATAGAAAACAGTAGCCTAGAGTAGAATTGTTATTTATTTGCCTAACTGACATTCATCCTGTGTCTTCAAAAGAAGCAGAAAAAGCAGGATTATGATATAGCATCATTCTTTCTTCCTTAGGAGTTAGGAAACTTCCCATGTTTGACCTCTACGTATTATAAGCACAAATATACAGATTTACTGCTTAATAGTAGCAACTGCCATAATTTAAACAGTTTTAATAGAGCAAAGATAATCACTGCACACAAACACACTTAAAGTAGTTAGAATATCTACCTGACTTTCCTCACAGTCATTTTGTTTTTTAAAAAAATTACCTTCTATTGTTTCAAAGCATTTGAGCGTTGAGGTATTCTTTTTGATTGACAATGATGGTTAAAAAGAGTTTGACACCTAGATTGCCAGTTTAAAAAATGAGCCATTGTATAATTCATACAGAATATATTAAACATAAACATAATGTTTAATGCAACCATCATGTTCATCATTATGATTCTTCCAAGTACTTTTAATGTAGTAATTTCAGTATTAGGAAACTGGGTAGTAATTTCTATAACAAAGAGCCATACTTATATGTGGCCTTCAATATCCGTGAACTGATGCATCTGGATCATTTCACATATTTCTCAAAATGTGCTCGGATACTACCTGCATTGGAGTTATCTAAGAGGGCTGTTAAAATATAATTTCTAGTATGTATCAGAGACTAAAATTTCCACCAGCAACCAGGTGATTTTCAGACTTAGGATTCACTGAAATTTATATCAGGTTGATATCAGGCTTTATATCAGTTATTCAAGTGAATCATAATCACTTGGGTCTCTCTCTTCTCATTTTAACTTTTGAATAATTGTAACATTTTCAACCAATAAGATTTTTTTGTCTTGTCTATGTATCTTAAAGCATAGTGTGAAACAAATAGTTAAATGGTATTTTTAAGAAATGCTGTGTAGCTTTCTTAGTTAGGCTAGCATTCTTATATTATACAGTAGTCTCTGATTCAGGGGATGAGTGGTATCAGATAAATTCTTAACCATATGAAAATACCTTTTATCACTATAACTTGCCCTCTACTCCTCAGGGATGTGAGAGGCAACTTTTGACTTTGACTAGACCTCACCAACACTATGTTCCATTTGCTAGCATAGAGATAATCAAGGAAGTGATTACCTAAGAATGTTTTTAGCTGTCTTTATCTGGTCTGTCTTGATTGCTTATAAACATACCTGGAGTTATGGACCCATAGAATGCAGTTGGTTGAAGAACAAAAGTTAGTCCTGTGGGATCTCAATCTGAATGAGTAATAAAGTATAAATAACAAGAAGCCCAAATCTGAGAAGCCTTCTTGTCTTTAAATCATACTGCACACATCATTAGATCTCATCTGTTACTTTGAGATGACAGAAGTGTCTCAAGGCAGAAAAAGGGAACTTTTTATTTTAAGCTGTGTTTGATGGTTTAGATCCCTGCAAGAAACCAGTGCTTTGATGCCTCATCTTGGCCTGCTGTTTGTTTGTATCCTTTTCTAATCATTAGTGAATTTTTGTTCTGGTTAAGATCATGCCTGTGTGTTTGCTTTGACCATTCAGTGCCTTCTGCATGCAGGTTTACAGCATAAGTCAGAAAGGAAAACAAGCCTATCATTCAGTTAAGAGAATTTATGTGATTACTTTGCTGTTTATGAGACAGAAATGTAAAAAACGGTGAGCCCCCTAATCTGACTCATACAGAAAAAAAGCCTGTCAAAGCAAATGCTTGTCAAAGAGTACCGCGTTGAGCTCCCTGTGTTACACGGCAACTTCCCATTAGCTATCATTTTACATATGGTAATATATTTGTTTCAATGCTACTCTTTCAATTTGTCCCACCTTCTCCCTCTCCCCCTCCACCCCCGCTGTGTCCAAAGTCTGTTCTCTGTGTCAGCATCTCTAGTTCCACCCTACAAGCAAATACAGTTGTATGGCAGAAGCCAATACAGTGTTGTAAAGCAATTATCCTCCAATTAAAAATAAATTTATAAAAAAAGCACATGCTTATACTAAAAATGGTTAAATTGGTAATTTTATATGTCTTTTACCACAGTTAAAATAATACCAAAAATAAAAATAAAAATAAGCTAATAGCAAATCGTTAGTGGTAAAGCTGACAGTTCTGACTGGCTAAGTGTGTTGTGTATACATTCACGTGGCCTCTCACTGAATGGATGTGTGTTTGTACTACAAAACTATTGATGGTGGTAGGCTAGGCTTCTTGGTGGATGCTGTCTTCTTTTGCTGTTGTTGTTGTTGTTGTTCAACTGCTCAGTCCTGTCCAACTCTTTGTGACCCCATGAACTGCAGCACACCAGGCTTCCCTATCCTTTAGTATCTCCTAGAGTTTGCTCAAACTCATGTCCATTGAGTTGATGATACCATACAACCATCTCATTCTCTGTTGCCCTCTTCTTCTCCTGCCCTCAATCTTTCCCATCATCAGGGTCTTTTCCAATGATTTGGTGCTTCACCTCAGGTGTCGAAAGTACTGGAGCTTCAGCATCAGTCCTTCCAATGAATATTCAGGGTTGATTTCTTTAGGACTGACTGATTTGATCTCTTTGCTGTCCAAAAGACTCTCAAGAGTCTTCTCCAACACCACAGTTCAAACGCATCAATTCTTCAGTGCTCAACCTTCTTTATGGTCCAACTTTCACATCTATACATGACTACATAGGTTTGACTATATTCACTTTTGTCGCAAAGTGATGTCTCTGGTTTGTAATATGCTGTCTAAGTTTGTTTTAGGTTTTCTTCCAAGGAGTAGGTATATTTTAATTTCATGGCTGCAGTCAACATCTGCAGTGATTTTGGAATTCAAGAAAATAAAGTCTGTAACTGTTTCCATTGTTTCCCCATCTATTTACCATGAAGTGATGGGATCTTCATTTTTTGAATGTTGAGTTTTCAGCCAGCTTTTTCACTCTCTTCTTTCACTTTTATCAAGAGGTCCTCTTCTCTTTCTGCCATTAGTGTGGTGTTATCTGCGTATCTGAGGTTATTGATATTTCTCCCGGCAATCTTGATTCTATCTTGTGCTTCGTCCAGCCCATCATTTTGCTTGATGTACTCTGCACATAAATTAAATTAGCAGGGTGATGGTGTACAGCCTTGATGTACTTCTTTCTGAATTATGAATTAGTTCATTGTTCCATGTCTGGTTCTCACTGTTGCTTCTTGACCTGCATACAGGTTTCTCAGGAGGCAGGTAAGATGATCTAATATTCCTATCTCTTTAAGAATTATCCACAGTTTGTTGTGAGTCACACAGTCAAAGGCTTTAGCATAGTCAAGGAAGCAGAAGTAGATGTTTTTTGGAATTCCCTTGCTTTTTCTGTGATCCAATGGATGTTGGCAATTTGATCTCTGCCTTTTCTAAATCTAGCTTGTACATCTGGAGGTTCTCAGTTCATGTACTATTGACAAACCTAGCTTCTTTTTTTTATCTAGAAGCTAAACAAACAAGAACCTTCAATCTGTTTACCCTTCACTTGAAGTGAGCTCACACACTCCTGTTTAACAGGTACACCATTATCTATCAGATCTTTAAATTGCAATAAGAAAAAAATGAAAGCAATTTTGTGTTTTGCATGTTTTTTCCTGCAATCAAGAGTTAATCTCCTACCTATACAAAAAACCTTGAAAATATACTTTCCAGATGCCTAAATTATTTTTCTCTCTGTCCCACAGTTAAGGATTCAAAAATATATGTTAGGTTTCAGCACTTTGAGGTGAATTCAAAAACTTGATTTCCAGGTTATGTTTTTTGTAACTAGGAACAAGGAACTTTTCCTTAAACTCACGTGTGTAGGTAGATTTGTTGTTGTGTTCAGTCTTTCAGACATGTTTGACTTTTTGGGACCCCATAGACTGCATCACACCAGGCTTCCCTGTCCTTCACCATCTCTAGGAGTTTGCTCAAACTCATGGCCATTGATTCAGTGATGCCATCAAACCATCTCGTCCTCTGTCATTCCCTTCTCCAACTGACTTCAATCTTTCCCGGCATCAGGATCTATTCCATGAATCAGCTCTTTGCATCAGGTGGCCAAATTATTAAAGCTTCAGTACCAATCCTTCCAATGGATATTCAGAGTTGATTTCCTTTAGAATTGACTGGTTTAATAACCTTGTAGACAGATAACAGACCTTATTTGTCTTTCACTGAGGTGAGAATGATAGTAATATCAACTAAAATTTGGTAGTAATATCATAAATAGTAAATATCGTAAATAAAATGGTAAATATCAACTAAAGTTGGATCCTGGGAATAGGAGTGATGGTGAAACTGGAAATAAGAACATAAGAACCATTCAGTGCTGAAAATAAAGACAAAAGCAGGCCTAGAAAACAGAGAGCTAAGTTTGAGTAAATAACTTATTCAATTAACTAGACCAAATAAATAGCACATATTTAAGAACTACATTCAAATGATCTTTTGATAAATTTGTAGGGAAGAAAGTGATCTCCCCATCCTATTCGTCCACCATCTTGAAAAGGCAGAGGAACTAGAGATCAAATTGCCAACAACCGCTGGATCATTGAAAAAGCAAAAGAGTTCCAGAAAAACATCTATTTTTGCTTTATTGACTACGCCAAAGCCTTTGACTGTGTGTATCACAACAAAGTGTGGAAAATTCTTAAAGAGATGGGAATACCAGACCACCTGACCTGCCTCTTGAGAAACCTGTATGCAGGTCAGGAAGCAACAATTAGAACTGGACATGGAACAACAGACTGGTTCCAAATTGGGAAAGGAGTACATCAAGGCTGTATATTGTCACCCAGCTTATTTAATTTATATGCAGAGTACATCATGAGAAATGCTTGCCTGAATGAAGCTCAAGCTGGAATCAAGATTGCTGGGAGAAATATCAATAACCTCAGATATGCAGATGACACCACCCTTATGGCATAAAGCAAAGAAGAACTACAAAGCCTCTTGATGAAAGTGAAAGAGAAGAGTGAAAAAATTGGCTTTAAACTCAGCATTCAAAAAACTAAGGTCATGGCATCTGGTCCCATCACTTCATGGCAAATAAATGGGGAAACAATGGAAACAGTGGCAGACTTTATTTTTGTGGTGGGGGCTCCAAAATCACTGCAAATGGTGACTGCAGCCATGAAATTAAAAGACACTTGCTCCTTGGAAGAAAAGCAATGACAAACCTAGACAGATATTAAAAAGCAGAGACATTACTTGCCAACAAAGTTCTGTCTAGTTAAAGCTATAGTTTTTCCAGTAGTCATGTATGGATGTGAAAGTTGGACTATAAAGAAAGCTGAGCACCAAAGAATTGATGCTTTTGAATTGTGGTGTTGGAGAAGACTCTTGAGAGTCCCTTGGACTGCAAGGAGATCCAACCAGTCCTAAACGAAATCAGTCCTGAATATTCATTGTAAGGACTGATGCTGAAGCTGAAACTCCAATAATTTGGCTGCCTGATGTGAAGAATCAACTCATTGAAAATGACCCTGATGCTGGGAAAGATTGAAGGCCAGAGAAGAAGGGGACAACAGAGGATGAAATGTTTGGATGGCATCACCTACGCTATGGACATGAGTTTGAGCAAGCTCTGGGAGTTGGTGATGGACAGGGAAGCCTGGCATGCTGCAGTCTGTGGGGTCGCAAAGAGTCAGACACAAGTGAGCAACTGAACTGAACTGAAGAACTGCATGAATATAACCCACTTACTCTGTCTAGATTTTATAATTGGTGGTCCAAATAAGAAATTTCTGATATTTCACAGGAGAGGACATAGGCAAATTTTAAAGAACAAATGACTACTAGAGTGAACTAGTATGCATAATATAACTTAAAATGTATTATAATATTTCAAATGATCTTAGAATAAATTCCCTTTTACAATATAAATGGAAAGGAAAATCCTGATCACATATTTTTAAAATGAGAGCATCATCATTGTTAAATTCTTGGTATAGTGTAACAGATTTCTATAGCTTTTGTATGTTTTTGTGGTTCAGTTGCTCAGTCATGTCTGACAATTTGTGGCCCCACGGACTGCAGAACATCAGGTTTCCCTGTCCTTCACCCTATCCTGGATTTTGTTCAAACTCATGTCTGTTGAGTCATTGATGCCATATAAGCATCTCATTCTCTATCACCCCCTTCTCCTCCTGGCCTTAATTTTTGTCAGCACCAGGGTCTTTTCCAATGACTCAGTTCTTCACATCAGATGGTCCAAGTATTGGAGCTTCAGCTTTAGCATCAGTCCGTCCAATGAATATTCAGAGTTGATTTCCTTTAGAATTGACTGGTTTGATCTCCTAGTAATCCAAGGGACTCTCAAGAGTCTTCTCCAGCACCACAGTTCAAAAGCATGAATTCTTTTGTGCTCAACTTTCTTTATGGTCCAACTCTCACTTCCATACATAACTACTGGAAAAGCCATAGATTTAACTATGTGGACCTTTGTCACAGAGTGATGTCTCTGCTTTGTAATACGCTGTCTAGGTTTGCCATAGCTTTTCTTGCATGGAAAAAGTGTCTTAATTTCATGGCTGCAATCACAGTCCAAAATGATTTTGCATATGGAGGTTCAAAATGATATTGTATAAAATATTTACAGTATTTTTCATAGCTAGAAACACTAGGTACTTTGCCCCTCTCAATTATCACAACCACTTTCAAACCACCGTGTTAGGTCCAGAAAGGTTTGTATTACAACTTACACATTCATTTCACTGTGGTTATTCCTCTGATACTTGATTATATGTACTATATTACCTGCTTTTTGTATGACTGACCGTCTCATGATGGCTGTGTCTGGGATGTATTATATCATTGCTCTGATATGGCTTCTTTTACCTATGAGCATTTCTATTGCTCTAATATTGAGCACTGTGGCAACACTGAGGCTATTTTAAATTGTTCTCTAGAGTAACAATTGTTTCTGTGAACACATTCCTAAAGATATTATCTGGTAAGAGGAATATTGCAAAGCCAAAAAATGTCAGGGGTTATAAAGCAAGAAGATTAGTATATAATTCAGTTACAAAGTCAATCAACCATAAGTCATAAATCCTTTGGAAAACAAGCTTAATTAGTTTGGGTGCATGCCTTGTGAAACAACTTCTCAGGGAACTTAATTAATTTTATTTTAAAAAAAATAAAGCTTAGATTAGAGACAATAAATATTCCCAGTGGCATTTTGCCATTAATATTCATTCTGTTGATATGTAAGACCTAGAATATTGTATTTTATGATTATGTATTGCTAACCCATAGATAATATTGCAAAATCTCTTTGTCTTTTTTGATTCAGCTATTTTATCACATGGTATGTAATTTTAACTCAGTGAGTAAAATTCTCCTTTGGAACTTATTCTTTCAAATACTCTTGATAATTTATGAGCATAAACTACAATTTAACCAAGCTCTCTTGAGGGAACATATAATTTTGGAGTATATTTCTTTTTACTAAGTTGAAGTCAGGCTATAATTCTTTTCTATAATTTTTTCCTTATTACTAATTTTGTGCTAATGTGTCTGTATTCTTCATAATTTACTCGATAGACTATATTCTTGAGAAAATAAAAATTAGTTAAAGAGAAAGGACATATGAATACAATTTTGAATGTCTATGAACAGTTTTATCATGCACCATTTTCTTCTGAAATGGTCAATTTGTATGACTATGATTTTTATATTACTCCATTTATTTTAGCAATTCTTATCCAATAATTAAAACTTAAACAGTATCTTTTTTACTAATCATTGAGATATGGGAGGAAGGTGTATTTATCACATTTTATAAGTGCCAATGAAGGTATAAATCTAAAAATTCAGTGTAAGCTAAACTGAACCTAGAAATAGAAGTTCTCACAAAAGTATTTCTGTTCATCTTTGTTTTGGAGGGACAATATTATCCCACAAAATTGGGCAAAGACTTACCCAGTTATAAATTGCATCCTACACTTAAATTCTTACATTTCTCACCAAAATTTAGTAATCATAGGCTCAAAGAGTAAACAAAGTAAGAACAGTCACTTAAATTCTGAAAAGTTATTAACAGTTAACTATATAACTCAAGATAGTTATACGAGTGCAGATACAAGGATTTGAAGGTTAACCACAGTAAAGAAGAATAATTGTCATAATATTTGGGGAAAATACTTAAAATCAGCAAAAAACTATATATATAAAACCATCTCTGTTTTTTAGTATTATAGAATAATTACTAAACATATGGAATTACATCTTTTTGCAAATCAAAATCTCTTGAATATTAGACATTTTCAGTGGTTTGATTTGAGAACTGGCACTGTATTTATCAAGAGATAGTCTTCTGTTTAGCAATCACATATTTATTTATCCACTTTAAATTTTTATTTTTTGGATGAAATTAGAAGATTCTTAATCTTTAGAGTTTTTCTTAGTTGAAATGAAGGAAAAATACATTCTCAACATGGCAGCCATGATGACTAATTTTAAATATTTCAGATCATGTTATTGCTCCATTCAGACCCTCCCTTGGCTAGTCATTTTATTCAGATTTAAAGTTTAAATTATTAAAATGGTCTAGAAGACCCCTTATGACCTGTTCCCCTGCACTCTTTTGGCCATTCAAACTTCATCAACAACCACTCTTTCTTTTACTCACATTGCTCCCCACACTGTGTGTGTGTGTGTGTGTGTGTTTGCGCGCATGCGTGTGTGTGTGTGCATGCATGCATGTTCATTTGTGTCTGACTCTTAGCAACACCATAGACTATAGCCCACCAGGCTCCACTGTCCATGCAATTTTCCAGACAAGACTATCTTGCTGTCTTCTTCTTTCTTTCACTCAGGGATTTTTCACTGCTTCTTTTTTCTACCTAGAATGTCCTTTATTCACATATAAAGATAATTTACATCCTTAGTTCCCCTAGGACTTTGATCATCATGAGGGCAAGTATTTTTCTCAATATTGAGAGATGGTGATATTGAGTAACAAGTTCACAACCATTGAATTTATTACTTCTATTGCCACTTAGATTTTTTTCCTCTATTACATCTATCTCCATCTAACATAATACATATTTACTAATTTATTTTGTAATTGGATGTCTTCCCCACTAGCATGTAAGCTTTAAAGGCGAGGCTTTGTTTTTATCCACTTCTTTCTCAAAGATCCAAGCATGTAGTTGACACTTAACAAATACCTGAAGAAGTGACTACTGAGTGATGGAAAGTCTCCTCTCTAGGGGAGACACTGGGGATCAAATTCTTGAACAAAGATGTAAGAATCTAGATGCTAAAGCTTTTTCCTAAAATCTTTCCAATTTGAATTTATTTTGTCACTAACTTATCTTGCTAATCCAAACAAGTTGCTCTCAGTAAAAAGAAATGAATTTGAGGAAATTAATATTAAGACTTTGCATGTTTAAATTCTTAACTGACAATAATTTGGCTTAGATTGGTAGTACCTGGGTTTGGAAAATGAACAATGATGGTATTTCATGATATCTTGAAAGAAAAAAAAATTAATTAAGAATATTGTGTTGAGAGGAAAGGCACTAATGCACAGTCAAGAAGGCCTAAAAAGAGGAAACAGAAATAATTAATGAGTCAAAAGTGAAGGCAAGCTATTCCCTCTAGAGGTATTTATTCACTCAACTAATATTTCAATGCCAGTCTCCTGTCAGCACAACTCTGTGTTATGCAGTTTTGGATAAGTCAGAATTCTTGCTCAAAGTTCTAGTTGCAATAGAAAAATAAACTAGTGAATAAATTAAAAAAAAACTTAGATTGTGATAGGAAGAAACTAACTAGTTATCTAGTTATTAACTAGACTTCTCTAGAATAGGTTGGATAGATTCCTGAATGCTTGAAATAAACAATCATGAAAAAACCTGGGGGAATGATTGCCAGGCAGAGGGAACAAGATAAGCAAAGGCATTAAGACTAGAAATACCTTGGTGTGCACAAGAGCAAAATGCAGACTGACAGGGTCGAGTCACAGGCTGCTGGAGGTATAAAAAGGAGAAGAGACTCATCATGAGGAGACTGAATAGATAAATAAGATATGGCCTATATAACTCCCTTGCTGGTCATAGGAAGAAAGTTTGCTTAATGTCAAGTGTCATTGGAGGATTTTAAACAGATGACTGGCATAATGTCTTTTTTAAATGACATTTGAACTTCTCTGAGGGGATTGTCATGTTTTAGCCAGATTTAAGTAATTTTTTTCACTAATATTTCATATATATTAATATTTTGGATGATGCCTTTAGAATGGAAATAAATTCCTGAATACTGATGCAATTTTATGTTATACATGAATTACTTCATAGAGTTTTGTTTTACATTCAGATTTTTGAATTGCTTGTTTTTACCTGTCAAAACTCTCTGTATTCACCTGTGTATCTCTCTATTCTCCCTCACTCAATTATTCTAGTTATTTAAAAACTGGCTAAAGTAAAAAATGAAATAAACATAATTGGAAAGCGTTAATTGTTAAGACTGGTTAGAAAACCAAAATTTCTCTTGTATCACTACCAATCTCATATATCTATCTTAAAACATATAAAGCTATTTTTTTCCTGACTTACCTAATTTATCTATTTCTTTCATCATTCTGTACGTACCAGTGTCCTGTAGCTGCTATAACAAATGGTATTTTTAAAAAAACAAATTAATTTGTTCACAGTTCTAAAGTTTAGACATCCAAAATTTTATTACTGGGCTGGAATGAACATATCAGCAGGTACACATTCTCTCCAAAGTTTCTAGGGAAGAATCCAACCTCACTTCTTCCTAATTTTGGTGGCTGCCAGCTTTCCTTGAATTCTAGCCACATTTTTCCAATCATCAAGGACAGCATCTTCAAGTCTCTCTCTGCTTCATCCTCATTTCACTTTCTTCTCTGAGTGTATTCAATATTCCTCTCTCATAAGGATATATTTAATTGCATGTAAGGCCCAACTAGAAAACCTATGGTAATCTACTCATCTCAAGATCTTTAATTTAACTACATTTGTGAAGTCACTTTTTTTTTGACATGTAATATCCGGAGGTTCCCAGTTTTAAGACTTGGGTATCTTTGAGAGATAATTTTTCTGGCTTATCAGACTGTATTTAGTAATTCAGTATGTATATCTCTAATTCCTTGTCCTATATATGCATTTTGGTTTTTTTATTTAAAATATTTTTCCTATAATTTTAATACCTCAAATATCATTGAAAGAAAATTTTTAAAGATGAGTGGATTTTCAAAAAGTGTAAAAAGTTTTTACATGAAAAAATCTGGGACTGTGAAAGACAATTCATATTGATAAATTTGACACTCATAAGAAATTAATTCTTTTTGTTGAAATTTTGTAAAATGTTTTCTTGTTTACCCTCTGGCATTGTGCCCCTTCATATCCCAAATGTCAGCAACTCTTAGTATATTCCAGACTCACAGTTCTTTCCTGAAAGTTGATTCTGATGTTACTGCCAACTGACCTTGGGTTGGAAGTTAAAACACACCAACTGCTGCAGAGCCCACTTACTCTCACTTCTAGTTCCCGTACCTCCCCGGTGTGAACTACTGTTGGTGTTGATTCCATTCTTCTGCAGGGGTGGCCTTCTATGCATATTCTGGGCTGCAATTCCAATTTATTCCTTTAGGTAGATATCATCTACTGGTTCTGTTTAGTGAGTCCAAAAATTGAATTCATTATGAGTCAAGATTGCAATTGCATTTATCTTTTAACATGAAACTTTTCCTGATTTGCTATAAGAAAGAGGCTATTTCCAGCCCACCATGTTTCACAAAAGTGAATTATAATCTTACCACATATCAAGCACAGTCACATTACAGGACTTTCTTTAACATGATTTTACCACATATAACTTCACAACATCATTAATGTTATAGAAAAGGGAGGAAACTAAAATAATAGGGGTTTATAGAAGAGTTCACACTGGAGGAAACATTTGGGATGGATCTTGAAAAATGAGAAGGCAGAGAATGTGAGAAAAGGTTTTACAGGAATAGCTAAGAGCATGTGTCAAGACAAAAAGAAATGTGTGAAATGGCTGTGTAGTCTGTGAAAGGTGAGATGTTTAATGTCATTGGAACACAGAGTGAGGTAAAGTGGCAGAAGTTGAAGTTGAGCAAATGAAATAGGATGATTTTTAAACTTAACTTTTGTCTATAATTCGGTTAAAAAATTTATCAAATGCATGTTATAAAGCAGACATTTATTTCACACTGCTTGCTGCCCTCACAGATTTATATTGAGATGTCAAGGACTTTGAAATTTACCATAAAAAAAGGGAGAGAACCAAAATATATTCTTAATAACAGAAATAAAAACATATCAGATTCGGTTTTTAGCAAGCTGAATTTAATGACAGACTGAAAAGTGGTTTAAAGTAAGAGGCTGGTGGTGTAAATAGGGAGAAGTAGGTACAGTCTGACCAGAGTTAAGGTCTGAACTGGCACTCTGTCAATGGGGATAAAAGTAAAGATTATTCTCCAGATGTTACTAAAACGTTCTTTTTGTATGGCGTGGTGTAGGGATTGGACAAACCTGAACTATCCAACTTGGATATATGGATGAGTTGAAACCTCATTTACTTGGAATATATAAGAATATGTTTATTTTAGGAGAAACTTTAGGTCTGTGGTAAGCAGAATCTAAGATGGCTTCCAAGATTTCCCATCCCTATTATACATACCCTGCATATTCCAAGGCACAATGAATAGGATGAATTTTATTCCTGTAACTAGGTTACAACTGTCATACACAGTTGACTTTGACATAGAGGATTATCCAGGTCGGTCTAATCTAAGTATATGAGCCCTTTAAAAGCAGAGAGCTTTTTCTGGTTGGTCACAGCAGAGGAAGTGAGAGATACAATGAAGGAGAAAGATTCAATGAGTCATTGTTGGCTTCTAGATGGAGATGCCTTGTGACAAAGTTTTAGATGGGCTCCAGAAGCTATAGGTGACCCCTGTAAACAGCAAGGGAAAGGAGAATTCAGTCACATAACTGCAAGAAACTGAAATTTCCTAATAATAAGAATGTGCTTGGAAATAAATTTTTTCCTCAGAGCCTTCAGAGAAATCAGCCCATCCAACATCTTAATACCAGCTTTGTGATACTCTTTGTGGTACTCTTTTAGTAGAGAACCTTGTTATATCATGCTAGACTTCTGACCTACAACAACTGAGTTAATAAATCAATGTGGTTTTAAACTGTAAAATTTGTGGCATTTTGATGCACAATTATAGAAAATAAATAGAAAATTAAAACAATACATATATACATCAATATAAAAATGATAACGTACATAAAGCAAAACTTTCAAGATAATAGAAAATGCTAAGCTGTTACATAATAATTTAGAATTTTAATTAAGTTGAATAATTTTCCTCAAAAAATATGCAAAGCAATATCATATGGAAAACATGAACAGACTAGTCCAGTAACTATAGAAGAAGTTGATCACATTGCCAAAGTGCTATTCTTACCAAATGCAGAATGAACTGATTTTTGATTAAATTTTAAAACTTATAACAACTTTCTATCTTTGGTATATGGATTATCTATAAGGAAAATATTTCCATTATTAGAAATACAATCATACATGTTTACATTTTACATGTGGACTAAATATTATTAATTGCATTATTAATGTATTAAATAATACACATTCCTATTTAAAATATATTAAAAATTACATTAAAAATTTGAAAACATTTTAAGCACAGTTTTAAGAAATGTATGATAGGACAATATATAAAGAATCAATGAGACATAGAAGAGAGAAGCACAACAAGGAGAGTATCAGATGAAACTCCAGTTTACTCGGAGCAAGTTGATGAGGTGAGGGTAGGTAGCAATGGGTTCTGAATATGAACAGTGAGGTTGCAAGCACATTGAGTTTATATGCAGTAACTAGAAGTTCAGGATTTATCCTTTGTCATCCTAAAAGAGATCAATCCTGGGTGTTCATTGGAAGGACTGATGTTGAAGCTGAAACTCCAATACTTTGGCCACCTCATGCGAAGGGTTGACTCATTGGAAAAGACCCTAATGCTGGGTAGGACTGGGGGCGGGAGGAGAAGGGGACGACAGAGGATGAGATGGTTGGATGGCATCACCGACTCGATGGACACGGGTTTGGGTAGACTCCGGGAGTTGATAATGGACAGGGAGGCCTGGCGTGCTGCAGTTCATGGGGTCGCAAAGAGTCGGACACGACTGAGCGACTGAACTGAACTGAACTTAGGTAGAGAGTATAAGAGTTTTCTGACCTGCAGAGTGACATGATAAGATATATTTCTCAGAAAGATAAGAATGCTAACACTGTGAAGAATGGACCACAGGTAGAAGACAGTATCAGGGTGAAGCATGTGTGCTCAGTCATGTCCAACTCTTTGAGACCCCATAGACTGTCAGGATCCTCAGTCCATGGGATTTCCCAGACAAGAATACTGGAATGGGAGACATTTCCTTCTCCAGGGGATCTTCCCAACCCAGGGATGGAACCCGTGTATCTTGCAAGTCTTCTGCATTGCAGGTGGATGCTTTACCACTGAGCCACCAAGGAACCATCAGGATGAGTTAAGGTCCAAAAGAAAATAATAAATATAGTTGTTGACATACTATGGCAGTGGTAATGAGGATTAAGGGTTGAAATCATATTCATGAGAAATTTCTGATCAGGATTGACTACACGTGGAAGGGAAATGGACATTTTGTTAGATAGTTGAATTTATTTAGAAGATTTTAATGTATGGGCATGGACAAATGGTCACTCCATTTGCATACACAAAAGACCACGCTCATATAGGGTTTTTCATAATTTGATTAATTTTAGACTCATTGAACTTTAGATAACTTTGTCTAGAAGAATAAAGACATATTGGTCCACAGAAATATGGAGCAAGTTAATATATGTCAACTTATATCTGAAATAATCAGTGAAAAAAATAGGCCCTAAAATTCTACTAATATTTTCGATGACTCTAATGCAAAAACTATCATATTTTATTGTATGAGAAGACACATGAAAAACAATAAATATTTGTCATTTTCTGGTGACAAGATTTTAGATGTAAATTATAAAAAAGTTTTGAATGTCTTGTCATTCGGTAGTACCTAGTATTACCGTATGTAAAATACATAGCCAGTGAGAATTTTCTGTATGATTCAGAGAGCTCAACTTGGTGCTCTGTGACAATCTCAAGGGGTAGGATTGAGTGGGAGGTGGGAAGAATGTTTAAGAGGAAGGGGATATATGTATACCTATGGCTGATTCATGTTGATGTATGGCAGAAACAAACATAACGTTGTAAAGCAATTATCCTCCAATTAAAATTAAATTTTTAAAAAAGGAAAAAAAAAATAGAATAACACCATAAGGTAAAAAATTATTGAAAAATATATTTTTAAAGTTAGTTTTGGGATTTACCAAGAACATACATTTCTACTTTCATAAATTTGAGTAAGATGGAGATGAGCAAAATACATTTTGGATTGACTTATTGGAGATATCAAACTCTTTAGACTAATTAGAAAGAAATTTTGGTAAATCACATAGTAAGTTTAGGTATTTTTTCTAACATATTTAAACTAACTGATTTTTAACTAGTTACTAAGACCTGCTATTTTTCCATGAGTATATTTTTGGTGGCTATTGTTAAATATTGACAAATGTCAAATATAGACTATTAAACTGTATTAGTAGTATAGTACAGCTCTAATAATTCACAATGTTCCCAGCCCAAGTGCTAATAATATTTGTAGCTCCTAAATATTATTTTATAGTTGACAATAAAGCATAAATAGTAATATTTGCATCGCAAGCCCCAAAGTTTTTCATGATCTGCATAATGCTAAAACTTGAGTTAGAGAAAACTTAAGTCAGAAATGCCAGGATTTAGGAAATTCTAAAAACTAATGACTTAAATTCCCTTTTAAAAATGATATAGTATGGTGAAAGAAGAGCAAAATCGCCCTTGTGATGTTCTTCACCCAAATCCACAACCCCAGTCATATCATGAGAAAACATTAGATCAAATTTGATGGACATTTTTTAAAACCCTGGCCATTAATATTCAGGTGTCAGGTTTATGAAAGGAAGGGAAGTCCAAAATGTTATGGATGAAAAAAACTAAAGACATACAACCTCCAAATGCAATGGATTTTGATCCTGGATTGGATCCTGGAACAGAAAAAGAATGCTGGTAGAAAAACTGGGGAACCTGAATAAAATCTATAGTTTAGTTTAGGATTCTGCAGTCTATAGCCCATGGACCAGATCAGTCGAGTTGCTTGTTGTAAAAGCTTTAGTGAGGTTCAACCATATCTATTTCTTTATGTAATGTTTTCATAAAGGCTGCTTTCACACTTTAAGGGCAGAACTGATGACTTGGGGCCAAGACCATAGGGCCCACAAGCCTAAAATAAAGACTAAGTGTCTGTTTACAGCAATGTTGACTTAACTTCTGGTTTAGTTAATAGTATTATATCAATATTAATTTCTTTACTTTGTATCAGGATTATATAAGATGTTACCATTAGAAGAATCTGGGTGAAGGGTATACAGGAATATTTGGTATTCTTTCAAACTCTGGTATGAATCTAAAATTATTTAAAAATAAATAACTTTAAAAAAAGATGTAATGGCTTAGAGTTCTAGCTTTGGGGTCAGACAGAACTAAATTTAAATCCCAGCTTTGCAACCTAATTGCTCTGTGATTTTCATCTCTAAAATTTGGGTAATAATAGTACCTATTTGCTTAAGGCACTTGCCAATATTAAATGTAATGATGTGCTTATAGCCACTGCATGTGATAAGCTCAATTCATGATAATTTACATGTAATAACAATAGTTTTTCACAATACTATAAAGTATAATAATGACCTGGGAAAATATTATGCTTGCTCTAAAAAAAAATCAATTCTTGCAAGTCACTTATTTTCTATTTTTGCTCTACAAAATGGATTGTCTCAAAACTACTGGGATTGGTAGATATTTATGGAGGAAGAAAACTATAATTTTCTGATGGAATCAAGAGACAGTGTATATGTTTTCATTCTGATGAAAGTTTCTGAACAACTGTGCTGCCCAGAATTAATAAATCATTCACTGAGGTTTAAACTAATTCCAGGAAAATAAATAAATAAAAGGAAGTAGATATTCAGAACATTTATATTTATCAGTGCTCAGAAGTGAATGATTTATTGGCCTTAATTATAAAATTCTTTAAGATTCATATAAAACAAAATTAACTGCTTAAAATAATACAATTTTAGAACTAATCAGGGTCTTACAGATCAATTAATTTAACTATCTAAGTCTTCTTATTTTTCAATATAGCACTTATTAAAAATCCTGCAAATAGTGTCAATCTAGAATTTGTCTCACTGCACCCAAGCACATATGACTATAGTTCATAAATTACATCTCAATCCTATGATTATGTCCCAGCATTTAAAATAAAAATATGTGGAAATCTATCCTAAAATATTGTCATTTGGACTATATTTATATTCTCATTGTCCCATTTTATTCAGAAGAAGTTTAGAGAAGAATTTAACTTGTATATATGTTTAATGATAAATAGCTGTCCCTCAGAAATATTGTTATAATTTGCTCTACCAAACATATTGCATGATTGAAAAAATAAC
Organism: Okapia johnstoni; assembly: GCA_024291935.2. NCBI lineage: Eukaryota > Metazoa > Chordata > Mammalia > Artiodactyla > Giraffidae > Okapia > Okapia johnstoni. The sequence goes on along the minus strand of CM044307.1, from coordinate 107,738,161 downwards.
CTTATGGACATTGTGGAGAACTCCTGTGAATTTTATGACTGATACAGAGTTGAATTAATTATATGTCCTCTTTGAGATTTGTAAACCTCTAGTATTATTGTCTACAATCTTCAGTGCTACTATCCAAATGAAATAGTCACTTTTTGTGGCAGTTAGACTAAATCATTTCATGTCTCTTTAGATCTAAGAATAATTAAATGTTAAATATTGTTTTAGCATATTTTATGATATTAAATATTAACAGTTATAAGGCATTGTTTCCATATCTTTTTCACAGGGAATTTGAATCTACTTTGTGAGATCCTCTGCTCTTTACAGCTTTATTTCTCATTTTTTCCAATTTCTTTGTTCACTATGCTATTCACATATTTTGGAAGCTTAGATTCTAGATTGCCATGCTAAGACTTCTGAAAAAATTAAACAAGTGCTCTCCAAAAAAGAAAGCCAATTAGAAGTTACACCATGAAAGGTCTACCTCAAAATGGTGCTCTTCTGTGTGTTGGGAAAATACAAGTTCTTTAACATGCCATGCTTCCACAAAGAAGTCAAAATTAACCTCAATGCCATCCCAACACAGAGACTCCCAAAACCATTGCTATTAAAGCTACCATAAGTTGTGATAATTTTGCTATTTCTGCATTTGAACTATTTTTCATATTATTATAATACAAATTCAGCTTCTTTGGAGGTGAGCCTGAAGACAGTGATATACTGTCTGCAGGATTTTGCAACTATAAACGCCATTGCAACTCAGCATATTAAAAAATAAACATTCTGAGTCCAGTGTTAAGTGAACACTAGGACTATAAAGATAAACAGATGCCTCACTCACTTACAGTTTACAGACTGTATATGGATTTAACATGTCTTATTTTGTCCTTGAAAACCTTATTTCAGCTATTGACTATGTCCCCGTTTAACAGATGAAGACATTTACACAAGATTAAGGTTGCTATTTTAAGTTACTTAGCTAGGATTTGCAATGTCTGAATGACTTTGAAGCCCATATTTAGAAATCACTCAAAATTTTTCTTGCAATTATATAATAAACATCCTCTCAGTCCATGCAATACCAACTTACCATACTCTCAATCCAGCAAAAATATAATATTCTGTGGTAACATAGAGGTCTTACTGTAATACTGTGAGATATAACTAATTTGGTTCCTAAAGAATGAGTGGAACTATTCCAAACCCTGGTAGAAAGTAATGAGTAAATCCACTCATACATTCATATATGTATTCATCTATCAAACATTATCTGTTGTCTACCACATGCCAGAGGATATTCTACATCTTAGGGATTTAAGAACAGCAGAACACATATCACCTATAAAGATATTTTATTTTTAATGAAAGCAAGCTTAAAATAGATATAGCTTAAGTCAGAGGGACTCTAACAATGGGATCAAACCTTTGATTGGTGGTCATATCTTTTAAAGGAATATATGAGTGTGTGTGTGTTTTAGTATGCTGTGTGTGTGTATATATATATATATATATATATATATATATATACACACACACATATATATATATATATATATATATATATATATACACATCATATTTCAAGTTTGGACTTGATTCTAAAAGATAAAAGGCCAGCTGAATATTTTAAGTAAGTCAGTGGAGAATTAGTTTATACAATATTCCAGTTTCATATCCATCACTGAAAAATTATGAGAAGCTAGACAAACAGGTAAAAATGGTTATTCCATCATTTTATCATTTTAGGTTAGAGTGAGAATTGTCAGTTCACTCCTGCTGTAAGAGGAAAGATTTATTGAAAATGATCTACAGTTTTAAAGCACACTTTTTGAGATGTTATGAATTTTAGTCATATGTTTAAGCAATGGAATCTATGTATGTGTTAGTTTACTATTAAAGTTTAAATACAGTTAAAAATCCTCTCTGAATCTTTTATCCATATCAGCTCTGACTCTTTTCTCTTTATAGCTAGACTCTAAAAATAAATGCCTAATAATAACTGTCTATACATTCTCCCCTCCAAATCTTTACGTTTACTGAGGAGCCCTTTCAGCAGCATCTGATCCAGTGTTCCTTCTTGAACATGCTACCAGAATGTCTTCTTTCACTGTGTTCAGTGAAATGCAGTTTACTTCATGCTCAGTTTATTGTGCTCCTTCTTCATCTCCCTTGATGGCTTCTCCCCATCTTCGTGATCTGGAGAGTGAAGGGACCCTTTGCCTCTCTTTTCTCAACCCCCTTCCTGTACTTTCATTGGTTCGTTTTGTATTGTCTGTACTTTTTTTCTCAACCTTGAGGGGGATGGGGTAACACCTGTTCATCTGTTCATTCATTATTTCCAAAAATGTACACTGAGCACTTTTTATATGCAACAATATTGCTACAAATGAACAAAGTCCTGCACTTCCTGAATTTATACTATGTATAAGAAATGTATTTAATAGATTATTAAATAAACAACTAAAATATATAATATCATATGAAGAATAGTGCTATGAGAAATTGAAATTGGAAGAGGAAATGCTGTGAAGGAGGTGTGGTAATTTTATTTGGGTAAAAAAGGAAAGGTTCATGGAGATGAGTACATGTTAGTGAAGACCTGAAAAAAGAAATGAGAGAGACTTCAGGCAGAAGAAGCAGTAAGTTTGAGGAATGTATGCTGGATAAAGAGGGCAATAAGGTATGTGAGAGTGGGGTAGGATGGTGAAAAGATGGTAAGATGAATATATCATGTCTTGATTGAGTTAAAATTGTAGTGTTTGAGTCAATAGTATTGTGTGAAAAATATAGATCAGAGATAGAGATGCTTAAAATTGAGATTATGGAAGTGTCAAAATGATCCACAATGATAAAGTCTCGAGTATGATAGAAATATATCATTATCATACTAGAGGATGATAATAGAAATGCAACTGAGTCAGAGTGGAGGACAAGATCATTGGAGGAGAAAAGATCAAGACATTGAGATGCCAGAATAGTAAACAAATCATTTATGAAGATAAATCTCTGAGGATTATGACAAAATTAATGATGAAAGAAATAACCAGTCAGGTATACTACATTCTTCAAAGACTGAGGAAAAGGCTGATGCTGAGAAAGATTGAAGGCAAGAGGTGAAGGGGGCTGCCAAGGATGAGATGGTGAGATAGCATCACCGACCCCATGGACATGAATATGAGCAAATTCCTGGAGATAGTGGAGGACAGAGGAGCCTGGTATGCTGCAGTCCATGGAGTCACAAAGAGTCCAACATGACTTAGTGACTGAACAACAGCAATGATGTGGAAGTTTATAGAAAAGAGAGTAAGATGGGCTGAACTAGGGTGAGATTGATGAGACACTCACCTCAAGTACCAAATTTAAAGGGGCACCAAAAGCCCAGTTAACATGATGAATAATACTTTCATGCTATACAGTTGACCCTTGAACAACATGGGTTTGAACTGCATGGGTCTACTTATATTCAACTGTTTTCAGTAAATATGTACTTCAGTACTATGCATTCTGAGACTGGTTGTCTCTGGATGTGGAACTGGTGATATGGAGGACAGACTGTAAAGTTATAAGTGGATTTTTGACTGTGAGAAAGGTTGGCATATATAACCCCTAAGTTATTCAAGGGCCAACTGCATTTTATTTTTTATTTTTGCATGTTAAAATAGCAAAATTATTGCAGAAAATTCCATGGCATGAAAATTGTCAAAATTTTAAATGAAGACAGAATCATAGTAGGTAAGATATTCTTCTCATTTTGAAATTCAAAGATCATGCCTCTAAGTTCAGTTCAGTTTAGTTCAGTCGCTCAGTCGTGTCCGACTCTTTGCAACCCCATGAATCACAGCACACCAGGCCTCCCTGTCCATCACCAACTCCCAGAGTCTACTCAAACCCATGTCCATTGAGTCGGTGATGCCATCCAGCCATCTCATCCTCTGTCATACCCTTCTCCTGCCCCCCAGCATTAGGGTCTTTTCCAATGAGTCAACTCTTCTCATGAGGTGGCCAAAGTATTGGAGTTTCAGACTTCTGTTAGAGATTTCTTCCCTGAATTACTTAAATGTGCATTCACCTTTCCATTTACACATTAGCTAACTAAAGGAAATCAACCCTGAATATTCACTGGAAAGACTGATGCTGAAACTGAAGCTCCTATACTTTGCCCACTTGCTGCAAAGAGCTGACTCATTGGAAGAGACCCTGATGCTGGGAAAGATTGAGGGTAGGAAGAGAAGGGGGCAACAGTTAGAGAGAACAAGATGGTTAAATGGCATCACCAAATCAATGGACATGGGTTTGAGCAAACTCCAGGAGATAGTGAAGGACAGGGAAGCCTGGCATGCTGCAGTCCATGGAGTCACAAAAAAGTCAGACACTACTTAGTGACTGAACAACAACAACAAGCATCTCCAACTTTTAGTGAACAAGACATAGCTTCAGAGTACTCCTTCTCTCTTTCCTGATCCTTTTCCAGTCTTCCTCAACTCAATGACAGGAAATTTTGTTTTTCCTATTGGTCAGAAAAGAAAAGTTGTGAGGTCATTATTAAACTTCCTTTCCCTCAGAACTTCCTCACATCCATCAGCAAATTGTATAATCTCTTCCCTGCACATCTAGTTAGACTTCTCACCACTTTACACTATCACCCTAGTTTATGCAAATAATACTTCTCAGTGAATTGTTGCAACAGCTTCTGACTGGCCTCCCTTCTTTCACCTGAGGCATCTTATCAGCTATTCTCTACACAAAGGTAGAGCTATCACTTTGTTATGAAGTCAGATAAGGTTGTAGGTCTGCCAAGACCTTCTAAAGCACTTCCATATCTCTCAGAGTAAAAGCTAAAACTCCTTCATAGTCCCAAGCATTCAGCCCAGCCCTCTGCAATATTGTCTCCTAAAAAATTTTCCCTCAGTCAGTGTGCTACAATGGAACTGGCCTCTAGCATTTTTAACACATCATACGGGGTCTTTGCACTTGCTGTTCCTTCAACCTCCATATGGCTCCCTGCCTCACATGCATTAGATTTCTCCCTAATGACTTTATTAGACCATATCATGCTTAACCAGTTCACCTAGATAGGTAAAAACCAGCATCGCCTCATCATTTCCTGCTCCCCATCAAAATCAAACATGTGCTCAATCATTTGTGACTTTTTGCAACACAAATCCCTCTTCATTTATTTGTATTGTTCTTATAACCCAACAAAGTGCATACATATTGGATTACTGTCTCATAAGTACATGAGAACATGTTGTATGTCTGTTTCACATACTGCTATACTCTTTTGACAAGAACAGTGTCTGGCAATAGTATTTGCTCAGTAAATATTGTGAATAAATTAGAGTGTTAAAGGAATTAGTCAAACTTTAAATGTTTACCAAATATAATTAGATTGAATTTTAAACATATTTGGAATCTAACTTTTAATCTAACTTTTCCTACTTTCAAGTTTAAATCAGTTGACGTAAATATTTTGTTCTGAAAGCAATTGCTTTACACCAGAATATATCACTATTTAAGATAAAGAGTAATAAAGTTAAAAGTTGTCTAAAAGTGGAGTTAAAATATTTATACATTTCTTTTATACATTTTTCTATTATGATTAACATCTGATTTCTTTTCAAAAGTAACTTAAAATCAGTCAAGGAGATTATCTTAAAATGCTGTCCAGAATGGTCCAATTATTTTATAGCAAACTCTACACTATATTTCAGGTAAGTAAATTCAGTGTTGTCTCTGAAAACTTATCAGCTAAAATTACCATACAGTACTGATCAGACATTTTTTACCTCAATCAAAAAGGCTCCAAGGTTCATAATCAGAATAATTTGTTTTCTAATTTATGTAACCTAGATTGCTTTATTCCACTTTATAAATGGAGAAAAACAGCCTTCCAAGACAAATGTCATAATGTTGTAATTTCAGAAAAAATCATGATTTAGTAGACTTATTCACTTTGTATACAGATATAAGATGTTCCTGTTGAATATTTCATTTAGCATTTTAAAAATGAATAGCTTTAATTAATTATTTTTTTGACCTTTGTATTGAAATCTCTTTGTACTCAGATTTCTATCTAATCTTAACATAGTAAGATTTTTATCATCAAGTCTTGTTAAATTCATAGACAGGAAGCACAAATGAGCAAAAAAGATAACCACTTGTGGAGAAATTCTAGCATATCTTTTGTCAAATAACACCTGTAAGACTCTCTCAAATTCTTTGTGTAAAACAGCAGGCCAGAGTCAACTGATTTCTCTATAAATCAGAAACAAAGGAAAAAAAAAATAATTGTATTTAAGGGGGAAAAGAGTGACAAGAAAGAAAGAAAAAAGCGATATTTTTACAGGCCTATATAAACACAGTTATCTTGTATAAGAAAAGAAGCTAAATTATAAAAATCTTATAATCTGTATTTTCCTCCTTTCTTCTCATCCTCTACCTCAGTTTCTCCTTTCTTCTCCCTTTTCTTCTCCTCCTCCTTTTAACTTAGAACCTACCTTACCTATTATACCTAGGAAAGACAAATGGATTGGATGTATACACATCTCAGGAGAAAATGGTTGAGGAGCTGTGTACATTTGTTAAAACACTCTATTTTAATATAGATGCATTTGTCTCACTTCAGAGATTCTGCCTAATTGTAAACTCGAGTAAATTAAGTAGCAGCTTACCCAAAAGATTAAACATTTCTCTATCCAAATGGTAAAGCTGTTTTACTATTTATATGTTATATGTTGACTTTTTTCTCTTCGATTTTATATGCATTAGTAACTAAGCGATTTTGCAGCCAGTAGTTTGGAATTGCCATCACAACCTCTCAGGTTTTGTGTTCCCTAAAGGGGTCTGATATCTGGAGTGGTAGTGAATTCTGCTTTTCCTGTGGATAGTTTCTCTTCCCCTCCAAAACAGATGACAGTTTAGAATATTCTATGGAACTTTCATCACTATTCTAGAATTTGACTGGTACACAAATCAGATATAATACTCTTCCTCATCACACAATGAACATTTTTGGAAAACAAATTATACTTTACCCACTTCTACATTTCTCCCATACCTGTGTACGTAAGGAAAATTCACAAAGATCTTTAGATGTTAGGTTAAGTAACAGAGACCAAAAAATGGAAGATGCATTCTGATAGGTACTATTCTAGTTGTTTTACATATGCCATAGCACTGAATCAATAAGATACCTCTATTGTAAAGCAATTATTTTCTATTATCCCTATTATTGCTAATAGATATTCTATTTGTTTTACATGTGATCATATTATCAAGCAATTATTATTATTTTTGTTATCTTAATTGTTTTAAATGAAGAAATAAAATGTTAAAATGGGTTGAAACAAATTTTGTTGGACTAAATCCTGGCATATCACAGTACCAAGTTGATTGCCTTCAGAATACCTAGATCGTTGCAATCATTTGGCCCTTTGCTCATCCAGCAAATACTTTACATCCTTCATTTCCTAAGATATTGAAAATTTAGAGAGGAAGACTTCAAGGACACATTGAATTTAATCATGACAAGTATACAAAATACCATAATACAAAGCAAAGGTACTTGGCACCATAAAGTTGAGGTATAAAAGTTGAGCCAGGATAAATGGACTTCTCACCAATCAGCGTTTTCCTGCACAAATTCATACTGAATATGAGTCCTAAATTCTTTTTCAAAGCATGTCATGTTCCTGCTCCAAAAAAGCTTTAGTGGTTCAACATTTCTTACTGTTCTATGCTTGGACTGCACCGATTTTTTCAGCTCTACTACTTATCAGTTTAACAAATATTTTTAAATTATTTAAATTTATTTTATTGAAGTATAGTTGATTTAGAGTGTTGTGTTATTTTCTACTGTACAGCAGAATGATTCATATTCTTTTCCATATTCTTTTCCATTGTGGTTTATCATAGGATATCTAATATAGTTCCCTGTGCTATACAGTAGAACCTTGTGTTTATGCATTCTATATATGACAATTTGCATCTATTAATCTCAAACTCCCAATCCATGCCTTCCTCTCTCCCCTCCCCCAGGCAACCACAGATCTGTCCTCTATGTCTGTGAGTCTATTTCTGTTTCATATGTAAGTTCATCTGTGTCATATTTTAGATTGCAAATATAAGTGATATATGGTATATATCTTTCTCTTCCTGACTTACTTCACTTAACATGATGGTCTCTAAGTCCATCCACGTTTTTTGCAAATGGAGTTATTTTATTATTTTTCACACCTGAGTAATATTCCATTATGTACATATGTTCAACATCTTTATCCATTCATCTGTTGATGGTAATCTAGGTTGTTTCCATGTCCTGACTGTGGTAAATAGTGCATCTATGAATATTGGGGTACATGTATCTTTTTGAATTAGAGTTTTCTATGAATATATGTGCAGGAGTGAGATTGAAGGATCATATGGCAGCTCTAGTTTTAGTTTTTAGGAACCTCAATACTGTTTTCCATAGTGGCTGTACCAGCTTACAACTTATATTCCAAAAAAATAGGAGGGTTCCCTTTTAGGAGAAATGTCTGTTTAGGTCTTTTGCTCATTTTTCAATTGGATTTTTTTTTTTTTTTTTGCTATTAAGTTGTATGAGCTGTTTGTATATTTTGTAAATTAAGTGCTGGTCTGTCATATCATCTGCAAGTGTATTCTCCCAGTTTATAGGTTGTCTTTTCATTAGTTTATGGTTTCCTTTGCTGTACAGAAGCTTGTAAGTTTGATTAGGTCCCCACTGTTTCTTTTTGCTTTTACCTCTATTGCTTTGAGAGACTGACCTAAAGAAAATATTATACAATTTATGTCAGAGAATGTTTTACTCATGTTCTCTTCAAAGAGTTTTATAGTGTCATATAACACTTAAGTCTTTAAATTATTTTGCATTTATTTTTGTATATGGTGTGAGGATGTGGTTTAACTTCATTGTTTCATCTCATTCAACAAATATTTTAGACTAACAGTCTTTCAAATGTTTACTAGGCACTCTTAGCAAAAGAAAAACAGCCCCTTACTCTCCAATATGGGTATGTTTCTATTTACTATTGAATATGTACTGCTATCATTAATTAGTAATTTTGCTCACAATATATTCTTTGAGTGAAGTTAAGCATAGTTGACATAATCTGCATTTCAAATAGTCATAGATAATTTTGATTATTTTGCTGTCATTTTTAGGCATTGTAGAACACTTTTTAAAATATTTTCTTTATTTCACTTTTAAGTTTACAAAATTTCCAGAACAGTGACAGTATCTTATTTTATTTAAAATGCAAAATAATGTAGAGGAATAATCCTATATTTAGATATCGAGCTTTATCTCAATTTGACCAATGAATTCTTCCCTTAACAATAGAAAATAATTATCTGATTGTGACTCATTTTTATGTTTTGTAAGTTTATTCTAAAAACTGCATTCTTATAATAAGCTAGAAGTATTAGAAAAGAATGGAGTGACCTACAAAAAAAGCAATCTAAAACTATATATACAAAAATATATATATTATATATAATCTATATTATATTATAACATAATATAAGCTTATGTTTATTTTAGAAAAAAAAAAAAAAGAAGTGTGACAAAGCCATGAACAAAATGTTAAAGTAAAAGGAAAGGAACAAGACAGAGCTGTAGTAAAATTAAACAGACAACAAAAAAAAGAAAAAAAAAACGAAATAGTATTAAAGTCTTTCCTTAGAAATCATTTGCATCCATTTAAGTTTTCTAAAGTCTGAGACATCTGAGACATCAGCTAGTCCAACATTTCTATTTTATGGTTGAGGAAATTTGTTTTCTTTGGGGGCAAATTATGCTCAGAGAATGAGGTTATTTTTGCCAATATTTTATTTAAAACAGGTTCACTGCAGGAATTATAATAATTTCATAAGACAATAGCGTACAGAATAGGGTCTTATTTTAATAAGCTAATACAAAATAACATACTTCAAACCAATTGATAGATCAGTTACACTGTTGTTCAAGGAAAGGGCAAATAAAAGGAATGAAATGCAAATGTAGTTGTGGTGTATGGCTTAATCAGTTGGTTCTTGGGAGAGTCAGCTTAGCCAATCAAGAGCTGACAGTCCGATTGCTGGAGCAAAGGAGCAAGTTCCTTGTTGCTAGAGCATGTTGCTAGGAGACAAGGACACTAGTGTTGACCAATAAAATGATCTCTTTGGGGTTGCTGCATGGTTTGTTACCACTGCAGAGCAGGAACTATTGCCCCAGAGCTTTGTAGAGCTATTTAGATTAGTAAAGAGTCACCTTGCTCAGATCCAGCACTTCAAGATAGTCTTCACAAACTTGGATTTTATAGTCTAAATGTCTCCTCTCCATAGTTGCTTCTCCATGTGTTCTTACTGACGAATCCCCAGTGGCACCTCTCAGCCTCCTAGCTACTGAATGCTTATCAGCAATCACAGATGTTAATGTAGACATCTTGATACAACAATTTCACTTTTATATCAAAAACAACTTTACCTATAAAAACAAGTTTATTTATGTCGTAACCAAGCAGATTCGGGATCATATCAAATCACTACACAACAAAATGCAGGAATAAGCTGGATGCGTGCATTGTCCAAGGTCTGATTTCCAAAGTCAAGTATAGAAACCCAAATCTAGATGTCCTGAAGGCCGTTTCCATGTTCTCCACCATACCCACAATCCTGCATTGCAGTGCAAAGCCCAAGAACGAAAAATGCAGAGCACAAAGTAAAATAGGACAAAAGCCAAATAAATCAGGAAACAGATAAGAATAAAAATTGAAATGATGGTAAATCAGTGGTTCTCAACCAGGGGTGATTTTGTCCCCAGGGGATACTTGTTGATTCCTGGATGCGTTATTTTGATAGTCACAATTTGGAGAGTAGGGATATGACAGGATTCTAGTGAGTAGATTTTACGGATGTTCCTAAATACCTAAAATATTTAAGCCAACCTTCACAGCAAAAAAATTATCTGCAACAGAATGCCAATAATACATCAGTGAAGAAACTTTAAAGGTTTAAAATCCTAATAATTACAGAACGACTGAGATAATGAGAATGAGAGAGAGAGTGGGAATTAAAGCTCAGGATAACAGAGTGAAAACAACATAGAGACACAAATATAAATGTCAGTAGTAGAAAAAGTGGAAAATGATGCATAACAAGATGCTACCCAATTTTAGTTATGTATATGAATAATTCCCTAGGGAAAACAAATGTCTTCACCTATTTCCAAGTAAACTCATTTTTCTGATACAGAATAAAGAATATTTTATCTAGATAAATAATGCTTTCTTCACTGGATAGCTGTGAGCAAAAAGGTATTAAATGATTTTACTCGAGGAAAAGTGAAACTCTAAAACGATACCTTTCATGTCAGACTTTGCCTCATAGAGAGGATTTGCACAGAAATATGGTGTGTTCTTCTGAACTCTAATTTATATAGGAAATGTTGTCATGCCTTAACCATCAGGGTTCTTTGCTGTTCAGAGATAAGAAGTTTCTATTTTTCATTTTTTTGTGTGTGGTATTTGTATCTACGTTTTGAATAATTTATTTTATTTCTTTGAAGAGAAGTAAACATGTTTTCAAGTTGAGCTTCACATCAGCTATAACTGCAAACATTTCAAGAGTTCTTAAATTTTCCTCAAAACTCTAAAAATCAGAAGCAAAGAGATATATTTAAATAGTTCTAATTTATGTGGCACTTATTAAGGGATTATAAGTTTCAGGAGCCAGTCTGAGTATTTTACATGATTTGTTTTATAATTCTCATATATGAGACAGATAAAATTAGTGTTGTATCTATTGGATATATGAGCATACAGCAACACACTGAAGTTAAATAACTGGATCACAGTCTCTCTGAACCATGATGCAGGTTAGAACTTGAATTCAAATTCAGTCATCTGGTCCCTGAGGTTTTATTCCTAATCACTGTGATATATTTTCTGTGCAAAATTTTATCTGGTTCCTGAGTAATTTTTTTTTATGTGAAGCTTCAGGAGATTTCCATGCTTCTTTATAAAATATGTGGTAGGAATTCCCTATCAATTCACAAATGAAGAGTAGAGCCAGTAAATGGATACTTACAGATATAGTTGCCTAATACCTACCTTCCCATTATTATTTAATGAAATAATACAAATTTAATGTCAGTGATCTTAAAAAAGGGGCAGTCAGCCAGCACAGGCTCCTGGTGCCTGCACCCGTTGCTCCTATCTCTGCTTGGACTGTCAGCTTTATATCTGGACAATAGGGCAACAATTACAAAGAACATCACTTACTAAAAATGACAAAGCACCAAAAAATGCCTGAGCCCTGCTGATCGTGGGTTAGCTATACCAACCCTACACTTTGTTTACATGAGAGAAAAATAAATCACCTTCTTATTTAAGCTATTACTATTGTAAGGTTCTGCTACTGAAAGAAGAATCCAAGTCCTGATACAGATGCTATGCTCAGATGAATTTTTACTCTTTATTTGCAACATTGATTTTTTTTTTATTAAAGGGAAGAGAAAAGTATGATTTACTGAGCACATATGTTTAAAGATATATATATATATATAAAGAGAGAGAGAGAGAGAACTGTACTGAAAGCAAGAAAGAAACTTATGAATGGAGCAGACATTTGTATGGAATTTCAGGAAGAAAACAAGTAGATGGAATATAATTGACTGAGAAATTGGACAAGTAAAATGGCAACCCCGAACATTCCTGAGAAACTATTGCAGAGGTGGCAGTAGCTTTCCTCAGTGAGCCCCTAAAGGAACTGAGAACTTGAGATCAACTACAGAAAGGGACCATTGTGCAATCTTTAGGGCTATCAGAACCTTAATCCAGAGTTTTCACTTACTGCACATCTAATCTTTCAGTAAAACTTGCTGCTCTAGCTGCCAGTTAAGTACAAGTTACAATCAACTGTCACCACATTTACTGCTGCTATCATCATCTCATCTGAGTCAGTACACAGACATCCTTCTGAGAAATTGTGGGCTCCATCCAGACCACAACAATAAAACCAATATTGCAATAAATCAAATCACAATTTTCTTTGGTTTCCCAGGGCATATAAAAGTTACGTTACACTATCTGTAATCTATTAGCATGCAATAGCATTGTGCCTTAAAGAAACTTCAAACATTAATTTAAAAATATTTGGAAAAAAGGGGGCGGGGGGCTTCCCCGGTGGCTCAGAGGTAACGAACATGCTTGCCAATGCAGGAGATGTAGGTTCAATCCCTTGGTCGAGAAGATCCCCTGAAGAAAGAAATGGTAACCCACTCCAGTATTCTTTCCTGGGAAATCCCGTTTGACAGTGGGGCCTGGCAGGCTACAGTCTACGGGGCTGCAAAAGAGTCAGACATGACTTAGCGACTAAACAACACCACCACCAATAATCTGAGTTTTCAGGGAGTTGTAATAGTAACACCAAAGATCACTAATCACAGATCACCATAACAAAGAAGTAATAGTGAACAAGTATGAAGTATCGGCAGAATTACCAGTGTGACACAGAAATACCAAGTAAGCAAACGCTGTTGGAAAAATGGCACTGATAGATTTGTCTGATGCTGGGTTGCCACAAACCTTCAGTTTGTAAAAAATGCAATATCTGCCAAGTTCATTAGAAGGAGATATGTCTGTCTGTCATCTGCTCAAAATTTCTTGGGCTCACAGAAAAACTAGGTGTTTTTAAAAAAAGAATTCCAGTTTTCAATAATAGACATTCAGAAAAGTAGAAAATACAGTTGTATTATAAGCTGAAGTAAAGTTCTTCATCCCAAGAGGGAATACACTTTCACTTCAAACTTATATAAAAGGAGTGTTTTTAAAATAATGAAATCAGACTCCCAGCCTGATAACCCCAGAAGAAACAGAAATTCAATGCTAATTTCAATGAAACTAGACAGAACTAAACTCTTCCCTACAATCCTTCCCCATCCAATACAAATGTAAGACCCCCTCTGGGGACTGGAGACTGAATTATAGTACAACAGAGAAAAAGCAAGAGAAAATACCGTGGCTACAAATATAAGGGAGAGCCAGCAAAGAACATTTCAAGTGTGTAAGGAGCTCATTCTGAGTCTGAAAACCTTATTCCTTATAACTGAAATGGCAATAACTGCACGGGAATCAGGGGTTTTCTTAGACATGGTTTGTTACTGAAAAGCAGGAACTACACAGATATATAACATATGCAGTGATGAAATGAATATTTCCATAGTCGGTTTACCCAGAACCGATAATCTTAGAGTAGAAAAGTAAAACTGAAGAATAGCTCAAGTTCAGCAGCATTATATTCTTTCAATTTTTTGGTGATTTCTGTAAATTTGGAAAAGATCTTGTATTAGTTTTTATTTAGCTATATATTTGAATGAGTTTAACATCTTGTGGAAAAATCCAAATGAACCTTTAGCCAATCCAATATCTAAATTTAGTCAGAGGTTCATAAAACATCCCAGTATTCTGCTGATATCCAAATGAAAATAACATCAGAGATAACAAAGGTGAGAGGCGAAAGACTGACTTGAACCATAGATGTGGAAGTGGAGGGACTCGTCAGAACCATCCAAATGTGACGACAAAAGAACCTTTTATCTCAAGAAACAAGCTGATCTGTAGGGCTTCCCCAGTAGCTCAGTGGTAAAAAAAAAAAAAAAAAAAAAAAAAAAACAAATCTGCCTGCAATGCAGGAGATGCAGGAGACACGGGTCCGATCCCATGGTCAGGAAGATGCCCTGGGGAAGGAAGTGGTAACCCACCCCAGTATTCTTGCTTGGAGAATTCCATGAACAGAGGAACCTGGCAGGCTATGGTCTATGGGGTCGCAAAGAGTCAGATACAACTAAAGTGACTGAGCACACACATGTTGATGAAAGAAACAGATTTAACACCATGCTGTCAATAAGTGAGAGTTCCAAAAAGTCAGAGGCTTTTTGGCCACTGACTGTCTAGAAAGTGGAGACTCTGCCAAGTCCTCACCCCCAACCCTGTATTCCATAGACCCTGCATGCATGCATGCAACCCCATAGACAGCAGCCCACCAGGCTCCTCTGTCCCTGGGATTCTCCAGGCAAGAACACTGGAGTGGGTTTCCATTTCCTTCTCCCCGTAGACCCTGAGCCATGGTCTTTCTAACCTCCCTATCCCAAATGGGACTTGCTGGGTCTTATGTTGAAATGGTTCCTGAATATATACTTTGTATACAGTTGTATATGGACATATATTAATTCCTGCAGTTCATCTTTAGGATATAATTTTGTATAATTTAATGGCATGATTGCTGTCACAGAACTGTACTTCAAAATTATTTTTAGGTTGCTGATATCTTACTTTTAGGGGATATGATTAGATACCAGTTTCTGTCCTCCAGTGATTCCCCAGGACAGGGGTATTATTCAGAGAGGCTGACCAAAGATACCCTCTCAGCTGGAACATGCCATTTCTAGGCTGTTTTCTTGAGAAACATATCTCATTCCCTACTTTCTCCTCATTCCTGGGGTAAATGGAATAAGAACACATTTCCAATTTTGTTCTGCCTTTCTAAACTTTCAAATAGTATATAATTTCTCTGGCATTAATATCCAATCTAAGTGAGAAACCAAAGCACAGAATTGACCCTCTGAATGTAAAACTTTTCTTAAAAGTTCTAAACAACGTATGGGGAGGTTTCAGTTAAAAGGTAGAAAGTTGCTGTTATGTTGGATAAATAAGTCTAGAGAGCTAATGCACAGCATGGTGACTATAGTTATGTGAATATAGTTATTCACATAGTTGAATATAGTTGAATTCACATAGATGAATATAGTTATTAATACCATAAAGTTATTAATATTAATCGTTTTAAGTACTGGAACTTTACAGAAAGAACAGATTTCAGGTGCTCTTATCACACACACACACAAAATAAATAAAGTGGTAACTATGTGAAGAGATATGGTAATTAGCTTAACTGCAGAAATCATTTCACTATGTATGTGTGTATAAAATCATGTTATACACCTTAAATATATACAATTTTTATGTTAAAAACATTTTAAAGCCCTAAACAATAGAATTATGAAATACTTGGGCACAGATTTCTTGGTAAATGTACTCTAACTTAGGTGGAAATATGAATTTTAAGATTGTAAAGAGATGAAAACTAGTGAATTATTTTTATGGTGAGGGTTTTCAAACTTTTAGAAGAAATCTCAGGTTTTCCCCTTAGATTTTGCCTTTACCAAAGTAAGGTGTTTACTTTTAGAAGAAATCTCAGGTTTTCCCCTTAGATTTTGCCTTTACCTCAAGGTTACTCATTCATAACTATCTTGGCTGACCTCTACTCCTTATGTCAAGTCACCAACACCTGAAAAGCAAGGTCAGAACCAGAAGTCAAGAGAAGTCAACAGTTATCTTAACCAACCAGGTGGAAAATGTAGCTGAATGCTATGAAAGACAAGAAATTATTAGCCATTTAAATGAAAGTAATGAAAGTTCACTTACAGTAGAGATTTGTTTTTAAATGAAAAGAGTAAGTAGTTGATTTAAGAAAGTACTAGGATGTCAGGTAAGTTGGGAGGATGGAGACATGAAGTGAGAAGGGCACACAGAAGGAATCCAGCTCTTAACCAGTGCTCCATACAGAGAAAGACAATTTATAAAGACAGAGTTATAATACTTAATAGGATTTTAGCTCCGCCTGATGCGGCATAATACCCTCTATTGTTTCCACATTTTCAGTAATGATCTTTTACACAAAGTTGCCTTGCATTTGTACTGTTTAGGAAACCACTAAAGGGAGATGTTTTCCTTACCTGGGTGATGAGAGGCACAAAAACAAGATTTGTACAAGACTGAGAGTTGCCAACAGTAGAATGATAGATGAAAAATTGAATAGTGAGAATATCAATAGTTTGGGAATGAAAAATTATTTCAAATTCTCTGTGCATGAGTCACTGTGTAAGGTTAAGAGAGTAAACCATAAAGGTCCTGGGAACATTATGTTACCAAGCTTTTGGCATAATTCTTCTTTCAATACAATTTGTGCATCTGGAGTTTGGCAACAAGAATTAGTTTTGTTTTTAATAACTAAAGAGAGTGTTGGAAAGTTGGACACAAATTTGCAAACTATGCACATGAATGTATTTTACCTAATTTCCTAAATACCTAGAAGTGATAGAAAAGACAATAAAAATAAAAAAGGAAGAAAGAAGAAAACAAGGAGTAAAAAATAATATACTGGAACTTTATCCCCCAAAAGTGACATCAGGAGCAAAATATCTGGGGATCTCTTCCATGAAAGAAAGAAGCTTAAAATAAGGAAGAGAAGGTTGTAGAAGAGGAATTTCTGCTAAAGACTGGAGTGCTTTTGTGGTGACCAAAAATCAGAAAAATGGAAACCAGAAGCAGTTAAGAGGCTGCATGTTAGTGACTGAGAAATTGCATTGGAAGTGGTGAGACTGGGTCTTACCTATTCCCATCCCCATTCTTTCTCTTCAATAGGTAGGAGAGTCATTTGTCCCAGGAAGAAAGCAGTAAGGGTGATGTGAAATAAGATAACATCATGAGAGTGATGTTGACCCCCTCCCTTCCTCAATGAGAAGGTGGACTAATGACACATAGGGAACACATTGATCAAATTCCCAGCAAATTATCTTGCGGATATTGACAAGCTGATTCTAAAGTTTATATAAAGAAGCAAAAGATCCAGAATGGCCAACAAAATTTGAAGGAGACAGAGTTGCAAGGCTGACACTACCTGATTTCAAGGCTTACTATAAACTACATATAACAAGACAGCGTGGTATTGGCAAAATAAGAGACAAATAGATCAATGGAACAAAATAGAGAGGCCAGATATAGATCCCCATAAATACAGTCAACTGATCTTTGACAAAGGAGCAAAGGCAATACAATGGAGCAAAGGTAGTCTTTTTTAATAAATAGTGCTAAAATAGACATCTACTTCCAAAGGGGAAAAAAGAAGAATCTAGACACAGACCTTAAACACTGGCACACGAAATAATGCAAAATGGATCACAACTCTAAAATGCAAAACTATAAAACTCCTAGAAGATAAAATAGTTTAGGGGCAGATAGTGCACAGGGAATCTTTATCTTCCCATCAATTTTACTGTGAGACTAAAAGTGCTCTATAAAATTGTTTTAATCGAAGAAGAATAGAAAGGTTTTGGTTTTCTGTCAGATGAATGTATAAAGAGATAAGTTGGAAATAAGCATCAAATTCCTGGCTTGTATTTTTTTAGAGAGTTGGCCTATGAAATAGAGGGAAAAGAGAGTCAGAGAAATAGTGGGTTTTGTTTAGAGGTAATGAAATCAGAATTCTATGTGTCATCCAGGTGTGATTTCTACAAATATGAAGTGAGATATTTGGTTTGAGATTGTCTCATACATACAGATTTCGATTTTAGAGTTTTAGATGTCTTAATATAGCAGAATTTACCACAGCAAGTAGCCAAAGTGGGTAGAGGACAAGGGAATTCTTACTTGAGAGTTTTGATTTGAATGGTTTAACTCAACTATAATATTGATATATCATTACAGTTAAAAATGCTAGTTTATGTATTAAGTTACTTAGAATTTGTTTTATCTCATTATTAAAATTGGGGTGGGAATTTTGAAAATAAAGACTGCATTCCTATGAGAAACAATTCTTTTCCAAGAGCAGAGTATTTCTACTTAGCAAAAGTTTGTATGGTTTAATATTTCAGTTGATCTTTTTTCAATCTAAGGAATAAAAGTACATAGGTAAAGAGCTGGAAAAATTTAGATTCTAGTTTCTCTACTACCAAGCTGACTGAGTGTAGCTGTGTGTTTGTATTTGAGATGTGGATTATTCTTCACTAGAGGTTAGTGCTTAAATTCTGGACTTGAAAAGGTCAGAACTTT
Organism: Okapia johnstoni; assembly: GCA_024291935.2. Classification (NCBI taxonomy): domain Eukaryota; kingdom Metazoa; phylum Chordata; class Mammalia; order Artiodactyla; family Giraffidae; genus Okapia; species Okapia johnstoni. The sequence goes on along the minus strand of CM044307.1, from coordinate 107,719,283 downwards.
TATCTATTAAGCCATCAAGTTTTTTTCTGTAATAAGAGTTGATGAAAGGTTTTAACTTGAATCACAAATGTAAAGTTCAGTGGAATGATCATATCTCAAATTTTAAGAAAGAAAAATAGCTTTGTCATTCTGTGCATTGGAATCCAATGGTCTAAATGTCAGTACAGAATGACAAGAGTATAAAATCTTGGATCATATCACCAAAAGACAGGAAATAGGGCAATTTTCAGGTTTTCAAGTCCAAATTATATTTATAAATAGAATGTATAGTTTTACCTATTTATTTATCTGCAACTAGCATGGGTTTAGACTTTATAAGAGCATGCTTATCTCTAACTATCTGCTAATAACTTTGATTCTCCATGTAAAACCCAACTATTGCTACAACAATGCTATAATATGTCACACACAAGAAGCTAAAGCAGGTATGAAAGCAACTACTTAAGCAGAGTATAGCTGCATATTTAGTATGATGAAACAAACACAGATTAGGTTTCATTTTCTTATGAAATATTATTGTATAGCATACTTATAATTTGCATTGACATATTTATATCTTTTATTAAATTGTAGCATCCAAATATTTTCTAAAACATTACCAAGCTATTGTGTTTGTAATTTTCTTCCTGAGTGACAAACACTGCCATCCTTTTATTGTATTTTATTTTTTAATACTCTTTTATTAAATTTAATATATTTATACAAGAGGAGGAAAAATGACGCTAGGAAGTTTTTCTGAAACACTGTCTCCTATATTAGAGAACAAAGGGAGGGCTTTCATAGTGTTCTGACTTGGGGAAATAGAGATTTATCATGAATCATAGCAAATCAAACCAAAACTGAACAAAGAAACTCTTATTACTCTTGTCTAATGAAATGATCTGGGAAACAAAATAGACACATTCTCTGCCATTACATTCAGCATACTTGAAGGTATGTTCAACACTGTGCATATGGTTTACCTTTGGTGCTGATTTTTGAAAAGATGTACATGTTGGTTTGGTGTTTCATATGGGTTGGACTGTATTCCACACAAAGTATTTATTTTCAAGCCCTAATGTCTGTACCTATGAATGTGACTTTATTTGGAAATAGGATCTTTGCACGGGTAATCAAGATAAGGTCAGTAAGGATGTGTGTTTGTTAGCAGCTCTATTGTGTCTGACTCTTTGCAACCCCTGCCGGGTTCCTCAGGCAAGAATACAAGAGTGGGTAGCCATGCCCTTCTCCAGTGTATCTTCCTGATCCAGAGATTGAACCTGGGTCTCCTGCAATGCAGGCAGATTCTTTACTGTCTGAGCCACCGGGGAATTGGTCTTGTCTTAATCTCCTAATCGTACTTAGTAGAAAAACCAAACATCCACTTTTCCAAAACCTAGGCCAAAAGTCTTGGTGTCAGACTTGCTTTTCTCTCTCACAATCTATGTGTGATTTGATCAACTAGACTTATGAGTTCTTGAAGTATAACCAAAATAAGCCACTTTTTATAACCCTCCTTGCCTATGGCCTCCCTCTCACCTAGTTGAAGTCTTAGAATATGTTACCTGAACACCTATCCTTCTAACTGATATCTTTGCTTCTACTTTGCCTTTTCAGAGCAGTCAGAGTGGTTTTTAACAACATAAATTATGACCCTTTCCCGTGCTAAAATTTGTGCATGCTTTTTATCCCATAGAGAACAAAATCCCAAATTCCTACATGACTATGAAAATCAAAATGATCTGTTACATAACAACACTTTATGTAATTGTGTCACACATGAGTTACGATTTTTTTTAGCTAAGTAAAGCAATCTTGCTTACTGTATTTGAGGATATTATTAAGTTTTATCACATACAACATATGGTCACACATTTCAAATTTCAAATATTCACATTCATAGAGATTATATTAAAAACAGTTTTATATGTAAGTTCTTAGACTCCATGTCCAGAAATTCTGAAAAAAAAAATCAGGTTTTAGCCAAGAATTCAATATATCCTAGTGATTCTGATACAAATGATCCTCAAATACAGCCTGACTAGTACATATAGTATATGTCTAAGATATACTTTTGTATTCTGTCAGCTAATTGTGTTCCTGAAATTTGCCATTAATTTTGAAAACACATAAATCAGTGATCATGCGCCTGTGCATGTGAATGCGTTAGTTGTTTAGTCATGTCCAACTTTTTGCGACCCCACTGACTGTAGCTGACCAGACTCCTCTGTCCATAGGATTCTCTGAACAAGAATATTGGAGTGGGTTGTCATGCCCTCTTCCAGGGGATATCGCCAACCCAAGGATGGAACCCAAGTCTCCTGCATTGTAGGCAGATTCTTTATCATTTGAGCCACAAGGGAAGCTCAGTCACATGCCTAATGGTTTGTAAAATGCATTTAAACTATTAATAGATCTATTTGCTAGGAAATTATATTTTCTGGATTTTTTTCATCTTTACTTGTGTTTTTTTATTTGAGATTTTGCGTTTCTCTCATGTTACATAATGTTCTAGAGCTGTGCTGTCCAGTATGGTAGGTATTGGACACTTGAAATGTAATTGATCCAAATAGAGATGTGCTAGATGGGTAAATAGATATGTATATTGTATTTTAATGACAGTTTTTTTTAAAGTAAAATGTAAGTATTTTTAACATGGATTAAGTGGTCAAATATCATTTGGGATATCTTGGGTAAAAAAATGTTTTATACATTTAATTGTGTGTTAATTTTACTTTTATGATATAGCTACTAAAAAATTAATTATTAATAAATATGGACTTACATCATATTTCACTGGACAACAATAACGTTTTTATTGCTTTAATATGTAGTTCAGGTAGTCAGCAATTTTTTTCTTCAACAAATTTAAGGTGCTTTTACGATCCTTATAATCCTTAGATCTTTGGACAATCTTGAAATTTTAAATTATGATTCTCTGCAATTATTTTCACTGTAGATCTACCTTGGACATTGCTTTTTGAGTATCTGTGGAGTGCCAGATTTTAAGGAACAAAAGCATTGTTAAAAAAGCATTGTTAAATATAAAAATTTAGCATTCTGTTTCTCATTCCAAATTTAATGTATGTGTATGTTTTTCATGAATGTTTTCCTTAATTGGGAAAAAATAATTTATATAAACAAACAGGCTTCCACAATAGCACTAATGATAACATACAGAAAAGTAAACAAATTGTTGAGGGAGAGAAAATCTACATATGTTTGAGGTTTGTAAAGTCCTTGTGACCCTTCAGTTATGAGAAAAAAATTAGAATCATATATCAGACCTGGTAAGGGAAATAAAAATACAGATAGACCAGTCACCAGCTGCACTAGCTTATCTTATGAGACCAATTAACTTTGATGAAATAATATTGAGTGGGAGAAAAAGCTATAAAATTATTTTATGAAATAAATACATACTCTTCAATTATTAAAAAATAATCCCTTGTATAGAAAAATAGAGAGTTGTATTTATTATACTCTTTGAAAATTTAGATTCTTTTGAATGCAACTGATTTTCTTCTCGCTTTTGTTTGTTTGCTATATTGCCTCATACAATGTGGAAATGTTCTTCTCCTTTAAATATATGTAAGTTTTCAGTTTTATTTTCTTAAACCATTCACAATGTAATTTCAATTGAATACCAAAAATGAGTCACTGTGCAATTATCTAATACTGAATTCCAATTTAGAGAATAAAGTGAAAAACAGAATAACATGATAAGAAAACTACTTTCAGTGCCCATTTTAAGTTAGATAAAACTCCTCATATTTAAGGAGGAGTCTAAAATTATTAAATTTTAAACTTAAAAGTATTTTTAAGGCAAATAAATAAAAATTGCCTTCCACCATTATAATAGCTAAAGAAGAAACAGAAATATCACAAAGATATCCTCCGAACATTAAAAAATTGGTTTTCTGGAATTTTCATAGGGAAAATCAAGCAAACATATTGGTTTGTGCTCAACTTACTCTGTTTTAATATGATTAGACATTAAGTCTAATCATAAAAAATCAGTATTGGCATAAAGTATAATGTATCATTTAAATGAATTAGTCATTACTTCATCATGCAATTAATTTAGGCTAACTGTTTAATAGGATATTCCATAAAATTAAATGGAACTTATGATCGTGTAATTATTATTTATTTGTCTCCCCTACCCCTGCACCCCACCCCAACTAGGCTAGCACCTGGGCACAGTATATGATACATAGTGCAGTCTCAATATGTTGTTTATAAATAAGGGAATAAATGAAAGCGTAAGTGGGTAGATGAGTGTCCTTGATAGCTTAGAGCAGAGAAGGCAATGGCACCCCACTCCAGTACTCTTGCCTGGAGAATCCCATGGACGGAGGAGCCTGGTAGGCTGCAGTCCATGGGGTCGCTAAGAGTTGGACGCGACTGAGCGACTTCATTTTCACTTTTTATTTTCATGCATTGGAGAAAGAAATGGCAACCCACTCCAGTGTTCTTGCCTGGAGAATCCCAGGGACGGGGGAGCCTGGTGGGCTGCCGTCTATGGGGTCGCACAGAGTCGGACACGACTGAAGTGACTTAGCAGCAGCAGCAGATAGCTTAGAGATATTCATGTTTTGGAGTCAAAGTAGAAATGGTTTAGATGACTTCTTGTTTGGGTATTTCTTGCTTATCCAAATGCTTCTAATAATTCACTCTTCTTGATGATTTTCCCTTAAATGTGTATCTGATGTTTTGCCTTGTTGAGCAACTACTTCCTTCTGTATTTAGAGACAGTTTTTCTCCTATGAGAAATCCATTACATATATTTTAAATGAGGTTTAATCTACCCCAACACCGGGTGGCTATTTGTTGTTGTTCAGTGGCTAAGTCGTGTCTGACTCATTGCGACCCCATGTCCTTCACTGTCTCCCGGAGTTTGCTCAAAGTCATGTCCATCAAGTCAGTGATGCCATCTAACGATCTCATCCTCTGTCACCCCCTTCTCCTCTTGCCTTCAATCTTTCCCAGCATCAAGGTCTTTTCTAATGAGTTAGCTCTTCGCATCAGGTGGCCAAAGTATTGGGGTTTCAGCTCCAGCACCAATCCTTCCAATATTCAGGGTTGATTTCCTTTAGGATTGACTGGTTTGATCTCCTTGCTGTGCAAAAGACTCTCAAGAGTCTTCTCCAACACCACAGTTCAAAAGCATCAATTTTTTGGCGCTCAGCCTTCTTTATAGTCCAACTTTCACATCAGTGCATGACTACTGGAAAAACCATAGCTTTGACTATATGAACCCTTTTGTCAGCAAAGTACTGTCTCTGGGTGGCTATAGAAGTAGATAAATATCCTTTGGAGGTTAATCAGAGGAAGATTAAGCTGATTATTGGAGATCTGATCAGGATTTTTCATTCCGAGCTAAGAAAGTAATTTCTCACCTACTTGCTATGCTTTAAGTAAATTCTGCTTTGTCCTTGCATACTCTGGTTATATGAATTAACATATATCTTTCTGTTTAGGCTAACTTGAAATATGTTTCTGTCACTTTTAGCTATGACTCTTTCTCATTCTTTGACCACAAGCACTTTGTGGGCTTATGTAGTGCTTCGCTCATTTATTCATTACACTTTTTTTTCTTTTTTGCTGAGAATTTAATGTCTGGTTTTTTATGAGGTGCTAAATATACTAAAACAAACTGTATTGAATCCTTGTCTTTGAAGAGTGAATATTGGAGGCATGCAGGGAGAAGGTTAGGACTAGAATGGAAGAAGGTGCTATGCAAAATGGGATGGGATCACAAAAAGAAAATAGGGACTGACTTGACCTGAGAAAGTCTCTAAGAGAAATTAGCATCTCAAAATCCTTTTTTCAAAGTGTGGCATTCGTGAAAGGATAAAGCAGTTTTTCGCTGCTATCCTTTTAGGAAAGTTACATGTATTTTAATAAGCATTCAGTGATGCAAGCTCATGTCAACCATGTTTATTGAACAATTATCCTTCTATTTTCTCTTCTCTATTATGGGATGATTAATTTATGCTCACAAAACATTTCCCCAAAGCATAATGTCCAACATTAGAGACACAGTATATGACCTCAGTATATCTCAGTCATCCATAAAAGAAAGGCCAGCTATTCACAAGGACATTGCACATCCTGCAGCCGATATTTTTCCTCTTTAATCTTAGAAATAACTCAGAAAGCAGACATGTCAGTATTTGAATGGTGGTTTAGAAGCCGATTTAATTTCAAAACATAGAAAGCAGGTTATTGTGCTGCACAGCCAATAATTTTAATTGCTTTGCATTGTATCTCAGTCAAATGCATAGCAAAGCCATCTAGGCCTTTGTTCTATATATTGACCCCCTATATCTTAGAATGTCTGGAAAAAGGGCCTTCTCTGTGCAAGAGGGGCAGCAGAAATAGAGTTGTTCTCCACTACCATGGCATAAGACAAGGTTTAGTTGAAATCAGTTAAAGAGAAACATCACCCATTAGGAGAGCATCATTTAGGTGATGATAAATTTAAACAACACTAAAATACTTTTTAAACTAAAGGAATGTTACAATTTTTGATGCTAAGCACATTTTCTCACTCTGGGTTTTAGTATACATACACACATGCATGCACATTCTTACACACCCACATCCACTTAAATGTGGTCTCACATATCCCATTTATGGTGCACAATATTAGCCACTAAAATTAATGTACTTAATTTTATGTGTCCACATATGTAATTTTAGTGCACAAATGGTAGTTCTGTAAACAATCAATATTTAGTATTATTTTGGAGGGGATGGAGTTTACATATTAAATAATGTCATTTTATTTAATCAGATTCAAATGTTCTTTTGATAGGACATATTGGAAAATCTCTGAACCTCAGAAAATATAAGCACCATGGTCTCCAGGTACACTGATTTTACATGATGCAGATAGGAGTCACATCCTGTTTTGTCTTATGCTGTAGTCAACACTCGATTATGCTCCAGGAAGGGTAAGGAAATGAAGTCTATATCCAAAGAATGATCAATGAATGTGATTCTTATTCCAAAGACTAATTTTAATGTATGGATGAAAATAATTTACGATCTCCAAGCTAATTAGTTGTAGTTAGTGAATGGTAACTATCAAAGGTATTTAAATTATTGTCCTAAGTATTTTATAACTGTCAAGTCACACTAGCACAATTATTTTATGCTTTGAGCTTTTTCAAGTGAAGTGTTTCAAAGTTTAACTTTTGACTTATAACTGAGTGAATTTTGTGATATTTTAGATTTGCAGCTAAAAAGCTTTGTGTTGTTTGAGAAGCCCAACGTGGCCATAGTCATCTGGGTAGTGTATGAATTCTCAAGTAGTGATTTAAAAAAATAATAATAATTCTTACTAAACTTTCATTCTCCAGGGATTTTGTATTGTCAACATGTCACAAAATCAATATATCCAACTTTATTTTTTAAATTTTATCTTTATTTTTTTGTATATATTTAACTTAAACTGGAAATTTTTTAAAAAATTAATATATTTATCATTAGAAACATTTGGGACTTCTTAAACAATATAAAATGTAGCTGAATATTTAAGAATGCAAAGAATGCATTGACTTCTAGGTAACTGAAAATAAGAGAGAGAGATTCTAAAGTCTAAAAGTTGATGAGAATTGGCTTTTGAGTACTATATGATATTGAAAATGTTTACCTCAGATTGGGACTTGAGATCCATGTGGCTGGATCTCAAATCTGGTCAAAACCCAGTTTGGGACTCTAACCCATGTGGCTGAGACTCAAACCCAGCCAAAACACACAGTAATTAGTTTCAGGACCTAATGAAGCTTAGGTTATTGATTTTTCATCACAGAAAGAATTCAGTGAGAGAATGATAAGTAAGAAGTGGATTTATTTAGAGAGAAACACACTCCACAGACAGAGTGTGGGTCATTGCAGTGGCCTTGAAATGAGGTGTGATTAGCTTTTATCAGTTCAATTCAGTCACTCAGTTGTGTCAGACTCTTTGTGACTCCACGGACTGCAGCATGCCAGGCTTCCCTGTCCATCACCTACTCCCAGAGCTTGCTTAAACTCATGTCCATTGAGTCGGTGATGCCATCCAACCATCTCATCCTCTGTCATCCCCTTCTCCTCCTGCCCTCAATCTGCCCACCATCAGGGTCTTTTCCAATGAATCAGTTCTTCACATTAGACTGGGTAATTTCATAGGCTAATGGGTGGGACGATTATTCCAAGTATTTTGGGAAAGGGGTGGAGATTTCCAGGAAATGGTCCTTTGACAGTAGACCTTGGAATTGTCATGGTGCCTCTGAGTGTGTCATTTAGCTTGCTTATTGAGGATCAAGGTCTAGTAGAAGTTGACTTGTCTGCCATCTTGTACCCATCCGATTCAAATCAGTTTGTGTTGTGTCCTTGGATTGGACTATGTCATTCTTTCAAAAGTTGTGCCCTGTCCCCTTCCCTCCTGTTTCAGTATCTCTCTGGATGATTTATTGTTTAAAACCATGCTATATCCTTCTCTATACCTACAACGCTAAGATCTTGCATAGCCTGGTAAATGCACATCAAATGTATTTAAAACTTTCATAGAACTCCATGTTCTGCAGTCACTTTGTCATAGACTTCTAATTCTTCATATTTAATATTGTATTAGCTATTATTAGCCTTAGTAGATCTATCTGCATTTTTAATAAATTAAGTAAATTAACTTGTTAATTATTATACCAGCATGCATTTAAATGACTACTTCAGGGCAGGGCCTGAGGAGTTGGGAGTTTTATAGAGATAAGGAAACATCACCCAAGAAGGGGAGACAATCTTTTGACAAAATAATTAAAACATGGCAAGATTCGAATATGATAGATGCCTAAGACATATTAGTGAGGTGATGTCAGGCAAGCTTCACAGCAGATGTTTAAACTTAGACTTTCAGATAATAAATATATGGTCATTGGGTAGAGAAAGTGAAGTTGGGCAATCCAGGTAAAGAGAATGGAATGTGAATGCACTGAGACTTCCCTGCATTGTGGAGTATATATGGCATGTAAGAGATGACCTTCTGGACCTGTACTCTAGATGATAGGAAAAAGGGATGAAAGGAATTATTAAGAGAATAAAATAATCATACTTTTATTTAGATGAATAACTGGAAGCACTCTAATGATGAATTGAAGAAATAAAAACTAGAGGCAAGAACACTGTACAAACAGTATGGAAGCAGGATGAGTGGTCTCTGAATTAAAGTGATGGTCTAGAAAATGGAGACAGCATATTAAAAAGCAGAGACATTACTTTGCCAGAAAAGGTCTGTCTAGTCAAAGCTATGATTTTTACAGTAGTCATGTATGGGTGTGAGAGTTGAACTATAAAGAAAGTTGAGCGCTAAAGAATTGATGCTTTTGAACTATGGTGTTGGAGAAGACTCTTGAGAGTCCCTTGGACTGCAAGGAGATCCAACTAGTCCATCTTAAAGGAAATTAGTCCTGAATATTCATTGTAAGGACTGATGCTGAAGCTGAAACTCCAATACTTTGGCCACCTGATGTGAAGAACCAACTCATTGGAAATGACCCTGATGCTGGGAAAGATTGAAGGCCAGAGGAGAAGGGGACAACAGAGGGTGAGATGGTTGGATGGCATCACTGACTCAATGAACATGACTTTGAGTAAACTCTGGGAGCTGGTGATGGACAGGGAGGCCTGGCATGCTGCAGTGCGTGGGGTCCCAAAGAGTCAGACATGACTGAGCGACTGAAATGAGCAGATGGAGAAGGCAGAATGGAATTTACCAGATACATAGAAAAAACAGCAAACCTGAGTTACTGATTAGTTTGAGTTTTGGAAGATGAAGAGAGGCTAGCCTTGGGCTCTGGTGACTGACTAGCTTAATTTTCACATTCATTTGTTCACTAAATGTTTGTTAAGTAATATCTTGGGAAAGAGCTACATAAAATTTAATTTCCTCATGCCTTGTAGAGAAGAATTGACACATAAATATTATAAGGAAGAGGGATGCTTAAAATTGTAACAGAATTCATACATAACTAACTATTCAGCATGTTTAAACTTAGAGATGATTTTAATCCCCAAAATAATGCCTCATTTTATCCCTTTGTAACTCTGCTTTTTCTTGGAAGGATGTTCTTATTCCTCAGATTTTGTGTTTCTTCTTGGAACTTATGGTGACCATCATCACCATCCTAGAGGTCTCTTCATTTGCAGGGCACATTTACTCTCTTAAATGACTAGGGCTGCAGTAACAGATTATCATAAACTAGGTAGCTTAAAACAACAGGGATGTGTTCTCTTAGAGTTTGGGAGGCTAGAAATCTGATAACAAGGTGTGGCAGGGAAGTTCATTTTGGGAGCTAACCAAGAGAGTATCTTCCTGCCTTTTGGCCCCTAAGAGCTTCCCTGGTGGCTCAGACAGTAAAGAGTTTGCCTGCAATGCGGAAGACCTGGGTTCAGTCCAAGGGTCAGGAAGATCCCCTGGAGAAGGAAATGGCAACCAACTCCAGTATTGTTGCCTGGGAAATCCCATGGACGGAGAAGCCTGGCAGGCTACAGTCCATGGGGTCACAAAGAGTTGAAAACAACCGAGTAAGTAACACTTTTGGCCCATAGCTTCCTTTTTCTTGATAGCTTAGTTGGTAAAGAATCTTCCTGCAATGCAAGAGATCCTGGTTCTATTCCTGAGTCAGGAAGATTTGCTGGAGAAGGGCTAGGCTACCCACTCCAGTATTCCTGGGCTTCCCTTGTGGCTCAGCTGGTAAAGAATCCACCTGTGGTGCAGGAGACCTGGGTTCAATCACTGGGTTGGGAGGATCCCCTGGAGAAGGGAAACACTACCCACTCCAGTACTCTGGCTTGGAGAATTCCATGGACTACAGTCCATGGGGTAACAAAGAGTTGGACACTACTTAAGTGACTTTCACTTTCACTTTTTCTTTTTCTTAGAGCATTCATTTTTAAGAACTGATTAATTCTTTCTTTACCTCTTTGATATACAAATTTTTAAAAAAGCTTATTGTCAGTTTTACAACCCAGTAATATCTTTCTCAAGGACTACCCCTTCAAAATGTACTGATCAAGAAAGTTAGCACCCTTATCTTCCAGTTCCTGTGAGAGGGTGGGAACCTAATTCTAATCAGAATAACTATCTGTCATTCATTAGAAACCCACCCTAATTCAGTTTGACCTCATTTTAAGTTGATCACATCTACAAGGCCCTATTTCCAAACAAGGTTATCTTTATAGGGACTAGGAGATAGGACTTCATCATATATTTTTGAAGGGACACAATTTAACCCACAAAATGTAAAAAGAATTTAAATATGTTCCTGGGAAAATTATCCATACTTGAACCTTCTTTTTAGGATCTAGTTTAATAATTATGCATACCTTCTTAAAATTCTTGGTGTGAGGGGCTGATACCAGTGCATGTTTGAGACTGTTTATGTGCAAAGATAGCAGCTACTCTTACCCCAGATTTTCAAAGTCAGTTTTCCCTTCTGACCCAGCAGATGCTCTCTAGGCTAAATTGTTCTCATAATCCTCTCCCTGTTCTCACTCCTTAACAGGGTAAGATTTGGCAGATATTGAGTCGCACAGCCATGGTCAGTCTTTTCTGTCTCTAGGAATGCTGTCAAGGTTCTTGGGCTGGCTCATGTCCCAGCTGATTTAGGAAGGGTCAGAAAGCAGCAGACTGGGTTCCTGTAGGCCTAAATTTTGCACTAAATTTGCCAGTTTAGAAAATTTGAGGCTGCCATTTCTAGTAATCTCATTGAATACACTGTTCTTTTCTTTCCCTAAAATCTCCCCCTAATGCCTGAAACATTTTTCAGGGATTCACATTTGCTGTTATTGAAACCCTGCACTGAGAATGGGACTTGAACCCACTATCTTTTAATTGATATCACATGTCTGGTCTCAGGACTTAATGAAAATCAGGTTCTTAACATCATGCCACAAAAAAAAAAAAATTCAACGAGAGACACAGTGACAGGTAAGAAGTAGATTTATTTAGAGAGAAACATTCTCCATAGAATGTGGGACATCTTGGAAGGCAACAGAGGCACCAGGCTATGAGTTGTCAGCTTTTATAGAGATGGGTAATTTAATAGTCTAATGAATGGGAGGATTATTCTCACCAGTTTAAGGAAGGAATGGGAATTTCCAGAAATTGGGCCACTGCTGTTTTTGAACATCAGCGCTGGCCTTATGACTGTCATGGTGCCTGTGGATATGTCATTTACCATGCTGATGTATTACAGTGAGCATATACTGATGCTCAAGGTCTAGTGGAAGTCAACTTGTCTGCCATCTTGGATCTGTTGTTGTTTAGTTGCTAAGTGGTGTCCAACTCTTTGCAACCCATGAACTGCAGCATGTCAGGCTTCCTGGTCCATCACCATCTCCCAGAGTTTCCTCAAACTCATGTCCATTGAATCAGTAATGCCATCCAACCATCTCATCTTCTGTCATACCCTTCTCCTCTTGCCCTCAATTTTTCCCAGCATCAGAGTCTTTTCCAATGAGTTGGCTTTTCACATCAGGTGGCCAAAAATATTGACAATTCAGGTTCAGCATCAATCCTTCCAGTGAATATTCAGGGTTGATTTCCTTTAGGTTTGACTAGTTTGATCTCCTTGCTGTCAAAGGACTCTCAAGAGCCTTCTCCAGGACCACAATTCAAAATCTTGGACCTAGTTGGTTCTAATCATTTTATGTTGTGTCCTGCTGCTGCTGCTGCTAAGTCACTTCAGTCGTGTCCGACTCTGTGCAACCCCATAGATGGCAGCCCACCAGGTTCCACCATCCCTGGGATTCTTCAGGCAAGAATACTGGAGTGGGTTGCCATGAGGCTGTGTCATTCTTTTAAATGTTATGATCTGCCCACTTCCTGTCTCAGTATGTACCTGAGTGTTAAAGGAACTTCCTCTATTCAATTTTTTTTTCTAGAAGAGAAAACTGCATCAAATAGTTCATATATTTTGTCAAACTCGGGGTCGGGGGGAGTAGTATATCAATTTCTTCTCAAAATTACTTCTCAGTCACTTGCGATGCCCTCAGCTTCAGCTTCACAGAGGCAAAGGTGAAGAAATAAAAAAGGAAGAATTCACCAACCCTACCTACTTGCGTCACCTGTACAAGATCTGTATTTTCCCTTTTTTTTTATCTCCTTATCTTTTTATTTTGAAACTTTTTGGGAGAAATTACTCAAATCCAAGATGAGCTCCAAATTTGTTACCAAAATCTTGTCGCTCTGTGCACCAATGCCAACCAGAAATTTGGAGACAGAATTACAGAGGAGAAGAAAAGAGTGACTTTGTTACTTTGACAGGCAAATGGGAGTAGGGAGAGTTTATATAGTTGGTGGGTCTGGGTGAAGCGCAAGCTGGAATCAAGATTGCTGGGAGAAATATCAATAACCTCAGATATGCAGATGACACCACCATTATGGCAGAAAGTGAAGAAGAACTAAAGAGCCTCTTAATGAAAGTAAAAGAGGAGAGTGAAAAAGCTGGTTTAAACTCAACATTCAGAAAACTAATATCATAGCATCTGGTCCCATCACTTCATGGCAAATAGATGGGGAAACAATGTAAATAGTGACAGACTGTTTTTTTGGACTCCAAAATCATTGCAGATGGTGGATGAAGCCATGAAATTAAAAGAGGCTTGCTTCTTGGAAGAAAAGCTATGACTAACCTAGACAGCATATTAAAAAGCAGAGACATTACTTTGCCAACAAAGGTCTGTCTAGTCAAAGCTCTGTTTTTTCCGGTAGTCATGTATGGATGTGAGAGTTGGACTATAAAGAAAGCTGATCACCGAAGAATTGATGCTTTTCAAGTGTGGTGCTGGAGAAGACTCTTGAGAGTCCCTTGGACTGCAAGGAGATCCAATCAGTCCGTACTAAAGGAAATCAGTCCTGAATGTTCATTGTAAGGACTGATGCTGAAGTGAATCTTCAATACTTTGGCCACCTGATGAGAAGAACTTACTCATTTGAAAAGACCCTGATGCTGGGAAGGATTGAAGGTGTGAGGAGAGGGGGACAACAGAGGATGAGATGGTTGGATGGCATCTCTGACTCAATGGAAAGGAGTTTGAGTAAGCTCTGGGAGTTGGTGATGGACATGGAAGCCTGGCATGCTGGCGTCCATGTGGTCTGAAAGAGTTGGACAGAACTGAGTGACTGAACGAAACTGAACTACAGCACACCAGGCTTCCCTGTCTTTCACTATCTCCCACAGTTTGTTCAAGCTCATGTCCATTGAGTCGATCCAACCATCTCATCCTCTGTTGTCCACTTCTCCTCCTGCCCTCAGTCTTTCCCAGCATCAGGGTCTTTGGACTATGGACTGTCTTTTATCTTCTCTCTTTTAAACATTAACCTCTTCTTTTGTATTTGCTCCTTTCAGAACCTATTAATACCCTTGAATTACTGACATTTTCAAAACAAAACAGTCTCCTTGGAATAACTCAATTACACCTCTTTACACTCTTATAACCATCTCCTTTGAAAAATAGAACTCTTGATAGAATATGTTACTTTTACTTTCTCCATTTTTCACTTCACGTTCACTGCAATCTGTCACTTAACTCAATGTGCTAAATCACTTTTTGTAATTGTAACTGGATGTTAAATTTGAAGTATCTCAAAACACCAAGATATGATGCATATGATAGCCTGAACGGAGGTACAAACCAAGTATTAACATTTGAAAATCAAGTGTTAAAGGAGAGTTTAGATGACTCTTAATAGTCCTCAAACACATGGAAATTATGAGAAGACCTGGAGTTGAAGATTAGAGAGGATTTGAAACAGAAGATTTATTTTAAGAGAGTTGCCAAATTTCTGTGATTTCTACTTCCTCAGTTCAGTTCAGTTTACTCACTCAGTTGTGTCTGACTCTTTGCAATCACATCAATTGCAGAATGCCAGGCTTCGCTGTCCATCACCAACTCCCAGTGCCTGTTCAAACAAATGTCCATTGAGTCGGGGATGTCATCCAACCATCTCATCTTTCTCCTTCCTGCCCCCACCCAAAAGAGACAGGTAAATTTCTTGCTTCTTTATCTCACAGTAATAAATAACAGCAAAAAAGACTGCTAAAGAATTCAATGGGAAACCCTAGTAGCTCGGATAGTAAAGAATCTGCCTGTAATGCAGGAGAGCTGGGTTCAATAGCTGGGTTGGTAAGCTCCCCTGGAGAAGGTAATGGCTCCCCGCTCTAGTATTCTGGCCTGGGAAATCCCATTGCTGGGAGAAATAACAACAACCTCAGATATGCAAATGATATAACCCTTATGGCAGAAAGCGAAGAGAAACTAAAGAGCCTCTTGATGAAGGTGAAAGAGGAGAGTGAAAAAGTTGGCTTAAAACTCAACATTGAAGAAAGAAGATGGAGGCATCACATCCCATCACTTCATGGCAAATAGATGGGGAAGCAATGGAAGCAGTGAAAGACTTTATTTTCTTTGGCTCCAAAATCACTGCAGATGGTGACTGCAGCCATAAAATTAAAAGAGGTTTGCTCCTTCGAAGAAATGCTATGACCAACCTAGACAGTATATTAAAAAGCAGAGAGATTACTTGCCGACAAAGGTCCATCTAGTCAAAGCTATGATTTTTCCAGTAGTCATGTATGGATGTGAAAGTTGGACTATAAAGAAAGCTGAGCACCAAAGAACTGATGCTTTTGAACTGTGGTGTTAGAGAAGACTCTTGAGAGTCCCTTGAACTGCAAGGAAATCAAACCTGCCAATTCTAAGGGAAATCAGTCCTGAATATTCATTGGAATGACTGATGCTGAAGCTGAAGCTCCAATACTTTGGCATCCTGATGTGAAGATCCAACTCATTGGAAAAGACCCTGATGGTGGGAAAGATTGAAGGCAGGAGGAGAAGGGGACAGCAGAGGACGAGATGATTGGATGGCATCTCCAACTCAATGGAAAAGAGTTTGAGCAAGCTACGGGAGCTGGTGAAGGACAGGGAAACCTGGTGTGCTGCAGGCCATGGGATCACCAAGAGTCAGACATGACTGAGCGACTGAACAAAAACAACAAAAGAGTTCAATATGTGTCCCAGTGCTTAAGGCACAGTGAGGCCAGACAAATTGAAATGTCAGAGTTTGTAGCAGAGATGGATTTATTGCAGGGCCAAGGAAGGAGAGCAGTGGATTATGCTCAAAATCCCTCAAATCCCAGTGGTTTTCAGGGAAAAGGTTTTATAAGCAAAATTTGAGGTGAAGGCTGCAGGGTCTATGATTTTCTTCTGATTGGTTGGTTGTGAAATAAGGAGACCATGGTCTAGGAATCTTATGCTCAGCCTGAAGTTACTGTCTGTCTTCCACCTGGGTAGGGTCTTAGTTCCTTCAGAAGAATGCAAAGATATTGTTACATATATCCTTGAGGTAGAACCAGAATCCTGCTTTAATAGCTGCACTGTTGTTTCTTGGTTTTCTTTGTTTCTGCCTCCATTACTTTCTGGATTGCATCCCTGAATAGTTGCACTTTAGTAGTGTTCAACTCTTTGGGACCATATGGATTGTCGCCTGTCAGGTTCCTCTCTCCATGAGATTCTCCAGGCAAGAATACTGGAGTGGGTTGCCATTTCCTTCTCCAGAGAATCTTTCAGACCCAGGAATCAAACCCCGGTCACCTGCATTGCAGGTGGGTTCTTTACCACTAGCACTATTTAGGAACTAAAACTTTCTCGATTACAACTATTAAAATATGCCCTTTAATACTCAAGGGAAGGTCTAGGAGGCTGAAGCCTTTTTTTTTCCCCCTAAAAACAAGAAATGGCATTACAGGAAGGATTTGTATCTGGAAGGGCCCCAAAGGGTCCTACTTGGTTTCACATAGTGGTTGGAAAACATTTGATTTCCACTTAATAAATCTAAAGAGGCAGAGAATGGTTTTTAGCTGATGGATCAGTTCAACAATTCCTGCACTCTTAAAGATTGTGAAAGTTAAAGGACAGATGTTTGCAATAAATCAGTGATACAATACACAAGAGCAATGTAGGGGAACAGAATTTGCCACCCCAAAATACACCTCTTTGGCATCTTTTTAAAAGATGTTTATTTAAGAAACAGCAGACATGGGGAAAAACTCAGAAAACCATGTAGAAGTTACTCTTTTGTAAAATACATTTACATTTATAAGGGAGATTTCCATTTGCATGTGTGTCTTCCTCCTGTACCTGGAAGAAGAAAATGATCAGACCTCTAGAAATATGTATCAATGGAGAAGACAGTGATTTAAATCTGCATAATGACCTTGTTTGATGTACTTTGCCTGGTGATACCCATTGCTGATATTCCCCACCCTCAACAACCTCTTCTGCTTTTAGCTGAGGATGGAATTTAAGGTGAGGGCTTCAGTTATTTCATTTTGGCAAGTTACTTAGTTTTTCTCACTCTCATGTATATATGTTACTAGATTTTTGTTCAATTTTCTCCTGTTAATCTGTCTCATGTCAATAGCATTCTTAGACCATCCAGAAAAAGCTAGAAGGGTAGAGGAAAACTTTTTCCTCCCCAACAGAGAAAAGAGAGAAAAAGAGAAGAGAGGGAAGAGAGAGAAAAAGATTTAGACTCTATCCAATATAATCCAATAGAGGAGAAAACAGATATTAGTACAGAGAGCTAAAGATATTAAAGATATCACTGAATTTTTTGCTAAACTGGAATAACAGTTCAGTTCAGTTGCTCAGTCGTGTCCGACTCTTTGTGACCCCATGAATTGCAGCACGCCAGGCCTCCCTGTCCATCACCAACTCCCAGAGTTCACTCAAACCCATGTCCATCGAGTCGGTGATACCATCCAGCCATCTCATCCTCTGTCGTCCCCTTCTCCTCCTGCCCCCAATCTTTGCCAGCATTAGGGTCTTTTCCAATGAGTCAACACTTCGCATGAGGTGGCCAAAGTATTGCAGCTTCAGCTTCAACATCAGTCCTTCCGATGAACACACAGGACTGACCTCCTTTAGAATGGACTGGTTGGATCTCCTTGCAGTCCCAGGGACTCTCAAGAGTCTTCTCCAACACCACAGTTCAAAAGCATCAATTCTGCGGCACTCAGCTTTCTTCACCGTCCAAATCTCACATCCATACATGACCACTGGAAAAACCATAGCCTTGACTAGACGGATTTTTGTTGGCAAAGTAATGTCTCTGCTTTTAAATATGCTATCTAGGTTGGCCATAACCTTCCTTCCAAGGAGTAAGCATCTTTTAATTTCATGGCTGCAATCACTATCAGCAGTGATTTTGGAGCCCCCCAAAATAAAGTCTGACACTGTTTCCACTGTTTCCACATCTATTTCCCATGAAGCAATGGGACCAAATGACATGATCTTAGTTTTCTGAATGTTGAGCTTTAAGCCAACTTTTTCACTCTCCTCTTTCACTTTCATCAAGAGGCTCTTTAGTTCTTCTTCACTTTCTGCCATAAGGGTGGTGTCATCTGCATATCTGAGGTTGTTGATATTTCTCCCGGCAATCTTGATTCCAGCTTGTGTTTCTTCCAGCCCAGCATTTCTCATGATGTACTCTGCATATAAGTTAAATAAGCAGGGTGACAATATACAGCCTTGACGTACTCCTTTTCCTACTTGGAACCAGTCTGTTGTTCCATATCCAGTTCTAACTGTTGCTTCCTGACCTGCATACAGGTTTCTCAAGAGACAGGTCAAATGGTCTGGCATTCCCATCTCTTTCAGAATTTTCCACAGTTTATTGTGATCCACACAGTCAAAGGCTTTGGCATAGTCAATAAAGCAGAAATAGATGTTCTTTTGGGACTCTCTTGCTTTATCGATGATCCAGCGGATATTGGTAATTTGATCTCTGGTTCCTCTGCCTTTTCTAAAACCAGCTTGAACATGTGGAAGTTCACAGTTCATGTATTGCTGAAGCCTGGCTTGGAGAATTTTGAGCATTACTTTACTAGCGTGTGAGATGAGGGCAATTGTGCGGTAATTTGAGCATTCTTTGGCATTGCCTTTCTTTGGGATTGGAATGAAAACTGACGTTTTCCAGTCCTGTGGCCACTGCTGAGTTTTCCAGATTTGCTGGCATATCATGAGGACAAATTAACTGAATTGGGGGCATTTATTTGAGATGGGCTTTAATATCCTGGCAAGTACCCCACAGGGTTGAGAAAATTTGGGGCTAGGATAGCTCAGAGAAGAATAGGGAAATTAAAGCCTAATGCTGAGTAAAGATAAAATACCTGGGTTGCAGGATCAGACATTAGAGGAAAACATAAAATGGTTTAAGAATATGGGCTCGTTCGAATTAGATTCTACAAGTAGACAAAGAGGACACAAAGTTTACCGTAAGGCCACCAAAAGAGTGTTGGTGAGAGGGTTACTAGTATAACTGAGTTCAGTGTTTGCTCTCATATAGAGGCTAGGGATGTCAGAAGAAGCAGTCTCAAAAATAGAACTTGACTTATTAAATGGCATGATGGGGTTAATGGTACCTGAAAGCAATAGATGTCAAGTGGTGGTGCTTAACCACTAGAAGGCAGGGATCCACAGTTTTCACAATGACTTGCCAAGATATCTGGATCCACAGGTGATTATGGAAAGATCAATAGAACAAGGCATCTCTAGGGACAAATGAAAGGGCAGTTACTCAGGATTCTGTTTAACATCTATAATCAGAAATTTAAGGATGTGGAAGCAATAGGTTGAGGACAATTGCTCCAACTAAAAGTCGTAATTCCCTCCCCATCTCCATACCCAACCCAATTATGCTGTTATACCACTGACAGAAGAGATGCCTTGGCTTGTAAGAAGCATCTGCATAGACCACAGCAAGGACATATTACAGAGATTCCCTCAGTAGAACCTAAAGCAATCTACTTAGTTGATTGAACACTGGACAAAGAGGAATATTCCAACATTTAGAGACAATTAGATCCAGGGTCTTAGCTGACATTGATATATGACACAGAGCATTGTCATAACCTCCTACTAGACTGAAAATATATGGTAGCCAGGAAATAAATGGATTTCCAGCTAAAATTAAGCTTAAACTAGATCCACCAACTGATTCATTAAAGAACCCATCTGACAATGCAAGAGACATAAGAGATGCCAGTTCCATCCATCCCTATGTTGGGAAGATTCCCTGGAGGAGGTCATGGCAACCTACTCCAGTATTCTTGACTGGAGAATCCCATGGGCAACAGAGCCTGGCAGGTTATAGTTCATAGGGTCACATAGAGTCAGACATGACTGAAACAACTTAGGACACACACAGTATGAGTATATAATTGGGACAACATACTTTAATACTGAATAAGCCCCATATAGAATCTTGGCTTGGAGGTAGAAATTATCAAAATCTGGAAGACCAACTGCAAACCTCTGAAACTACATTCAGATCTCTTTTCAAGAGAGACCCTGCTGTGAGAATTAACATTAGCTAATTGCATTCATCCGACAGGATATGCACCCAGGATTCCATCAAGATGACTCTCTCCCCAAACTGGAGCTGACTAATGACTGAGTGTAGTGAGGTTACTAGACCTGGACCAGTCTTACCCAATGCAGAACTTCTCTAATGGGCAGTCCCTACACTGGGGTTCTTTCTGCCTAGATAGGACTTTATTAGAGCTGCACTGCAATCTTTAACTTTTCCTACAAAATACTTCTTTTCCCCAAGTGTCACCTCACATTAGTGTCTGAAAGCTCTTCCGACTACTCTAAATTCTTACAGGCATTTTCTCCAGTACATCTCTTGAACTTCCAATTCTATCTTGGCATCATCTGCTTCTTGGAAGACTTGAACTGAAACAAAATCTGTAACTTGACTTAAAAGGCATTTAATAAATTGGACTTTTCCTTCATTACACTGACTTTGCTAAATGCAATTTTACTTTTTGATATCTAAGAATACAAAGTTATTTTTATTTTTTATGAAGCCACACAATATAGCACTTTATGAACTTTGCATATTTTCTTTTCTGCCTGGTATTCCATTCCTCTTTACCTCCTCAGCTGTATTTAGTTACTGTGATTCTCAGGATGGGCTAGATAATTTCAGATATATAAAAAAAATTCCTGTACAAAAATATAAAGAATTCAAGAAAGTTACAGCAGAGAATGAAGCCAGATGTGCAGGTGTTAGCCCTGCTGAATTAATGTAATGTACACAAGTCACATACCCTTGAAGCTGGCACTGCCTACTCATTTGTGTGACTGAGCTGAAAGATTTCATTAAAGAAGTCTTAGATGATCCTCTGTATATAAGAAGTCTGCAGACTTGTGTTGATAACCTTTATTGTGGATTGATAACCAAGATTCACACTTTATCTTGATAAGTACTTTTAAAGATACCAGAGTAACCAAGTCAAAGAAAAATTCATATTTTTTGAATGAACTCATTCTTTGTATTGCAAAGACCACATTTAAAAAAATTGTGCAAAATTTTGTTTTTTTAAAATAGCCCGAATACTATTTTCTGATCAAACTTTGTCATCCAGTATTACCTACTAGCTGATTGCCCACTTACTATTCATTCCTTCCATGTGTCCTGCTGCTGACTTTCTTTAGGAACACATATTCTCGTATTCTCAATATGTCCTTTCATTTCAAGGAGATGCACTGTAATGATTTAAACAGTAATCTTCACTGCTTGCAGTGTACTGTTGATGACTGTCTGCCAAAATTTATTATGCCCTTCACCTTTGCTTTGTCATTCTACCATTCTCAAAGGCTCTTATTGTTAATAAAATGCAAAGTAGTTAGTGGGATTCTTCAGATGATGTTACTTTGTCTCCTGACAAGGTAGAAAATAAAATCACCCTTGGGTTTTTGTATGTGTTCATACATATTTTAAGATTATAGAATCATCAACTTTAGTCTCCAAAATGCTAATGATAATAGGAAACAATTTGGCATACTTTTTCTCCACACATTTTGAGTATATGTCTATATTTAGACATATTTTCAAAGCACATTAAATTATAAAAATGGTATAATTTTATGGTGATAAATATATAATATACAGAGGAGTAAAATAAAGGTAGTACAAAGCAATCATAATCATAACCCATAGATTGTATTACAGCTAATCATTTTTACACATTTTTTTCCCTATGCCTATATATGTATAATCTAATTCAAAGATGGATTTCCCTGACTTGATGACATAGGAAAGATTAGGTAGGAATGGTTCAAGTCTCCTCTTTCTTTATGCTCTGAAAATTCAGTTGTTCTCATAATTTCTGGGTATTTTCAGTCACTGATGATTCTAAGCTTCTCTTTCCACTGAATTGGTTCTATTTAATGATGTTCTAGATAATCTAACCATATTATTTCACACAGTAGTATAAGATTAATGACTATGAATGATATTTAGTATATTTTCATATGCTAATTTGCCATCCGTCTATCTTCTTTGATGAAGTGTCTTATCAAATCTTTTGTCCTTTCATATTAGCTTTTTGTTGTTGTTGTTCATTTGGTCTTTTTTAATTTTTCAGAGTTCTCTGTGTTTCTATCTCATGTAAAATTATTGAAGTTTGACTGCTGTTAGAGAGTAACAGAAAATATTTTTTTTTAATAATTAGGCTATTTTTAGGGCCACAAATAGTTAAAATCTGTGAAACACTTAGAAAAATAGAATTATTTTGGACTTACATAATTGTTCCTTATCTTAGAAAAAATGATTTCAGCTTTTCACTACTGAGTATGATGTTAGCTGTGAGCTTGTCATATATGCTGTTATGGTGTGGAAACATTCCCTCTATACCCACTTTTCTAAGAGTTTTTATTATATATAGATGTTGAATTTTGTCAAAATGTTTTCTGCATCTATTGAGATGATCATATAATTTTTATTCTTCAATTCGTTTTATAACATTGATTGGAGGATACTGAACCATTCTTCCATCCCTGGAATAGATATCACTTGATTATAGTATATGATTATTTTAATGCATTATTGAATTCAGTTTAGTAGTATTTTGTTGAATACATTTCCATCTACATTCATCAGTGATATTTGCCTGTAATTTTATTTTTGTGTGTGCGAGATGCCATTGTCTGACCTATGGTCTTAGCGTGGTACTTGCATCATAGAATGAGTTTGGGAACGTTTCTTCTTCTGTAAATTTTGGACTAGTTTGAGAAGGATAGGTGTTAACTGTTCTGTAAATGTTGGTAGGATTCACCTATAAAGCCATCAGGTTGCAGACTTGTTCTGTTGGGTGTTTTTTTTTTTTTCTTTATTGCTGATAAAATTTCATTACTGTAGTTGGTCTGTTATATTTATAGTTTTATTTCTTCTTGTTTTAATCTTAGGAGAGATTGTACCTTTCCAAGAATTTGTCCATTTTTTCTAGGTTGTCCATTTCACTGGCATATAATTGCTTATAATAACATTTTATGATCTTTTGCATTTCTGTTGTGTCTTTGTAATATCTTCTTTTATATTTCTTATTGTTTGGGGTGCTCTATTTCTTTTTTTTTTGGATCTGGCTAATGGATTATCAATTTTTCTTATCTTTTCAACAAATCAGATTTTAATTTTATTGATATTGTCTTTATTTTTAAAGTTTCTATTTATTTTATCTCTGATCTTTATTATTTACTTCTTTCTATTAAATCTGGAATTTGTTTGCTCTTTTTCTAGTTCATTTAGGTGTGAGGATAGGTTGTTTATTTAAGATTTTGCCTTGTATTGGTGTAAACTTTCATCGCAGAAGTGTTTTGCTATGTTGGATCATCATGCCTTTGTTTTTAATGTCTCCAGGTATTTAAAAAAAATTCTTCTTTGATTTTTTTTCTGTGACCATTGGCTGTTTAGTAGCATATTGGCTAGTTTCCATGTGTTTACATTTTTTGCAGGTTTTTCCTCATGCATATTATCATAATTTTGTGGCAGAAAATGATGCTTGATATTGAAGATCTTTTCTGCTGGCTTCAGGTCTTTCTCATTAATAGTTACTCTATACATAGTTGTAATTTTGTTGTGCCAATGGGAGGAGGTGAGCTCAGAGTCTTCCTATACTGCCATCTTGGCCACCTCCTAATGGTCACTGGTTTATAAAGAGAATTCATGTGCCTTTTTATTTTTTAAGATAAAGTATTTTATTTCTATACTAAATTTCCTTCTTTTCCCTGTTTCTTTCCAAGGTTCATTTAGGCTGAGTACAATACGGGGACTAAAGAGCATCAACTAATTCAAATCTGTGATTCATATTATAAATGATGTGTGCTTTTCTTATATCGATAACCAAGATAGCATTTTTCTTTTCTAAATAAGGCAATTCTTTTTCATTTTCCCTGACATAGCAAGGGCATTGTGTGTCAGAACTCTGAGACTCCCAGTTGGAAACAGACTTTGCTAGAGTAAAAGCAGATGTACAGATCGGGAACAATGCCAAAGTGGAAATACCAGTATACAAAATATTTTTCTATGAGTTTGACAGTGCCTAAACAATTTTGGGTTGTTTTCAGCACTTTAGATCCTAGGAATTAGCTTGATTAAGAAAGCGTATATAATGCTAAAAAGAGTTATAGTTATTTTCAGCTACTTATTAGTCTCAAGTAAGGTATAGCATAATTGGGCTTCCCTGGTGGCTCAGACAGTAAAGAGTCTGCCTGCAATGCAAGAGATCTGGGTTCGATCCCTGAATCTGGAAGATCCCCTATAGAAGGGAATGGCTAACCACACCAGTATTCTTACCTGGAGAACCCCATGGACAGAGGAGCCTGGCAGGCTATAGTCCATAGGGTTGCAAAAAGTTGGACACAACAGAGTGACTAACACTTTCAGTTTTACTTTCATAGCATAATAGGCATACCACAAAACCAACAATTCTGACATTGAGATAAAGAAAAGTCTCACAGTCTGCAGGAGTCAAGTTATGGGATGGTAATAACCCATAATTACCCCATCAAATTATTGCCCCTATCCCCAACCCCACAGTTATATCTTGTTGAATAATGCTGGCTAAATTTTAGGCTGAAAAAAAAAATTGCTGTCATACTGTGTAATATCTCAGGTTCTGTCCAGTCAGCTTGACTGAAAGTTGACTCCCTTGATATCTTTCATTCTTCAGGTTCATCACCTTCTTCTCACCTACTTAAGTCATTTGTTATGCAGTTTGGAGCCCAGTGTTTAACTGTGCTCCTGCTGATACCTTACATTTTCTCACCCTCCTGTCTTTGCCCTTCTTTTCTTCTTGTGGTGAAGGTGGCTAATAAGATCAACTATTTTCTCTCCTACATTTACATGTTGTCTTGAAGGGATTTATGTGTTCACCCAGATTGATGCTGTCTCTACCTTTTTCTACCTGTCTATATCCTCGATGTATTGTTTCTATTTATAAGTTTCAACTGTGAAATTATTTTACTTTTTTAATGAGCTCTTTTTCACCCCAAAATGTTTTCAACTTCTTTGATCCAGTCTGTTAATAACGTCTTTCCGCTCATTCTCAGCAGAAGATTTCACATTCTAAGTGGAATGAGTGCCCTCAGTAATCTTTTCCTCAAATTATAGCCCCTCTGTCCTTCTTTCCTAACATTTTGTCATGATGAATAGATTTCTTTTTTCAAGTTCAAGGCCATCAGCTCCATCTTTGCCTTGGATGTCACTCCTGTTTCTGTGTCTACTAAGTATATCCTTACTTCTACATATTATCTATATTTTCTTGTCTATTGTTTCCATTCAGCCTTTAATAGTCATGAACATATCCCATCACCAAATAACTTCCTTCCATCTGATGTTGCTTCCTATCTCACTCTTCCTCTTCGTGACTAAGTTACCTAAAATATGTGGTTTTCACATTTTTCCCCCTCACACTGCTAGACTTCTGAAATCTGTGCTCCTATTTACTCACTACAGTGACCTCCTTGTTACTAAAAAGAATGAAAACATTTTCATACATAACTTCCTTTCACTTTCTGCATTTGATACTGCTGATCTGCTGGCAACTCTCTTTAAATCCTCTCATGTTTGATTTCCAGTCTTTTTCCCTCAGTCTTTTGTGGACCTCTTACTCATTCCCCATCCTTCGGGTGGCTGTGTTCTCATGAATATTGTCTTCTGATCTCTTTTCTCCTTGCCCATTTTATTTGGCATAGAATACCAGTTCCAACAACTTCAGTAACCAGTTTTGTATTAATGATATTGGAATATATATATACAAATATATATATTTACTCTGATTTTCTCTCCCAAGACCCTGTCTTGTTTGACCTATTTCTATGAGGGGCTCTGGTATTACCCTGTATCACTGTATAGTCTTGTGTCATTGAACTTATACCAGTCATTATAATTTCTTGTTTCTATCTTGGTCTATTCTATCAGGAAGTATGGATAATGAGGGCTTGTAACTCAATTTTATTCTTTTCCATATCCTTATCTTATGGTATAGTACTTAAAGCATGTTCATATATGGCTATAATATTTTTGCTTGATGAACTCACGATGATGGAGTAATTGATGGATTCCACAGGCAATCCTGTGTATTTTTTAACATCTTTTTGTTTAAAATAGTTCTCATAATAAGTAATGCATAAACATAAAAATAATAAACATATTGTTGAATACAAAGTCACAAACATTTAGAATCATTCACTAAAAATTTGAATTTAATGCATAATAATACATTGTTATATTTATATTTAATTTTACTCTAGGTATATTTTATTTCTATTTCAATAAGTAATAATAAATTGCTATATCATTGCTTTGAGACATAGGCCTTTAGATACATTTTAAGGTAAAAGTTTAGGGTACAACAAAATGAAAGGGGGCATTGTGACTTATGTAGAAATATTGATATTGCAATGGAGGCTTTCTCTGAGTGACAAATTTTTAAAAACGAGATAGATTTTTGTTTGTTTGCTTTTCAAACATGAAGTCCCAAGACTGTAACACTCTGAATTTTGAGTTATAGAACTAATTGTGCTTATTTAGTTATTCTAGTTATGACTTAGAGATAACTTTTTGATTGCTTTTTCTCCAAACTATTTTACAAATCAGTTATTTCATTACTTACTATACTGATCCAATAAATGAATGTTTTTGCTTCAGTTGCTTGCAAAGCATAATGCTATTCACAAGTCTCATGAACTCATGGTCAGCACAAAGACTTACTCAAACTAAGTCTTTGTGCTGACCATATCCCCAAGCTACAAATTGATTGTGCAGTGATTTTGAACAATATGTGAAAGAATATTTCCAGGACAAGTTATATACAAGCTTTTCCTTGATGTTGTGAAAATTTTGATTTATAACACTTTATCGAAACATTGAAAATCAGTATGTTTCCTGATATCATTGTCCAAAAATTCACTGCAAAGTCCTAGTACTCTAATTAGCTCAGATAGAATTTGCCTTAATAATGATGATAATAAATTTAATACTAATTACATTAATAATAGTGTAGCGTTGCTTTCTAATCATTATCATCAAGTGAAGAATAAAAAAATTCAATCGGTGATAATTTTCAAGGGCCTTAATAAACATTAAGAAAGGTTTTCTTTAAGAATATTATTCATTGAGTAAAAATAACTTTGTGGTGAAACTATTCTGTATGATGCTATAATGGTAGGTGGATTCATGAATTTATGCATTTGTTCAAACCTTTTTATGATACAAATCTTTTTTACAACAGAGAGAGTGAACTTTAATGTATATAAATTATAAATAAATAAGTAAATTCTTTGGAGTTTCTCATGAAAGAAAGCAGACTATGATGAGCTAATTTTACTGCATATAAATGTGTTTTAAAAATCCCCTGAAGGGAAAGGGGAATAAAGCTGACCTGTGTAACTTTGAAAATGACCAAAAGGAGCAAGAAATTGTACATAAAGACTGTATTCTGTTTAAGTTATTTTTTGATGAGGGTATGCGTTAACTATTCTAATCCTGCTATACATACATGTTTGAACTGAAAAATTACGTAAATGAATGGCAGATTCATCCCATTTGTCTCCTATCTGGGATCCAGGTTTCTTAGAGTTGGAGTAGAAATTTGTAGATAATCAGGGAAAGAATCTAGAGTAAGCAGTGTGATAATGGATTGGAGTTGGAGGTATCAGTAAGTATTTCATTTAATATAAAGATGGTTACATGTACAAATACCATAGACATGTGGACATATGTAGGTAAGTGTATATACCTATATTTCTTTATTCTGTAAACTCAGATGACCTAAAAAAATTGACACCCCAGTATCGATGAGTGCACATTCTTGCCCAGAATTTGGTTTCCGGTACCATTCTCCATTAAAAGAAATCAGGCATTCTTATAGAAATGGTTAGTTGTAAGACTGGGGCTTCCCAGGTGGTGCTAGTGGTAAAGAACTTGCCTACTAATGCAGGAGACTTAAGAGTCGCAGGTTTGATCCCTACATCAGGAAGATCCCCTGGAGGTGGGCATGGTGATCCGCTCCAGTATTCTTGCCTGGAGAATCCCATGTGGGCTACAGTCCAAAATAAAAGAATGTCAGTGATCAAAGATGAAACAATTTGAGCAAGAAATCAAATAAATAATATTGTATTAAAATCCCCAAATAACGTAAATATCCATGAGTCCATATTGATACGAATAAATTACTAAATATGTGTAGAAGAAGACAAACATATTTTGTAGAAAAGAATTTTAAGTAAATGCTGTAGATAGCCCATCCTATAAAGAAAGTATAACTCCTGCTACTTAAATGCAAGCCCTGCATAGTGATTTCCTTGCAAAGACTAGAGTGTGAAGGAGAAAAATACATAACTTTTCAGTGGAGAAACCTGGCAAACTCCACTTAGATTACTAAGGTGATCCAGGTCAACCTTAAAAATTGTAATGTTGATAGCATGCACCTTTGATGTGATGTGATGTGATGAAAATGGCATTTTGTCTC
Source organism: Okapia johnstoni (assembly GCA_024291935.2). Taxonomy (NCBI): domain Eukaryota; kingdom Metazoa; phylum Chordata; class Mammalia; order Artiodactyla; family Giraffidae; genus Okapia; species Okapia johnstoni. The sequence continues at coordinate 107,690,433 of CM044307.1, read as the reverse complement.
AGTTATCTTCCTCTCAAAACCTTCCTCTAACAATTAAAAAAAAAAAGTCAAACAAGTTACAATAGAGAGGCATCTCATACAATATTCCTGACTAATGCTTCCCTTGAGGCTCAGCTGGTAAAGAATCTGCTTGCAATGCGAGAGACCTGAGTTTGATCCCTGGGTTGGGAAGATCCCCTGGAGAAGGGAAAGGCCAGCCACTCCAGTATTCTGGCCTGGAGAAGTCCATAGACTGTATAGTCCATGGGGTTGCAAAGAGTTGAACTCGACTGAGTGACTTTCACTTCACTTCACTTCAAGGCCGCCTCAAAACAATTAAGGTCACCGAATATAAGGAAAGTGAGAAAAATATCACAGCAAACAGGAGACTGAGAAGACATGGCAGCTAAACGTTTAACAGTAACTTGGATGGGATCTTGGAACAGAAAAAGACATTAGTTAAAGAAGTTTGAACAAACTATGAGTGAGTGAGTAAGTGAAAGTCGCTCAGTCGTGTCTGACTCTTTGAAACCCCATGGACTATACAGTTCACAGAATTCTCCAGGCCAGAATACTGGAGTGGGTAGCCTTTTCCTTCTCCAGGGGATCTTCCCAACCCAGGGACTGAACCCAGGTCTCCCACATTGAAGGCAGATTCTTTATCAGCTGAGCCACAAGAGAACTATAGGCTTCAGTAAATGATATAGTTTCAATATCGGTTCATTAATTCTAACAAATATACTAATAGAAAACCTTTGTGTGGTTGTAATATGGGGGCTTTCTGTATTATATAGTCAATTTTTCTGTAAATCTAAAAGTACTCTAAAAAACAAAGTATATTAAAAAAATAGGTTTGTTAATACTAAGAATTTCCATTTTAATATCCTTAATTTGTATTTCAGTGTCCTGGTAGAGTTTATACAAATATAATACTTAAGGTTTCTTACTTACTTGTGAAAGTTTTCCCAAGATGAATTATGTCTTACTTCATATTTGTAAAAGATATAGATGACACTAGTGTGTTTAACATGTACACAAGCTGTAGCTCCACAAATTTATTGTTAGAAATCACTTCAGGAAGACATTTAACTATTTTAGTTGTTATTTTTAATAATTTCATGATAAGAAACAGTTCAGAAAAAAATTATGTAGTGTAATTAAAATCCTTTTTCAATCTAGGATAAGAATTGTGTGATACACTGTAGTGCTTTTACCATTATACTGAATGATAAGCTTCCCATATAAATATTATTAATACCATTCTGAACACTGAAAATGCTTTAAAAGATAAGAATAAGATAATATCAAAGTAATCCAGCCACTATTATGAACACTTTTGAGGGAACAGATTATCTATATTTTAGGAAATTATATTGAATTCATTTATATTACTAGCATATATAATCATCATGATGTTGAATAAACATGTCTGGAAACTAGTGGATAATTTGCCTTCCTTATTTGGAAGTATTCAGCAAAGTAGAGGACTATTTTATTTTGCTGCACTGGGTCTTCATTGCTGTGCCCAGGCTTTTTGTAGTTGTGTCTCAGTGGTTGTGGCACATGTGCTTAGATGTCCTGCAGCGTGTGGAATCTTCCTAGACTAGGAATCGAACCTGTGTGCCCTGTATTGGCTGGCAGATTTGTAACCACTGGACCACTGAGGAAATCCAATGGCTATGTTTTAATTGGATTATATTTAGACCTGAAACTTCTTAATATATATGTAAATATAATTTTAGAAATTGAATGTACATATTAAAAACATCTGATATTTCTCTCAGAGACCCCTTGCTCTTATTCTTTCTCATCGTAATGACACTTGAATGCACAGGCTAACTATACCCAATGGAAGGCTGCATGGATTTTGAACTCTAAGAGAGCAGAGTTCAAATCCTGACTTAATATTAACTCTGTGACTTTAAGTATATAACCTACCCTCTCTGTACCTCAGTTTGGAAATTGATACTGATAGTGCTGTCTACCTGGTCATGTAATGAGTAGGCCTCCATAAAGTATTATGTAAAGTTAGGACAATATATAAACCTTACAGTGTTAAGAGGAGTTGCTAATTTTTCCTGAGAAACTGAGTAGATGCAGTTGAGTTTAAACACAGAGATTGTAGTTTGTAAAGATCAAGGAAGGAGTGAAAGCCTCTAAAGACCTTATAAACCTTGTAGTGTCTGATCTCTGATTATGCTTCTCTACAGTGCCCCCCTCTGCCAAGTCGTACTGCTGTACCCCAGGACCTCACGACTGCTTGGTTCTCTCTTAAACCAGTCCTTCCCACCTACAATCTCCTCTCCTAAAATGCTAAGTGAACACACCTCTCTGTGTGAACGCACAACATCACATACACACATGCTCACACATCGGCTTAATGAACTCCTAATCAGTCTGTGTGTCACATCCTCAAAAGTGATTTTTTCTGAGTCTCTAAGTCAATTTTCTATTATATACTTTCATACCACTCTGTAACTTGCCTTTGTGGATCATTTAACAAAACAACATCTCAGTTGCTTTGTGTGATTGATTAAATGTCCATCTCCCACACTACTTTGAAAACATCTTTAAGACAGTAACTCTATCTTGTTTTGTGCATCACTTACCCCCTAGTGTCTCATCACTGAAAGACATAATAAATCCAAGATAAGCAAGTGTTGTGATATGCATGAAAAGTCAACTTGCCTCATCAAACTGGAACAAACATGAAACAGGTGGAAAAGGGAGAGTGTCTCTTTAAACTTTCTTGACCATTCTTTTCCAGAATGAACTGCTGAGTTCATTAATTGCTTCCTGAGAAAGAAAAATAAAATGCACCCTTTCAACCCCACATATAGACTTCATGTTATCAATTCTTAGAGCAAGTTTTAGAAGATTGGCTTTTCTGTTGACTTTTGTAATTAACATGTAGATTAATTCAGATTTCTTTCCAGACCAAAATGATGCAAGGAGTGATTTTAAGGCAGGCACTGTCTACTTCTGGGCACTATAAATTTTAAATGGAATCTATGACTGTAATGTGCATGAAAAATATTCCAAACATAAAGCAGGAGCATTAACCCACAAAAAAAGAAGAATCAATTGAATGCATCCTAGCAGTTTGCATGATAATACTTTTTTCATTTTTCTTTAATATAATAGCTTTTTAAAAGATCATCTGATATGCGTATCAACAAACATCTTTGAAACCTTTTAATAATCTGCTCTGTCTGGAATAGTATTATGAGGTTTAGTCTTGGGAAATGCTATGGTAATTAAGGTTGCTTTCAGTCATATGAAGTTCAAAGGAGATTAATTTTAAGCTTTGAAAATCCCATGACACTTAGTATGGTGGCATGCATCCTAAAGCTAATCTAATTATTTGGTGACAATTCCAGTGTTGAACATTATTTCACTTAATTGTTTTCACTTTGCCTCTTTGGGGATGCTACTATCTGAAACAAAGTTAAAAGTGTCGTTCTTTTTACTCTCAAGGCAACTGGACCCCCTCTTTGAAGTGAATCAGCTGACCAACTATGTCTCCTTTTTGGTTATAATTACTCTGAATATTTTAAACTATTAGAGTCATTATTATTTTAGAATATTCACTTAATAAACATAATGCAAGCAGCCTGTATCAATTAACATACTGACACTTTATATTATGGAACAACAACAGCAGCACAACAAAAAAATAAAACAAATCTCAAAGGTTTAGTTCTTTTCTCTGATGTTCAGTGTAAGTCTAAGCATCTCTCCAGAAGAACGGTTATCCATGTGATGGCTCATTGTATCTGTCTACATCTACCACATGGAGTCAGGAAAGAGGAAATGGAAGTTGAACGAACACATTATTCTACACAGAAATATCTAACATGAATTCTATTTGTATTTAGTTGCTCAGAGCAAGTCATGTAGCCCTGTCTTTCTTCCCAGGAGGGAAGGTACAGTTCTCTCATTTGCCTGGAAGTAGAGAAACATGTGATACAAGTGAGTTTTGGCAATATATGTTACATAGTCCCAGGAATAGACTTTCTCCTTCCCAATTTAGGTGGGTTCCACAGAATGGCTATTGAAGTTATTTTCTTTATCACTTTTCTAGGCATAAGTTGATTAAAAGTATCTGGGAATAACATGTTTTCTACTCTTACAGTCATTACATTTAGCAATTGGACAGATAGTGCTTGTATCTTTCATATTTAGTCATCATTTTTTGCCAGTGTCTCTTGTTGTGTTCAGTAGCATCCTCTTGAGAAGTATTCCTAGCAGTTGTTAATGTGGAGATCTAAATTGTGGCTTGGAGATTTGTATTTTAAATCATGCTAAGGGTGTCTAGTCAAAGTTGTTCATAAGTGGTTCTTTGAGAAACATTGATCTAGTGGCATGAAATTCTCATATGTTTACCCAGTTGAAAGTTAAATTCAACTATACTTTTTAATCCAACATGACAGTTGAAGATTTTAATAAAAAGTGATGCTTGGAGGCATCCATAATGGTGCCAGCTGCTTTTCCTCTAATAGACAGCTGAACAGAAGTAGGGAAAAAACAGCACAAAATCCAGAGACAGATAGATCTGGATTTGAATCATTATTATTCTCACTGTACATGTGACACTGAGAAAGATGTTAGCCTTTCTACTTGAGTATCCCTCATGTTTAAGAGGAGAATACAGTGTCTACCAAATAGACTTGTGAAGAGAATCTAATGAGTAACAATTATAAAGCAATTAGCACATATTAGTCATTTGATTCAACACTTGTATGCCTCCAAAGTACTAGATACTACATTAAATACATATGAAAATAGACCTTATAAATAGAATTCAATAATTTAAAGCCCAATTAAAGATAGTTACATAGAAAAGTGAGTTACATTATTAGATTATTGCATACTAGATGGCTAAAGTAGTTCATCTAAAACCACAGAGTTAAGAAGTGAATTTGAACATGAATTTAAGTGCTGCAGTTTGACTTCACAATGCTAAAAAGAGAAGAAAGTCTGCATATGTTTGTTAGGAAACATTCTCTTTTCTTGAAGTCTGCAGTGAACCACTGAGAGAATTTTAGAAAAAGGAGTACTATATCCAGATTTCACTTTTATGAAGAGCATCCTGGAGGTAGTAAGGTGGCTTTCATTTTATTTAGTTTTGTTTTTAGGGAAGAAAGTCTGAAGTCATGAAGAACCATTAAAAGGCTCTTGTAGCACTCCACAATGGACAGAGCTTCAGGACACTGTTCAGGAAGCCATGATCAAAACCATCCCCAAGAAAAAGAAATGCAAAAAGGCAAAATGGTTGTCTGAGGAGGCCTAACAAATCACTGAGAAAAAAAGAGCTCCAGAAAAACATCTGATTCTGCTTTATTGACTATGCCAAAGCCTTTGACTGTGTGGGTCACAGCAAACTGTGGAAAATTCTTCAAGAGATGGGAATACCAAATCACCTGACCTGTCTTCTGAGAAATCTGTATGCAGATCAGGAAGCAACAATTAGAACTGGACATGAAACAACAGACTGGTTCCAATCAGGAAAGGAGTATGTCAAGGTTGTATATTGTCATCCTGCTTATTTAACTTACATGCCGAGTACCTCATGAGAAACGCTGGGCTGAAGGAAGCACAAGCTGGAATCAAGATTACCAGGAAAAATATCAATAACCTAAGATATGCAGATGACATTACCCTTATGGCAGAAAAAGTGAAGAAGAACCAAAGAGCATCTTGACGAAAGTGAAAGAGGAGAGTGAAAAAGTTGGCTTAAAACCCAACATTCAGAAAACTAAGATCATGGCATTTGGTCCTATCACTTCATGGGAAATAGATGTGGAAACAGTGACAGACTATCTTTTGGGCTCCAAAATCATTGCAGATGTTGACTGCAGCCATGTAATTAAAAGACACTTGCTTCTTGGAAGAAAAGTTATAACCAATCTAGGCAGCATGTTAAAGAGCAGAGACTACTTTGCCAACAAAAGTCCATCTAGTCAAAGCTATGGTTTTTCCAGTGGTCATGTATGGACGTGAGAGTTGGACTATAAAGAAAGCTGAGCGCCGAAGAATTGATGCTTTTGAACTGTGGTGTTGGAGAAGACTCTTCCAAGTCCCTTGGACTGCAAGGAGATCCAACCAGTCATCCTAAAGGAAATCAATCCTGAATATTCATTGGAAGGACTGATGCTGAAGCTGAAACTCCAATACTTTGGTCGCCTGATGCAAAGAACTGATTCATTGCTAAAGACCCTGATTCTGGGATAGATTGATGGCAGGAGGAGAAGCGGACAACAGAGGATGAGAAGGTTGGATGGCTTCACTGAGTCTATGGACATGAGTTTGAGCAAGCTCCGGGAGTTGGTGATGGACAGGGTAGCCTGGGATGTTGCAGTTCATGGGGTTGCAAAAAATCAGACATGACCTTGCAACCTAACTGTCATAATCCACATGAGATAAAGAAAATATTACACTAAGACAGTTATCTCTGAAAGAAAAAAAAATTTTGTAATGTATATACAATGTAAATCTATAGAACTAAATAAGTAACTACATGTAGATATTTAGGAATGATGTATTTTGGAATTGGAACTTGGTTCCAATTGTTTCCTTAGCAATTGGATTATTGTTTTTCACACTCAGCGTGGTTGGGAAACCACTATAGAATGCCAGAATGAAGGGGAGGTGAGGATGCACTCATATTGGATATATTGAGGGTTGAATTTGGTGTAACATGCATATTATACCAGTGCAATGTGTGAAAACATATTCTGCATCCCAATAATTACAGTTTGGACTACAGATAGAAAAGGGTGTCATTAATATTTAATAATGAAATTGTATATTTAACCATGTCCATAGATGGTGAATAGAGATGAAAAGGCAAAATGTTAACAGTAAAATTAAACATCCAACTTGTATATTAGAATAATTGAAATGATAAAACATCATTGGTAAAGACAAATACTAACACCAGATGAAATATACTGTGCATTTGTAGTGCTATAGGCACTCTATTGAGTCCTTAATATGAAAAACCTCTTTCATATTTATTTGAGCTTTATGCGGTAATGTTTTATAACCATTTATTAGAAAAGAATCTCAATAATATGAAGAAACTGCCGCAAATGTCATATATCTAAAAAGTGAAGAAGTTGGAGTTTAAATTCAAGCATTGTTGACCTGTGTGCTATCTTGTTAGCCACCAGGTATCCTGCTTCCAGAGAATAACCACAGGTGGGAGAGAAGAGCAGGAACTACAAAGATTTAGAGCAAACAGGACCAAGTATCTGCAAATCTTAAAGAGATTAAAGAATAGGAGTGAGGCTTTGAAGTTAGGTGAAGGATAGACAGCTGTAGCTTGCAAGTAGAATACCATATGTTTAAGATTTAAGAGACAGTACTGTTAAGGAAATGAGAAAGTTCAGGGTGTGATATTAGGGGTGAGTGGCTGAAGTGGAACAAACATAAAGATCAACAGAATAGAGAATGAAAAAGAACTGTGAGTCTATGTTATAAAGGCCACGATGCACAAAATTGAGGGCAGGGCAGATGCTGAGTTTCTTGGAGAGAGATATTGATGTCAGTGTTAACATCTTCAAAGAATTGGAGGGAAGAATGTATCAATGATGTGTAGGTAGAGCAAAGGTATACAATGTATTTATTTAATTTTCAAACTTTTCCCTTATAACTCTCATTTAACTGCTCAAGCCTAGTATTACTAATTTTTAAAATTCTGACAGGGCAAGAAAAAAATAAATGGAACACTGCCAAAAAGTCTCATTGATTCTCCTTCTATGCATTTGTTTCTGTTGTTTTCTTCTCCAACGTTCTCAGCCTTTGTTGACCTCCTGCTTTTGAGAACCTTGAAAGTGAAAATGTAAGTTAGTCTCACAGTCCTGTCCGACTCTCTGAGATACCACGGGCTGTAGCCTGCTCGGTTCCTCTGTCCATGGAATTCTTCAGGCAAGAGTACTGGAGTGGGTTTTCTTGTGTTATGAGAACCTTATGAGACGCTTTTTTTCTGTCTAACCTGACCTTGGGGTGTTCAACCCATAGGCTTTATTTAATATTCTCTGACTCAAGCCTCATCTTTACCCTCTCATTATAGACTTACAGCTACCTTACTGACTAGGTTAACTACTTTCTGGCAACTTTCTGCTCCTTTAGTCTCTTAGGTCCTGACCTTGCATATCTTCCTGACACTTCTCTTAGGACCCTTGCTTGCCTAAGCATGATGAGAATGAACATGCCATGTTTTTCTGATTAAAAGAAATTCATCTACCTGCTTTGGGTTAGAAGAAAATTCTATAAAGGCAGCCCCGATAATACTGTAAGACTAAAGCATTTTAATAATAAAGTACCAACTAAGTCATATGTGATCTAAGTCCTGTCCCCTAAATTTTTTAATAAACTTAACTGATATTCTAGGTGATGGGGGGAGGGGCTGGTGGATAAACAGCTCTAATTTAGTATGAGAGAATTTCGGATTTGCAGCTCAGTGGGGCTTTGGCTTTTATAAGCTTCTTTCATTATGAAATTAATTATTTAAATAATTACAGTAATGTAAGTGAACCATCCTCTGAAAATAGAAGCCAATTTACTTCCTGCTAGTCCCCTAAGGGGCCTTTTTCTGTGGTTCAGTGTAACCATTTCATCAATTCAATCCACCAGTTTGTGTTTCCTGCTTTATGGATTGAGCACTGCAGGGGCTTGTAATGTTCTAACTACCTTTGTTTCTCCTTCCTCTCTAGCATCATGTTAGTATTTTACCAACAGCTGAGAATGTTTGGTGGGAAGTTGGAGATAAGAACAGCATGTCTGCAGAGAAATTCAGGTTAAATATGTGTACATTTAATTATTTACACTTAGATTTACATATTGCAATTTGGAATTCTGAAAAGGCATTAGAATCTCAGTTTATTGCTAACAGCATGGCACTTGGGTTTTCAGAGAAGAGTTGATATGGGGCTAATGAGATTTAGTATCAGATATTTGACTTTGCCTGAAATTGCCTTCTTCACTCTTTCAATAAGTGCTAAGATTTCACTAAGTCCCTTATCTCAGGACTATTGCTTTAAACTGAGACCCTTAATGCTACTAAGTGATAAAAAAAAATCTAAGTTTTAAAATATATGACAAGCTTCTTATAAAAACCTTGGAAGAAGAAGAGTAAGATAAGAACTTGATTTCATCTGTGTGTGTGTAGTTTAAAAGAAAAAAGCAGTATGATAGATAAAAAAGTAAACATACTTTCAAAAGACTTATTTATATGGCATATAGATAAACAAAAATGTAGCCACTTAAGAGTCAATCAGTGGGGCTTTCCTAGTAGCTCAGATGGCAAAGTATCCACCTGCAATGCAGGAGACCCAGGTTCAATCCCTCGGTCAGGAAGATCCCCTGGAGAAGGAAATGGCAACCCACTCCAGTATTCTTGCCTGGAGAATCCCATGGACAGAGGAGACTGGTGGCGTACAGTTCATGGGGTCGCAAGGAGTCGGACATGACTGAGTGACTGACACACACAGGAGTCAATCAAAATAAATGATACTAATAACTACAGGGAAAGGTAACACCTCAATCAACTATTCTTCACTAACTCCTTAGAACAGTTTAGGTTGTCAAACTAATCATGATTGAATATAAATCACTATGAGGTTATGGATTCGATTTCATATGGGAAAGGAACCTGCTTGGTTATATTCATCGTTTTGCCAAGAAAACAATAGCTTTGTTGTAGTTCTACATTGGTGGAACACAGGAGGTCAGACTAAGAATCTTAAGAACTGAGATGGTTTGGCAGTGGGAAGATAGAGTCTGAAATGGTTGTGATGAAAGGAATGAAAGTAAGCCTCCTTACTTTTCAACAGTTTTGCCCACATTTGTAGGTTTTTTTTTTTAAATAGTTTTTTCAGAGATGTTTTTTTATCACAAATAACATGAATTTGGATGATATTTGATTCTTACAGAAACACAAAAAGATTCCTTTTCATTCATGGGATGACTTATTTTCCTAGAAGCTAAGGCAGATGGTAAACCCATGAGGGACAAGAAAAGCACAAGAAGTAGGGCATTGGGAAAAAGATACAAAAAAGTAATTTTATCACAAATTACCTTCTTAACTTCCATATGCCTTAACTGCCTTTCAAGTTTATTTTTGTGCTTCTCTGCAACATTTGTATGATATCTCAATGTTGACATCCAATTCATTAATTTTCTCCCTGCCTGGGTCTACTTATGGGTGTGTATCATCTATTGCATCTTAAAAAATAATGAAGTCCCTATATTTAGCATTTTCATTGGCTTTATCACACTCAAATTTTTGCTCATTTTACTTCTATTTTAGTTCATATTGTTAAGTGAAAGTTATCTTCATTTAAATGTTTGAACATAGAAAAAAACATTATTTCAAAAACATTTGTTTAGCTGCTTTATACTTTATATTCCATTTTATGGGTAGTCCACATTTTGCTTATCTGTTCATCAATTGATTTCCACTTTTTAGGTATTATAAATAATGCTGCTATATATATTGTGTATATGTATATTACACACACACACACATATATATATATATTATTTGTGCACACATTTTTGTATGGACATATATATTCACTTCTTCTGGGTATTGAGAAGTAGAATGGCTGGGTCGTATGGTATCTCTATGTTTAGTTGTATGAGGAACTGCCAGGCTAGTTTTCCAAGACGGCTGCACTGTTTACATTTGCACTGGCCAGTGCTTGTTACTGCCTGACTTTGATACTAGTCATTCTAATGGCCATGAAGTGTATTTCATTGTGGTTTTGATTGAAATTTTTCTGACAACTGATTATGCTGAACATCTTTTTGTGTGCATGCTGGTTATTTGTATATTTTGGAGAAATGTCTATTAGAATTGTTTGCCCATTTTAAATTAGATTCTTGTCTTTTTATTATTGAGTTTTATGGGTCCTTTATATATTGTGAATACAAGCCCCTTATCAGATATATAAATTACAAATATTTTCTCTTAATTCAGTGGGTCATAGTTTCACTTTTTTAACTGTGTCCTTTGAAGCTAAAAGGTTTCTTACTTTGGTGAATCTAATATTTCTTTTTTTTTTCCTTTATCACTCTTGCCTTTGGTATTATATCTAAAAATCCTTTCTCAGATCATGATGTTTTACCCCTATGTGTTCTTCTAATGGCTTTAAAGTTTTAGTTCTTATGTTTAGGTCTTTGACCATTTTGAGTTAATTTTAATATATGGTATGAGTTCAGAGTCTAACTTCATTCTTTTGCATGATGTCTCAACACTTGCTACCCTTGTCAAAAATCAGTTGACCATATATATATGAGTTTATTTTATGACTATCAATTCTATACCATTGATATATATGTCTATACTTGTGCCAGCACCACACTGTCTTGATTTTTGTTGCTTTGTCTTAGCTTTGAAATCAGGATATGTGAGTCCTCCTACTTTGTTCTTCTTTTTCAAGATTGTTTTGGCTATTCTGGGTCCCTTGCAATTCTGTATGAATTTTAGAATCAACATGTCAATTTCTACAAAGAAGTCAGCTGAGCTTTTGATAGAGATTGTATTGAGTATGTAGAACACATTGGGGAGCATCATGGTATTAGCAACACTAAATCTTCTGATCTGTGAACACAGGATATTTCTCCAATTATTAGGTCTTTAACTTCTTGTAAAAATGTTTGTATCTTGAATGGATTGAATATTGACTGGTACTGGGATAACTGAGGGAAGAAAAGAGAAGATTCACATAAGAGGGGGGAATGTATTCTGAGGGAAAAAAAAATCAAAGAGTCATTTACCTTATTTATGTACGCTACACAAAAGGTAAAAATGGAAACAATTACAAAATTTTATTTTCTTGAGCTTCAGATTCACTGCCGATGGTTACTGCAGCCAAGGAATTAAAAGACACTTGCTCCTTGGAAGAAAAGCTATGACAAACCTAGAGAGCGTATTATAAAGCAGAGGCATCACTTTGATGACAAGGGTGTATATAGTCAAAGCTATGGTTTTTCCAGTAGTCAGGATACAGATGTGAGAACTGGACCATAAAGAAAGCTGAGCACCAAAGAATTGATTCTTTCGAAGTATGGCACTGAGAAGACTCTTGAGAGTCCCTTGGACAACAAGGAGATCAAACCAGTTAATCCTAAAGGAAATCAACCCTGAATATTCACTGGAAGGACTGATGCTGAGGCTGATGCCAAGAGTCAACTCAATGGAAAAGATCCTGATGCTGGCAAAGATTGAAGGCAGGCGAGGAAGTAGGGCAACAGAGGATGAGATGGTTGGATGGCATCATCAACTCCATGGACATGAGTTTGAGCATGCTCTGGGAGATAATTAAGGACAGGGAAGCCTGGCATGCTGCAGTCCATGAGGTTGCTTGGACATAACTGAGTGACTGAACAACAGCAACACAAAGGTATTAAAAGAAGCTGTTTTGTGAAAGTAGAAAAAGCCACTAACCCTTGCCTTTTTCTAAAAGTTCAGGAAAAACAATTTATATTAAACATTAGTTCCAGAAAATTATCAAGTTTAAAATCCATTCAAAGTTAGTATAAGAAAAAGGAGAATAAGTAGAATAAGTTTCCTATAGAGAATAAATGGAATAAAATTCTCCATGAACATATGCCTTAGATGCTTTAGAGTGAGATGCTCATGGAGAAGGACTTCTATTTCAAAATTAACTTAAATCTATAAAGAAAATGATACAAGATGTGAAAGAACAATACACATCAGAATTAGAAAATTCCAAAATTGAGATGATAGAACTTATTAAAGAATGATATAAATAAAAAAATCATTTTCAGAAATTAAGAATAAGCTAGGAAAAATAGCAAATTAAGAAAACATACTGCTTCAAAATAAGAATTGTTAAAGAAAGAAAATTTGTAAAAGAAGAAATGAATTAAATACTGAATAAGCAAAGGATATCCAGTTTACAGATAAAAAAAAAAAAAAAAAAAAGCAAACAAACAAAAAAAACTCCCTAAAGAAGAAAAGCAGAGTAAGGAAAACAGAACAAATACTAAAAAATATAGCTGGAGGAAACATTTCTCAAATGAACATTACCAAAAAAAAAAAATCTTTTGAAACTACATAGTGAGAGCATGCTTAATGTAAAGGGTATTGACCTAGAGTAACCTATTTCAATATCTATCTTAGTAAAATTCCTGGCCTTTACAGAATTAAAACAAACAAACAAACAAGCAACTTCTTTGGCTATGTAGTCAAGAGTAGCAAGTGAATTATAAGCAAAAGAGATTATCATTAGACTCTTTGACAGCAATGCTTCATTACAGATCAAATGGAATGCCATATTTAAAGCATCCAGTGAAAAAAAAGTTCACCAAAGAGTTAATATAGAAATGACTTTCAAGCATAAAGGTCACAGACAAACTCTTAATTTAGGAAATATTGTTACCATGAGACCTAAGACTGTTACAGAAAGAGTTTTAAAACAACCAAATGACTAGAGACAGCACAAGGACTTGTGTGAGCTTAAAATATATTATTACTTGTACAACTAAGATTAAATGGGGACTAAAAGAACAGAATAAGATGCATACTGTAGAGTTGCTATATATTCAAAGAATGTAGGTGAAGTATAGGTATAAAATAGAGGGAATTTAGAAACAGCAAAAGCTAAAGAAAAAAATTAACTACATTGGTAAATATTTTGGTGGCAGTAGTATCATTACTGTTATTCTATGTGTAATAGAAGATAAACTAAATGATCAATTATGATAAAATCTAATTTACTTATCTTCTGCATCCTTGATAACCAGGATTCTTAGTGTGGAAATAAAGAAATAAAAATATATTACAGAAAATATTAAATATTATGCATTCCTGGATTTTAGTTGGAAATATGGGAGCTTCCATATAGAATGATTACATATTCTATACTCAGTATAGAATTAGAATTATAACCATTTGCCATATGTAATTAATTAGTAGCTCTGGGCCTTACCATGAACACTTATTAATATCACACACACACGCACACATATAAAACACAACCAGACACTTTGTGCTTCCTAGTAAAAAAAACACACCGTCACCTGTAGGCTTGACCATTGGATTGAATATAATTCTTATCAAAACTCTGAGTCCAGCAGCCAATTTGTAGAAAATATAGGGCAAAGATACATGTTGAATTGTATCATGACTTGAAATCAGCAAAACCTGTAATGTGCAATAATCTACAAATACGTTAAAGGCTAATTTATAAATAATAAAATAGGATAGAAGGGAAATTTGTAAACGAAAAGCTACTTAACACACATTTTAAAGAATGGACCAGAGTAAGTCACAGTATCTTGGGAATATAAGAAATAGAAGAAAATGATTTCTACAAAAGTCAAGAGCAATGTTTTCTTTGTGGAGGGCAGAGATGAGATGGAAAATAGGCACATGGAAGAGTTCCTAGGGTAGCTGTCCGAGATGTGTATCTTAACATGCGCGGTGATTAAAAGTGCATTTGTCTCATAAATATGTCATTAAACTAGACATTTGTTTTCTGTATTACTTGTATTACAAAAAATTAAATTAATATTTTTAAGTTATGAAGTAAAAATTTTTAAATAGGAATGTTAAAAACAGAAATCACATATCATTGTTCAGTTCAGTCGCTCAGTCATGTCCAACTCTTTGCGGCCCCATGAAACACAGCATGCCAGGACTCCCTGTCCATCACCAAATCCCGGAGTTTACCCAAACCTATGTCCGTTGAGTGGGTGATGCCATCCAGCCATCTCATTCTCTGTCATCCCCTTCTCCTCCTGCCTCAAATCCTTCCTAGCATTAGGGTCTTTTCCAATGAGTCAACTCTTCACATGAGGTGGCCAAAGTATTGGAGTTTCAGCTCAACATCAGTTCTTCCAATGAACACCCAGGACTGATCTGCTTTAGGATGGACTGGTTGGATCTCCTTGCAGTCCAAGGGACTCTCAAGAGTCTTCTCCAACACCACAATTCAAAAGCATCAATTCTTCGGTGCTCAGCCTTCTTCACAGAACAGCTCTCACATCCACACATGACCACTGGAAAACCCATAGCCTTGACTAGACAGACCTTTGTTGGCAAAGTAATGTCTCTGCTTTTTAATATACTATCTAGGTTGGTCATAACTTTCCTTCCAAGGAGTAAGCGTCTTTTAATTTCATGGCTGCAATCACCATCAGCAGTGATTTTGGAGCCCAAAAAAATAAAGTCTGACACTGTTTCCCCATCTATTTCCCATAAAGTGATGGGACCAAATGCCATGATCTTAGTTTTCTGAATGTTGAGCTTTGAGCCAACTTTTTCACTCTCCACTTTCGCTTTCATCAAGAGGCTTTTTAGGTCCTCTTCACTTTCTGCCGTAAGGGTGGTGTCATCTGCATATCTGAGGTTATTGATATTTCTCCCGGCAATCTTGATTCCAGCTTGTGCTTCCTCCAGCCCAGCGTTTCTCATGATGTACTCTGCATATAAGTTAAATAAGCAGGGTAACAATAGACAGCCTTGATGTACTCCTTTTCCTATTTGGAACCAGTCTGTTGTTCCATGTCCAGTTCTAACTGTTGCTTCCTGACCTACATACAGGTTTCTCAAGAGGCAGGTCAGGTGGTCTGGTATTCCCATCTCTTTCAGAATTTAACACCGTTTCTTGTGATCCACACAGTCAAAGGCTTTGGCATAGTCAATAAAGCAGAAATAGACATTTTTCTGGAACTCTCTTGCTTTTTCGATGATCCACAGGATGTTGGCAATTTGATTTCTGGTTCCTCTGCCTTTTCTAAAACCAGCTTGAACTTCTGGAAGTTCACGGTTCACATATTGCTGAAGCCTGACTTGGAGAATTTTCCGCATTGCTTTACTAGCGTGTGAGATGAGGGCAATTGTGCAGTAGTTTGAGCATTCTTTGGCATTGCCTTTCTTTGTGATTGGAATGAAAACTGACTTTTCCAGTCCTGTGCCAACTGCTAAGTTTTCCAAATTTGCTGGCATATTGAGTGCAGCACTTTCACAGCATCATCTTTGAGGATTTGAAATAGCTCAACTGGAATTCCATCACCTCCACTAGCTTTGTTTGTAGTGATGCTTTCTAAGGCCCACTTGACTTCACATTCCAAGATGTCTGGCCCTAGGTGAGTGATCACACCATTGTGATTATCTGGGTTGTGAAGATCTTTTTTGTACAGTTCTTCTGTGTATTCTTGCCACCTCTTCTGAATATCTTCTGCTTCTGTTAGGTCCCTGCCGTTTCTGTCCTTATCGAGCCCATCTTTGCATGAAATGTTCCCTTGGTACCTCTAACTTTCTTGAAGAGATCTCTAGTCTTTCCCACTCTGTTGTTTTCCTATATTTCTTTGCATTAATCACTGAGGAAGGCTTTCTTATCTCTCCTTGCTATTCTTTGGAACTCTGCATTCAAATAGGAATATCTTTCCTTTTCTCCTTTCCCTTTAGCTTCTCTTCTTTTCACAGGTATTTGTAAGGCCTCCTCAGACAGCCATTTTGCTTTTTTTCTATTTCTTTTCCATGGGGATGGTCTTGATCCCTGTCTCCTGTATAATGTCACGAACCTCCATCCATAGTTCATCAGGCACTCTGTCTATCAGATCTAGTCCCTTAAATCTATTTCTCACTTCCACTGTATAATCATAAGGGATTCGATTTAGTTCATACCTGAATGGTCTAGTGGTTTTCCCTACTTTCTTCAATTTAAGTCTGAATTTGGCAATAAGGAGTTCATGATCTGAGCCACAGTCAGCTCCCAGGCTTGTTTTTCCTGACTGTATATAGCTTCTCCATCTTTGGCTGCAAAGAATATTATCAGTGTGATTTCAGTGCTGACCATCTGGTGATGTCCATGTGTAGAGTCTTCTCTTGTGTTGTTGGAAGAGGGTGTTTGCTATGACCAGTGCGTTCTCTTGACAGAACTCTATTAGCCTTTGCCCTGCTTCATTCTGTACTCCAAGACCAAATTTGCCTGTTACTCCAGGTGTTTCTTGACTTCCTACTTTTCAGTCCCCTATAATGAAAAGGACATCTTTTTTGGGTGTTAGTTCTAAAAGGTCTTATAGGTCTTCGTAGAATCATTCAACCTCACCTTCAGCATTACTAGTTGGGGCATAGACTTGGATTGAATGGTGATGTTGAATGGTTTGCCTTGGAACCGAACAGAGATCATTCTGTCATTTTTGAGATTGCATCCAATTACTGCATTTCGGACTCTTTTGTGGACTATTATGGCTACTCCATTTCTTCTAAGGGATTCCGGCCCACAGTAGTAGATATAATGGTCATCTGAGTTAAATTCACACATTCCAGTCCATCTTAGTTCACTGATTCCTAGAATGTCGATGTTCACTCTTGTCATCTCCTGTTTGACCACTTCCAATTTTCCCTGATTCATGGACCCAACATTCCAGGTACCTATGTAATATTGCTCTTTACAGTATTGAACCTTGCTTCTGTCACCAGTCCCATACACAGCTGGGTGTTGTTTTTGTTTGGGGTCCATCCCTTCCTTCTTTCTGTGGTTATTTCTCCACTGATCTCCAGTAGCATATTGGGCACCTACTGACCTGGGGAGTTCATCGTTCAGTGTCCTATCTTTTTGCCTTTTCGGGGTTCTCAAGGCAAGAATACTGAAGTGGTTTGTCATTCCCTTCTCCCCGTGGACTACATTCTGTCAGACCTCTCCACCATGACCCATCCATCTTGGGTGGCCCCACACGGCATGGCTTAGTTTCATTGAGTTAGACAAGGCTGTGGTCCATGTAATCAGATTGGCTAGTTGTCTGTGATTGTGGTTTCAGTCTGTCTGCCCTCTGATGCCCTCTCTCAGTGCCTACCATTTTACTTGGTTTTCTCTTACCTTGGATGTGGGGTATCTCTTCACGGCTGCTCCAAGAAGTTCCCTGAGATGTAGATTTTAATAGTAATAACTAGTAATAATAATAATAATTTAAACACATTCCAAACTCCAATTAAATATGGGAATTCTGTGGAAAATGTGTCAAAAAAGAAAAAAGTTAAATAAACTTGGGAGTATTAAGATAATTGGAGTAATAACAAATATATATATATATACACACACAAGATTTTATTGTACTAACCAGACAGTCTTTGTCAGGAAAAAATAGAGAAAGAGAACATAAAATCTACTAAGAAGAAAACCTTACAACTTTATTTTTCCTGAATGTACTATTATGTTCCCTTTTATTATTACATAAAATTTTTTGTTCAGTCGCTAAATTGTGTCCGACTCTCTGAAACCCCATGGACTGCAGCATGCAAGGCTTCCCTGTCCTTCACTATCTCCCAGAGTTTGCTTAAACTCATGTCCATTGAGTTGGTAATGCCATCCAACCATCTCATTCTCTGTTACTCCCTTCTCCTCCTGCCCTCAATTTCCCCCAGCATATGGGGTCTTTTTCAGTGAGTCAGCTCTTCACATTAGGTGGCCAAAGTATTGGAAGTTCAGCTTCCATGTCAGTCCTTCCAATGAACATTCAGGGTTGGTTTCCTTTAGGACTGACTGGATGAACCTCTTTGGTGTCCAAGGGACTCTCAAGAGTCTTCTCTAGCGTCACAGTTCAAAAGTATCTATTCTTCAGCGCTCAGCCTTCTTTATGATTCAACTCTCACACCTGTACCTGAGTACTGGAGAAACCATAGTTTTGACTATATGGATCTTTGTTGGCAAAGTGAAAATAGTCACCTTAATTAAGACAAGTTTATAAAATTTTAATTCTAAATTATACTTAGTTAATTTGGGGAATAAAGATGAATTGGTTGCTTAGCTTAGTCAAAACTGACCCAAGAAGGCAAAGTGCCGGGGTCCTGCCCCAGCTGGTCAGGGTTCCCTCAGGATGGACGGCGTCGGCGATACTAATGAGAAGACACAGCGAGTCGTGGTGTTTCCAAGTGTCTTCTGACTTTATTGTTTTTAAGACAGTTTTTATATTTTTTGTGGTACATAGAAACAAATGTAAAGTATAGAATCATACCAATTCAGCTTAGTGGGCATACCAATTTAGCTTAATGGGCATATGAATTCAGCTTAATGGGCCTATCAATTCCGCTTAATAGGCCAGCAGTTTTTGACCTTCATCGAAACTGTTTGCCTGTTTTTAGTTACAAAAAGCCTGATTTTGTTTACATCATCTTCCGGCCTGGGGGCCTGCTAACATCCTGTGACTCTCCTATTGATAAGGGTGGATCAGTCAGAACACTTTTGTATCAGGCACAGCAGGAAAGAATTTATCAATAGAAAGTTTCAAGGTAAAACCTGTTTTCGGTAATTTACTCTACGCCTTGAGCTTAACAGAAAAGAATGTGGTCCCAGAAGGTCAGCAAGCTGAAGGTCAGCTCTAAGTAAGAATTATCAGTTAATTCAACAATTGTCTTATTATTTGTATTAAAGCTAAACTTCTATTTATATAAATTTTTAACTATCATGCTCACATTATATAGGCTAAATACATTACGAGTAAAAACATAGTGAGTAAATATAGACTAAGTAACAGTTTCATAAAGCAATATTTCTTATATTTCCTAACAAGCCTTTTTTCCTGCGAAAGGTTTTGTGCCCATAGGGGCTTTCTGTGCGGAGGCTCTCAATGCTGTTTTATTACTAGGGAGCAGTTATGCACATTAGCTCCAAAGGCACAGGTACATTTATTAAACAAACCAATATGTTAGCAAAAGGAATTTAGATCAGCATACTCTATATCTCAGATAATTTTATTTAGGGTGCTACCGTTCAGGGGCCTTGTTGATTTGAGGTTTCAGATTGATCTATTTTAGAAGAGAATCAGGAAAAGCCTTTTGCCTAAGTCACAGAAAATAAGAAGAGGTTTATTATAGTAAGCGTCAGAAAGACAGATGTCATCTTTAAGGTGAGTGCTGGGGCAGCCTTCTGAGAATTCCTGAGGGCTGAGAAGCCGTGCTCAATCAGCCCTCTACCTCATGACTCTGTCATGGGTGGGATCTCGTGAGCTGGCTCCCGGCAGCAAAGTGTATGTATTGGAGATATAGATAGGCAGACATTTGTCTTTTACACTAGAAATTCATTTTACTGTTTAATAAGGTTTATGATGTATGCATTTAACTGAATTTAGGTTGTAGTAAGAAAACTTTAAATCCATGAGTGTTCCTAATTTTTTCCTTTATTTTCAAAATAAATTTTATAATTCTTTTCTTTCTTTTATTTTCCCCTTCCTGACATCAGAGGGGAGTTCTAATTCGACAGACTTGTTATAAAAATTATAAAACAGAATTTGTAGGAGTGAAAGATGAGGAGAAGTTTGTAGACTGGAGCTGGGTTGGAGTTTGAAGTGAATGGTCCTTCGTAGTACATGAATTTGATGGATAGGGGACAAAAGTAGCACTTTTAAAACATACTTATCTATAGATCCCTTTACATTATTATGATTACTTTGATGTTACTTTTAATTTTTGTATGTAGCCTTTTGACTTAGGCTGTTCTGGGGGAAAACTATTTGGAAAAGAAATTTACATGCAGCAAACATACAAGAAGGGACCCTTACATTACTAGATTATCATTGGATAGTATAAGCCACTGAAAAATATAATGACTTAAAACAATTCATTATTTCTCAGCAGCCTATTAGTTGACTACGCAGTTCTGATGTAGTCCAGGCTCTGCTGATCTTGGCTGGGCTTACTTTTGTATTAGCTAATATTAGCTCTGCTTCTGGGATTTATATGCTGGGATTTCAGCCTTCCTCCATATATTCTCTCATCTTCCTATGATCTAGTACAGACTTGGTTCTATGGGTGAGTCAGGAATCTGGTGGCAACACAAGGTCTTTGAAACCTGTGCTCAGAGGGGCACACATTCACTTCTCTTGCTTTCTGTTTTCCAAAACAAGTAACAAGCCTGACTCAGATTCAAGGGATGGTAGGAAAAAAAATAAATAAATAAACTTAAGCTTCACCTGTTGAAATGAAGAGTTTATGAAGTCACATAGCATAGGGTATGGAGACAGGAAGCCATTAACTGATACTATAAATTAAATCAATCTACTATAATATTCGATATCATTTAAGATTTAATTTTGTAAGTGGTATTCCAAAAGAATAAGAGTTTCAGCTTTCCAAGCTCTCATATTTCAAGTTTCCATGTTTCCTTTATAAATATAGAAGCATTTGATAGGTAGTCTTAACTTATTAGTTATTTGAGCATGTGGATGAGATTTAACAAAGTTAATTACAGAAAGCTCTTGACTGTTAAAGAATAAAAGTAGGATTTAGTGGCTTATAAAAATAAGTGGTTAAAAACTAAAACACATTATATTTGCATAGCATTTTGCATAAATCATTTAATAACTTTTGCAATTTTCATGCTTGTTTATGCATATGTGTTTGAGTTTGGCCTTGAATAATACAAGACCAAAGTAGCAGTAGTTTATACACATTATAAATTTATTTATCTTACACAGAATTCAGTGTCAGGGTCAGGAGTATAAGGCATTCTATGGTGTTATATCTGGGCTTCTTTATGTTCCACTATACTTTAAAAATAAACTTTATATTTTGGAATAAGCTTAGATTTAGATAAAGGTTATGAAGATAATATGAAAAGCTAATGCATATCCCTCATCATTTCCCCCCTTGTTAACCTCTCATACTACTATGTAAAAGAAACCAGCATTGGTACATTACTATTAACTAAAATCCTGGTTTGTCTGAATTTACTAATTTTCCTATTGATGTATTTTTCTGTTCCAGGATCCAGTCCAGGGCACCACATGGCACTTATCTGTCATGACTAGTCTGTGATACTTTATTAATCTTTCCTACTTTTGCATGACCTTAATAGTCTTGAGGCATACTGGCCAGGTATCCTATAGATTGCTCCTCAATTTTTGTTTATTATTTTTCATGGTGATACTGGAGTTGTTTATTTAGCAAAAATATTGCAGAGTCAAAGTGCCCTTCTCAACAGATCATATGAGTAGGCAGATGGTATTTTTGGTGATTAATCATCACATAGTTAAAGTAGTGTTTGCCAGATTTCTCTATAGTTACTTTGCTTTTCTTTCTATATTTTTTGTAATCACATTACTAGATCCATTGTACCTTTAAGAGGGAAAAGATTGAACTCCACCTCCTGGAGTGGATAAACACTGCATATCTTAAACAGAAGATTGTAAGGGTACAAGGAAGATTTATCTCTTCTCTTCCGTTTAAGCACTTAATTCAATTGCTTGTTTATATCACTATGGCTAATTTATATTTGTTTTATACTTTGGGTTATAATGCAGTACTGTATTATTCATTTTGTGGATCAAATTATTCCAGTTTTGACCTTTGGAAGCTGTTTAAGTTTGACTTCAATTTTTCTTTGACTTGTCACCATCCTTTTGTTTTTTTTTTTGTGGACACCCTTGCATTCTGGTACTAAAAGGTACTCCAGAGTCACCTTGTATTTTCCCTGTCCCCATCCTAGAATAAATCACTTTTCCAATAAGCCCTAATTCCTTAAGTATAATTCCTTAAGTATAATTCCTAAGTATAATTATAGAAATTATACTTAGAAGCCAAAATCTGAATGCTAGGTGTGCTTTTTTCTTCTGAGGTGTTATTATTTCTAGGCTTTCTCAATAGATAGAACTAGATAATTTGAATGTATACATACTACACAGATGTTTATAATTATTTTTTTACCTGTTTCCTCTCTGTGTGCATACACATGTATGCATGTACATACACACATATATTGGAGAAGAAAATGGCAACCCACTCCAGTATTCTTGCCTGGAAAATCCCATGGACAGAGGAACCTGGCAGGCTGCAGTCAATGGGTTGCAAGAGTTGGACATGACTTAGCAACTGAAACCACCACCACCACACACATATATTTGTACACACACACAAATTTATATATTAGATAAACATGAGTTTATTCTCATCTCTCTGACCCCAATTCAGTACTATGTTGTTTATTCTAACCTTTCCTTACTTTTCTGTAGCCCTCCTCTATGAGAACAGGAAATCTGGCTTCTACCATGTTCAATCCATTTATTCATCAGTACACACTATGCCTTTTTGATCTTTTTGTGTAAGATAAGAACCTTCACATTGCAGGTATATATTGGCAGTAAGGACAGAGAATTATAGAAAGAGAAGACATACGAAACTTCTTTTAAGAAAGAGTTTCCAGAAGCTACGCTGCAACTTCTGCTGATATCCCATTAAAAAAAAAAAAAATTAGAAGGTCACACAAAGATGAAAGAGAGTTTGGGAAATGTAATCTTTATCCTGGGAAGGAGAATGCCAAGCTTAAGAAAAAAAAAATCAGAAACATGAAAAAAAATACCCAAACTTAAAAACAAAGGGAGAAAGTATTCCTATGAAAGATGGAAAAATAAGGGAAGAAAAATTGGAAAATAGCTATCCTACACATTACCTGGATATTATTTTTCCTGAATATTATTATTATTGTAATGAATGAAGCAAGGAAAATGAAATGGTCAATTTTGTAATTTATTTCTGAATATTTAAAGGTCATATAAATAGATTGGCACAATGAACTTTTTCATCTTTTAAATCCATCTTTAATTTCCCTTCATCTTTGCCATTATCCATAGTCCAGTTGATTTAAGGAAAATGAACAAGCAATTAATATATTTAAAGCCAAAAGGGCTCTGGGAATTAGGATGAAAAAGCAAATATCTGCTGTTATTAAGAAGTCTAGAAAGATTATTTCATCATATTGTTTAAAATTTTCTTTAAATACATAAAAGAAATAGTACTTTTATTTTTATATCACAGTTTCCTTTTTTCTTCTAACAAGGATTTTTAGCAGTGACATTAATCTGTTAACTGTTCCTGAATATATCAGATATGCTTCATAAATACACACCTGCTGTGCTGCTGAAAGAAGCTGGTATTTTCTGATGCTCCATTGAATACAGTGGACTGACAGCTTAAAAAGGCAGAATGAAAGATAGGTGGGAGGGAAGTCCAAGAGTAAATGGGTTAATGATACACAATGATACACTCTTCACTGAAACCAGTTATTACTGAAAAGAATGGAGGGACAACAAAGTCTTAAATAAAGGCTATCTTATGAAATATAATAATATTAGAACTTGTGCTAAAATAGGCATACTCCTCAGACTGAACTGATTAGAAACTCGTAAGTGCATGGTTCTGTGACTTTCTTTAAGAAAGTCTGAGTTATTTAGAAGTGACAGCCTTGAGTGTGAGGTAGCCAAGTTATGCATAATACTTATACAATATTAAAATGCAAAGAAATTTTATAAGAAAAAAATTGGCATGTTATACTCCCCAGTGTAACATTACATTTTAAAAGTTTCAACAAAAGGCCTATAAAACCTCTGTGTATAGCTGCATAATGGCTCCCAATTGTTCTAAGAAATAGCTCAGTCCATGGAAGACATTATAAGGAAATTTCATTCAGCTGTGAATATATCTATTCCTTTGACATAGTCATAGCAATTCAAGCATGAGAATGAATACAAAACAGCCCTTACTAAACCTGAAATGGGATTTTTCTGTATTTTAAAATTATATTCCCCTTCTAAGAAGTGAGGATGTTTGGAGATCATTCAGTTAAAGCTATTAGACACATGAACATTTAGGGTGAATGTATTCCAGTAATTAATCTTTTTTTTTTTATTTTTGTAATTATAGCTGTGGAAATGTTCTTTCTTTTTTTTTCTTTCATAATTTTTGGATATCTCACTACAATTTTCATAGTGAAAATTTTATACTGTAAAAATAGTTGAAATTCCATATTTAAACAGAATATAGAGTGTCTATACCCCTCTGTGCTGTGCTGTGCTTAGTTGTCTGACTCTATGTGACCCCATGGATTGTAGCCCACCAGACTCTCTGTCCATGGGGATTCTCCAGGCAAGAATACTGGAGTGGGTTGCCATGCCCTCCTCCAGGGTATCTTCCCAACTCAGGGATCGAACCCAGGTCTCCTGTGTTGCAGGCGGATCCTTTACCATTTGAGTCACCAGGGAAGCTAAAGAATGTTGGAGTGGGTAGCCTATCCCTTCTCCAGAGGAACTTCCCAACCCAGGAATTGAACCCGTGTCACCTGCATTGCAGGTGGATTCTTTACCAGCTGAGCTACCCAGGAAACCCCTACATCCCTCTATTTAGTATCAATTTATTTCAGGATATTTTAGGTTTCCACTTATTATCACATCAATATGTATTAACTAACATGGGTGTAAATATTATGTCTCCTTACAGAAAAATAATTTAGATTTTGTTTATTAAATCAGTAGCAATAATGATGGTCACAATACTAAAAGGATAGAAAAATAGTTTGTCTACCCATGTTTTTTCAATCTAGTTTTTTACTGGATTAAAATAATTATTTTTTAACATGCAAACTTTTCTGAAATTTTTAAATATCCATAGAAATTATTTCAACCATAGGCATTTAATAATCTTTTACATTGCAAAAATATTTCTCTTTTAGTAAGTTTTGCTGAATTACATTATAATGAATAATTTTAGTCCTTTTTTTTCTCCAGGAACCATGCTATAATCCTTACTTTCAATGATGCTTAACTTCTCCATATACTTACAGATAATTGTTATATTTTCCTTTAAAGTTTTATATGGCCAAACTCACATATATTTATTTCTTTTGGTCTTTCCTGATGGCTCCTGCAATGCAGGAGATGCAGTAGACACAGACTTGATCCCTGGGTTGGGAAGATCCCCTGGAGGAGGAAATGGTAACCCACTCCAGTATTCTTGCCTGGAAAACCTCATGGACAGAGGAGCCTGGCGGGCTACAGTCCAAAGGGTCACAAAGAGTCAGACACGACTGAGCAGCTAAGCACACATACATATATATTTATTTCTTTAATATTTGCTTCCTCTCCCAAGAAAATCTCTTTGGCTTGTTCAGAGCTTTAAGGATTGTTCTCTGAATTTCTTTCCATCTCATCTTTTGGTAGTGATTTTTGACATCGCAGGTATGGTAGTGGTAGGGGAGAGCTGATTTTTAGCATTTTCCTATTTCTGTTTTGTATATAGCCATGCCAGAGTTATTTCAAACTACGAGATACACATTTGGCTTTTGAGAACCTATGGAAGAAGGTTCTAGTTCACCAGTGAATTTACCTATACCTCTTTTTCTTTGTGGTCAGTTATTTCATAATATACTAGAATGTGCTATCATTATTTAACAAAGGTTGAGCACCACTGAAATAATTTTCTAGGCCCAAAGTGGAGCCATTTTTGCCCGGAGAGCCATGTCAACAAACTGACACTTAAGTAACTTTCTTATAAATGTTCCACGTGACCAGAAACTCAGTATACCCAGTCAGCCAATCCTGGACGCTGGACATTCTTACTCTAGACAAGGCCTCCCGTTTAGCACGAACCAATTATATATTCTCTACTTTTTCCTCCCTTGTTCTTTACCCTGTAAAAACCTCCTGTCTTCCTTGCATTTTACAGTTCTCTGAATGGAGACTGCTTTATGAAGGGTTAAAGTTTGTTTCCATCATCTAAATTGTCTTTAGTCATTTTTAATACCACTATTAAGTTTCCTGAATTGCTCACGATAGTTATTTTCCTTTTATCCCCACAATATATACACATAATTTTCCACATTAGAGCATGACTGGAAGTTGGATATTCTATCTCTGAATAGATATTGTATGCTTTCAACCCAATTTCCTATTATTATATAAGTATTTGACTTTTCATAAATTTCAATATATCAAAACAAGACCATTATTTTATTATTTTATTTATTTCTAGTATCTTTGATTTCTTGATTCAACAAATGAAGTGAATCTCTTCTGAATTACTTCTAGTCTCTCAATCTTCTGATCACTTCTCTTAAGTTCCTCATCTTGGGCTCTTCCTTTTTTTTATCAAATTTATCAAAGAATTTCTTTGAGTAAAGAATAAATGGGCATTAAAAATATTTTAATTAACTGACAGGTCTCTAGTTGTTCTGAAATTTCCTCCTAATTTTTTTGTGTGGAGCATCTTACAAATGGAGTAAAAGTAAGTGCTGTCAAAATATGGTGGCCTGGTTTAAAAACTTGAAGGATTCTGCCATGACTAATTATGTGAGTTTAGTAAATGCCTTCAGCATTTTAACCTTTTTCCTATCTATTCTTGAAAGAGGCATGAAATTGTCTACATATTCAGCCTATAGGTCCCTTACTAATCTAACACAGGTCTCATTAACTCAGAATTTTGGAAGCTCAAAAAGAAAAAAAGTTGCCTCACTAAATTGTCACTCATGCAAGATCTTTATTTTTTAAGCCAAATTGGTGCACTCTTCCATTAACTCCTGCTCCTACCCTGGAAGGCATTGCATTCCTACATCATAAGTCTTATCCTCACACTCAATGCATACTCCCCAATAAACTGAACATCCCTTTGAACTTCACATGTATAAACCAAGTCCATTAATGTTTTATGGCATATCTTGTTGTATTTTTAGTATTAGACTATACTCATTCAGCATGGAGTTTAGGTAAAATGAAACTTCTTTTCCAAATAATCAATCAAATATTTTAACATAGTATTAAATAGTTTTTATGTTCCTCACTAATTTAATACTTAATTAATTGTATGTTACAGTATTAACTATATCTGTTTTTATTCATGGTTGACAATTTCTTCTTTGATCTCTATTAATTTTTACATCAATAAGACACTGATTTAATTAGTAGTTTTATTATCTTAGTCGCTGTCCTCTTATTACTCTAAATTTACAATTTCACAATCTATTGCAGCCTTCTAATTATCCAAGAAAGTTTTTGAATATCTTTTTAAAAATTGAAAAAAAATCTGGAAAACTATATTGGAATTAGTTTTAATTTAGAAACTATTTTACAAAGAGCTTACAAATTCTTATCACTCAATGCTTCCTTGGACTTCATACATAACATTAGAATTTTTCAACTTAATCTAACAGCATATCTTTTGTAGGTGAGTGTAACAATCTATAATAATTGTTATAACCAAGTTAACTAAATATCTGGCACGGGAGTCATGAGGTTGAGCAGTCTGAGTAGACAAGATGAGAAATCTTGGACCTCATTTTGGAGATGAGGGATAATGACAGTTTCACAGCAGATGTTAGGATGGAATAATAATAATCATTGTAAACAAATATATAGGACCAGAACCAACCTCATCTTGCTTTCCACCCCAACTGTTATGTCATTTAACTCTAAGACTTCTAGAAATTGAGACTTAGACAAATGAGAATAAGAGGAAAGTATGGGACAAATACGAACTGACGAAGTTCATTTCCCCAGTGGCTCAGACAGTAAAGAGTCTGCCTGCAATGCAGGAGACCTCGGTTCAGTTTCTGGGTCAGGGAGATCCCCTGGAGGAGGGCATAGCAGCCCACTCCACTATTCTTGTCTGGAGAATCCCATGGGCAGAGGAACCTGGAGGGCTGCAGTCCACGGGGTCACAGAGAGTTGGACATGACTGAGCAACTAAAACTTTCATTTTCACTTCTGTTCTCAACTGAGGAGGTTTTGTTTTTTCAATTCATAGAATGTGGGATTGGGATAGAAATTATAACATCAAATTTTGGCATGCTACCAATTTCTAAATAAAGGTTAAAAAACTTAAGGTCTCTTTTGATAAACAAAACCAAACCAAATTTTGTATTAACATTCAGTCTAATTTTCAATAGCATTTCAGTTTTACTAGGTTGGAACTCACCTTGGAATCAATTAATATTAAAACCTTTTTCTTTTGCAGACGCATAATTATTCCTGGCAAGTTGCTGTCTCAACCTTCAATATAAAGTTTCTAAAAGACTTCTCCCACTCATTTATCAGTGAAAGTTTTGTGTTGGAACTAATTATTTTAATTGAATATATAGAAGGTGACTTTTCCACATAGACAATAATTTTTGAGACTCTGAACTCCAGAGCACTAATTTTAACTTAATTAGTTTATACATTTGTTCAACTCAGTTTCAAGGCCCCTGCCCTATTTCATAAATTACACATCCTTATCTGTAAAAACAGAAAGATTATAACTCACACATATTAAACAGAGTTGCTCATGGTTGAAAGTGATAAGATGTGTGTGAGCATAGAATTTTAATTTTTATTGTGTTTAGTCTTCTTCGTATTAGCTATTCCTTTAGAGAAAGGAGGATTCTGGAGAGCCAGGACTATGTTTTTTTTTCTTTTCTCTTATTTAATCATTTATTTTTAGCTCTATGTGTTCCCCTCGCTTCCAAGTAACCGACATCTAAAATATTGGAATTTGTCTTTCTTCTTTCTGAATCAGGACTGTTTATCATTTTAAAGGAAATAGGTAGATGTGTCTCTTGTTAACTAATGCTTGATCACAAGTCACCTCAGAATCATTAATTGTGGTCTCATTTACCTTCTTTATGCCAGTTCTTTCTTCTGTTACAAATGCAGAGAAATTATCTTACTCTCAGGTTTATTTGCTTCTGCATCATACTTAGATGATCCCCAGATGCTAGAAGCAGCTTCACAAGGCTTTTCATTTTTTGTGAAGTCTCTATAACAAAACTGAGGGGAAAGAGTACAAATTCTAAGCTACTCTTCCCCACCATTGTGCTATCTCTTGCATCAAAAGAGATATGAGGCCAAAAGACTGGAGGGATACCAAAATACCTAGACAGCCATGTAAATATATCTAGGGTCCCGTTATTCCTCCATGAGCAACCCCTTTGTTTCCCAAGCAAGAACACAGTGGGGTAATAAAGGAAGTGGTAGAGGAACAAGTTTTTAGATTCTTTTTACTTCATTTTTTTTTTTTTTTGGTCTTCATTTTGAATGTACTGCCATGTAGCTTTTACAGATCTCAGGAATGTAAGCTGAACAACTCAAGCCCATAAAGTCTGATGAGGTCCCCAATCCATAACACCTTGTTCCATATCCTTGTTCTATCTGATTGTTTCGGTACATGTCAAAGTCAGAAGTAGGTTCTATTTAGGTCAGGTCTAGTTTCAGAGGCAGAAATTTTAGGATAAAATATACCTAGGGGTAAGACAAAATATTTTTTCTTATCACTCTTTATTTTCTAAAAACACTGTTCCATGATTTTCATATATTACCATATTGATTTCAGTGCTCTTTTTATTGCAGTGGACTCTGTCATAAAAGTCCACTTTGCTAGCCAGGTCCTCCTCATTTTATGGGGTAGTAGAGAGGGAGGCCTGGCGTGCTGCTGTCCATGGGTTCGCAAAGAGTTGGACACGACTGAGCGACTGAACTGAACTGAACTGAGAAAGAGGGTTTTGGCTGCAAGTGGGTTACTTTCTCAAAGAGAAGAAATGTTTTAGATATGTTACTATCTATTCCAGGGAGCATCCAATTATAATGCCATTACCTAATTAAAACAAGTTTAATGGTGAGGAGCTCTCTTGTGCTTCAGTTTGAGCAGTAAAAGCAAGCTGATGAGATTTTTTAACCAAGGTGTCTTGTTGGAACTTTGAAAGCACTGCATGCTTCATTTACAGTAATTATGTGAAATTTATCTTTGTGAGTAAAGCATACACACATTTTGGCAGAGCTTTCCTGAGAAAAGTAGGTAACAGTCACAATTTATTATATCCATCCTTTCCCATGGCCCCACCTCCCTTTGACTCTCTATTTCTCTGCATGTATAGCCAAAACAAGATATCTCTATCAGCGTCCTCTACAGA
Organism: Okapia johnstoni; assembly: GCA_024291935.2. Classification (NCBI taxonomy): domain Eukaryota; kingdom Metazoa; phylum Chordata; class Mammalia; order Artiodactyla; family Giraffidae; genus Okapia; species Okapia johnstoni. Next base: position 107,659,771 of record CM044307.1, on the reverse strand, counting down.
TAGGGTAATTTTTTTCTAGTTTGCCTACTGAGGGTAATGGTTTCTGGGAATTCTACTTTGTACAAGGTTTTCATTGTTTTCCCCTTTCACTTGAGTTATTTGGCTTTGTCTTCTATCTCTTGCACAAAGCCAATTAATCTACAATCTTTAGGTCAGCAGGCATAGTCTGAAATTACCAAGCAAACACTGCAAGATTAATTCTTGGATTTTTATTATCCCTTCTTTTTTATCCACCAATCCAAGAAAATGACTGGGCCATTTGTGTTTCTATTCTCAATTTTCTGGTCAAAATCAGAAACAGAATGAAGGTTGCTATTCTTCTGTCTCTGACTTTTTGAAAGTTATACCTTCTTAAAGGCTCTGCTCACTGTTTTTGAAGGAAAAGATAAAGAAGCCAGTGCTCCTGAGGCAATAAGTGAGAACTGTGTGTCCCCAGACTGAGCTGGAAACCAATGTAGTTAACTTTTTTAGGAGACTGTGCCTCCCCATCCTTGAAAGCATCACAGGAGCCAAAAAGTATACGTAACAACCCCGTTTCATGTGCGGTGAGATTTATAGACTTGTTGAGGATCTCTAAGCCCAAATGAGATACAGTGGCATAAAGTGTCTTGGATTTTCATCCATGAGAATCTAGGATTGGAAGACTCTATAATAACTGATATTTCTTATATCATTAGATATGGAAGCTGGGAAAGAGTGTTGGGAAAATTAATAGGCTACATAGATTTGGATTTATTTTATTATTATTATTTTGGCTGTGCAGTATCTTCATTACAGCATGTAGGCTTTTTCTAGTTGTGGTGTGAGGGCTCAGTTGTTGCAGCACAGGTTGCCCCAGAGCATGTAGGATCTTAGTTCCTCAACCAGGGATTGAAACTGCATGCCCTGAATTGGGAGGCAGATTCTCAACCACTGGACCACCAGGAAAGTCCTTGGATTTTAAATAATTTATATAACATGGCAAATGTTATTTCATTCTGCATATTTCATTCATACCTGCAGTTACTCTCTAGTATGGCAATTCTCCTTGGAAAGAACTGTTTGTTGTCTTCTTCATATTCTCTTAATTCTTCGGGAAGCAAAGTTCTTGTATGTCCTGAGATATACATACGGGATTATTGTGTATGCTGACCTCACATTCAGATTTTTGCAGATATTGTGCTATGTTCCATGTTTTATAGTACTTATCTTAAATGTCCACTGAATAGTTAACCTATACAACTATTAGAATATATGTAAATTTTGTTTACAAATTGATTAGAATTTGGTGACAGAACTGTAAAATTCAGAAGCGGACAGTGCAGTGCAATGCAGGTCACAGCAATCATAGCTTCAGGCCATGAATTGCTTCCTTTGTCTCTATTGTCTCTGAATTTTTCCACTTACCTGAAGTACAATACACAGACAGATTTTAAAAACTCATCTGCATAATTTATTTCCATAATTTAAGAAGGCACTAGTGATTCTGTGCAAATAGTGAGGAGAGATGAATTCTAGTTCAAAATCATAATTCCCTAGATATATTGTGGGTCTTTTCATTTGAAAAGTGAGGCACGTTAGTAACCTATTTCTTTCACAAAGTTATTGAATGATTCAAATGAGATGAAAAATGTGAATGTGCCTTAAGAGTAGTGAGTACTACTGTTACTCCCTTGTTCTTCCTGTAGATAACACAAATCACTTTTTTTTTTTCAAAGAGAATTAGATAAATTTATTGTACCATTTGTTAGACTATTCTGAGGTTTTGATTGTATTTTATTTTCAGTTTTCAAAGTTTCTGACAGAATTTTATGTAGAAACTAATGATACTTTTCAACAGCTTCTGAATTCCCTGGAGTATCATTGGTGTGATATTTTCTAAGAACTACTAAAATTTGGCATGATTTTCTCTTCTCAATGTTGAAGTAACTGGGTTGTATAGTAATAAGCTTTGCCAGTATTAGCTCCCTTAGAGCTCAATGATTTCCTGAAATGCAAAGCTTCCATTGATTATGGTATAATTTCCTGATTTATTTCTAAACAACAAAACAACAACAAAAAAGCAAAAAGGTCTGTTATTTTTCTCTCCTTGGGAACATTTCTAAGCCTAATGAGACTTTTAAAAGGCCAGTTAAAAGTTTACTGATATCTTTTCTCTTTTCCCTTGATTTTCTTAATGTTGTGTATGCCATCTAAAATTGGTTTTATCAATTTCAAGTGCATATCAGTCTTTTTTTAATTACTCTTATTTCTCTTAATTTTCCTTGTTGCTTGTCTGTCTTGCCTGAAAAACAAATCAAATATTTGAATTAATGTAATATCCTATTAGTATAAGACAAATTTAATTTGTTTTAATTTTCCACTCTGAAGAAAAATGAATTTGCTTTTATTAATGCATCAGCATATGCACAAACTACAGATGAGATAATAAATCTCAAAATTATGCTTGTTACCTTCTTGAGCAACAATACATGTGTGTGCTAAGTTGCTTCAGTCACGTCCAACCCTTTGCGACCCCATGGACTTCAGCCCGCTAGGCTCCTCTGTCCATGGGATTCTTCAGGCAAGAATACTGGTGTGGGTTGCCCTGCCCTCCTCCAGGGGATCTTCCTGGCCCAGGGATCAAACGAGTGTCTTTTATGTTTCCCACATTGGTAGGTGGCTCCTTTACCACTAGCACCACCTGAGAAACTATGGAAAAGTATTCTAAGAATTGTCATACGATTCTAAATATTTAGACAAATAAATTATCTTCCCATAAAATATTTAGGATTGCTTTCCTGGCACTGATTCAACTGTCTGATAATAATTTACATATTCTGGAAGCTTCGTAATGTTCCTTAAGCCATGATAATTTTTAAACAGTTGCCACAAAATAATAGTTGAAATTTATAACGTTTGACATTGAATGTGACAAGTAACATTGATATTGTAAATGCCAGAAAATATCCTTGTCCTTTTTTCTACAAGGTGAAAGATATTTTAATTGTACTTCACATGTGACATATGTGTGCCAAGTATGACTTCCAAGAGAGCTGCCATTTGGAAAGAAAATGAATTTCCAGTACATAGCTCTATTGTAAAAAAAATTAACTTTTTGTTTTGTTTTGTTTGTTTGTTTGTTTGCTGGTTTATTGTTTATTAGATTCTTTTCTCAGGTATGTACTATAAGTGTATTAATACTATAATTAAAAGTGAGAGGATGTGAGTGTGTGTTAGTGGCTCAGTAATGTCCAACTCTTACAACCCTGTGGACTATAGCCACCAGTATCCTCTATCCATGGAATTCTCCAGGAAAGAATCTTAGAGTGAATAGCCATTTCCTTCTCCAGGGGATCTTCCCAACCCAGGGATTGAATCCAGGTCTCCTGTATTGCAAGCAGATTCTTGACCATCTGAGCCACAAGAGGAGCATACCTAATAATTATCAAATACCTACCTGATGTCAGATACCTTTCACATATTATTGTAAGACTTTCTCCAAAATAACTCAACAAATAAGATTTGTTTCCTATTTTATTTTGTAGTACAGCACACACTAAAGGCCTGTGGGTGTTACTAAGTATATGTCTCAGAAGAGGAATGCATAGTAGACTGCAGAGTCAGGATTCTGGGGTTCAGGCTAGGTCTTTCTGACTTACCTGAGCACAGATGCTTTTGAACTGTGGTGTTGGAAAAGATTCTTGAAAGTCCCTTGACTGCAAGGAAATCAAACCAGTCAGTCCTAAAGGAAATCAGTCCTGAATATTTATTGGAGGGACTGATGCTGAAGCTGAAACTCCAATAATTTGGTCACCTGATGCGAAGAACTGACTCCCTAGAAAAGACCCTGATGCTGGGAAAGATTGAAGGCGGGAGGAGAAAGGGATGAAAGATGATGAGATGGTTGGATGGCATCACTGACTCAATGGACATGAGTTTGAGTAAACACTGGGGGTTGGTGATGGACAGGGAAGCCTGGCGTGCTGCAGTCCATGGGGTCGCAAAGAGTCGGACATGACTGAGTGACTGAACTGAACTGAACACAGTCTAAAATGAAGGACATTCCTTACGTCTCAACTTATGGTGCATGAGAAAATTATATTTCAAAATATATGGCATTCTCAAACAGAAAATGTAGATTGATCCCTTAGACTTCTCCGATTATGAATGCATTTGGTTGCGTATAAAAGAAAATTAAGCTAAAAATGGAGATCATTTTAATGCATACCAAAAAGTTCAAGAATATGACTGGCATAGATGTTCAATAATAATGTGGGGAACCATGCGTCTTGTTATATTTTTTCCTTAAAAATATGTTTCTTACAATCTGAGTTCTTGTTGTTGTTATTGTTGTTGTTGATGTTCATTGTTGTAACCTCAGGACTACAATATAGCTGCTGTATCTTCAGGCATCATAAGTCAGTCAGTTCAGTAAATCAGGTGTATCTGACTCTTTGTGGACCCATGGACTGCAAAATGCCTGGCTTCCCTGTCCATCACCAACTCCTGGAGCTTTCTCAAACTCATGTCGATCAAGTAGGTGAGGCCATCCAACCATCTCATCCTGTTATCTACTTCTTCCCCCGCCTTCAATCTATGCGAGCATGAGGGTCTTTTCCAATGGGTCAGCTCTTAGCATCAGGTGGCCAAAGTATTGGAGTTTCAGCTTCATCATCAGTCCTTCCAATGAATATTCACGACTGATTTCGTTTAGGATGGACTGGTTGGATCTCCTTCCTGTCCAATGGACTCTCAAGAGTCTTCTCCAACACCACAGTTCAAAAGCATCAATTCTTCAGCACTCAGGTTTCTTTACAGTCCTACTCTCACATCCATACATGACTACTGGAAAAACCACTGCTTTGACTGGGCAAATATTGTCAGCAAAGTAATATCTCTGCTTTTTAATATGCTGTCTAGGTTGGTCATAGCTTTTCTTCCAAGAGGCAAGCAGCTTTTAATTTCATGGTTGCAGTCACCATCTGCAGTGATTTGGAGCTGGAAAAAATACAGTCTGTCACTCTTTCCATTGTTTCTCCATCTATTTGCCATGAAGTGAAGTGATGGGAGAGGTTGCCATGATCTTAGCTTTCTGAATGTTGGGTTTTAAGCCAACTTTTTCACTCTCCTCTTTTACTTTCATCAAGAGGCTCCTTAGTTCGTCATTGCTTTCTGCCATAATGTGGTGCCATGTGCATATCTGAGGTTATTGTTATTTTTCCCAGCAACCTTGATTCTAGCTTGTGCTTCATTCAGCCCAACATTTCACATGATGAACTCTGCATATAAGTTAAATAAGCAGCATGACAATATACAGCCTTGATGTACTTTCCTGATTTAGAACCAGCCTGTTGTTCCATGTCCAGTTCTAATTGTTGCTTCTTGACCTGTGAACAGATTTCTCCAGAGACTAGGTCAGGTGGTCTGGTATTCCCTATCTCTAGAAGAATTTTCCACAGTTTATTGTGATCCACACAGTCAAAGGCATTGGCATAGTCAATAAAGCAGAAGTATATGTTTCTCTGGAATTCTTGCTTTTTCAATGATCCAACGGATGTTGGCAACTTGATCTCTGGTTGCTCTGCCTTTTCTAAATCCAGCTTGAACATCTGCAAGTTCATGGTCATGTACTGTTGAATCCTGGCTTGGAGAATTTTGAACATCAGTTTGCTAGCATGTGAGATGAGTGCAATTGTGTGGTAGTTTGAACATTCTTTGGCATTGCCTTTCTTTGGGTTTGGAATGAAAACTGACGTTTTCTAGTCCTGTACCCACTGCTGAGTTTTGCATATTGAGTGCAGCACTTTCACAACATCATCTTTTAGGATTTGAAATAGCTCAACTGAAAATCTATCACCTCCACTAGCTTTGTTCATAGTGATGATTCCTAAGGCCCACTTGACCTCACATTCCAGGATATCTGGCTCTAGGTGAGTGATCACACCATCATGGTTATCTGGGTCATGAGGTCTCTTTTGTATACTTCTTTGTATTTTTTCCACCTCTTCTTAATATGTTCTGCTTCTGTTAGGTCCATACCATTTCTGTCCTTTATTGTCCCCGTCTTTGCATAAAATGTTCCCTTGGTATCTCACATTTTCTTGAAGAGATCTCTAGTCTTTCCCATTCTATTGTTTTCCTCTATTCTTTTTATTGATCACTGAGGAAGGCTCTCTTATCTCTCCTTGCTGTTCTTTGGAAGTCTACATTCTAAAGGATGTATTTTTCCTTTTCTCCTTTGCCTTTACCTTCTCTTCCTTTTTCAGTTATTTATAAGGCCTCCTTAGATAACCATTTTGCCTTTTTGCATTTCTCTTTCTTGTGGATGGTCTTTATCACTGATTCCTGTACAATGTCACGAACCTCCGTCCATAGGCACTCTGGTGATGCTGAAGCTGAAACTCCAATACTTTGGCTACCTGATGTGAAGAACTGACTCATTGGAAAAGACCCTCATGCTCACATAGATTGAAGGCGGGAGAAGAAGTAGATGACAGGATGAGATGGTTGGATGGCCTCACCTACTCGATCGACATGAGTTTGAGAAAGCTTGAGAAGCTGGTGATGGACAGGGAAGCCAGGCATTTTGCAGTCCATGGGACCACAAAGAGTCAGACACACTTGATTGACTGAACTGACTGACTTATGATGCCTGAAGATACACCAGATCACCAGTCCTTCACGCACTCTGTCTATCAGATCTAATGCCTTGAATCCATTTGTCACTTCTACAGTATAATAGTAAGGGGTTTGATTTAGGTCATACCTGAATGGTCTAGTGGTTTTCCCTACTTTCTTCAATTTAAGTCTGAATTTGGAAATAAGGAGTTCATGATCTGAGTCACAGTCAGTGGCCATCTTGTTTTCATGACTGTATAGAACTTCTCCATATCGACTGCAAAGAATATAGTCAATCTGATTTCCGTATTGACCATCTGGTGATGTTCATGTGTAGAGTCTTTTCTTGTGTTGTTGGAAGAGGGTGTTTTCTATAAACAGTGCATTCTCTTTGGAAAACTCTGTTAGCCTTTGCCCTGCTGGCCTGTTACTCCAGGTATCTCTCAAATTCCTACTTTTGCATTCCAGTCCCCTATAATGAAAGAGGATCTTTTTTGGGTGTTAGTTCTAAAAGGTCCTGTAGGTCTTCATAGAACCATTCAACTTCAGCTTCTTCAGCATTACTGGTTGGAGCATAGATTTGGATTACCGTGATATTGAATGGTTTGCCTTGGAAACGAACAGAGATCATTCTGTCATTTTTGACGTTGCATCCAAGTACTGCATTTCAGATTCTTTTGTTGACTATGATGGCTACTCTATTTCTCCTAAAGGATTCTTGACCACAGTAGTAGATATAATGGTCATCTGAGTTAAATTCACCCATTCCAGTCCATTTTAGTTCACTGATTCCTAAAATGTCGATGTTCACTCTTGCCATTTCCTGTTTGACCACTTCCAATTTACCTTGATTCATGGACTTAACATTCCAGGCTCCTGTGCAATATTGTTCCTTATAACATCAGACTTTACTACCAACACCAGTCACATCCACCACTGGGTGGTGTTTTTGCTTTGGCTCCATCTCTTCATTCTTTCTGGATTTATTACTCCACTGTTCTCTAGTAGCATTTTGGGCACCTACAGACCTGGGGAGATCATCTTTCAGTGTCCTATCTTTTTGCCTTTTCATACTGTTCATGGGGTTCTCAAGGCAAGAATGCTGTAGTGGTTGCCATTCCCTTCTCCAGTGTCAGGCATCATACAGTGAACCTATTACAGGCCATTGACAGGAGGAAAAGAAAGAAATATCTGTTGATGACTTCTAGTGTTAATAGTGTTAGTTGCTCAGTTTTGTCTGACTCTTTGCAGTCCTATGTAATGTATCCCACCAGGCTTCTCTGTCCATGGAATTCTCCAGGCAAGAATACTGGGGTGGGTTGCCATTCCCCTCTCTACCTGGAACTCCTGCATTGCAGACAGCTTCTTTACCATTTAAGACCACCAGGGCAGCCAGTTGACTTCTTCTTATAACTTTTGGCCTGAAAAGGGCTACAGCTGCAATGGAAGCTAAGATATCATTTTAACATATCAAAGAAGGGATAATGAAGTTGATAATGGAATTTTGAACAGCTAATTTAAGATATCTGCTTTACACACATTACCCTATGTACTTTACTTTTTTAGAGCTTGCCCAAATCCTGTTTTCATGTATTCATTTTTGTTAGACATTCAAGAACTATTTATTCAATTTTATGGCTGTGTGCTGAGAATATATCTGTGATTTTAAAAGGCAATGCTTGTCTCAAACCATACACAAAAATCAATTCCAAATGAATTTTAGGTCTAAATGTTGAAGACAAATGAGTAAAGCTTTTTCAATAAAAGATAGAACATCTTTGTGATGTCAGAATATACAAATATTTCTTAAAGAATATACACATCCAAACAATCACTAGCTATATATAGACAGTGTGACATATTGAAATAAATTAAGATTGAGAACAAGCGGTCTGTAAAAATGTCTATTAACAGAGTGCAAAGTAATCCCACAAGGCTGAAAACTGTCACAATATGTATAGGTGACAGAAATTTCTACAATGAACTGAAAAATGACATGTGACCCAGTTAAAAATAGGTAATACATGCAAATTAACACTTATTTAAAAGGATATAGTGTTGTCTACAAACACAAAAAGATCTTTTAACATGTTAATCATCACGAAATTAAAATTAAGGCAACTACCACATATTCACAAAAATTGATAAAAATACTGAAAAGCTCCACTGTTTTCCAGGAAATAAGTATTTGAAACAGGTGAAACTCTGTAGTGAACATGCAAATTGGTACAATTACTTTTTGAAACCTGTTTAGCAGTATTGACTATAGCTGAACATATGTGGTTTTTGCCCTAGAATTTACAAGTCTAGGTGTATGCTCAAAAGAAATCCATATTTATCTTCACCAATAGGCCATCAACAGAAAATTGGATTAAAGTTTTGCTAAACATGGCCCCACCCATCAGAACGAGACCGTTTCCCCCTCAGTCAGTCTCTCCCATCAGGAAGCTTCCATAAGCCTCTTATCCTTTTACATCAGAGGGCAGACAGACTGAAAACCACAATCACAGAAACTAACCAATCTAATCACATGAACCACAGCCTTGTCTAACTCAATGAAACTATGAGCCATGCTCTGTATGACCATCCAAGACGGACAGGTCATGGTGAGAGTTCTGACAAAATGTGGTTCACTGGAGAAGGGAATAGCAAACCACTTCAGTATTCTTGCCTTGAGAACCCCATGAACAGCCAGGAAAGGCAAAAATATAGGACACTTAAAGATGAAATCCACAGGTCGGTAGGTGCCCAGTATGATACTGGAGATCAGTGGAGAAATAACTCCAGAAAGAATGAAGAGATGGATCCAAAGCAAAAAAACACCCAGTTGTGGATGTGACTGGTGATGGAACCAAGGTCTGATGCTGTAAAGAGCAATATTACATAGAAAATGGAATGTTAGGTCCATGAATCAAGGCAAATTGGGAGTGGTCAAACAGGAGACGGCAAGAATGAATGTTGACATTTTAGGAATCAGCGAACTAAGATGGAATAGAATGGGTGAATTTAACTCAGATGACCATTATATCTACTACTATGGGTAAGAATCCCTTAGAAGAAATGTAGTAGCCATCATAATCAACAAAAGAGTCTGAAATGCAGTACTTGGATGCAATCTCAAAACGACAGAATGATCTCTGTTCGTTTCCAAGGCAAACCATTCAATATCACAGTAATCCAAGTCTATGCACCAAACAGTAATGCTGAAGAAGCTGAAGTTGAATGGTTCTATGAAGACATACAAGGCCTTCTAGAACTAACACCAAAAAAAGATCCTCTTTTCATTATAGGGGACTGGAATGCAAAAGTAGGAAGTTGAGAGATAGCTGGAGTAACAGGCCAGCAGGGCAAAGGCTAACAGAGTTTTCCAAAGAGAATGCACTGTTCATAGAAAACACCCTCTTCCAACAACACAAGAAAAGACCATACACATGAACATCACTAGATGGTCAATACAGAAATAATATTGATTATATTATTTTCAGCCTAAGATGGAGAAGCTGTATACAGTCAGCAAAAACAAGAAAGGGAGCTGACTGTGGCTCAGATCATGAACTCCTTATTTCCAAATTCAGACTTAAATTGAAGAAAGTAGGGAAAACCACTAGACCGTCCAGGTATGACCTAAATCAAATCCCTTATGATTATACAGTGGAAGTGAGAAATAGATTTAAGAGACTGGATCTGATAGAATGCCTGATGAACTATGGAAGAACGTTAGTGACATTGTACAGGAGACAGGGATCAAGACCATCCCCAAGGAAAAGAAATGCAAAAAAATAAAATGGCTGTCTGAGAAGGCCTTACAAATAGCTGTGAAAAGAAGAGAAGTGAAAAGCAAAGGAGAAAATGAATAATATACCCATTTGAATGCAGAGTTTCAAAGAATAGCAAGGAGAGATAAGAAAGCCTTCCTCAGCGATCAGTGCAAAGAAATAGAGGAAAACAATAGAATGGGAAAGACTAAAGACCTCTTCAAGAAAATTCGAAATACCAAGGGAACATGTCATGCAAATATGGGCTCAATACAGGACAGAAGTGGTATGGACCTAGCAGAAGCAGAAGATATTAAGAAATGGCAAGAATACACAGAAGAACTGTACAAAAAAGACCTTCACAACACAGTCACGCTGATGTGATCACTCACCTAGAGCCAGACATCCTGGAATGTGAAGTCAAGTACGAACAAAGCTAGTGGAGGTGATGGAATTCCAGTTGAGCTCTTTCAAATCCTAAAAGTTGTTGCTGTAAAAGTGCTGCACTCAACATGACAGCAAAATTGGAAAAGTCAGCAGTGGCCACAGAACTGGAAAAAGTCAGTTTTCATTCCAATCTCGGGGCAATGCCAAAGAAGGCTCAAACTACCGAACAATTGCACTCATTTCACATGCAAGTAAAGTAATGCTCAAAATTCTCCAAGTCAGGCTTCAACAGTAGATGAACCATGAACTTCCAGATGTTCAAGCTGGTTTTAGAAAAGGCAGAGGAACTAGAGATCAAATTGCCAACATCAGTTGGATCATTGAAAAAGCAAGAGAGTTCCAGAAAAAAAATCTATTTCTGCTTTATTGACTATGCCAAAGCCTTTGACTGTGTGGATCACAACAAACTGTGGAAAATTCTTCTAGAGATGGGAATACCAGACCACCTGACCTGCCTCCCGAGAAACCCATAGGCAGGTGAGAAAGCAGCAGTTAGGACTGAACATGGAGCAACAGACTGGTTCCAAATAGGAAAAGGATTACATCAAGGCTGTATATTGTCACCCTGCTTATTTAACTTATATGCAGAGTACATCATGAGAAACGCTGGGCTGGATGAAGCACAAGCTGGAATCAAGATTGCTGGGAAAAATATCAATAACTTCAAATATGCAGATGATACTACCCTTATGACATAAAGTGAAGAAGAACTAAAGAGCCTCTTGATGAAAGTGAAAGAGGAGAGTGAAAACCTTGGCTTAAAGCTCAACAGTCAGAAAACTGAGATCATGGCATCCGGTCCCATCACTTCATGGCAAATAGATGGTGAAACAGTGAAAACAGTGGCTGAATTTTATTTTGGGGGGGGTGGAGGGGGGGTTCCAAAATCACTGCAGATGGTGACTGTAGCCATGAAATTAAAAGACACTTAATCCTTGGAAGGAAAGTTATGACCAACCTAGACAGCATATTAAAAAGCAGAAACATTACTTTGCCAACAAAGGTCCATCTAGTCATGTATATGGTTTTTCCAGTAGTCGTGTATGGATGTGAGAATCGGACTATAAACAAAGCTGAGTGCCAAAGAATTGACGCTTTTGAACTTTGTTGTTGGAGAAGACTCTTGAGAGTCCCTTGGACTGCAAGGAGATCCAACCAGTCCATCCTAAAGGAAATCAGTCCTGAATATTCATTGGAAGGACTGATGCTGAAGGTGAAACTCCACTACTTTGGCCACCTAATATGAAGAACTGACTCATGTGGAAAAGACCCTGATGCTGGGAAAGGTTGAAGGCAGGAGGAGAAGTGTACAGCAGAAGATGTGATGGTTGGATGGTATCACCAACACAATGGACATGAGTCTGAGCAAGCTCCGTGAGTTTGGTGATGGACAGGGAGGCCTGGCATGCTGTAGTCAATGGTTTTGCCAAGAGTTAGACTTGACCGAGTGACTGAATTGGATAGACATTTGTAAGAAAGTTCATAGCAATGACATTGATAATAACCAAAAGCTGGACATAGCCTAAATATATATTATTGCTAGAATGGATAAATATATCATGGTGTATTTGTAAAATGAAATACCATACAGTGATGAAAATAACTTGCAATTGCGTCAGTAATATGGATGGATTTCATAAACATAATGCCAGAAAAAATGGGGCAACAGTAGAACATAGGGTATGTTTCATTAATATAAAATACAAAAAAAGGCAAAGGTGACCTGTGCTATTAAATTTGAAATAGTATTTAGACTTTGCAGCTAGGGAGGATGAGGACAGGAATAGAGAATGAATGAAATTTTCTGAGTGTTAGTAATAAGCTGTTCCTTGATCTTGGAGTTATACAGGTGTTTTGTTTTTGGGAATGCTTCAAGCTCCACACTTGTAATACATTAATATGTAGTTTTCCTTTTAAACAACACCTTTCAATAAAAGGGCTAAAAATAACCTTAGAAATGAAAAAGAAAACAGATCTGATACTGACCTCAGAGAGATTACTGACTAATGGAAGAGAGATATTAAATAATAATTATGAGCATAACTGTGCTCATATGAGTTTTGCTCCTAGCTTAAAGGATAATTGAAAGTTTTTTGTTTTTTTTTTTAAGAGAATTAAATGAAGTACTCTAATTCAGGTGGGAGGGTCTGGGAAGACCCCTCTGAGGGAGTGAGACCAAAGATATTATCTGAAGCATTACGGAGTTTTCAGATGAAGATTGAAGTAGTAAGAACAACCCATGTGAGGACCCTCCCAGAGAAAAAAGAGCTTAATTTGTTAGAACAATTGAAAGAAGACCAATGTATCTAGAAACAGAAGAGAGCTTGGTGTGATTGGATTCTTTTCAAGTCTTTAAGACTGGGGTATTTCCCAAATTCATACCAGAGATTTAGTGTGTCCTAAGAATTTATCAATTATTCATTAAGGTAATATTTGGTGATATCTCCATACTATGTACTTATTACTTGGTTGTAAATAGAACAAGTCTATGAGTTGTTATGGAAAGACAAAAGTGGCGTGTTTGTGAGCCATGAGGGATCAGAGAACATTTCTCAGAAGAGGTGATATCTAAGGTGAATTCTAAAGACTGGGTATATATGGAAAGAATCTGGGACCTGAGCAAGACATTCCACTGAGAAAGGAATATAGACAAACCTCAGAAGCAAAATGAACAGTTGAGTGTGAATGGAAAATAGAGCTAGCCTGAAGAGAAGAGACAGGTTAGGAGGAACATATTGGAGCAAAATTAAGCAAGAACCAGATCTTAACAGTTTTGATTGCCCATCTTTAAAGAACTAGAGTTTTATTCTAAACAGATAGGAAGAGTTTGCATGATTTTAGATAATGACTTGAAATGATCACACTTTAGGCATCATATTGTTTCTATGATGTTTCTATCACCAGATCCTAGAGAAATATGTGGCAGAAAATAAGACCCAACAAATATTGGTTGCTAAGTGAATTAAAAAATATTTCTTTGATTACTATATGGACATTTGTCCATTCAGTTAGAAAATCCTGTTCAGTCTACTTTGAAAATACATCCAGAATTTCTGATCCTTTCTGCTTTCATTTTGGTGCAGCCATTGTCTCTTAGATTTTTAATAGCTTCTTAACTGACTTCCTTATATCCGCACTTACTCCTCTACCATTTATTCTCAACACAGCAATAATAAGAATCCTTTAAAATGCAAGCTGGATGATGTCACCTTCATTCAAAACTCTTTAATGTCCTTCCTTCTTGTTTAGAGTCAGAATTCAGTGACCTTCAAGGGCTTGAATAATCTGCTTCTTAGTTTCCTGAGCTCTCTGATCTCCTTCTCTCTTACCTTCATTCATTCTTTCACAGCCACCTTGAATCTTGCTCTTCCTCAGTCTCACCTACAATAACAAATCACTGTTGACATATGACTCAGAGTCTTTCCTTTATCTACATCAGCACTTTTGATCTTTGAATCCTATCCTGACCCCACTTCTAAAAATATTTATTTTACCTCTTCCCAGCACTCTTATTTCTCTTTCATGACTTATTTTTTTATAGCACTCATTAATTTCTAACGTGTGAATTACCTAAATTATTTTTATGTCTATCTTTCCTTCCAGGAGAATGCAAGTTCTATGACAGCTTAATTTTTTTTTCTTTCTTTTGTTAAACTAACTCTAGTACGAGGAGATGTCAGTCTTACAGTAGGTGCTTAAAAATATTCCTCACATGACAAAGGGAGAGAGAAGGAGGGGATGCACTTAGAAAGCTACTATCCATTGATTAAGATAGTACAGTACAGAAAGAAAGAAGTGGGTTAACATGTTGATTTTGGAAACTCTCAGTTCTCTGTAAAGTGCTATTTTTTTAGCCCTAGTTTCTCACCTTCCAGCTGATTGGGCTCACGACCTTCCCTAGTCCTTTGTATTAATAATTAGGTTTCTGGAACTGTTATGATAGACAGTGGTGGACTTGATGTGGAAGACTGAGAAAGAGAACTGTGTTAGAGACAACTCTCAGATTTCTGGGATGAACCTAGATATGCCATATCAGAGATTAGGAGTACTAGAAGAGGATCATGCTTGGAGGCAGGCTCAAGTTTAAACTTGATCATGGTCTGTGACATCCAGGAGGCAAAACTATTTTGGCTGAATAGACTAATTAGTCAAATACTGAGCGGAGACTAGCTGAATTCAGTTAGTTGCCCCAAACTTTGAAATAACTGCTTGCTAAATGACTATGTATTAACTGAAAGGAATTACAAATATTATATGACATATAAAGACATTAAACGCCATGTGTCAGTGTCAGCCAGAGGAACATCACCAGGAGGAGACAAATATTGAGATTTACTGCAAGGAATTGACTTCCATGCTTTTAGGAGGCAAGGATGAAAATCTGAATCCCATAAGGTAGGACTTCAGCAAGGATAGGCTGCAATTCTGGGACACAAGTCAAAGCTCTTATCCTCAGGGAGAAGTTTTTCCTCTTTGGGGAAGCCTCAGTTCTGTTCTTAGGGTCTTTCAACTGATTGAATCAAGCTTACTCAGATGAACTAAAAGAATCCCTTTACTTAAAATTGGCTGTTCCTGAACTTTAGTCATAACTACAACATGCTTTCACAGCTATATTTAGATTAGTATTTGATTGAATAACTAGAGGCTGGAGCTGACACACAAACTATCACAGCCAACTCTCTTATGCTGCAACTTTTATAAATTCTTTCATTTTAATAAGCTTTAGTTTTATGCACATCAAGAAGAAGTTTTAATATAATCAAATATGTTAAGTGACCCATTTGCATTATCCGTCACTAGATATTTGTCTCAACATGTGTGTCCTTGAACTTACCTGCTTTTCAATTTTTTCCTTATTATTATAATGGATTCCTTTCTTATGATTTCTGCTTCCAAGAGTGACTTCATTTTCTAAATGCTCTGGTTTAATTTGAAAAAAACAAGTCTGTATACCTCTTTGATATGCTAGTATTAGTTTCTCTGAGTACTAGAAATTTCAATGTCCTGGAAAAATAGCTATTTGAAAAAATACACATTTACATATTTTGAGTGTATAAATAATTTTTATCTCTCATTTGTACATTCAGTACATGATTTTTTCAATATTATCACAAAGTAAACTATTAGCTTTTCCCACCTTCCCAGTCTACTTTGTTGAGAAAGCCATTGTATTTCTCTCTGCTAACTTATTATTTAGCGAACAGCAATAGGTGTCTTTCATATTATTTTTTACAACATTAGATATTTTAATACTCTTTTTAATTTTCTTTCCCTCATTGTCTGTGAAAGTATTACTTCATGGTATAATTTTAATACTAATTTGAATGAGGGAAGAACAAAGCACTGATAGAATTCAGAGGAGGAAGTGAATGGCTTTTACTAGGGGATTTAGGAAATGTTTTATTAATTAGGAAATAACTTAATCATGGTCCTAAAGTAGGTAGGTTTTCACAGGTTGAGAATGGGATCTTTCAGATGGGAGAGGAATATATCATTGACAACACCAAACAGGAATAAAAAGCATTGGAATATTCAGGGTGAATGGAGGGTTGAGTGTGTGAAATGGAATAAAGATAAATCAAGGTGCAGAAATTGATTGGGTTGAAAACGGAGTTATGTATGTCAAAATAAAAAAATAAATAAGCAATATAAAGAATAAATAAGCAATAGAAGCAGTAGGAAATTATCAATATTTTAAGCTTTTATACTTTACTGATATTTATCTACATGTGCTTATCACAGTGCTTGATACATGGCAGTTATTCTATAAATACTTTCGGTGATGGAACACATCCTGTGTTGTTTAAGAAGAGCAGATCTGTTTTTAAACAAAGTAGCTCTTAGGTGTATTGAAGGTTGAATTTGCATGGTGAGTGGCAGAAAGAACAAATAGGAAGTTAGAAAAAATGAGATTGAGTTTGGAAACTTTTTCCCCCTAACTATAAGCATTTTAAAAGATAGATTTTGTATTTGTATCAAAAGTTTAAACATGTTTTTACAAAAAAGAGGCAGTTATGCATTGTAGCATTAAATCACATTGAAACTTGTCTGTGAGCAATAACATTTACAAACATCTAAAACTATATCAAGTGGAGAATGATGTTATGCAGTTTCATAAAGTTTTTATATTCTTTTTGTTAGAGAAGATTCTGAAAAACCACTCTTGGAATTAGATCAGTGTTGTAAATTTGCCAACATATTTCTCTGTAACATCAAAGATATTCAAGAGATAACTAGAAATTGAATCTGAAATAATAGTCCAGCCATGGGATTTCCTCTTTCTGCTGATAAGTAATTGGGTTGTACCTAAAGATAATCAGTTCAGTTCAGTTCAGTCACTCAGTCATGTCCGACGCTTTGCCACCCCCCATGGACCACAGCACACCAGGCCTCCCTGTCCATCACCAACTCCCAGAGTCTACACAAACTCATGTCCATTGAGTCGGTGATGCCATCCAACCATCTCATCCTCTGTCGTCCCCTTCTCCTCCTGCCTTCTATATTTCCCAGCATTAGGGTCTTTTTAAATGAGTCAGTTCTTTGCATCAGGTGGCCAAAGTATTGGAGTTTCAGCTTCAGCATCAGTCCTTTCCTTTAGGATGGACTGGTTGGATTTCCTTGCAGTCCAAGGGACTCTCAAGAGTCTTCTCCAGCACCACACTTCAAAAACATCAATTCTTTGATGCTCAGCTTTCTTTATAGTCCAACTCTCACATCCATACATGACGCTGGAAAAACAACAGCCTTGACTAGATGGACTTTTGTTGGCAAAGTAATGTCTCTGCTTTTTAATATGCTGTCTAGGTCGGTCATAATTTTCCTTCCAAGGAGTAAGCGTATTTTAATTTCATGGCTGAAGTCACCATCTGCAGTGATTTTGGAGCCCCCCAAAATAAAATCAGCCACTGTTTCCCTATCTATTTGCCATGAAATGATGGGACCAGATGCCATGATCTTAGTTTTCTGAATGTTGAGCTTTAAGCCAAGGTTTTTCACTCTCCTCTTTCGCTTTCATCAAGAGGCTCTTTAGTTCTTCTTCACTTTCTGCCATAAGGGTGGTGTCATCTGCATATCTGAGGTTATTGATATTTCTCCCAGCAATCTTGATTCCAGCTTGTGCTTCATCCAGCCCAGCGTTTCTCACGATGTACTCTGCATATAAGTTAAATAAGCAGGGTGACAATATACAGCCTTGACGTACTCCTTTTCCTATTTGGTTCCAAATAGTAAATACTAAAGGTAATACTTTCTGCTATAGTGGAGTGTCCCATGTGTCTCTGAAAATTTTTTTTATCTTCTTTGCATAAATTGATCCCACAGATTAAAGACTTCATGGATGTGATTTCAAGTTGGACTTATTAACACCCATTCTTTCTGAATGCAAAAACAGATTGATGAGCAATTTGAATCCTCTTGGGAAAGGGATAGGATTACTTCAGAATGCCTCGTGGTTAGTTTTTCACTAGTGTCTGCCAACTTTAAAACCTACAATTAACTAATGTGTTTCTAAATTTGTATGATTTAGGATAGATACTGCATACAAGAAAAAAAAAAAACACCTCACAGAGCTATCATTTTGCTTACAGTTATAACAAAGTTGAAATAAAGTCAAGCAACCCAAACAACTATTACTTGCAAAAAAGTATCATATATTAAAAATATTTTTGATACTAATCAAATAGTAGTATCAAAATAGTAGTTTTGGTAGTGATCATTAATCTTAAAATAATTTCCTCAAAATTTCAATTAAGAATATCTTAAACAGGGAGAACTTAAATATTTTTAGTACTAAAGTATAGACAGACTTTTATGTGTGTGTGTGTGTATGTGTATATTTGGTTATTTTTACATATCTGTGCAATCCTGAATAGTTCTCACTCTTTGAAAGCTGATGCTTTCAATCAGAACCAGGAATCTTTCCCACCAACCCAACAATCTCCTTTTCATTAGACAAAAAGACCAGAAAGAGAAACTTTGGTTAAATCAATATTTAAGGATTAAACAGCTGATGACCAACACATCACTTTAATTATGGAGGACTTCTTGAGAGTGTACTTATTCCTTTCTTTTTTCCTCCTGGATTGTTCCCTGGGAAAGACTTATTATATAGTATGATCCTGACTACAACAGTCTCACATGATAGCATAGAATATTGCAGGAAATTAACTTTGACTAAGAAATTTGTCTCCATCCATCAGTTTTACTATCAAAAATTGCTTGTACTCCTAAGATGTTTAGTAATTGTCTACCTAATAAAACTTCACAAGTATATATATAAAATTGCCTTGGGGTCTATCTTCATTCAGTAGGCATTAAAAATTCTATGCTTCAGTTATGAGCTCAAACTTATTTATAAATCAACAATGAAAGAAGCTATATCACTTTCATTTAGTGTTGATATGTTCAGTATATGGTAAAAATGTCATAAGGCCCTTCACTTGCCTTATCGACGGGCATTGGCAAGTTTCTTGCCTTAAGAGATATGGCCTATTTGTTCACCCAGTAATTTTTTGTCTACATTGGGTACTAAAAAACTTGGTCTCTATGGAAATTGATTGAAAAAAAAGGAAATCTTCCATTTTTCCTGAATTTTATAGATTGTATTACACTGATTTTCAGTATATCAGTATATCAATCTACCAAACCAAGCCTGGCTATAATTCAAAGAGCAATGAATATCAAGTTAAGAGGATGTGTAACTTTGTGTGGGAACTTCAATATCAACTGGAGCTGAAGGTGAACTACGTGAGGTAGGACATGGATGATGGAGATATTTCAAGTAATAAATGAACTATATGTGTTAATCAATTCACCCACCTTTTATAAATAGAAAATACTTGTATTAACTTGTTGAAACTTTTGATTGTTGTGATTATGCAGATCAATATAATAGTTACATTTCTATCAAATCCTAACCAAAGGATTACTAACTCCACTAGTTCCCCTTTAAAAATTCTTCCTAAAATTGAGGCACAGTGACGAAAATGGTACTATTTGTGTTAGAAGGAAAATTGTAAAATGCTTCTTTTTAAAGAATAAATTTCTATGCTGAATGGTTGCAAACACAGAAATTAACACATTCCCATTTATTAGTTATTTTGAATTTATCTCTTTTTCTCCTTAGTTGGAATGAATTCTTTGTAGTCCACTTTGTCACTGGTAATTTCGTGGTGTCTTCCTGTTGTTAATGCTCATATTTCCCAATTTCTGTCTCAGAGCTCTACTTAATATCAAGCACAGGTCACCAGTTTAAAATGATATCTGCTTAAAGATAAATAAACCCTTCATTGAAAATTAAGGAACAGTCTTAGTTTGCAGACTGTCTGAGGATCCTGTCTCATTTAATTGTGTATTTCTAAATTATAGAATAGTGTCAAGTACGTAGTGGTTGCTTAACAAATGTATGTTTAATTAAAAAAAATATTTTCCAGAGCTTCACTGCTGTTACATTAAATTAACATATATTAATAAACATTAATTATAATTTCACTAACAGTTTCAGTGCTTTGAGATGATAATAGACACCTTGACTAAGCAAGCTTCTTCTTTGTCAGACACCGTATATATTTATGAATGAATTAAGTGCTCACTTAAGAGTTAAGTTCCTTTCATTACTTTATTTTTTTATCTAAGGAATCTAAGGAAGAGACTAGTTAAGTAACCTGCCCAATGGCCCAGTGCCATTCCTAAGGTTATGGTATGAACACAATCTGACTACAGGGCACACTTTCTTCACCACTCTGCTATATAATAAAAACTGATCATTCATCTTAGCCAATATTAGTATTTCCCAAATATTTGGATTTCATGATATGGTTGACAACTTCAATTTTGCCCAGAATGGTATGAACAAAACTACTAGAAGGGGAACAAGATGGCAGAGGAACAGGAGGACATGGAGTACATCTCTCTCCATGGATACATCAGGATTACACCTTCGGACACAGAAGTGCATGCAGAACATCAGCTGAGAGCGGACAGGAGTACCTGACCAGCGAAAAAGAATATATAGACCCATGCAAAACTCAGTAGGATGAAGGAACTAGGGAGGAAAACAGGAGTGTTAAAAGGACTGAACCTGCCCTCGGTGGGTGAGGGAACTGAACCAGGCGTCCGATCCCCACATCAGGGCAATTGTCAGAGTCAGAGGAGAAACATTTAAGGCTGAAAGTGAAACAGCTGATCTGTGGCAGCCTAAATGGAATGAGAATCAGACACTCCTTGCCACAGCCATACATACCCCAGGTAGGAATTCAGATTCCCCAGAAAGTGCAGTGGCTGGTAGCAGGAGTTTAGGGAGTATGGAAGAGTCCCCGGATGAGGGCTGCTGTTGACTGTGGAGAGACAGATTGAGGGGATGTGAGGCAGGAGATTGTGGTGGAAAATGCCTTTGGAGGAAAGCTGGGCAGCCATGGAAGCAAGGCAATACAGCTGAGTCATGTATAGGGGGTGGAGCCATCACCATAGCCTCTCTCCCTTTACACACCAGCATTTGCAGCTGAACAATAGAGAAGCTGTGCCCATCAAGTGCCTGACGCACTGAACTACACAGTAGGACCCTACCTAGGGTGCCCCTTTGAGTGCCTGATGCACTGGTCTACAGAGTAGGACCCCGCCAGGGGGGCCCCTCTATGTGCCTGATGCGCTGAACAACAGAGAAGGACCCCAGGCAAGGAGGCCCTCGAAGTGCCTGAATGGGCAGAGCTACAAAGACTGGCCAAAGAGGCCTTCTGATGGCCTGCTACGAGAAACTCAAAAAAAGACTCGATTGTGCCATAACTCCTGCGTGGAGGCAGTCTGTGTCCCTGCACACTTGGCGCCGCCAGGGTCCCTGCAATCCAAGTAGCTGTGCCATCTTCACGCTCAACTCTCACTGGGGCAGAGCTGCCACAGGCTTAGAAAAAGTCTTTTGCCTATGCACACAGGGTGGCTTTGGTTATGTACAACTCTTTGCGATCCTGTAGACTGTGGCCTGCCAGGCTCTTCTGTAAGGGGAGTTCTCCAGACAAGAATACTGGAGCGTATTGGCCAATACTGGTTGCCATACCCTTCTAGAACACTATATTTCCTGCTCCCCTAGCCGCCAACTCCCCTGAGTACTTGATGCTGCCAGAACCCCTGCGACCCAAGCAGCTGCACCACCTCCACACCTGGCCCTCATAGGGGCAAACCCAAGCCCTCCAGGGAAGCCTTAGGAGCTAAACCGCGCTGGACGACCCACATGCAGAGGTGGAAATAAAACCACAGTTGAAACCCAGGGGCAGTGTGGCTAAGGAAGAAGAGCCAAAACCCTCCCATCAGCTGTACAAGCTGCAGATTAAATCCACAGAATCAACTAGGCAGATTGTGTGTCTACGGTCATTGAGAATTCCCATAAAAGAAAACACACTAGTTCTATAGCTGTGGACATTGGAGGCAAGAACACAGAGGAGTGGGACCAGATTAGAATCTGAATTGCCCCCACAGCAGGTCCAGAGACCAGCACAGTGTTGGAGGGCATCCTAGGGAGGTGAGGTGGACTGTGACTCCCAGCGAGGGAAAGGACTCTGACAGCAGTGACTCAAGAAAAGCATTTATTATTCTTATGTTTTGGCTTGTTCTGTAGACTCTTTTGGATATTTTTATTTATCCCCCCCACCTCAGTTGTAGTTGTCAATTTTATTGGCATTGTGAAATCTAGTTAAGCTTTTGAGCTTTTTTTTTTCTTTTCTCTCAGTCACATTTTTTATTGTTATTATAAACCTCTCCCTCCATGTTGGGCTTTTACAGTTCTGCGGAGTTTGCTTTTTTTTTTCTTTCTCTCTTTTTAATTTTAACTTTTTAAACCTATTATTATTTTTTCTACATTTATTCCTTTGCTTTTCCTACAGTTCTTTTCCCCTTACAGTTAATCTTTAATATACATAAATCTTCTTTATCTACCTCTATTTAACTTTGCATATCTATTCTTTCTTTTCTTTCTTTCCTTTCCTCTCAACATATTTGTTAGTTTTATTTTCTTTGCTTTATTCCCCAGTTGGCACCTTCTTTTAGCTTTGTTTTCCAGTTTGTGCTGTAGTTAGTTTTGTTCTGGTAGACATAATTTTTGGTTTCTTTTGTTCTCCAGGTCAATCTATTGTACTTTATTTTTGTTGGACTGTTTTGATTTTGCTTATGGGTGTATATGTATATATGTGTATTCAGTCACAATTTTTATTGTTGTTATAAACTTCTGCATCAATGTTGGGCTTTTGCAGTTCTGTGGAGCTTTCCCTTTTTTCCTTTTTTCTTCCATTTTTTTTTCTTTTCTCTTTTTTATAATTTTAATTTTTTAAAAAACCTGTTATATTTTTCTATATTTATTCCTTTGTTTGCCTTTCCTACTGTTCTTTTCCCCCTTGAAGTTAAACTTTAATGTATATAAACATTCTTCATCTACCTCTATTTAACTTTGCATATGTATTCTTTCTTTCTTTACTTTCTCTCCTTTCCTCTCAGCATATTTGTCGGGTTTGTTTTCACTGCTTTATTCCCCAGTTGGTGCCTTGCCTTAGTTTTGTTTTCCAGTTTGTGCTTTAGTTAGTTTTGTTCTGGTAGATAACATTTTTGCTTTCCTTTGTTCGCTGGGTCAATCTATTCTACTTTATTTTTTGTTGGACTATTTTGATTTTGCTTATGGGTATGTATATATGTATATATTCAGTCACACTCTTTATTATTGTTAAAAACCTCTCCATCAATGTTGGGCTTTTACAGTTCTGTGGAGTTTTCCTTTTTTTTTTTTTTTTTACCTTTCATCTTTTGGTTTTTTTCTCTTTTTTATAATTTTAACTTTTAATTTTTTAAACCTATTATATTTTATCTATATTTATTCCTTTGCTTGCCTTTCCTACTGTTCTTTTCCCCTTGCTGTTAATCTTTATGCATATAAATATTCATCTACCTCTATATAACTTTGCATATCTATTCTTTCTTTCTTTCCTTTCCTCTCAATATATTTGTTAGTTTCGTTTTAATTGCTTTATTCCCCACTTGGCACTTTGCTTTAGTTTTGTTTTCCAGTTTGTTCTTTAGTAAGTTCAGTTCTTAACAGGTAAATATAAGTTTTGATTTCCTTCGTTCACCAGGTTAATCTATTGTATGTTATTTTTTTGGACTGTTTTGCCTTTGCTCATGGGTTTATATGTATATGTGTATATTCTATAATTTTAATTATTCTCTGCCTGTAACTGCCATTTGGCTGGGGTTCATCTTTGATTTCTCAACTTTGAATATTTGTTTTAATCTCACTAAATACCATAACAAACCACTTGTGAAATCTTCATTCCTGACCAGAGATCAAGCCCTAAGCCTTTGGCATGGGAGCACTGACTCCAAGAACTTGGCTACCAGAGAACTAACCTTAAGGGGTATCAAATAGTGAGAACTCACACAAAGGAAACCACTGGAATACAAGACCCAGCATCATCCAACCACCAGTAGCACCCTGTGCAGGAAGCCTCATCGAAACAACAAACAAAACAAAAATACTAACCCAATCATCAGCAGACAGGATCACCACCCCACTCAGCCCTGCCCGTCAGAGGAAAAACAAACAAAAACCCAGCACAAATCTCACCCTATACGAAGCTCACAAAAACCACTGGACCAACCTTAGGAGGGCAAAACCAAAAGGAAGAAAGAATTCAACCTTGAAGCCTGGGAAAAGGAGACCTCAAACACAATAAGGTAAAAATAATAATAATAAAACAATGAAACGGCAGAGAAATACTACAAAAATTAAGGAACAAACTAGAAACACAGAAGTCCAAATAAATGAAGAGGATATAGGCAAACTACCTGAGAAAGAATTCAGAATAATGATAGTAAAGATGATCAAAAATCTTGAAAACAAAATGGAGAAAATGCAAGAATCAATTAACAAATACCTAGAAGGATTAAAAGAATAAACCTACAGAGACGAACAACACAATTACTGAAATTAAAAATACTCTAGAAGGAATCAATAGCAGAATATCTGAGGCAGGAGAACGAATCAGTGAGCTGGAAGATAAAGAGGTGGAAATAGCTTCCAAAGAGCAGAATAAAGTAAAAACAATGAAAAGAACTGAGTACAGCCTCAGAGACCTCTGGGGCCATATCAAATGCACCAACATTTGAATTATAGGAGTCCCTGAAGAAGAGAAAAAGAAAGGGTATGAGAAAATTTTTGAAGAGATTGTAGTTGAAAATTTCCCCAACATAAAAAAGGGAATAGTTAATCAAGTCCAGGAGGCACAAAGTGTCCCATACAGGATAAACCCAAGGAAAAATATGCCAAGACACATACTAATCAAACTAATAAAGACTAAACACAAGGTAAGAATATTAAAAGCAGCAAGGGAGAAGCAACAAGTAACATCCAAGGGAAACCCCATATGCTTAACAGCTGAACTTTCAGCAGAAACTCTGCCGGCCAGAAAGAAATGGCAGGATATATTTAAAATAATGAAAGGGAAAAATCTACAACCAAGATTACAGTACCCAGCAAGGATCTCATTCAAAATTGATGGAGAAATAAAAAGCTTTTCAGACAAGCAAAAATTAAGAGAATTCAGTACCACCAAACTAGCTTTACAACAAATATTAAAGAGACTTATATAGTCAAGGAATAGAAGAGAAGAAAAAAAATATCTACAAAATTAACCCAAACAATTAAGAAAATGGCAATAGGAACATGTATATCAATAATTACTTTAAATGTAAATGGATTAAATGCTCCAACCCAAAGGCACAGACTGGCTGAATGGATACAAAAACAAGACTCATCTATGTGCTGTCTACAAGAAACCCACTTCAGACCTCAAGACACATATAGACTGAAAGTTAGAGGATGGAAAAATATATTCCATGCAAATGGGAAGCAAAAGAAAGCTGGAGTAGCAATCCTCATATCAGACAAAATAGACCTTAAAATAAAGAATATTACAACAGATAAGGAAGGACATACATAATGTTCTAGGGATCAATCCAAGAGGAAGATATAACAATTATAAATGTCTATGCACGCAACATAGGAGCACCTCAATACATAAGACAAACACTAACAGACATAAAAGGAGAAAGTGACAGTAACACAATAATAGCAGGAGACTTTAACACTCCACTCACACCAATGGAAAGGTCATCAAAACAGAAAATTACTAAGGAAACACAAGTCTGAAATGATACATTTGATGAGATGGATCTCACTGATCTCTTCAGGACATTCCATTCAAATGCAGAAGAATTCACCTTCTTCTCAAGTGCACATGGAACATTCTCCAGGATAGACCACATCTTGGGTCACAAATCAAACCTCAATAAATTTAAGAAAATTGAAATCATATCAAGCATCTTCTCCAGCCACAATGCTATGAGACTGGATATCAATTACAAGAAAATAAAAACTGTAAGAAACACGAACACATGGAGATTAAACAACACGTTTCTAAATAACCAACAGGTTACTGAAGAAATCAAAAGGGAAATCAAAAAATGTGTAGAAACAAATTACAATGAAAACATGACAACTCAAAACCTATGTGATGCAGCAAAAGCAGTCCTAAGAGGGAAGTTTATAGCAATCCAATCCTACCTCAAGAAACAAGAAAAACATCAAATAGACAACCTATATTTACATCTAAAACAACTGGAAAAAGAAGAACAAAAACCCAAAATTAGTTGAAGGAAAGAAATCATAAAGATCCAAACAGAAATAAATGAAAATAAATGAAATAAACAATAGTAAAGATCAATAAAACTAAAACCTGATTCTTTCAGAAGATAAACAAAATTGACAAACATTTAGCCTGACTCATCAAGAAAAAAAGAGAGAAGAATCAAATCAAAAAAATTAGAAGTGAAGAATGAGAGGTTACAACAGACAATGCAGGAATACAAAAGAATATAAGAGACTGCTATGAACAACTATATGGCAAAAAAATGGATAACCTAGAAGAAATGGACAGATTCTTAGAAAAGTTCATCTTCCAAGACTGAACCAGGAAGAAATAGAAATTATGAATAACTCAATTATAAGCACTGAAATTGAAGCTGTGATCAAAAATCTCCCAAACAACAAAAGTCCAGGACCAGAAGGCTTCACAGAATTCCATCAAACAGTTAGAGAAGAGCTAATTCCTATTCTTCTAAAACTCTTTCCAAAAATTGCAGAGGAGGGAATACTTCCAAGTTCATCCTATGAGGCCACCATAGCCCTGATACCAAAACCAGACAAAGACAACACACACAAAAAAAGAAAACTACAGGCCAATATTACTGATGAACGTAGGTGCAAAAATCCTCAAAATTTTAGCCAACAGAATTCAGCAACACAAAAAAGCTCATACACCATGATCAAGTTGGGTTTATTCCAGGAAATCAAGGATTCTTCAATATACACAAATCAATCCATGTGATACACGATATTAACAAGTTGAAAGATAAAAACCATATGATAATAGATGCAGAAAAAGCCTTGACGAAATTCATCATACATTTATGATTAAAGCTCTTCAAAAAAATGGGCATAGAAGGAACCTACCTCAACATAGTAAAGGCCATATATGATAAGCCTACAACAAACATTATTCTCAATGGTGAAATTGAAAGCATTCCCTCTAAGATCAGAAACAAGACAAGGGTGCCCACTTTCCCCACTATTATTCAAAATAGTCCTGGAAGTCCTAGCTATGGCAATTAGAGAAGAAAAAGAAATATAAGGAATCCAGATCATAAAAGAAGAAGTAAAGCTCTCACTGTTTGCAAATGACATGATACTGTACATAGAAAACCCTAGAGATAGTATCAGAAAATTAGCAGAGCTAATCAGTGAATTTAGCAAAGTTTCAGGGTACAAAAATCAATAAACAAAAATCACTTGTATTTCTATATACTAACAATGAAAAATCAGAAAGAGAAATTAAGGAATTAATCCCATTCATCACTGCAACAAAAAAATTAAATAACAATGAAGATATTCCATGTTCCTGGGTAAAAAGAAATGACTATACTACCAAATGCAATCTGCAGAAAACTATAAAACTCTTAGTGGACAACATAGGCAGAACACTCGATGACGTAAATCAAAGCAAGATCCTCTATGACCATCCTCTATGACCCACCTCCTATATTAACAGAAATAAAAACAAAAGTAAACAAGTGGGACCTTATTAAACTTAAAAGCTTTTGCACAGCAAAGGAAACTTAAAGCAAGGTGAAAAGACAGCCCTCAGAATGGGAGAAAATAATATCAAATGAAACAACTGACAAAGGATTAATTTCCAAAATATATAAGCAGCTCATACAACTCAATGCCAGAAAAACAAGCAACCCAATCAAAAAGTGGGAAAAAGACCTAAACAGACATTTCTGCAAAGAAGACATACAGATGAGTAACAAACACATGAAAAATGCTTAATATCACTCATTATTAGAGAAATGCAAATGAAAACTACAATGAGATATCACCTCACACAGGTCAAAATGGCCATCATCAAAAAGTCTACAAACAATAAATTCTGGAGAGGGTGTGGAGAAAAGGGAACACTCTTGCACTGTTGGTGAGAACATAAATTGATACAGCCACTATGGAAGACGGTATGGAGATTCCTTAAACAACTAGGAATAAAACCAGTATATGGCCCAGCATTCCTACTCCTAGGCATATACCCTGAGGGAACCAAAATTGAAAAAGACACATGTATCCCATTGTTCATTGCAGCACTGTTTACAATAGCTAGAACATGGAAACAATCTAGATATCTATCAACAGATGAATGGATAAAGAAGTTGTGGTACATATACACAATGGAATATTACTCAGCCATGGAAAGGAATGCATTTGAGTCAGTTCTGATGAGGTGGATGGACCTAGAACCTATTATATAGAGCGAAGTAAGTCAAAAAGAGAATGATAAATATCATATTCTAACACACATATACAGAATCTAGGGAAATAGTACTGAAGAATTTATTTACAGGGCACAGTAGAGAAACAGACATAGAGAACAGACTTATGGACATGGGAAGAGGGGAGGAGAGGGTGAGATGTATGGAAAGAGTAGCATGGAAACTTTCATTACCATATGTAAAATCAATAGCCAATGGGAATTTGCTGTATGACTCAGGAAACTCAAACAGGGTCTCTGTATCAACCTAGAGGATGGAATGGGGAGAGAGATGGGAGGGAGGGTCAAAAGGGAGAGGATATATGTATACTTAGGGCTGATTCATGTTGAGGTTTGACAGAAAACAACAAAATTCTGTAAAGCAATTATCCTTCAATAAAAAAAATAAATAAATAAAAAATTGCTATTCCCCCAAATATGTACAATGACATATAAAAATGTATTTTAGCACAAAATTAGAAATTGAAATAATGAATAATGAAATAATTGAAATCATAATAATGGACAATTCTTTAATGTTGACATTGAAAATTATGAATCAACCAGAGAGTTGTCCTCATTTTACTGCTTCTTGATTACAATGCCATCATAGATGGCAATGGGAAGTATACTGACATTGGGGAAGCTCTTTAGTATATTATGCACTTTTGCCATGAACCTTTCTATTTCCATTTGTCTTCTTCCACCGAGGATAGATTTTAACATGTCCTGGATGTTGATACTCAGCAAAAGGGCATGATTTGCTCTTTGTGGAAATGAGAACATGACCATTTTGCCAGCTGACCTGCATTGCAGGATATCTGGGCATGAAGCCAGCAGCCTTAGAGAATGAGACTAGGTTGAAATCCTCTTGTGTTCATATCCAAGAAGTTATTTTTCAGTGCCCTCAAGGATCAAAGGCGAGGATAAAGCTGTTTCTTTGTAACTGCCTAACACAAATTGATAGTAGCTTAAATAAACAGCAGTATTTGAGGCTAAGATAAAACACGAGTAGCTCTTCAAAGGTACAGATTCAGTTTTAGCTGGTTCTTTGACTACAGACTCAGTACTGGTTCCATTTTAGCATTTAATTATTTCTGATGACAGATAAAATCACACATTTTCCTTGCATTTCCTCACATGTCACAAATGTTTCCAAAGTAGAACAGAGAAGATGGCACCCATGAGTAGTATACAGCTCCTTCCTTAAGTTGGGATTGGTGGTTTAGTTGCTAAGTTGTGTCAGACTCTTGCAACCCATGGACTGTACCTTCCAGGCTCCTCTGTCCATGGGATTCTCCAGGCAAGAATACTGGAGTGGGTTGCCATTTCCTTTTCCAGGGGATCTTCCCGACCCAGGAATCAATCCCAGGTCTCCTGCATTGTGTCCCAATAAACCTGTCACAGGTTGAAAATATTGTAAGTCAAAAATTCACTTAAAATACCTAATTTACCAAACATCATAGCTTAGCTTAGCCTGTATTAAATGCTCAGAACACTTACCTTAGCCTACAGTTGGGCAAACTCATCTAACACAAAATATGTTTTATAATAAAGTAGGCTTTGAATACTGTACTGAAAGTGAAAAACAGAATGGTTGTAAGTGTATCAGTTACTTCCCCTCTTGATTACATGGTTGACGGAGTTGCAGCTCACTGTCAATGTCCAGCATCATGAGAGTGTCCTACTGAATATAACTAGCCTGGGAAAAGATCAAAATTCAAAATTTGAAGTATGGTTTCAACTGAATGCCTATTGCTTTTGACCATCATGAAGTCAAAAAGTCAAAAGTTAGAGGCCATCTACATTTGTATTCTCCCCAAGTAAAAACGGCGGATTTATAATATTTCCTATTTTAGTAGAAATAGGTTTACTTATGTCTGTATAGTTCATCAATTATATTTTATTACATTCATTTCATATTGGTAATATCATATTGCATATTCTGACTCATGAATTTCCTTTTCTGATCACCAGCTAAATTGTCAGCATACTTGAATATTTACCTCATTTCTCACCTTCAGAGAAGTACAGTAAGGGTAAAGTATTGCCCCTCCAGTCAAAGATGGATTCCTCCTTCTAGGCTTCTCTAGATACCATCCAAGCTTGCATTCTTGAGAATTTTTCTTCTGCTTGTCTCCCTTGTCATCTACCTCACTCTCTTCCTGGATTATTCACTTAAGAGAGGATCTTCTATCTCAAAGCAAAACAATCAAACAACAACAAACAAACAATAAACAACTAAACAACTCTTCCTTATCCCTACTGGTCCACTTTCTGTTCAGTTTCATACCAAAATTTCTTTTGAAGTTTTAAAGAGGCTTACCTGAAAAATCAAGGTTATGATGACATCAATGAGAAAAAGGAAATAAGGAAGACAGGTAAAAAATTTATTTTTAATTGAATGTTCTTTTAGGTAAGAATAGCTCATAAGCATATGCACTATGTTCTCTGTCTTTTTTTAAATGAGTTATCTTTTGCTGCATATTACATTGTCAAAAAACTAGAATTAAAACAGCATATAATTATTATATCACAATTTGTGTTGAACAGAAATGTGGGCCTGCAGATTCAGACTCTCACAGACTGTAATCAAGGAATCCTGTGTCTTTAGTCATCTTAAAACCTGCCTGGGGAAGGATTCACTACTCCTATTAACAAGAATCAGGCTCATGTGGTTCTTGATAATATTCACTTCATGGATTGTTGGACTGAATGTCTCACTTCTTTGCTAGGCATGGAAGTTTTCTCCATCAGATCCTATAAGCTGACAAAGTAGCATGGAACATCTGCTAACAAGTTGGAAATCATAATCTTTTATAACGTAATCACAGACGTGACATCTCTTCACCTTTGCCATATTTTACAAGTTAGAAGCAAGTCACTAAACCTATATCAAGAGGAAGGATTACACAAAAGTATGAATATCAGGAGGTTAAGGATCACTGAGGACTATGTTAGAAGTCTACATTCATTTCCCAAGTCCTGACCATTAAATGTCAAAAAATTATTCTCCAGAAAAGAAAATATACAATGTAATAGCATTAATAATAATAACCTGGATGTGATATTAAAATATATAAAGAAAGTAAACTTATTAAGTACATAAAAAACAATTGTAAATGACCAACTGCAATGCAATTCTAATTTTATTGAAATAAGCAAATGGAAAACATCAGAACTGTATAATGAGTTAAGTTGATGGCAAAATTTCAGATTACAAGGGAAAAAATGTGTTTAGTCTGCCATACTTTTTTCCCTCAATATGCAAAGTAGAAAAGACAAGGGCCAAGATAACGAACCAAAAACATAATAGTATTGTGTCAGGGAATGTTCTAAGTATTTTATTCATGTTATTATATATGTAATTTAAGTATTGCATGTCTGTCATCTTATGAGGAAGCAGCTGCTATTATTAACCCCATATTACAGATGAGGAAACTAAGAGCCAAAGTATCATGGTTAACAAGTGATGAGGTTAGAATGTGAGCTTAGAGTTTCTGACTCCAGAAACCATGCTCTTAAATACCAGACAAAACTGCCTTTTCAGTTGTTACCTACAATGAACTTTAACAAGCTTTCCTGGGATAAATAAGAACTTATGGACTATTGCTAGTTCCAAAGTGGTATACTACCACTGATAAAGGGTTATATTTTTTAACTTCGTCTCCTAAAATAGGACACTTTTGAGAGTGAAAGGAATTTATTCTTAATAATCATGCAGGAGCAACAAGTATAAGCAAGCCGGTATTCCAGGCAAATTTAACTTTTTGGTTATCTTATTTTTCTAGAATATACTAGGATTGGCTTATTGATAGAAAGCTTTCCAAGGGAATTTTTCGGAGAAGTGATAACTGATAACTTCCTGTCCATCTTTGACTCTCTGGGAGTGTAAACTTTTTTTTATGGGCCAAATGCCATTTCTTCATTCTCATTGGACAGCAACCTCTTCTCACACACCCACCAGAAGCTTCCTTACTTTACTTGAGTAAAAACAGTTGAGGAACTAATGGTGCCAAGATGAAATTACCAATATCTAAGAGTGTGAACAAGGCTAAGACTGTAATAAAAAATATCTCTCTTAGTTAGCTAATATAGCCCATCCCTATTTCTACCAGTTAGCATTACCTACTAATATATAATGGAAATTTTGATTATAGTTATATCATTGGTATAACCGGGGGTGATTTTGCCTTATGGGACATTTTGGCAATGTCTAGAAATATTATATTTTTGGTTGTCATGAATGGAGAGATTGCTAGCGTCTAGTGGATAGAGGCCAGGGATGCCGCTAAATGTGCCGTCCTGTACTGGATACGCCTCTCCTTACCGCTGTCCAGCCCTCCTCTCTCCTAACCCACTGCCTCAACAGCAGCGAATTGCGGAGATGATTGCCAGTGGTGCTGAGCTTGGGGAACCACCCTTCAAAGAACTTTTGAGTTCTTTAATTATTTTTCCTCTTTACTCTGCAAAAAACTAGTACTTTTATGCTTCAATAAAATGAATCTTTATAAATGGTGAGGACAGTCATTAGGACCTTGGGTTAGCGAGTAGATTTAATATGGAGTAAAAGAAGCTCTCACTTCAGCTCCCCAAACTCAGGCCAGTTTTTCATTAAGGATCTCACAAGTGTATCTTCAACGAATTAAAAAAAAATACATATGTCTTGATCCCTTCACCCTCTATATCAGAAATAATACATTAAACCATATTCCCCTTCAAAAACCTCACAGTATTATTGTTATCAAAAACTGCTGTATGGTTCCAAAAGGGCAATATCAGAGAGAAAGAGAGGGAGAAAAGTCCTGCTTGGCCAACTCAGTGATAAGTAAAAAGAGATTAAAAAGTGTTGGCTTTCATGATTTTTAAAAGTAGCATGTTGGGCTAAAATTAATAAATCAAACGTATTTGAAGCAACTGTAAAATATTGTCAAAACATATATTTAAATAAAGGGGAGATACCTCAAACATTCAGCCATTAGAGTGACTTATTCCTATCAGTCCATGCATTTTCTCTGAATTACAGGGAAAATATGAATTGCTTTGTGCTATTTTTTAGTTTACATTTTTAGAAAAGCCATTAGAAAAATAATGTGGACATGTGACACCATTGTTATATATTCACAAACCATTTTGGAGAAAAAAGGAATTAAATAAAAATTTATTTTTTAATAGTTAAAACTTTGGATATAAAACTAGCTTCTGTTTTGTTTTTGTTTTTAAATCAGTAAATACTGAAATACACAAGTAGGCAACTAAAGATTATATGGCATACCAATACTCATAAGACATCGCTATTAAAATTTTCATTCTTCCAGTTTCATCCACATGCTTGTATAAAAATTGAGTCTTTATGTGCTTACTGTTTTATAAATTTTTTGTGTTATTTTAAAGATAATTTGAAGTTCAGTACAAACAATCGTTTAATACCAAGTTTGGTCAACGTCTAATTGCTGCTTTTCAAAGTATATCTTGAGTATATTTAGCTATCTGATACTGGTTCTTTTCCTTCTTTTAGCATTACTATTTCAATTTTTGTAAGAAACATTTTCCATTTGTAAGAAAGTCATCTATAAAATCCCTCTAAGATACTTCAAATGTAGTCTTAGAGGGGATGCAGTTTCCTTCATAAGTACATTTCTAAGTGATAGAAAATGCTTTGACTAGTCCTAACTCAGTTTTCCTATACCTTTTTCTTTAAAAGTCCATCAAGATGGCTGAATGGTCTAAGGTGCTGTGTTTAGGTCATAGCCTCCCCTAGAGGTGTGCGTTCGTATCCCACTCCTGACAAGACATCCTTGGCTTCCCTGGTGGCTCAAGTGGTAAAGAATCTGCCTGCAGTGCAGGAGACCCAGGTTCAATCCCTGGGTTGGGAAGATCCCTTGGAGAAGCGAATGGCTACCCACTCCAAAATTCTTGCTGGAGAATTCCATGGACAGAGGAACTTCACAGGCTATAGTCGATGAGGTTGCAAAAGAGTTGGACATGACTGAGTGACTATCACTTTCTTACAAAATACACACGTGCGTGCACACACAAAAGCATATCATTACATTAATTAATCACAAGATTGAACTAATATTTAAGAATTATTTATGAGATAAGGAAACTTATATGGCCATCAGATATCTATCACAAACCTTCTTATACAAATGAAATGTTGTCAAGACCGTGATGGGATATGAGACAATGCCACTTGGAAGTCAATAAGCTAGTTTACTGACATTTTATGGATGCTGGCTGCAAACATGAGATTCTGGGCTTAGAGACAAAAGATAATCTATTTCCAGTTGCAGAAGTAGTAACCAATGTGTGACTTTTTTTTTTTTTTTTTGTGGTGGTTCCCTAAGCCTAAATTTCCACAGGATGAAGCAGATAGACAAGATGGTGTCCTGACATGCAGTGAGTGTTTTAGATGA
Source organism: Okapia johnstoni (assembly GCA_024291935.2). Lineage (NCBI taxonomy): Eukaryota > Metazoa > Chordata > Mammalia > Artiodactyla > Giraffidae > Okapia > Okapia johnstoni. The sequence continues at coordinate 107,624,683 of CM044307.1, read as the reverse complement.
GAAACCACAATCTCAGGAGACTCCAGCCTTTTATAATGGGCTGTAAGCAAACCTGCCCCATTGCTTTGTAGGGAGACATTATCGTTATTATACTGGAAAATAAATAAGCCTCTCTTTGCTCCAGATGGAGACACTGTCTTTCTCTTATAAGTCTACCTGCTCTACAAATATCCTTGAAAAGAAAATCTAGAACATCTGACTCAGTGCTTCTGCTTACAAGACTGCAGAGGTGTTAGAGATCTATGGAGAAGTACAGATGTGATAACCTAGTGATAAACAGTCATTGTTCTGAACAACCTCAGTTGGATTGTCTAGTTTTATAATATACGTAGTTTAACATAGCACTAATGTGATCTGAAGCAGACATTAATAAAGTGTTCTCTTAAAAAGACACATTATAAATTTTTGAAATGGGTAATTGCCTATATGTAAATCTTAAAACAGTTGGGAAGTCACCATTTTCACTCAGTTCCTTTCCGTGTTATTTTTCTGACATCTGTTGTTAACCACTTTTTCAGTTTCTTAGATATTCTTTCAACTTTTATGTATATATGAGCAAATGTGGACAAATTCTTGTTCTCTGTTTCTTAAGCAAAAGTAGCATACTATTTCACAATTCCAATAATATTTTTACTTAGTACCTAGTGAATCATTTCCCCCATGTCTGTCAATATATGTATATGTGTGTATGTATGTATATATGGAGAAGGAAATGGCAACCCACTCCAGCATGCTTGCCTCGAAAATCCCGCGGATGGAGGAGCCTAGTAGGCTACAGTCCACGGGGTTGCAAAGAGTTGGAAACAACTGAGCGACTTCACTTCACTTCACTTCATACACAATATATATGGAGAGAGCTTCTTCATCTTTTTATACCAGCATAATAATTCATTATATTGATATACTTTGGTTTCAATTATGAAAGACTTTATCATGGAATAGATGGGGTTTTTTTTAGTCTGTTGCCATTTCATTCATTCAGATTTATGATATACTCATTGCTTTACACCTGTGGAGGAATAACTTCAGGGTAAACCTCAGAAATAGCATTACTGAGTAAAAGGGAAAACGTAGTTGAATATTTTTGATAGATATTGCTAAACTACCTTTCATAAGGGCTGTATCATTTTGTATTCTCTCCAGCAGTGTATAAGATTGTTTTCAGAGACCTTTATTTAAATTAATGATGCTCAAACTGGGTATTCATCTGGAAATGATAAAACTGGCCCGTAATACATACCATATATTAGTGTAAACTGCAATTGAATCAATGATTCAAATGCAAAAATATAATAATAAAGCCATGAATACTAGAAGGAAACATAAGTGAATGGCTCACAAACTTGAATAAATAAAGGTGTTTCAAATACAAACACACACATACACATGCACACAGAGACATCTTCTACATGACAGTTATAATAATAATGACAGTGAGTGGGGGAGAGGGAAAACACTGAAGAGAAGAGCAATGAAGGAACAGTAGCACTGTAAGGTTTATTAAACCAGCGGTAAAGTAATGTGTTACTTGATTGTGAGTGGACAAGGAGACCATAAAAACAAACAAAAAAGCTAAAATGCATACGGCAATTTAAGGAGCCATTTCAATCGGAGCAGTTAAATATAGGTTATTCTACCTTGTTGGACCTTTAACTTTTTCTCATTTCTCTAGGAGTTTTCTTATACTTTGTGATCCTTTCTCTTCGGAGTTCTGTCAGTTCTTTCACTTTTATGGGTTGTCTGGCCATATCTTGCTTGAGTTCTTGAACTTTTCCTTCATTCTCTGCTTGGTTCACCATTCCTGCAGTTGTTTTTAATTCATGGTACAGGGCTTGTAATGTTTGTTCTATGGCAACATTTACTTGAGGAGTTACTTTGTAGAAACAATTTAGGTAGCTCTCTGTCATGTATCTAATCTTTATTTGAATATTTTTCTTCTTCCTTTTGATTACCTATATTTGGGCAAGTGGCAATTTCTGTACTAGTTCTTTGCAAGAATTTCATTCCTGACAAGGAGGGGCATAAACAAGAGTGGGTAAACTTCTCTAGCCTTTGCAAAGGGCTTCTTCCTCACTTGATAGATAATTTGAGATTTCTTTCCAATATAGTCTTCTGTCCAGCCATGACTTTTCTGCATCTCCAAATTTAAACAGGTGCTAGAGGCTTTTCCCTACCTGACCTACACTCCCAGAGTTTCTTCATCAGATGCTGCCTCCCACTAATGCATCCAACATGATTTTCCTATTACTTTGGAAGGTCTTTATTGGCTGGTACTTTCAGAGCAGTACACTCTGCATTTTCCTCACCTTCTCTCATTTCTTTACTACTACACCTGCAAAGAAACGGTCCTGCTCATACCATTTCTCGCTAGTGATAGGGACCTCACCTTTTGGGGATGATTTTTAACTGGATTTTTAATTGAAGGTTTCTGAGATTACCATTGATTGGGTTCTGCAGCTTGGCTCTCTGTGTAACTTCTTATAGAAATTCTTACACTGGTCTACTGGTCTCAATTAATTTTGGTTATACTTAAAGTTATATTGCAATTTTCATGTTTTATGTCACATAGGTTTTTTTTCTTGCTGTTGAAAATTTGCTTATAGCTATTTCCCCACTTTTACTTTGTTTCTGGATGAAAAAAGTGGTAAGATTCAGAATTAAGTTGCCAATATGTTAATACTAGTAATCTTTCGGAGTGTTCTATTTTTCATGAACGGGTTGAAGCCCATTTTACAATTAAAAACACAACATTTAATCAACTATAAATGATAGAGTCATTCCATATAGATACTGCTAATAGGAATATGATTTGATTAAACAGGGAAATGTAGCCTCATAAAGTTGTTCTTTAAACATGATCTAGTTAGTGTAAAGTTATCTTTTTATATTCTTACCTAATCTTTATTGCAGCAGTTCAGAAAGTACAGGGACAGCTTTAGGAGGATAGCTACTCTCTCAGGGGATCTTGAGTTATATTTGAGAAGCTATTAAGTGAGACTTTGAGTAAAATGATATCATTGTGAGCAAATTATATCAAGAAATGACTCTCTGGCTTCTTCTTACTCATTGCAAATTTCCCTAGCCTAAACATTATGTTTCAAGTTGTTATTCACTCTGCTGCTCTAGTAAGAAAAAAAAAATTCCTATGATTTTTGATTTTTATCTCATCAATAATGGCTTTGTTTTGGTTAGATGAAGTCACTCCTTCATTTAACTTTGCATACTTTGTATTATTAATACATTAATTTCTTTCTTCATCTTGCTTTAAAATATGAAAAAGAAGAAAAAAGATTAAAAAAACTATGGCTTAATTGGTAGTCTGTCACAAAAGAACAATATTGTTTACATCTATTTTAACATGATTTATCATTTTATTTTAGCCACAAGATCTGTCCTTGTCTTGTAAGGATGAATTCTCTAATCTTTTACTGACCACTTTCAGGAATTGCATCTCTTAGGCAAAAGACGGTTCAATTTAATAGCCATAAGAGAACATTCACTTTAAAGAATATTGTTTTTCATAATATTCATTATGGGAAATTATAAAATTATTCCACTAGATGTCATTGTCATTTACCTAATCTTGTAGGCAAATATTTTATTTTCTTTTAGAGATGATTTTAACCAAAAATGGAAACCCACTCATCATTTAATAGTAATTCAACACTTTTTTTTGGTTCAGTATATATTTCTTTATCTAAAGTTGGTTTGGATGAGCTCAGTTGATAGATCTCACCTGAGTTCATTCATGCATATGTAGGAGATTGGAGGGCAGGGCAGCCTTATCTGGGACATGTTAGTATCTTCCCTGGGACAGATCACTACATGTTGTCTCTCATTATCCATCAGTCTCACCAGTGCTTATTCCCATCATAGTTGGCAGCAGTCAAGAAAGAAAGCAGAAGCATTCTATTGACAAAAGCAAGTTGCAAAGCCATCCCAGATTCAAAGGGTAGTGAAACAGACTCCCCACTCCCCACCTTGAAGGCAAAAGCTGCAAAGTCACATTGTATTGAAAAGGGTATGCAAACACTGAAATGTGAATAATTGAGGCCATTTGTGTAAGCAATGTACCCAACCCTTTCAATAAGGAACAATCCCATCCCTACCCCTAGTATGTCTATTACTTACAGCGATCTTCCTTTTGCTTCTTGACTAGGCACATGTCCCAAGATCTGGGACAATCGGTGTGTACAAACCTCTGATACAGTAATCATTCAGGGCTGGGCACATGACCAAAAAGCTCTCTTTAGAATAGAACCTGATGATGTACTTGAAGAATAAAGAGGTTGACAAAGGAGATGTAAGAGACGAAGGGAGAACTAGAGCTCTGGTACATCATTTTAGCCCCCAGATCCAAATGTCTTGAGGTTATAGTCAATCTAGATTCCTACAAGTCATATTTAAATTTCTAATAAATTCTTTTTCTTAACAAAGCCTATTTGAATTTTGTCAGTTCCTGCTTTAAAATGAAGCAGGCCTGAATAATATATCACAGATATATTTAAGTGATATATCTGCAAATTTAATATGGACTAATATAAATTCAGAGCTAGTGGAGGTGATGGAATCCCAGTTGAGCTATTCCAAATCCTAAAAGATGATGCTGTGAAAGTGCTGCACTCAATATGCCAGCAAATTTGGAAAATTCAGTAGTGGCCACAGGACTGGAAAAGGTCTGTTTTCATTCCAATCCCAAAGAAAGGCAATGCCAAAGAATGCTCAAACTACTGCACAATTGCATGCATCTTACACACTAGTAAAGTAATGCTTAAAATTCTCTAAGCCAGATTTCAACAGTACTTGAACCGTGAACTTCCAGATGTTCAAGATGGATTTAGAAAAGGCAGAGGAACCAGTTATCAAATTGTCAACATCTGTTGGATTATTGAAAAAGCAAGAGAGTTCCAGAAAAAAAAAATCTATTTCTGCTTTATTGACTATGCCAAAGCCTTTGACTGTGTGGATCACAACAAACTGTGGAAAATTCTTAAAGATGTGGGAATACCAGACTACCTGATCTGCCTCCTGAGAAATCTGTATGCAAGTCAAGAAGTAACAGTTAGAACTGGACATGGAACAACAGACTGGTTCCAAAATAGGAAAGGAGTATGTCAAGGCTGTATGTTGTCACCCTTCTTATTTAACTTATATGCAGAGTACCTCACGGGAAATGCTGGACTGGATGAAGTACAAGCTGGAATTAAGAATGCTGGGAGAAATATCAATAACCTCAGATATACACATGACACCACCCTTATGCAGAAAGCAAAGAAGAAGTAAAGAGCGTCTTGATGAAAGTGAAAGAGGAGAGTGAAAAAGTTGGCTTAAAACTCAACATTCAGAAAACTAAGATAATGGCATCTGGTCCTATCACTTCATGGCAAATAGATGGGGAAACAATGGAAACAGTGACAGAATTTATTTTGGGGGGCTCCAAAATCTCTGCAGATGGTGACTACAGCCATAAAATTAAAAGACACTTGCTCCTTGGAATAAAAGTTATGACCAACCTAGACAGCGTATTAAAAAGCAGAGACATTACTTTCCCAACAAAAGTCCATCTAGTCAAAGCTTTGGCTTTTCCAGTACTCGTGTATGGATGTGAGAGTTGGATTATAAAGAAAGCTGAGCACAGAAGAATTGATGCTTTTGAACTGTGGTGTTGCAGAAGACTCTTGAGAGTCCCTTGGACAGCAAGGAGATCAAACCAGTTCATCCTAAAGGAAATCAGTCCTGAATGTTCATTGGAAGGACTGATGTTGAAGCTGAAACTCCAATACTTTGGCCACCTGATGTGAAGAACTGACTCATTGGAAAAGGCCCTGATGCTGGGAAAGATTGAAGGCAGAAGGAGAAGGTGACGACAGAGGATGAGATATTGGATGCCATCACCAACTCAATGGACATGGGTTTGAGTAAACTCCAGGAGTTGGTGATGTAAAGGGAAGCCTGACGTGCTGCAGTCCATGGGGTTGCAAAGAGTTGAACATGACTAAGTGAACTGAACTGAACTGATATAAATTCACGCAAATGTCTTGCCTATTGTTGGTGTCATACATTAATGATGCTTGTATAACTGAGACAGTGCTACAATGATTTTCATAAATCAATAACCTGAGAATTACTACCTGTGCATTTTGCTATCATGTAATGCTTATATTCCATAATGAAGCTTTTAAAAATTATCTATTAAATTTATCACTTAGTTTTAAAAAGTATTTATTAAGCAAAACACACTGGGAGAGTCTTTGTTTTATGACTTAAAGAGACAAAGTAATTATCCTCATGGAACTTATATTTTAATGACATTTAAAATGTTGAGATATTTAGATTTTCAGAAATAATTGACTGTTGCAAATCTTAATGGTATCAGTGTTAAAATGGTGAAAGTTGAATGATGCACTGTTTGAAAGTTAAGTTTCAAAAAAACCTTTTCAGCTGTTTTTGAGACATGACCAGCGGAGTGAGAAAATCTATTTTATTCGTTTTTCAAAATTTGCCCTTTTCTAATGTCAAGCCATTACACAATGGATGAACTTTGGATGTGTCAGTCTTGGAGTGTTATGCAATTTGTTCTGAGTATGAATTAGTCAGGCTGAGTCTTTGAGTGCATTAGAAATAAGGAAGATGAGCTGAACACTTCCGAAAAGGGCAAAAATACTTGTATGTTTGCTTAGCTCAGTGTGTGCACTTCAGTAAAGAGCTCCTGGTTTTACTCTACTGTTGTCTCATCTGCCAACATATCTTTAAAATATTATAATCAGTACATAATGGACAGAAGACTTGGAATAAAGTAATGGCATACTTTATTGGGCTGACTTACTACCCCAAAATGAATAACTCTGCTTCTGCAAAAGGCAAAAGACATAAGGATGCTTTTTTTCCTACAGTTGTTGTGGTTTAACTTTGTCTCAGTTTAAAATTAAATAGTTCATTTACTCAATCAGCATTTTATCTGAAAATATGAAGCCATTTGTGTGATGGTGTTTTAACTACATTCACACATTTTCTAGTTGAAGTGTAGTTAATGTCTTTAATATTGTAAAACTACAGAGTTGTGTCCTAAAAAGTCCCTTGACAGTGAAAGGTCTAGGACAAAAGTAGTAATACTCACATATTGAAGCTGCAGTGTGATCCTAGGATGCTGGGAAGTAGAGAGAGTTATTGAGGCGCCGAGGGGAGGGGAAAGAATACAATGGAGTAAAAGGGAGAAATAGTAGAAATAGGTGAGTAACAGGACCTGGCTTGAAAAATGTTAACCCATGTTTTCCTTCCACTCCTTCCTTCCCTAGACCCTGACAGCTTTTATCTGAACACTGAAATATATCCTTGTTTTTAGGACAGTCTTAATAAAGACAGTTCACGCTAAAATACTTTTTTTTTCCTCCTCTGATTCTGAGAATTACCCTCCCCCATTTTCATGTGATTCCTGTGACGTTATCAGAGAAGGTCTGCACTTCCTACCCCATATATTGGCTGTGTCATCCCTCGGGGCACAGAGGTTGGTTCACCGGTGATTGAATGCATTCCCCAGGCAGAGAAGGTCAGGACCCTGACAGTATTCACACTTCGAGAAATTGGTTACACTTGTATTTATTTTTTAGATACTTTGAATAGAATGCTTCTCATATGCCAAACACTATTCCAAGTGATTTATGCAGAAGAAATTATTTAGTTCTCTCAGTAACTCTATGAGCTTTAATACTATGATTATTCTCATTTTATAGAGAAACAGAAGATCAGAGAAACAAGGTCACTTTTCTAGTAAGTTTCAAGACTAGGATTCTAAGCAATACTGGCTCAAGCTGCTTTTTCTTAAACAACTTATGATATTATTTTTCTTCTGAAATTGTAAATTATAAGCACTACATAAGTCTGAGCAGATGAGGGGTTTGGCGTGAAAACACAACCAACAGAGTAAAAACATAACCAGTAATAATAATAATATAATAATAACAACAACAGCAGCAGCAGAGAAGGAGAAACATAATAACGCTATTTGAGCACATCTCTATTTAGTCTTAGAATGAACCACAACACTTCCTCATTCCATTCTATTCTCTTTGATAAGCTATTTCTTCTCTAGCAAATATAGCCAGAGCAAATATCATGTGATACTCAAGATCTTTTGCTGTCTTATTCTGATATCCTAGTGACAGATCAAAATGACTGTTTTGAGAATTAAACAACAGGATAAATGGCTATCTTTCCTGGTTATAGACTTGAGTGTTTATTCACTTACCTTTCCTTCCTTCCTTCTTCCCTTTTAAGACCCTTATGTTGACATGGACTTTAATTCACATCTGTGATTGAATTCAGGTAAATGTGAGGGAGGTGGTCACAACCTAATTACATATCAGGAAACATTACATAGAAAAGGAAATCATCTATGAGTGCTTTAATGCTTCATGGCATGAAAGCATTACTTGCATGCATGTAAAGTTGCTTCAGTCATGGCTGACTCTTCGCAACCCTGTGGATTGTAGCCTGCCAGGCTCCTCTGTCCATGGGACTCTCTAGGCAAGAATACTGGAATGGGTTGCCATTTCCTTCTCCAGGGGATCTTCTTGACCCAGGGGTCAAACTCATGTGTCCTGGGTCTCCTGTATTGGCAGGCAGGTTCTTTACCACTAGTGCCACTTGGGAAGCCCATGAAAACATTACTTAGGCCTCTTCATAACACAAAGAGAACTCTGTCCTTTTCTGTTTATAACACTAAGAGATGGATTGCAAACGGTAACCAAGAACTCAAGCAGAAGATTCCCACAAGATTATCCTTGTACACATAGTCTGCACCCTCTTCTCTATGTTACTGTAGGCTCTCATCATGTCCTCATTCTCAACCAGCTGTTTAAGTCTCTTGGGTAGTTTTGGGCAGTAATTATAGACAGATATTTCAGAGTTTTCAATAAAGTGCTCTTTACCAAAAAGGAAAAAAAAAATATGTCACTGTTATTGCACCCTAGACAGCATATTAAAAAGCAGAGACATTACTTTGCTGACAAAGGTCCTTCGAGTCAAAGCTATGGTTTTTCCAGTACTCATGTATGGATGTGAGAGTTGGACTATAAAGAAAGCTGAGTGCAGAAGAATTGATGCTTTTGAACTGAGGTGTTGGAGAAGACTCTTGAGAGTCCCTTGAACAGCAAGGAGATCCAACCAGTCCATCCTAAAGGAGATCAGTCCTGGGTGTTCATTGGTAGGACTGATGTTGAAGCTGAAGCTCCAATACTTTGGCCACCTGATGCAAAGAACTGACTCACTGAGAAAGATCCTGATGCTGGGAAAGATTGAAGGCAGGAGGAGAAGGTGATGACAGAGGATGACATGGTTGGATGGCATCACCGACTCAATGTACATGAGTTTGAGTAAACTCCGGGAGTTGGTGATGGACAGGGAAGCCTGGCGTGCTGCGATTCATGGGGTTGCAAAGAGTTGGACACAACTGAGCAACTGAACTGATTGCACCCTATATCTTGTAGCATGTAAATAAAATTATGCAAATGGGTCTAGAAAATGAAATAGTGATATTAAAAAAAAAAGCCAGAGTTGTTTTTGCTCCAGCATCCACTAACATACAGAACACTTTTAATCTAGCTGGCGAAATGTTTTAAACACAAAGCCTGCACCCAAATGTGATACTTCCTTTGTCTGGGAAGAGAGTCTAATGTTTATTCTTCAGCGGTTCCTTAAGGTCTGAACAAACCATGACTTTATTTACATGTAATTTGGTTGACTCTTTAGTACCTGTAGCTGAATGTCTAACATCAAATACCTTTAGCCTTTCTATTTTATTTTTAAAATATTTTCCAGTTTTCTCTGATAAAGCTGCTTTCCACAAAGATCCAGATGAAACATGGACCCAGACAAAGCATAATTCCAGATTAAAATAAAAAAACAATTCTGTGGCTCTGTATGCTTCTTTGGTCTGAAACATTGTGGTTTCTTTCTGAGGCAGAATTCTTTTAGTACTTTGTTATAGTGAACTGTATCACCATACACATATTTTTAACTGGGGAGTGTATTTATAAAGGAAGAAGTTCTTAATCTTTTGTTGAAAGTTTCTGCTTAAACAGATCTTTTTTTTTTCCTTAAATATCATTTCTATAGACTTCTGTTTGAGCCTTTATTAATCTTTGAGACTTGAAATAACATTGTCCTTAATTACAGGAGTAATAAATGCAGCTAGATGGGTGTTTGTAATAAGTTCATTAAACCTTTTTAAACAAAATATCAGTTTGTTTCTATTCCTTGAGCTCTTTGTGGAGGCAGCTGCCTTCCTCTAATAGGAATTAGTGCACTGACTCAATTTAGACGTATTTACTTTGGCCTCTCTTTTAAATTCCTTGGAGAACCATTACACCTCTATTGACAGTTACCAGTAGCTGAAGTTTTCAAGTGAGTGAGTCGCACAATACATTCAAATTGCAATCTGTAACATCATTTCTGTTGACTGTATACCTAATTTGATCCCTTGTATGCAATTACCAATCTGGTCCATTATATCTGCAAAATATCATTTGAATCCTTCCCATGAGACCTGTTGCAGGCAGTTGTCATCTCTTATCTGAAGTTTTAATTTTCTACATAATATGCATGTATCCATTCTCTTCTATCACCATTCAGTTCATTCTCAATATTGCTGACCTAGTTTTTTAATAAAGAAAGTATTTGCAGATAGTTCTCTTGCTGAAGAAACTGATGATACTCTGTTTCAAGATAAAAATCTGAGGTTCTTAGCATAGTATGTTGGTAAGAACATGCTATGTTTTTGAAATTTGTTTTTTGAAAACTATCTTTATCATAGTTTTCCAGCTTAATTTCCAGCCAGTGAGCACCAAAAACACATTATACTATATCAATACATGTGTGCTTGAGAATTTCCAAGCACTTTTTAGTTTCCCATTGTTACCGAGTCCAAGCTCGCTCTGCTCACCACACGCTAGGGCAATGAATCCAGTGAAACGGAGCAACGAGGTGTTGAGGCAAGAAAGGGACCAATCGGGGAGGCAGCAGACTGAGAAGATGGCAGGGTAGTGCTTCAAAATAACCCTCTTATGCGGTCTGGATGCCAGGTTCTTTTATAGATCAGAGATGAGGGGAGGTGAGGAAGCAAAGTAAAAAACGCCATTACTCTTGCAAACATCTCCTAGAATGGCAAGCCTCAGGCAGGGGATGTGTTAATTTCTTCCTTCCTGCCTTCCACAAGTGGACAGGGTTCTGATCAAAGGCATTTCAGTTTATCTTTCAGACAGAGGGGCAGGATTCTCTGAGGCAAGCCATTCTGTATGTTTATAATGACAAAAGCAACGAAAAGCATGTCAAAGAAACAAGTCCAACATGGAGTCAGAATTGGCCTCCTCCCTGCAACACCATCTATGTAGACTTCATTTGATGGTATTTACTTAGATTATACTTTGTGAAAGATAATTTTCTAAGAGTTGAAATATAGGAAAAATAAAACAGACAAGGTCTTTGTTGTCTTCAAAGTTATACTATAATGAGAGAGATCTGAACAAATGAGTAAACATATATATGGAAAGGAGCCTACAATAAATATGCATGTTTATATATGTGATAATTTTAGACAGTAATAAGTGCTATGAAGAAAGTTAAAAAAAATATAGCGTTGGTGTTTTTTCAACAATAAATTGAAAGCAATTTAAACATAGCCATGTTTGTTACTTAACACAATAATAATAGCTAAAATGTATGGTATGTTTACTATTGTATTACATGTACTATTAGTATTAATGCTATTAATATAGTATAAATACTATTAGTATTTACATGTATTACTAATACATGCATTATTCCAGACACTTTTTTCATGTATTAAATTATATTACCAGGTTGTCATTACACATTAAAAAAAAAAAAAAACAAAGCTAGAGAACATTTAAATAAACTGCCTAAGCCACAACTAGGGAAGCCAAGATAAGTCTCCAGGGTGTATATTCTTATAACTGTGCTCTGCTGCCTCTTTCCACTTGTTGTTGTTCAGTCTCAAAGTCTTTCCAACTCTTTGCAACCCCAGGGACTGTAGCATACCAGACTTCCCTGTCCCATCCTGTCTCCACTTGGTACAGCAGTAATTTTTGTCCCTATAATCCCTACCTCCTGATCCCAACCAACTGACTGTTAAGTTGCTTTTTGGGAAGGGACCAAGCCCAGTTCATTTTCAATCACATGTGTCAGTATGTATTCAATATTCACTAACTTGTTATTAAGTTATACTCTTGTGCATGTTCAATGGGGGAAAGAAAGAGAGAGGATTCTCCATCGTTTCAGGACAAATTTTTGAATTAGCTTTAGATTGTTTATACCTTTTAAGTAAAATACTGTGTACAGAATAGAGGCAAGAGGTTGTCCATTTATTCATATGTTAATCCTTTGTAGAATATAATGAGGCCTTACCTTTGCTGGAAATTAATTATCTGTGAATCTCTCATGCTACTTCATGTCTAGGCATTAATAATCAATTTTTTCATATTTATTTATATTCCAGTATAGTAAAAATAGAAATGCCTCACTCCCTTCTCCAGAGAATATTCACTTACATTCCAGGGTAATAAATTAGATGATGTCTTTCTGAAAAAATAGGACATTCAGGTTGTCAGCAGCCCCTCTGTAAGACCAAGGGCTTCCTAATCTCCTATATAATACATTCTCACCATGTAAAATTCAACACCCTTCCCTAATCATGTTGCTGTATGGGAACTGGAGCTCAGTTGAGCAGCACAAAGATAATATTCTGCCTACTGTCATTTTGTGAGTAATAAACTTTGTCTTTCTGGCCCAGAGGTTTTATGTTTTTCTGCTAGCATATATGAAACTATAGTAAGATAATTTATCTTGCAAGTAGAGTAAAATCTCAATCAATCTTTTTGTAATTCCAGACTTACAACCTCATTAAAAAATCAGAAGAGGCCTGAATTCTGTGGAGTTAAAATCTGAAATTGTCCATTACAGATGAAACAAAGTATTTATATCAGGAACTATGTTTTTCCCACGGTTATTTACCTGATATCTAGCAGCACCCAGCTTTAAAAGATACTTGCCTTAGTGTTCTTTAACAAATGAATGAATAGTAATACAACCAGTAATATCCCAGTTCTAACCATATAGTAGTGTGAGAAAAAACATTTTAAATAATATTTACCATTAGATTTCCTTCCAAGGAGTTCTAAGTAACACACAAATCAAGGATTGCTCCTGCATATCTGTTTCATTGTTGCTGAATGGTTCATGAAAGTTAGAGATCATTTTTATTCTGATGTCACTTAGATGAATTATATATTGTTGGTAACCTAGATATACCATCCAAATAAAATCCCATCTCTAATCCACCAATTCAAGGCCACTATTTAAATAATTAAGAAATATAAATCAATACAATTTTATTTTCTTAGACACGATACCTAAAAGAAAAAAGATATATCTCAGCATAAACCAGCATGTATACCTAGATAGATAGATAGATAGAGATATATGTTGCAACTCTGACTTACTGTAGTACCTCATGAGAGCTCAGCACAGACATTCTGAAAATGTGTGCTTTTTCATGTTTCTTCAACCTTCCACTCTTGACCAGCTAATCTTATAAACTAATATTCTTCTGAGAATTTTTAATAAGTAAATTGTGTCACTTGTGAATAAAGATTATTCTCCTTTTTTCAATTATTATATCTTTTATTTGTTTAGCCTTGTTGGAGAACCCAGGGTATTCAATACAATGATAGATAACAATTCTGAAAATGAATATCTTTTACCCAACTCCAGGAAAAGAACATTTAGTTTTTATCGTTCAGTTTGGTATTAGCTGCAAGTTTCCCATAGAGGCCCTTAATTGGCTTAAGGAAGTTCCCTTCTATTCTTAGTATTTCATCCTTCTTGAAGGTCAAGATTCTGACCATCACTGTCTCTTCTGTCTTATTCTATTGACTGAAGCAAGCCGTTTGAATGGGCTCAAGTTAAGTGACATAAAATATAGTCTGTTTTGTGGGAGAAACTTCAGTCATGTGCCTTTGGTTACAAGAAGGATGAATAATTGCAATAGATAATACAATCTACTCAGTTCAGTTCAGTTCAGTCACTCAGTTGTGTCTAACTCTTTGTGACCCCATAGACTGCAGCACTCTAGGCTTCCCTGTCCAACACCAACTCCCAGAGCTTGCTCAAACTCATGTCTATAGAGTCAGTGATGCCATCCAACCATCTCATCCTCTGTCGTCCCCTTCTCCTCCTGCTTTCAATCTTTCCTAGCACCAGGGGCTTAAGCAAATATTGAAATGTGCTTATAATTGTTAAAACTATAGACATTCACTATATTATTCTGTCTACTTTATATATATATGAACATTTTAGCTGTAAAATATTTAAAAATTGAAAACATGTTTTTCAATGTATATAATATATCAAAGCATATTAGGAAATAGGAAAAATATTCAAAATGAAAATAGCAATGGTTGTGAATAGAAAATTTGAAATAACGGGTCTAAATTACCAGTAAACAATAATATCACAAGTAGCTTGAAGAACAGAAATTAATCTAAAGATGAGCAATACAAAATACATTTTTGAAAAATTAAATACTGTGAGTATGCTACAATAGAAATTAGTTTAAAAGAAAGATTAAATACTACCAGAGCTAGTGATTCCAGAAAAAAATATTTCCATACATTGCTGTTGATTTTATGGATTATTAATCTTTCATTTGAAAACAACTTAAATTAAAAATTGACCCAGTCATTTCTGATAATCTATCTCATAAAAGTATAACATCAGTAAATGCTTACTAAAGCATTATAGTGAAAGAAGAAAGATAATGTCCTTCAACTGACAAATAGTTGAATATAGAATCATGCAGCCACTAAAGAAATAATTAATTCTGTACCAGCTGACTGGGAGAAAATTCCACAGTATATTCTTGACTGCAAAACCCATATGAAGATAATCATAGACAATATGACACATTTTTTAAAATGAGCATTTTAAAAGAATTCTCTAAAAACAGGAGCTGGACACATTCCCATGGGTCTAACAGTGGTTAAACTGGCCCAGTGATTGTCACCCCAATATGCTACATAACAGGAGTCTTTTTATTAGGAATGAGCCTTTAAGGAAGGGATTAAAAAGAGAAGGAGCACTTGGGAAGGTCCCTGTCTTGCCCTGAACCATAATTAGGGAAATTGAGCCCCTAAGAGAGATTGTCTTGAGGATCTGAAGTGTATCCTCTACTCATCGTTTGTTGAACAAGAGTTTAAAAAATTTCTTGAAACACACCCTCAAAGTTGGAGGCTACCAGATCTCACTCTTACCTAGAGAGGTTTAAAAGCAGTAAGAGGAAAGCCATGTGCTAAAACGTTTCCACTTGGTGGTGGCACCATGATATAGGGAACAGCTCTGGCTTTAGTATATGCTGAATTAAAGCTGTCTTAAAAGGACTTTACCTGAACAGGACTTCATTGAAAAAACTCTGAGGCACATATTGCCTGCCAGAAGCCAGATCTGAGGGGTCAGTGTGAGAAGTCAGTCAGCAAAGTCTGGTGTCCATGCCAGTCAAATCTGCCGCAGGGCAGAGAATGCAGGTGAAGAATCCACAAATGTCTCTTCAGAAAAAGAGAAAGCAGAGGGACAGAGAGAAATGGTGTTTGAGCATTTACACACTCATGGTAGAAGATATTGGCACCCAGTAAAGTTTAATAGATAACTTCAGTGATTGAAAGACTTTTTTTTTTTTTTAATTCTAATCATGATTGAGGCAGGGCTTCCTTAATGGCTCAGATGGTAAACAATCTGACTGCAATGCAAGAGACCCAGGTTTGCTAGTTCAACTCCTGGGTTGGGAAGATCCCCTCGAGAAGGAAATGGCTACCCACTCCAGTATTCTTGCCTGGAGAATTCCATGGACTGAGGAGCCTGCTGGGCTCCAGTCCATGGGGTCACAAAGAGTCAGACATGACTGAGTGCCTAACACTTTCATTTTCATAATCATAAAAGTTTAGGGAGAAGAAAGGAGGCTGAAAGAAAAGACCACACATACTTTGTTTTTACTGCTGTTCTGGGGTCTAGGGAAAGAAAAGAAACTTTGCATCAAATATAAGATAAAAGTATTTATTTTGCTTAGACTAGACTTTTTTCATTCCCTGAAAGTTACTGTTAATCTTTGAGTTCTGACCACACTTGCTGACAAGGGGCAGGGAAGTGAGAACCATCAGAGATTTTAAAAAGTGACAAATAAAACTGTCGCCTGATTTTACCCTAAAGATGTAAGTCCAGCACATCTTTATAAAACTCTTAGGTAGTTAGAATAGGAAAAAGGAGTCTAGAATGGTGGTAGCTAAAAGACAAAGAAGGGAAAAGCCCACAAAAATAGAATAAAGGAAGGTCAGAGGACTGGTGTGAAAACCTCAGGTTAAACAAACAGCCCTCCTGGCTAGCCCAATTTACATAGGGCAGGCTCAAGGGGAGGAGAAAAAAAAACATATAAAAAGAGGGACCAAAATTGGACCGGGGGCCTCTCTTCTCCGCATGCCCTCACTCCTCGAGGATATATTTTCCTTTACTTTCTAAATGAAACTGAGCTGTAACACGGAGCTGTAACATAGTCTGTCTGAGGGTTGTAATGCTGGTCCATCCATTGCTTCAAATTTTTGTTGTGAGACAGAACAGAGGAAATTACACACTCCCCCGACAAAACCAAGCCATTTGAGAGTTTATCCTTTGTGCTTCATAGATATACATACATACGGAGGTGTATAGAAAATTGGCCACTAGAATATTAATGTTATATCAAAGAAATGGGATTCTAAGTATTTTTCGTTTTACATGAAAGTACAATTCCATTCAGTCATAACTTGAACCAGAAATCAGTGCTCATCTTTTTTTTTAAAGCAAATGCTTTGTCTTTAGGCTTATGTCTAACTGCAACGTCTCAGCCAGCAGCAAAACCTCTCTCCCAACACACACACATACACAAGCAAACATGCAATGATGCAAGGAAACAAGTCTCCCAAATACTTCAACTCTAAGTTTCTCACAAACCTTCTCTGCAAAGATGCAATTTGTGTGGCTCATTAAAGTATGAGCCTCAATCAAAAAATATATAAAACCTTAAGTATTCAAATATGCAGCACAATCAAGGAAGCATACCAGTTGATTGTTAAAATATGCAGCCTGTTGAGTAAATCCTGTTAAAGACAACTTTGGAGACTAAGCTATGTTTGAAAATTAGTAAAATATGTGATTTCAGTTGTCGAGTATATTCAAATATTTCAAAAGAAACAAGAAGTTGCGAGGAAAGATAGAAAACATTCCAACTGCAAATGATGAAAGCCTGGACTAAGTCTATGGGAATGGGTTCCAGCAGTGAAAGATGTGGTTCCTGATATTATAGCTCTGCTTTTGAAAATCTCAGAAAACCAGAGCTTGGAATGGTGAATAGCAATTGGTAAGATTACTTCTTCCTTCATTCCCTAGAGGAATAGCATCTTCTTAGTCTACTTGAAAAGATATAAAGTGCCCAGGGGATAGTAACTAAGGCAGAGAAATGGAGGTCTTTTTGCAAAATTGGCAGAAATTGCCTTCTTATCTTCCAACAAAATATTGTGAGGCAAAGCTGCCAATTTAGCATAGTTTTGCTTTAAAACCATCTCCTTATTTTGTACGTTAATTTTTAAAACTCTTTTTTTCCCGCAAAGAATGAAACTGAAATATTATGGTTAACCCTTATATTATGCAGCTTGATTATCTTACATTAACCATCTTATGTATCTTTATTTAATAAAATAAACAACATTTAAAAATATTTTTACAGCCTCTACTTTCAGTGAATTCAATTTGCAATGGGAAAGGATATATGTGGTTTCACATAAGCAGGCACTATACAGCCTTTCCATAAACATTCAGATGGTTAGTTGGTAATATCAAGTCATTGTTTGCACAGATGGAGGAATAAAAATGATTAGTGGAAATTACACAGGGAGATTCATTCAGGTCATGGCAAATGTAACTGTGTAGGAGTTATGGTTTATATTTGCAATCTGAAATAGGACAAAAAGAGATTGGGCTACTGAAAAGCTATAATCAATTTAGCAATCAGTACCCAGAAGTCTAATAATATATTAAATGTATGGTCATTTTAGAAATACTCAGGAAGCTATAGTTTAGCATCCTTCTTACTCAGGCTCTCCACTCAACTGATTGTGAACACATTTATTAGAAGTCATATTCACTCAGCAACAATAGTTTGACTTAGGAACACCTTTGGGAAACTTTACACATCTTAAGTTTTCTAGTTCTGTCCTTAATGGTTAAGCTATGCAGCTTATGACTATGTAAAGATTAGCATGGCATTTATGTAAAACAAGCAAGCAAACAAAATCTTTACAGCTACATTTGTGAGAATTCTTGGTTTTTCTCAGGTCAAAGCATCCCTGAGTTCTTTCACATTGCAGTCTAGAAAGTGAGCATTGTTGATTGTGTGTGTTTATTTCTCATCTACTCCTGGGATTTTAATTCTAGGTTATTTAAATATGTTGAGAAAAAAAGAACATTTCTTTTATATAGAGAGAATCACCATCTTGGAAAACAATTTGGAAAAATGACTCAACTACACTTCTAAAATATTTGTTTTAAATATAAAGAACCGTGGGCTTCATTTAGAAAATTATGAATATATTGTTATCAGTACCTTTTTTTAAGAAAAATAAGGTCGATTTTTAAACTCCATGTAAATATAAGTTGATTATGTCCATTTTAAGCTATTAACTCATTTTATTAAAATAATTTTTATATGTAAAATTTTAGTTCAGTTTCAGTATGCTTTATGGCATGATAATGTATGTAGAGTTTCTGAGAATTTCTAATGTAAGGTCTCTCAAAGAGTAATTTAAATACCAGTTAAAGTGTAGTCACAATGGCACACAATGACACACACAAGGATGACAAAAGCATAGCATACCTAGATGTAGAATTTTCAGAAATGTTTAGTCTCTATATGAAGAAAACTATAACATCCTCTACAGGCATGCACAAATGAAGTTTTGTGTGTTTTGAAATGAAGTTTTATAATTATAAACATGCATTGTCTTAGGATGACAATAAAAACATCAAATTTCTTTAAATATTTTATTAGTCAGTGCAATTCCAATTACAGTTTAAATAGATTTATGTGAAACTTGATTAAGTGGTTCAAAAGATCATCTACAAGAATATAAAGGCAAGAGATTATTAGAAACATCCAAAGCACAAAATAGAGCTGGTTATGTCCTTTCTTGGAGAAGGAAATGGCAATCCACTCCAGTATTCTTGCCTAGAGAATCCTGTGGACAGAGGAGCCTGATTGGCTGCTGTCCATAGGGTCGCACAGAGTCGGACAGGACTGAAGCGACTTAGCATGCATGCAAGCATTGGAAAAGTAAATGGAAACCCGCTCCAGTATTCTTTCCTGGAAGATCCCAGAGAAGGAGGAGCCTGGTGTGCTGCTGTCTATGGGTTCGCACAGGGTCGTACACGACTGAAGTGACTTAGCAGCAGCAGCAGCAGCAGCAACATGTCCTTTCAGAATTAAATGTATTAGGGAAATATAGTAAAAGTAAGTGTGTAATATTGATTTTAAACATAGACATATTAACCTATGGACTACAGCAAAGAATCAAAACAGAAATATGAATAAATATGAGAATTTAGTATATGATAAAGTTTGAGAAAAGGCCATTAAACATAAATAAGTGATTTATAAAGTAAAAATATATGATTTTTAAAAGTTCATTCAACATTTTAAAATATCTGCTATATGCCAGAATCTGCTCCAGTTTGCTAGAGATACAAAACTAAAGAGACAATGTCTGCATCTTCAAAGAGTATAAATTCTAGTGGGGGAAGACAGACAATAAATATTAAATCAATATGTGGTATGTCAGGTAGTGAAAATGCCATGAAAAAAGAATAAGGGAGGTAAAGTGTGATTATTGAATAGAATTGTGCTACTGTATGGAAGGTGACCAGGGAAGTTTTTCTTCCAAGTAGCATTTGTGCAAACTAATGTGATACTTTTTTATAAAAGATTGGCAAAGCTGAAGAAAAGAGACAGTATTAGCATAAGGGTATAGGGAAAGCAGTAGCTTTATGTGCGGTTGGTGGATGTAGAGATTGATAACAGTTTATTGCTGTGCATCTTGGAAATATGTATAAAATTGTTTTCATTAAGGAGATAATCCAATAGCAAAGATTCATATTGAATCACTATTTATATTGACATAAAAAGGAAATAACCTCAAATTTATTAAATGGTAGTGGTAAAAGAAAATTATGGTTTATCCAAACAAGCAGAGAGTATGCCCCCATGGAAAGACAGATAAAATGCTTTGTTCAATAAAAATGTTATCAAATTGGAAGTACATTTTAACTCCATGAATATAAAATTATGTTACCAATTTGCATTTCTCTCTCTCTCTGTCTCTCTCTTTCTTACACACACACACCTGAAATGTCATTCATCAAAATATTAACATAGATTTTCTAAGAGGATGGAGTTTTGAGTGTTTTTTTTTTCTTATTTACTTTTTTATTGTCTAAATTATTTAGAGTAACCATGTATACTTTTATAATGCTTATACAATAAAGTTATTTTTCTGTTTTGAAACACTCTATAAATATTGGTTATGTAGTAGTTGCAAAGAAGCTAACATAATGGTAATGCAGGTTAATTAATGTAATTTTTAAAATAAATTTCAAGCAAACACTTAAAGTGAAATAGAGATATGAACTGAGAATAATGCTATGTTTTGTGAATGGAACAATGGTCATTGTAAAGTCAATGATATAGGAAACAGACTGTTTTTTTCTCCAGATTACCTTAAGTCAGATAGGAAGAAAGGAAGATATTTCAAGGAAATGGAGCTGAAGACATCTGTGTCACTATTTAAGTAGTCTATATAAAGAAGGACAACAATGTGAATAAATCCTAAAGCAGGGATGGTCTTAAGTTGACATGACAAAGGAAGAGTTTCCCTTCTCAATGCCTTCTCTTCTGCCCTGGTGTTATCTTTCTACGTGAATAGTCAGGCACTGAATGATTAAATAGTAATCTCTTTGAAAAATGCTTCATTGAGTTCTTCTTGAATCACACAGTGATATTAAATGTTTCTATCAATGAAATTATCAAAGATAAAGAAGGAAAATGACAACGATTTATAACATTTGAAGTTTAGTGTGATTAAGTGCAGTTTGTATCTTCTAGTTAAAAATTCTGTAAGTTTTAGTCTTAAATGCTATTAAGCAATACTAGTTCATTGTTTAATAGCAAATAATTTATCCGTGTAGAGGATTGTGTTCTATTTTAATCATTATCAAATAAAAAACATGTTTCTTTTTTAAAATGACCATTATAACACTAAGTATTCTGGCTATTTGGAACACAAGAAATCATGACCCCCATCACAGATCTGTTTCTCTCTCTTTTATTTCTTTCCAGATAGATATTTTCACAATCTTAAAAGTGAGTCAGGCCACAAACTCAAGTGTCATTTTTAATTCTTTCCTATCTCTTAACACAATGCAATATCTGTCACTGAAACTTATTGATTTCCTTTAATGTCTTTAGAATATATCCTCTTTTTTTTCCTTTTAATCCTCTCTGTTAGTTCCTTAGCTCAGGCTGTTATGATTTCTCACCTGGCTTGCTGCACAATCTCAAAACTCTTTCCTTTAGTTTCCTCTTTCTTGTTTTCTGCAATCCATCCAACATTTTGCTGTCAATAGTGTTTCTTAAGCATAAATTGAATCTATTTCACTTTGATACTTAAAAGCATTGAACAGCATCCTCAAATCTAAAAAGTTACAGATGATTTATCCACTACACATCCTCCCACTCTCTTCTCCCTAAGAACCCAATATAATCACATTTCAGTCATATTGAAATATATGTAACTTCTTGAGTGCTTTTATGCGTCTGTTTTTACACAAGATATTCTCTGTCAAACACAGCCTTACTTCTTTCAAACATCTCACCAACCCTGCTGTAATTTATTTGTTTTAAATAAAGTTAATCTTTTACTAGTTCTTTAAAATTCAACTCAGATATGATTGTATCTGAGAAGCTTTCTCTGTGTAATCCATTATGAGATACATGACCTCAGCACCTGTCCTTAGTATATCACAGTCCATATTGCACTGCATTGTAGCTATATGCTCATTTGTCAAATTCCTCAATTTATAGCTCTTGATGGGAGGACATTTTTTCTAATTTTTGTATTTCCAAAATCTTACAGAGTGACTATGGTTAGTAAACATATTTTGAATATGGAAATTGGAGATAACATATCTTATCTGACTCTATCAAACCCTACTGAATAGCTATACTTAGGCTATCGGAAGAGTGATAGTCTCTGGTATTTTTTTAAATTTTTTTGTGTACGAATTCATAGCGTACTCTATGTTACATTTCTAACAAGACATAACATCATTTTCCTAAAATTATACATTAACAACTGCTTTTCAGATGAAGTTTGATTGTAATATTATAAGCATGATCCTTATACTATAACACCAATATAAATTTTTATAGAGGTGAAAAATTATTGATTCTCCAGATATGAATTGCCTTGTACTCTGTGTCAAGTACTGGACTAGAGTAAACTCTAAACTGGAAGAAAAATAGCACATAGATTTTCTATCCTTATGAGTCTATTTAGCTTCATCTTCTATATTGGGTAAAAAACGATGACGTAAACCTAAAGTCTCTTCCCTGCATAGAAATATAAGAAGCCTGCAAAAAAGGAACAAACTAGTAGGTTAGACAAAGAATAAGTGAAAATGGTAAAAAAATAAGGATAGTCATAATAAAGCCACTTATTGAGGTGACCAGCCTCTTTTCATGTATGTTTAGGCCTTTTAAGAAATAGTGGGTAACTGTCAAACTTGTTATTTCATAACATTGAACTACTTATGAATGTGACTTACAGATGTTTATACCAGCAAGATTATTGTAATATAGAAAGTAGGGTGAGATTAGGCATTGGCCTTGATGGAGAGTATTATTTTTGGCAGGCAAGAAGAAGGAGGAATAACTGTCTTAGTGAAGGTGCAAAGGTGGCAAAGTGAGACAGAGAGTACATTTATCTAGCTTGAGGAGGGATTTGAAGTAAGGGAAGACCAGGCTTAGCTCTAGAAAGGCAAGGGAGTTAGATTAACCAAGACCCTCCTACAACTCTTAGAATAGCATTCTAGAAACATTGATCTGGCTGGGGATTACATGATGCATTAAAAGGAGAAAAACCTCCTGTAGTGAGGGAGGAATTCATAAAAGACGTGCTCATGGAAATAGAAAGTATAAAAGTATTTAATTTAACCATTTTGCTGTAGAATATACTATAATAGGTGTTTCATGTCTGTTTAGCCTGTCTCTCTTTTACTGTTACCTAACATTACAATCAACAAATTCAGATAAGCTGGTGGTTTCAAACATTTGGATGTTTCAGGAGGCACCTAGTTGATTAACATGGATGCTGTTTGCATAAAGTTGATTTGTAATTTGGAAGACAGCTTACATCCATGTCTTTTCTTTGTCATCTCCTGAAAGGTAATCAAGAAAAATGAAAGTGACTTGGACAAAGAAAAATAACTGATTCCAGGAAAATGAGGAAAGTGAAAAACAGAAAAGTCTAGTTTGGGATTAAGCACCCTACTTTAGTACAGTCGATACAAGTGAAGAAGTTTTTTTTCAAGTACATTAGCATCAGCACTTTATCACTCAGTGCAATTGATGGAATTAATGTGGAATTGGAACTGGCATTGAAGCCAATGAATGCAAGTATGAAAGCCTATAGCATTCAAAATAAATGACATAATAAAGAAATGAGTCTTTTGGAAATAGTAGAGAGGTGGAAAATAGGGGACTGTGGAAAGCAAGCTGTCATTTTCAATTCAGACTATATTTACGTGAGAAGAATTTCTGTCAGGTTACATAAAGATGGTTTTTTAGATAGGTATGTCATCCAGGTGTGAGAAGCACATCCTGCCGTGTTATTAGGAACGGTTTTCTGGTACGGAATACCTCCTACTGTCAGACATAATGATCAATCTGCTTTATCGTAACAGTATAATTTTAATTTAGTCCTTGGGCCAGATTTCAGTTAGGCACTTAAGAACTTGTTGTAATGTTTGTATATAGCATATGAGAATGTCTCCTTCACCAGCTGTCTTCCTCATAGTGGGGACCTTTTTGCTGTGTCATCAGATGATGGAAGGAACAAGAGAGCTCTCTAGGACCTCTTTTATAAGGCACTAATCTCTTCCTAAGGATTATGACCTAATCACATCCCCAAACCTCTACCTTCAAATGCCACCCCCTTGGGGATTAGCATTTCTACATATGCATTTTGAAGGGACACAAACATTGAGACTATAGCAATAACTCAGAGGTCTTTGAAACAGAGACTTTGTTGCCCACTTGAGAAAGTAAGATAAAATACCATTTCTTTCCTCCTTCTGTTCTGATGATCCTACAGCCTGGAGAGAGGGAAAAAAAAAAGATTGGACTGATTTTTCAGTCAAGATAGTTCTTGCTGTTCAAGAGCTCTTCTATAGATTGAATGGATACTGACCTTACTATAACTTTTAATCCTGGTTTTTAATTCTGCTTCTGGAAATCACTACATGATAATAAATAACAGAATAAAAATAGACAATTTTATAATTACTTATAATTTGCTAACATTCTATTTTTGAGACCATATAATTTAACCATTTCTTTATAAGCACTGTTTAAACACACTTTAATCTGTATACTTATCCTTTGAGGTAGATGTCATTATTTCTATTAAGAGCTGAAGAAGTTGTAACCTAAAAAGTATAAACAACCTTCATCCACCTAGTAAACGACTAATGCAACTAAAGAGTATAATTCAGTTCAAGGATAACTTTGTTAAGAATAGCATAGTGCTACCTTGTGTAGGTCTATAGTGCTGGCGGAAATGTTCTTTGGAAGCAATCAAAGGTCAGCAGGTTGTACAGGTCAAGAATGGACAGAGTATTGTAGAACTCTTTTACTAAGAGCTGTTCAAATGATTTTTCCTCCTGCTCTAAAAATCCCCAACTTAACTGAAGTTCATACTACTGGGTTGCACTACTTATTTCCTTCTGAGTTTCCCATTACTACCTTGTATCATTTCATTTACTTATCCAAATTCTTCTAATCTCACAATTTTTTTGGCCTGCATGATGAATTCAGTTTTCTCTGGCTCTGTATTGTTTCAGCCATGTTTCAAAGTTCATCCCATGCTCACAGTTCCTTCACTCCTCTCACAGTTTAATTTAGATACAAGATTATTTTTCCTTATACATAATTTTTAATTCTTTGTCCCTCTGTCTTTTAGTCAGAGTCATCTGATTAATCTCTTTCTCTAGGTAAACCCAACTGAGCAAGTGGATAATACTAGAGAAATTCTCTAGGATTTATGAATTTCAAATTGATGTTTAATACTGTCAGATAATTTTAATATACTTTCTTATTTTGTTGAGATGACTATCTTGTATTTTTCATCTATCTTATTCAACTCGCCTGTTCTCCCACTCTTTGTTGGTTGTTTGCTCCATAATTCCTAGAGAAAATAGAAGCAGTCAGCTAAGAGTATCTATACATTTGATCACCTAAAGCTAATAATTTTACTTTACTTTTATATGCATTACACTCCTTTCTTCTCATACTTATAGGGTGTTCTTGTTCTACATAAGCTCATTCCCTCCACTTGTGCTATAGAAATTTCCACTCAAATAGTCTTGCATTGGCTTTATTTCATTTGTAGTAATTGAGAATACTAAAAAAAACTGTTGTTGTTTAGTTGCTAAATCGTGTCTGACTCTTTTCAGCCCCATGGACTGCAGCACAGCAGGCTTCCTTGTGTTTCACAATCTCCTAGAATTTGCTCAAACTCAGGTCCATTGAGTTGGTGATTCCATCCAACCATCTTATCTTCTACTGCCCCCTTCTCCTCCTGCCCTCAATCTTTTCTAGCATAAGGGTCTTTTACAATGAGTTAGCTCTTCACATTAGGTGGCCAAAGTATTGAAGCTTCAGCTTCAGTATCAGTCCTTCTAGTGAATATTCAGGCTTGATTTCCTTTAGGATTGATTGGTTTAGTTTCCTTGTATATCCCAAAGTACATATCGCCACCACACAATAAAAAAGTCCCTCACACGGTATTTCAAAACCAGAGATGTCTCATCTACAAGTGACTTTTCTCCATTTGATGATTCAGAGACTAAGATTTCTTTTGTTGTATTAAATAAGATGCCTTGGGACATGTCATTAAAAGGGAAAGAAGAATATGGAGAATGGTAGGCCTATCCATTACTTAAAAGTGACACATATCACCTTCTCTCACATTCCGTGGGTAAAAACTATAATTTACACAACCATACCGGGAAGTGAAGTAGACAATATAGTTTCTAATAACAGGCAACTACTTATGAAAGAAACTTCTATGTTTTAGAATGATGATCAGAAAATATGGTGCACAATTAAGTATGTTTTCCATAAGGACTCGAAAAAGAGATAAGTAAAAATCTAATCTATATAAAATATATTGATATTTTTTTCCTTTTAAACATAGAGGAAAAAAGTTCAAAAAGAATATACCAATAAAAGATAGACATCCATACTGAATCATTGTATTGTACAGTGAAACTAATATAAGTCAATTACACCTCAATGCAAAAATTAAAAACAAAAGCAAAAATAAGTCCCTTGCATGTTGTCTACAAGAAACCAGCTTTAAATATGAAGGGACATGTTTCCGTTCATGCATTGGAGAAGGAAATGGCAACCCACTCCACTGTTCTTGCCTGGAGAATCCCAGGGATGGGGGAGCCTGGTGGGCTGCCGTCTATGGGGTTGCACAGAGTCGGACATGACTCAAGTGACTTAGCAGCAGCAGCAGCAAGTTAAAATAAATGGATCGAAAAATATAAAGCATACTAACACTTCTTTTGATTAAAAGACAATAAGAGTGGCTTCCCTGGTGGCTCAGACAGTAAAGAATCTGCCTACAATGCAGGAGACTCAGGTTTGGTCCCTGGGTTAGGAAGATCCTCTGGAGAAGGGCATGGCAACTCATTCCAGTATTCTTGCCTAGAGAGTCCATGGACAGAGGAGCCAGTCCATGGGTGGCAATGGGTCAGACGTGACTAAGTGACTAACACGTTCATATTAATTTTAGACAGAGTAGACTTCAAAGCAATGGAAGTAACCAGCAATAAGGGCTTTACATGATCATAAAGGAGTCAATTCTCCAAAATGATGTAACCATCTTTAATGTGTATGTGCTAAAAACAAAATGTTAAACTACATGAGGCAAAAAACTGAAAGAAATTCAAAAAGAAAATAGTTGAAACTATTATCATAGTTGGAGACTTCAACATTCCTCTATCAGAAATGGACAGATCCAATCTCACAATGTATACATATATCAAATCACCATCATGTGTACTCTCAATATCTTACAATTTTACACGTCGATTACATCTCAATAAAGCTGAATTTAAAAAGAAATGGACAAAATCCAGCAGGAAGAAAACAGTAAGGACAGAGTGGAAATTAACAACATTATCAACCAACTGGATATAAACAATATCTATGGACTGCTTCATTCAAAAACAGCAGAATATGCATTCTTCTCAAGATCACTTAGAACATTCACTAATATAGACCACATTTGGGGCTATAAAATGCATGTAAAAAATTTATAGGAATAGAAATCATATGATGTCTTCAGACTAAAATGGAATTAAACTAGAACTCAGTAGCAGAAAGATAATGATAAAATCCAAAAAGGTATAGAGATTAAACAAAACTTTTAAATAATGCATGAATGAAAAAGACATATCAAAAGAAATTTTAAAACATTTTGAACTGATATATATAAATGTAAAATGCAAGATATTGGAATTCTTCAGGCAGGAATAACAGAATGAATAGCCATTCCTTCTCCAGGGGACCTTCCCCACCTGGGAATTGAACCTGGATCTCCTGCATGACAGACAGATTATTTACCATCTAAGCTGCCAGAGAAGCCCTATAAAACTACTAGAAGATAAAACAGAAGAAAATCTATATGACCCTGGGTTTGGTGATGACTATTCAGATACATTAGAGATCTTGCAAACTTAATTAAAGAAATAATTGATAGGTTTGGGCTTCAATAAAATTAAAAATTCCACTCTTGGAAAGCTAATGCAAGAGAATGAGAAGACAAGCCATAGGCTACAGTGTTTGCAAAAGATATATTTGATAGAGGATCGTTGTTCAAAATACACAAAGTACTCTTAAAATTTAGCAATAAAACTACAAACAGCTCACTTAAAAAGAGGACTAAAACCTTAACAGACATCTCATCAAAGAGGATACATAGAAATGTATGAAAAGATGCCCTACAAAATGTTTCATCAGTAAAATGCAAATTAAAGTGATAATGAGATACTACTACTACTACAGTTGCTCAAATGATCAAAATCTGAAACACTGATAACCAATTGCTGACAAGGATATAGGGCAACCAGAATTTCATTCACTGCTGGTGGGAATGTAAAAGGATTCCACCACTTTGAAAGACAATTCAGTGGCTTTTCTTTTACAGATTAAATCTATTCTTCCTGTACGTCCAGCAATAGTGCTCCTTAGTATTTATCCAAATGAGTTAAAAACTCATATCACATGAAAACCTGCATGAAAATATTTATAGCAGCTTTAGTCATAATTCCCCACATTTGGAAGCAACCTAATTTTCTTCTAGTAGGTAAATAAATTATGGTACCTCCCAGAAATGGAATATTTTAATGCTAAAAAGAAATGAGCTATTATATTATAAAAGACATAAAAGACTTTTAAATTCATTTTACTAAGTGAAATAAACCAATTTGATGATTCCAGCTATGTGACATTCTGAAACAGTCATAATTCCAGAGACAGTAGATGGATCAGAGCTTACCAGGAATGAGAACATGGAGGGTGGAGGTAGGGAGGGATAGGTGGCACATCGAGGACTTTTAGGGCAGTGGAAATACTCTGTATGGTGCTGTGATGATAGATATATGTCATTATACATTTGTTCAAACCCTTAGAAGGTACAAAACCAAGAGTGAAGAGAAAGTGAAAGTTAAGTCGCTCAGTCATGTCCGACTCTTTGTGACCCCATGGACTATACAGTCCATGGAATTCTCCAGGCCAGAATACTGGTGTGGGTAGCCTTTCCCTTCTCCAGGGGATCTTCCCAACCCCGGGATTGAACCCAGGTCTCCTGCATTGCAGGTGGATTCTTTGCCAGCTGAGCCAAAAGGGAAGCCCAACTCTAATGTAAATTAAGACCTTTGAGTGATTATGATGTGTAAATATAGGTTGATCAGTTGTAACAAATGTACCACTTTAGTGGAAGATGTTTATAATGGAGGAGGCTGTGTATGTGTAGGGGTAGGGGTATATGGGAAATCTTTATAACTTCTCAACTTTTCTGTTTTTCTCAGTTTTGCCTAAAACTGCTCTAAAAAAGTATCTTTAAAAAAAGAAGGCAAATGTAGTAAACTGTTTTGAATGCCATTGAGAAATTGTATAAAATGAGAAGGGGTTAGGAACTATAAAAATTAGGAAGTTCTAAGTCATTTTTAACTTTAGCAAAAGTAGTTCTAGTAGGCATTTGGGAAATAAGTGTGGCTCTGATGAAGGGAAAAAGAACTGATGGAACTGCTGATTGTATGTAAACGAAACATTTGAAAACCTTTCCTGTGATGATTAGTCCAGAAATGATACAGTAACTTGAAGGATAGCATGGTTATTTTCAGTAAGTGTATAGATATGTGAGTAAATGAATAAAAGAAGGTATGAACACAATGCAGATATTTCTGAAATTCTTTGAAATTGGTATTTGCATACAAATATCAGGTAAAACAACACGTTTATTCATAATGTTGCGTCTTTATATCACTGAAAGATAGATTTATGGCTTTTTTGGCTATTGTTACTTTTTCATAAATAATGAGATTTCTTGATTGGAATGCTGTCAGCCTTCAGAAACCTGTCTTGGCAGCGTGCCACTTCCTTCTTCTCACTTATGTTACCTCTTCCTTTTAAATAAACAGATCCCACACAGATAGGCTTCCATAATAAGAGTTCTAATTACTTGACTTTTAAAAATCTAAACCAGATATTTATCATCATATTTCACTATCTGAATCCAGGAAATTTAATTCAGATGGATCACCACCATCTTTAAGGCCCTCCACAAAAGAAGGGAAACATAATTTAAAAATAATTGTATATACTTTTATGTCTTTTTTTAGACAAAAGATTTACCTATTTAAAAGGACCAGTTCTTAACAAGTGTTCACACATTGTTTAGCTTTTAGACAGAGTCACATAAAAATCTGTCTTTTTAAATTACTAACTCTCCCAAATAGCACATTCTCCAACTCAACTTCTTTTCTGAGCTCAGGAAAAGATATTTCTAAATAGCTCAAGATCAAATGTCATCTTCTATCGATTGCCAAATTATTCGCTTTTGTCTGATGGTGTGGATTCTGAGCAAGAAGTCTTGAAGGTGAGAGAGTGATGTGAATGTACACTGGGGGCTGTTACCACCACAGCCTCTGTATCAAGCTGCACAATTTGTTCATTTCACAGAGACACCTGTCCTGGGAGTGAGAGGCTGAAATCTAGTTTACAATTTGCTTGTTAAAGGGCTGTATCACCAGAAGCAAAAGGTGTCTTTTCCTAATTCATTCGCACATTGTATTTATAGCTCTTTTTTTGTTTGTTTGTTTTTAATAAAAAACCAAGCGTACACTTCCTGTATAATCCAGCAATATGCTCCTTGGTATTTATCCAAGTGAGTTCTACTTATAGCTCATTCAAGAATGCTGCATCAACTGGTGGTAGCCCTGATGCCCACTTTTTAGAAAAAAGTCAAGACAACACAAATGTTGTCTTGTTGTACATAGCACCTATGTACAGAGTTGTCTCTT
The DNA here is from genome assembly GCA_024291935.2 of Okapia johnstoni. NCBI lineage: Eukaryota > Metazoa > Chordata > Mammalia > Artiodactyla > Giraffidae > Okapia > Okapia johnstoni. The sequence goes on along the minus strand of CM044307.1, from coordinate 107,593,666 downwards.
TTCCACTGTTTCTTTCCCTCTCGTTTTTTAACTCCTTATTTCACAATTCAAGAATTAACACATTTATTAGCATTCTACCACATGTACTTTCCTAGGAATCGTGTATACTTTTTCCTTTAAAATTCTCTGTAACAATCCTTTAATGTAGGTACAGTTACTTTCACTTAGAAGAAGAGGCTATTGAGATTCAGTGACTTTCATTAACTTGCCAAACTCCTAATAAATAGCAGAAACTGTTTTTAAGTCCATGAGACTGAAAGCAGAATTTATTTTCTTCTCAATATGTATTTTAATATTTCTGTGATCAGTTTTCTTACATGGAAATGTCTCTTGTTGGTAAACTGCTTGCAATACTCCTTTTAACATACATAAACCATGCCATGCCATTGAAGCCTCACAATAACAGTATAGAGCAGAAAGTTCAGATAAAAATATCTTAATTCCAAAGATCAGAACACTAAGTTTAGAAAGATGAAATGACCTGTCCTTGGCTGCAGCCCCTAATTTATAAAAACGGAGTAAGACACATCTTCAGATTCCTTTTTTCTTGCTCCATCCTTCTTTACTACACATACCCTGTTGAATGCATTTAATTTTTATATCAGAATCAGAAAGACTTTGATATTTTCATTTGTAGCTAAGATGATGTAAATGGAACCAGATGTAACCTCCTATTTCAAACAATGAAAAAACAAGAAAAAACTTGGCCAAATAGATATTAATAATAATTTTCAGCTGTCAGCCTACAAAGGACAATGAACCCTAGGATGGGAAACAGATAATATGAGTCTTTTAATTTCTCTGTCTTGAGCGACATTCTACAGTGCTGCCCAAGGAGAGTCATAGCCCTGTGTTGAGAGAGTCAATTTCTAGGTAGGTTGATAAGAAGTCTGGGGTCCCTGCGGAGGAGAGAGGAGTCTGGGGGCTTTCAAAGAGGAGATAGGGGTCTGAAGTTCTCATGGAGAAAAGGACAAGCTTTTTTTCCCTACATTCCTTAGTCGTAGTCAAATAAAACGTGTTTTTTCTTTAAGCACAGAGCTGATGATTACACAACAAAACAACTCAGCTTAAACTCTATACTAAGGATTATGTAAAGACTTCCCTGTAGCTCAAATGGTAAAGAATGTGCCTGCAATGCAGGAGACCACGATTCGATCCCTGAGTAGGGAAGATCCTCCGGAGAAGGGAATGGCAATCCACTCCAATATTCTTGCCTGGAGAATTCCATGGACAGAGAAGTCTCATGGGCTACAGTTCGTGGGGTTGCAAAGAGTTGTTAGACTGAGCGACTAACACACACACACACACACACAACAAAGGATTATATAACAATGTATCCTGCTTGAGGACAGTTTCTCCTTCTTGAGAACCTTCTGACTAATCCTGTCACATTAAAATGTAAATTGTGGGAGTGGGTCTAGTAAGATCTTTACAACCTTGAGACATTCTTTTGATTTATTGTAATAACCAATTAAAAAAGTGTATAGCTCCCTTGCTAAGACTAGTGAGGGGGGACTCTTGGTCCCCCTTCTGATGTCTATGTCAGAAACATTCTCTGTCCCTCTTTCACTTTAATAAAACTCTGCTACACAAAAGCTCTTGAGTGATCAAGCCTGGTCCCTGGTCCCGAAGGTAAATCTTCAGAGATCAAGAATCCCACATTGTTCACTGTGAGTTATCCGCTTCCTCTCTGAATTCAGGAGATGGAACCAGGTATCTGAAGAGCCAAGAGCTTGTAGGGACAAAGGAGAGCTTCAGAGGTTTCTCTCCAGTCTCCGGTGAAGTAATGATCAATGAATACATATGGCAAAGTTACACTAGGCTAGGGAAGAACCAGAAAAGATTAGCAGAAACAATCTCTAAAATTTACACATGACCAAGAGTAATTCCTTTTACCTTCACTCAGAATGGAAAACCTTAAAATGCATAGGATGTTGGACAGAGTTCAAGAAGGGTTTGGCATCAGTAGGCGTGTGAATGATGAAAGAGTAACTAACACTTGACTAAATGTGACCTGGCCTCTCCTCAGTTCAGTTCAGTTGCTCAGAAGTTTTGACTCTTTGCGACACCATTGACTGCAACACTCCAGGTCTTGCTGTCCATCACCAACTCCCGAAGCTTGCTCAAACTCATGTCCTTCGAGTCGGTGATGCCATCCAACCATCTCATCCTTTGTCGTCCCCTTCTCCTCCTGCCTTTAATCTTTCCCAGCATCAGGGTCTTTTCAAATGAGTCAGTTCTTCACATCAAGTGGCCAAAATATTGTAGTTTCAGCTTCAGCATTAGTCCTCCCAATGAATATTCAGGACTGATCTCCTTTAGGATGATCAGGTTTGATCTCCTTGGAGTCCACGGGACTCTCAAGAGTCTTCTCCAACACCACAGTTCAAAAGCATCACTTCTTTGGCACTCGGCTTTCTTTATAGACCAACTCTCAGATCCATACATGACTACTGGAAAAACCATAGCTTTGACTAGATGAACCTTTGTTGGCAAACTAATGTCTCTGCTTTTTAATATGCTGTCTAGTTTGTCATAACTTTTCTTCCAAAGAGCAAGCGTCTTTTAATTTCATGGCTGCAATCACCATCTGTAGTGATTTTGGAGCCCCCCCAAAAATAAAGTCTCTCACTGTTTCCATTATTTCCCCATCTACTTGCCATGAAGTGATGGGAGCAGATGCCATGATCTTAGTTTTCTGATTGTTGAGTTTCAAGCCAGCCTTTTCACTCTCCTTTTTCACTTTTATCAAGAGGCTCTTTAGTTCTTCACTTTCTGCTGTTCAGGGTGGTGTCATCTCCATATCTGAGGTTATTGATATTTCTCCCAGCAATCTTGATTCCAGCTTGTACTTCATCCAGCCCAGCACTTCTCATGATGTACTATGCATATTAGTTAAATAAGCAGGGTGACAATATACAGCCTTGACATACTCTTCCTTATTTGGAACCAGTCTGTTGTTCCATGTCCAGGTCTAACTGTTGCAGCTTGACCTGCATACAGATTTCTCAGGAGGCAGGTCAGGTGGTCTGGTATTCCCATCTCTTTAGGAATTTTCCACAGTCTGTTGTGATCCACACAGTCAAAGTCTTTGGGATAGTCAATAAAGCAGAAGTAGATGTTTTTCTGGAACTCTCTTGTTTTTTCTATGATCCAAGGGATGTTGGCAATTTGATCTCTGGTTCCTCTGCTTCTCCTAAGTTAGCTTAATACCAGGAATTGAAAGGATAAAACTGTTTACAGTTAATCTGAATGCTATCCAGACTAATAGTTATAAAAACATAAATATATCAAGCACATAAGATATAAAATTCTATAATTTATTTTCAGTTATTTTTTGTGTATAAGTGAAGCGAAGTAGCTCAGTCGTGTCCGACTCTTTGCAACCCCATGGACTGTAGCCTACCAGGCTCCTCCATCCATAGGATTTTCTAAGCAAGAATACTAGAATGGGTTGCCATTTCCTTCTCCAGAGGATCTTCCCGACCCAGGGATCGAACCGGGGTCTCCCGTGTTGGAGGCAGTCGCTTTACCATCTGAGCCACCAGGGAAGTCCTTTTTGTGTATAGGTTAGGTATAAATTTGGCTTTGAAAGTGTTTCAGCATCATTTGTTTAAAAAATATATATATCAAGTCTATCTTTTCTCCAACTATCTCCTTTTTACCTTTCTTGAAAATAAATTGTATATATATGTGTCAGTTATTTCCAAACTTTCTATTCTGCTTCTTTTATCTATTTTTCTAACTCTGTGTCAATGCCACACTATCTTGATTATTGTAGCTTTGTGATAAGTCTTAGAATTGTGGAATGTTTATTCCCTGAGTTTCTTTTTTTTTATTTATTCTTTTTCAAAGTTATTTTGGCTATTTTAGGTCCTTTGCATGTTCATATGAGTTTAAGACTGTTGCTATCCACACATGTCATACACATACCCACACAAAGTCTGCTGGGTTTTGATAAGGATTGCATTTAACCTATCTATTGATCAGCTTCAGGGGAATTGTCATTTAAGGATATTGTCTTCCCGCCATGAACATGGTTGGTCTCTGTTTATACAGTCCTTAAATTTCTTCTAGCCATACTTTGTAGTTTTCCTTTACAGATTTTATAGATCTTTGGTCTGATTTATCCCTGAATACTTCATATTTCATACTATTGTTTCTATCTTAATATCAACTCCAATTGTTTGTTATTCATATATAAGACCAAAACAAAACAATTTATAATAGTGATCTTGTATCATGAAAATAGGTTAAACCCACAAGTTTGAGAGTTTTCTGTTGTTGTTGACGCCTTTAGATTTCTACAAGACAGATCATTTCCTTTGTGAGTAAGAACAATTTCACTTTTCCTCGTCTCATCTGGTAGCTTTTTATTTCTCTTTATTACCTCTTTGCACTAGATATAATACACAGTAATATGTTGGGTAGAAGTTCTGAGAATAGAACTTGTACTGTTGCTGATCTTAGGGTAAATCATTCAGTCTTCCATATATATGTATGAAATCATATGTATGATTTTAGTGATTTTTTTTCCCATGAATATCCTCTTATGCTTTAACTAGACAGATTGATTTCTCTTACCTAGGAATTCTGACTGATACAGCTATTACATAAAGTAAACAGTTACATTTTTTGTGAAATTAAAAGTACTTCTCATCACACCAATGCACAAGTGAATCCATCCTCTCTCTTATTGTGTTATGTAAAGATCCTTACACTGGGGCTAGGGCTAGGGCTGCTGTAATAAGATACTATGAGACTAGATAACTTAAACAGCAGACATTTACTTCTCACATTTCTGGAAGCTTGGTCCATGATCGAGGTGTTGACCGTTTTAGTTTCCCTTGATGTGCCTTCCTTGGTTTGAAGATGGCTATCTTCTTGCTTCTTGCCCTGTCCTTATGACCTTTTCTTTGTGTGTGTGCACGTTTTTACTGTCTCTTCCTCACTGTATAATAACCCCAGTAATAACTGAATTTAGAGTCCCACCTTTATAACTTAATTCATTCTTTATTATCTCTTTAAAGGGCCTATTTCCAAATACAGTCACATTGGGAGAGCCAGGTTTCAACATAAATTTGGGGAAAGGGGGAGATGCAATTAAGTCCATAATGATCCTATTATTAATTTCTATTTATGTGTCTTGTTTTTGTTTGGTTGGTTTTTTGTTGTTTTTGATTTTTATGTTTTAGTAGAAGATAAATATCCAACTTTGTTTTTTTACTTTTTTTTAACTGTTCTGCATAGCATGTGGGCTCTTAGTTCCCTGACCAGTGGTCAAACCCATGCTACTGTGCGTCTGCAGTGGAAGCAGAGTCTTAACCACTTGACTGACAGAAAGTCCTTAATTTCTAGTGATGAGTCTTATTGCAGTTATTTTTATTTAAATTTAGCTGACTCTCCTATATTCCAACAATTTTAAACATATTTATGTAATTTTAGAGCTCTGTTACAGTGTATTATTATATTGCTATATTATCTGTCTTTATCTTAAGCAATTAACTTGAGGGATATAACTCCAAGTTTTGTACCACAGAAGTGATAAAGATGTCAATGGCATAGGCTTTGCAATTAAACATATCAAAATTTTATTTTTGGTTTCATTTTTAAAAGCCTCAACCTCTAACATCAGAAATAATGGGGTTTGAATCTTGACTCTACTACTTAACAGTTTTAATTCTTGTTCAGTTGCTTTAATTTGCTCACTCTATATCCTAATATGTAAAAGAGAAAGAGCTTGTGACTCTTAAGTGCACATAGATGTAACCACTTTATGAAGTGTTCTTGGAACACAGTTAATACCAGACACATTGTTGTTGTTACTATGATTACTTCTTTTCTTAAATTATGGGGACAACACTATCTAAGCATGCTGGATTGTCTGTTGCTTGCTCAGCATCAACAGTTTTCCATTCTAACTAAAGCTGGAAATTGCCTCCCTCAAAATTCTCTTTGGGGTGCAGTTCCAAGTTAGAGTTTGCCAAGAAGAACTCATGTAAGATTAAGAAGCAGGTGTAAGTCAGACACCATGACTTTATTCAGTGGGCTGGTTAGAATAGTTAAGACAACTTTGCCGATCTCTCTTTGAACTTTTGCTTGTGATCCTCCTTCTGAGGCATGGATTTTTCCATCTATGCTTGTGCTTCACGCTGAAGAGGTTATTGACTGTCCTATTTCCTAGCCATAACCTTCCTGACCTTCATCGTTAAGGCTTTCCATCATTAAGCATTTTTAGTCATTATATTAGCCCCCATTTTACCTGTCATATGTGAAGGAGATATGCTTTCCAGCAGGAACTCAACTGATAAACTAGTAGAGGGTCATAGGGGTTATTAAATAAATTAGAGAGGAGGTAATGTGCTCAATCCTATCTGACACTTTGTGACCCCATGGACTGTGGCCCACCAGGCCAGAATTCTAGAGTGGGTGCTATTTCCTATTCCAGGGAATTAGATATATTAACACCCATCTTAAAAGATACTTATAGTGCCTGACACATGGGACGTGCTCAGTAAATAGAAGTATATATCATATAACTATATATTATATACGTATACATTAAATTTTATAATTATTCTTTAATGTTGCTAAATTTGTTACTCCCATTTTATAGACCGGTTACCTGAATTTAAGTTAACTTGCCCAATAGCTTAAAGAGAAAAAAATATATTAGATCTGGGATTTAAACCTAGGTCTGACTAATTCTAAGCCCCATATACTTTTCATGAATCCATTTTGTCTACACAGATCAAACTTAATGAAAGATTCATGCTTCACAGAATATAAATTCTGCTTCAGATGTCACTTACAGATCAGCTTCTGATTATCCTTAAGAAATGATAGTGGAAAAGATCCAGTCATGAGCTAGATAAGCCCCTCAGAGAAATAAAGTTTTAATGTCTAGAAAAAGAGATAAGAAATTTCAGTCCTTGAATTGGTAGCAATTAGTTTCTAAATACCTGATATAACAAGCTTTGTAAGACTAGAGATAATCTGAGTATTTGTTCTGACTTTGAAATTTTGATCATGTATATAAGATTTTCCCACCATGAACAATATTTTAGTTAGGGTAATAAAAGCTGCTGTAATAGTTACACCCCACATTATCAGAGGCTAAATGCAACTGAAGTTTATTTTTCAATCATGTAAGTCCAATCAAGTGGATCTGATAGGTAGACAGTCCTCTTTTAGACATGGTGTAGAGACCCTAACCTCTTCCACCTTGTGCTCTTTCTATATTTAAAATGTGGATTCTAGTGTTGTCTTGCTCTTCTAAATGAAGAAAATAGAATGGGAAAAACCTAGAGGATTATGGTGAGAGGGCTTTAGGAGCCTGTAAATGTGATATGGGTTATTTCTGTTCCATATACTTTAAGTCAGCTACATTGTCAAACCTGCCTGCTAATGATACTGAAAAATACAATGCAGCCATGTGTACAGAAAAGAGATAGGAGATTGAAAAACCAGAAGGGAGACGGCTACAAAATGTAATATCATTTTCCTGAAATCAAATATATTCTAAATCTAGAAATTTAGGAGGCAACGATAGCTTAAAAAAATGTTACGCATAGAAACCTAGATTGGTTCCTGCACTATAGTTCAATAAAGAGTGAAGTCTATTGGACATTCATAGAAATAATACTGGTAACAGTCTTGCTGGTTACACTGATAAAACTAAAATATAATAATAAGATTAAAATAATGACAGATACCAGATCATTTTCTAATACCTTTACAAAATTTTTAAATGAATCCTCTCAATAACTCTTGAGATAGATTCTAATGACTTCAGTGTTTCATTGAAGAAACTGAGATTTAAATAAATTGTTCAAAATTACACAGCAACATTGTAGACACAGGTTTGAGCACAAATATTTGGACTCCAATGTCTTGCTCTACACTGTAGGTAATCCCTTTTCTAACTTCACATTCTAAATTAAAGTTCAGTTCACTTGCTCAGTCGTGTGTGTATGCGAACCCGGGCACACCAGGCCTCCGTGTCCATCACCAACTCCCGGAGTTTACCCAAACTCATGTCCATTGAGTCGGTGATGACACCCAACCATCTGATCTTCTGTCGTCCCCTTCTCCTCCTGCCTTCAATCTTTCCCAACATCAGGGTCTTTTCAAATGAGTCAGCTCTTTGCATCAAGTGGCCAAAACATTGGAGTTTCAGCTTCAACATCAGTCCTTCCAATGAACACCCAGGACTGATTTCCTCTAGGATGGACTAATTGGATCTTCTTGCAGTCCAAGGGACTCTCAAGAGTCTTCTCCAACACCACAGTTCAAAAGCATCAATTCTTCTGTGCTCAGCTTTGTTTATAGTTCAACTGTCACATCCATACAAGACTACTGGAAAAACCATAACCTTGACTAGGTGGACCTTTGTTGACAAAGTATATGTCTCTGCTTTTTAATATGCTATCTAAGTTGGTCATAACTTTCCTTCCAAAGAGTAAGCATCTTTTAATTTCATGGCTGCAATCACCATCTGCAGTGATTTTGGAGCCCCAAAAAATAAAGTCAGCCTCTGTTTCCACTGTTTCTCCATCTATTTGCCATGAAGTGATGGGACCGGATGCCATGATCTTAGTTTTCCGAATGTTGAGTTTTAAGCCAACTTTTTCACTCTCCTCTTTCACTTTCATCAAGAGGCTCTTTAGTTCTTCTTCACTTTCTGCCATAAGGGTGGTGTCATCTGCATATCTGAGGTGACTGATATTTCTCCTGGCAATCTTGATTCCAGCTTGTGCTTCATCTAGCCCAGCGTTTCTCATGATGTACTCTACATATAAGTTAAATAAGCAGGGTGACAATATACAGCCTTGACGTACTCCTTTTCCTATTTGGAACCAGTCTGTTGTTCCATGTCCAGTTCTAACTGTTGCTTCCTGACCTGTATACAGGTTTCTCAAGAAGCAGGTCAGGTGGTCTGGCATTCCCATCTCTTTCAGAATATTCCACAGTTTAATGTGATCCACACAGTCAAAGGCTTTGGCATAGTCAATTAAATTAAAGTACTTTTGCTCAACTAATCCTTTTAAATATTACAGCTAATAAAATCAGGATGGTTCACTTCCTGTTGGCAGCATATATTTAAAACAAGTAGTCTTGTGTATTTTTCCTGTAGCAGATTAAAGAAGCAAAGCATGGAACTAGGCACTTTCTCTGCTTCCCGCTATTCTCAGATGTGCGTAATTTCAAAACATATTTTAAAGCATGAAGTAGCTGCATGCAACTACAATGATTTCTTTCACAAGAAACAAGAGCTTTCAAGGAAAAGCTTGAACAGATAACCTTAAATACCTTTGAGAAGGTGCCTTGGGCCAGGTTGTGAAATAGAGGAAGTGATGATGCATGCCTGAGGACAAATTATTCTTTGTTGTTATGTGATCACTCAAGCAATGGTTGGCTGAAGAGCTATCCTACCTGTTCCTTTGGTTCAGCTCACCCAGGCTACATTTCCTTTTAATGGATATTTTCAAATGTTGTTTTCACTTTTCAACAAGCTTCAGAAGACCGTAGCATCATGGTTCATATTTGCATGGTAGTCCCAACTCCTCTATTACATACTATGTTTGGCCTTTTTTTTTTCCTCCAGAGTTGGAAAGATGTGAGTTTACTTTGCAAAAAGAATTGCATTTTCTTATAATGGCTTCTTCATATCTGGATATACAGAATTGGATAATGCCAATCTCAGTTTGATAATATTCTGCTATTAAATCATCACAATTGATAATGTTCCTTTCATTTTTCCTTCAAGTCAACATTGTTTTTCTGCTTAACATATTGCATAAATAAAACTCAGAAACTCAAGTCAGTCCACAGATTATTTAAATACATTCTTTGAAAATAATCATATATTTTTGGTGGCAAGAGAGCTAATTGGGATCAGTGGCTGGGTTTACATTCAAATATTTTTAGAAATGTGCAGGGTGCCTATAAAGGAAGTGTGAGGTTAAAGTTATGGGTCTTTAAAATTAACAAGTACGTATTGATAGGGTGATATTTTTTTCCCTTCATTTACTGTAATAAGACCCTTGTGAAGACAAAAGTCAGGAGGAATATACTCGAGAGTGACTATCTCTTATCTTTTGCTTCAACATAGAAGACCCATTAAAAAAATCAATTTGGAGATCTTAAGGCAGTAGCATGGCACTCTCCCTAGGGATTGTGAGACCTGGTATGACATTGCTAAGAGAAGAGGATGACTTGAGAATAAGCTTTTTTCAACTAAGGCATTTAGTTGTTAGCACAAATATTAATACATGTTAAGCTATACTACATAAAGTAAACTGAGATATTATCTTTCTAATTACCTCAAATAAGAAAAAAAAAGTATTGATTAACTGCAATGTAGGGCCATACAAAATATTCTGAAATGGAAGTCTGGAATACATTCTAATGATGTTCACACTGACACTTTGCAGAATTCCATTTTCTGTGAAATGTCATGAAAATTATAATGAAAATTATAATCTTATTACCATGCAAAGTGCATTGATTTAACTTTTCAAATACATTTCTTTAAGATTAAATATTATAAAAAATGCTTCCTTTATAACTCACACATAGAAGTTATTATAATAGCACAATGAGTGTGTACTGATTTGGAATGCTGTAGAACAATTAAGTTAGAATTTGTTTAAATTCTATATTTTAATTAGCATAGAATATGATTTGAATATTTATATTAAAATTTGATAATAACTTGGGTATTGAATTTTACAGAGTTAGTAATAATTTTCTGAAGGTTTTGCTAGAGAATGTCCTTAGTCTTCACATGGTTAACTATTTAGAGCTTAAGTGTTATGATATCTGAAACACTCTGAAAATGTTCAGTAAAATTTAGGTAGATGGTAGATAGAAAATAGATTAATATAGCAAATATGGCAAAGTATTGATAATTGTTGAATCTAGGCTGTGAGTATTGAATAGTGAAACTTCCTTTAACTCTTGTATTTTTGAAAATATTAATAATAAAAATGTTGAAAACTAAAATATTTATAAATCGGAAGAAAAAATATCTTGCACAATTATATATGCAATGCAAAGTTTTACGGTTTGAAGGTAAATATTTTCTTATGTTCTCCTGAAAAAATATCATAGTAAAATAGTTAAGGATGATTCTGTTTACTCATTATCAGCAGGATCTGTGTTTACAATATTTATTTATTTATTTTTTGATGTTATACTCCTTCCTGCACTTCTACTTCTGTATACTTGCAAGTGTCATATTTACTATAAATAATTTTAAATACTCAGTGATATCAGTAGATGTTTGTGTGAATGAACTTTAATTATACTCTTGGGGTAATCATTCAAATGAGTAATTGACATTAGGAATTTACTCAGCCTTTCAAAGAATGTAAATACTTAATTGTTGTTGGTTAGTCACAAACTCCTCTCTGACTCTTTGCAACCCCATGGACTATAGCCTGCCAGGCTTCTCTGTCCGTAGGATTTTCCAGATAAGAATACTGGAGTGAGTTGCCATTTCCTTCTTCAAGGGATCTTCCTGACCTAGGGATCAAAACTTACGTCTACTGTATTGGCATGGGCAGACAGGTTCTTTACCACTAGAACCACCTGGGAAAGCCTCCAACAATCCGTACACCTAGGCAAATATCTTGCTTATCAAACTACAATTTACTTGTCGTGACTTGCTTGAAGATCTTCCCTTCTCTGTTGTCTACCAATCCTCAGTTATAAGGTCAACAACTACTTTGCTCAAAACCAGTCAATTTTATACCATTAAAAATCTGCTTCAAAAAACTTGAACCCAGATGATAAAACCCTATAACCTGTCACTTCTGGCTTCTTTCTTTAGAGACCCTTCTAAGATCCATCAAGGTGGTGTTTTTGCTTCCCAAAGTGTTTTCTAACCAACCTGATTTATAGATTGTCTAGCAATATTTGGGGATATTTAATAACCTCAAAATAAACTCTCATTTGAAGAATCAGACAGACTAACGGGTCAAAGTGCAAAGACTTTACTAATTTGACCAAAAACATTATATGACTGCTTTTTATGCCTGCTTGCAAATTTATGTTTGATGTGGTAGAACTTGATCTGAAACTAGCTCTTATCAGAATATAACACCTATTGGTTAAGCTTGCATGGGAGAAACATATAGCCATTCACTTGTCTCTAGTGTTGTATATTTACTAAAACTTCAGGGAAATTGGGAATGGTCAAATTGGCTTACATCAGTTTGCAAAGGCTAGGTAAATGACACAAGTGGTGCATCATAAATAGCAATTGCTGTTACTGAAATGTGTATTCCTGATGTACAGTCATGACAAGGAATAATATTGCTTACATATATATTCTATTGTTTTATCCTCTGTAGGAAAAGAGAAGTATCTTAGTAATAAAGGAAAATATGTTAATAAAATAAACTAACATCTGTGTCCAGGGAACAAGATTAAAATAATAGCTTTAATGTCCCATTGTCAGAATGTTGCTATACCATCAGATAACTTTAAACACATGTATATTTCCTTATGCTTGCTAGCTGAGTCACTTCAGTCGTGTCCAATTCTTTGCGACCCTGTAGACTGTAGCCCACCAGGCTCCTCTGTCCATGGGATTCTCCAGGCAATAATACTGGAGTGGGTTGCCATACCCTCCTCCAGGGAATATTTCCCACCCAGGGATCGAACCCAGGTCTCCTGTAACTTCTGCATTGCAGGAGGATTCTTTACAGCTGAGCCACTGAGGAAGCCCATATTTTCTTATATAGACACTCAAATTTGACTATATGACTTAAAGTGAATAGAATGTTGTCTTAAACTAAAATTTTAAATAATCTTTATCTTTGAAAATTACAAACCCACCAGAGTCTAGCATAAGGTAAGATTTTAATAATAATACATATATGTTTAATACTTGCAAAATACTGACATATTGCTGTGGCCTTTGGAAGAAAATTGTGTAGTAATTGAAGCTAGTTTATAGATTTATTCTCCTCTCTGCTTGATTTCCTCAAGATCTTAGTCTATGTAGAAATGGAGTTTTGAGTATTTATTCATACTAATGTATGCGTGATGGAAAGCAGTCACAACTTGATTGTTCATTCAAGTATTTAACTGAAAAAAAAGCTCTATGTGTGAAACAGTATTATGGGCTTGAGTGGATTTCTGTGAGTGGGATATATCTACAAACTTTAAGTTCTTGAAGTCTTTGGAGACAGATTTGGGTATCAACTGTGGCTCAGCCTTTTATTATCTGCATCACAATGGAAAAGATTTTACCCAGTTTTATTGAGAAATAATTGACATATATCACTATGTAAGTTGAAGCAATACAGCATAATGGTTTGATTTATATACATTGAGGATGGGGATTGAGGGATGTACCAGTGGCTGAGAACAGTTGGACAGAACTACTGGCTTGGTTCTCTGTCCCAGAGAGACTGTAGGGTGGCCTCTGTAGCTGCCTGTTTTTCCTGATGAAGCTCATGACATGGTTGGGACTGGACCCTGGATTCAGTAGTGAAAGGGCCGTGAATTAACTTCTCTGCTCTGCTAGGGCAGCAGGATGGAAACTGGGACTTATACAGCTGTTTGTTTGGGGACCTGGGTCAGGCCAGAGCGTGCACAGGTTTTGCTCTGCAGATGGGGGAAGCCATGGGCTATGTTCTCTGTGTGAATGCCACTGTACGTGGGGCCACTGAATGAGCTGTGCTGCCTCCTGCCATGCTCTGGGAGGTCCTCTGGTAGAACAGGCTGAACCTGTGTTCAGTTATGAGTGGGACGAGGCTTTAGGTTCTCAGCCCTGGGGCAATGGGAGAAGCAGCACTAAAGCCAGTAAAGATTTTTGTTTGTTGTCTTAATTCTAACTCAAGCCAACCCACACTCCAAGTCTCTGGACTGAACAGGCCACTGGCTTTGCTCAGCAAACTATCAGCGCTGCCCACCCACCTCTTGGCTCAAGTGCTGCCAGACTGCACAGATTGCAGACGTTGTCTTCAGCCCTTCTAGTTAGAAGGGGCCAGAAGACACTCTCCACCGCAAGTGGGGCTGTGATTTAGCTCCCTGCCTGGGGATAGGCAACCTGGGCTCTAACGCCAGCAAAACTCCTCCTTTGAGGATCGAAATCAGGCAGATCTGTACGCCTCTGAGTCCTCCGGTCAGAGTGCACCCCCAAGTTGCTTCTGCAGGTGAACAGATCTGTTTGTTGGGAAACTACTTGGGAACTGCAGGTATAAACTCAGTCTGCCAAGATCTGCCAAGATCCCTGTGATGGTTGTTGCAAGCCTCTCCCACTTCATCACAGATCCCAGGGGTTGAGCCCCACAGACTTTCCTGTAACCTCATGGTGCAAGACCAGAGTAGAGGCCCCAAGCTAGCAGCCCACAGTACTGAGGGGTGCTGCTGGTCCCCCCTCTATGATTTCTCTTCCCACCGGGGGAACTGGATGCTCAGAAGCGGGGAACTCTCAGAAGCGATCTCTCCATGTGTTGCTGCACTGGCCTGGGGGGAGCGACAGTGTGCTCAACGTGCGGCTGCTTCTCTTCCCCTTCTAATGTGGTATGTGTCTCTCGAGGTATGGTGGTGGTGGTGGTGGTGGGGTAGTGTGTGCTTCAGCCTCACCCCTGTGATCTGGGCATCTCTCAGTGATATCTTTTTTTTAACAGTGGTTATTTTTCTTGTGAGAGGCTGCAAAATAAGAAACAACCTACATCACCATCTTGGTGATATCAGAATGGGCAAATCTTTTAATCTCCCTGAGCTTTAGTTTTCTTGTCTTAGAAAATTGAGTTACTGATCCTAAAGCTCTTATAATGGTATGAGGATTAAATAAAATAATTTATAGGATGCGCCTTGTATTCTATTTCCTGCTTTCAAAGATACCACAATCTATCTGGATAGAGAGAGAGAGAGAAATATAAACTTATAACTATGCAGTAACCAGAATCAACGTAGAGGTATAACCCATTAATTACAATTACATGCAGCGGGTAGAAATTCTTCTTTCTGTAGTTTATGGGATTATGTCTTTTTGTCACAAAGTTATTTCAGTGCTTCTGAGTACTTGAGATCATACCAATAAGTTGTCACTTTTGCTGCCTCTGTTTTCCATGGCATCACACAAGTGTGAAAATCATCTTGTTTTTCACTTACCAAGGAATATTTGTTTTTTTTTTAGATCATGGAATTAGATTGCCCACTGAAATATAAAGAAGGTAATACACCATGGGTGAGAGGATGTAATTATCATAACTGCCTTTCTCTTCACCTTGTCCCTTGAAGTGTAAATTGTAATGAGATAAAGACTTGAAGTAGAAAGTAGCTCTGTGGGTTTTGTTTTTCATAAGAAGAGAGGCTGAGTTAGGTTGAGCACACTGGCTTCATTCTCAGTTGAGGAATAGATGTTTTAAATATGCTCTCACTCTGAAACACCTTGAGCAGCCCCATGATTGCATAAATTAATCTTGTAATTCCTGCTGCTTTAATGATGTCAATATGCCATTTATTATCTGCTTTTATATTCTTTATTCTAAATGTATATAGGAAAGTGATTTCTCTTTTGGTATTTTCATAGACTGCATTATTTCTGGAGGAAAAAAATAGGATACTCCTCCCTTTGAAAAAAAAATGTCTTTTGAAACAGAAATTTAGCAAATGAAACTTTGCTAACTCAAGAGAGCAGTATTCTGTCCTTAAATTATATATACAAATTTACTCCTTTGATTGCTCAGTTAATTAAAGTAGAATCCTATTATGGTAGGAGTTGTTAGCAGAGTCCAATCACACCCCTCACAAGTCTTTGTTCTTGCAATTAACTCCTCCCACTGGAAATGACTTCTCTCTTTTTTTTTCACTTATACATATTATTCACATTCTTCTGCAGGAAACTCTTCCTGATCTCTCAGTTTTATATTTAATCTACTCTTTAATTCCCTTGGCACATTTTTAGTTTCCGAACTGGCCAAGACTGGCAGAGGAAACATGGGTTTGATCCCTGGGTTGAGAAGATCTCCTGAAGGAGGAAATGGCAACCCACTCCAGTATTCTTGCCTGGAGAATTCCATGGACAGAGGGGCCTGGCAGGTTACAGTCCATGGGGCCATAAAAATTGGACACGACTGAGCGACTAAGTGTGTGTGCCAATTGGCCAAGACTTTAATTTCCAGCTATATCCATAGGAGCTCTAAATGTTATGGCTTTATCACCTTTAAAATGAAAATGGTAATAGTATATACATGTAAGTTTGTTGAAGATTTAGGTAACACATACCTAGAATTTAACCAAGCACATAATGAACACTTAAGAAAGTTAAGCTATTATGATGATTGATGTCTACAATCACTATATTGGAATGCATGCCTCTAATAAGTATTTGCTACTTAAGTAATATACAGTTCTGTATTATTATGTAGATGATACTCTTAACTCTGTATTGGACCCCTAATAAAATTATGAATCTCAAGGTTGTAATAATGTCATTAGTTTCTTTCATGTCAGCCCACTCTATTCAAGTGCTCAGTCTTCAGTCATGTCTGCCTCTGCGATAACCTAGACTGTAGCCCACCAGGCTCCTCTGTCCATGGAATTTTCTAGGCAAGAATACTGGAGCAGGTTGCTGTTTCCTACTCCAGGGGATCTTCCCAACCAAGGGAACCTGTGTCTCTTGCATTTCCTTCATTGGCAGGTGGATTCTTTAGTACTGTGCCCGCAGGCAAGCCCCACTCTATCCAAAGCTGTACTTTATTCAGAATTATGCATATAATAGGAACTTGCTATATACAATGTCAAATTGTTTTGGATAGTTATTAATGTAATAAACATTTTCTAAATTCCTACTATGTGGAAAAAATCTGTGACAGAAAGAAAAAAGTCTTATTTCCAGGCAATCACCTTTTAACAAAGATAAATCACAATAGCAAAGAGGAATCCCAATAGAAAAGGACACTATTTATGAAGTAAATGCAGCCCAATAAATTCAGGACATTCAAAATACACACATTTATTTAGCATATATTTTTGGCTTTATAGGCCATAGGGTTTCTGTTGCACCTATTTAACTCTATCATTGTAGCATGAAAACAGCCATAGAAAATACCAAATATGTGTGGCTAATGTCCTAATAAAATTTTATTTATGGATATAAAGTTGAATTTTATATAATTTTTATGTCACAAATATGATTCTTCCTTTGATATATTTTTTCCACTCTTTTAATAATGCAAAAACTATTATTAGCTCATAGACTGTATAAAAACAGGTAATTGGCCAGATAGGGCCCACAATCCACATTTTGCTGATCTCTGAGAGATGCAGTTGCATCTTGTTAGGCAGAACTGCTTTGTCTCTTTTTGTACTATGCTAAAAAACCTACAGTGTTAAGTGGCAAAAGTAGATTAAGATAAGGTGCTCTGGAAATTTCAAGGAAGGCCATAGAAAAAGTGAAGATTTTGAACTGACTCCAAGTTTACTACCAACAGGGAGCAATTAGCTTCATTCTCTTCCTTACTGAAAGCTGCAGGCATAAATCAGGTCAGCCAGCTGACGAGATGCACACTATTTGGTATACCAAAAAACAAATGAAAATTTCACAGACTGTTATGTTCATATTCGTTTATTTTGCTCAGTCATTATCATGATCATATTTCCACAGAACTTTTTCTAGTCAGTCTTGGCGATGTATGTTGAGTTTCTTAGAGTATTTGACTACATTTCACAAGTTAGGTGATCTTTTTTTTCTCTCTAGTCTCCCACCATTTTCATCTTGAAAATGACCGAGATTTTCAGTGGATCTAGCTTATAGTTCTTTGTTGCCTAAGGCATGTCTCTGGCTTTTAGTCATTGTGACCCCAATTTGAAATTTTTACTGTCCTTAAATCTGACCCCTTCTTGTGTTGCCCTCAAGCCTTGGTCCCACACAAAAGACAGATTGACCCTTTTATCATATCTAGGCTGTAGTCTCCTTTCAACAGATAACATGGCAGTGCCTTTGGAAAATATTTCCTGGGGTCTGTTTATAAAAAATTCTGTACGATGTAATACCTTTTTTCAGTAATTGGAATATGTCTGTAGTCACAGCTAATATCTGAAATCTGGAAATGTGTGACCCTTACTTGTTAACCTGTGATTTTCTTCTCTCGAGTGTTTTGTGACTATGGCCACATTCATTTCATAAGCAATATCCTTTTTCCATTAGGATTCTTCTCTCTCACTGGGTTTAAAGAAAGATTTATTTTCACTCCCACTGTTAGTCTGGCTTCCCTGACTTCTCCATGCTTTTGTTGTCTCTTTGAGCTTGTCTCTTGGTGTTACGGATGCTTTATATAGGTCATACACTATATAGGTATTATCTCCAGCTGAATTTTTTTGTCTCCCTCAAATGTCAATAGCCAGCCTGATAATTATCCAAAATATTCAGTGCTTTTCAGGTGATACCTCCTGGTAGTGAATTAGAACATGATTTATTCTCAAAATAATTTTTGTTTTCTTTCCAACTAGAATATTTATGCCAAGATATTTCAAATTTAAAAGCTACTCTTACTTTTCACCTCCCAAAATGATATTCAACAGTATATATATATCCAAATGCTTATTTTTATGTGAATAATAATAATATGTTTTAGCTTTAATGGTCAGAAAAAGTATCAGGTGTAGAATTCAAAATGAATTCCAAATTTTAACTTTGTTTTCATCTTTAATCAAGTCATTTCACTTTATCAAATTTCTGTTTCCTTATTTGTAAATTTAAGAACTTTAAGAACAATAATACCTACCTCAAAGGTATTTGTATTAAATGTTTTATAAAAGTCACTTATTATAACAATAAATAATCTTGAAAGATTGTTCCTTCTCATAGAATTGT
The DNA here is from genome assembly GCA_024291935.2 of Okapia johnstoni. Taxonomy (NCBI): domain Eukaryota; kingdom Metazoa; phylum Chordata; class Mammalia; order Artiodactyla; family Giraffidae; genus Okapia; species Okapia johnstoni. Next base: position 107,574,825 of record CM044307.1, on the reverse strand, counting down.
AGAACTTAACTCTTTCAAATTAGCTTTAGCTGCCAAAGCATTTACAAGGAATGAATGTTTAGAGATTTTGTGGGGCGAGAAGGAGAAGGGTTTCCATCACATCTCCTATGCCAAACTAAAACAGTCCCCTTTATGCGTCTATTTTTTTTTTTCTGAAAGATTCTTCTCTTGTTAATTGCCAACTCATATCTCTTGTCCTGCAAGACCTCTTAAATCCTCTTTATTATTCCTCAAATTTCAGTCCTAGTGATTAGTTTATCTTTCCAATTAGGACATTGAAAGTCCAATAGTCCATTGACCCTATCTCCCTGTATGCATGGTTGCTCAGTCGCTTCAGTTGTGTCTGACTCTTTGCAACTGCATGGACTGTAGCCTGCCAGGCTCCTCTGTCCATGGGATTCTTCAGGCAAGAATACTGGAGTGGTTGCCATGCCCTCCTTCAGGGGATCTTCCCAACCCAGAGATGGAACCTGCATCTCTTATATCTTCTGCATTGGCAAGGGGGTTCTTTACCTGGGAAAGCCCAACCCTATATCCCTAGGAACATATGTTAATAGCCATTGAATATACTTTCAAACATGTTTCCTGGTGGTCTCATGAAAGCTTGTCTTCTGTCCCCTGTACCCAGTACCTCAAGAGGCTTATCAGAATATTCAGTGTAGGAAACTTGTCTTTCCTATCTGCAAGTCAACTGCTTTGTTATTATATCACATACTAGAAGGAATGTGAGCACAAGAACTGAGCACAATGTCTAAGTAAAACAATATTTTTGACCAGAAAAATCAGAACTTGGCATGAATTTGTATAATAATTTGTTCATTCCATAAATTCTAACTTGACAAACTAAACTTTATTCATCATGAATAATTGGTACTTTCTTCTACAAAATAGAATTGGGTTTAAGAATATCCCATTTATCCATACTCACGCACCTTTATACACAATGACAAAGCCATCCTACTGGGAAGACAGTACTTATTTTTGATATCTTTCTTTCCCCTTATATCAAATTTCATTGCCTTTCCCATCCCTGGAATTGAAAGACCAAGCAGAACACTCCTAGGCTTGACATCACAATACCTCCTCTAACATTCACCTACAAAATAGTTCCCACAACCTCATTTTCTCCTTTCTAAAATAATAACTAGACCCTAGAAGTACATTTATATTAATTGATATCTAATTCTTCCTCTCAAGTAAATCCGTTTACATTTCACTGGGTATGTTTGGAATGGTGAGATTTTTACTGAAAAGTTTAGACATTTTGTGAGAGATCTTTTAGGTCAAACTTCCGACTTATGAGATAATGACACTTGGGCAGTCTATTTTAAGGGCTAATGTGAAATGTTTCCATCTAATTGGGTTGGTTGAATGTGGCACCATTTAACTACAAGTGAGAGCAGAAATTTAAAGGCTGGTAAAGTTTAGGATCACAGACTTCTCAGTTGAATTGAGAACTGTAAATACATTTACTGTTGTAAGTAATTAAAATATGTTGTTTTATTATAAGGAAAGTGTTTAGAAATGTCCCACCATACATAGTTATTACTATAGTTAGTATGTGTGTGGATCACTCTATGTATCTTATTTTTCCAACTTTATTAATCAACTTAGTCAATGAATTTTTTGTTACTTGTGAGATTTTTGCTAATTTTCAGGATATAGTTGTGATGAAAATATTGTTGCTATATTTGTAGAGGTCCTTAATCTGTGTGCGTGTGTGTATGCTCAATCTCTGTCACGTCTGACTCTTTGCGACCCCCCTGGAGTGTAGCCCACCAGTCTCCTCTGTCAGTGGGCTTTCCCAGCAAGAATACTGGAGTAGGATGCCATTTCTTACTTCGCAGCCAGGGATCAAACTCACGTCTCCAGTGTCTCTTGCATTAGCAGGTGGATTCTTTACCACTGAGTCACTTGAGGAGCCGCCTTAATCTGTGTACAAAAGTTTAAATTTAACATATTTGTTTTTGCTATTCCAACACAAATATTAAAATTCCTGATTGAAGACATTTGTACAGAAGTGAAACTTCAAATTCAATCTATTTTCAAAGTATGCAAATGAATTGTCAGGGAAAGTACAAGTAATAAAAATAATGGCATGTAACAACAGATTGCTAATGCAAGAGATATTGCTCTAAACCCATTACTTATTAACTTCTTTAATCCCCACAAACCAATGAATTTTGCAGTATTCTCATTTTACAGAGGAGGAAACTGAAGCAGAAGGATTAATTTGCTCAAGGTCACACACAAAGAATTGAGTGGTAAAAGGATAAAATGTGACTTTCTTTTAAATTCCCCAGCTCCTAAATCAACTTTAAAGCCACAAGAAATTCTAGAAAAATAGTCAGGAGGGCCCTTTTACTTGTATCAGGGGACTATCTTATTTCTGTTTCCACATTTTACAGACATAAGAAGCTTTAGAAAGAGCCATTTATATACACCTGTTTTTTGCCCCTACTGGATGCCCACATTTCTATTTTTTTCCCTTTATTTTGATTTCATTTGTAATTTCTAGAGTATTGTTTATGTCCAGCCTTTATTTTTGGGTGCCCAGAGGTACAAAGGGGCTTCCCTGGTGGCACAGACAGTAAAGAATATGCCTGAAATGCGGGAGACCTGGGTTTGATCCCTGGGTCGGGAAGATCCCCAGGAGGAGGGTGCGGCAACCCACTCTAGTACTCTTGCCTGGAGAATCCCTATGGACAGAGGAGCCTGGTGGGCTACAGTCCATGGGGTCGCGAAGAGTCAGACACAACTGAGCGACTAAGCACACACACACAGAGGTCACAAATTCTGTAGTCATTATAGGTTTCATGGTCAGTTAGGTTTGTTTTCCTTAATAATGGAATTCTTGTATTCTCCAATATGTTAATATGTACCGTGATTTCCCATGAAAGAGGTTACACTCTAAAGAGTTTCTCATATTTATCTGCACTCCATCCCTGATTCTTTGTGCTTGTAAGTGGGCATATTGCAGATCTTAAAGGTTCTCTGGAAGTCACTCTGGAAAAAAAATGGACTGAATGATCTCAATTAAGGTATTTATAAAGATTGATAAAATGTATGCTAATTAGGTGGATATTAAAACATGTAATTTTAGTAATTCATAAAATGGGAGAGAACAAATCTTTTAAATATACAGAAGAATATAAGAAAGGAAAAAACTGCAAAATCTTTTGAGAATCCACGTTAATGTTGGGATTTTCCTGAAAAAATAATGTCCATAACTTCACTCCTCTGCCCTTCTGCTGACATGTAAAGGAAAGCACTAGCAAGCCACAACTCTCCATTTCTGTAATTTAATCTACATTCACTTTTCTTCTTATCATCATGCTGTTCAAATAATCGTATTTTGAAAATATGAAGTCCAGAGGATCAAACACCTCAACCCAAAAATTATATCCAAGCACTCTGAAAGCACTTGTTTCAATGATCTATTATTTTTTAATGATATGAGTGACAAATAATTTGTGGTCATTTTTTAATCTATCCAAGTATTTTCTTCTTGCACATTTTACTTTCTTGTAACATGCAGATTTTGAACCGTGCTGTTGGAGAATACTCTTGAGGGTCCCTTGGACTACAAGGAGATCCAACCAGTCCATCCTAAAGGAAATCTGTCCTGAATATTCATTGGAAGGACTGATGCTGAAGCTTTAACTCCAATACTTTGGCCACCTGATGTGAAGAACTGACTGATTTGAAAAGACCCTGATGCTGGGAAAGATTGAAGGCAGGAGGAGAAGGGGATGGCAAAGGATGAGATGGTTGGATGGCATTACCGACTCAATGGACATGAGTTTGAGTAAACTCCAGAAGTTGGTGATGGACAGGGAGGCCTGGCCTGCTTCAGTCAATGGGGTCACAAAGAGTTGGACAAAACTGAGTGACTGAACTGAACTGAATATGCAGATTTTAAAGAAATACTGTGTTGGTGAAATGCCTTAACCCTTTTGATAATATATCTTGAATCATTATTTTAGATTAAATATCTATTTTTACAGGAAAAAAATAGCATGCGGGGATGAGGTAGAAAATGTAAACAAGGTGACATCAAATAAAATATCAAGGGAGTAATTTATTTAATTTTAATTAATACTCATTATAATCTGATATTAATTGTTAATTCCAATATATCTAAGTCAAATGCTTCAGTTCAGTTCAGTTCAGTCGTTTAGTCATGTCCGACTCTTTGCGACCCCATGGACTGCAGCATGCCAGGCCTCTTTGTCCATCACCAACTCCCGGACTTTACTCAAATTCAAGTCCATTGAGTCAGTGATGCCATCCAACCATCTCACCCTCTGTCGTCGCCTTCTCCTCCTGCCTTCAATCTTTCCCAGCATCAGGGTCTTTTCAAATGAGTCAGCTCTTTGCATCAGGTGGCCAAAGTATTGGAGTTTCAGCTTCAACATCAGTCCTTCCAATGAACACCCAGGACTGATCTCCTTTAGGATGGACTGGTTGGATCTCCTTGCAGTCCAAGGGACTCTCAAAAGTCTTCTCGAACACCACAGTTCAAAAGCATCAATTCTGCGGTGCTCAGCTTTCTTCACCATCCAACTCTCATATCCATACATGACAACTGGAAAAACCATAGCCTTGACGATATGGACCTTTGTTGATAAAGTAATGTCTCTGCTTTTAAATATACTGTCTAGGTTGGTCATAACTTTCCTTCCAAGGAGTAAGTGTCTTTTAATTATGTGGCTGCAATCACCATCTGCAGTGATTTTGGAACCCCCCAAAATTAAGTCTCTCACTGTTTCCACTGTTTCCCCATCTATCTGCCATGAACTGATGGGACCAGATGCCATGATCTTGAGCTTTAAGCCAACTTTTTCACTCTCCTCTTTCACTTTCATCAAGAGGCTCTTTAGTTCTTCACTTTCTGCCAAAAGGGTGGTGTCATCTGCATATCTGAGGTGACTGATATTTCTCCCGGCAATCTTGATTCCAGCTTGTGCTTCCTCCAGGCCAGCGTTTCTCATAATGTACTCTTCATATAAGTTAAATAAGCAGGGTGACAGTATACAGCCTTGACGTCCTCCTTTTCCTATTTGGAATCAGTCTGTTGTTCCATGTCCAGAGTTCTAACTGTTGCTTCCTGACCTGCATACAGGTTTCTCAAGAGGCAGGTCAGATGGTCTGGTATTCCCATCTCTTTAAGAATTTTCCACAGTTTATTGTGATCCACAGTCAAAGGCTTTGGCGTAGTCAGAGATTTCATTACTTGACCCCACGTTTGTGCACATTTTATTTCCATGGGGTTTGTTGCCCTGAGAGACTCTTGGACCTCTGTTTCTGAAGTTTCTGAAGAATGTGAAAAAGGTAAAGAAAGGAAAACTAAAGTGTTTGTGGTTAACCATCTTTGCTAAGTAAGTCTAAGGGCTTCCCAGGTGGCACAGTGTTAAAGAATATGCCTACCAATTCAGGAAATGCAAGAGAGGCAAGTTCAATCCCTGGGTCAGGAAGATCCATTTCAGTAGGAAATGGCAGCCTACTCTAGTTTTCTTGCCTGGGAAATCCCATGGACAGAGAAGCCTGGTGGGCTACAATCATAAAAGAGTCGAATGTGGATACAACTTAGCGGTTACATAGCAGAAGCAGCAGAAGCAAGTATGTCTAAATGCAGCCAAGTTCTTGCCTCAGTGAGTTAAATGGAATGAAGGGAAGCCAAGCTAATGTCTATGTGTGGTTTCAGTTTGACCACGGCATTATTCATGCCAGTGAGCAGTGAAGGCTTTTTTTCCTATGAAGGTTTTAACAAAACATTATATGCTTTAGAGGCTGTCCCAGTGGTATCTTATAGCAACTTAGTCTAGGTCTTGTCATGCTCAGAGAAAACTTCTGAAACTCACAATGAAAAGAGCATTTCATGTCTTTGTCCTGTTTGTATGTCTCAAGCCAATGTGCTGAATTGTCTTTCTTCTCAATGATATTCTTTTCGTCTTTACAAAAGAGCCTGCTTCTTTCCTTCCATGAAAGCAATTGTCGCCTCACTCTTTTTCAGCATCACTGTAAATGTTACTTTATTTAAATAATTACTCTTTGGTAATTATCTGATACTTCTCAATGTATCCTTTATAGTTCATTTCTAAAGCTGTGTGTAAGTTAGATTTTAGTTGGTTAACAAACTACCTCAAATATTTAGTTGTTCAAAACAATAACTGATTATTATGCTTTATGAGTCAAAAGATTGAGTGATTTGGATTAGGCTCAGCTCCTCAACTAGGTTCACTCAGGTGTGTACAGTTACCTTGTGGTAGGCTGGGAGATACCTTGTCTTGGGTAACCTTTGCTAGGTACACTCAGTTCTTTCTCATGATAATCACATCATTCCATAGTCTAGCCTGGAAACACTTTCATGTAGTGGCAGAGGTCCATGAAAGAAAGTTGGATTGTGTGAGGATTAATTTTATACTCTGCTTGAATCAGGTTTGCTAGTGTCTTACTAGGTGAAGTTTTCAAATGTCCAGACCCAGAATCAGTGATGGGTACTACCAAGGCATGAATAGAGGTAGGCATGAGATATTATGTCCATCATTGCCTTCTATCACAAGCTTTATCTGATTAAAATAGAGATGCTAACAAAAATAACATATAAATGTAGTCACTGCAAGGAACACTAAAATATGGAAATAATGAAATAAACCTAAGGGAGTGGTAAAATAGAAGATGATACATCCATAGATAAATACCATGTAGTCATTGAAAAAGCTTTTTGAATAATGTAAATGATGCAGGAGAGTATTTCTAATATTTTAAGTGAAAAAGATGCAAAATTGTATATTTAGGAAAGTCTAACAGTTTAAAACATTTATTGATATGTACACAAGTAGAAACAATAGAGAAAAATCACCAGATTACCCATAAATGATGAGTACAGAAAATGTGTTTTTTTATTCTTTATTTCAAAATTTTCATAATAAATATATAGTGTCAATATTTTATAATCAGAAAATTATATAAAATAAACATCATATACATAGTAGCCTGTGGTAGGCATCCAAATTCTAAGATGACATCCCAAATTCCCTCCCCCTGCTACACACACATGCCATGTAATCTCTTTTCCTTGAGTGTTGAGGAACTATTTATTATAAATGTCACTTCCATGATGAGACTATGTTATATATCAAAAACTGAAGGATTTCAAATACGTAATTAAGGTCTCAAATCGCTTAACTTTGAGTTAATTAAAAGTGAGATGATTCTGGGTGGGTCTGAGCAAATCAGATGAGCCATTAAAAGGGACTGGGACCTTTCTGCAAAGAAGGGATTTAAAACATAGGAAAGATTCTCTTGTTGGTTTCAAAAAAGTAAGATTCCTGGAGGGGGCTAAGATGACGGGGGAATAGGACAGGGAGACCACTCTCTCCCCCACAAATTGATCAAAAGAACATGTGAATGCTGAGCAATCTTCACAGAACAACTTCTGAACGCTGTCAGAGGACATCAGGCATCCAGAAAAACAGCCCATTGTCTTCGAAAGGAGGTAGGACAAAATATAAAAGATAAAAAGAGAGACAAAAGAGTTAGGGATGGAGACCCGTCCCGGGGAAGGAGTCGTAAAAGAGAAGTTTCCAAACACCAGGAAACCCTCTCACCGGCGGGTTTGGGGGAAGATTTCGAATCTCGGAGGGCAACATAACCGGGAGGAAAAATAAATAAATAAAACCCACAGATTACGTGCCTAAAGGCAACTCCCAGCAAAGTATCCCAGACGCTCGCATCCGCCACCAGCAAGTGGGGGCTGAACTGAGAGGAGCGGGCGGCACTGCTTAGGGTAAGGACCGGGCCCGAATGCCCCGAGGGCAATCTGAGGGAGCTAACGTGAGATAGAAACATAAACTGTGGGATAGCCAGAGAGAGAGAGAGAGAACTATCTTGTGAAAAGCCCAAATCTAAGACACTGCCGGCCCGCTCACAGAACAAAGGACTGAGCAATACCAGAAAAGAGCTAGCTGGCTGTGGACTGCTCCATCCCACCGCTGGACAGGCGGGGCCAGCCAGAGCTGGAAAGGAGCAAACTCAGCCCCAGAGAGCAAAGACTTCTTGAGATTCCGGTGGGTTGACATCTGCCAGGAGGGTCGCAGACAGAGGCCAGCTACCCAGAACTGACACAAGGCACACTGGAGCTGGATGCGCCCATAAACCGAGGTTGGGACGAGGGAGGTGATAAGTCGCACAGCCCCAACAGGGGAGAGTGCGCTCACCAAACACCTGGCTGCCTGAGCTGCTCAGACCCCGGTTCGGCACAAATCGCAGCCTTTGTGGAGTACCTGAGAACCTGAACCTGAGCGGCTTAGACCTGGGAAGTGCACGCATCTCAGGGCCCGCTCCCTGGCAGAATAATCTGAAGCCTGAGCAGGGCAGACTGGGAAAGCACACACGCTGTGAGCGGGGACAAACCCAATGTGGCCGAGACACTGCGAGTCCTCCACACACAAGCCAGTGATACTGGTCTGCAGTGTTCCTCCCTCCCCACAGCATGACTGAACAAGGGAACCTAAAGAGACCACCTCCACCCCCTTGTGTCAGGGAGGAAATTAGACACTGAAGAGACCTGCAAACAGAAGCCGAATAAACAGAGGGAACCGCTTTGGAAGTGACAGGTCAACTGATTAAAATCCCTGTAGTTAACACCAACTACATTGAAAGGGGCCTATAGATCTTGAAAAATATAAGCAGGAACAAGGAACTATCTGAAACTGAACTGACCCCACACTGCTCGCAACAGCTCCAGAGAAAGTCCTGGATATATTTTTACTATTACCATTTTTTTTAATTTAAAATTTTTTTTCTTTTTTCTTTAAGTCGTCTATTACACTTTTAATTTTCATTTTTATAATCCACTATTACTTTGCAAAAAAAAAAAAAAAAAAGACCCTATGTTTAAAGCAAACTGCATACATATATCTTATACTTTTTGTGATTTTGGTTTTTTTTTTTAATATGGTATTTTTTTTAAGAGTCTAACCTCTACTCTATATTTTTAATCTTTGTTTTATAGTATTTGATATCAATTTTGTACATTTAAGAACCCAATCTTTAGTACCAATTTTTACTCGGGAGTGTGATTACTGGCTTGATTACTCTCTCCCCCTACTGACTCTCTTCCTTCTACCCCAGGGCACCTCTATCTTCCCCCTCCACTCCTTCTCTTCTCAACCTACTTCTATGATTCTCTGTGGGTGTTCTGTGCACCGGAGAACACTTAGAGAACAGAGTACTGCCCAGATCTCTCTCTCTCCTCTTGATTCCCCTCTTTCTACTCATGCTCATCTCTATCACCTTCCTCCCTCCTCTCCATGTATCTCCGTGAACCTCTCTGAGAGTTCCAGACTGTGTAGAGCACATAGGGAAGTGCTTACTGGCTAGACTGCTCTCTCCACGTTTGAGTCCCCCTCTTCTCCTGGTCACCTCTATCTCCCTCCTCCTTCTTCACCTCTCCATGTAACTAGGTGAACCTCTCTAGGTATCCCTCACTGTGGAGAATCTTTTCATCATTAACCTTGAAGTTTTATAATCAGTGCTGTATGGATGGAGAAGTCTTGAGGCTACTGAAAGAATAAGACTGAAAACCAGAGGCAGGAGACTGAAGCCCAAAACCTGAGAACACCAGAGAACTCCTGACTCCAGGAAACATTAATTGATAAGAGATCATCCAAAAGCCTCCATACATACACTGAAACCAAGCTCCACCCAAGAGCCAATAAGTTCCAGAGCAAGACATACCACACAAATTCTCCAGCAACGCAGGAACATAGCCCTGAGCATCAATATACAGGCTGCCCAAAGTCACACCAAACCCACAGACATCTAAAAACTCACTACTGGACACTCCATTGCACTCCAGAGAGAAGAAATCCATCTCTACCCACCAGAACACCAACGCAAACTTCCCCAACCAGGAAACCTTGACAAGCCAATCATCCAACCCCACCCACAGGGAGGAACCTCCACAATAAAGAGGAACTTCAAACTACCAGAATACAGAAAGGCTACCCCAAACACAGCAATCTAAATAACATGAAAAGGCAGAGAAATACTCAACAAGTAAAGGAAAATGATAAATGCCCACCAAAACAAGCAAAAGAGGAGGAGATAGAAAATCTATCTGAAAAAGAATTTAAAATAATGATAATAAAAATGATCCAAAATCTTGAAAGCAAAATGGAGTTACAGATAAATAGCCTGAAGAGAAGGATTGAGAAGATGCAAGAAACGTTTAACAAGGCCCTAGAAGAAATAAAAAGAGTCAATATATAGTGAATAATGAAATAAATGAGATCAAAAACACTCTGGAGGGAACCAACAGTAGAATAATGGAGGCAGAAGACAGGATAAGTGAGATAGAAGATAGAATGGTGGAAATAAATGAGGCAGAGAAGAAAAAAGAAAAAAGAATCAAAAGAAATGAGGAAAACCTCAGGGACCTCTGGGACAATATGAAATGCCCCAACATTCGAATCATAGGAGTCCCAGAAGAAGAAGACAAAAGGAAAGGCCATGAAAAAATACTCGAGGAGATAATAGTTGAAAATTTCCCTAAAATGGGGAAGGAAATAGTCACCCAAGTCCAAGAAACCCAGAGAGTCCCAAACAGAATAAACTCAAGGCGAAACATCCCAAGACACATATTAATCAAATTAACAAATATCAAACACAAAGAACAAATATTAAAAGCAGCAAGGGAAAAACAACAAATAACACACAAGGGGATTCCCATAAAGATAACAGCTGATCTTTCAATAGAAACTCTTCAGGCTAGAAGGGAATGGCAGGACATACTTAAAGTAATGAAAGAGAATAACGTACAACCCAGATTACTGTACTCAGCAAGGGTCTCATTCAGATATGAAGGAGAATTCAAAAGCTTCACAGTCAAAAAGTTGAGAGAATTCAGCACCACCAAACCAGCCCTCCAACAAATGCTAAAGGATCTTCTCTAGACAGGAAACACAGAAAGGGTGTATAAACATGAACTCAAAACAATAAAGTAAGTGGCAACAGGACCATACTTATCAATAATTACCTTAAATGTAAATGGGTTGAATGCCCCAACCAAAAGACAAAGACTGGCTGAATGGATACAAAAACAAGACCTCTATATATGCTGTCTACAAGAGACCCACCTCAAAACAAGGGACACATTCAGACTGAAAGTGAAGGGCTGGAAAAAGATATTTCACGCAAACGGAGACCAAAAGAAAGCAGGAGTCACAATACTCATTTCAGATAAAATAGACTGTAAAATAAAGGCTGTGAAAAGAGACAAAGAAGGACACTATATAATGATCAAAGGATCAATCCAAGAAGAAGATATAACAATTATAAATATATATGCATCCAACATAGGAGCACAACAATATGTAAGGCAAATGCTAACAAGTATGAAAGGGGAAATTAATAATAACACAATAATAGTGGGAGACTTTAATACCCCACTCACACCTATGGATAGATCAACTAAACAGAAAATTAACAAAGAAACACAAACTTTAAATGATGCAATATACCAGCTCGATTTCATTGATATTTACAGGACACTTCACCCCAAAACAATCCATTTCACCTTTTTCTCAAGTGCACACGGAACGTTCTCCAGGATAGATCACATCCTGGGCCATAAATCTAGCCGTGGTAAATTCAAAAAGATTGACATCATCCCAATCATCTCTGACTACAATGCAGTAAGATTAGACCTCAATTACAGGAAAAAAATTATTAAAAATTCCAACATGTGGAGGCTAAACAACACGCTTCTGAATAACCAACAAATCACAGAAGAAATCAAAAAAGAAATCAAAATATGCATAGAAACGAATGAAAATGAAAACACCACAACCCAAAACCTATGGGACACTGTAAAAGCAAAGCTAAGGGGAAGGTTCATAGCAATACAGGCGTACCTCAAGAAACAAGAAAAAAATCAAATAAATAAACTAGCTCTACACCTAAAGCAACTAGAGAAGGAAGAAATGAAGAACCCCAGGGTTAGTAGAAGGAAAGAAATCTTTAAAATTAGGGCAGAAGTAAATGCAAAAGAAACAAAAAAGACGATAGCAAAAATCAACAAAACTAAAAGCTGGTTTTTTGAGAAGAAGATAAACAAAATTGACAAACCATTAGCCAGACTCATCAAGAAATAAAGGGAGAAGAATCAAATCAACAAAATTAGAAATGAAAATGGAGAGATCACAACAGACTACACAGAAATACAAAGGATCATAAGAGACTACTACCAACAGCTATATGCCAATAAAATGGACAACTTGGAAGAAATGGACAAATTCTTAGAAAAGTATAACTTTCCAAAACTGAACCAGGAAGAAATAGAAGATCTTTACAGACCCATCACAAGCACGGAAATCAAAACTGTAATTAGAAATCTTCCAGCAAACAAAAGCCCAGGACCAGATGGCTTCACAGCTGAATTCTACCAAAAATTTAGAGAAGAGCTAACATCTATCCTACTCAAACTCTTCCAGAAAATTGCAGAAGAAGGTAAACTTCCAAACTCATTCTATGAGGCCACCATCACCCTAGTTCCAAAACCAAACAAAGATGCCACAAAAAAAGAAAACTACAGGCCAATATCACTGATGAACATAGATGCAAAAATCCTTAATAAAATTCTAGCAAACAGAATCCAACAACATATTAAAAAGATCATACATCATGACCAAATGGGCTTTATCCCAGGAATGCAAGGATTCTTCAATTTCCGCAAATCAATCAATGTAATATACCACATTAACAAATTGAACGATAAAAACCATATGATTATCTCAATAGGTGCAGAAAAAGCCTTTGACAAAATTCAACATTCATTTATGATAAAAACCCTACAGAAAGTAGGAATAGAAGGAACATACCTCAACATAATAAAAGCTATATATGACAAACCCACAGCAAACATTATCCTCAATGGTGAAAAATTGGAAGCATTTCCCCTAATGTCAGGAACAAGGCAAGGGTGCCCACTCTCACCATTACTATTCAACATAGATTTGGAAGTTTTGGCCACAGCAATCAGAGCAAAAAAAGAAATAAAAGGAATACAGATAGGAAAAGAAGTAAAACTCTCACTGTTTGAAGATGACATGATCCTCTACATAGAAAACCCTAAAGATTCTACCAGAAAATTACTAGAGCTAATCAATGAATATAGTAAAGTTCCAGGATATAAAATTAACACACAGAAATCCCTTGCATTCCTATACACTAACAATGAAAAAACAGAAAGAGAAATTAAGGAAACAATACCATTCACCATTGCAATGAAAAGAATAAAATACTTAGGAATATATCTACCTAAAGAAACAAAGATTTATATATAGAAAACTATAAAACACTGATGAAAGAAATCAAAGAGGACGCAAACGGAGAAATATTCCGTGTTCATGGATTGGAAGGATTAATATAGTAAAAATGAGTATAATACCCAAAGCAATCTATAGATTCAATGCAATCCCTATCAAACTTCCAACGGTATTTTCCCCAGAACTACAACAAATAATTTCACAATTTGTATAGAAATATAAGAAACCTCGAATAGCCAAAGCAATCTTGAGAAAGAAGAATGGAACTGGAGGAATCAACCTGCCTGACTTCAGGCTCTACTACAAAGCCACAATCATCAAGAGAGTATGGTACTGGCATAAGGACAGAAATATAGATCAATGGAACAAAATAGAAAGCCCAGAGATAAATCCATGCACCTATGGACACCTTATCTTCGACAAAGGAGGCAAGAATATACAGTGGAGAAAAGACAATCTCTTTAACAAGTGGTGCTGGGAAAACTGGTCAACCACTTGTAAAAGAATGAAACTAGAACACTTTCTAACACCATACACAAAAATAAACTCAAAATGGATTAAAGATCTAAAAGTAAGACCAGAAACTATAAAACTCCTAGAGGAAAACATAGGCAAAACACTCTCCGACATAAATCACAGCAGGATGCTCTATGATCCACCTCCAAGAATATTGGAAATAAAAGCAAAAATAAACAAATGGGACCTAATTAAAATTAAAAGCTTTTGCACAACAAAGGAAACTATAAGCAAGGTGACAAGACAGCCTTCAGAATGGGAGAAAATAATAGCAAACGAAGCAACGGACAAACAATTAATCTCAAAAATATACAAGCAACTCCTGCAGCTGAATTCCAGGAAAATAACCGAACCAATCAAAAAATGGGCCAAAGAACTAAACAGACATTCTCCAAAGAAGACATGCAGATGGCTAACAAACACATGAAAATATGCTCAACATCACTCATTATTAGAGAAATGCAAATCAAATCCACAATGAGGTACCATCTCATGCCAGTCAGAATGGTTGCTATCCAAAAGTCAACAAGCAATAAATGCTGGAGAGGGTGTGGAGAAAAGGGAACCCTCTTACACTGTTGGTGGGAATGCAAACTAGTACAGCCACTATGGAGAACAGTGTGGAGATTCCTTAAAAAACTGGGAATAGAACTGCAATATGACCCAGCAATCCCACTGCTGGGCATACACACCGAGGAAACCAGAATTGAAAGAGACACATGCACCCCAATTTTCATTGCAGCACTGTTTATAATAGCCAGGACATGGAAGCAACCTAGATGTCCATCAGCAGACGAATGGATAAGGAAGCTGTGGTACATATACACAATGGAATATTACTCAGCCATTAAAAAGAATACATTTGAATCAGTTCTATTGAGATGGAGGAAACTGGAGCCCATTATACAGAGTGAAGTAAGCCAGAAAGAAAAATGCCAATACAGTATACTAATGCGTATATTTGAAATTTGAAAGATGGTAACGATAACCCTATATGTGAGACAGAATAAGAGACACAGATGTATAGAACAGTCTTATGGACTCTGAGGGAGAAGGTGATGGTGGGACGTTCTGAGAGAATAGCACTGAAACATGTATATTATCATATGTGAAACAGAACACCGTTCCTGGTTTGATGCATGAGACAAATGCTCAGGGCTGGGGCAATGGGATGACCTAGAGGGATGGTATGGGGAGGGAGGTGGGAGGGGGGTTCAGGATGGGGAACACATGTAAACCCATGGCTGATTCATGTCAATGTATGGCAAAAACCACTACAGTGTTGTAATTAGCCCCCAACTAAAATAAATAAATTTAAAAAAACAAACAAACAAAAAAACCCAAAAAGTAAGATTCCCCGTCATGAATATCATCTGTATGGCTAGGAATTGATAGCATCCATTAGGAGATAGAAAAGATATTCCATTACTCTAAAAAAGAGAACAGAGACCTAGGAGAACCTAAGACCTCTAAAAAAGACAACCCACAGCCCTAAGAAACTGAATTCCACAAACAACTAATGAACTTGGAAGAGAACCTAAAGCCTCAGAGAAGAATTGCAATCCTGAATTGTGTTTGACATTGAGTCTGTTAACCAAAACCTGGACTCCTGGCCCACAGAAACTGAGAGAATAAATGTACTTCATTTTAAGATGCTAAATTTGTGGTGACTTGTTATCTATCAATAGAAAACTAATACATAGCCCTTTAGGGCCAGTACCTTTTTGCTTTTTCATTTCCAAGGCTTTCTAGATATTTGCTGCAAGTAAAAAAATATCACTCAAAAATCATGTCATCATCATAGATACAGTTGATTAGCATTATTGTATAGCATTCATTCTTAAAATCTCTCAGAATCACAATTTAACCTCATTTGTTTGCCAAATGAGTCATCAAGTGAGTCACAAGACTCAGTTTGTACTACATGGACAGTGACAGAATAGCAGAGTCATGAAATTTATGTGTCATCTGACTACTATCACAGATGTAGAATTTTATTGGGTGGATCAATCAATATTTCATTAAACAATATGTGATAGAGAATGTTTCCAAGGTCATAAATAGTAGCATGAATATTCAACAAATTTAGAGCCATGTAAACATTTTTCACATGAATAATGTGAAAAACCATCACAATTGACATTAACAACCCAGAATTTGACAATGTATGATATTTGGCGTTCCTTTTCTCTTCATTACCTTTGGCAGATAATTATCTTTTTCTCTAAGCCCCAGCTTAGAGTACAAATAAGTTTCAAGACAGTACCCTAGGCAACTATATCCAATTCATCTGATTTGGCCTGGGAAATAAAATCAGTTTTCCCTTGAGAACATAGCATTTACTCCATGATTTAAATAGCCTAACTTCTTCTAATGCATTTCAGCGATTGAAGACTAACTAGATAAAATCTGTTTCACCCATTTTCATTACAGCTTTAAAATGAGCTAATACAATTTGTTATAATATGTTCAAAATGAGAGTTAGTGTTTATGAGAAAATGGCATAAAATGTATTATGTTGACTTCCTTTTCCTGGTGGTTTACTTAGTCCGAAAGTGACTGAATATCCTTAGAGCTTTAACAATGAATTTGGGCCTGGCCACAACCATGTTATCACAAGACTGATTCCAGATAAATTCTTCGGACAAATCTCAGTGGTCCTTTATTCTTTTTACTCTTCCAAGATCACTTTCTGTGCAACTTTGGATACACTCTCATATCACTTTATTCCCATATAAAATGAGTGGTTTAAACTGCAGTGGTGATTCTCAAAGTATGGCCTAGATCAGCAGCATCAGCATTGCCTCAGAAGTTGTTATAGGCGCAGTTTTTCTGGCTTCACCTAAGACTTAATGAATCAGAAATTCTGAGATTAACACTAGGTAGTGATGTGAGTTTTAATTTGATGTCTGCCAGGTGAACTAGAGTATCTCTGAGAAACATACGATTTTTACTGCTTCTAGAAGTTTTAAGTTGTTGCAAACACACTTTTCACCTTTGGTTTTTCAGAGTCCCATTGTGTACTTGGCTTAGTGGAACATGAGGATTTCTAGTTTAGGGAAGGGCCAAGGTCATTCCTCTTTGGGAATGGTGTCAGGTCTGAAGTGTTCATTTTAAAATCACAAGATTACTTGCTTTTGACCTCAACACACTTTTCTTCTTCTCTACTTCCCAAAGGTCCTAGCCATCTATGTCTCCCATCTTGGAAACTGAAACACAGAGAAAACAAGTATCTGTCCCCAAATAGGAAAGCTGAGTAATGACAGAGCTGGACTATAAGAAAGTAAATAAAATAGAAGTTCTTGCAATCTAAATCTTCATGGAAAATGTAAAAAATAACTAAGCACCTAAAGCAAAATATTTACAGCAGCAATATGGTAGTTTAATTATTTTAACAAATATTAAAAAAATCTACAATATGAACCATGCACAATGTAGGATCAAGGATATAAGCAGGAGAGACAAGCTATTTTATATCATAACTCTAATAATTTATAAACAATAGGATTATATATTCCTTATATATTAAATAGGAAACCATAAGATAGTGGTACATCTTCTTAAAATATAAAGCAGTATGCATTTGAGGTGCAGGATGTGGGAGAAAAGGCTTGCACTATATTTTACATAAAGTGGACAGAAAATGATTTTTGTGGAAGTTTTATTTACCCAATCAGATTTTATAATTTTTGGAAAATTATTCAGACTACTGAGTAGACGTGTAGTAGAGACATCAGTTAGGAAGGAGGCTATTGTCCAGGTAAGGGATGAGTGAATCAAAAGCTCTGGGAATGAATCCCAAAATTCTGTTTTAAGAAGTTCCCCAGGAAAGTCTGATGAATGCTAAAATTTGAAAGCCACTAGTTAGAAGAAGAGGTGACAAGACAAGAAAATGGCAAATAAACCACAGAAAAGAATCAGAATGATTAACTTTGAGTTTTGTTTGCTTATTTTTAGAGGAGAGAGTAAGCAACATACTTTAGTCACTCTGGAAGATTAAGGAAGATGAGGGAAGTTTCTCTTTGCAATTAGGAAACTGCAGAATCAGCGTTGGGGATCTAGTTAACAGTTCCTCAGCCATTTCTGCAGCTCCAGCTTCGGTGTACTGCTCTTTTCCTTAACTGCTCTTTCCTATTTTCCTTGTCCCTTCTCTCTTTTGTTGTGCTATCTCTATTTCCAATTTTCATTTATTTGTAAAGTTTAGCAATTTTATTCCTCCTTAGCTCATCCAATCTATGAGCTAAAAGCCAAAAGCCTAACTAACCTTTTTTCCTTTGGTATCATTTTCTAAACAAATGCAGTTCTTGTTCAATGGAGAATTCTGAATCAGCTATTGAGAAAATATTTTTTCACCCCCACTGGCTGAAAAGGTCAGTTTTGACTTGCAAAAAGACTTGAAAATATCTTAAGAATAATTTCAGTAACTATTAGAATATTTAGAAAAATTGAAAATAAAATTAAAACCATGCTTAAATGTTCCCAAAGACATTCTTTAAGAATATTAAAAAATACTAGCAGCCTTGATGGGTTTTCATATGTATTTTTTTGGGACTTCAAAGAGTCTAATTTCAATTTAGAAAATTTATTGCTACTCAAATGAGTTCTTATGAATATCCTCTCAAAGTCTTACCCCAAAACAACAGTGATCCCACTCCAAGTTTGTAAAAATTATCTTTCGAATTTTGATGTCAGTTAGCACTTATACTTGAAAATTCGACACAGAATTGAACTAACAGCTTAATAATTTATTATTAACATTGCAACAACATTGTACTTCTTTTTGATGTTGATGCGATAGCACTGTATAACACAATTCTTTTATTTTAGAACTGTAGTTCTTTTATAAGAATGCTGCTCTGTTAATCATAAGTGTGACAGCTCATTGCTTAGATTGCAGCATAAAATATAATTTATTAAAATCTGTTTCAGGCAGATCTGAGACAGGGAGTTCAGTATTTATTAATGCTTTCTCCATTTTAGGCTTAGGGAAAGCTGAATTAACTACAGCAAAACTGGTGACACTTTCTTCACATTCATTTCTTTGAGGTATAAAAAGAAGTCTCTATCATCTCAAATAGACTAAAATAAAGATCAGCTTCTGAAAGCTGACATTTTGGTGCTTTTTCATCCTCTAAAGAATTACCCTTATAATTAAGTGCTAAGCCACGGCACTTCGTTAGGACAGTGAGATGGATTTTATGCAATTTTGATTCTGCATAGTCCAGACCAGGTGACTGAGCTGAATTAGATTAACTAATATGAACACCTTCACTGGATTTTCTTATACCCACACATATGCTATAAAGGTAATCCACTGTATTACTGTATTTTTGGTAGATTGATTATTTGAATATATGTTTAATTTATTAAGGAATAACATACTTTCTATTTCTGGTACTCAGTGTGCGAAAAAAGATGATAATTGGTTGAGGGTAAGAAAGTACATACCTTGTAAGCAGTTAATGACACAGTGGTAAATGTATTCAAAATAATTAGCTGCTGTTCAGAATTTGACTTTATTTTCAAATTAGTTTGTGCAGTTTTACATAATATTTGTTAACAGCTTCTCCAGTATTATTTTAAAGAAAACATCTTTAAAGGCATTCCCATATCTATCTATTAAGGTCTATGATAGCTCTGTACTATGTCAGCTGGGTTAGACTGAACTACTTCTCAGAATACCCTCCCTTGTATATGTCCTGTTAAATTGAGCCACAAGGGAGATTCTTACCAGATTTTGGAGGTGGAGAGGAGGCAGCCATCACTTTGTACCATGTTGCTCATCTGCTGACTCACCTTGTTGGGGTGAAGGAGCATCTGGACCAGACGTGTTAATAGGCTCTGTGGTGTCTACAGGATGCCCTCATCCGAGAGATTAAAAAAAGATAGCAAGGATGGACACAGGATTCAGACAGCCTTCGTGCTCATGAGAGTCCAGTCCCTTCCTGACTGCTACCCTGTGGGTTTCAGGATCCAGCACTAGAAATGGAGAAGGCCTTGCAGGGATTATTGAAGCAGGTCCCTCCCCTGTGGAGTGTGTAGGCCAATTCCTGCAATAATCCTTTAGTATGTGTGTCTGTATTTCCTAGTGGTTGACTCCTTACAGACACAAGGTCCCAAACCTCTTTTCTTGGTCATCAAGCATTACTTGATCTGTCCTAAATTGTCTTTTAAGTCTCATACCCAGGCACAGTTCTCCACATAATATAAAATTAAACCATGATTATCTACTTATTACAGAAACAGACCAAGATCTTTAACTTTATTAGTTTGGATGTTTCTTTAACCCCATACTGTCCATTTGGTGCCTGTCAAAATATGATTTGGTGGTATGATGTTGTTTGTTTTTTTCATATGTTTTCTGGTGTTGGATTTTTTTGTTTGTTTTTTGCTCTTTGGTATTTTGTCAGTGTAATTTCTTCCTTGAATTACATTATTCAGGCTATTTTTTACTTCCCCACTTCACCTGTAATGGTAAATACCTTTAGAGCAAGTCAAGATGGCAGAGTAGAAAGACATGCACTCATCACTCATCATCTCTTGCAAGAGCTCCAAAATTACAACTCACTACTGAACAACCATCAACAGGAAAATGTTGGATCCCATCAAATAAAGATACCCTACATTCAAGGGCAAAGGAGAAGCCCCAGCAAGATGGTAGGAGGGGCAAAATCACATGTAGAATCAAAACCATACCCACCAGAGACACTCAGAGGGCTCAAACAAACCTTGTGTGCACGAGGACCCAGAGTCCCCACAGAGACTGAGCCAGAACTGTGTTTAAGTGTCTCCTGCGGAGGTACAGGTCAGCAGTGTCCTGCTGCAGGGGCCAGGGCTCTGGGTGCAGCACAGCTGGGTATGGCATAAGCCCTCTTGGAGGAGGTCGCCATTAACCCCATCATAGAGCCTCCAGAATGTACATAGGACTGGGGAAATAGATTCTTGGAGGACACAGACAAAATCTTGTATGCACCAGGACCCAGAAGAAAGGAGCAGTGACCCCATAAGAGACTGACCCAGACTTGTCCATGAGTGTCCAGCAGTCTCTGGCAGAGGTGTGGATTGGCGGTGACCTGCTGCAGGGTCAGAGACACTGAGTGCAGCAGCGCATGCATGGGACCTTTTGAAGAGGGTCGCCATTATCTTCATTACCTCCACCATAATTTGGTCTCAGGTCAAACAACAGGGAGGGAACACAGCCCCTTCTTTCAACAGAAAATTGGATTGAAGATTTACTAAGCATGGCCCTGCCCATCAGAACAAGACCCAGTTTCCGCCTCAGTCAGTCTCTTCCATCAGGAAGGTTCTATAAGCCTTTTATCCTTATCCATCAGAGGGCAGACAGAATGAAAAGGACAATCATAGAAGACTAACCAATCTGATCACATGGATCACAGCCCTGTCTAACTCAATGAAACTATGAGCCATGATGTGTTAGGGCCACACAAGACAGGTGGGTCATGGTGGAGAGTTCTGACAAAATGTGGTCCAATGGAGAAGGGAATGGCAGAACACTTCAGTATTTTGCCTTGAGAACCACATGAACAGTATGAAAAGACCAAAAGGTAGGACACTGAAAGATTAACTCCCCAGGTCTGTAGGTGCCCAATATGCTACTGGAGATCAGTAGAGAAATAACTCCAGAAAGAATGAAGAGACGGAGTCAAAGCAAAAACAACACCCAGTTGTGGATGTGACTGGTGATGGAAATAAAGTCCAATGCTGTAAAGAACAATATTGCCTAGAAACCTGGAATCTTAGGTCCATGAATCAAGGTAAATTGGAAGTGGGCAAACAGGAGATAGCAAGAGTGAACATGGACATTTTAGGAATCAGTGAACTAAAATGGACTGGAATGGGTGAACTTAACTCAGATGACCACTATATCTACTACTGTGGGCAAGAATCCCTTTGAAGAAATGGAGTAGTCATCATAGTCAACAAAAGAGTCTGAAATGCAGTAGTTGGATGCAATCACAAAAATGACAAAATGATCTCTTCATTTCCAAGGCAAACCATTCAATATCACAGTAATCCAAGTCTATGCCCCAATCAGTCATGCTGAAGAAGCTGAAGTTGAACAGTTCTATGAAGACCTAAAAGACCTTCTAAAACTAACACCCCAAAATGATATCCTTTTCGTTATAGGGAACTGGAATGCAAAAGTAGGAAGCCAAAAGATACCTGGAGTAACAGGCAAATTTGGCCTTGTAGTACAAAACGACTCAGGGCAAAGGCTAAGAATTTTGCCAAGACAACACACTGGTCATAGCAAACACCCTCTTCCAACAACACAAGAGAAGACTACACATGGACATCACCAGATGGTCAAAAACACAATCAGATTGATAATATTCTTTGCAGTCAAAGATGGAGAAGCTCTATGCAGTCAGCAAAAACAAGATCAGGAGCTGACTGTGGCTCAGATAATGAAATTCTTATTGCTAAATTCAGACTTCAGTAGAAGAAAGTAGGGAAAACCACTAGACCATTCAGATATAACCTAAATCAAATCCCTTATGATTATACAGTGGAAGTGACAAATGGATTTAAGGGATTACATCTGATTGATAGAGTGCCTGACGAAATATGGACGGAGGTTCGTGAAATTGTACAGGAGGCAGCAATCAAGTTCATCCCAAGAAAATAATGCAAGAAGTCAAAATGATTGTCTGAGGAGGCCTTACAAACAGCTGAGAAAAGAAGAGAAGCTAAAGACAAAGGAGAACAGGAAAGATACACGCACTGAATGCAGAGTTCCAAAGAATAGCAAGGAGAGATAAGAAAGCCTTCCTCAGCGATCAGTGCAAAGAATTAGAGGTAAACAATAGAATGAGAAAGACTAGAGATCTTTTCAAGAAAATTCGAGATACAAAGGGACATTTCATGTAAAGATGGGCACAATAAAGGCCAGAAATGGTAGGGACCTAACAGAAGCAGAAGATATTGAAAAGAGGTGGCAATAATATACAGAAGAGCTATACAGAATGATCATGACCCAGATAATCTCGATGGTGTGATCACTCACCTAGAGCCAGACATCCTGGAATGCAACGTCAAGTGAGCCTTAGGAAAATTCACTATGAACAAAGCTAGTGGAGATGAAGGAATTCCAATTGAGCTATTTCAAATCCTAAAAGATGATGCTGTTACAGTGCTGCACTCAATATCCCAGCAAATTTCGAAAACTCAGCAGTGGCCACAGGACTGGAAAAGAACAGTTTTCATTCTAATCACACAGAAAGGCAATGCCAAAGAATGTTTAAACTACCACACAACTGCACTCATCTCACACACTAGCAAAGTAATGCTCAAAATTCTCCAAGCCAGGCTTCAACAGAATGTGAACCGAGAACTCCCAGATGCTCAAGCTGGATTTAGAAAAGGCAGAGGAACCAGAGATTAAATTGCCAACTTCCGCTGGATCATCGAAAAAGCAAGAGAGTTCCAGAAAAACATCTACTTCTGCTTTGTTGAAGACACCAAAGCCTTTGACTCTGTGGATACAACAAAATATAGAAAATTCTTAAAGAGATGGGAATACCAGACCACCTGTCTTAGTCTCCTGAGAAATCTGTTTGCAGGTCAAGAAGCAACAGTTAGAACTGGACGTGGAAGAACAGACTGGTTCCAAATTGTTGAAAGAGTATGTCAAGGCTGCAATTGTCACCCTGCTTGTTTAACTTATATGCAGAGTACATCATACAAAATGCCAGGCTAGATGAAGCACAAGCTGGAATCAAGATTGCTGGGAGAAATATCAATAACCTCAGATAAACAGATGACACCACCCTTATGGTGGAAAGTGAAGGACTAAAGAGCCTCTTGATGAAAGTGAAGAAGGAGAGTAGGAAAGTTGGCTTAAAATTCAGCATTCAGAAAACTAAGAACATTGCATCTGGTCTCACCACTTCATGGCAAATAGATGGGGAAACAATGGAAACAGTGAAAGACTTTATTTTGGGGGGCTCCAAAATCACTGCAGATGGTGACTGCTGCCATGAAATTAAAAGAAGCTTGCTTCTCGGAAGAAAAGCTATGATCGACCTAGACAGCATATTGAAAAGCAGAGACATTACTTTGCCAACAAAGGTCTGTCTAGTCAAAGCTGTGGTTTTTCCAGTAGTCTTGTATGGATGTGACAGTTGGACTATAAAGAAAGCTGAGTATCAAAGAACTGATGCTTTTGAACTGTGGTGTTGGAGAAGACTCTTGAGAGTCTCTTGTACTGCATGGAGAACCAACCAGTCTATCCTAAAAGAAATCAGTCCTGAATATTCATTGGAAGGACTGATGCTGAAGCTGAAACTCCAATACATTGGCCACCTGATGCAAAGAACTGACTGACTAGAAAAGACCCTGATGCTGGGAAAGATTGAAGGCAAGAGGAGATGGGGATGACAGAGGATGAGATGTTTGCATGGCATCACTGACTCCATGGACATGAGTTTGAGTAAGCTCTGGGAGTTGGTGATGGACAGGGAAGTCTGATGTGCTGCAGTCCACGGGCTCACAAAGAGTTGGACATGACTTACCGACTGAAGCGAACTGATGCCTCACATATCTCTTTGTATTTATTTCCATGCAACGTTGAACACAGTCACTTGTCCATTAATTTCTCAATAAATAATTGTTAGATCAAAATGAACCTGTCAAAAATGATGAAGCATCTTAGATTTTACCCAATTTCTCAGCTAATGAGATACCTTGCCCCAGTTTCATAGATGCTGGCAGAAGGCAAGAGACCCATGGGATAGAGAAAAAGGCCTTTTGACTTACTATTGGGCATGAGCTTCATGCTTTCATCAGGCACTCCTGCCTCCGAAGGCCTATGGAGTCCATGAGAAATAGCCCAGGAAGATGCTGCACAGTGAGTCTGCATCATAAGCATGGAATTCCAAGCTTACGTTTTTCCCAGTCTTATTGGAAGGAGGAAGCTGTTATCTATATTTTCCTGGTCAATAAACAAATGTGTTCACCACTTACAGGGAGAACATTTCTATCCTCTTAGATTGCTTACTCTACAAACACTCTTGAAAAGAGCATAGGCTGAAATTGTCATACACTGTGTGAAAATAATAAGGAGAATCACCTCCTCATCATCCCCACTCCCCACCCCCAAATTAGAAACATCTACTGGAAAATAGTAGCTATTTCTTAAACTGAGTGAAATGGCATTTTGAATATCCTTTACATTTAAAATGTAACTATGTTTTCTTATAATACAATTTTTGTTTTCTACAGATTTCATCCCCAAATATTTGCAGCTTGAGACAAAAATTGGCTCATACTCTATAATTAAGTACCATTGAATCTGGCACATTATCCTACTTTAAAATCATGTTGCAAATCACATACTATTAATCTCCATGGAGATAGCTGAGCTGCCAGTCACCTCTTAAGTCCACACACACACACACACACACACACAAAACAAAGAGTGGGGTGTGTGAAAAAAACTGTAGCATTTGGCAGTATACAAAAAGATTCATTTAGTTGAATTGACTTGTATATTTCCAGCAACACTGAGTGGAAATAGAAGTTCATGTGCCAGTAATATATGTTTTGGTCCAGTGTGTGAAAGTTTGTTTCTTTGCAGCAATACAAATCAGACCGAGAACCAATTCCTTCCTTCTTTTTTTGTTTCTTTATTTCCTCCAAGCTAGTCTTCTATATTCTATTTGGATATTTATATCATGTTAAAGTTTCAGTGCCTAAATATTTCATTTCCATTACAGCCCCTAAGGTTCATCAATTTTAAAGATGGATTATAAATCTATATAAAGTTGTTCCTGGGAGACATGGTGACCAAAATAGCTTATTGCATATGTACATCCAATTTCACTCTTTTTCTGGGCTAAATTTTATAACCATGATATTCCAAATGGATAAAAGCAATATGGGACTTGTAGTGAATGGTTGCAGAAATAAACTTTTTTGAATACATGTTTGATAGTTAACTGTTAGGAATGAGGTAAAATAGCAACGGAAAGCACATTTCTAAAAAAGCCAAACTGTGAAAAATGTTGATATACAAGCAAAGTCTGCATATGATTGCTGGCAGTTTGAATTTGAGTGTTTTTTTTTTTCCAAATACAGCTTTATATAGAGAGCATCAGCTAATTTGATGATTCTAGAGGAAATCTGTATGTGAAGGAAATTATTAAATGAATAAACCCTAAAATAGTAGTTTATCTGGCTGTGTGACATGATCATATATGTTATTTTGTTTTGTCTTTATGTCAGTTTTTTTGATGTGCAAGTTATAATGGAAACTTTTATTTTACAGCTACTAAAATGGATTCAGAGAGTTTATGTGCTTTTCCAAGGCTGCAGAGCTATTAAGTAATAGTGTTTTTACTAGAGCTCCACATTTCCTGTCCAGGATTATTTTCACTGTATTACAAATTAACTTTTCATTAATAAATTTATTCTTCTTAAACATTCAATATGTGTCTGCCACTATGTAAGACATTTGCTTTGTCTATCTCATTTAATTTTCATAATATCTCTATCAGACAAGGTCATTTATTATCTTTGATTATATCCAGTAGGTATTAATTAATTTTACAAGGCCACAAAGAGAGTAAAAACTTAATCTCAGACTCAAACCCTATGAATTTCAGCATCAGGAATCATCATTGAAGTTCAATCTGAAAAATTAAATAGATTAGCAACCTCTCAATCATGCATATACATATCACACACTAGGGGTTTTGAACTACTCTTATGTCAATAATAACATATATTTTTAAGATTTCATGTACCACTTAAACTTCGATAGAAACTCATTAACAATGTAAATTCAAACATGCTCTTTTTAGCCAAAGGTTAAACCTTGGAGGAAAATGTCAACAAAGAATCCTGTTGATAAATAACAATATTTGTAATGCATAGTGAATAAAATAATGCATAAAGTATCATCAAGCAAAGCAAGGCATCTCTTTCAAAAGTCATTTTGAAATATGTTAGCAGGTGAAATATTTTTATTTTAACTGCAGAGTTAACATTACATTCACCTTGTACAACAGCATCCAATGCTCATTTGATCTGGCTGATGATTCAGAGGAAGGAGCTAAGCCTAGGCTCTGTTTATTATTCTCTGCAAATTTCATATTACTTTGTGATACTCTGGAAACAAAGCAATTATTATTCATCTCCCACAGGGAAAGCCAAGTTGTATATAATGCTGTAGCCAGTCAGCTCTGTTTCTACAGCAGTGTTATTATAAGGAGCAGAGTTTTCTTGCAGTTTTGTCAAGGAAAGAAAAATAATCAGAATGCATTCAAGTTCAAAATCCTTCAAATCTGTCCCACCAGCATCTATTACATCTTGATATCACATTTTAATGCAGTAGGAATTCAGAGAAAATTAGCCTGTCCTGCTAAAAAAAGAAAAATACTACAGAAAGATTCTTTGTTTTAGCTTTACCTTTTCAGAAAGAGATAGGATATAATACAATATTTACAAAAAGCTGTATCAGAAAGACTGATACGTTAGGTCAAATGTATGGTTAGAGAAATAGAGAAAAATGAATTTTTCTAGGTTTCTATATGAATTTTAAAATTTGAACTATCAAATTATATGTATGATGGTCTTAACTATACCCAGGACATTCTTATACTTTTTTGTGACAAATGAGTTACATTTTATGGGAAAAGGAAAAGAAACACTCCAATGGCCTTTTTCCCAGTTTATTCTTTGGATCAAACTTTCACCAAATCAGTTACATGGAAGTCATTACACACTCTTACTTAATGTTTAAATCTACATGTTGAATGAATCTAGTGACAATTTTCATAGTATTCCAGTGGATGTGATATAGGTAGAAACATTTTTCATTATTCTCTATGAATGAATTTATAGTAAAATATTAACTAAATAAATTTTATTTATTTTTCTTCTTTCTTGTATTCCTAGATGACAAAGAGAAGAAATCTCTTAATTTAACTATTTTTATTTATAATAAGATGTTAAATCAATTATTTTATAGAGCAATTAAAACATTCTAATTTTCGAGTCATGCCAGTTTCAACAGTTTCATCTGGTTTAGTGATATCTAGTTGTAGGCAGGATTATTTGAATGTATACCTTAGTAGAACTAATAGAATAAACATATAATTTATTCCAACTGTAATAAATTATGTGTTTTGTCAAGAAATGCAGCAATATTGGTAAAATATGACTATAGGTAGAGCATTTATGATAAACTTACATTTATTACATTTATTAGGCCACAAAAAACCCAACCCCTAAAATATTCTAAAAATAGGAATAGTTGATCATGTTCTCTGATCAAAATGTAATAAAACTATACATCTGAAAAATACAGAAAAAAAAATTTCCTGTTCATCTATTGTTGTTGTTTAGTCTCTGAGTTGTATCTGACTCTTTGCAACCCCATGGACTGCAGCACGCCAGGCTTCACTGTCCTTCACAATCTCCATGAGCTTACTCAAACTCTTGCATCTCCTAAGCAACTCAGAAGCTATAGAGAACGTTCAGTCACAAATTGCACACTCTTTAAAGACAATCACGGTTGAAGCCTGCCATACAAAAGTGTGTGGACATCTAAATAGATCTCAGAGGAAATGCATAATCTCAGTAGATAGACCCAACAAAAAGAAAAGAAGGAAAAGTAACTCAGGCATTTAGGATACAGTAATAGGAAAGGAAAAGTAAAGATAATGATGGGAAAGCATAATGAAGAAAATGGCTAATGCTAAAGCAAGTAATAATGAGATAGAAAAATGCAAAGGAGAATCAAAAGGGAACAATTCCTTGTCCTTATTCAGTTCCCAGTTTGAAGAGATGATGTCTGCTGCCTTATCTTGCAAATATAAGAGAAAAATCTGAAAATCAATGAGTTTGGCAGTGCAGAAAGATAAAAGACTCTGGCGTCTTCATTTATTGAATACACATTTATTGTGTAGTTACTCTGCTGGAAACATGATTCAGTCTTGCAAAAAAATTATAAAAATTTTTGTCCTCGTGGTGTTTATATTCCAGTAACATTAAGGAAGATCAACCAGCAACAATAACAACAACAACAACAATGAAAAAACTTAATAAAGCAAATTTTATACTATAGAGATCTCTGGGTGGGGGGGGGCAGGAAGCAGAGTAAGTTACATCAGGAAGCTGTGGATGGTTGTGATTTTAAATAGGTTGACCATGGTAAATCTCATTGGGAAGGTGATTTTTAAGGGGATATGAAGGAGGTTCAGTTCAGTTCAGTTCAGTCGCTCAGTTGTATCCGACTCTTTGTGACCCCATGGACTGCAGCACACCAGGCTTCCCTGTCCATCACAAACTCTCAAAGTTTGCTCAAATTCATGTCCATCGAGTCAGTGATGCCATCCAAACATCTCATCCTCTGTCACCCCCTTCTCCTTCTGCCTTCAATCTTTCCCAGCATCAAGGTCTTTTCCAATGTCAGTTCTTCACATCAGGTGGCCAAAGTATTAGAGTTTCAGCTTCAGCATCAGTCATTCCAATGAATATTTAGGATCTATTTCCTAGGAGGTAAAGACACTGTCTATCCAAAGGCCTCATGGGAAGTGTTTACTATGGAACTAGCAATATGATCACGTGGTCACATGTTTTTGTAAAAATTTCAAAAATTAGATTTTTGCTAGCTTCAATTGGATAAGGTTACTCACTGTCTCTCAACTTTAAATTCCCCTCCAGTATACTCCTATTTTTATATGGTTGTGTCCAGGTGACACAGGTATTTTTGGAAAACCAGCTAAATAGAAGATGAACAGAAGATACATTTAAAATGATTGCATATGATATGATTTTTGTGGTATATACTCAATCACTTCCACTTATGGTTATGTTGTGGCTATCCACACCTTCATAGGAATAACTTCCAATAAATAATTCTGTCACTCACGGAACTGATACTTTATGAGTTATAACCTAAAAGTGAAAGACTAAAGACAATATAATATTGTTAATTACAGTGCCCATAATATTGTCTTATTACTGTAGCATCTAGAATTTTTCATATTTGTGGTATTTTTTACCTTCTTAGAAATGGTTCTGTTTTAATTCTAACTTATACTTACTTTTACCATATTTTATGTTAATAATGTTGTATTGTTTTCCTTGAGAGAATTCCAAATTTCATTTGTTTACACAAAACTTAAAATTGCCCCTAAAAATAGGTGCGTGTTTGATGTTTCTGTGGCAGTAGGAGGGTCACAACAGTATACTACAACAGTTTTTTGAGCACAGTGAACAAAGGGGAGGGACACAGTAAGAGATTAACTCAAAGTGGCTTTACATGTCTGCTCATATAGACAGTCAAACAGAAATATAATACCAGACACATATAATTTTACAGTTTAAAGTAGCCACATAAAAAAAGTAAAATAAAAGCAAATTAACTTAGCAATGTATTTTATTTAATCCAACACATGCAAAATAATATAAAATATCTTACATTATTATCTTAATGTAATCAACATATAAGCTATTAATGAGATATTTTGCATTATTTTTTTGTCATACTAATTTTCTCAAATCCAATGTATATTTTATACTTAAAGTGAACCATCACTTGAAGCAGGCACATACAAAGTTAGTGGCTACTGAAATAGACAGCACAGCATTAGAACATTGTAATTTTAAATTAAACGGACAGAGAGTGGAGGACTGTCAGCGGAGATGTGGTGTGATCTGATTTACGGTATGAAAGGATCACTCTAAGTTAAGAATAGACTGTAGAGACGTATAACTAGAGAAACAGATTAGGAGGCTATTGCTCTCATTCAGCAGGAGAAGATGGTATTTTAGGTCAAGATGATAATAGATCTAGTAAAATATAGTCAGATTTTGTATGTATTTCAAAGGTTAATACATCAGGATTTGCTGATGAATAAATTGAGAGAAAGGGTAAAATATTATGAAACCTAGACATATGATAATTCCATTCATTGAGATAAGGAAGATTTTAATAAAAACAACTTAAAGGGTTTTGTTTGCTTATTGTTGTGGTTTTTTTCTTTAGTGATATTGTTGATTCAATAAACCAACTAACCTTAACTCTTTATGTGAGATTATACATTTCTTTATTTTGTAAATCTTTTGAGTTGTGTTTCTCTCTTTTGCAGCTGAAGGATGAATGCACATGTTATTAAATGTAGTGATAAGTTTGCATTTTATTTTCTAGATATTTCATAATCCTACACCCCAATAAATAACACATAAACCTCATAAGTTAAAAAAGAAAATTTGGATAATGATTGATACTGAATGCTATGTAAATAAGATGACTATATGCTTATTTATACTTGGGTAAGGCTAATTTATACCTGCTTTCTCAGTATAATTATTGATAGCAATCCTTTTCATTCTCAAAACTCCTGGTTTGTATAATAAATTACATACTTGCTGTATATCACCTATTACAGCAATACTGTCATGGTACAAACTACCCCCAAACTTAGTGGCTTAAAATAACAACTATTTATTGCTTTTCATCTTGTCGTGAATACAGGATTACTTAAATGGTTGTTTATTGAGCCAGTCTTGATGTTCTTGGCTAGACTTATGCTTCTGTGGTCTACTGGCAGCTTGGTTGTTACCTGACTGGTCCAGCATGAGCTCAGCTGGGATGACTTGTCTCTTTCATTTGATCTTTCCTCTTCCCTAAGCTTGTTTTCATGGTAGATTCAGAGTTTCAAGAGGATAAATAAAAGTTATACAATCAAATCTAGCACACCATCACTGTCACAGTATCTTGTATGCGCCATATGCTGAGTCATGTCCGACCCTTTGTGCCCTCATGGGCTGTAGCTTGCCAGACTCCTCTGCCCATGGGATTCTCCAGGCAAGAATACTGGAGTGAGTTGTCATTTTATCCTTTAGGGTATCTTCCTGACCCTGGTATTCAACTCATGTCACCTGTGTCTCCTGTATTGCAGGTGAATTCTTTACCCACTGAGCCATCGGAATATACTACTCTTAAATTCTGTTAGCTAAACAAAATCTCAAGGCCAGCTCAGAATCAGTGAGGGAGAAAACAGCTAAGTTACAGGGCAAAAGTTGTTAGATATAGTCTGGTTATTAGTTGGGTGTGTCAGTGTGATCTACCAGTTATATGTATGTATGTGTATATGTATGTATATATGTATAAATATATCAAACACTTTACATATATATGCAGACATGTATAAAATATTTGATATTTGCCTTTTCCTTAAGTTCCCTTGTTTTTCTCTAGTCAACTATAAATGAATTTTCAACATTATTAAACATTTTACATATTTCATATATGTATTTATATATTTCATAAATACTTTATATTCTGCAGCCTCTACAATGGACTCAAAAATACATTTGTCACACTACTTATATAATATTCATTTCCTTTACATGTTTCTCCAAGATATATTTCCATGAAAACTTACAAATTCCCCTAAACTCATTTTATTTGATAAAATAAATATTTATTATATTTTTGTTTGCTTTTTCTTAAAATGTGTTTTTCCTTCCTTTATAAGTAAGTTTGCCAGGGAAATATTAGACAAGGCACAATAATATAATATAGCTTGCCAGAAAGATGATTTATATTTAAAAATTCAAATGATTATTTCTTTGGAAACTACTGCATGTCCTTTATGAAATATATAACATTTTTGATAATTATCAAACTGTACTTTTGAAAATACATTTTAATTTTTTCCATGAAATAAAATTTTATAAAATTTCCCAAAGTAAATATAGAAGAAAAAGAAAATGAGGTTTTTCTTTATTTCCTTTCAGCTTTAACAGACAACGTCTGTTTTCATTGATTTTAAATATTAACATTTATTTATATTTCTACATTTTAGAGTAAATGATCCAATAAGCTCTTATATAGTTGTGGAAAACCCATGAAAACATGAACATACATGTACACTCAGGGAGAATAACCATTTGGTTCAGTTCAGTTCAGTTCAGTCGCTCAGTCGTGTCCGACTCTTTGTGACCCCATGAATTGCAGCACGCCAGGCCTCTCTGTCCATCACCAACTCCTGGAGTCTACCCAAACCCATGTCTATCGAGTCGGTGATGCCATCCAACCATCTCATCCTCTGTCGTCCCCTTCTCCTCCCGCCCCCAATCCTACCCAGCATTAGGGTCTTTTCCAATGAGTCAACTCTTCCCATGAGTGGCCAAAGTACTGGAGTTTCAGTTTCAAAATCAGACCTTCCAATGAACATCCAGGACTGATCTCTTTTAGGATGGATTGATTGGATCTCCTTGCAGTCCAAGGGACTCTCAAGAGTCTTCTCCAACACCACAGTTCAAAAGCATCAATTCATCGGCGCTCAGCCTTCTTCACTGTCCAACTCTCA
This sequence comes from Okapia johnstoni, assembly GCA_024291935.2. NCBI lineage: Eukaryota > Metazoa > Chordata > Mammalia > Artiodactyla > Giraffidae > Okapia > Okapia johnstoni. The sequence continues at coordinate 107,541,626 of CM044307.1, read as the reverse complement.
CATCCATACTTGACCACTGGAAAAACCATAGCCTTGACTAGACAGACTTTTGTTGGCAAAGTAATGTCTCTGCTTTTAAATATGCTATCTAGGTTGGCCATAACCTTCCTTCCAAGTAGTAAGCGTCTTTTAATTTCATGGCTGAAGTCACCATCAGCAGTGATTCTGGAGCCCAAAAAAATAAAGTCTGACACAGTTTCCACTGTTTCCCCATCTATTTCCCATGAAGTGATGGGACCAGATGCCATGATCTTAGTTTTCTGAACGTTGAGCTTTAAGCCAACTTTTTCACTCTCGTCTTTCACTTTCATCACTTTAGTTCTTCTTCACTTTCTGCCATAAGGGTGGTGTCATCCGCATATCTGAGGTTATTGATATTTCTCCCGGCAATCTTGATTCCAGCTTGTGTTTCTTCCAGCCCAGCGTTTCTCATGATGTACTCTGCATATAACTTAAATAAGCAGGGTGACAATATACAGCCTTGACGTACTCCTTTTCCTATTTGGAACCAGTCTGTTGTTCCATGTCCAGTTCTAACTGTTGCTTCCAGACCTTCATACAGGTTTCTCACGAGACAGGTCAGATGGTCTGGTATTCGCATCTCTTTCAGAATTCTCCACAGTTTATTGTGATCCACACAGTCAAAGGCTTTGGCATAGTCAATAAAGCAGAAATAGATGTTTTTCTGGAACTCTCTTGCTTTTTCGATGATCCAGCGGATATTGGCAATTTGATCTCTGGTTCCTCTGCCTTTTCTAAAACCAGCTTGAACATCTGGAAGTTCACGGTTCATGTATTGCTGAAGCCTGGCTTGGAGAATTTTGAGCATTACTTTACTAGCATGTGAGATGAGTGCAATTGTGCGGTAGTTTGAGCATTCTTTGGCATTGCCTTTCTTTGGGATTGGAACGAAAACTGACCTTTTCCAGTCCTGTGGCCACTGCTGAGTTTTCCAAATTCGCTGGCCTATCGAGTGCAGCACTTTCACAGAATCATCTTTCAGGATTTGAAATAGCTCAACTGGAATTCCATCACCTCCACTAGCTTTGTTCGTAGCGATGCTTTCTAAGGCCCACTTGACTTCACACTCCAGGATGTCCGGCTCTAAGTGAGTGACCACACCATCATGATTATCTGGGTCGTGAAGATCTTTTTTGTATAGTTCTTCTGTGTATTCTTGCCACCTCTTCTTAATATCTTCTGCTTCTGTTAGGTCCATACTATTTCTGTCCTTTATCAAGCCTATCTTTGCATGAAATGTTCCCTTGGTATCTCTAATTTTCTTGAAGAGATCTCTAGTCTTTCCCAATCTGTTGTTTTCCTCTATTTCTTTACACTGATCACTGAGGAAGGCTTTCTTATCTCTCCTTGCTATTCTTTGGAACTCTGCATTCAGATGGGAATATCTTTCCTTTTCTTTTTTGCTTTTCGCTTCTCTTCTCTTCCAAGCTATCTGTAAGGCCTCCTCAGACAGCCATTTTGCTTTTTTGTATTTCTTTTCCATGGTGATTTTCTTGATCCCTGTCTCCTGTACAATGTCACGAACCTCTGTCCATAGTTCATCAGGCACTCTGTCTATCAGGTCTAGTCCCTTAAATCTATTTGTCACTTCCACTGTATACTCATAAGGGATTTGATCTAGGTCATACCTGAATGGACTAGTGGTTTTCCCTATTTTCTTCAATTTAAGTCTGATGTACCAGTAAACTTTTAGTATAGTAAATGTAGGAATGAAACAAACACATATTTGGTTTATTTGGTTTTTTCCATGTGTAAGAGGTGCACACAAGGAAATGTCTATATTGTTTGTCTATCCCTCTGTAATGAAGCCATCTGTAACAAAGAACAAAAAGTTGGGTCAAAATGAATCAGTTGTTGCTACTATTTTAGTTGTCCAAGCCATGTTACAAAAATACATCTAAAGAAGATCATAGCCAAGTAAAAATATGATATCCTTCATATAAGGAATTTGATATTACCTAGAAATATGATAAAATGGTATTTTATAACGTGTAAAATTTGCCTCTCAAGAGCAAAATAGATAACCTACTCATCATCGTTGACATTCTAGTTATGCAAGTGCTTATCTCTTACAAACCTAATTGTCTGATTATCAAAACTACCAAATACTGTATTCTGTTAATGTCATTGATTCCAGAAACAAGATCTTTGGTTGTAATATTCAAATGAGCAAAAACGTAGAGATCTAAATAGGAAAGTATCTATAAAATCAAAATGCAATGGCTCACAAATATCTATTATTATGTGAACTTTTCTAGAGAGATTGTCATGGCCCAAGATTTTGGAATTAATATTTCATGAAAATAATTATAGTCATTCTCTTAGGTCTTAGAAAAGCCATCCATGGTAATATTAAATCATTTGTCTTCTTATTCTGTGTCAATTATTTTGTGCGTGTGTTTCTTCTCTTGTGTAGGAGTTCTAAATCTCTTAGATCATTTGAAATAAGTACAAACCCAAGTTTTTGTATCACTTAGTTTACCCATAATGAGCTTAAATTGTTACATTCTAAGTTTAAGTTCTGGTAACTAATTTGACAGTTACTTGGCGTATTAATATCTTGATTCTCTATTTTTTTTTCCTAATATTAGGGAATTACTGTTCATTTTTTTAGGTACATAATGGTATTATGGTTGTTTTTATGAGATGCATGTTTACGTGTTCAGGGGTGAAATGCCTGTGAGTTACTTTCCAATCGTTCAGTAAAACATATGGCAAAATGTTAATTTTTTAATTATGGATATCTTGTTTGTTTTATTATTCTTCAAGTTTTCTGTATATTTGAATATTTTCATAGTAAAATATTTTGGGAAATAAGACTATTTGCTTAAAGGAAAAAAAAACCCTTGAAAGCATAGTTCCAACTACTGTAAAAATAGAAAACAGAGAGATACAAGATATTTAGCAGTGTACCTCTCCCTATAATTTTTCCCCTGGTATTGAATTCTGTATCTGTGTCAGAGTTTGGAAGAATGTTTTTCTCAGCAATTATTTGACTCTCAGTTCCAGCAGAATAATTGCCCAGCTGACTTCAGGCCAAATGATCTAATAAAAATCAAATAAATGCTTGTTGTCTTAAGCCCCCAAGTTGTAAGGTGGTTTTTCCTACAAAAGTAGATAATTGCTAGGTCCCCACCCCAGAATACTTGAACTGTGTTTGGCAGGAGCATTTTTAAAGTTCTTCAAATGATTCTAATATGAAGCTCATGTTGAGATCAATAGCCTTATAAAATTGAGAGATTTATCCATAGAAATACTAAATTAAAATATTTGAAAAAAATCACTTTTCAAAATTAGGAAATACAGAGCTTGATATATAATAAATGGCTTAGGGACCTATTTCTGAACAAAAGCCTTTATATTAAGTATAGATTTTTGAATAAAATAATAGAATTGTTACTTATATATGAACAATTTTAGAAAAGGATTTAGTGAGTTGACTAAGAACAAACTTGATCACAATGAACTAAGTTGCTTATTTGATGTCCTGTTAAATTAGTAGATATAGTGATTTTGTTAAATTACTAGGTTTTGTTAAATTATTTGGTATGGTAACATTTTATTAAATTATTAGACGATGTTGGACAAGTAATTTGCCTTTCTTTTTGGGGGTAAAGGGGGTTGAATATCATTCGTTTATTATCAATTAAATCCTTGACTATCTTTTCCTCAGTTTTTTGTTTGTTTTCATGTGTATTTTCTTTCTTTCTTTTTCATTTTTTTTTAAACTTTTTAAAATTGAAGCATAGTTAATTTACAATCCTGTGTTAGTTTAAGGTATATAGCAAAGTGATTCAGTTACATGCACACACATATACACATACATATTCTTTTTCAGAATTTTTCCCATTATAGGTTATTGCAATACAATGAATGTAGTTCCCTGTACTACACAGTAGGTCTTTATTGTTCATCTTTTTCATATATAGTGGTGTGTATTTTTAATCTCAAACTCCTAATTTACCCCTCTCCCCTGTATCCCCTTTGGTAACTATAAGATTGTTTTCTGTGTCTGTGAGTTCATATCTGTTTTATAAATAAGTTTATTTATATCACATTTTTAGATTCCACCTATAAGTGGTATCATATGCTGTTTGTCTTTTATCTGTCTTACTTCATTTTGTATGATCATCTCTAGGTCCATCTATTTTGCTACAAATGGCATTATGTCATTTTATATGACTGAGAATTATTCTACTATATATATATATATATATGTACCACATCTTCTTTATCCATCCACCTGTCAGTGGACATTTAGGTTGTTTCTATGTCTTCACTACTGTAAATAACACGGTAAAGAACATTGAGATGCCTGTGTCTTTTCTCCAGATATCTGCCCAGGAGTGGGATGGAAGGATCATATGGCAACTCTATTTTTAGTTTTAAACTGTTTTTTTCTATCCTGTTCTCTGTATGTTCTCCAAAATATACTAGTTTACATTTCCACCAACAATGTAGGAGGTTTTCCTTTACTCTATGCCCTCTCCAAAACTATGTTGAATAAGAGCTAGAGTAGATACCCTTGTATTGTTCCAGATGTTAGACAAAATGCTTTCAGGTTTTCACCATTGAGTGTGATATTAACTATGGGTTTGTCTACATGTGGAGGTAGGTTCTGTCTATGAAGAGTTTTTATCATAAATGGATGTTGTATCTTAGCAAAAGCTCTTTCTGCATCCATTGAGATGACCATATGGTTTTTATCTTTCAATTTGTTTATGTTGTCATATCATATTGATTTGCAGATATTAAAAAATTATTTCATCCCTGGGATAAATCCCACCTGATCTTGGAGTATGATCCTTTAAATGTATTGTTGCGTTCAATTTGCTAGTATTTTGTTGAGGATTTTTGCATCTATGTTCATCACTGATATTGGCCTGTAATTTTCTTTGTTGTGTGATATCCTTGGCTCGTTCTCATATCAGGGTGATAGAGTGGCTGCATACAATGAATTTGGATGTGTCCCTTCCTCTATATTTTTTGATATTTTCAGAAAGATAGGTGTTAACTCTTCTTTAAATGCTTTACCTGTGAAGCTATCTGGGTCATGTGTTGGGGCATGATAAGCAGGTTGATCTGGCCCAAGCTGCTAGGAAATTACTGCTTTTGCCCTTGATCCTGTCTGAGTGCACCCTTCAAGAGTGAAGTCTCTATTTCTCCCAACTCTGTGGAGCTCCTACAACCAAGCCCCACTGGCCTTCAAAGACAGATGCTCTGGGGGCTACTCTTCCTGGTCCTGGACCTCCAGGCTGAGAGGGCCTGACATGCAACTCAGACTCATGAAGGAGAATTTCTGTAATATAATTATTCTCCAGTTTGTAATTCACCCACCTCAGGCATTTGGGATTTAATCATATCAACAGTCCACCCCTCCTACTGGTCTTCTGGTTCTTTCCTTATGTCTTTAGTTGTGGAAGATCTTTTCTGGTAGATTTCAGATTTTTTTTTTTAACAATGCATATTGTTGTGATTTTGGTGTGCTCATGGGAGGAGGTAAACTTAGGGTCCTTCCCTGCCATCTTGGCTGCTCTCTTGTCTTTCTTTAATAAAGCATTCTCTTAAAGTCTCTTAGTCTATCCCAGTGGACAAGATACAGAAAAGTTTCAGTAAAATGGAAAGGGCTTTTAATTAGCTTGTGGAATTATTATCAGTAGAAACACTGTGCAAATTTAGTATCATTGATCCCATCCTATTCAGTAAGTTTTTTAAAAATCATGTTAAGGACGAATAATAGCTTATTAAATTTCCTTAACACTGATACAAAAGTAGACATATAAGGAAGTTGAATCAAAATTCAAAAGTTTCCTCATTGAATATACATATACATGTGTGTGTGTGTGTGTGTGTATATATATATATATATATTTACATATATATACATATATAAATTTTATCATCTTTCTCTTGGAGAATTTGCCTATAGCCCCTTACTTTGTTAATTAAAATGCCCAATCTTGGATCAAAATTAGAATTAGTAACTTAATTGAAAGCTAAGGTTTTTCAGTCCCTGGTTTCAGCATGCTCCAGGTATGAAGTCAGTAGTTGAATAAGGAGAGCATGATCATCTTTTTTACTCATTTAGGCTCTTCCTCTGGTCCCATCAAACACCTTCCTAACTTCTGTTTATGGCCCTTTCAGGTTTGGCAACTTGGAAACAGAAGAAGAGAAAAAAAGAAGAATCTTCCTGACATAGTAAGTACAGTCTGCATTGTCCTACATTGTTTGACACTGACTTATTTTTCCATGAATATTTTGCCATAGATAGGTCAGGAGACTCCATACCCTCAGCAAAAGGAATCTCTCTTCTGCTGTTCACTAAGCAAGGATCAAGAGTTTCTATTTTGTTTGTTACTTTTTCCGTTATTTCTTGTATCCTGGTGATACCTTCATTTTCTTTCTACTAAGGTTTTAATGCCTCCCTATGAAATCCCCTTTGACAAGACCTGACAAATATAACTTTTCTCTTATATGAATGGCTCACATCAACTCCATGAGAAGCATTTACAATCCCTATTGGGAGAATTTTTTAAGATTATATCGCCCCCCCATCCCCATATAGTTACTGCTCTTTTGTTCCATGATGAAAGCAGCTAGCACATATATCTTTAACTCACCAGACCTTCCAGATAGGAATAAAATACTAATTTACTATGTCAGTACAGGAGCACATTTAAACTCTTCAAGAATCCCTTTAAACCCTCTGCCCCTAGGATGGATCCTCTCCTTCTTCTCTCAGTTTCAACTCTAATTCTTCAATAACCTTGATATTATCAAGCGGGAGTCATCTTTGACTTCTTTCTCAGTGTTTACTAGCATATGGTTACATTAATAATATTCTGTTAGTTTTTCTAGATTTGGACTACTTTTCCTCCTCTCTACAGCTCCTCAAATCATCCAAACTATCATTATCTCCTACTAAGATCTCCTAGCACCAACTCAAAATGCTGACAGTTTCTCCCCATCTCCTTTTCCTGTTTTATTTTTCTTTATACCATGTTCTCTACCTGTTTTGCTCTTGTAACTAGGATATAAGCCCCATGATAGCAGGAGCTTTATTTCACAGATTTCAACTACTTAATAGCGCCTGGTGGATACCTGGTCTTCAGTAACTATTTGTTGAATAAATAACTGAAACAATTTTAATTTTCAAAAGTAGTTATAACTTTCTTGGTCATTTTGATTAGTTTTTTTTTAATGTCAAATAGTCTTATTCCTGTAAGACTCTAATAAGTCAATTTGGTCAACTCTGGCTGATACAAATGTATCTATTTAAAGTAAAATAAACCCTTGCAGGTGTTCCATTATTTTAATGTAAACATTATGAAAGAGATGGTATTAAGTGACATCTAATTACCCGGGTGGTTTTGTGGTGTTTCTGAGAGACAGATTTCTTTACATGTATGGTTTGTAGTAATTTCCATAAATGTTAGTGACTGATGTTCTTTTTAGCATATCTTTTCACTCTGTTTAAAATCTGTTCCTAAGGTGTAATAAATGTTAGCATGATAAGATATCCTCCTATCTGCTCAGTCTTTACTAGTTAGTCATGGTATTTTTCTTCTAGTTTCCAAAAAGCTCTTAGAAAAGCTGTTGTGTTTCATGTTTGAAAATCTATTTCTTCATGAGCTGGTGGAGGGCAAATGGTTGGATAAAGAGGCAGTGTAACTAGGAGAATGATGTTATCCTTTGGCTGTACTTCCAATTTCAGATAAATATATAGAGAAATTCAAAGTAGACATGGGTTTATTTCTGAAGGACAGACACTAGTAGTACAAATTCTCACACTAAACAAAACAGTGACACAGCTGTGTACTGGTTTATTTAGCTGTGCTTACCGTGGCATTTTGTGTTTCTGCCTGTAAGACTATTTCTCAGTGTCTGACTCTCCTCCCACACTGTGAGTTTCTCAGTTACAGACTCATTTGTTTCACCATCAAAATGAAGAGTCCATAGAAGCCTTTATGTTAAACTTTGTAATTAAATTTACTTGTATATATCTTATAAATGATTTATACTTTTTAAAACTTGCCATGATGATTTTGAAAAATCATTTAGGAATTGTCTTTTTGGAATTATCTTGTATCACATTTTGTTGCCCTAAAAATGAAGGCATTTTTATTTAATCCTTTATTTTCTTTTTCTTTTTTTGCTTATGTGTGTATTTTTTTATACTAGGCTTAATTATTTTTGTAATTCAAATACAGATTTAAGAAGTCTAAAAATCATTCTTTATTGCTTCATTGTCTTAATATTTCTTACTAAATGGCTTTACACAGCAAATATTTACAGAGTGCCTGCTAGGTGTATGGGCTTCCCTGGTGGTTCAGATGGTAAATAATCTGCTAGCAATGAAGGAGACTCCAGTACCATCCTTAAGTGGGGAAAAATCCCTGGAGAAGGGAATGACTACACACTCTTGTATTCTTGCCTGGAGAATCCCAGACAGAGGAGTCTGGCGGGCTACAGTCCACGGAGTCTCAAAGAGCCCATGGGGTCGCAAAGACACGACTGTGCGACTAACACTTTTTCACTTTGATAGGTGAAAGGTCCTATATTATATACTTTGAGAAGTACCTGTGTGCTTAGTTGCTCAGTTGTGTCCCACTCTTTGCAGCCCTTTGGACTGTAGCCTGTCAGGGTCCTCCATCCATGAGATTGTTCAGGCAAGGATACTGAAGTGGGTTACCATTTCCTTCTCCAGGAGATCTTCCCCATCCAGGGATTAAACCTGGGTCTCTTGTATTGCAGGTGGATTCTTTACTCGCTGAGCCATCAGGGAAATCCTTGAGAAGTACTAAAAAAAATTATATGTGTGTGTGTGTTTGTGTATCTATCTATATATGCTATCTTCAGCTGAACCTCCGAAAATGTTGTCTGGAACTCATCTAGAAGATGTTTGTGTGAGTGTACGGCGGGGATGGTTGAAGAGATAAAAAAGCTATTCAGACCTTTTTATAACTTTTCTCATGGTAGAAATAGTGACCCCCCCTCCCCCACACCCCACCCCCACCCATAATGAGCTTCTGTGACACTTCTTATGTTATTTGGCATGTTGATGAACAAGTCCTTTTATTTTGTAGAAATAAAACAGAATGAAAATGCCAAAATGTTTTCCAGGCGAAAGGATTTTAACAGAGGATTTGAAGATATTGCTTGTAGATGTGTGCCAGTCTCTAAAACTGGCAGATACCTTGGCATACTTTGCTTAAGAATAATGCATAATAGTCACAATCTGCTTTTTCCATCTGTTGTCTGTGATAGAAAAATCCATTACACATAGTGACCAGGATTATCAGGTTACATGTTGAGGATTTTCTGATGCTTTCCCATGATATTAAGAAATGTAAAACAAATCAGGCTGAAAGAAAATGTGCTTAATTAGAACTAATGTGGTGGGCATCAAGTCTGAAATGTTTTTAAAATGGGCCATCAAGTGCAGCTTGAAATGAATAATAAGAATGGGAAAGACTCCCATGGACCATTGAGTGTTAAACGCAAGGTTGAAATGAGTAAACAACTTATATAATTGAAACACCTAACAAAGATGATGTTTTGGGGCTCAGTAATTTGAATTAATAGCAGAAGAGAATAATTTTGGAGGAGAAGACATCATTAGAATGCCAAAGAGTGAGATTAGCTAAATTTAATCTGGGTATTTGGATTTGAAGATTCAGAAAGCAGGACAAATTCTTAAAAATGCCAATAAAGCAGGGCCAATTAAACTGATCTTATAAACTGACTAAAATCATTTCAAATTAAGGGAGTTAATTCTTACATCATGCTTCACTTTAAAGCTGGTTGCCTGTGAAAATGAGCACAGTTTTAAACAGCACATCTGTAAAGCTTTGGTAAAAGTGGACTCTCAGTCAGTTCACCTTCTTTGTTCTGGAAGTTTATTTACTATGCGCACTGATATTGCAACTTCTTCAGAAAAATATCATATCTTTGTGCCTATGGTAGATCAATTTGAAGTATTTATTGTATTTTTTTTTAATCTGAAGAGAAAACAACCCTTTTTTCCTGACCTTCTCAAATACATTTTCGTCTTTGTTAAAAGTCTAAAGGCAACAGTATTTGAAGCACAACAAATTGAGGACTTGCCCTGAAATTCCACTATAATACATTATGGTTTTAATAGAGATAGATGTTTCCATGAATCTGGAGCTTTCTTATTTTTATTTTTGCTTTTTTGTTTGTTTGTTTTTGATTCCCTTGCTCTTTTCCAATTGTATATATCTAAATGTGTTTATATATGTAAAATGATTCTGATATTTAAAACATTTCTGTTAACGAATCTTTGTTAATTGCACTTATTTTCTTTCAGTCATTTAATTTTTAAAATGAAATAATTTGTAATTTTGATTAGGCAGAACAATAGGTCAATTGTAAAATTATACATTCATTTGAGTATAAATCTTAATACATGTGGGAGCACATTGTTCTGCATTTTTTAGCATTAAGCTTTATACAATGTAATATATTTATATATATTTTCAATTCTATAGTATACTTTAAATTAAAAAAAAATGTCTTTTAGTGTTTCTAAGCATGTTGGTCACTTACCTTTGTTTTCTACTAATCATTTACAATTGCTTTGAACTATTAGCTATAATTCTTTTTAAAAAAGTAAAATACTCAAATGAATGAGAAAAAGCACCTATAAAGTATGAGGTTTAACACCTACTATTTAAACCAAAGATAATCCCAGATTGTATAACTGCTGTGTTAGTATTTGATTGCTACTGTAACAAATTAGAATTAATTTAGTGTCTTAAATCATCATATTTATCTTAAAGCTCTGGAGGTCAGAGGTCCTAATGAGTGAAATGGAGGGCAGCATCAAGGTGTTGGTAGACTGTATTCTTTCTGGAGGCTGTGGGGGGGAAATCCCTTTCATTTGCCCTTTTCAGTTTTTAGAAGTTACCCATCCTCCGCTTTTACCCCTCTTCCAGCAAATTATATCATTCCTATCTCTGTTTATGTTGTAACTTCTTTTTCTCTGACCCTGACCTTCCTCCCTTCCTCTTATAAGAACCCCTGTGATTACCTTGGACCCACCTGAATAATCCAATACAATTTCTGTCTCAAGATCCTTTAATTTAATCACATTTACAAAGCCCCCTTTACCATGTAAGATAATATATTTACAAGTTCTTGTGATTAGCCATACATATATTTGAAAGTTCATTGTTCTAACATATTTAGTAACTTAAAAACTTGGCAATAGTGAACAATCAGCTTCTAGATTAAGGTTTTACAAAACTAATTTCAGAGTCTGTCTGTTGACCTCACCATATCTTATTAACTCTATTTTGACTCACCTCTTTGAATGGCCTTGTAGTATAAATTTTCTTTGGCTTCTTGTGTTTTGGGAGTCATGATGCATGATGGCTCCTGGAGAAGGAAATGACAACCCACTCCAGTATTCTTCTCTGGAGAATCCCATGGACAGAAGAGCCTGGCGAGCTCCAGTCCATGAGGTCACAAAAAATCAGACACAACTGATCTACTAATACTTCAACACATGCCTGATGGCTAAGCTGACAAGAAGAGACAGACGCTGTCACCAGACTGTAAATATGCAAATAAATTTTGCAATATCAATATGGAGGCATGGTTACGTGTTTATTTAATTGTTGCCCAGAGAACTCCAGAGCACCCTCAGTGTCCACCTGGTCCTTAGCTCCTTCACTGCGTTCCTGATTCAGCATCTCTCCCTGTTTGATCTCTTAGTGTGAATTTGTCTTTGTATCTCTGATCCCCTGATTACTAGTCTCACACAGAAAGCTAAGTATCTCTTGCAGATTCCTATAAAAAAACTGCCTTCACTGACGTAACTTGGAAGGGAGAGTCATGAGCCACTGTTGCTCCTAAGGATTATGTTTGCACACCATCACTTTAGTCACAGAATATTTCAGGGCTGCCCTACAAATGCTGCTGCACCTGACCCCCTTAGAGAGAAAAGCCCACCACTGACGGTGAAGGACAAATGGCAAAACTTTTGACAGTCCATGCCCAAGGTACATTCTGAATGACAAGTACAGCACCAGTTTCTTTCAGTTATTCTTGCTTTTCCAGAAAGTCCATAGTTGTTGAGGAAGCCCTGCAAAGCTGCAAAGAGAGAAGAGTTCAAATCTTATAAAGATATGAAGTCTATACACCTTCTCCTGGAATAATCAGAAGTAATTATCTTAATTTACAAATTCATAGAGTATGTCCACAGGAAGGTACAAGTTGAGAATGATGGAAGTCTGTACAATATGGGGAAAGGGATTTGTTATTGAAAAAAGATAAATACAAAACACTCTAGCAAATTTTGCAAAAATATATGATCATATCCAATACTGACAGAGCCTTTCTAAGAAGGAGTCGATGGAAAATGAGCTGTTTGACAGTGATATTTACCTCCCATTCACATAAAATTAGCACTTTGCTTGCTCAGTGTATGTGTGCTGTGCGTGCCAAGTCGCTCCAGTCATGTCCGACTCTTTGTGATCCCATGAACTGTAGCCCACCAGGCTCCTCTGTCCATGGGATTCTCCAGGCAATAATACTGGAATGGGTTGTCGTGCCCTCCTCCACTCAGTGTATAGTAGAAATGAATAACTCTCTACTAACCTTCTATTATCTGTCCCCCCAGCTTTTTTTACAGATTCCATTACTACTGCCTAAGGACACTAACCCTTCATATTGCTATGAGTAGCAAAAGCAGATGCTTCTCTGCTCTTATTCCCCAAAATATACAAGCCAAGATAACTGTCAGCACCTCACCCAGAAAAAAGCAAAGGGTGATTTCTTTAAGCACTAGCATAGCCAGCATTCAAGATAAATATTAACCACCACTCCCTAGCTAATGCCTACAATGTGTAATTTCATGCTGACCTCAGAGTCACAGTTACTGATTGGGAAGCCCTTTCAATTTCTGGGTTTCTGTAATAATTGATTATTCTGCATTTTCATCCTGCTCAAGAATTGACCATATGTAAAGATCGTATGAAGATTAATGCAACATTAACACCTTAATGTAATATGTTTTAAAGCAACCAATTTAGTATGTGTTTAACTATATAAATGAAGAAACAATTATATCACTTAATTTTTTCAAATCAATGGCTTGTATGTTTTCACATCACTCCTATGTAACAAGCATAATTTTGAATGTGCAGTTGTGCTTGTGAGATAATGAAAGAAACTCTTAGGGGCAAAAGAAAATTAAACAAACAAGAAAACATGGTTACTGCTTTAATTCTATGTGTTTTTATGTTTAAGATGGCTTAGATAAGTTTAGAGTTAAAAGCAGCTGGCAAGGAATTGGTAGTTTTAGGGACAGAGAAAATTTTTCCCCGAATCTGTAATTTAGGAAAGAGATTTCTGGTTTCTTTTAGGCCTTAATTTCTCCTCTCTAATCCTCCTTACTTTATAATCTTGAAGGTCTTTAAATGTAGTAATGTTTATCACTCCTCAATTGCAGTTCTGTGATTACTTTGTGAAAGTAGAAGCCTCATTCCATTTACAAGGCAATGGGGGATAGAGGAAGGTATCTATGTTAAGTAAGAAAGAAAAAACAAGACAAAATACTCCGCTTCCTATATAGTTCTCCACTTGTGCTATAAAGCCTTGCAGAAGCAAATAACAGAGATAATATCTAGGGCACATGATGTGCAAGGACATTGAGTTAAAACCTGGGGATATAATTAAACTCTTAATATACTGTTAGCTTATCTGAACAATGGAAATAAAAATACTTGAATTGCCTAACTCATAAAATTGCTTTTAATATACTACCTTGAAAGATTTTTTTATTTTGTCCATGATATCATAGATTTACCAAGTATAAGGCAAAAAGATAATATTTTCACTTCAGAAACACATTTTCATTTAGAAGTGCTCTTATCCAAACAAATGTTGTATCTATTCTTAGTGATCTTCCAAATTTGGTGTGGAAAAAGTTCATCTAAGACCAGTTTTAAATGCTTGTCCTTCAAGTAATTTCAACTAAGAATGAGATTGAAAAACATATCCATGTATCTTTTTCAAAAATATACTGACTCATTTTATGGAATATTTCTGAAAGAAAATATATCTTAGGAATAAAATGTTTGTATTCATTGAAAAGATGAAAATCTTCATTCTAATTATTTGATTCTATTTTATAAAAGTTTAGCAACTAGGACTCTGGCATACTTAGATTATAATCCTGTCTTGCAAAACCGGGTGAAATACAGAGTTGTATAAAGGACAAATATAACTATCTTTAAGGTCAGGGATCCCCAACCTCTAGGATCTAATGCCCAATAATCTGAGATGGAGCTAATGTAATAACATTAGAAATAAAGTCCACAAGAAATGTAATGCACTTGAATCATCCTGAAAGAATCCTCTCCTCGTCTTCCCCACCCTTGTTCCTCATTCCATTTCTCCATGGAACCATTTCCTGATGCCCAAAACAATGGGGACCACTGCTTAAGGTCATTAGCTCTGGAATCTTTTGCAAAATCAATTTTCCCCCAGTAAAATGAATAAAGAATATCTTTGTTATCTCATCGGCTGTAATTGGTATAATTTTATTACTAAGAACAACTTTTTTTTTAACTTGGATAAAATTATACTAATGCTTACTTATAGAAGTCTTTAGAGGTGATATGCAATCAGATATAAATATATAAATTGCCTGATATGGGTAAAACAATGTACAACTTTGACACCTTTAATCCTTTATTATCATGTAGGGATAAATAAATACATCTAAGGATCACAATAGGATATGCATATTTTGTTTTATATGTGTTTTAACTCCCTACAGTTTAGGTTAGTTAAAGCTTGAATTATTTCAGATCTTAAAAGATTAGCTAGTGTGATTGTAGATAATTTATTTTGCTTCAGATGTCTTCTATAAATTGGATATTAGCAGTTTCCACATTAAAACTGTGTACATGATTTTTTTTTTATTATTATTACCTGCCAATTGGTGGTAAGTGGTAAACAAAAGAATAGTGACTGTTTTGTAACCCATTCTGCCTCCCAAGGTGGCTCCAGGAATAAAAGAAGAAAGAAAGAGATAGGAAAAGATCAACCTCCCTGTTAACGTACCTATCAAACCCAGATGACATTGACCAGTAGAAACACAATTTGAAATTCAAGATCTACGGAATGATTTAAGTAGGGTACATCTGGTTAGCCAAGGTTGTAAATGGTAAACAAACTTAAATTTTAAGCATTTATGGGACATGATTCCCTGAGAGATATTGGTGTCAGGTTTATAATTATCAGAGTATATAATGGACATACTTTATAACTTAATTAGCTTTCTCTGTGGAAATTATTCCCTGCTTACAATGTTTGGACATTTGATCTGTCAACTCTGGACCAGGATGTGTCCCACTATGGCAAGAAAGATAGTAGAGATTTGGTGATCTCATATTTCTTTGTATTTTATTGGGTAATTTGTGGATTTTGAGTCTTTGCTTATTCTATATTGAATTCTCCATTTTGCCTGATGCTATATTATCTTCTTTTCCCATATATGTTCAACTCTATCCAGCTATTACACCATGAATAAAAATGGGTATCTAATATGAAATGGGTTTCCCAGGTGGCTTGGTGGTAAAGAATTGCCTGCCAATGCAGGAGACATAGGTTCAATCCCTGAGTTGGGAACATACCCTGGAGAGGGAAATGGCAACCCACTTCAGTATTCTTGCCTGGGAATTCCCATGGGCAGAGGAGTCTGATGGGCTAGAGTCCATGTAGTTGCAAAGAGTTAGACACGACTCGACTACTAATAAACAACAATAATATGAAACACGTCTGCTTTTCTCTCCCTATAGATATCTACA
Organism: Okapia johnstoni; assembly: GCA_024291935.2. Classification (NCBI taxonomy): domain Eukaryota; kingdom Metazoa; phylum Chordata; class Mammalia; order Artiodactyla; family Giraffidae; genus Okapia; species Okapia johnstoni. The sequence goes on along the minus strand of CM044307.1, from coordinate 107,525,763 downwards.
TATATTAATATTTCATTCTTTCTGACCTGGCCACTGGTCATTTATTCAACCTAAAATTTGATTCAGTCGTGGTATTGGGAATTGAAGCTGTAATGACAAAGAATACAGATTTTTTTGCCTGACAGCATGGAATTATGGTCTAGTAAGCAAGACATGTATTAATGTAATATAATAATTCTTAAAGTGTCTCCAATTTCGCTATGCTCTAATCTAATATATGGAGTTAGGAACATTTCCTTAGTGAAGTGTCATCTAGAATAAGACCTGAATATTAGACAAAGTGGAGAGGAAGATGAAAAAGATGGTTACAAACAAAGAGAGAAGCCTGCATGAAGGCCCTGAGAACAGCACGTAGGGACTGAAGGCAGGTCACATGGCTAAGCACAGGGCCTGATAGGGTGAGGAAGGGGAGGGCCAGACTGGGGCTAGGTAATGGAAGGCTATGCATGCCATCTGAAAGGGCTATGGCCTTTAACCTCAGAAAGATAGAACACCATGGAAGAGAACTTGCGTTGTTTTAGATGAAACATCATTGTCTTTCTCCCCCGCCCCCTAGAATCAGTGTTACCTGTGTTTTATGCTAATTCCCTCCTATTCTGTTCAAGATCAGTCATCTCTTTTACTTTCATCTTTAAATCCTGTTTACCTATCACCAACTTCCCCTCCCCAATATTCCCATGCAGACCAACTGTAGAATTGATTTTCTTTCTTTTTTTTTTTTTGCATTATTGTTTTTACAAACCATTTGCTGAGTGCCAAGTATCATATCAACATTGAATGTATTGCTTAATTGTCTTCTGTGATTAAAACTTCAGCTTATTGTAATGAGTTACTTACTCTGCAGGGTTATCAAGATACAACAGCATGATTCTTCCTTTAGCAAATGACTACTGGGTAACTCTTAGGTGTGAAATTGGGAAATATGAATGAGGTAATAAAACAGACAAAGTCAATGACCCTCAAAAAACTTAGAAGTGTTGTTGGTTCAGGTTGAAGAGAAGGAATAAAGATAAGAAAGCAAGTAAATATATGCTAATTGCCCATGAAAATATCTACAGGAAAAAGTGATTTTAAACTATAAAGTAGTTTAAATTTGTACATTAGTTTATTCATAAATTCAAAAATTATAGAGATGGCATCTGCTCTATGAGTTTACTATGTTCAGTAGGAAGCATCAATAAGAGAGGGTTCTGATCTTAAAGAGCTCGCATTCTCAGGGGGGCAAATAAATGAACTGATACACTGCTTTACAATGAGAAAGGTAATATAACAGAGGAGAGAGTAAACCACAGGAGGGAGACTCAATATACTTAAGGCAGTAGAGACTCAACTTCATAGAGAAGATAAATCTAGGGAGCTGAATTTTAAAGTAAAATGAGTAAAATGCTATAAAAGGTGGCATTCAGTCTTTAACAACTAAAAGATTAGCATGAGTGTATGGATAAATGAGGAAGAGTTTGACATGTGATCCAGTGAGACTGGTTCAGTGGCTGGGACACAGAACAGAAGAGAAATATTCATGAGCTCACGTAACCCTATATTTCAAATTAATGTTGTTAGTATTAAATTTTGTCAGGATTGAGGCATTAGCCTTGAATCAGCTATTCAGCTCAGCTAGATTATCAAATAAATAAATTAAATAAGTTTATAGTATAATTAGCTATTTATCCCATTACCTTTCATAGTGAAATCAAGCCAACAACTAATTAAATAGGATTAGTCTTTTCAGGGAAGACAGAACCACATTTTTCTTTCTCTCTGGAATTAATGAAACTTTCCATTCAGCAATATGCATTTCATCACCAAACTCAAATTCCCACTGGGCTGCAAGACATTAGTATTTGAATATTTATGATGCTGTTGAAGTATAGCCAGTGATTGTGTTTTCTGTTATAAAAGTAACAGTAAGAACAACCATTTCTTATGTATTATGAGTTTGCTGCCTGCTACCAGAACCCTTAGGGGAAAAGTTCCATTAAAGGAAATCAAATTAATAAATGTGTGTCTAGCCACACCATCACAGTCATCACTTTAAAATTACATTATCATTCACTTTCTTTGATAGAAATGTAGTTATTGTTATAGATCATCATCACAAAATCAATATTTTGAGCTTCAAAAATATATGTCTGTTTTGGCTTTAAATTCATCTGCTATCAGGAATCTGGTGTTACTTTAGTGTATTAGTATGAAAATATATCCATGAATATTCATTCATGAGAATCAGCTTCTCAATTTAGATAGTTAGCTTTTTAGTATAGTTTCTTTCATTTTACTTGGCCACTATCCATTATTACTTTGCATTTACACAGCTGCTTTTCTCTAAAGAATCTAAAGTACTGTGGTTTAATTGTCCAAAAGAAATGGTGTCAGGGTAGAGGAAAGGGAGGTAGAAAAATGTGTTTCCTGATTGTCTCAGGGAATTGGGAGATACTTAATTTTAATTCTGGCTTTAAGCCCAGACAGTGAGGCTGTGTCTACACAAGTTAGGTTGTATGTGAGACTTCTAAATTTTGCATGTACGTAGAGTCTGGTTTCAAGAAATTCACAACGTTATTCTATATAAGCCAGTAGTCCTCAACCTGGAACAATGTTCCTCTTCTCTCCATCCACCCCACTTAGCAAAACTGGGCAACATCCAGAGAGATTGCTAGGTTGGGGAGGAGTTATGCTGTTATCCTGTGGACAGAGGCCAAGGATACTGCTAAAATCCTGCAATGCACAGAACAGCCCCACACACAAAGAATTATCCATGCAAAATTTCAGTAGTGCTGAGATCAGAAATCTTTATATGCCTTAATACTATATGAAAACTTAATTTCTTTTTTACTTCTTGAAGAAGTCTAATACCAAACAATCAAGGCAGGTGCCAAATATAATGCTTATTTTACTGAAATATCATTTTTAATAGGGAGAATTTCTACATGTGGTGTAACTTGTATCCTTAATTCATCTCTAAAATATTCCTGCTGTGTATCTAAAGTAATAAAGGAACTCTCTTCTAACTTTATCTGGAGTGTCTGAAACCCTCCCTGCTTTTTTGTGGAGTCAAGTCATCTGACCAGTGTTCCCAAGTTAACCCATACAAATACTAGCAGGGTCTCTTATTTCAAGTAAAGGAGATTAACTTTAATCATTGTCATTCTTTCCCCGCCAAAGGAATCCAGTGCCTTCCTTAAAATACCCAAGAACAGGGAGTGCACTAGAACTGAAGCTTTTATAGGAAAGAATATAGTAACCCAGACATATACTCAAAGTAACCATTTAAATATAGAACTTTATTTTCAATTTTCACTTTTAGAAGTGTGTTAAAAAATGAGAAGAAATGTATTGTTTGTAACATTTGGATATAGTATATGTATATAAGATAGTTTAAGTTTTTGTCTCATCACTTTCAAATTTTTTCGCGCAATATATTAATACCGTATACTGCAAATATAAGTTTATGGATGGCTAAGCATTCTTGCCTGGAAAATCCCATGGACAGAGGAGCCTGGTAGGCTACAGTCCATGGGGTCGCAAAGAGTTGGACATGACTGAGTGACTTCACTTTCACTTTCACTTTCTAGACTAATAGGTAATTCTGATTGACATTCTTTTCCCTGCAAAGATAAGCTTTTTTTTTTTTTAACTCATTAAGCATAAAACCTGTGACTCCTTCTAGAATGTGTCCCTCCACTTCAAGAGACATCTTAATTCCTTAAGCAAATAGGATTCCTGTAGATGCATCCAGCCAAGCTACGAACATATCCAGACTGGTTGATATCTCAGAGGGTTACATAGTCTAGAATTAGTCTAGGATTTATAACCATATAAGATTCAAAAGAAAAAACAAACAAAAACTGTATTATTTCAGAAGTAAAAATAAAAAGAAAGAGAGCAGCTTGCGAGCGATTTCTAATCATCCGTAAGTAAAACATCCGGTTCCAAATGTGGCCAGTTTTTTCTACTTATTTAGCTCTTACACGCATACTCCAGCCATCTTTTCTTATATGCTGATTTTTTAGAAGCGTAAAAGTTAGAACTATTTATGTTCATTTGGTCATTTTGAATATCCATGTGTTATGGACTGAATTGCATTTCCCCCAGATTCATATTTTGAAGTCCTCACCCCAATGTGACTGTATTTGGAGATAGGATTTTTATGGAGAAAGGACATAGCCTATTTTCCTGTATCACCTAGCCCCATATCATCATTGGTGGTTTAGTCACTAAGTCATGTTTGACTCTCGCGACCCCATGGACTGTAGCCTGCCAGGCTCCTCTGTCCGTGGGATTCTCCAGGCAAGGATACTGGAGTGGGTTGCCATTTCCTTCTCCAGGGGATCTTCCCGACCCAGGGATCAAACCCAGGTCTCCTGCATTGCAGGCAGACTCTTTACTGAATGAGCTACAAGGAAAGATAAAGCATTAGGTGACAATTATTTTTTGAGTGAAGGATATTTTCTTGAATGCAAATGACTCTTTGCCATGACACTTCTATCATCCTTTTGCCATGGTTTTAAAATACCAAGTTGATCTAATAACAGGAGTATGGCATCTAATTTCCATGTGTATAGTTTTATTTATCTCATACACTTATCTAAATTGGTTTGCTCAATCAACCTTAGGTACACTTTGCAATGTTTAAGGATTTTATAAGGTTTCAGACAATTAACATCTTGCAATACTATTGGTTTTTGATAGAAATGTCTTCAATGACTTAATGATTTCTGGCTGACTGCTTACATTTCTAATTACATATTATTTGGTGTATATAGGTAGATCAGTGGTTAAAAACTAATTTATTCATCTAATTATTTCTTTTAAAAAGGAATATTCTGTTGGGAAGCTATGGAGCCTATGTATTAGATCTCCATTATCTTCCTCTAGTAGGATATCTCTCACTAATGAGTAAATTAAGCTTGAGCTTTTGGATTGTAGCACTATATTGCTCTATGATAAGGCCAATTCGCTTTTTTTTGTGAGCAAAAAGACTGAATGAGCTGCTGTAAAATTCCTTAAGTGCAGAGAAAATGCCCTTTGCTATTCAGGTTGGGAAAGAGCAAAAGCAAGGGATGAAATAGGAAGGAGAATGAAAAATAATCCCACCTAGTGAGATGCCTATAGCAACTGATGAGGCAGTATTGCTAATGAGCTCCTTAGAGGTGGCCCAACTAAAGCATATTAAAAATCTAGTGAGAAGAAACCGATCTTATGTCTTCAGCTAGAATTTCATTAAACATTTCTGACAAGATGTGACAAATAGTGCTCTATTTGTGGTTGCACAGATTTCAACCTCCCCAAGCTTAGACAATAGCAAGAGTAATAGAGCAATGATCATAATAGCTACCATCAATTAAATGCCTCCTAGATGCCAGGTACTGTACCAGGCATTTTATGGCATCATTACAGTAAGTATTTTCATTACCTCTGGGAGTCAGAGTAGTACTTCCATTATGATGATTTTCTTTTTTAAAAGGCAAAAAAAAAAAGAGAGAGAGAGAAAAGTTACTTGCTCTAAGGTACACTTAGGTAGAAATGCTAAAATTTGAACTAAATATTTCTGAAGTGCTTTCTAACTAGGAGTTTAATACAGTCAGAATACATTTATTGAGCACAAACTATAATTGAGGCTCCAACTGTACAATTCTGAATAAGTTGAAAAATGTGCTCTCCCCAAACAACTCTAGAGCAGAGCTTATTTCTTCCAAACTGAGAAGTTTATATTTTAAGGAAAAAGCTTCTGGTCCTCCCCAAATTATGAAAAAACTGAGGAATTCCTTGTGTCTGAAAAATTATACAGCTGACATTTGAACAACCTGAGTTTGAACTGTGTCAGTCCACTTACATGCAGTTTTTTTTTCAATAAATATTTTGGAGAGAATTTTGGAGATTTATGACAATTTGAAAATATTCACATATACCACAGATATACCAGATATGCCACATAACCTAGAAATATCACAGAAAAAGAAAAGATTATGTATGTCATGAATGCATAAACTAGATAAAATTACTAGACTATTTTATTATTTACTATAATATATACACATACCTATTATAAAAAGTTAAAATTTATTAACACCTATACAAATGCAGATATGAAGGCATTTGCAGTAGTGAAATGTAAATAAATGCAGAGATGCAATAAATCATAACCGCATAAAATTAACTGTTCAATTCAGTTCAGTAAAGTCACTCAGTCGTGTCCGACTCTTTGCAACCCCATGAATTGCAGCACGCCAGGCCTCCCTGTCCATCACCAACTCCCGGAGTTTACCCAAACCCATGTCCATCGAGTCAGTGATGCCATCCAACCATCTCATCCTCTGTCATCCCATTCTCCTCCTGCCCTCAATCCTTCCCAGCATTAGGATCTTTTCCAATGTCTCAACTCTTCACATGAGGTGGCCAAAGTATTGGAGTTTCAGCTTCAACATCAGTCCTTCCAATGAACACCCAGGATTGATCTCCTTTAGGATGGATTGACTGGATCTCCTTGCAGTCCAAGGGACTCTCAAGAGTCTTCTCCAACACCACAGTTCAAAAGCATCAATTCTGCAGTGCTCAGCTTTCTTCACCGTCCAACTCTCACATCCGTACGTGACCACTGGAAAAACCATAGCCTTGACTAGATGGACTTTTGCTGGCAAAGTAATGTCTCTGCTTTTAAATATGCTATCTAGGTTGGCCATAACCTTCCTTCCAAGGAGTAAGCGTCTTTTAATTTCATGGCTGCAATCACCATCAGCAGTGATTTTGGAGCCCAAAAATATAAAGTCTGACACTCTTTCAACTGTTTCCCCATCTATTTCCCATGAAGTGATGGGACCAGATGCCATGATCTTAGTTTTCTGAACGTTGAGCTTTAAGCCAACTTTTTCACTCTCCTCTTTCACTTCCATCAAGAGGCTCTTTAGTTCTTCGCTTTCTGCCATAAGGGAGGTGTCATCTGCATATCTGAGGTGATTGATATTTCTCCTGGCAATCTTGATTCCAGCTTGTGTTTCTTCCAGCCCAGCGTTTCTCATGATGTACTCTGCATATAAGTTAATAAGCAGGGTGACCATATACAGCCTTGATGTACTCCTTTTCCTATTTGGAACCAGCCTGTTGTTCCATGTCCAGTTCTAACTGTTGCTTCCTGACCTGCATACAGGTTTCTCAAGAGACAGGTCAGATGGTCTGGTATTCCCATCTCTTTCAGAATTTTCCACAGTTTATTGTGATCCACACAGTCAAGGGCTTTGGCATAGTCAATAAAGCAGAAATAGATGTTTTTCTGGAACTCTCTTGCTTTTTCGACCATCCAGCGGATATTGGCAATTTGATTTCTGGTTCCTCTGCCTTTTCTAAAACCAACTTGAACATCTGGAAGTTCACGGGTCACGTATTGCTGAAGCCTCACTTGGAGAATTTTGAGCATTACTTTACTAGTGTGTGAGATGAGTGCAATTGTGCGGTAGTTTGAGTATTCTTTGGCATTGCCTTTCTTTGGGATTGGGATGAAAACTGACCTTTTCCAGTCCTGTGGCCACTGCTGAGTTTTCCAAATTTGCTGGCCTATTGAGTGCAGCACTTTCACAGCATCTTCTTTGAGGATTTGAAATAGCTCAACTGGAATTCCATCACCTCCACTAGCCTTGTTCATAATGATACTTTCTAAAGCCCACTTGATTTCACATTCCAGGATGTCTGGCTCTAGGTGAGTGATCACACCATCGTGATTATCTGGGTCGTGAAGGTCTCTTTTGTACAGTTCTTCTGTGTATTCTTGCCACCAAAGTACACACTAAACTACTGGTAATTTTCTAGCCACCTCCTGTTACTATTGTGGTGAGTTCAAGTATAGTATCTGCTATGTGACACTAATTGTCTCCGCCTGAGGACTTTGTCACTCCAATAAATTATAAATCTCAGTAAAAAATGATCTCTTGTGGTTCTTGCGTATTAATATTTTTCATCATGTTTTGTGCAAAAACATAAATTTTGAATAACACCATGGGACTCTTGAAGTGCCACCAGCAACACAGGAAGTGCTCCCAAAATAGAGGAAAGTCACAATATTAGAAGAAAAAGTTGAATTGACTTGACATATACCACTGGTTGAGGTCTGCAGCTGCAGCTGCCTGCCATTTCAAGATAAATGAATTCAGCATAAGGACCATTGTGAAAAAAGGAAAGAAAATCCATAAAGTCATTGCCACAGCTACTCCAGCAGATGCAAAAACTTGCAATTTTTTTCAAACATCCTTTATCTCAGACTGAAAATGCAGCTTTTATGTGGATGCAGAATTGTTAGAGACATACCTATAGCCAGATGAAGGATCTAAAGATGGAGAATTTAATGCTACCAAAGAATGGTGTGATAATTTTAGAAAAAGAATTGGCTTTAAAAATAACAGGTAACATGAGAAGCAGTGTCTGTTGACCAAAACACAGCAAAGTTCCCAGACACCATTTAGAAAATCTTTGAGAATAAAGAGTCGAGAAGAAGCCTGGACAGGTTTTTAAAGCAGATGAAAGTACCCTGTTCTAGAAAAAAAGTGCCACAAAAGACTTGTTAGTAAGAATAGAAATAAGCACCAGGATTTAAGGCAAGAAGTTAACTCTCCTGCTTTGTGCAAATGTAGTCAGGCTTATCATTAGGACTGCTGCTGCTGCTGCTGCTGCTGCTGCTAAGTCGCTTCAGTCGTGTCCGACTCTGTGCGACCCCATAGACGGCAGCCCACTAGCTTCCGCCGTCCCTGGGATTCTCCAGGCAAGAATACTGGAGTGGGTTGCCATTTCCTTCTCCAGTGCATGAAAGGGAAAAGTTAAAGTGAAGTCGCTCAGTCGTGTCCGACTCTTAGCGACCCCATGGACTGCAGCCTACCAGGCTCCTCCGTCCATGGGATTTTCCAGTCAAGAGTACTGGAGTGGGGTGCCATTGCCTTCTCCAATCATTAGGACTACCCTTATCTATAAACCTGCTAAGCCTGAAGCCTTGAAGGGAAAAATTAACACCAGCTGTGAGTCTTTTGATTGTACAAGAAGAAGGCTTGGATAATGAGAATCCTTTTTCTGGATTGGTTCCACTGATGCTTTGTCCCTGAAGTCAGGGAGTACCTTGCCAGTAAGGGATGGCCTTTAATGTTTTCTTGATATTGGACAATGCCTCTGGTCACCCAGAACCTCATGAGTTCAAATTGAAGGCATCTAATTAGTCTACTTGCTCCCAAACGCAACTCTAATTCAGCTTCTAGATCAGAGAGTTGTGAGGACCTGTAAGACTCATTGCATGCAGTTCTCTATGGAAAAGATTGACAGTGCTCTGGAAGGAAATCACAATAGAGAGACCATCATGAGAATCTGGAAGGATTACACCTTTAAAAATGCCATTGTTATACAAAAAACCATTTAAGTCACGAAGCCTGAAACAGTAAATTCCTGCTAAAAAAACTGTATCCAGATGTTGTGTATGAATTCACAGGATTTACAACAGAGCCAATTGGGAAATCATAAAAGAATGCTTCTAAACCAGTGCCAGACAATGGGGAAGATGGCATGAAAGAATAGTGTCAGAAACAAATTGACATTAGATAGTTTGACAAAAAGATTCTAATTATTCAAGAGTGACTGCTTTTATGATGTGAACTCTAAGGTCACTGAAACTAAAGTGGAGGAAGAGGGGTTGGAATAGTATAGAAACATTTTTAGAGAAATGAAAAAGCAAAAAATAATATATTATCTACTTTTGATACCAATGAGTGCTCATCACGTAAACAGAACAGTGAGCTTCAAATATATTGAATGATATTTAGACACAATAGAGTATTGTTATCAAATTAGATAACAAAGCATTGTGTTTATTATTCGGTGACATTATCTCTAGGCTAAACAAATAAGAGATAAACATTACAACTCTAAGCACCCACAACAATATCTGTAATCCACAAAAGCAACATCATAAATATTAGAAAATTTAAAATGAAATATTTTACCCCAGCAGATAGAATGCAAAATAACCAAATAACCAAAAGTAAGTGTAACCAAAGTCAGTTTCCAAGTGGCTCACTTGTTAATATAATATCAGTACCTTGTGAAATATAATATAATAGATTATATATAATATAATATCAGTATCTTTGTGAAAGACATTTTCAAAGATGAAATATATAAAGTCTCATTACAGATGAACATTAACAGATGCACATTTTCCAATCAGTTTGGATGATAGAGAACAGTCACTAGGGACTCTAAGCAAAATACCCCTGAAATTTTCATTTTCCTCAGTAATAAATCTGTATCTCTCTCTCACACACATACATCACATGTACGCAATTGTTATCAATCACTGTTATTCAGTTTGAACTTCATCAATTAAAACAGTTGTGGAAATGTTTTGAGTCTTGTCGTATAAGTATCTTATACTGTATTCTCTACTGGCCTTTTGATCTTGTTGCTGTTTAGTCACTAAGTCGTGTCTGACTCTTCGCAACTCCATGGACTGTAAGCTGTCCAGGCCCCTCTGTCCATGGAATTTCCCAGGCAAGAATACTCACATGGGTTGTCATTTCCTACTCCAGAGGCCTCTTAACCTACAAAGCCTAAAATATCTACCGCCTGGCTCCTTTACTGAGTGTTTGCCAACACCCATCTAAAGAACATAAAATATTACTTTCTACAAAGCAATATTTTATGCTACATGATTTAAACATTTTAATTCTGCACTTAATTCTGTGGTTGTTTTTAACCTACAGATTAGACATACTTTTACTATTGATTTATACATTTAAAAAATTCAGACATAATTACATTTTCTAGTATCTTTGCTATCATTCCTTTTAATGCCTCAGACTTTCCTTTTTTAACACTATTCCTTCTTTCTTAAGTATATCATTTAGAAGGCTTTTAAGGGTGAATTCTACCTTTATTCCTAATGCATAATGTTGATGCCTGTGCTTTGAAATTTATTTTCATTCAGCATTGGAAAATATTTTACTCTGTCTCTGGGCTTCCACTGAGGCTGCTGAAAATTCCGCTATTAGTGCAATATTTTCAAATACCCAAAAGGTTTCTAATCTTCAAAGTACTAATTACCCATCTAGAGGGTATACTATGGCTAATTTTAATAATAATCTATAGTCTATAAATGATTTAACATCTTAAACTCCAACATACTTTGCGCTCCTTTAAATTTTTTTCTATATTTTTAATCTGAGCTACAGAGAAATTTTAGGTTATAGTGAAATTTTCAGATATAACACCATTGCTGAAAATTTATCCAAATTTTATACTCTGGATAATGATGATTGATAATATATAATTATGTAATAGTGCCTTTCCTTTGTGCATTTATATACATAGGTGATTTAATTTGATTACAGAAATTAAAATATTGCAGACTTCTTTTAGATATCTTGTTCCATTTATTCAGGCAGCAGTCTTAGATACCTGTGGTAGAGTGTAGATTTGAAAACTACACTAGTTTTCAAAAATCGTTGCAATAGTATCTCCCACTGCATGCTTGTCTTATATTCTGACTTGGACCCCTCCTTTTGAATTTGGATGTGCTTGTGATTATGATAGATACGGCAATTTCTGAGCTAGAGATGTGATTATGATAGACACTGTGATTTCTGAGCTAAGGTTATAGAAGTGATATAATACCCTCCTGGTTGATTTGGGTGCTCACTATTGGATCCCAGTCACAGTGAGAAAACCTTGGAGCTTTGCAGACAGGCTGCATGTAGCTGGTTCAATTGAGAAACTAATTGAGATTCCTGGTGATAATATCAACTACCAGGCAGAGGAGGGGAGACTTCACATCCTTTTAGCCCAAGCCATTGGGTTACCCCAGCATGTAGTGTTCTGTGGAGCAGAGATTGGCTGTTCCCATTGAAGCCTGTGACAAAAAGCAAAATGCATCTGTATTATTTTAAGCCCATTATCTTTTTTTTTTAATTAATTAATTTATTTATTTTAGTTGGGGGCTAATTACTTTACAATATTGTAGTAGTTTTTGCCATACATTGACATGAATCAGCCATGGGTTCACATGTGCTCCCCCTCCCGAACCCTCCTCCCACCTCCCTCCCCATCCCATTATCTTTTTAAGCCATTATCAGGATGCTTTTTCATCCTGCTACAAATGACTAGACTAGTTATTATTTTCATCAGTTTAAACAAAATAGGTATGAGTGTTAGAATAATAAGGGAATTGGCCTTTCCAAAGTTCACACGGTAACTGAGTAGGGATAGAGGATTCAAAGTGAAATTTTAAATTCTGCAAGCTCTGTATATATTAACATTTTTAATTTCATGTACAACCCCAATAGGTCTTTCCTGGTAGCTCAGACAGTAAAGAATCAGCCTGCAAGGCAGGAGACCAGGGTTAAACCCCTTGGTCTGGAAGATCCCCGGGAGAAGGAAATAGCAACCCACTCCAGTATTTTTGCCTGGAGAACCCCATGGACAGAGGAGCTTGGTGAACTATAGTGCATGGGGTCGCAAAGAGTCAGACATTACTGAGCGACTAAGTACGAATGCAGGATACATATTGCTATTGTCCTCATTGATGACAAACATAGGGTCCAGAGACATTAAGCCAAATTGTCCAAATTTGCATAAGTTGTAAGTGGTCATAGCCCAGATTCAAAACTGGTAATCTCTCTCTCAAATATGTTTTAACCATTATACAATCAGGCTTTTTGACCTCTTCCTCTTTCCACTAATTCATGTCATCTTGACAGCTCTAGAATTATGAAAGTTTAAGAAAGGAATCAGGTTATCTGCTTTAATTGTTGATTTAGTGGTCTAAAAAAAAAGCCAGAAAGTCACTCTGCTAACAAATCATATGTATCCAAAATATCTGCTCATTTTTCAGAGGGTTACACACTCGCTGGAAGCCAAAATATTTCACTAAAACTCACAATCTGTTTTTTACACTATAAATGGACCTCTACATTTCTAATGTGAAGGAAATTCTAAAAGAAGGAAGTTTTACACTATAATGACTAAAAATGAGGAAATTTACTGTAACCAAAGAAGAGATAAGATCCATTAGACAGTTTCCCTATCTCCTTAGTCATCATGGATAATATTCTCCTTTTCCTACAATAAGTTTAATTGAGGAATGCCCTTTGATAATACTCCTGGCCCTAATTCCTTCTTTTTATTGAGAGATCAGCCTTCATTGTTAATTATGTATCTGATGATCTAGGCCTTGAGCCAAAACATTGATATCTAGTAGAATTCAAATAATAAGCTGACATCTAAAATGTTTAGGTACAATGAGAATGTATAGGTATCAAAAAAAAAACCCTTTGATTATATAATGGTTAAGAAAATATATGGTAGTGAGGCTACTGGGTTTGAAACTAGGCTATAGCCACTTACTATGTGAGCAAATTTGGAAAATTTTGTTAAAGTCTCTGAACCCTAGCTTTGTCATTAGTGAATTGAGAATATAACATTGCATATCTTATTGAAGCCCAGTATGGAGTTAGATAATTTAATAACATTTCTGTAGCTAACCCTGGCAAATAATAGATTATGAATGCCTGCGTGCCTGCCAAGTAGCTTCAGTTATGTCTGACTCTGTGATGCTATGGACTGTAACCCACCAGGCTACTCTGAATACTGCAGTGGGTTGCTATTTCTCCTCCAGGGGGATCAAATCTGAGTCTCTAGCAGGCGGGTTCTTTACCACTAGTGTCACCAGCCACCTGGAAGCCTGAAAGATATCTCAACTCTGTGTGTGTGTGTTTGTACATCCTGAAATAAGCTTATAATATAATCCTGTAACTTTGCAATTGTTGCTTTTCATTTCAGTTATACAAACAGTCTTAGTTTATTATTTTTTAATGTAAGAAATAAGATGTGCATTTCAAATTGTAAGAGCCTGACATTTTTTTTTTCTTTCTATCAGCTCTTTGACAAGGAAAAAAAAAAAGATATATAGAGTTAGAGTAAGGTACAGAGGCATGTTTCCTTTGAGTGAGGCTGTTCAAATTTTATGCAGAACAATCACATTCAGCCAGCAATAGCACCCATTGTTTACTAGTTATGACTACACAATTCAGTCTGTTAAATTGTAAACTAGCAATAGAAGGTCTACATGGATATGCTGATAGGCTAAGATGCAGAATGTAAATCTCTAACATATGTTTAAATCCTCTGGTAGGTGAAGAATTATTTAGAAACATAAGGAAACATTAATAAACACACACACATACAGGAAATACCCCCATTTTCAACTGCCAATTCAGTCTAATATGAGTAGGAATATCATTCTAATACCACCAAGTTAAATTGCATTGCACTTCCCTTTCTCAGCAACTGGCTAATTCAATCATAGCACATAGATTTTTCATCAGTTTTTAATTTGCTTAATTTTTATGAGCTGGTGGTTTAGAAAATTTCCCATTTTTCAACTCTAAGACTATAGGGATAAAGCCATGTGCTATTCTTTCTGTGTCATTTTCATTTTAATATAGATTTTATAGTTCATTACCTGTCAATCAGTTTTAAATGGCACAGTATTCATTTTATCATGTTCTGTAAAACTGTTTTATGCTTGTTTCAATGTCTTACATTCATTTTAGACTGAGCCCTATTTATTTCTCTAAGAGCCATAGCCATCTGTAGCTGTGCACATTTGAACTTGTATTTATTTTAGCAAATGCAATATTTTGCTTTACGTGGTATATTCATTTAGGATATTTATTCAAGCAAGTGAATTCTGAGGAAGCAGAACTGTGTAAATGCTTTATCTGTGGCAAGCTATTTTATGCCCTATGTTTTTATTTGTCTCAAACTTTGAGGGATACAATTTCAAACCCAACTTAAAGTACTGACGCGGTTTACTTTGTCACCTGACTATTTCTAATCTAACAAACTGTACTTACATAATTAACATTCAAGGCCATTGAGCAAACAAACCTAAATTTTGAGCTCCAGAGTTTTCACATAAATTAACATAAATATTAAACATATGGAAAATAGGATATTTTTTTAAATTAGAAAGTATCTTTTTTCACATAAATATGTTCCTTTTTTCCACCATCACATATTTTCTTCATTTGACAACTTACTCTTCATTAAATAGATATTAGCTTTATTTCTCCCCCTTTAACTACAAATATTAAACAGGCTTCTAATGTTAAAAAATTAGATACATCATAAGTCAAACAAGAAAATTTGGAAAATTTTCCTGAGGAGCTAATTAGTATAGGTACAGTTTTACTGAAGGGACTATGTTTGGACTTTTGTTCTATGAAATAATGTAAGAAACAATTTAAGAAGATATTTATGACATTCTGTTAAAAGATACCAAAAGATTATTACCGTTAACGGTAATTTGTGTGGAGTGCTGGTAAAGCAACTCCCTAGAAAAGCAGAGAAACAAAATCCTGACATAGCATTGGTAGATTTCCGTAATGTAAATATTTCCACCACTGTCCGTTTAAAGACAACAGCATTTAAATAATCATCTCTTTTGTATTGAAAACCCAGATCAGCATACCACTGCTTCCTAAAATCTAATGTAAAATTTCTTATTGTATGTGTAAATGAATTCCTTTAGGATAAAGAGACTTATTTCCTCACTACTCCAGGATCCTCAGCATTTTCTTTAACCAAGTAACTAATTTTTCCTTCCAGAATTCACATGACCTACTGTCTCTCATACCCTGTTGTATTAGGTAAAGTCAATGTATTTGCCATCCTCATTTTGCTTTTGCTCACCTCTGTATATTGGATTGACAGTCTCATCTCTAGGCCATGACTTTTCTTGTTTTTGAAGTTCATTTCTAACCTTGCTACCTCCCTGAAAATATTCCGGCTAGCTATATTTATTTTACTTACAAGGTCACTTCAGAAATTCTATGCTTTATTTTTCCTCATTCTTTTAAAATACGTATCACTTTTGTATAACAGTTCAACTGGCTTATTTTTATAATTTGGTTATGTTATATGTATGTATAATAAAACTAGCATTTTGTTTGAGGCATTTGAATGTAGAAATATGACATATTCTTTTACCTTTTTGTGTATAACCTTTTTAAAAGCAAAATTTTTTTCCAATAAAATTTTTTGAGTAAAGTTAATTTGCAGTGTTTCAAGTGTACAGCAAAGTGATTCAGTTAAATGTATATATATATTATTTTTTCAGATTCTTTTCTATCATAGGCTATTATAAGATATTGAATAGAATTCCCTGTTCTATACAGTAGGTCTTTGTTGTTATCTATTTTATAGTAGTGTGTATCTGTTAATCCTAAACTCCTAATTTATTCCTCCCCCACCAGTCCCTTTGGTGCATGCATGCTAAGTCGCTTCAGTTGTGTCCGACTGTTTGCAACACTGTGGACTATATCCCACCAGGATCCTCTGTTCATGGGATTCTCCAAGCAAGAATACTGGAGTTAGTTGCTATTTCTTTCTGCATGGGATCTTTTCAACCCAGGGTGATTCTTCCTGAACCAGGAATCAAATCCATGTCTCTTAAGTCTCCTGCATTGGCAGGTGGGTTCTTAATAAATAGTGCAACTTGGAAACCCTGTCCCTTTGGTAACCATAGATTATTTTCTTTGTCTGTGAATTTGTCCCTAGTTTGTAAAGTTATTTATGTAATATTTTGATTCCACACTTAAGTGATATTATATGGTGTTTGTCTTTCTCTGTATGACTTCTCTTACTATCATAATCTCTAGGTCCATCCATGTTGCTGTAAATAGCAATATTTCATTCTTTTTTATGGCAGAGTAATATCCCATTATGTATATATATCACATCTTCTTTATCCATTCGTTTGTTGATGAACAGTTCGATTGCTTACATGTCCTGGCTATTGTAAGTAGTGCTACTATGAACTTTGGAATGCTTGGATCTTTTCAAGTTAGAGTTTTCTCCATATACATGCCCAGGAGTAGGATTGTTGGATCATGTGATAACTCATAACTCTATTTTTAGTTTTTAAAGGAAACTCCATACTGTTCTACCTAATAGATACAGGGTAATTCTTAATAATTGCCTAACTTTCTCTAAGTGAATTTTTAATATTATCTTTACCAGGCTAAAAACTGTATTGTTTACTAAAACGTTTAGGATTCTTTCAGTTCTCTATTATAACCTTTCTTTAAGTTTCCCAGAAAAATTAATACAATTTTCAAAGAAAACGTTGACTTCCATTATTTTATTAGCTTCCTGATATTTTGTACTTCCTTTATTCCCTTGTTTATTGTGAATTTTATCTTTATAATTCACACTAAGGGATGGGGGCACCAAAATTTTAATTATTTAACAATTTAGTTCCAAGATTAACACCAATCAAACTACAAATTAGTATTACATGTTATTTTTTTATTTCAAAACATACAGTGAAAACAAAATGTATCAAATATATTTTGTTCACTTTTGTTTTACCCTAAGTAGATTTCATATTTTTTACACATGAAATGTTTTCTCTTTCAAGGAACTCACATTCTGTAAAAACAGCTTGAAAAACCACTGGCCCAGAATATGTGATTGGTAGGGGAAGCTGAGAGGCTTGTAAAATGCAAACTGAGTTAAGCAGTAGGAAGCAGTGTTGAGTTAGGAGAAATGCCAGAAATATTTGGAAGCTCTTAACATAGGGGAATAATAAACACAACCACAGAAACAAAGCTGAATATATGCTTCATGTCTTTGGGATGAGTTTTTCTGTTGAGTATATAAGAACCATACAGAGAGCCAGCATCAGTAGATTTCAGCATCTGATACTGGGAATACATCAAGCCAAACACTATAGGGAAAGATCCTGAGATTTAACAGTGCAAAGAAGCAACCAAGTTGCTGTTTTCCTTTCCTCCTCTGAAAAGAGATCACAGAGTTATGAGGACAAAGTGTATGCAGATCCTACAAATCTGGTTTCAAATGTTGGCCCCACCATTTACTAGTTGTGTTATCTAGGTAGGTTTTCTTGATAATATTCAGGACACTCAGCTAAACTTAAATTTCAGCTTATCGATAGATAATTGTCTAGTCTAAGAAGGGCTCAAATATTGTACATTATAAAATTGTACTACAAATATACATTCATTTGATATCTGAAATTCAAATTTAACTGGACATTCTATATTTTTATTTGATAAATCTTGCAACCTTATATCTAGGTGAGTTATGTAATATCTTTAAGGCTCATTTATCCATCTACAACGAAATAGCAATAATTGTAATGATGGGATAAAATTTATGAGAATACACACTCAACATTCAAAAAACTAAGAACATGGCATTTGGTCCCATCACTTCATGGCAAGAGATGAGGAAACAATGGAAACAGTGAGAGACTTTACTTTCTTGGGCTCCAAAATCACTGCTGATGGTGACTGCAGCTATGAAATTAAAAGATGCTTGCTCCTTGGAAGAAAAGCTATGACCAACCTAAACAACATATTAAAAAGCAGAGCCATTACTTTGCCGACAAAGGTCTGTATAGTCAACACTATGGATTTTCCAATAGTCATATATGGATGCGAGATTTGGACCATAAAGATGGCTGAGCACTGAATAATTGATGTTTTTGAACCATAGTGTTGGAGAAAACTCCTTGAGAGTTCCTTGGAAAGCAAGGAGATCAAACAGTCATTCCTAAAGGAAATCAGCCCTGAATATTCATTGGAAGGACTGATGCTAAAGCTGAAGCCTCAATACTTTGACCATGTGATGTGATAAGGCGACTCACTAGAAAATACCCTGTTGCTGGGAAAGATTGAAGGCAGGAGGAAAAGGGCCTACAGAGGACCAGATGGTTGAATGGCATCACCAACTCAACGGACAAGAATTTGAGCAAACTTCATGAGATGGTGAAGGACAGGGAAGTCTATCTGCTGCAGTCCATGGGGTTGCAAAGAGTCAGACATGACTGAGCGACTGAACAACGGTGACACACACATATTATGTAAAAATACTATATACATACAACACCAGATACAAGGGAGTTCTTATAATTCTTAATTACACAAGCTTTATTCTTGCCATGTAACTTTAAAGAGACTTTATTTTTCTTCCCCTCTCAACCCTTCTCCTTACTTTTGATGAAATTTGGGCAAATCCTGTCACTGTTATCAAATTATGATAGTGTTTCTCTTTGTACATGTGTGCTGTGCTCAGTCACTCACTCGTGTCCAGCTCTTTGCTACCCCATGTAGAAAAACCAGGCTCTTGTGTCTATGAAATTTCTAGGCAAGAATACCAGAGTGGGTTGTTATTTCCTTCTCCAGGGGATCTTCCTGACCCAGGGATCAAACCCATGTCTCTTACATCTCCTGAGTTGTCAGAAAGATTCTTTACCACTGGTGCCATCTGAGAGAGCTTCTCTAGTCAATAAATTAAATATCAATTTTCATTTAGTAGTCTTTATACAGGGCTTCCCTGGTGGAGCAGCAGTAAAGAATCCACGTGCCAGTGCAAGAGACATGGGTTTGATCCCTGGCTTGAGAAGATCCCCTGGAGAAGGAAATGGCAACACACTCTATAGTTTTGCCTGGGAAATCCCATGGCCAGAGGAGCCTGGGAGGCTATCATCCATGAGGTTGTGAAAGAGTCAGACATGACTTAGCAACTAAACAATAAAAACAACATTTTGGATGTAGCTCTTGATTTAAAGTTGAGACCTTTCCTCTTCAGGTTAGTCGTACCTCAGATAGAAGCTAGGTATGACTTTTTTTTTTTTCATCATCTATTTTCTCTGATCCTTTTCTCTCAGCTTTCAAACTATGGTTTGTGACAAAACTAAGGTACATGCAATAAGGACAGGTTGGGGGAAAGTCTAGGAGGGAAAAGAGAAGAGGAATGTGAAAGGTCTTATTTGGCTTGTTACTGAAAAGTTATGTGTCTATTTTGTAGATATATCCTTGATAATCTCTATGTTTGGGAAGTACTTAAAGAGATTATTGGTCTCATGACTCTTTTCATAGGTTGTTTGCAACCATCCTCAAAAAATTATAAATCCATTTCAGCAGGTCTGACTCCCCCTTCAGTCCCTTATTACATCTGTGCATCTTATTTTAATGGTAGTAGGGTTATGGTCTCAACATGTAAAAGTTCATGTTACTGAGACAAAATCATCTAAGAAATTCAATATCTGAGGGTCATTGTTTAATGCAGTACTAAATTGTAAAGTGTGCATCTTATTTTAGTTTTTAATTTGTAATTTTGCAAATGGCATTTTAAAAATGTTTTCAATTGAATGAAAGATTCTTAAACTTCCACAGTGCTTTACAATTTTCAAAAGTTTCAAACACATGATTTCATATAATCATGTAATATAAATAAAAATAATATAAAATAAAAATAATCTTTTTATTTCTAAACTCCCATCCCTATATTGACCCTCCCTCCTTCCCTCTCCCCACTGGTAGCCACTAGTTTGTTCTGTATATCTGTTAGTCAGCTTCTTGCTTGGTTTTACTCATTAGTTTTGTTTCTTAGATTCCATGTAAAAGTGATACCATATGATATTTGTCTTTCTCTCTCTGACATATTTCACCTAGTATTATATTCTCTAGGTCCATCCATGTTGCCACAAATAGCATTATTTTGTACTTCTTTATGGCTAAGTAGTATTCCAGCCATATATATGTGTGTGTGTGTGTACACACACACACACATATATATGTATATACATACACACATGCACACACACACATATATATACATATATATACACACACATACAGATATATATGTGTGTGTGTGTGTCTTTATCCATTCATCTGTTGATGGACACAGGTTGCTTCCATACCTTGGGAATTGTAAATAACGCTGCTATGAGCATTGCAGTACATGTATCTTTGTGTTGGTGAGGATGTAGAGAAAAGGGAACCCTCCTATGCTGTTGGTAGGAATGTAAATTGGTGAAGCCACTATGGAAGAATATGGAGATTTCTCAAAAATCTAACAATAGAACTACCATAAGACCCAGCAATTCTACTCCTTTTATAATACTGAAACAAAATACAAAACCACTAATTCAAGAATATACATACATCTTATTTTAAATAACATTCATTATATTTTTGTTTTGCTTAAGTTTTGTCACCTATTTTAAAAGCTTAAAGCAGTGTTTATTTCTCAATGACATATTTTTTAATATATTTTATCTCTGCCAAAAAGAGAGTAAGATCATAAAGACATAGACTGTTATATGATATTAATTTATTTTCAGCATCCTGATTTGTACTGTTGTTGAAGTGGAAGTTTCAACTTCTAGTTGTCCAGATTAAGAATTGAGGTGTTAAATTTTAAAGAATGTCAGTTTAATTAACTCAGAGAAAGAGCAGGAGAAGTTGTCCTTTGAACTGTTCTTACAACAGTTATGACAACAGAAATGTGTTTTTTTTCTTCACCCAGCAACCAATTTTTCCATTGACTAGATGTCCTGTGTCTGGCTTGGTTCTGACACTAACTATGCAAATTAGCACAAGTCCCACAGGTAAAGGCCTTAGTCCCATAGACTGTCCCCATTTCAGATACTAATCACAGGTCTGGTCAGTCATAATTCTAACCAACTGTCTATCAACGCCTCCTCAGTTTGAAAATTTGCTAGAACTTCTCACAAAACTCAGGAAGGTAATTTACTACAATGGTTTATTATAAAAGATACAGCTCAGGCACAACCAAATTGAAGAGATGCACAGGATAAGGTATGAAGGAAGTGGGGCTCCATGTACCCTTTCCGGTGTCACCCTCCCAGCATCTTGATGTGTGCACTCCCCAGAAGCTATCTCAACTCCATTACAGTGTTTTTTTCTTTCATTCTTTCTATTTTTTTTTAATGTTGGTTCCATTATGTTAGCACAATTGATTAAATTGTTGGCCATTGATGACTAGACTCAACCTCCCCTCTGCAAGTAGGACTGAAAGTTCCAAACTTCTAAATTGTGAGGTTGTTTCCTCTAACAACCAACCCCCATTCTGAAGCTATCTAGAGCCAACTAAGAGTCACTTTATTAGCATACATTCAGGTATGTGGAAAAAAGACTTGTTATGAATACCAAAAGATGTTCTTATTAACAAAGACTTCAGAAGCTCTAGTTCAAGAACTGGGGACAAAGACCAAATATATGTATTTCTTATTATCACCATGTCTTAGTTAGCTCAGGCTACTATAATAAAATACCAGAGACTGGGTGGTTCAAACAACAAGTCATTTATTTCTCAGTTATAGAGGCCAGGCAGCATAAGATCAATGTGTTTGATGGTTTGATTTCTTGTGGAAACCTCTTGGCTTGGACTACTGCTTTCTCAGTATGTCTTTCTAGGGTGGAGACAGATAGACAGAGACAGAGAGATCTGGTCTCTCAACCTCTTCTTATAAGGGTAGGAATCCCATCATGGAGATTCCACTGTCAGTTCAGTTCAGTTCAGTTCGGTCGCTCAGTCATGTCTGACTCTTTGTGACCCCATGAACCACAGCATGCCAGGCCTCTCTGACCATCACCAACTTCTGGAGTCCACCCAAACCCATATCCATTGAGTCAATGATGCCATCCAGCCATCTCATCCTAGGTCATCCCCTTCTCCTCCTGCCCTCAATCCTTCCCACCATCAGGGTCTTTTCCAATGAGTCAACTCTTTGCATGAGGTGGCCAAAGTATTGGAGTTTCAGCTTCAACATCAGTCCTTCCAATGAACACCCAGGACTGATCTCCTTTAGGATGGACTGGTTGGATCTCCTTGCAGTCCACAAGACTCTCAAGAGTCTTCTCCAGCATCACAGTTCAAAAGCATCAATTCTTCGGTGCTCAGCTTTCTTTATAGTCCAACTCTCACATTCATACATGACCACTGGAAAACCCATAGCCTTGAATATACAGACCTTTGTTGACAAAGTGATGTCTCTGCTTTTTAATATGCTGTCTAGGTTGGTCATAACTTTCCTTCCAAGGGGTAAGTGTCTTTTAATTTCATGGCTGCAGTCACCATCTGCAGTGATTTTGGAGCCCAGAGAAATAGTCAGCCACTGATTCCACTGTCAAGCAAACCTAATTAACTCCTCCCAAATCCAAATGCCATCACACTGAATTGAGGAAGGGGACTGAAACATTCAGTCATAACAAAATGGATATTCAATGTGTCAGAGCATAAATAAAGGTCTTTCAAATTTTCAGTTCAATCTCTTTTTACAATCAAAACCACATAGAGAATCTGGTAGAAAGATAAATAACAGATTACCTCTTTACTACATCTCTTGCAAAAGGAAGAATGTTTATTGTCATTAAATATTTACTAACTAAATGGAGGGATATAAGCGTGAAATTGTGAATTCATGAATGAATAAAAAGATAGATGATGCCATTTAGGCTTGAAGTTATATAGAAATGATTCAACTAAAATTTGTTTTTAATCATGAACTATGAAGGCGGGAGGATAAGGGATGACAGAGGATGAGATGGTTGGATGGTATCACCAATGTGATGGACATGAGTTTGAGTAGGCTCCGGGACAGGGAAACCTGGCGTGCTGCAGTCCATGGGGTTGCAAAGACTCGGACATGACTGAGCAACTGAACTGAACTGATAAATGCTAATTATAGGAATTGTTTTACTTACTCATATTTTAAATAACGTATTTTATTATATTACACACATATACCACATCTCTGCAATATTATCTTCTTGTATTTGTGCAGTTTTTTTTTTTCCTCTTGGGTGAATTAGCTTCCTTCAACCTCAATACTAAAACCTAACTTGTCATCCTCTTACACATCAACTTGTCAAGTTTTAAAATGTTATCCTATTCTCCAAGGTGCCAAACAACTCATTCAAATTAATGTTGTCAGTAGTTTAATGAATAAGCTTTCTACTCTAGCATCCTCGAATGCTGAATACACTTGTCATAGCAAACTTGTACCTGAACAACAAAATAATGACTTTTGTTCCATATAAAACAAGTGTGAAGGCAACATCTATAATTCATATAGCCTGATTATTATCTCCAGTAGATAAAACAGATATATGTTGAGCCAAGCTCAGTCTCACTAAGACCTCATTTTTTGAATTTTTGTGACCTGTGGGTCTCTGGTCCACTCAGGAATTGAGTATTTGAGATTCTCTCATATTTGCTTCGCTAAGTGGATGTATCTATATGATGTTTAAGGCACTTAACAAATAGATATAATCAGCACTTAGTTTACCAAAGTTGATTCAAGTTAATGATCTAAAAGAATAAATGTGTTAGAAAAGAGTTCTTATTACTATAGTGTATTATACAA
The DNA here is from genome assembly GCA_024291935.2 of Okapia johnstoni. Taxonomy (NCBI): domain Eukaryota; kingdom Metazoa; phylum Chordata; class Mammalia; order Artiodactyla; family Giraffidae; genus Okapia; species Okapia johnstoni. Next base: position 107,501,540 of record CM044307.1, on the reverse strand, counting down.
AAGTACAAAAATGTGTTCATTTAAAAATATTACATATCATTGCCATTATATAAATGTAGTCATCATACCCTAGAAATAGCTCAGAATTATACTATAGGTTGAAAGATTGAAAATATTGGTACAAGTTATAAAATAGAGGCCTGATCATGCCTTATTATGCTTACTATTCTGAAACTGCTGCTGCTGCTGCTAAATTACATCAGTCGTGTCTGACTCTGTGCGACCCAATAGACAGCAGCCCACCAGGCTTTCCCGTCCCTGGGATTCTCCAGGCAAGAACACTGGAGTGGGTTGCCATTTCCTTCTCCAATGCATGAAAGTGAAAAGTGAAAGTGAAGTCATTCAGTTGCGTCCGACTCTTCGCAACCCCATGGACTGCAGCCTACCAGGCTCCTCCGTCCGTGGGATTTTCCGGGCAAGAGTACTGGAGTGGGGTGCCATCGCCCTTCTCCGATTCTGAAACTAGAGAGGAATTTAAAAACAAAAACAAAAACTTAGGAGAAGAAATATTGATGCTTCAAAACTTATCAAAAGAAAAAAATATTCTGTAACAAACTTCGTTCAGAATTCTTAATAAAAAAGAAAATTATGCCATTGAAGAAGATAGTTTTTAAGAAGGAAAAGTTATAAGTAATGAGAAGGGAGAATTCTTTTACCTCTGTAATTTAGAAGATTTTTTTAAAGCAACCATACCAGGAACAGATACGCATATGAATAAAGCAAACTATTAAGATAAATGATCTTTCATCTGTGAGAAGATTAAGCTAAATGATCTCTGGTGTTTCGGCTAAGGCTAGTATTTTATGGTTAGTAGATAAGGGACAGTTTACAGAGTTGAAATGGTAGCCAAACACTTTAAAATTGTCTGCTGTTAAAAGATTAGTGTTTTTATTTTTCCTTCCTCATTCCCCACTGAACTTTGAAAGTAACCTGGAAAAATAATTATGATATAATAAAATTGCAAAAAAAGACACCCATTCCTCTTTAATTTTTATGAGTCCACTTATGTGTCAGCTTTTAAAGCCAATCAATCATTCTACAAATAGATGAATTTCATTTGCTTGAGGTGTGCCAGATTTCAACTGAAAACAAACACAGCCAGGTATTTCACAATGAGAGGGAAATGAAAAGTTCTAAAGCCTGATTCATATATTTATAAAGCTTAAAACCAAGTAAGAAGGTAAGTGTGTGCTAAGTCACTTCAGCTGTGTCTGACTCTTTTCAATCCAATGAACTGCAGCCCGCCAGGCTCCTCTGTCCATGGGATCCTCCAGGAAAAGTTATGTAGTAATTATAAAATAATTTAGGGCAGAAATCAAAGATTAGTTTATATAAAGGACACTATTCTGCAGACATCTAGAATAGAGAGGCAGACTGCATTGGTTTTCCTTCTGGCTTATTCACTTACTGGCTAAGTGACCCTGGACTGATTAACGGAGATTCCCTGTGCCTCAGTTCAGTCGCTCAGTCATGTCTAACTCTTTGCAACCCCATGGACTGCAGCACACCAGTCTTCCCTGTCCATCACCAACTCCCGGTGCTTGTTAAAATTTATGCCCATCAAGTCAGTGATGCCATTCAACCATCTCTGTTGTCCCTTTCTTCTCCTGCCTTTAATCGTTTCCAGCATCAGGGTCTTTTCAAGGAGTCAGTTCTTTGCATGAGGTGGCCAAAGTATTGAAGTTTCAGCTTCAGCATCAGTCCTTCCAATGAATATTCTGGACTGATCTCCTTTAGGATGACTGGTTGGATCTCCTTGTAGTCCAAGGGACTCTCAAGAGTCTCCAACACCACAGTTCAAAAGCATCAATTCTTTGGCACTCAGCTTTCTTCATAGTCCAACTCTCACATCCATACGTGACTGGAAAAACCACAGCTTTGACTAGACAGACCATGGTTGGTAAAGTAGTCTCTGCTTTTTATGTGCAGTCTAGGTTGGTCATAACTTTTCTTCCAAGGAGCAAGTGTCTTTTAATTTCATGGCTGCAGTCACTATCTGCAGTGATTTTGGAGCCCCCCAAAATAAAGTCTCTCCCTGTTTCCATTGTTTCCCCATCTATTTGCCATGAAGTGATGGGACCGGATGCCATGATCTTAGTTTTCTGAATGTTGAGTTTTAAGCCAGCTTTTTCACTCTCCTCTTTCACTTTCATCAAGAGGCTCTTTAATTCCTCTTCACTTTCTGCCATAAGGGTGGTGTCATGTGCATATCTGCGGTCATTGACATTTCTCCCAGCAATCTTGATTCCAGCTTGTGGTTCATCCAGTCTGGCATTTTGTATGATGTACTCTGCATATAAGTTAAATAAGCAGAGTGACAATATACAGCCTTGACGTACTCCTTTCCCAATTTGGAACCAGTCTGTTGTTCCATGTCCAGTTCTAACTGTTGCTTCCTGACCTGTTGTTTTTGTTGCTGTTAGGCAAGAAGTCCTACCAGTTTGTTTTTTAATAGGTGTTGAACATAAATACTGGAAGTAGAAATGTTAAGTCTTAAAATATTATGTGTGACTGGCGTGAGCTATTTTGTTCAGAATGTGAATTTGATTTGATAGAAATATTGAAATGCTGAATGGTTAAGAAAGAGAATGAGAGCCTATCACAATGATTTCTTTATGTTTATTATTATTACTAATGATTTTAAGAACTCTTGAGTCTATTCTCTTAACAAAGTTTAAGTATACAACATGGCACAAGTTAACCACAGATATGATATGTTGGTTGGTTTCTAAAATAATTTAATTCAAGACACATTCAAATATGAAATTATTTCCAAAGAAATAAAAATAGCATATTTATATACATTAAGACAAAGTAAAATATAAAATTTTATACTAATTCTTCTGAGCATAGGTAGAATACATCTTTATTTTTATGACATATGCATCTCTTTAATCAGTTTCTTAGCCATATCTGTTTTTAGTACTATATCAGTGGTATTTTTCTGAAGAATTTTTTTTTAATATGGACATAATGTTTTTAATTGTTTTTAGAAAATAGTTCTTGCAACATTCCTCAAAGTTTTATTTTATAGCTGATCAATTTGAAATTGTTGACCTCTTCAGCAGACCCTTCCTTAATGACCATGGCTTAACTGAGATAATATTCTCTCTAGCTACTGTGCAAATTGTTCCTAAATGGTAGATATAATTCCATTTTTATAAATTTTATAAATATTTCAGACCATTTTTTCCCACAAATATCTACCAGAAGCAAAATTCTTCAAATATCTTGTCAATGTTGAGTATTTTAAATGTTACAAAAAGGAAAGATGTTTCAAAATCATAGGTTTTATTCCATTTCCTTCAGCCTCCAATTATAAAGTTACACAGTTAAAAACAGGAGTTCCATCTTACTGTTGTTCAGATATTAAAGCTTAATTATAGTATCTCAAAGTTAAATCTTATAAACTAACTTCTCATCAGATTGGTTCAGTTTGGTCCTTGTTTTTAAAGAATAATTTGAATATCTTCTTGTTTGCAGGCTTTATTTTTATTCATCACAATTCACTTAAACATTCAAAATATAAAATTTCCTGGCCTTGTTTCATTGATTGCATTAATGAAGTATTTTTAACTAATTATAAATAACATATGACCAACATTTACTGAACTAACACTATTGATTAAAGAATAGTTCTTCAAATCCTGAAACATTTCTAAAATCCATTTAATAATGGGGCAGTAAAGAATCACTTGCCTTGTCAAATCTTTTTAAATGTTTTTATTTCATGATCAGTTTTGTCATAACTTTTGGTTTAATTTTTCTATGATTATATTGATTTAAACATTATAAATTTTCAAAAATTTAGTTTCTTTTAAGAATGATTAAATATCCTACATCTATTGGAGCAATCATAGATTGTATATACACTATGGCCAATTCCAAGTTTCCAAGTATATTTCTGGCCCACTTTATTTTAAATTAGTAGTAAGTATTTAAAAGTTCATGAAAATAAAATTCACCAAAGTGTGTATTGATAATATTATAGAAAAAAAACAAAAATGTGTAAGTTTATCTTCAATACTGATATTTTAAATTGAATTTGGAGCATTCACATAATATCAAATATTCTGCATTGAAAAATTGAACTTTGAAAGCTTCCTCTGTATAAACTGATTGAGAAATATTAAACCCATACTGAATTAACTTTACTAATTTTGTAATTGAAGTACTTAATTTCCCAGGTGGCTCAGTGGTAAAGAATTCACTTGCCAATACAGGAGGCATGAGAGACAAGGGTTCAATCCCTGGGTTTCCCTCGAGGAGGACATGGCAACCCACACCAGTATTCTTGCCTGGAGAATCCCGGGGACAGAGAAGCCTGGGGTCTCAAAGAGTTGAAATGACATAGAGATTTAGCACAAATACTGAATTGAGTTCGCTGATTTTCTATTTGAAGTACTTGATATCACTGATATAAAAGTGTCTTATAAGTCCTTCTGCCAGTGGAGCCTATACATGTGTAGTTATTACTTCACTTTTCATATGTGTACAGGAAACTGAAAATGGATACAGTTAGTTAGTTCAGTTCAGTTCACTTCAGTCACTCAGTCCTGTCCGACTCTTTGGGACCCCATGAATCACAGCACACCAGGCCTCCCTGTCCATCACCAACTCCCGGAGTCCACCCAAACCCGTGTCCATCGAGTCGGTGATGCCATCCAGCCATCTCATCCTCTGTCGTCCCCTTCTCCTCCTGCCCCCAATCCTTCCTAGCATTAGGGTCTTTTCCAATGAGTCAGCTCTTCGCATGAGGTGGCCAAAGTATTGGAGCTTCAGCTTCAACGTCAGCCCTTCCAATGAACACCCAGGACTGATCTCCTTTAGGATGGACTGGTTGGATCTTCTTGCAGTCCAAGGGACTCTCAAGAGTCTTCTCCAACACCACAGTTCAAAAGCATCAATTTTTTGGCGCTCAGCTTTCTTAACCATCCAACTCTCACATTCATACATGACCACTGGAAAAAACATAGCCTTGACTAGACTGACCTTTGTTGGCAAAGTAATGTCTCTACTTTTAAATATGCTATGTAGGTTGGTCATAACCTTCTTTCCAAGGAGGAAGCTTCTTTTATTTTCATGGCTGCAATCACCATCAGCAGTGATTTTGGAGCCCAAAAATATAAAGTCTGACACTGTTTCCACTGTTTCCCCATCTATTTCCCATGAAGTGATGGGACCAAATGCCATGATATTAGTTTTCTGAACGTTGAGCTTTAAGCCAACTTTTTCACTCTCCTCTTTCACTTTCATCAAGAGGCTCTTTAGTTCTTCTTTGCTTTCTGCTATAAGGGTGGTATCATCTGCATATCTGAGGTTATTGTTATGTCTCCCAGCAATCTTGATTCCAGCTTGTGTTTCTTCCAGCCCAGCGTTTCTCATAATGTACTCTGCATATAAGTTAAATAAGCAGGGTGACAATATACAGCCTTGACGTACTCCTTTTCCTATGTGGAACCAGTTTGTTGTTCCATGTCCAGTTCTAACTGTTGCTTCCTGACCTGCATACAGGTTTCTCAAGAGATAGGTCAGATGATCTGGTATTCCCATCTCGTTCAGAATTTTCCACAGTTTATTGTGATCCACACAGTCAAAGGCTTTGGCATAGTCAATACAGCAGAAATAGATGTTTTTTCTGGAACTCTCTTGCTTTTTCGATGATCCAGCAGATGTTGGCAATTTGATCTCTGGTTCCTCTGCCTTTTCTAAAGCCAGTTTGAACATCTGGAAGTTCACGGTTCACGTATTGCTGAAGCCTGGCTTGGAGAATTTTGAGCATTACTTTACTAGCGTATGAGATGAGTGCAATTGTGCAGTAGTTCGAGCATTCTTTGGCATTGCCTTTCTTTGGGATTAGAATGAAAACTGACCTTTTCCAGTCCTGTGGCCACTACTGCGTTTTCCAGATTTGCTGGCATATTGAGTGTAGCACTTTCACAGCATCATCTTTCAGGATTTGAAATAGCTCAACTGGAATTCTATCACCTCCACTAGCTTTGTTTGTAGTGATGCTTTCTAAGGCCCACTTGACTTCACATTCCAGGATGTCTGGCTCTAGGTGAGTGATCACACCATTGTGATTATATGGGTCGTGAAGATCTTTTTTGTACAGTTCTTCTGTGTAATCTTGCCACCTCTTCTTAATATCTTCTGCTTCTGTTAGGTCCATACCATTTCTGTCCTTTATTGTGCCCATTTTTGCATGAAATTTTCCCTTGGTATCTCTAATTTTCTTGAATTAGTTAAGAACATTCTAATTATGACCCTGATTCAGTCTTTACTAAATATTCAATTATATGTATGTGCACAGAGGGATTAAATGTTTACATGATGATTTCTCTGTAGAGGCTGCAAATTGGAGATGTTATGAATTTTAAAAATGGTTTTGAATTAAACCCCCTTCAAATGGCATTAAGTGAGGTGCCTTTTCTTTTTGAATGTTGACTGGCGAGAATTACTTGGAAAAACATACCAGCTAAAGCCTACTTACCTACTTGTGGAAACCTTCCAATGTGTAAGTAAATGTCAGAAATATTGATAGAATATTGTTTTATTTTCCTTTTGTAGAAATTGGAGAGCTAAAGCTTGATTCTAAAAGAACTGTTTCACAGTTTTTTTTGTTTTTTTTTTTTTTGGAGGCTGTATATATTCATATATATTTTTAAACTCATTCTTCCTGGAAGATAGCCTCTGAGAAGCATTTCCTTATTTAGTTTTACAGATTGTCACAGACTGTCATCTAATCATCTCCATATCTTTCTCTGAAAAAGGAAAACACATTTAATCTTTGAAGCAGCATAAAACCTATGATGAATTTCAAATGGCCGGTAATTCAGTTCAACTTCGATTTGTGAATGGCAGCCTTACTTTGTCTTTCTATTCTTCCTGCCTGTTGAGCTGTCATTACATTGTTTTCACTTCTGTGCTAATTTTAAATGAAGTGTGCAATCATCTGTGAAGTACTCTGTATTAAAGCTGTATGAAATATTTCATTTTTTCTGCATCCTTTCAAAACGAATTCTCTATTTCAGATTGAAATTAGTATCTATCCCCTTCCCTCCTGCCTGGGTCAGTGCCTCTTTGCCTATTCAGTTTGGAGTTCTAAACTTCATTTCACTTTTCCTACAGCTTCTATTTTCTCAGAACATCTGAATTCACTACTTGTTTCACCATTGTTCATTCTCCTAGTCTATGACTTGATAGGAGTTAGATTAGTTGATTTTTATATTCTATTTAAATAGCAAGAAAGACAGAAGGATGAAAGGAAGGAGAGGAAGGGAGAAGGGAAGGAGGGGGGAGGAAAGAAGGAAGGAAAAGTGATAAAAGAAAGAAGAAAAGGTGTAGTTGTGTGTTCTGAATTACGGAAACAGATATCTACAACATACTATGCTCTTAGGCCAGAAGTATATGCCTCCCACCCCTCACCCCCTCTTCCTTTAGAGTGTCTTCTTGATTTATTTCCATCTGAATTATCAGGGCCTCAGTACCATTAAGAAAGCATGCCCAAAGAGCATACCTGGTCATGAGTGAGTTGTGGTTGATAGAAATGCCTGCCTCAAAATTATCTCCATTCTCATTCAGTGTCTGGGGATCCTACAGTCATCTGTACCATCTGGTGGAGGTGCTCTAAACTCACTATGAACCCAGATGGAGTCTGTGTGAAACCTGTGCCCATTTGTCTCAGCAGGGCACCCTATGCCTCTCTACAGGCTTTCCTTGTGGCACAAACAATAAAGAATTTTCCTGCAATGCAGGAGACCCGAGTTTGATCCCTGGGTTTGGAGGATCCCCTGGAAAAGGGAATGGCAACCTACTCCAGTATTCTTGCCTGGAGAACCCCATAGACAGAAGAGCCTGGTGGGCTACAGTCCACGGGTTTGCAAAGAATCAGACACAACTGAGCTACTCACACAAACACGCCTCCCTACAACACTTCCCACACCCTCTCCACCCATTCCTTTTATTGACCTGATGACACCAAGAAGCTTCAGGTCTAGTGTCTAAGGGATGTCACAGACCCTACAGCTGAGCCCTCATCCCAGGAGCAAGCCTGATAAGGATCATCCCTCCTGGTTGGAGCGTATATTTTTACTGCCAGAATGGTGCTGATGACTTGACTTAGGATTTCTCATTCCATTGGATTCCAAATGAATGATGCTCTGGCTACCCATGTTTCACAGCCAATAACCATGAAATTTGGACTTTTGCCTCTCAGTGGTTAGACTCTGTGCTGCCTTAAATTTATAGCATGATGGCAGACTTCCTTTATCCTGTGTGCCAGCCACTGGCACTAAAGGTTTTCTCCCCAGTTCCTCCCCAGGCTCCACGCTGTATGTCAGGCAGTCTTCCTATGTGTCTGTGCCTCTTCTTATGGCTTATAAGATAGTTACTTCGCAATGCTAAATTGGCTTTCTCATGGATTTTCTCCCTCTTGTTTTATAGTAATATAATGCTTTCCTGGGTGGGTCTTAAGCATGTTAGACAAGGGCAGGACAATCCTTTAGCAAATGTGGCAACTCTTCTGGTTCCATGCATGAGCCTTTCATCTGTCCTTCCTGCTAGTGATGATATGGAAGTGCAGAAGGCAGAGATGTAGTCATCACTGGAGATTACATTCTAGGAGAAGTGATCATACCCTAAAATATTCAAGAGAAGAATAAATGATTGGAAGCTGTATTGGTCCTTGTTTACATTGTAATATTATCAATGATAAATTTAGCATAGTAGAGAACTAAATTAACATTCATAATTTCCTCTATAATCTGAGTAAGATTTGCATTTGTTGCTATCATTAATGGAACACAGTTACTGTCTTTAGGCTTCTTGGAATCCATTATTTCTGGAAGTTCAATGGAGGGAGCAATCGTAAAAAATCATGCCTCTAGCATTAAATATTTTGGGGGAACTGCTGAGGGATGGAGATCTATCTTGTTATAATACAGCCTTATTCCAAGACTCATGTTGTAATAAGAGCATTGCTACTCAAAAATGGTACACATATTAATAAGTAAGATAAAGAGATAGTTGTTCTTGGACCTTAACGTGAAGAGATGGCTCCTGGGTAGTATGAAGACTCTCCATGTGTACTAGTAAAACAGAAAAGCAAATAGGCAATTACCTCTAACCATTATTGTCCCATTATTCGAAATCCTCTAAATTGATAAATTACTATACTAGAGATGGGCCCATAAATTTTGTAACATTTTTAAAGTCAAAATGTATTTATTGGTAGGGGCCTCACACAGAATGGCATCATGGACAGTTTTATATTCTATGAATATCATACATTTGATATATCCTTAATCATATATTTTTTTTCTTCTAGTTTGACTGGTAGTCAGTAATGCTAGACACTCAGTTGGATTTGATATGGTCTGAGGCACTCTAGTGGCTCAGTGGTAAAGAACCTGCCTGCCAATGCAGTAGCTGCAGGTTCAGTCTCTGGGTTGCGGAGATCCTCTGGAGGAGAGCATGGTAACTCACTCCAGTATTCTTGCCTGGAGGATTCCATAGACAGAGGAGCCTGGGAGACTACAATCCATGGGATTGTAAAGAACCGAACAGGACTGAAGTGACTTAGCATGCACACACCTAGGCACTCCAGATAATCCTGTTTCCTGAGAAGGATCATATTAAATCTTAACTATAGTATTTCTGTTGGCCATTAACATCATTTTTTTAAATTATCACTCTCACTAATGGCTGAAAGAGAACTTAGAATTTCATTAGGAGCTGTTGATCTTAGAAATGCCTACTATGTTAATTTGCTTAAAATTTGATTTTTACTTTCATTCACTTTGTCACTATTAACATCTTTCTGTTTTCATATGTTGCTGCTGCTGCTGCTAAGTCACTTCAGTTGTGTCTGACCCTGTGCGACCCCATAGATGGCAGCCCACCAGGCCCCGCCGTCCCTGGGATTCTCCAGGCAAGAACACTGGAGTGGGTTGCCGTTTCCTTCTCCAGTGCATGAAAGGGAAAAGTGAAAGTGAAGTCTCTCAGTTGTGTCCGACTCTTAGCGACCCCATGGGCTGTAGCCTACCAGGCTCCTCCGTCCATGGGATTTTCCAAGAAAGAGTACTAGAGTGGGGTGCCATTGCCTTCTAGATGTCAGTAATTGAGTGATTTTAAAAATTATTATTTTAGAAATATATAGACATCTAGTTGTCATGGCAAACATCTTGTTTTTCACTGTACATTGCACAATGTTTTTTTGTTCCTTTTGCCCTTTGTGGTTGGATATAACACTAGATGTATTGATTTGTTATATCAAGTAAACATTTTCTGTGGATCAAAAAGAAAAAAAGAACAATAACTAGAACCTAGAATGATGTCAATATACACTGGGAACTTAACATGTTCATGGATGGTATAAACAAAGAGAAAAAACCTGAACATGAATAATGAATTAACTTTTTCTTTATTATAATGCAATGTTTATGCTGCTTGGCTATGTATTATGCTAAGTCAGAAAAAGTGGAAAATTTTAATGCAAGGAAATAGTTATTTTACTTGGAATCAACAGTATTCCTCTTTTTCTAATGTGCGAAGACTTTCTGCTGAGGGCATTCTAACCAAGCACACACTCTCTGTTTTTGTTTGTTTGTATTTATTTTATTATTAAAAAAGAGATATTTTAAAACATATTTGACTCAGGCACCATTAGAGACAGATAGAGAACAAGAGAGAAGCAAATTATGGTATGGGATATAGAGTTTCCACAGGAGGCTAGTTTTCCATGCTTGGAATATGAATAAACAGCAAGAGAGGTTCAGAAGTTTGGCAGTACAAACTACGGTCCTTCAGTTGTGTGGATCCTTGAAAGGAACCATCTGGCAGTGTTAGCTGTATGGGATCTGAAGCAATTGATTGCATTGCATTAAATCTGACAACCAAAAGTTGCCTCTATTTTTGTATTGCTAACTTAAGCTAAAAATACTTGTATTATGCATCTGATTTACAGAGGCTTGATCATATTCCTTTCTCTCAATGAATCCATGAATAGTTATAGGAGCACTAGGATTTCATGAGCTTCTCTTATGGGAGGCATTGGAAAGGGAGTGGCCAGAATTACTCTACTAAGATGATCATACAGTAAAGAATCATCTTCAAATGAAGATGTGGAAATTGAGAAGTTTGGAATGGGGTGAGAGGATGGATTGTAATCAACCAAAAATATGATAGATAAATGCCACAGAGTGCAGCTTAGTTTAATTAAGTACAGAGTTTAATTTTAAGAGACTTGTTATATACTATAAGTATGTTCTGTCACTGGCTTTGGTAAATTGCCTTATCTTTTTGAACTTATGTTTTCTCATCTGTGGAAAGAAGAGGGCTGCAAGGGTTGAAGCAAATGCTATAAAAGCTAAATTCCACTTTTAAAATGCAATTTGTTCTATGCCACCTTTTCAGACTTTTGCCTGATATTTTCCAAATCCATTCTTGTTTATCACATAATGTCAACAAAATGAGCTGAAAACTTAAGATTAAATTTATGCAGAACGAAGAAACATTAATGCAACTTCAATGAAATATGAAATCTTGCTTGCATGTGCTAATGTGAACAGAATGAACGACTTCTGATTCCAAGATGCAGGATGTTGTTCCATCTGAATGAAAAACATGAGAAAATTCCTTCAAGAATTTTTTATGTTTGTTATTTCATAAAGGAAGTCAAAGAATTTTAGAGTTGTATAAAAGAAAGTTCAAGATGCTGATAAGCAATGTATTCTTTAATAACCACTGCAGACTATCTGGATATTACTATTTTTATAGTACAGTTAATAAATTATATTCAATATATTTATGTAAATGAGTGCCTAGTATGTGAAAAACTGTTAGTTGCTCAGTTGTGTCTGACTCTCTGTGACCCAATGGACTCATACCCTGCCAGGCTCCTCTGTCCATGGGATACTCCAGGCGAGAATATTGGAGTTGGTAGCCATTCTCTTCTCCAGGGCATCTTCCTAGTATATAGAAACACTCAATATATATTTGGGAATAAATGAATAAATTCATTTGAAAGAGTAGATCAACAAATTGTCAAAATTTTAATTCAGTCACATATTCTAGAGATAGAGCCATACAATTTGAAAGCATTTTGGTATTAGATTGATATTCGGTTTCCTCTGGATGCTTTCCAGCATGAGAACTTCAGAATGACTGCTTTTTGTACAACCATTAAGCAAAAGAGTCATTTAAGAAGTACTTAATAAAAATATTATAGGTGATGGGAAAATGAAAATAGTACTGTTCTTTTGCAATATGAATAGCATGAACTATGTTCAGGAACTAGTCCCTAGAAATTATTCTGAGATTAAGAAGCAGATCAAGGAAGTCATTGGCAACACCTGTGATTTCTTACAAGAAAGTTTGTCATTATGGATGGATCGAGCCAAGAAGCATGAGAGCAGATGGTGAAATGCCAAGTATGAAAAACTTCATGTCTCTCTCTAGTATCCTAAGCATCTACAGACTTGGATATAGACCAACACTGACTACTGTGGGCCCACTGAGGAGCAAAAGTTATCCAGCAATCATCACAGTGAGAAATAGAACCCTGGAGAGAAACCCCAACCCTTCAGCCATCTCTATTACAAATCCATCATGGTCCCTTGAAAGCCATTTGAAAGGCAGGGAAACTGCCAGTGCATTTACTTAAAGTTAGCTTCATCGCTGAAGAAGCCTCTAGAAGAGCCATTCAGAGCATTCCTCTTTTTCTTTCTAACTTTCCTATTGATCTATTTTAGTAGGTTAGTTTGGGGATTTAATAAGATAGTTAAATAAGATTACTTGGAAAGATATGAAATGCTATTTGAGCTATTTACTTATACTAATTTTATTATCACAAATTAAAATTGCCCTAACAGTACCAAAGCTTTTCAAATTGAGGTTAGTTAGAATGATGATGTTTGTGGAAATATTTTCTCTTTCTTTCAAGAAAATAGTGATATTTATACCGAATATTTTCTAGTATGTTATGACATTTAAAATGTAACATTATATAATCAATTAATTATCTTTTATCTTGATTATGTTTGAGAAATGATAACTATATCATGTGAAATAACCCAGAGCCTTAATTCATTTGATTCTACGCTAGAGAGATATATGTAAAAATCAATCAACCTAAGAATGAATTTAGTAAAATAAGTCTAAAGGAATCAATGGAATAAATAATGATACAGTCAAAATATGTTCTAGGCTCCTTTAAATTCACAAGACTGGAAAAAAGGGTATATAGCAAATGTTTCCCAACTTACAAAATTAAGGAAATATTTTAATTGATGTGTACTTTCTTTTTCAATATGATTTTCTAGAAGACAAATAAGGATTATCTTCTTTCTTTGAATTATTTAGACATTTAATCACAAATTCCTGTGTCTTTGTGTGGGCCTGGAGTTGGTGATGGACAAGGAGGCCTTGGAGTGCTGCAGTTCATAGAGTCGCCAAGAGTCAGACATGACTGAGCAACTCAGCGCAATACAGCGCAATGCAGCACCACCTTAAATAATAGTTTAATGACCATTCTTTTGCATGTCTCATTATAAACATAGTGTAGCTTTTTACCAAAACATATACTGAGAAGTGGTGTGACTGAATTATATGACATGTATCATCACCTATCCCAAATATTGCCAAAATGCTTTTCAGTTTTAGATCTCATTCAACATTGCCTACACACTTGATATTCGTGTAACTTTTGATTGCTGCCAATCCGATAGGTTTGAAATAAAACTGTAGTGTTTTAACTTGCATTTTCCTCAATAGTAATGTAATTGAGCAAATGTTCTGCATATTGCCAGTCAGCTTTGCTTTTCTGTAAATTAACTGTTCATATGTTTTGAATTATTTATTTTTTCTGCTGTTTTCCTTTCTAATTTAAATGCTAATCCACTGTGATGCACATACACTATCACATTTGTTGTTGTTAAGTCGCTAAGTTGTGTCCAACATTTTGCCACCCCATGGACTGCAGCATGCCTGGCTTCCCTGTCCTTCACTATCTCCTGGAGTTTGTTCAAACTCATGTCCATTGAGTTGGTGATGCTCTCCAACTATCTTCTCTATCATGCCCTTCTCCTCCTACCCTCAATATATATGTTTACTTTTATACTTTGATAGTAGTTTTCTTAACCATATCATAGCCTATATATTTTCATTGCTGTTAAATTTATTCTTTTGTAACATTTTCCAAATTTTGAAATGTGTTATGCTACTAGCCTGAAGATATTTTCTTCAATATTTTTTCATGTTTTACCTTTAATCTTTATTCAAAATATGTGTAATTATATATGAGGAGTGTAAGTGAGAGTGTGTGTGTGTGTGTGTGTGTGTAGTAAGAAGTAGTGGTTTTTATTTTGTGTGTCTGTGTTTTTGTTCCAAGAGGGTGGTCAATTGTCCAAGAATAGTTGAAAAAATAACTTGTAATTCCCTAATGATATAAAATGCTCATGCTGCTATCTGGCAAGTTCCATATGTAAATAGGTCTAGTTTGAAAATTCGAATGCTTTTCTTTTTACATATTTTTCCACTGCAAATACCACACTATTTTAATTATTACAGATATTAAATACTGATTTTCCTTTATTGTCTTTTTACTGAAAACATTTTGATTCTCTTTAAATCTTTATTTTTTTAATAAATTTCCTTCTTATAAATGTTAATATCATCCTGAAATTGTTTGGTTGAGAATGGATTAAAAATTGATTGATTATAATATTTAGTCATCATGGCCATTAATAATGCATCTTTTTATTTAATTGGTTTTTAATATCCTTCAATAAAGTTTAACTCATTTTTATATAAAAGTCTTGCATAAATTTTGTTAGATTATTACTAGGTACTTATGGTTAATGAGATATTTTTATTTTTTAAATAATTTCTAATGAGTCACAACTGGTTTAAGAGATTATATTGATATGCTATATTTTTCCTCTCATTCTATTCCTTTTTATGTATTTATGTTTTGTTTTTACATTTTGTGTATTCTTTTGCAAATCTTAAAGATTTTAAAAGTTGTATCCTCAGGCCTACTTTTCAATATAGAGGAGCAGCTATGATGTTGACCTAGTCCATAATTTTGAAAAGGAAATATCTAATATTTGCTCTGCGTGTTTCTTTATCCCTGTGCTTTGTGCTGGAATTTATTTTTGAGACAGTGATTGTGGACACTTCCATGGCTCACTTCATTTATTTTCCTTTTCTCAAGGACCACAAGCACTGTCGTGTTCAGTGTTTGAAAATTATTGTTTCAAATATTTTGTCTGCTTTCTAGTTTCTAGTGTGGACAAGTAAGTTTATTCCTGTTATTCCACTAGAGCCTAAAGCAGACATCTAATTTTCAAAATAGTTTATATTTCTGCTTTCTTGGTATGTAGACATCTTGCACTTCATTGTAAAAAAGAATTGCTTATTTGGGGGTATTCTTGTCACATTCCTCATCCTAAAGAAATTTTTAATTTTTGGGAGTCTAGCTAATTTCAGGTTACGGCTACTTGAATATATATACCATCTAGTCAAGGCTATGGTTTTCCCAGTGGTCATGTATGGATGTGAGAGTTGGACCGTAAAGAAGGCTGAGCACCAAAGAATTGATGCTTTTGAACTGTGGTGTTGGAGAAGACTCTTGAGAGTCCCTTGGACTGCAAGCAGATCCAACCAGCCCATCCTAAAGGAGATCAGTCCTGAGTGTTCAATGGAAGGACTGATATTGAAGCTGAGACTCCAATACTATTGGCCAATATTCCAATACTGATGCGAAGAACTGATTCATTGGGAAAGACCCTGATGTTGGAAAAGATTGAAGGCAGGAGGAGAAGGGACGGCAGAGGATTAGATGGCTGGATAGCATCACTGACTCAATGAACATGAGTTTGAGTAGACTCCGGGAGTTGGTGAAGGACAGGGAGGCCTGGTGTGCTGCAGTCCATGGGGTCGCAAAGTGTCGAACACGGCTGAGTGACTGAACTGAACTGAACTGAATATATATACAATTAAAATCACATTTTTCCTGTATGTCAGCCACATTGTGCAAGTTTCACTCATAGTACAGTGACTGTTGTGCAACTGTCTTTCTTACTTGGCTTTATGATTTTTCATTTTTACTCACTGATTATTTAAATATTTGTTTTAAATTTTGAAATTCATGTTCTATAATGTTATTTTTTATCAATTATTTGAAATGAGTTGAGATGTGATTCACTTCAGTTTTTATAAGGACTATGTATATGTGTAAAAAGAATGTATATTTTCAGAAGTAGTTGCAGGTTTCCACGGCTCAGTGGTAAAGAATATACCTGCCAATGCAGGAGGCACAAGTTTGATACCTGGGTTAGGAGGATCCCCCAGAGGAGAAAATGCAAACCACTCAGTATTCTTGCCTGGGAAATCCCATCTACAGAGGAGACTGGTGGGATACAGTCATGAGCACACACATAGATGTCTATGCAGACAAGCTCAAACAAATTTGTTATTTAAATTGTTGAAGTATTTTCTATATTTACTTACACATATCAAACATATACATATTTTATGATTGTGTATACAGAGATAAATAATTAGAAATAATATAGCGATGTGTAATATCATACCTACATACTAGTTTTAAAGAACCCACCTGTCAATTCAGGAGGCATAAGAGACGCAAGTTCGATCCCTGGGTCAGAAAGATCCCTTGGAGAAGGTGCAACCCACTCCAGTATTCTTAGCTAGAGAATTCCACGGATAGAGGAGCCTGGCAGAGTATAGCCCCTGGGGACTTATTGAAAGTGAAAGTCACTCAGTCGTGCCTGACTCTTTGTGACCCCATGGGCTATAGAGTCCAGGGAATTCTCCAGGCCAGAACACTGGAGTGGGTAGCCTTTCCCTTCTCCAGGGGATCTTCCTAACCCAGGGATTGAACCCAGATCTCCTACATTGCAGGCAAATTCTTTACCAGATGAGCCACGAGGGAAGTCCAAGAATACTGGAGTGGATTGCCATTTCCTTCTCCAGTGCATGAAAGGGAAAAGTGAAAGTGAAGTTGCTCAGTCGTGTCCGACTCTTAGCGACCCCATGGACTGTAGACTACCAGGCTCCTCCCTCCATGGGATTTTCCAGGCAAGAGTATTGGAGTGGGGTGCCATTGCCTTCTCCGCTTCTTCCACTACCCAGTATAAATCACTGTCTGAGTTCTGTGTTGAATATTTATTTAATTTTGCTTATTATGTTTTCAGTATATAAGTATATTAGTATTCATCTCTATGAGTTCCATATAATAGTACAATATTGCATGAATAGAGACTCATTTCCCTTAATGTTATGTTTTTTTGAGTTTCAAACACAGTGATACATGCAGTGCTTAGTTATGTCTTTGGTATATACTATTCCACTGTGAGGAGGGCATGGCAACTCACTCCAGTACTCTTGCCTGGAGAACCCATGGACAGAGGAGCCTGGCGGGCTGCAGTCCATAAGGTCTCACAGGGTTGGACACAGCTGAAGCCACTTAGCACACACGGATGCACATTCCACCATATGACTACACCAGGATTTGTTTATTCATTCTAAACTTAAAGAACTCTTGTATTTGTTTTCAGTTTTAACCTATTTCCCTTATAGGTTATTACACGTTGTTTAATATGGTTTCCTGTGCTATACTTGCTATTTCCTGTGCTATACGATACTGTCCTTGCTGTTTATTTTTTAAATTAATCTATTTATCTTAATTGGAAGATAATTACTTTACAAAATTGTGATGATTTTTGCCATACATCAACATGAATTGGCCACAGGTATGGTTTCCTCCCCATCCTGAATGTCCCACCCACCTCTCTTCCCACCCAATCCCTCTGGGTTGTCCCAGAGCATTGATATAGTGAAAATGTTTATCAGTTTTATACATAGTAGTTTTTATCTGCTAATCCCAAACTCCTTATTTATTCCTCCATCCACCCTTTCTCCTTTGGTAACCGTAAATTGGTTTTCTACCTCTGTGAGTCTATTTCTGCTAAATACATTCATTTGCATTACTTTTTTTTCAAGATTCCACATATAAGTGATATAATATGAACCTGTCTTTTTCTGTCTGACTTACTATGCTTAATATGATAATCTCTAGGTCCATCCATAGACTCAAACACTATGCAAAGGAATAAATTCTTTTGGCTATATATTTGTCTTTCAAATGACATTTCTCTCTTGATCCTGTCTGTTCAGATAAGGAAATCCAATTAGGCAGGGCTAAACAGAGCCCATCTAATAACTGCTCATATCATAAGGGAATAGTATTTTGTTCCTTAATTAATTTTATGTTGCCATTTATGTTCATCTTTTAGCAGTTTTTATGTTTTGACCATTCTTCTTATCATAGTAAAGTAAAACAAAAATAAAGGGACTGATGGATAAGAGGAAATGGTACAGTTGCAGTTTCCTTAATCACATGGGAGTCATTGTCCTTTTTCTGGCTTTTTGACTTTCCTTAGATTTATATTTTGTAACTTACTGTTCACTTAAATTTTAGCAGTAAGTGTCTTTAATTAGTAGGAAAAATCATTGGAATTCTAAAGAGGATTAAACAGAAAGATTATTTAAGAGTACAAAAACTCTGGTGCAGGAATATTTATTGATTAAAAAAAGTTGCAAGCAAATGTATTAGTGGATTTGTTTTGAAGACCTGAACTTTAGAAATTGGCTTTAGATAATGTGGCCATGAAATCTGTCAATCAAGGAGGTACACTATTGGGAGTGACATGTGTTGTTACTTTGAACTTGGACACTTTATATCCATGAAACTAAAATACATGGCTATTATTTTTTTAGAGGATGGTTTTGACCTTGCAAGCTTTAAAGGAAGTCATTTGTTCTCAGTACACAGCACAATGCCTGTGGAATAGAAGGTATTTAAACATTTGTTGAAAAAAAATAATGAATGTTGCCACAGGATTCAGAAATTCTATGCATATCCAAAAGAAGTGAGAGCAGTGACGCAAACAGGTATTTGCATACCCATGATCATAGGAGCACTATTCACAATAGTGTAGAAGTAACCTTGGTTTTACGGACTGCGAGCTTGGCTCTTCCCCAAATGTCGTCTGTTGAATCCTTTAACCTTCTGTGTGTCTGTATTTGAAGATGAATCCTCTAAGGAGGATGATTAAGGTTAATAGAGGCCATAAGAGTGGGACCCTAATCCAATAGGATTCATGAATATGTGTGTAAAGAGAGAGAGAGAGACAGAGACAGAGAAGCTTTCTCCCTGTTTCCCTCAGCATAATCTGAGGGAAGGATACATGCGGCATCACAAGAAGGTAGCCATCTATAAGCCAGGAAGAGAGCTCTCTTCAGAAACAGAATAGACCAGCACCTTGATCTTAGACTTCCATCTTCTAGAACTGTGAAAAAATAAATTTCTGTGTGCTTACCCACCCAATCTAAGATATTTATTTATGCTTTAACAAGTACTTTAAAAAGTGGAGGTGACTTTCAGCAGGCTGATGGGTTGAGAATAGAAGAGTTTTGAGGTGCCTGTATAAAAAAGCCTAGATTACCTTGAAGGGAATGTTCGTAGCAACATGGACATCAAAGACAATTCTGTTAAGGGCTTAGGGAAAAAAGAAGAGAGCCATAGAGAAAGCCCCTATAATTTTAGAGAATACATATATCATCATGAAGAAATATGAACATTAAAGGCCATTTTTTGCTGAAGTTTCAGATGGAAATGAGTAATAGTTTATTAGAAACTGGAGGAAAGGTGATCCTTGATATAAAGTGGCTATGAACTTGGCTAAATTGTGTTCTACTATTGTATAGAAGGAAAAGCTTGCAAAACAGGAGATTGGGTATTTAGCTAAGACTATTTCTAAGCAAAATGTTATAGGAGCAACTTGGTTTGTCCTTACAACTTACAGAAAAAAGTGAGAAGAGAAGAATAAATGAAGGAATTCTTTGTCAAAAAGAATAAGAACATAAAGATTTGAAAATTTCTTAAAGTATTAAAGTTATTAAAAAAATGAGAAAGTGTGTTATGAAAGCATTAAGAGTGTGACTGAACAACCATTTGCTAAGGAGATTTGTATGAATGGGAACTGGAAATTTAATCAGTTGTGTCAGCAGAAGCTAGGGGTAGAGATGGGATTATACCAGCAGGAACACTGTTAAGTGGGAACAGAGGAATCAGAATGGGACAAAATGAAGGCAAGTTGCTAACATACTTCATCCTTCAAAAAAAGAAAAGAATGACACAGAAGGTGATTTAGAGATCTATAGAGCTGTCACTGCCACTACAGGCCTAAGGAGCAAGGTTGCTTCGGTCTCCATTTCAGAGGGCAAGGCCTTTGAAGGCAGTTTTAGAAGAGGGGCTGCCCTGAAGAGCACTGGGGGTATTGCTGCTGCCCCTGTGGGCCTGGAGAGCAGAGCATGGAACAAAAATATTATTCCCCAGCCTTAAAATCAGTTGAATCTTAATCAAAGAAATCTTAGTGAACCTAAATCCTAAAAGCAGAAAGTGATCCATTTGAAGGATTGTAATCTGATTAGATAGGTGAAATTTCCCTCTGCTATAAGAAGTGAATACAGTAAGTTTGCCACATAGGAGCAAGTTCCATTGCAAGAGCAAGCTTTTAAGTCCATTTTGTTTGTAAGTCCAACAAAGTTAGCCTAGATACCCAACTAACACAATGCACTATGCAGTTCTGTACTGTAAAGAGTTTATAATGCTTTTTACACAAATAATACTAAAAACAAATAGAAAAAAAAATCTAATTTTACAGTAAAGTACTTTAAAAAGTACAGTAGTACAGTACAACAACTGGCATACAGGAGATGGCATCGAGTGAACAGGCAAGAGTTCCTGACTGGAGGAGGGAGAGGAGCTGGGAGAATGTAGAGCTGAAGAATCCTTAGCAACAGGAGACGGAGGCAAGCTTCAATTTCACTCATGCCTGACGTTGATGGCACAGGTTCTGGTTCCTTGGTGGAACCAGATGCATGTTCACATCTTTGAAAATTTGCAACTGGAATGTTAGTATGTAGGGGACTTACTGTACAGAATTGAAGGGAGATGTTCTTTTCTGACTGAAATGTACTCAGTCCCTATATTGCTGAGAAAAAATGAACAAAATGTCTTCATGGAAAAATTTTTTTTTTATTTAAGTGGAATTTAACTTGTTAGGTTTTGGATTTGCATAGGATCCTTTTCTTCCTGAATTGTTACATATCCAAAGATTTTTATGATTTGTCTGCCTGGTCTTACTGTTAATAAATACAAATCACATGTTCAGGCCTACTATCCATAAAACAGAGAGGGGCAAGTAGGCCATCTGCCTGGAAAATGGAGAAATAGGAACTGGAGAAAGGCACTAATCAGTAACTCAATGGGTTTGGAAGGAAAGGAGATGAACTTGTGAGGTCATCTGTCATATTTCACTGATCAGCTCTATCAATCCATCACATTTAACTGAATGAGTAGTATTCATGATCTTACATATAGAGAAATAGAGTCTCTACAAGGTTATATAATTGAAAATATCACAAAACAGTGGCAGTTTGTTAAGTACTATCAAGTAACTTCTCAACTCCATCCTCTTGGCTCTTTATCTACTGCTCCCAACTCACTCCAAATAATTATAATCTCTTTACAGACTAGCAAGTAACTTCTGAACCACGTTCATTACCATCATGTTGTATCCCCTCCACATTTTGAAAACATGTATGTGTGTAACGTTAACCTACTCCAGTATTCTTGACTGGGAAATCACACAGACAGAATAGGATACTGAGACCAGTATCCTGCATGGACTACACTTTGACCGCCTTCTAAACTTCATGTTGTATAACTTACTTTTCCCATTCCCTGATCTTCTTTTAGTTTGTCATATTCTCATAACAGGATATTTACATGTGAAGTTCATATTCGCAGTAAAGTTTTTCTCCCTCTTTCTTTGCTCATTTAATTTCTTTCTCATCCTTCAGATTTCATGTCAAGGGTTGCTTTCAAAGGCGTCTTATCTGAGCCTCTTCCCAGGGTAGATTAGATTCCTTTGTGTATCTACATAAATTTATTAGTTTTGTGTTTTTCCTTTCATTATGTTGTTATTTAATTAATCTCTCTCTCACGTGCTGTATAGTAAACTATAGGACTAGGACTGTTTACTAATCATGTATAGTCTGTAAATTGGAATTGAAATTACCTTATTTCCTGTAAGATGTTTAATATATAATGGATACTCAATAATCTATTGCTAAATGAATACCAGAGCCAAAAAATAAAGTACATTTCAGTGCTTATTATTATGCTATATCTAGTGTGGAATACTTCCCCAGAATAATAAAAGTGAGGGCAAGGGGAAATCTAAAAAATAAAATATTTTATCAGTACCATATCAAAATTTGGAATAAAATCCCACATTCTCATTATTTCAGAGTCTAATTTTAATCTGTTATCATATATCAATGGTATAGAATCTATGAAAACAAGATCCCTTTCAAGTTACATAAAAATGTTTATGTAATAGCATGATTTACAGGGGCATTGGAATATAATTTCTTGGACAACAATCTCTATACTACCTGAGGTATTTCAGCTATTAACTGATTTATATTTGTGATGTATCTGAAAATAATTATAATTGAAATTACCTTATTCCCTAGATAAAAATCAAAGTACATTCTTGAGAACATCATTGAATGATCATAAATGGTTTTTTTGCTCTATATATCTGCCTCAGTGGGATAGAAAAATAGAAAGATTGAAAGAAGTTTAAATTGTACTGTCCTTTTGTCATTAAATGTTATTTTAATATGCCCCTCCCTTACTTATGTCTCATAAGTATAGACATAATGAAGCTTTAGGTTTGTTTTTTATGTCAGGGAAACCCTGCAGGACAAAGAATAACGCTGGATTTTAAAAACAAGCTTTTTTTTTATTATTATTATTCAAAAAGCCAGAATATTACAACAGCATTCATTTGTTTTGTATCAAAACAAAGATTGTTTTGATTTAAACTGAATTGTGTGTGAAAAATATATGTAGTGTCCCTTGGTAAGGAAAGAGCTATGTAATTTTCAAATCTAGTAACAAGCTATGTCACCTATTTGAAAAATATGTCATTTCTATGATGAGTTATGTCAGCACAAGGTGTCAGATGGGTAGCTCTGGGGAGTGAAATACTGTTTGTCCACCTACTTTACATCCTATTTTTGATCTTTAAAAGCAGACTGAAGTGATACGCACGTGTTATGATTCTGTGGCTCTGTTATCTCTGATACCTTTCCTCATATGCACTTCTTAATATTAGAAGGATATCAGAAAAGAAAACTTTACATCATCAGCAGCAGTAGTGCCTCTACAAATGCTACAGGGAAATATTTTTTAAAAAATAAAAATCTGGACACCTTACACAAAGCCTTTATTTCCCAGACATTTACATTTCTTCTGCTTTGCCTAGAGATAACAGATGGCTAGATGGTGATTTGGGATGCTAATTAGGCTGCTGAGTTTTTCAGCTAACCTTAGGTAGACACAGTCCTTTGAGGGCTGATTACCACTATGCCATTTTAAAATGCTAGCAGATAACCATTAAACACCATTTCATAATGAACTTTTAATAAACAATAAAACCATGATTAACTCTGGTATAAAAAAAACTATATCAGCAAGATAGTAATGAAATGTGCTATAGCATTATAAGAGTGATTTTCAAGTTTTTTTAAGCTCCAGAACTAGTAGGTACAAAAAAAAAAAAAAAAAACCTAGTATGTAGTATTTTTATGTGATTCAGTGAACTCTCTATAATATGGTAACATATTGGTGTGCACTGGCAGTGGACAGACTCTCCAGGGGCAGAGTTAAGAGATGGGAAAATTGAGTCTAACTCAGTTATCTTGAATAAAACATTAAAAGCTGGAGGGAAAGAAGGTGCACAATATCTCTGGTAGGATGTGTTAAGAAAGCACTAGGATTAGATTCATGAATAGGTAATGATATTCTATACAAAGGAAGATTTATATTCAATTAGAGCATTCAAGTTATTAATATACCACCAGGATTGTAAATTATATTTACATCAACATTTATTATATAGCATCTTAATTTTATTAATTGATCAAAATATCCATGTTATATATGGAAAACATACTTAATTCAAAAATTGATAATATTGAAATATACTGCCTTTTTGTGAGCACAAAACAATATTTTTAATAAATATGAGCAATTATTTTCAAAGATTGTGATAAAATTATTTAAAATTTAAGTTTGAACTCAGATCTGAAATATGTATATATGCAGAGTTTTTGCAAGGTTGACACTGAATGTAAGCCTGATATCTGAATCACTGCTGAACTTAGTTGCAGTATAAAACAACCTCAAGTCTGCCATACAATGTACTTATCTGTCCAGAAGCAAGAGCAGAGTAAAGAAGTTAAGAGCAAACCTTCTGGAATTAAAATCCCTGGTTCAAATTCTGTTTCTACCATTTATCATCTTTGTGAAATTGCTCAAATTCTGTAACCTACGTTAACTTCACTGTCCTCAAGTGACTTAACTCTATATGGCCCCTGTGAAAACTAAGTAAGACAATTCACATTAACTATTTAGCACTCAGCCTAGAACATGGCAAATACTCTAGAGATGATTCTAGGTATTATTATTATCATCATTTTTGGAGGTATGTGAGAGGTAAAATTATGTGTAAGTGTAATATGTGTTCTAATAGCAAGCACAGATTAGAAAAATAATGTTTTCTAGGATAGGAATTTTACAAAAAAGTCCTCTGATGATTTATATATTTAAGTTTACATGTTTGGTGGTGGTGTTCAAGAAAAATTTAAAAGAATTGGAAAAATTTAAATATACACTAACCTGATTTGAACTAGGAAAAATCTTTCTTCTCAGTATACCTAGAAAACAGGCTATGTTTTAGTAAAATTGCATCAGACATACAGTGTTTCCAATATATGGAAAATTTCTGCGGAAAGATGTGTTTTAATTTATATTTCCCACCTTTGTTAATATGCTCTCCTAATATTTGTGTTTCTATATCAAGTATAGTTTAAGCAATATCCACTGAAGCAGAAACCTCGGGGATCAAATAGTATTGATAAATAGCTTATCTTTTTATAACTTTGGAGTAAATTCATCAAATTAGAATATCAGGGATTCAGTTCTGCTTAGCATCAGCATTTTGTCTGTGGAGTCTAAAAGAGAATTTGTCTTCCAGTGTGTCATCTTTTATATGACAATATATAAATCATATATATGTAAGCATGTGATCTCACTTTTTTTCCATAGGATTATTACCTGTGTTCTATTTTGCATATTAGATTTCTCTCAGAGGTGTAGCTTCAATTTTAAAATCATTGATGCTCAGAGGAGCTAAATGACTTGTCCTAAGAAACACAGTAAATTACGGGCAGACCCACAATGACAGTCCAAGTATTTTTAGTTCCAATGCAATGTACTTTCTACCACCTGTTGTTTGTTTATTGTGAGTGTGTGGGTGTGTGTATGTGTGTGCATGCGTGTGCATGCGTTCTCACAAGGGATGTATTTCAAGTCTCTTAACTGTTGTACATTTGCCATAGTATTATATTGTGAAATCATATTCGTGAAATACCTTAAAGCTTGAGAAGATTGCTCACCTTCTCTTTATGAGTCACTTGATTACTCTCTATGCACCATGCACACTTCTTGATATTTGTCAGCTATTCTGATGACAAGAAACTTACTAATTTACTTCCTTTAATAAAGAGAAAAAAAAAATAGGCACAGACTGATATTCATTTTAATCCAAGATTCTGAGTTAGCTAGTAACACCAAGAAACAATTGAAGAGTATAGTGTTTTTTAGGAAAATATTCAAAGGTCTTCAATTTTAACTTTATATGAAAATAGCATAATATGAATTTATCCTGTCTCTGTTGCCTTGTGTTGTGACTGTATTTATAATAAGAATATACGAAATTTTTATAAATAAATGACTGCTTACTTTGGCTTACTTTAAAATGGCTTTTACCATTTTAAAAAGGTACCCTCCCAGTTAGTTAGACCTGAGGTTTGATGAATATGACAAGTAGTAAGACTTAATCTTCTAAAAGTCTTCTTCTGACTTTTAGGGGCTTAAATCTAGTGCAGCTGAGGAGATTTAGACATGTTTTTGTGATGCAGTGATTTAGGAAAATTAATGAGGAGTGTAGTAAATTTGGCATCAGGAACACTAATTAGTAGACTGCCATACCAGAGAAGATAAGATTCAAACTGTCTCTGTGGTTGTGCAATGAAAAAAGAAGGATCATATTAAGGGTCATTTTAGATACATTTTAATCTGGCTCATTAATATTTAGTTAAGCCTTGTTTATTTCTTGCTTGTCTGTTCCCTGAGAGGGACATATATTCTAGCTTTCCCCCCTATATTACAAAAAATAATAATAATAACCTTTAGAGATAAAGGGAAAAAATGGCTGATTTCCAATTGTTTTATTTTTATTTTTAATTTCAATAATTTCAGACTTACATTAAAATTATAACAGTATAGAAACTCACAATTCCCAAATATTTGCCAAATTTACTCTTTATCACATTTACATTATCATTTTACTCCGTACACACACCCACAAACACAAACCCATATATAGACACACAAACACATTTTTTTGGACAACTTTTTGAGTGTGAAGTGTAGATATGGTGTCCCTTTCCCCATAAATGGGGTTTCCTGGTGGCTCAGATGGTGAAGAATCTGCCTGCAATGCAGGACATTAGAGTTTGATCCCTGGGTTGAGAAGATGCCCTGGAGAAGGGAATGGCTACCTACTCCAGTATTCTTGCCTGGAAAATTCCATATAATTACTTCTCTGTGTGTTTCCTTGAAACTAGGACAGTTTCGCACAGGGAGCTCTACTCAATACTCTGTAATGGCCTATATGAGAAAAGGATCTACAAAAAAGCTAGATGTGTGTGTGTGTGTGTGTGTGTGTGTGTGTATAACTGATTCACTTTGCTGTACATGAGAAACTAACACAACATTGCAAATCATCTATACTCCAAAAAAAAAAAGGACAGCCTCCTACCTAATTGCGTACAATTATCAATGTCGGGACCAGCCCAGCAAGGAACTGACCTGAGGGAGCGGTGCCGCAGAATAAAGAAAAATAAGAGTCAGAAACAAAGTGGAGATCATGGGGCAGATGTCATTTGCAGGCAAAAGCCCAGACCCCAATCCTTGCATGCCTTTTATTGTTAACTTCTGCTTCCTTATTCCGGCTGTAGCTGTATCTGTTCTTTATAGTCTCAGATCAGGGATAAAGATAAGCAATGCACAGTCCTCAATGTCAAACTTTCAGGCCTTTCATGACTTTGTTTAGCCCTTCGGCTAGTGATGCCCTTTCTCAGCAACTCCCTCAAGGCTCTGGTTATGGGAACAGTCACTAATGGTTTTCCATCAGTCACATCAGTATTTCAACACCTTGTTTTCAAGATGTCTTTCCAAGACGTACTTTTTACTGTGCCCAGCCCTTTGCCTGGGGGTGATGAGAGAGTTATTCTTCTTTTTCAAAGAAGCCTTGTTAATTATAATACAGGCCTATGCATAGCATATTCCCTACAATCAAAATTCCTCATGTTTCTTTGTTTCCAATCCAGTCTGCAACCACTTAATAGTGATTCCCAGACAAGCACTTTTTGTCACCTTTTCTGTGCTTACCCATTTATTTATCATGTCATAAGTTGGACTTCCAAGCACAAGATTCTACATAACTTCCAGCAAATGATGCCTGGCCATAAACAGGACAGTAACCACACAGAACACATTCCACAGAAAAAAATCTACCCTGACAAGTAGAGTCTCTGAGCTCTCCATCCAAGACAATGACACGAAACCAATGGTCATCTGGCCAGAAATGACACTTCAGCCTTCATGAGTCTCATCTGTCTTAAGGAGGAACACCTTTTCTATACCAATGTCCATGAAGAGGAACTATGCTAAAGTCTGTGCCCTTGAGCACAAAAATGGGAAGTAAGAAAGGTGATTTATTCCATGCAAGTCTAACTTCTGCCATAGGAAGAAGTTTCTTATGGAAGAGAGTATGGTAAATCTACTTCATTTTTATTCTCTCTCTCCTTCCACACACCTCCAACCTTGAGAATATTTTCCATAATAAAACCAAAGGAAAATATTGCAAATACAAACAGTAATGCTCTCTTAAAGAAATATCCTTTAAAAACACAAGTACAAAATATAGCTATTTACATAAATATAAAGCACATAGTCTCAATAATCTGTAACATGCATAATTATACTTTAATTATGCACCTTATATAAATGTATTCTTCAGTAACAGAATATGTATCTTTCTCTATTTAACCATGATATAACTATTCACATAATTTATACAGGATACATTCTAAACACTGTGTAACTTGAATAATTATACACTAACCATGTACTTTACATAAATATTTTCCACTGGTAAAACACCTTTCCCATATAAAAATGAGTGTAATGCCCTTTCTCATAAAATTATACATAAATTTTTGTTTGTTTTTAAGATAGGAGAGAGTAGCTGTGGAACTGATCCTAATCAGAAATAAGTTCATATATTATGTCTATTGTGCTTGGTGTCTCAGTCTACTAATTTGACTCTAATATCTGACTTGTTGGAATATCTTAGAAACTGGTCATCTCACTCCCAATTTACATGCCATTAATTGGTAGTTACATTTCATTGCAATAAATAAAATCAAGATCTCAAATGTGATGCTGCTTTGGATATTCTTACTGTTTGGGTTCACAAGTTTAATTCACCAATTTATGGCCACATTGATAATAAAGTCGATAGGGAAACTATTTTCTTTTCTGTTTTCTAGATAAAGAAATAAAGCATTTCATATACTTTTACTTTAAAAATATCTCCTATGTATGGTGTTGAATGTGTTCAGAATCCTGACTGTAGTGGTGGATATAAGAACCTACACATAGTAAAATTGCATAGAACACAATAAACACACTCACACAGGTACATATAAAAATGACTACAAGTAAAACGGTGCAAATCTGAATAGATCAGAGTATTGTATCACTACCAATACTTTGGTTTTGATATTACACTAAAGGATTGCAGTGTTACCCATTCAGGGAAACATAAAAATGTATAATGGATCTCCTTGTACTAGTCTTAAAACTGCATGAAAATCTAAAATTATTCCAACAAAATTTTCAATTAAAAAAAAAACTTCATATTACTCTTAAAAAATTTTCTTCCTGTTGAATGTAACTATGAATAATTTTTGACACTACATGCATATTTATTCTCTGTCATTTTAAAGTCTATCTCAAGGCATCTTATTAAATGTATTTAGTTTGTAGTGAGACGCTAGACAAATGAATATCATAAAATATTTAAATTTAATATCTGATTATTTAAAATAAAGCACAACTATTATTTATTATATTTTGGGAGAAAAATACATATATTTTTTGCCTTTAGCTTTGAAGGAATTTATTACATTACTATTTGGGCTTGTTTTAGGGGGACAGTATGGACATTATCTTTCTTACATTTTAGTCTCATTTTTCTTGCTTTTTTCCCCCTTTTCTTTACTTCCCAACTTCTATACCTCCATTCTAACCCACTCTCCACAGCACATCTAAAGCAGTCTTTTCTTTTTGTTTTTTAAATGCAAACTCCTTTACTCCTACTCCATGCCAAATTTATCAGCAAGTTTTGTGGCAAGAAGCAGATTTGCCATGAAGCTAAGTCAGTTTAAGCTTTAGGGTCTCTCAAATGCATGGATTTCTCCCACAGCCTCATGCTTATTTTTATGTCTGTAATTTTCTATTCTGTCCTTAAAGAGAGAAAAATACGATTATACTTCAAGTCTCATGAAGCTGCAAGTCAGTGTTGTCTGTCATTTTAATTTCTAGGCTATTTCTCCACTTTTTAATTTCTCTATATTGCTTGTGGTTACCCTCCCAGTCTCTCATTTTCTTTTTTGCCTGGATTACACTATTGACCAAATTATCTTATCTTTCCATGCCAAATAAGCCAAACCTCCCTCAGATTTCTAGTTCTAAACCTGTGGTCTTATCTGCACCCGTAGCCATTTCCTATTTCCCTTCCTTAAAATTGGAGAAGCCATTTTCTCTCTAAAGGTAATGACTTGAATCTTCTCACTTTCTCCTCTTAGTCCATTTGCTCATTAATCATCTATGTGTTCAGATTTTCCTTCAATTTAAAAATTTTTATATATATTTAAACTTATTCTGGTTTGTTTCTTCTCAAACACTGTAGCAGCAATACAACTATGAAGGGCAAACAAAAAGTTCTTAGAATTCCTGTCCTTCATGCATGAAGAACCCAGTTACTGTTCATGTCATAGACTTTCCAAACTAAACTGTAAACAATTCATATTTCTCAGTTCTCACCTCTCCCATTAATTCTCTGAAATTCACTCCTGAGATTATTAATAATCTCTTAATGTTAAATGCAATGATTTTTCATCAACCCTAGTTTACGTTTACCTTTTGTCATGACTGATTTCTCCTTCAAATGCTCTTCCTTTGGCTTCTGTGACTTAGCATCATCCTTGTTTCCTTACTGGCTTGACCATTCCTTTGGGTTCCTGTTTCATTGTTCATCAATGAAATGTCCCCATACTAATATTTTTAACAGACTTTATTTTTAGAGCAGTTTTAAGTTTGTAAAAATACTGAGAGGAAGATACAGAGATTTCTCATATACTCTCTCCCTACATAGCCTGAGCCTCCTCTATCATCAACATCCTCCACCAGAGTGCCACATTAGTAACAATTAATGAACTTAATATGGACACATAATTATCAAATGTCCATAGATTACCTTGGAGTTTAATCTTGGTCTTGTACATTCTATGAATATGGCCAAATTTATAATGATGCGTATGCACCATCATAGCTTTATACCTAATGCTTTTACCGGCCTTTAAATCCTCTGTGCTCTGCCTACTCATCCCATTCTTCTCACTAACATCTGATAACCACTGATATTTTTACTGTCTTCATAGTTCTTTCCTTTTACAGAAAGTCATGTAGTGGGAATCATACAGTATGTAGTCTTTTCAGATTGGTTTCTTTCACTTAGTAAAGTGGATTTACAGATTTTCCATGTCATTTTATGGCTTGACAACTCATTTCTTTTTAGTGTTGCAAAATATTCTATTGTCTAGATACATTACAGTTTATTCATTTACCTACTGAAGCGCATCTTGGTTGCTTACAAGTTTTGCAAATTATGAGCAAAGCTGGTATAAAGACTTGTGTGCAGGTTTTGTGTAAATATGTTTTCAAATCCATTGAATAAATACCAGGGAACATGATTGGGATCATATGGCAAGAGTATGTTTAATTTTGTAAGAAACTTCCTAATGGTCTTTCGACATCAATGAATGAGAGTTCCTGTTGCTCCTTGTCCTTGTCAGCACTTGGTGGTGCCAGTGTTCTAGGTTTTGGCCATTCTAATAGATATGTAGTCATATCTTAATGTTTTAATTTGTATTTCTCTGATGGCATATGATAGGGTATTTCTATGTGCTTATTTGCCTTCTGTATATCCTTATTTTTTTTTTCTGGTAAAGAATGTGTTAAAGTCTTTTATCCATTTTTAATGAGGTTGTTCTCTTACTATTGACTTTTAAGAGTCCTCTGTACAGTTTTAGAAAACAGTGCCTTATCAGATATGTCTTTTGCAAATATTTTCTCCTCTTTGTGGCTTGTCTTCTCATACTCTTACGCAGAGCATAAGTTTTTCATTTTAGTGAAGTCCAACTTACTAGTCCTTTATTTTGTGGATCTTATATCTAAAAAGTAATTACCAAACTCAAGGTCATTTTGGTTCTCTCATATGTTATCTTCTAGAAGTTTTATAGTTTGCGTTTTACATTTAGGTCAGTGATACTTAGGGGATAAATGTGTTTGGAAGGGTATAAGGTTTGTGCCTCAATTCTTTCTTTCTTTCTCCCTGTGTGTGTGTGGATGTGTAGTCATTTCTGTACCATCTGTTGAAAACACCATCTTTGCTCCTTTGCTTTTGTTCCTTTATCAAAGATCAGCTAACTATGTTGGTCTAATTCTGGGCTCTCTGTTTTGTCCCACTGTTCTTTCAACAATACCACACTGTCTTGCTTACTTGATTACATTCACCCTCATGATATCAAAGAGCAACTAAATGTTTATTCATTTATTCAGCTAATGTATGTTGAACACCTGTTTTGTGAGAGGTACTGTGTTTGGTATGTGAAATACAATTTGAAAAATAAAAGTGATATACTCCTTGTGGTTGTTCAGTTGCTAAGTCATATCCTACTCTTTTTGACTGCATGGACTGCAGCACACCAAGCTTCCCTGTACTCCACTATCTCCCAGATTTTGCTCAAGTTCAAGTCCATTGAGTCAATGATGCTATATAAGCATCGCATCCTCTGCTGCCCTCTTCTCCTTTTGTCCTCAATCTTTCCCAACACCAGGGTCTTTTCCGGTGAGTTGGCTCTTTGCATCAGGTGGCTAAAGTGTTGGAGTTTCAGCTTCAGCATCAGTCCTTCCAATGAATATTCAGGACTGATTTCCTTTAAGATGAACTGATTGTATCTCCTTGCAGTCCAAAGGACTCTCAAGAGTCTTCTCCAGAGCATTCAAATGCTTCAATTCTTCAGCACTCAGCCTTTTTGATGGTCCAACTCATTAACCTTAATCAAATAAATATACGAGTAAATTGCTAAATGCAATCTGTGATCATTGTTATATAGGAAAATTACACTAGACCCAGTGAATATATATGAAAGTTAGAATTGGTATTAGAAGGGTTTCACTGGGGACATATATTTGATATTAATTCATAAGCAAAAGTGGGAATTTACTTATTAAAAGGAAGATACAATATTTCAGGCAGTGATGGCAGCAGAGCAAAGGTCCTGAACCGGTATATAGGGTTTTAAAATTTTGGCCATCTATTATGAATTGAAGACTCTTTTGTAATAACCCTTTAATTTACTTATGGAGAATGATCGCTTTTCCTCTATAAGGTGCCAGCAGTGTTGTTGATCAAGTTTCCTGACTTTTACTTGCCAGGGAATATGTATATAATCCAAGTTGGGCCAGTCGTATGTTCTATTCTTGAAACATGAATTTTGAACAGAATTTTTAAAATATGAAAGTAAAATGGAAGCTCATTCATTTTTATATGGATACTGATATGGAACTATTGAATTGATTATGCTGTGTAGATTCCAGACAACCACATTTTTCTGTTTTATTCTGTACCTGTTTCTCTGGCCTTCCTGTTAGTTCTGTGAATGCTCCCATATAATTCCTGATAATTTCTTTCTCTGCTGAAGGTAGCTCAATTCAGTTTCAATTTTTTACATTGAAAGATACCTATCTATCTATTTACTGCCTGTGTGCTCATGCTCAATTGGGTTGGACTCTTTGCAACCTCATGTACTGTAGCCCAACAGGCTCCTCTGTCCATGGAATTTTCAGGGCAAGATTACTGGAGTAGATTGCCATTTCCTACTCCAGGGGATCTTCCAGATCCAGGTATTGAACCTGCATCTCTTGCGTCTCCTGTTTCGGCAGGTGGATTCTTGACTGCTACATCAACTGAGAAGTTCTAGTGATTATACATATAAAAGGAGCTTCAAAGTTTTGAATGAAAAATTGGTCATTGATGGTGAAACGAAAGAAAGGAGAAGTGAATCAAGATAAAATAGGGTCACAGGAAGGGATAGATATTACCCATTTTTGGTCCAGTTTAAGAATTATTTATCCTAAGATCATAGGTAAGGCATTGTTATAAAATTTTGTAAGTATTATAGGATTTCGTAAGTAGTTAGATGGCAAAGCTCTCAGATCAGTCTTTCATGGTAGCTCAAAGGAGAAGCAAACATGTAGGAGGACCCTTGAGTGTTTGAAACCCCAGAGTGTCAGAGACGGCTTTCAGGCAAGAGTTCCTTAAGTCCCTGGCCTATAGACCAGATGATTAGAAATACCATTTTGTAATGAAATGGGGAATAATGGTTTACAGGTTTAGGTAATGGTATATTTGGGGTTGGGCATTGAATCTACTAAATTATTAGTTTTTTCTGAAACATAAAATACGTTCATAAGGCATTGACTATTTGTACCTGAGAGCTGGGAAATAGTTTTGGGGATTATCTCCAGCCTAGACTCTTCAGAGTCCCAGATCTAAGGAACCAACTTCTTATTTGGCATCTCCAAGTGGAGTCCTCCAGTACACCTAAACTCTGTGTGTTAAAAAGAAAAATGAACTCTATCTGCACACCTCTCAAAAAGCACACTCTGTTCTTCCTTCATTATTGCTCATATCAGTGGAATTTATTACTATTCATTTAGTTGCCAAAGGTAGTAACCCAGGGATTATAATTATTTGTTCTTTCTTCTACAGTTCCCATTTAAAAAACAATCAACAAAATCTCTCTACATTGAAAACTGCTCTCAAATTAAGTTTGATTTTATATCCTTATGTCATACCATAATTCTTTGCATTTATTATGCAATTGTGAACATTAAATTTTGTATTTTATTTGGAAGTTGAATAGGTTCCAACGAGTGCTATGTGTTTTCCTTTTAATGTCAGTCATTATTCTCTCTGGTTTTACTATTGTTATTAGGTTGCTATATTTAAATTTAATGAAGCATTTATTCTCAATCAAGAAGACCATTGAGATGATACAATTCTATAAGTCTGTGGCGTGAAATCAGAGTAATAAACTTTATTTGGTGTGAGATGAGAAATGATTGAATATGCTTTCTATTCATTAAGGTTCTTTTATTCTACCTCTATGATATTTATAAGTGAAGTAAATAATAAAAGGTGTTAGATGTTTTTTCCCCAGTCTTCTCTGTGAACTTCTGATAAAGTGTTAAAGACAAAACTTCCTGGACAAGGACAATCTGTTCTCTTTTATGATTCCAAGGCTGCAAAAATATAATACAGGGTTCACTCCTGACATCCCATAGTAAATCAGTCTTTATCACAATGTCTTCTTCTCCTAAATATGTACTTTTTTTTTTAAAGAATAGAGTAAGAAACAAAATGAGAAAAAATACCATATGTTGTTTAATAAAGCCTAGGTTTTGAAATAGTTACTTCAAATACCAACATAGGAAATTCAGAAATTTTGTAACCAAATGAAGTAAAAAACTAGTGCATTATTTGTAATATATAAGATCCATGCTACATTTATTCTATTGTTCCTGAATTACCCAGAATAAAAAAAAAAGAAAACCAAAGAAACAGGGACTTCCCTGGTGGTCCGGTGGTTAAGAATTTGCCTTGCAATTCAGGGCACATGGGTTTGATCCCCTGGTCTGGTCAGGAAACTAAGATCCCACATGCTGTGGAGCAACGAAGCCTGCATTCCCCAACTAAGACCTGACACAGCCAAATAAACAAATAATGGCAGCAAACAAACAAAAGAGCCTGAAGAGGCAAACAAAAAATCTTATTTTTTATGCAACTGTTTTTCATTTTCTCTAAGCAAACAAGCAAAAGCTATCCACATTTTGAAAAGTATTCACCCAGTGAACTATCTTTTTTTAGTTAAATAGCCTTGAATATTGCACCTTTTAAAGTATCTTTCACACACTAAGTATTTCTTAGATTTGATCCATGAACCACTGTACCTACTTAATAAAATTAGATTTCTGATTCTTACCCCAAACATACTTTAGTATAATTTATAGGTATGGAACCTAAGAATGCATTTAAATAGTATTGTTTACCAATGGTTGTAGTCTTTTAGAAATGCTGAGAAGACTCAGAAAAGGTTATTGTTTGGTCATTCAGAGAGTAAGACATAGCATAACCAACAAGCAAGAAAAGGAGTTATCAAGCTTACATTGAAAGTAAAAGTGAAATCTCTCAGTCATGTTTGAGTCTTCGCAACCCCATGGACTGTAGCCTACCGGGCTTCTCTGTCCATGGGATTTTCCAGGCAAGAATACTGGAGTGGGTTGCCATTTCCTTCTCTAGGAGATCTTCCCCACCCAGGGATTGAACCCGGGTTTCTGGCATTGTAGGCAGACACTTTACTGTCTACATTACTAAGAAGTAAAACTGATAAAGGTTTGCTCCTTGGAGGAAAGGTTATGACCAACCTGGACAGCATATTAAAAAGCAGAGACATTACTTTGCCAACAAAGATCCGTCTAGTCAAACTATTGTTTTTCCAGTAGTCATGCCATTTTTGTAAATTAAGTTTTATTGGAAAGTAGACACACCCATTTGTGAATGTATTGTCTCTGGCTAGCTTCATGATACAACTCCAGAACTGAGTAGTTGTTACAGATACAGTATGGCTAACAAAACTTTAAATATTTACTATCTGGCTCTTCATAGAAAAGTTTTCTAATCTCTGCAGAGTATACCTAGAGTATTGAACAACTGAAGCAGATCAATTCGTATTTCTTCCTATTATGATGTTTATGTACAGTAATACCTGTGAAATGAACGGAAAATAATGGCTAGAAAGGAAGTGCAGGTGGAGAAATTTTTCTTTTGTTGTATTTTATTTTTATATTAGTACCAGTAGAAAAGTAATTAAGTAAAAAATTTTTGAACGATGAAATAATATATCATAATTTAAAAAAAGGAAGAGTACTACTTCTACATCAAATTAATTTGTTTTGAAATGAGAAAGTGTCTACCTGCAATCAATCCATTACAGCCATCAGTAATAGTTTCACATCATAATATCTCATTCTGAACGAACCCTACTTCTTAGGGCTTCCCAGGTAGTACTAGTGGTAAAGAACCTGCCTGCCAATGCTGGAGATGCAGGTTCAATCCCTGGGTTGGGAAGATCCCCTGGAGGAGGTCATGGCAATCCACTCTAGTATTCTTGCCTGGAGAATCCCATGGAGCCTGGTGGGCTACAGTCCATGGGGTTGCAGAGAGCCGGACATGACTGAAGCAACTTAGCACAGCATATACAATAACTTATAAGTGAATTTTAATAAAACTGGAATATCTCTGAAAGATATATTTTAGGCACATAGCAAATTGTACCACTGATGCACATTTTCTTAGTTTTACCAAACACAAAGAGTAAAAAAAAGGGAAGAAGTTTAAATATTAAAGAAATTACTAAAATAATCCATAGTAAAGGAAAATTATTGCACCCACAATTTCTACTCACTGCTTTAAATTTTAAACACAAGTAAAACCTCCATGTAGATTCATGAAGGACTTAATGAAAATGAAGAAACACAGATTTGGTCTCATGTCTTTACAATCACTATACGATCATTGTTTATATCTAATCTATTATTTAAACACTAGAATATGAACTACCACAGGAGCTTGAAACACAAACTGTGCCCAAAGCAACACTGAATGACTTTGAACTGTTGTGAATTTGTTCTTGAATGAGTGTACATATTCTTCCAGGTACAACACAAAGTTTTTTAAAGTAATAAAGATGTGTTGTTTTAAGCTTCCATATATTTTGAAACTGAACAGTTACTTTAGCAATTATGTAGCAGTTATTTAAGTTCTCTCTGCACTGCCCCTTCTTATGACCTATACTGCTGCTGCTGTATTCTTGCCTCCTTTGGCCCTGTCTATTCTCGAATCTTTGCAAGTGTCTGTAATTCCTTATCATTTACCTGTTTAGCTGTTTGATTTTTATTTTTTTCCCTACAAAGTAAACCTGCCATAAATCCTAAATATTCTTCCTTTTCATTCCACTTTTCATTCCATGCCCTTTCCTTTACCACTTCCTTTTCAAATTTCAAGCCCCAACACATGTCATTTCATTTATTTGGTCCTTTATTCACCTTCATAGGCAGAACTAACAGCTCTCTCCTCATTCCTCCAACACCTCTTTCATACTGCAAACATAAAAGCTGTCATATTAAGACTATTATCTCTCTCCCTCTCTCTCTTCCTCTTTGATTTCTGATGCTAGATAATGTGCTATGAACATATGATCTTCACCAGAGCTAATGTGGTGCTCAGATTATACATAAACATTTGGGACATTTTCTGGAGATAAATGGAATCAGTCTATATAAAGACTGCTGGTATATCTTATGGTGCCAATTATACCTCTGTAATTTGCAGTATTGAAACTTTAATTTTATAGCATGAGAAGGTGCTACATTTTTTTTTTATTAATTAATTAATTTTAGTTGGAGGCTAATTATGTACAATATTTTAGTGGTTTTGCCATACACTGACATGAATCAGCCATGGGTTTACATGTGTTCCCCATCCTGAACCCCCCCCCCCCCGCTCCCATCCCCCTCCCCACCCCATCCCTCTGGGTCATCCCAGTGCACCAGCCCTGAGCACTTGTCTCATGCATCAAACCTGGACTGGCGTTCTATTTCACATATGATAATATACACGTTTCAATGCTATTCTCTCATATCATCCCACCCTCACCTTCTCCTACAGAGTCCAAAAGACTGTTCTATGCATCTGTGTCTCTTTTTCTTTTGGAAAGATAATGTACCTCTTGAATTCTGTTTGAAGAATAAGAAACAGCACAAACCCCAAAAAAGCAGATAAAAGAAATTTCTTAGTTTCTTATGCAAGTTTGATATCCCCTAATTTTCTTTTTTCGCCAGCTGAGAAATTTGTATGAAAGCTTGTGTCATGAACACTTATATTTAGCTTTTCATTATTTGCTTAATTATTATTATTATTATTATGGAATGTTAACATTATATTTATTATGTATGAAAGTGGCTGCATTCAGTTTTAAATAATTTAAAATTATTAAGGTAACTTTCAGTCAATTCAGTTCAGTTCAATCACTCAGTCGTGTCCAGCTCTTTGTGACCCCATGAATCGCAGCACGCCAGGCCTCCCTGTCCATCACCTACTCCCAGAGTTTACCCAAACTCATGTCCCATTGAGTTGGTGATACCATCCAGCCATCTCATCCTCTGGCATCCCCTTCTTCTCCTGCCACCAATCCTTTCCAGCATCAGGGTCTTTATCAATGAGTCAGCTCTTCGCATGAGGTGGCCAAAGTAT
Organism: Okapia johnstoni; assembly: GCA_024291935.2. NCBI lineage: Eukaryota > Metazoa > Chordata > Mammalia > Artiodactyla > Giraffidae > Okapia > Okapia johnstoni. The sequence goes on along the minus strand of CM044307.1, from coordinate 107,462,523 downwards.
TGGAGTTTCAGCTTCAACATCAGTCCTTCCAATGAACACCCAGGACTGATCTCCTTTAGGATCGACTAGTTGGATCTCCTTGCAGTCCAAGGGACTCTCAAGAGTCTTCTCCAACACCAAAGTTCAAAAGCATCAATTCTTTGGTGCTCAGCTTTCTTTAGAGTCCAACTCTCACATCCATACATGACCACTGGAAAAACCAGCCTTGACTAGACGGAAATTTGTTGCCAAAGTAATGCCTCTGTTTTTTAATATGCTGTCTAGGTTGGTCATAACCTTCCTTCCAAGGAGTAAGCGTCTTTTACTTTCATGGCTACAATCACCATTTGCAATGATTTTGGAGCCCAAATAAATAAAGTCTGACACTGTTTCCACTGTATCCCCATCTATTTCCTATGAAGTGATGAACCAGATGCCATGATCTTAGTTTTCTGAACGTTGAGCTTTAAGCCAACTTTTTCACTCTCCTCTTTCACTTTCACCAAGAGGCTCTTTAGTTCTTCTTCACTTTCTGCCATAAGGGTAGTGTCATCTGTGTATCTGTGTATCTGTGTATCTGTGTATCTGTGTATCTGTTATTGATATTTCTCCTGGCAATCTTGATTCCAGCTTGTGTTTCTTCCAGCCCAGCATTTCTCATGATGTACTCTGCATATAAGTTAAATAAGCAGTGTGACAATAAACAGCCTTGACATACTCCTTTTCCTATTTGGAACAAGTCTGTTGTTCCATGTCCAGTTTTAACTGTTGCTTCCTGACCTGCATACAGGTTTCTCAAGAAGCAGGACAGGTGGTCTGTTATGCCCATCTCTTTCAGAATATTCCACAGTTTATTGTGATCCATTCTTTCATTGATCCATGGGGATGCTCCTTGTGTTGATCTGCCCTGTCTCCTGTGCAGTGTCATGAACCTCTGTCCTTACTTCATCAGGCCCTCTGTATCTCATATCTTTAAGGCATACTTTGGCATTCTGTGAATAAATGGGAAGAAAGTAATTACTTGCTACAAGAAATTATATATCATTAAACTAGTACAGATTCATTACATGTATTAGGAACATGGAATAAAATAGATGCTTTTATGGAAAAAAAAAGAAAAATACTTTTTCCTTATTATTTCAGAAGCTTACAGTTTACTTAATTTTTTCTTTTTCTGGAATTCATTTTGTCTAATTCTCTATTCTCATCTCCTTTGTTATCCTTGATTTTTCTTGGACAATGAGGTGAAGTATTTTCTTTTAGCTGGTAAAGGTGAAAAAGGATAAGAATATTCTGTTACCATAGGAATCCTGGTCCTAGTTTAGTTGTGAATACGACTTTATAATAATGTCTTATCATTTGGTCTAAAATATATATATATATTTTCCTTCTGAAACATACATTTATATCAACCTAAATAAAGTAGAAACAAACAAAAGCAGATCTGTCTTTCAATTACACAATTAATAGAATATTAGGGAACTACACCAATTTAATGCTCAAAACTATTCATTTAATTGAATTATACTTTGGTGTTTTTTCCACAGCCTGTACTGAAGGTAATGTGTTTTCATGTTTTCCCGTTATGAATATGGTGGAAGATTCAGCAGGTAGAAAATTAGAGAGGGCATAGTTGAACTCAACAACATCATGAATCAACGGTGTATAATTGACATCTGTAGAGTACAACAGCACAATACACATGCTTCTCAAGCTCACATAGCATTCACTGAGATATACCACATTTTAGGACATAAAACATGTCTTAACAAACTGAAAAAAAGAAAGAAATACAAAGTCTGCTCTTACATGTTCTCTTAGTGGGGATACTTCCTAACTTTATGTGAGGCCAGTGTTAGCCAAATATCAGAAACAAAGATATTACAGGAAAACTAAAGACTAAGATCTTTCTTGAACATGCATGAAAAATTCTCAAAAATTATTAGCAAACTGAATCCAACAACATATAAAAAGAATTATACACCATGACCATGTGGGTTTTATCCCAGATGTGCAAGTTTACTTCAACATTCCAAAACTGATTAATGTAATCCATCATATCAATAAAATAAAAAAGAAAATCATGCAGTCATATTAATAGATGCAGAAAAAGAACTGGGCACAATCCAACCCCCATTTGTGATAGAAGCTCTCAGTAAACTAGGAATAAAGGGAAACTTCCTCAACTCAATAAAGAAGATGTACCAAGATGGTAACTCAGATGGTAAAGAATCCACCTGCAGTGCCAGAGAATTGGGTTCGATCCCTCTGTTGGGGAGATCCCCTGGAGAAGGAAATGGCAACCTACTCCAATATTCTTGCCTGGAAGTATCCCATGGACAGAGGAGCTTGGTGGGCTACATGGGGTCACAAACAGTTGGACATGGTGGGAGGGGGGTTCAGGATGGGGAACACATGTAAACCCATGGCTGATTCATGTCAATGTATGGCAAAAACCACTACAATATTGTAAAGTAATTAGCCTCCAACTAAAACAAATAAATTAATAAGAAAAAAAAAAAGAGTTGAACATGACTGAGCAACTAACACTTTCGCACTAAGATCAGGTAAGAACGTATTTTCTTGCTACTTCTTTTCAACACTGTGCTGGAAATTCTAGTTAACACAGTAAGGAACAAGAAAAGGAAATAAGAGGCATACATATTGGTAAGAAAGAAAGAAAACTGTCCTTGTTTGAAGATAAGATCATCTATGCAGAAAATCCAAAAGAACAGACCAAAAGAACTCATGGAATTAATAAGCAGTTACACCAAGATTGTATGGTACAAGGTCAGCAAGCAAAAGTCAATTGCTTTTCTATATATCAGTAATGAACAAGTGGAATTTGAAATTAAGAACATAATACCATTTACATTAACACTCCCCAAAATGAATACTTCAGCATAAATCTAATCTGATGCTCAGTATATCTCTTCAAATTGTGTTATTTATTTATTTATTTTGCTATTTTGGTATGCCTTGTAATTTTTCTTGATCATCTGACGTGAACTGGTAGGTAAAAATAGCTGCTGCAAATAGGCCTTTCCTAAGGTGGTAGTAATATGTGAAAGGAGGGGAAGCAGTCTATAGTCCCATAATTAAATCTCACCTTTCACTTAAGCCTCCGCCTCTGGACTGTAAATATGAATGTTTTCATTTTTTTCCCCCTTGGTTTTTAGGTGGGATAGGATGGCTAGAGCAGGCTGAAGATGGGTATTTCCTTTCCCCAGATCAATTAGCTTGTTGTGTTCTTATTGGTGATTTACTCACTAAGTCATGTCTGATTCTTTGCGACCCCATTGATGGTAGCCCTTGAGGTTCCTCTGTCCATGGGATTTCCTAGGCAAGAATGCTGGAGTGGGTTGCCATTTCCCCCCTACAGGGTATCTTTCTGACCAAGGGATTAAACCCTCATCTCTTATTTGACAGGCAGATTCTTTACCACTGAGCCACCTTAGAAGCCCAGGCTTTGGTTCATTAGTTTCCCTGGAGGAAATTCCTTGTTAAGAACAGAATGCTCTGGCATATTTTAAAACGGTTCCTTTCCACTCCACTGCTGGAAGACTGGGGGAATTTTACCCTGATATCTACTGTGGAGTCAGTGGAAGCAGTACAAGGCAAATCTCACAAAACTGTAGGTGATCCCCCTGCTAACTGGGTACCCCCGAATTTTGACTGAGGTGTCTATGTTGAATCTCAAGCAATACAGTTCCGGTTTTCCTAACTCGGTGTGGATTCCCGTGATGGTTTCCATGCAGGTTAAGTCATGACTTTTCTGTATTTGCTGGTCTGTCTTACTAGTGTTGGGGGCAGCAGTTTGCTTTATGTTCAAATCTTTCTTGTGGATCCAATAATTGTTGATATTTCAGTTTGTTCAGCTTTTTACTTGGTAGGAGAGAGTGGCAGCTTTCAAGCTTCTTACACGTGGAAACCAAAAAAATGAAAGTTTAATTTCTTCTTGAGATGTTAATAATGTATAACTTTGGAAAAAAGAATTTGGGTACAGTGTATGTTGAAAAGTAATAAGGATAGCAGACATTATTCAGTGAGCACTATTTTAAAGCAGGCATGGTGGTAAGTGCTTTCCCTGGAGTTTCCTATTAACAGAAACAGTAATAACACCTACTCTGAGAGTTAATGCATTTGAGGTTAAAGTATACAAACTTTTTAATACAATTTTGCAGTATTGTTATATGAAATCATAAAATAAAAATTTAACTTCATTAATCAGGGAGCAACCATCTTACAGAGAGTTACATGTAGTTTTTCTGAAAGTGTCAAACTTGTTCCAGATCATTTCATTTAAAGTAGATTGTTCAACATTGAAACCTTGATAACTAGCTCATGGCGATGCATTTGTCATACTATGTTGTTATTAAAATATTTTCCTAGCAAGATAAATGTGTCAGTTAGAAGATAAATATCAGAATCAATCTTTGCCCTCAAATCTAATACACCTCTCCTTAAAGTAGAATGTAACTGGAAAATACCACTGTGGAAAAAACAAACAAGAACAAGTATCTCCTAGAATACTTGCTTCTGACCACATTTTTAAAATGCCTGTTAACAACATTTGTAAATATTATAAGCTTTGATAATATACCATGGTGATTTCTTAATGAAAGGGATTTTTTTTGTGTCTTATTGAAAATCATATATTTAACTCAGATCACATTCATTTTGTTGATAAAAATATCTCTTTCCATAAAAGTTGGCAATCTTGGGGTAAGAGAATTCATAGAACCATTTCTAAACTTTTTTTATTTATTCATTAATTTTTAAATACATTATAGAGCTTACATAAATGATTCAATAATTTGCAATAATAGAAAGTGTTCAGTGTACTTTATTGGCTAATATATGCCTGTGGAGATAATTTTCTGAACCCTAAAATGATATACTTTGTTAGTATCCAAAGGCAATGTTTGTCTTTCACTCTTTTCATATAATAAAAGATGTTTAAAATAATCAACACTTAAGTTTAACAATACTTTATATTTATAAATATTTATCTTGCTCTTGCCATATTGCCCAATATCACCACCTACCCAACAAACAAGAACACTGCTCAAAATGTTGGGAAAAAACACAAGTGATTGAAAATATGATGATAATAGACAAAAATAGCCAATAACTTATCTTCGCCCGCCCCCAAAAATAGCCAGCAATGGTCAAAATAAATGAGTGATGTGACTAACCTTCTTTTCAAGTATTCCTTTTATATATATAGGGTGTAGTTGCTTTACAATATTGAGTTAGTTTCTGCTGCATCGCAGAGTGAGCCAGCTGTATGTATACATAGATCCTTCCATCCTGGACCTCCCTCCCACCATCCTCCCCACCTCCCCATCCCACCAATCCAGGTTACCACAGAGCAGTGAGCAGAGCTTCGTGTGCTATACAGCAGGTCACCACTAGCTATCTATTTTAAACATCAGTTCAGTTCAGTTGCTCAGTCATGTCCAGTTCTTTCCAACTCCATGGACTGCAGCATGTCAGGCTTCCCTGTCCATCACCAGCTCTCAGAGCTTGCTCAGACTCATGTCCATTGAGTCAGTGACGCCATCCAACTATCTCACCTTCTGTCATCCCCTTCTCCTCCTGCCTTCAATCTTTCCCAGCATCAGAGTCTTTTCCAATGAGTCAGCTCTTTGCATCAGGTGGCCAAAGTAGTGAAACGTCAGCTTCAGCATCAGTCCTTCCAGTGAATATTCAGGACTGATTTCCTTTAGGATTGACAGGTTTGATCTCCTCGCTGTCCAAAGGACTCTCAAGATTCTTCTCCAACACCACAGTTCAAAAGCATCAATTCTTTGGTGCTCAGCTTTCTTTATGGTCCAAATCTTGCATCCATACATAACTACTGGAAAAACCATAGCTTTGACTAGATGGACTTTTGTGAGCAAAGTAATGTCTCTGCTTTTTAATAAAAGATGGTATATATATGTCATTTTCAACATCTCAGTTTATTCCAGTCCCCTTTCCCCTCACTGTATGTCCATACATCTGTTCTCTATGTCTGTGCCTCTATTCCTGCCCTGCAAATAGGATTATCTGTACCATTTTTGTAAATTCCCCATATAGGCATTAATGTATTTGTGGTTCTCTTTCTGACTTACTTCTCTCTGTGTAACAGTCTCTAAGTCCATCCACATCTCTACAAATAACCCAATTTTGTTCCTTTTAATGGCTGAGTAATATTCTGTGGTTTATATGTACCACATCTGTATCCATTCATCTGTCAATGGACATTCAGATTTCTTCCAAGTCCTGGCCAGTGTAATACAGTACTGCGATGAACATGGGGTGCAGCTGTCTTTTTGAATTATGGTTTTCTCAGGGTATATGCCCAGTAGTGGAATTGCTGGGTCATATGGTAGTTCTATTTCTATTTTTTTAAGGTACCTACATACTGTTCTCCATAGTAGCTCTATCAATTCACTTTCCAACACCTTCTCCAGCATTTAATGTTTGTAGATTTTTTGATGATGGTCATTTTGACAAGTGGAAGATGATATCTCATTGAAGTTTTAATTTGCGTTTCACTAATAATTGGTGATGTCAAGCATCTTTTCATGTGCCTCTTGGCTATCTGTGTGTCTTTCTAGGAGAAACGTCTGTTTAGGTTTTCTTCCCATTTTTTTGATTGAGTTGTTTATTTTTTTTGTTATTGAGCTGCATGAGCTGTTCATATATTTTAGAGATGGATCCCTTGTTAATTACCTCATTTGAAAATATTTTCTTTCATTCTGAAGTTGTCTTTTCATCTTGTTTATGGTTTACTTTGCTGTACAAAAAGGTTTAAGTTTCATTAGTTCCATTTGTTTATTTTTGTTTTTATTTTCATTACTCTAGGATGTGAGTCAAAAAAGATCTTAATGTGATTCATGTCAAATAATGCTCTTCCTATGTTTTCCTCTAAGAGTTTTATAGTGGCCAGTTGTACATTTAGTTATTTAATCCTTTTTGAGTTTCTCTGTGTGTATATGTGTGGTGTTAGTATTCTAATTTCATTCTTTTAAATGTAGCTTAATAAAACAAACAAATGGCTACTTTATGTGCTTTGAAGATGACTCAGTAGTGGCTCACATGCAGAGCAGATATTTATCACTAGGACACAGGTCTATACACTGATTTCTTATTTGCCTGCAGTCCTCAAGTATTTAAGGAAATAAGTATCTTAGAATTAAATTTTTGCATCACACAGAGATACATGCAATTTTTATTTTCCCATATTTCAACATTGTCAGCTATTTTGCTAAAATAATTAAAAAGAATACATTGTTGAAATAAGTAGACATTAAAAAATATCGCTTCTACAGTGTTAGCATTCACTTGCACAACCATATGCATTTATTTCCATTTTTGTCAAGCTCTGTGCATGTTATGATTTTCTAGGTCAAAAAATCTTTTCACAACGTAATTTTCAAAGCATGCAAACCATCTTTTTGTGCCTGGAAGCTAGATGCTGATCTTCTAGCTTCATATCTTTTTCATTCCTCACCCTAATCACAATCAAATTCTTCACTTGGTTCCATGATTGGCTTGAGAACAATTTGGATTGAAATCAGATGAGCAACACAGATGGTATCTAATATTGCATCTCCGTTTTTGGCTTTACTCTGTAAGCTGCTTACTCAGTGGTAGAGGAGAAGGGGAAGGCTGCTGACAAATGACACTATTATGACCATCATAGCCAAGCTAGACTGGCACCATTAGAGTGCTCAACAATCTGTTTTATATCTCTATGTTTCTAAGCCCATATTCTTAAACAAAGGTGTTCTTTCCTCATGTAACATAATACCTGGGACTGGGGACACTTTTTCCTCTTGAAATGGCTTATTAAGCATAATGATTTTTAAGGATGTTTATATTGAAAGAGAGGCTGTATCCTTTGGAGATTAACTCTATGTTGTAGTAAGATATTAACTTCTACTAACTTAAGTATCATTTTTTTATTTAAATTTATAATATACATTTATTTGACATATTTTGAAGACAAAAACTTTGTTATAAACTCATGAAAGCTAAGGGTAGGCATATAATAGCAACAGTTGACTATTGATTTTAAATAATTATGCAGTATGATTTAAGTGAAAATGTTAGTCACTCAGTCGTGTCCAACTCTTGTGACCCCAAGGACTGTAGCTCACCAGGTTCCTCTGTCCTTGGAATTCTCCAGGCAAGAAACTGGAGTGGGTTGCCATTTCCTTCTCCAGGAAATCTTCCATACCAAGGGATTGAACTCAGGTCTCCCACATTGCAGGCAGATTCTTTACCATCTGAACCACGAGGGAAGTCCTATGATTTAACACGGATATTATTTTGAGAAAATGATATGCATTTCAAATGATATTTCTTTTAAGTAAATTATAATTAGAGTCTCTTTTCTGATTATGAGATTTATGTATATGCAATGAAGAATATGTTTTTAAATCAAAAATACAAAAAAGAAAATGCAAGTCAATAATATTTCAATCAGAGTGTTAATTTAATATTATAGTTCCTTTTGTATTTTATACCTATTTCTCAATATGTATGGCATATAATGTACACTGTTTAGGAATATTATCTCTAATTTTATTTGTAAGATAAGTTAGAAAATGAGAGAATTTGGTTGTGAAAATGTAGCAATTTATACATAATATAATAACAGTCACAACCAGAGTTATGAGGGTCTGCATATAAAAGAGTAAGATGTCAACAGTTGTGTTTATCCTTTACTAAGAAATTTTTCATATTCATATCATCTGATTTTTTTAAAATGTTTATGTTTAGCTCTGCTGGGTCTTTGTTGCTGTTCAGGCTTTTCCCTAGTTGTGGTGCAGTCTTCTCATTCTGGTGGCTTCTCTTGTTGCAGAGCATGGTCTCTAGGGCACGTGGGCTTCAGTAGTTGTGGCATGCAGGTCAGTAGTTGTGACTCCCAGGCTCTAGAGCACAGGCTCAGCAGTTGTGTTGCTCAGGCTTAGTTGCTCTGTGGCATGTGGGATCTTCCCAGATCGAGGATGGAACCCATGTCTCCTGCATTGGCAGGTGGCTTCTTTAACACTGAGCCACCAGGGAAGCCTTTCATCTCATCTGATTTTGATAGCAACTTTCTGAGATAAGCATCTTATTTTTTACTTTCAGTTTTAGAAAACTCTTTTCAGAAAAGATAAAGGAATTTATCCAACTTGATGTAGCTTGGAAGTAATGAAGTCAGAACATGATGCTGGTTTTACCAAATTTAAATACTGTGTTCTATCTCTATACTTTGATGTAGAAGAAATGAATAAACTATGTGAATTTTGAAGAATACATCAGCAAAATGAACTAACTGGTAATATTTTCAGGAGTGCATTAAAGAAAAAAAAATGTGTCTAATTTTGTGTCTAGAAACTCTACAGTTGGTTGGGATGACTGAAGATTGTAGGTACAATCCAGATTTGATTTCTATTCACAGAAGAGTTCCTCCTAACTTTCCCTAAGCTAGATTATTATAATTGTTTGTAATAAATTTCCTGTTTTAGCCAATGAACTATCAGCATAAGTTGCTTTAATTAGCCATCTTTCAGAATGAAAGTGATGAAAACTCAGTGACCCAGTTTGCCACAAAATAATCATATGTGTGTGCTAAGTCACTTCAGGTGTGTCCAATTCTTTGCCACCCTGACTGAAGCCTGCCAGAATCCTCAGCCCATGGGATTCTCCAGGCGAGAATACTGGAGTGGGCTGCCATTTCCATCTTCAGGGATTCTTCTAAACCCAGGGATGGAGTCTGTGTCTCTTACATCTCCTGCTTTGGCAAGCAGGTTCTTTACCACTAGCGCTACCTAAGAAGCCCACAAAAATTTTAGTCTGCTTAAATGCTGAATTTAATGTTTTCTGTTGGATATAGAAAACTATATAAAAACCTGTTAATATGTGATGTCTCTGTTTCAATATATCTTGAAGCTAAAGTTGATTTTCCCTCCTCATGAACATGTTAATGTTATTTTAAAGAAATATTTCAAAGCAAGTTTTCAGTGGCACATGAAGCCTTATTCTCACACAGAAGCTGAATGTGTTGGAATATTTGTACTTTTTAATAGGATTTCCATTTCTTTATTTCATTGATTCTATTTTCATATAATTACAAAGTGAATAATTGGAACAGTTATTTGTATAGTAGATAAAAGTCTCTTTTATATGTGCAATGTATATCTTTTATTTTAAAAAAGTAAAATTATAGGATTATATCATAATAAGTAATAACTATCAAAACTAAAATACTATTATAAACTTATTCTTAAAGATTTGTCTTTGTGAAGCCCTAGGAAGGAATAGGACATAGTTTTTATTAAAAATACTTCAGAGAAATTCCCAGCAGATGATTCTGAGGATATAGACATAAATAAGATGCTCAACATCATACTTAACATCAAAACATGTACAACTTTCCCCGCTTTCCAAAAGCAGGATATCCTAAGGAATCTTTTGCAAACCAAAGTGGTGTAAAACAAACAACTAACTTTTATTATGAAAGCGAAAATCCTCTTGGGTTTCTTTCAATTAGCAAAAACAAGTATTAATGTAGGTCTTGTAAAAGCCTAGTGGTATAAAGTGAACTTTCAAAAAGTGGAGGATACCTGTAATTGCAAATTAAAACATCCAGGAGATATGACTATGCACTTATTAGAATGGCTAAAATTAACACCATGAGATGTTGGGGATGTGGAGCAATAGAAATTTTCGTTCATTTTTGGTGGTGATGCAAAATGGTACAGCCACTTTGGAAAACTCCCAGTTTCTAAAAAACTAAGTATGCTCTTAACTTAAGAGCCAAAAGTCATGCTCCTTGGTATTTACAAAAAGGAACTGAATGTTCGTGTCCACACAAAATATCTGTACAAGAATGTTTATAGTATGTTTACTTATAATTGCCGAAACTTGACAGCAATAACAATGTCCTTTATAGGTGAGTGCTAAGTCACTTCAGTCATGTTCAACTCTTTGCAACCCTATGGACTGTAGGCTCCTCTGTCCATGGTATTCTCCAGGCAAGAGTACTGGAGTGGGTTGCCATTTCCTCCTCCAGGGGATCTTCCCCACCCAGAGATCAAACTGGCATCTCTTTTGTCTCCTGAATTGGCAGGCAGGTTCTTTACTGCAAGCACCACCTGGGAAGCCCATTTAATAAATGAGTAGGTATATAAAATGAGCTACAGCCATATAGTGGAATAGTTAAAAATACATAAGGCATGAAGTTACAAAAAGATAGGGAAGAACTTCAAATGCTAAGCGAAAGAAACCAATCTGAAAAGGCTACATATGTAATTCCAACTCTATGATACTCTGGGAAAGGCAAAAGTATGGAGATGGTTTAAAGATCAGTGATTGCTAGGAACACAGTAAAAGAGATGGAGGGGTGAATAAGTGGAGCATGGGAAATTTGACGACATTGGAACTATTCTGGATGGTGCTATAATTGTGTATACATATTACACATTTATCAAAACCCATAGAATATAAAACAATGAATGAGCCCTAATGTAGACTGTGGACTTTAATTAATAATAACTGACATCAATTGTAACAAATGTCTAACTACTGCAAAATGTTATTAATAATATGGGAAAATGTGTGTGGAGTTGGTAGTAGGAGAATGAATGGATTTTTTGTATTTTCTGCCCAATTTTTCTATAAACCTAAGACTGTTGTAAAATATTGTTATATTGTATAATAAGAAAAATTAGGGGAAACATCATTTTAGGTTAGAGTTGTGTCATAAACTCAGTGATCTAGACATTTTAAAAATTTCCTCTTTATACTCCACATCATGTTTCAATAACCATTGATTGCTCATTTTTTTCTTTTTAAAAAAATTGAAATATAGTTGGTTTATAATGTGTCAGGTATACAGCAAAGTGATTCAGTCAGACTGATAACCTACACAGTTATAAGCAAACAAGTTTTTGTTGCTTTATGTCACAAAGTTATATATATTTCAGATTCTTTAAAGTTATAGGTTACTATAAGTTATTGAGTATAGTTTCCTGTGCTAAACAGTAGGTCCTTGTTATTTATCTATGTTATACATTTTAGTGTGTATCTGTTAATCCCATTCTTAATTTATCCCTTCTCATCCCATCCCTTTGGGTAACCATAAATTTGCTTTATGTGTTTGTGCGTCTATTTATTTTTTGTAAATAAATTCATTTGTGTCTCCTCTTTTAGACTGCATATAAGACAAACAAGTGATATTTGTATCATTTAATAAGTCTTCCTCTGTCTAACTTAATTCACTTAGTATGATAATCCCTAGGTCCAATTATGTTGCTGCAAATAACATTATTTCATTCTTTTAATGGCTAATATCCCATTGTATATACATATAAAACACAACTTTATCCATTCACCTGGCAGCAGGCATTTATATTGCTTCCATGACTTGGCTACTGTATATAGTGCTGCAGTGAACATTGGGGTACATATTTCTTTTTGAATTAGAGTTTTTGTCTTTTCTGGATATATGCCTAGGAGTGGGATTGCTAGATCATGTGGTAACTTTAGTTTTTTAAGGAGTTTCCATACTGTTTTCCATAGTGGCTGTACCAATCTATGTTCCTACTAACAGTGTAGGATGGTCCCCTTTTCTTCACATCCTCTCCATCATTTATTATTTGTAGACATTTATGATGGCCAATTTACTTCACTTAGCTCATCTTCTGGGTTTTTATTTTGTTCCTTCATTCTAAAGATATTCCTCTGCCATCTCATTTTTTCTAAGTTGCTATTTGTATATTTATGTATGTGTTAGGTTAGCTATGTTTTTCGACCTTGGAGAAGTGGTTCTCTGTAGGAGGTGTCCTGTGCATTACAGCAGTGCACTCCCCTCTGGTTACCTAAGGTACATGCTCTTGGGATTCCCTTTAAGAGGAGTGCATGAGTCTTTCTGTTTGGGCAGACTGACTATGTGGGTAGTCTGTAGGCTTTGTTGTCACCAAGTCTGACTGGTTGCCGGGCCCTGCCTTGTGTAGATTCTGCTGTTTAGCAGAACCTGGCCACAAGACAGCTGGCTACAGAGCCTAAGGGGGCCCCAGGACTGGCTTCACTCACTTCACTTGTGTGTGAAGTCAGGGTCCTGAAGACTCTGGGGCTATTGCCCTCTCATGCCACCAGATGACAGGGCTAGTGCCAGACTCCTGGCAGGCAGAAATGTCTCCTGGAGTCTGACTCCAAGTCCAAGGGACTCCAGAGCTCATTTCAGATCATTGTTGGGTGAGGTGGAGGGCCTGTTCCTGACACAGTTGAGTGTGGAGTCCCGGTTGTCCTAAAGCTTGTGTTGGTCTGCAAGTGTGTAGTGCTTGTGCCTTGCTCATTCCAGGTTAGGGTCTGGCCTGCTGTGGGCAGTCTGGGTCCCAGGCTGCAGGATTCTGGTTTTCTTGTGTCTAATGTCTGCCCCCTAGTGGGAGAAGATGGTCCAGGGGCAGTTGCAGGCTTCCTTGAGGCAGGGGCTGGTGCCTGTCCCCTAGTGGGTGGAGCTGTATCTTGGCCCCCTGGTGGGCAGGGCTGTGTGAAGTGGCATGTCTTAAAGTGGCTGTGGGCTCAAGAAGACTTTAGTCAGCCTGTCTCCTGATGGTTGGGACTGTGTCCTCACTTGGTTGTTTGGCCTGAGGTGTCCCAGCACTGGTGCCTCTAGGCTCTTTTGTGGGGCCAGGTTTTGGTGCTGTGGAGCCAACACAGTAGCTGCCAGGAGTGTTCACACATTTGAGTGTTTCCCACTATGTCTGCCACCAGTGTCTATGTCCCCAGATGAGCCACAGCAGCCCCCAACCTGTCCAGTACACTCTCCAAGACCAGCAGGTAGTCGGGCCAAGCTCCTATCAACTTACTGCTCTTACCCTGGGTCCTAGTGTGTATGAAATTTTATGTGAACTCTCTAATCTGTTCAGTTGCTGAGTCGTGTCCAACTCTTTGCAACCCCATGGACTGCAGCATGCCAGGCTTCCCTGTCCATCGCCAACTCCCGGAGCTTACACAAACTCATGTCCATTGAGTCAGTGATGTCATTTGTCAGGAGTTAAAATAGGAAAAAGGAATCCAGAATGGGGTGGCTAAAAGACAAGAAAGGGAAAAGCCTGTGAAAATGGAACAAAGGAAGGTGCAAGGACCAGAGTGAGGACCTCAGGTAAAGCAAACAGCGCTCCTGGCTAGCCCAATTTACATAGGGCAGGCCCAGGGGGTGGAGAAAAAACATATAAAAAGAGGAGCCAAAATTGGGCTGGAGGGGGGGGGGCTCTCTTCTCATCTTTTTGGGTCGGCATGCCCTCACACCTTGAGGATGTATTTTCCTTTACTTTCTGAATAAAACTGAGCTGTAACACAGAGCTGTAATGCTGGTCTGTCTGAGGGCTGTAACGCCGGTCTGTCTGTCACTTCAAATTTTTGTTGTGAGGAAACAGAACCGAGGAAATTACACACTCCCCTGACACATGCAACCATCTCATCCTCTGCCATCCCCTTCTCCTCCCATCTTCAATCTTTCTTAGCATCAAGGTCTTTTCCAATGAGTCAGTTCTTCACATCAGGTGGCCAAAGGATCGGCATTTCAGCTTCAACATCAGTCCTTCCAATGAATATTCAGGGCTGATTTCCTTAAGGTTTGACTCGTTGGATATCCTTGCAGTCCAAGGGACTCTCAAGAGTCTTCTCCAACACCACAGTTCTAAAGCATCAATTCTTTGGTGCTCAGCTTTCTTTATAGTCCAACTCTCACATCCATACATAACTACTGGAAAAACCATAGCTTTGACTAGATGGACCTTTGTTGGCAAAGTAATGTCTCTGCTTTTTAATTTGCTGTCTAGGTTGATCACAGCTTTTCTTCGAAGAAGCAAGCATCTTTTAATTTCATGGCTGCAATCACCATCTGCAGTGATTTTGGAGCCCCCCAAAATAAAGTCTGTCACTGTTTCCACTGTTTCCCTATCTATTTGCCATGAAGTGATGAGACCCAGATGCCATGATGTTAATTTTCTGAATGTTGAGTTTTAAGCCAACTTTTTCACTCTCCTCTTTCACTTTTAACAAGAGGCTCTCTAGTTTTTCTTCACTTTCTGCTCTCTAATAGTGAAGTGTCTTTTTCCCAGTTCTTTGAGTCTCCTGCAGTTAAGCCCTATTTTTTCAAAGCCAAATGTTTTGGGGGCTCCTCTTCCCAGTGCTAGCCCACTAGGGAGCCTGAAATGGGACTCAGAACCCTTACTCCTGTGGCAGAACACCTCTGCAATAGAGATAGTTGCTATCCTGACCCCACCTCCTCTGCCTATTTCCTACTAGCAAAACTCCCAGAGAAAGTTATCACTATTCACCATCTCCACTCTTCCTCTGTTTCTCCCTTTAACCCATTTCGTTTCTAACACTTAACCAAAGCTTTTCTTACCAAAATCTTTGATAATTATAGACTGCAAAATACATTGACCGATTTTCAGATCTCTTCTGAACTATTTGACACAGAGCATCATTCCTGATTCCCTGAAATTTTTTCCTTGCTTTCCACCCACAAATTTATGTTTTTCTTCCTTTTTCACTAGGGTGATCTTCTCAGTTCCATTCACTGGTTTTCTCTCACGTTTCTGACCACTATGGTTAAGAGTGCCCTGGGGCAGTACTTCAGAATTACTATCCTTCTCTTTCCATGTTCACTTATTCATTCTGTGAGCTTTATATCCCACTTACAGGCTAATGAGTCACAAAAGTGTAATACTCAGCCCCTGTCTTACTTTTGAAATACAGATAATTTATCCAAATTTTTACTCAACATTTTCAATCTTACCATGTCTCAAACTGAATCCTTCTTACACCAAACCTGTTCCTCTTCATGCCCTCTCCATCTCAGTAATTGACTCACATTCCTTCAGTTGCCTGAACTGCCTGAACTGAAACCATAGGCCTTTCTTCATAATGCACGTTCAAAATATCCACAAATATCACTGGCTCCAGCCTCAAAATTCATGCAAAATATGAATACTTCTCACCACCTCTATGTGTTACCTTCATTCTATTCCAGTTCTCTGTCATCTTTTGACAATGTGATACTATATATTATCATTTCAACATGTAATTAGCATGAAATTTATTGAGATATTAACATTTAATTTTTTCATTCTAAATCTTAAAAATTTGTTATACATTTTACATTACCATAACATCACATGTTGAACTAGCTGCATTGCAAGAGCTCAGTGGTGTCTAACTCATTGGTCAATACAACCTTATAGAATCGGTCACAGTATTCTTCACAGCAACTCATTACCTCTTTGGTCTCAGCCTTTATTACACTTCTTACTAAATTTTTTCTGTGGTTTTACTGCGGTTTGAACATATCAGACCTTACTTTAAGACTACGAAACTTGCCGTTCCTTCTTCTTGAGCCTGTTTTCTTTTTAGCCACAAAGCTCACTACTTTATCTGCCTCAGGTGTTTGCTGAATTTACAGCAATTTTGCTGCCTCCCTAATTCCCGCATAGCCTCTCAATTGCATTGGGTATAATTCTACTTTTCACCATGTGAGATTATAACTCAATAATTTTCCTACATATGTGTATGTATATATGTGTATGTGTATATAATGTGTTTGTGAGTGTAGATTTGTATTCAGTTTGTCACTAAGCCCTAGAAGTTAAGCTGCATGAAGGAAAGTATTTTTGTCTGTGCAACTCAGGATCACCTGTATCTGATGCTGTGATAGTTTATGTTAGGTACTCAATAATTAAATATTTGTTTAACAGATAGTTGTAAAATCCAAAAGTCTAGATTTATTATAAATTAGAAATAACAATACAATGCAATATTATATTTAATGGAAGAAACCATTTCTGGACATATATATAAATGAATATATTTACTTATTCCTGGGCAACAGTTCACCTCAATATGTAGTGGCTTAAAATAGGGGTCAGCAAATATTTTGGTTGGTGATTATTTTAAGCTTTTAAGGTCATAAGATCCCTGTTGTAATTAGTTGACTCTACTGTTATAGTGAGAAAACAGCTTCAGACAATATATAAGCAAATGGATGGGGCTGTGTTCTATTAAAATTTCATTTACAAAAACAGAGGCCAACTGGTAGGCCCTAGTTTTCCAAACTTTAAGACAAAAATCATTCATTTCACTCATGAGTCTGTGGGGAAGGTGGATAGCTCTGCCAATCTAGACTAGACTTGGCTGGCATAAGTTTTCAATGTGTCTGAGATCAGTTGGCAGATTTCCTGAGCTGACTGTCTACTCTGGCCTCACTCATATGCCTGGTGTTTGTCTGTGAGCTGAGGCAATGTGAGCAACTGGGCAAAGTGTCTTCCATCTTCCAAAAGTCTAAGCTGGAAATGTTCATATGGAATATTGGCAATGATCCAGGGAAGAGAGTGGGACCAAAGAAGGCCTCTTGAGAACACATTTGATCAAAGTCACAAAGCCATCCCAAATTTAATGACTACTCTTACATTACTCTTATTGGAAGAGAAGCAGAGTAAAACTGCAAAGAGGTATGGATACATAGAAGTGAAAAATGACATCCTATTTGCATGCAATCTACCATTACAGGAGTTTCATATTTTAAGCCAAACAAACTAAATTCCTATGAAGTGGTTCATTGTCAGAAATGTTCTATTGTGTCAAGTAAATAAATATGAACCCAAGAACGCAAAGAATGCTCATATTACCACACATTTGCACTCATCTCACATGCTAGTAAAGTAATGCTCAAAATTCTCCAAGCCAGGCTTCAGCAATACGTGAACCGTGAACTTCCAGATGTTCAAGCTGGTTTTAGAAAAGGCAGAGGAACCGGAGATCAAATTGCCAACAACCCCTGGATCATCAAAAAAGCAAGAGAGTTCCAGAAAAACATCTATTTCTGCTTTATCGACTATGCCAAAGCCTTTGACTGTGTGGATCACAATAAACTGTGGAAAATTCTTAGAGAGATGGGAATACCAGACCATCTGGCCTGTCTCTTGGGAAACCTGTATGCAGGTCAGGAAGCAACATTTAGAACTGGACATGGAACAACAGACTGGTACCAAATAGGAAAGGGAGTACGTCAAGGCTGTGTATTGTCACCCTGCTTGTTTAACTTATATGCAGAGTACATCAGGAGAAACGCTGGGATGGAGGAAGCACAAGCTGGAATCAAGATTGCTGGGACAAATATCAATAACCTCAGATATGCAGATGACACCACCCTTATGGCAGAAAGCGAAGAAGAACTAAAAAGCCTCTTGATGAAAGTGAAAGAGGAGAGTGAAAAAGTTGGCTTAAAGCTCAACGTTCAGAAAACTCAGATCATGGCATCTTCATGGGAAATAGATGGGAAAACTGTGGAAACAGTGTCAGGCTTTATTTTTGGGGGCTCCAAAATCACTGCAGTTGGTGATTGCAGCCATGAAGTTAAAAGACGCTTACTTCTTGGAAGGGAAGTTATGACCAACCTAGACAGCATATTAAAAAGCAGAGACATTACTTTGCCAACAAAGGTCCATCTAATCAAGGCTATGGTTTTTCCAGTGGTCATGTATGGATGTGAGAGTTGGACGGTGAAGAAAGCTGAGCGCTGAAAAATTGATGATTTTGAACTGTGGCGTTGGAGAAGACTCTTGAGAGTCCCTTGGACTGCAAGGAGATCCAACCAGTCCATGCTAAAGGAGATCAGTCCTAGGTGTTCATTAGGAGGACTGATGTTGAAGCTGAAACTCCAATCCTTTGGCCCCCTCATGCGAAGAGTTGACTCATTGGAAAAGACCCTAATGCTGGGAAAGATTGGGGGCAGGAGGAGAAGGGGACGACATAGGATGAGATGGCTGCATGGCATCACCAACTCGATGGACATGGGTTTGGGTAGACTCCGGGAGTTGGTGATGGACAGGGAATCCTGGCGTGCTGCGATTCATGAGGTCGCAAAGAGTTGGACACGACTGAGTGACTGAACTGAACTGAAGATCTTTGCCTACTTAAAACAGTTAGCATTGTCCTAGCCTAGAGCATTGTTTGAATTTGGTGAATATTTATCTTTGCCAATACTTATAGTTATCTCTGCACTGCTTTAGTCATACTTCCCCTATTCTGAGCATTGTTTGACTCATCGGAACCATCTGGACCTGTACTGTGACTCTTGCTTTGTCATTTCAGCTGCTGATCGTTAGGATTTCTGTTTTATTATTTACATTATGATAGCTGAAACCCTTCTCACATTAAGTATTTTAGTTAATTCTCTTATTTTGCTAAAGAATGCTGATATTTCAACTTCTGAAAGTAAATAATTCTAGATTTTAATCTCTAGTTTTAAGCCCAAGTATCACCACAGAGCCTTTTTATTTTGGTGGTACTCTAGAGGTAGTGATTCAGTCAAATATTTTATTACCTGCTTATCTCTGTTTGCTTCACCAGGCTGTTAGGAAAATGAAAACAGATGGAGCTGGCCAGAAACGTAGTTCATAAATGCAGTTACTTGCTCATTAAAGTTTGTAATAGATCTAAACAGGAAGTGCAGAAAGGACTTGTTTTTTATGGCAGCAATTGATTTTTTTCAAACATACACTCTCTTATCCCCAAAGAAAATACTCTCCAAAATTATCTTCAGAGTAATTTACTTTTCATAAATATGTGTAAAAATTATAAAAGGTAAGATCTAGTAAATTTACATTTTAATTACAGGAAAAAAATCACAATATATTATTTTTAAATGAAAGATATTAATCCAATTAACAGAAAGTTGCCTTGCCTATATTCACTCAAGGCACACCTATATTAGGAGAAATGGAATTAAGATGAAATGGAAATATAAATTAATTATGCAAATAATTCTAACTGATCAAGGCCTTTTTTCCTCAATAATCTAAATATTTTGAGTAACTTGTTTTGAAAACTGTCACATTTCTCCTTATGATTTTGAGTTAAATTGATATTTCTTTCAATTTGGTGAATTGATATGAATATTGAGATGTACTTCAGTATGCTTGAATGGTGAGTGATGATTATTAAAGTTATTTATGGAAACATGTGAAATTAATTTAATCTGAAAGCATTTCTGATTCAAGGAAGCCACAGTAGGGACAGATAGTGATTAGAACTAAATGTAATGTTAAAAAATTTACATATGTATTTTCCATTAAAAAAAAAGTCTGTGAATTCAATCCTGAAAAATATGTATGGCTTAGAATATTCCTCAAAATTTTCTTTCATATGCGCTGTATCATTAGTAAAATGAGAAACTTTTTATTAGGACATTTTCCCTAGGAATAAATGGTTAAAAATTACTGAGAAAATAAATTCCCCATTTATTCTTTATTCAGCAACAGTGGCTTTAGCTTCAAAAGACCTCAAGCACTCCTATGTTCACATATATATAAGCACACACATGCACACACACATAAACCAGACACATACATACTTATATACCAAGACAATAAGACCTGGCATATATTGTGTTCATAAGTTACTTTTGCAGTTTTGAATTTGAAAGAATAGTCTTTAAGCAATAATTTTAATTCTTGTATTTTTAGCTTCTCACTCTATCTAAAATAATATGTCTTTATTGAAAGAGTTAATTGGCTTATTTAAAGTTGAGCCATATTATTGCAATAAGAAAAAAGGAACATAATCATGAAATACTATACTACAATAATGTTTACTCTGAGTTTGCTTTGTTTCTTTTTCCTTCGTAGACTTAAAGACAAATCTTACCTGATTATTATTTTTATGTTAAAATTCCTCTTGCTTTAGATCTTGAGGGGATTGGATTCCACTGAAAAGGATTTTATCTTCTTTAGCTTGGGTTAGCTAGTTACTCCCTATCTTAGCAAAAGCAAAACAAATAGCAACCTCACATTAAAAGGTAGAAATAAAAAGAGAAACTTTCCTTCCAAGATCTTGTTTGCTTTCACCACATCCTAGTAGCAATAAACCATATGAGAAGAATATGTTACATATTATTTCTACTTATCAGTTATTAAAACCCCCGAGACAGTCTTTTCCATGTAAAATGCCACATTTCATGTCATGATGCAGAAAACTTCCAATTTTCATTAGTTAACTCTCTATTTCATTTCACTTTGTGTTAGCTGTTATAGATTTAACTATAAAAAACTATAGATTTTGAAGAATTTCTGGATAAAACCTTTGCAACTGATTTGTTTAAAGTGAAGTGTTTAAGTCTTTCTCAATAGAATATAATTCACTGTTAAAAACTAAAACAATAACTTAATATGCTGGAATCAAATAATCATTTCACATTGAATTAACCTCTATATCTTACAGAAATATCTATGTATGATCTCATAAGTAATAACATAAGCAATCTTTTAGGTAGTTTGATCTTTCAGAAACTGAACATTTTTAATTCTCACTATTGTTGTCCTGTCTTTCCATGATTTCTATTAGCTTGCATATCATTTAATGTCCATGAAACTCAAAAAGCCAATGGCTATGCATTATCACATAATTTAAATTATGAATATGTTGTTCAAGCGTTTGAGTCAGCATATAGGAAGAAAGATTATTCTATAATAGTTTCAAGCAAAATAGTTACTGAAGAGACAGAGACACAATGAAACTGAGCAAGAGAAAATTTACAAGAAATGTTGTAGAAATCTTGTCTTTGGTTATGACATTCCTGGAGTAGACTGCCAATAGCAAACAGACACCAAACTGCTATTTGTAACTTGCTCAGCAGGAAGCCATGATGCTTGGTAGGTGTTCAGTGAGTGCTGGAAGACTGCTGTGCTCTGAATTAGTTTCATCCTCTTACTAAAACGAAAGCAAAAGAGTACCTAGTATGAAGGAGAGAAATGAGAGAAAGATGTTATAAATATTAGTGAATATTGCTACACAGGATTCACGAACACTTGTTATTTTAAGCACATGGATTATTTTACATACAGTATTTTATATGCATACATTATTTTATATGCATTTGTGATATTTTTCCATATAGATCATGTTTTATTTTGTCATTTACCTATTGTTATATTATTTTATCATGGGTTATAAAGGGAATTTAGGACTATACTGTTCCACTTAAACAGATGCTATTGCATTTCAGAGTTATGATACTATAAAATGTAAGCATTATTCTTTCCAGTGAGATAGAATCTCATGAACTTGACAAAATAGAGCCCAAAGAAATCTAGAACGAGAGGTGGGCAATAGATTTTAAGAAGAAAGGAAGAGAGCAGAGGGACTTTCTGATTAACTATCCTAAATGCCCATTCTAAGGGAAGGTGAGTCAGATGACTGTTCTCAAACACCGTTTTACACACAGAAAACACAGAAAACCTGATTAAAAAGACACTCGATAAATAGACAAAGCAGAAGAGCTGGAGTCAAAAGTATCAGGGAAGTCTGCCTTTTTCCCTTCACAGAGTGACTGCAACATTTATCCAGCTGTTGTTTTTCTGTTTCTTTTCCTGCTCAACTCAATAATCTTTTCCTTTTTATTTCCTGTCCTTTTAAAATAATCCATCAAGGGTCTCTGTTCTTTTTTTTATCAACCAGTTATTTTCATTTTTATATATAATTTACCTAGTTTTCTTCTCCACCTTTAAATACTGCCTGTTCCCTTTTTTTTATTCCTCTTCCAACATGCAATAAAAATAGCAAACTATGTTGTTTTATAGGTAATATTTTCCCAAAACATATGAATGAATTTAATTTAGAAAAAATTTCCCTAATTCTGGTTAACAATTTCATATTATGATGGTTAATATGAGATGTGATCTACAATATTTGAAATTCTATATCAGAAAGACGTCCCAGAAAAGACATAATTCTTGTATATTGAAATTTTTGAGATCTAGCACATCATTATCTATAGAGTAGTGCCATATATTAATGAATTATCTCTTTAATTCAATATTTTTTTCTCCTAAGATGTACTTTTTCATAGTAATACCAGGACATAGAAGTACTTAAATGAAGAAAATACATTATCTTTATTAGTATTTTGACTCTAATAGTTTCTGTCTTGATTAGCATTATTAAAAATATTGGTAAGCTAGGGCTTACCTTTTCTCTTTGGATATCATATGTCACATAAATTTTCAATAACCTATTTTATTTGATGCTGCCTCAGATGATTTATAACATAACTTGAAATTCCTTAAAAACAGTAAAGGTGATAGTCGAAAAGAAAATAGGATGTGATTCAACACAAAAGTAAACTGATGTCAAGGGCTAAGGAAAAAAATACATTGACTACCTAACACATAATAAGCACTTCATAAATGTTTAGAGTAATGATTATTATGAAGATAATGATGATCAAAGACCCACTAACTTGATGAATGTTCAAGTAAATCACCCTGAAAGGTGATGAAATAATGTGTGATGAAATATATCCTGTTAGATGAAGAATATGATCTAAGTATCTAAATAAATGGCATACCTTCTAAAAGGAAGTAATATCAGGAAGTTTGAGAATTGAATACAGTCCTGGACTACATGTAGCTGTTGTTTTATTTTTTAAGTGCCATGGTTTGCTTTTAAAATGAATGTATATGCACACACATCTATTTTTTGTCCTTTGTTCCACACGTTTTAGTCAGAGATTTTTTTCCGTCATTTATTTGGAAAAACTGTGTTATAATAATGAAAGTCTGGATCTATTTTTTTCAACATTATAAAAATGATATAAACTTTAGTATTGAAATAATAGTCCCAACATTTAAAAACTCATACAACTGCTTAATTTAATATGGACAAGCAGATATTACTAATCATCACTTTACTATGCATGCTTAGAATGCTAATACACATAAATCATTTCAAATAGAGAATTCTCTACTGTTGCTTCTTCCAAATAGAAGGAATCTAATTTAATTCTGTTTCATAAACTAGCATCTTGTTGATTTTTCTCTAATCAGACCAGGCATTATCTATAGTTACTTCTATTTAAAGCCTTAATGTGCTTTCTATTGACCAATCTTTATCATTAATTATTGAGTAAATTGTATTTTTTTCTAATTAGTTTTAACATTAATAGCCAGGAAAATACATGTTTGTGGATCTTTGGAGTCAAATTTATAGAATGGCTTGATGAACATTTAATTACAACTATACAATGCCTTAGAAGTTAAGATTATATTCTAGTACGTGTAGTTCAAAATCATGACATTCCTTGAAGCAATTACTTCTGATATAATATGTATGACTGGAAAATGACTATTACAGTCATGAGACAAATTTTAAACAATGCTGGGAGTATTTGTGTTTATTTTGTGTGGCAACATCTTTCAGATTTGCCTTCCCAATTTAAATTTTTCTGGATGTTGGCCCTTATCTAGCTTTCAGTGGATCCTGTTTATGTGAACCAGTTGACCTGGAGTCCATATAAAATTACTACTCTTTGCTCTTTCTTATATGAATCACACTTCTGTGTTACCTAAGGAGCATTCTGAAATATCAGGTCTGACACTTTCTCCAAGTTAATGAAAATAATTCAGTGTATAGGAGGCATGTATTTTATAGTTCTAAGTTCATAGATTTAAAAACTAAGAGAAAATGTCAGTTAAAACTGTATCTTGTAAAATTCATAAACATTTGTGAGAGACCCATTGGAATAAACATATTGGAGGAGGCAGTCAAAAACATAAATTACTTTCTGAGAGCGAGTCTTTCTCCAAGGTGTTTTTACTACTGCAGTTCTCTAGAAAAGCACTTACTAAATTAGTATTGTAACTGTTCGGGTCTAAAACACCAGTGTGTTGGCTATATTCTGACACTCGATCTTTTTTCATCTAGCACATAGGGGTTGAAAGTATTTCTTCTCTGAAGGTTTTGCTTTTTCGGGATATAACTGTATTTAGCTGAGAATATCCTTGAAAAGCCTCTTGGGTTTAGAACTCCTAAAGTTTTATATTTCTGAGAGTTACTGAGTCTTCATGGAGCCCCAGGTTAGTCACATAACTTCTCTGTACCTAGATTTATTCAATGTTGAACTAGTAGTGTTGTATTAAAATGTCTTGAAATTCACAAATTAGAAGTTTTTACAGAGTAAAACCCTCTTAGGTTACTTACAGGCAAGAAAAAGTTTAGACTCGTTAATATGAAATGAGTGAGTTCTATGTGCTTGCCAGCAACATCAAACCAGGCCTCTGCAATGAGTGGGACCCTGGCTAACTTTCTTATTCTGTTCTAGTTCATGACTTCTGTCTCTGGCATGAGTATAGATTCTCAAAAAATATTTTCTGAATAAAATAATTCACTGCTCATCCATTTATTCAAAAGATAGTTATCAAGTGGCAAATATCAGCCAGTTGATACCAGAATGTTATATTCCATTAATTCTGAGGGCTATTTTTTCCCAGTGTTTTAAAAGGTGAATTAATAATTTTATTTTTTACTGAAGTATCAGTTCAGTTCAGTTCAGTTCAGTTCAGTTCAGTCGCTCAGTCGTGTCCGACTCTTTGCGACCCCATGAATCGCAGCATGCCAGGCCTCCCTGTCCAGCACCAACTCTCAGAGTTTACCCAAACCCATGTCCATCGAGTTAGTGATGCCATGCAGCCATCTCATCCTCTGTCATCCCCTTCTCCTCCTGCCCCCAATCCTTCCCAGCATTAGGGTCTTTTCCAATGAGTCAACTCTTTGCGTGAGATGGCCAAAGTATTGGAGTTTCAGCTTCAACATCAGTCCTTCCAATAAACACCCAGGTCTGATCTCCTTTAGGATCAACTGGTTGTTGACTTATTATATTCATTCCAAGTGCACAATTTTGTGATTCAAAAGTACAAATTATATTCAATATTAAGTTATTATAAAACATTTGTCATATTCTATGTACTTTACATTAAATCCTTCTAATTAGCTATCTCCAAAGCAGAAAATTTGTTTCACTAAGTTATTCAAAACATTATTTATCATAATTCTAATAAAATATACCTAATTCTTCAACAGGGGCATAGTGTTCATTAGTTGTTTAAAGGAATTATAATAATCCACACCTGGTATGTTGCAGTCCATGGGGTTGCAAAGAGTCGGACACAACTGAGCAACTGAACAACTACCAATTGAAAGGTATATTAATCAGGGGTTTTATTCACTTTGGAAGATTTTTTGCAAAAATATACAACACTGCAGTGTCTTTGTAGTATATATTCAATGCATAGAAAAGTTTTGAACCCGATATCTGAAATATGATTTCTATGAGTGATGGTATTACAGGCAAGCTGTTCTTTACTCTTTTTTAATTAAAGTGTATTTTATTTACAATATTATATTAGTTTCAAATGTCCAAAGTACTGATTTGCTATTTTTACAGATTATAGTTCATACAAAGTTGTTATAAAATTTTCACTATATTTCCTATGCTATACATTACATTCTTGTATCTTACTTTAAGCCTAGTTGTTTGTAACTATTAATCCCCTTCTCCTATTTTGCCCCACCCTTATCTCTCTCCTCATTCAATTCAGTTCAGTCACTCAGTCCTGTCCAACTCTTTGTGGCCGCATGGACTGCCGCACGTCAGGCTTCCCTGTCCACCACCAAATCCCAGAGCTTGCTCAAATTCATGTCCATTGAGTCAATGATGCCATCCAACCATCTCATCCTCTGTCATTCACTTCTCCTCCTGCCTTCGATCTTTCCCAGTATCAGGGTCTTTTCCAGTGGGTCAGTTCTTCACATCAGGGGGCCAAAGTATTGGAGTTTCAGCTTCAGCATCAGTCCTTCCAATGAATATTCAGGACTGATTTCCTTTAGGATGGACTGGTTGGATCACCTTGCATTCAAGGGACTTAAGAGTCTTCCTCAACACCACAGTTCAAAAGCATCAATTTTGTGGTGCTCAGCTTTCTTTATACTCCAACTCTCACGTCCACACATGACTACTGGAAAAACCATAGCTTTGACTAGATGGACCTTTGTCGGCAAAGTAATGTCTCTGCTTTTTAATATACTGTCTAGGTTGATCATAGCTTTTCTTCCAAGCAGCAAGCATTTTTTAATTTCATGACTGCAGTCACCATCTGTAGTGATTTTGGAGCCCCCCAAAATAAAGTCTCTCCCTGTTTCCATTGTTTCCCTGTCTATTTGCAAGGAAGTGATGGGACTGGATGCCATGATCTTAGTTTTCTGTATGTTGAGTTTTAATCCAATATTTTCACTCTCCTTTTTCACTTTCATCAAGAGATTCTTCTTCCCTTTCTGCCATGATGGTGGTGTTATCTGCATATCTGAGGTTATTGATATTTCTCCTGGCTATCTTGATTACAGCTTGTGTTTCATCCAGCCTGGCATTTCTGATGGAGTACTCTGCATATAGGTTAAATAAGCAGGGTGACAATATACAGCCTTGATGTACTCCTTTCCCAGTTTGGAATCAGTCTGTTCCATATCAAGTTCTAACTGTTGCTTCTTGACCTGCACACAGACTTCTCAGGAGGCAGGTAAGGTGGTCTAGTGTTCCCATCTCTTGAAGAATTTTCCACAGTTTGTTGTGATCTACACAGTCAAAGACTTTGATGTAGTCAATAAAGCTGAAATAAATGCTTTTCTGAAACTCTCTTGCTTTTTCGATGATCCAATGGATGTTGGCAATTTGATCTCTGGTTCCTCTGCCTTTTCTCAATCCAGCTTGAACATCTGGAAGTTCATGGTTCACATTCTGTTGAAGCCTGGCTTGGAGAATTTTGAGCATCACTTTGCTAGCTTGTGAGATGAGTGCAATTGTGCAGTAGTTTGAACATTCTTTGGCATTGTCTTTGTTTGGGATTGGAATGAAAACTGACCTTTTCCTGTCCTAATGTGTTCTATGTATGTGTGAGTCTGTTTTATTTTTTATATTTTATATTCAACATATAAGTGAAAATATACTGTATTCATCTTTCTCTATCTGACTTATTTCTCTAAGTATAATACTTTACAGATCCATCTGCATTGTTGCAAATGGCATGATTTTGTTCTTTTTCAAAGGCTGAGTAATATTCCAGTATGTGAATGTCTGTATATAACATTCATATAACACATCTTTATTGAGTCATCTGATGAACATTTAGGTTGTTTACATATCTTGGCTATCATAAATCATACACTATAAACATTAGAGTGTACACATATATTTCAATTAGTGTTTTTGTTTTCTTTGGATATATACCCAGGAGTGGATATGCAGGATCATATGATAGTTCTATTTTTAGTTTTTTGAGGAAACTGCATAATTATTTTTATTGTGCTATACTGATTTATGCCCACGCCGACAGTATGGTAGTGTTCTTTTCTCCACATCTTTGCCACCACTTATTTCTTGTCTTTTTGACAAGAGCTATTTCGACAGGTGTGAGGTATCCTCTCATTGTGGTTTTCATTTGTATTTGTCTGATGATGAGTGGTAATTCAGCATCTTTTTCTATGCCTGTTGGCTATCTTTATGTCTTTTGGGAAAAATGCTTACTTATTCAGATCTTATACCCATTATTAATATTTTTTATAATGAATTGTATGAGTTCTTTATATATTTTGGACATTTACCCCTTATCAGATATAACACTTGCAGAAATCTTCTCCCATTCAGTAGGTTGCCTTTTCACTCAGTTGATGGTTTCCCTTAATGTGTAAAGTTTTTAAGTTTTATTACACATTACACCCATTTGTTTATTTTCACTCTTATTTCCCTTACCTTAAGAAAATGAAAAGAAATATTGCTAAGACTTACACAAAAGAGTGTACTGCCTATGTTTTCTTCTAAGAGTTTTATTGTTTCAGGTCTTAGATTTAGGTTTTTAATCCATTTTAGGTTTATTTTTGTATGTGGCATGAGAAAATATTTTTATTTCATTCTTCTATATGTAGCTTTCTGGCTTTTCCAGACCCAATTTTTGAAGAGACTGTCTTTCCCTCATTGTATATTCTTGCCTCCTTTGATCTAGATTAATTGGCCTTATGATCATGGGCTTATTTCTGGTTTCTATATTCTGTTCCATTGATCTATGTGTCTGTTTTTCTGCCAGCACTGTTGTGTTTTTATTACAGAAGCTTTGTTGTATAGTCTAAAGTCTGGGAGCGTGATACCACACACTTTATTCTTACTCTCAACATTGCTTTGGCTATTCAGGATATTTTGTGTTTCTGTACAAACTTGAGTGTTTGTTCTAGCACTGTGAAAAAGTTATGGATATTTTGATAGGGATTACATTAAATTTGTAGATTGCTTGGGGAAATATGGACATTTTAACAATTCTTCAAATCTATGAGCATGAAATATCTTTCCATTTCTTTGTTTCAGCTTCAGTTTCCTCATCAATATTTTATAGTTTTCAGAATATAGATCTTTCACCTTCTTGGTTAAATGCATTCCTAGAGAGTTTATTCTTTTTGATGAGATCCTTAAATAGGAGGGTGTTTTTTTTTTCTTTCTCTTTCTGGTATTTTATTTATACTATATAGAAAAGCTACAAATTTATCTATATTAATCTTGAATCTTACAACTATACTGAATTACTTTGTTAGCTATAAGAGTTTAAAGGAAGCGTCATTAGGGTTTTCTATATAATATCACATCATCTGCAAATACTGAGAGTTTTATTTCTTCCTTTCAATTTGAATGCATTTTTTTTTTCTGATTATAGTGGTTATGATTTCCAATACGATGTTAGGTAGAAATGGTGAAAGTAGGCATTGTTTTATTTTTTATCTTAGAGAAAAACCTTTAAATTTTTCACCCTTGAGATATTAGCAGTGGGTTTATCATATACAGTCTTTGTTATGTTGAAGTATGGGTCCTTTACATCCACTTTGTTGAGAATTTTTATGAATGGATGTTGAAATTTGTTAAATGCTTTTTCTGCATATATTGAGATAATCATATGATTTTTATTCCTCATTTTCTTAATGTGATCTATCATGCTGATTGATTTGGGGATATTAAGTCATCCTTGTATCACTCAAATAAACTGTACTTGATCATCATGCATGATCATTTTAATATATTGTTGGATTTAATTTGATAATATTTTGCATTTTTGTTTATCACTGATATTGGCCTGTAATTTTTTTTGTGTGTGTGGTGTTTTTCAGAGTGAGTTTGAGAGTATTCCCTGCTCTTCAATTTTTTGGAATAGTTTGAGAAGAATAGTTATCAACTCTTCTTTAAATGTTTGATAGAATTACCTTGTGGAGCGATCTAGCCCTGGACTTTTGTTTACTGGGAGCTGATTACTGACTCCATGTCAATAATAGCAATTGATCTCATCAAATTATCTGTTTCTTCTTGATTCAGTCTTGGAAAATCACATATTTCTAGATTTAAGCATTTCTTCTAGGCTGTCCATTTTGTTGGCATATAACTGTTCAAAGTTTGTTATAATTGTTTATATTTCTGTGATATCAGTTTGCCAACATCTGCTGGATCATCGAAAAAGCAAGAGAGTTCCAGAAAAACATCTATTTCTGCTTTATTGACTATGCCAAAGCCTTTGACTGTGTGGATCACAATAAACTGTGGAAAATTCTGAAAGAGATGGGAATACCAGACCATCTGACCTGTCTCTTGAGAAACCTGTATGCAGGTCAGGAAGCAACAATTAGAACTGGACATGGAACAACAGACTGGTTCCAAGTAGGAAAAGGAGTACATCAAAGCTGTTTATTGTCACACTGCTTATTTAACTTATATGCAGAGTACATCATGAGAAACGCTGGGGTGTAAGAAACACAAGCTGGAATCAAGATTGCCGGGAGAAATATCAATAACCTCAGATATGCAGATGACACCACCCTTATAGCAGAAAGTGAAGAAGAACTAAAGAGCTTCTTGATGAAAGTGAAAGAGGAGAGTGAAAAAGTTGGCTTAAAGCTCAATGTTCAGAAAACTAAGATCATGGCGTCTGGTCCCATCACTTCATGCAAAATAGATGGGGAAACAGTGGAAACAGTGTCAGACTTTATTTTTTTGGGCTCTAAAATCACTGCAGATGGTTATTGCAGCCATGAAATTAAAAGACACTTACTCCTTGGAAGGAAGGTTATGACCAACTTAGATAGCATATTTAAAAGCAGAGATGTTACTTTGCCAACAAAGGGCCATCTAGTCAAGGCTATGTTTTTTCAGTGGTCATGTGTGGATGTGAGAGTTGGACTGTGAAGAAAGCTGAGTGCCAAAGAATTGATGCTTTTGAACTGTGGTGTTGGAGAAGACTCTTGAGAGTCCCTTGGATTGCAAGGAGATCCATCCAGTCCGTTCTAAACATCAGTCCTGGGTGTTCATTAGAAGGACTGATGTTGAAGCTGAAACTCCAATACTTTGGCCACTTGATGCAAAGAGCTGACTCATTGGAAAAGACCCTGATGCTGGGAAGGATTGGGGGCAGGAGGAGAAGGGGACGACAGAGGATGAGATGGCTGGATGGCATCACTGACTCTATGGACACAGGTTTGGGTAGACTCCGGGAGTTCGTGATGGACAGGGAGGCCTGGCGTGCTGCGATTCATAGGGTCGCAAAGAGTCAGACACGACTGAGCGACTGAACTGAACTGAATTGATTTCAGTTTCAATATCTTCTCTTTCAAATCCTGTTTATTTGAATTCTCTTTTTTCTTGATTCTGGCTAAGTGTTTATCAAATTTATCTTTTCAAAGAATCAGCTTTTCAATGAATCAGTTTTGTTAATCTTTTCTGTTATTTTTTGATATCTATATTATTTATTTCCCATCTGATTTTTGTTATTTCCTCCCTTCTGCTGATGCTGAGCTTTGTGTTTTGTTTTGTTTTGTTTTTTCTTGCAATTCATTTAGGTGAAAAATTAGGTTGCTTCTTTGAAATTTTTCTTATTTCTTGAGGTACACCTGTAGAGCTATAAATATACCTTAGAACTATATTTGCTGTATGATATATATTTTGGAAAATTGTTTATAGTTTCCATTTTGGCTCAAAATATTTTCTGACTTCCTCTTTGATATCCTCTTTGGCCCATTGGTTTATCTGCAGATTGTTTAGTTTCCACATTTGTGTTTTTTCCCCATTTTTATTACTGTATTTGATTTCTAGCTTCATACTATTGTGGTAAGAAAAGATGTTTGATATTAGTTCAGTCTTCTTAAATTTACTGAGACTTGTTTAGTGGCTTAGCAGGTGATATATCCTGGAGAAAGTTCCACGTGCACTTGAAAAGTTGAAAAGAATGCATATTCTGTTGTTTTTAGATGGAGTGTCCTATAGGCCTATGTTAAGTACATCTGTCCGGATGTGTCATTTAGGGCCATGTTTCCTTACTGGTCTTCTGTCTGGATGATCAATCCATTGATGCAGTATTTTAAACAGCCATACTTATTGTTGGATTATTGTCAATTTCTCCTTTATCTCTGTTAATATGTGCTTTACATATTTAGGTGCTTCTATAATAAGTGCATATATTTGTAAATGTTATATCCTCTTCCTGAATTGACTCTTTAATCATTATATTGTCCTTTTTATTCTTTAATTATAAACTTTAAAGTTTAGCTTGTCTAAGATGAGTATTGCTAACCTGATTGCTGGGAGAAATATCAATAACCTCAGATATGCAGATGACACCAACCTTTTGGCAGAAAGCGAAGAATTAAAGAGCTTCTTGATGAAAGTGAAAGAGGAGAGTGAAAAAGTTGGATTAAAACTCAGTGTTCAGAAAACTAAGATCATGGCGTCTGGTCCCATCACTTTATGGCAAATAGATGGGGAAGCAGTGGAAAGAGTGGCTGACTTTATTTTTCTGGGCTCCAAAATCACTGCAGATGGTGATTGCAGCCATGAAATTAAAAGACACTTACTCCTTGGAAGGAAAGTTATGACCAACATAGACAGCATATTAAAAAGCAGAGACATTACTTTGCCAAAAAAGGTCCGTCTAGTCAAGGGTATGGTTTTTCCAGTGGTCATATATGGATGTGAGAGCTGGACTATAAAGAAAGCTGGGTGCAGAATTGATGCTTTTGAACTGTGGTGTTGGAGAAGACTCTTGAGAGTCCCTTGGATTGCAAGGAGATCCATCCAGTCCGTTCTAAACATCAGTCCTGGGTGTTCATTAGAAGGACTGATGTTGAAGCTGAAACTCCAATACTTTGGCCACTTGATGCAAAGAGCTGACTCATTGGAAAAGACCCTGATGCTGGGAAGGTTTGAGGGCAGGAGGAGAAGGGGACGACAGAGGATGAGATGGCTGGATGGCATCACCGACTCGATGGACATGAGTTTGGGTGGACTCCGGGAGTTGGTGATGGACAGGGAGGCCTGGCCTGCTGTGGTTCATGGGGTCACAAAGAGCCGGACACGACTGAGCGACTGAACTGAACTAAACTGAACCTTTATTCCTTGTCACTTCTATTTGCATGAAATATCTTTTCCATTCCCTCACTTTTAGTCTATGTGTGTCTTAGCTCTGAATTGAGTCTCTTATAGGGAGCATGTAGATGGATCTTTATATTTTTTATCCTATCAGCCACCCTATGGATTTTGATTGGAGCATTTAGTACATGGACTTTTAAAGTGACTATTGATAGGTAGGTTTTTATTGCCATTTTGTTACTTGTTTTCTGGTTGTTTATATAGTTCTTCTCTGTCCCTTTTTTTTCTTGTATTAGTCTCTTTCCTTAATGATTTTCTTTAGAGTTATACTTGGGTGCTTTTTTCTTTAGTATTTGTATATTTATTGTAGGCTTTTGATTTGTGGGGTTGCCATGAAGTTTATATATGGTGAACTATATCTACTTGTCTTAAACTGATGACCATTTAAGTCTGAACACATTCTCAAGATCTACACTTTTTACTTCCTCTCCATGTTTTGTGTTTGTGATGCCATATTTTGTCAGGGGACATTCAACTTTAAGGGATCCAATATGTTATTCTCTTCTTTTGTGTGCCGTTTCTCAAGGACTCTCTATTCCTTATCAGTTCCTGGAAAACAGGAACAAGCAGAGCTGCATGCAGTTCTCAGGACTGAGATCATGAGAAAGGGCACCTGCTTGGATTCCTTTCAGTGACCTTTTACTTAAAGGTAATCTATTCAGTTATTCCCCCTTACTCAGGATATGGAATACTTTCTGACCCTTTAGAGATTATTTGCTTGGCTTTGTTTTTGCTCAGTTTTTTTACCGCCTAAAGTTGCCTTGTATGAAGAAATATAAGCATGCGTTTCTGCAAATAAAGCACCCTTGTTTCACTCGAGACTTGGGTTCCCTGCATCCCTCTTCTCGTCAACTCCAGTCCCCAGGTCCCGGTCTACAAAGACCATGGCAATATTCTACATACTCATATCTATCCCTTAACTATTTATTGTCATTATAGTAGGGTTTACAAGTTCTTTTAGCTTTCATACTAGCTTTTGTCAATGGCTGATCCACTGCTTTTACTATATAATTGCCTTTATCAGTATTTTCTTGTTATCACATTTTAATTTTTCAATTAAAGAAGCTATTTGAATATTTCTGATAAAAATATGGTGATAACTTGGTTTTTGCTTCTCTGGAAAACTTCTTCTCTCCTTAAATTCCAAATCATAATCTTGTAAGTAGATTTTTTTTTTTCTTTCAGCACTTTAAATACATCATGCCATTGCTTTCTGGCCTGCAAAGTGTTTTGCTGAAAAATCACTTCATAGCCTTCTGGGGTTCCCCTTGTATACGACTTTTGTTTTTCTCTTGCTACCTTTAGGAGTCTCTATTTATCTTTAAATTTTGACATTCTACATCTTATTGTGGATCTTTTTGGGTTCATTTTGTTTAGAACCCTCTGTGCTTCCTGTACCTGGATATTTGTTTCCTTCCCCGTGTTGGGGAAGTTTTCAGTCATTATTATTCAAAGTAACTTTTCTGTCCCTTCCCTCTTCTTTTTCTCTGAAACCCCTATAATGTTAATATCCTTAATGTAGTCCCTCAGGTCCCTTAAATTCTCATTTAAAAAAATCTTGTTGCTATTGCGCTTGGGTGATTCCCACTATTCTGTCTTCCAGGTTGCACATACATTATTTTGTATCACTTAATCCACTCTTAATTCCTTCTAGTATATTTTTCATTCCAGTTATTGTATTATTCAGCTATGATTGGTTCTTTTTTATATTTTCTACTTCTGTACTGAAGTTCTTGCTGTGTTCTTCTATTCTTTTCCAGAGTTCAGTTAGCATTTTTGTTATTGTTGACTTGAACTCTTTATCTAAGTAAGTTATCTCCATTTCATTAGTGTTCCTCCCTCCCTCCCCCCCAGGTTTTATGTTGTTCTTTTATTTGAAACATATTCCTCGGTTTTCTTGGTTTGACTTTCCTTGCTTCTGTGGATTTTGGTAAAACAGTTACCTGATCTTAAAAGTTTTGTATGAGAATGTCCCTATACAGTCTGTGTAGGCCCAGTAGCTTTGGTGGATGAGTTGCATCTGAAGTTTGCAGAGGCTGCATCTTCTCCCAGGGTACAGTGGCAGCCACTACCTTGGTAGAAAGTAAGACTGGGAGTTGAAGGGGCTAGAACTAGAGTCAGGAGCTAGCTAGGGTTTCTCCTGGGGATAGAGGTGGTTGCAGCACTATTGGGTAATGGGCCTGAGGGGCTGGAGCAGGAGCCCTGAGAGAGTTGGGCTTCTCCCCAGCGTGATGGTAGTTTCTGCCTTGGTTGGAACATGGCCAGGGCCTCTGGTCTTGGGGCTGTATCTATGAGTTGATTCTTCTTCTGGGTGTGTGTACCTTGGTTAAAGGTAGAGTCTGGGCCCAAGGGGTTGGATATGCTCTACTGAGTGTGTTGGCTCTGGGTCCCTGCTCTGGACAGAGACAGAAAGGGACGGGTTGGAGCTCGAGCTGGTGCTACTCCTTCCCTAGTGTGTGACTGTATTGACAATACTGGCCTCTGCATTAGCAACGAGCAGTGATAGAGCAGGTGGGACTAGAGCAGGATCCTAATGTGGCCTGGGGTGCATACTAGGGTGGTGATGCCAGACTGACATGAGCACCAGAAAGTTTTCAGTTGGCTGCTTCTGTCCTGCAACTTGGAGCAAGCAAATCTATGTGCATTCTCAAGAGCTGAGTCTCAGTTTCTTTCATCCCTCTGGTTTGTGCCACTGGTTTTGAAACCGCCTAAGGTGAAGGGGGAGCATCTTCCTCAGTATTGGACCCCGGGGCCGATGTGGGTCTCAAACCCTTTGCTCTTTAGGGAGGATCCCCTACTCTCTGATATTCCCCTCCTCTTATGGGTTGTCTGCTAGTGGTATAGGTCATATTTAGATCATTCTCCTTCCTTCCTACCAGATTCTGTGTAATTCTTTATGGATTTTCTTGTGTAAGAGCCATTGTTCTAGTCTACAGGTTGCTTTCAGC
Source organism: Okapia johnstoni (assembly GCA_024291935.2). Classification (NCBI taxonomy): domain Eukaryota; kingdom Metazoa; phylum Chordata; class Mammalia; order Artiodactyla; family Giraffidae; genus Okapia; species Okapia johnstoni. The sequence continues at coordinate 107,426,271 of CM044307.1, read as the reverse complement.
GAGAGTTTCTCTGTATGTATTTGTAGTTTTGATGTGTTCATGGTGGGAAGTGAGCTCAAGATCGTCCTGCTCTGCCATCTTGATCCTGCTGCCTCCTAAAATTAATAATTTTTTTAGTTGATATTGAATACTGTTGACAGATATCACACAAAAACAGATTTCATGATTTCCAAGAAGATAAATAGTAAAGTAATTACGTTTTGTTCCTTTATTAAATATAAAACCCTATGGTGAATAACCTAAACATATTGACAGCATGTCTGTATAAGATACCTTTATGAACTATTTGCAGATGAAGAAACAGAACAAAAGGAGTTAAGCAATGAACTAACTTCATACAATGTGTAACATTAGAATTGGTACACAGTGGTCATAATATGGATTATAAGTTCTTAAAAATCATAGTTGGGAAAGTACTTGCATTCCTAGAAATTTTGTTACTATTTATGTTGTATTAATATCTATATCTATAATCACTCTCTCCTTCTAATAAATGGGCAGGTAATGTAGAATATACTTCAACCTGACTGGTTAATAGACTAGAGTTCTTCTGTTAGCCAAAATTTTCAACTTTACCCTTTAGCAAGAAGGTTATAATTATAATTAATTGGAGGTAAAATTTTTCAAGTTTGGAAAAGAAAGATTTAATAATTTACTAGGTTAAAGTTGAGTAAAGAATTTTTAAAAAGATCAAATTAAAGAGTTTTGGGGAAATGATACAATTTTTTCTTTCTTCATAAATTTTATACTGAAGCTCTCTCAAATTTTACTAGATAAAGCCAAATGTTTCTTCCAGTTGATTAATACAAAGATGGAGTTAAAAGTCCAAATGGCTGCTCTAATTACTAGTGTGCATCAGTCAGAATAGGTAATTTGTTACATTAATAAAAGTTCTTCAGATATTATAGTTTATAATAATAGCAATACTACTAGTTATACAGATTTATTTCTGGATCACTCTGCTCTACCTTATTCTGAGTCAAGGATGAAGGTTAAGGAGGCTATACCCCAGTGTTTCTATGATTGCTGAGGCAAAAGACAGAATAAACAAATTGCAATCTGGCTTCTAAAATCTCTGAAATCTCTTCCATGAATCTCTTCAATGATTCATGGAAGGACCATGTATCGTTGCCAATCATGTTCTATTTGCCAAAGGAAGAAACACTGCTGTTACAAACTTCAAAAGTCACAGGTAAGAGAAATCCTACCATACACTTAGGAGAGAGAAAGCTGAGAATGTCTGGGGAACAACGCAAATACTTCATGGTGCCATTTCCAAAGAAAATGAGTGAACAAAGAATTCAACAGGAAAAGAAAAAAAAAAAGCTTCCCAAGGACAAGTGAGGAGAGAAGTTTTGCTTAGCCAAGACATCTAGAATGCCACTCACTAGATCCACAGTCATTTTTAGAGGAATTTGGATGTTAGTTTCTAAGAAATGACTTTTATTACAAAACAATTCAGTTTCACAAAACTATCAAAATAAGAATCTGTCATTTTTCACTTTGGTGCAAATTTGTTTCTAACACCACCCTACCCCCAGCTCAAGAGCACACTCCTTCACATATATGCAGATTATCATTGTAAAGAAGTCAATGATTTAAGGTGCTTGTCAAATTATATACAATTTGAAGGTACTAATTATCCTTTCCAGTTATGTTTCACAACTGATGGCTGTACATTGTTTATTTTTTCTTGCCTAAGAACTGCTGGTCAATGAAATTCCTCCAAGGACAGCTTTTGAATATTTTAATGTAACATAATTCTTGAATTCTTGAATCAATATAATATTTTTGATTGTTTTAGAGTCTGTGCTAGTGATATTCTTATCCAAACATAAAATTCTACAAAAGTCAATAGACTTATTCAAAATTGTTTCTCATAGTTCACCAAATAGCTAAGGGCAAAAGTCCATTTTTTAAAAATTTGTTTTAGGCTTACGGAAAAATTGAGTGGACTGTACAGAGAGTTCCGGTACTCCCTCTGTCCCCTACCAAATCTTCCAACATATGTAGTTTCTCTTGTAATGAATGTCTTACCTTGGTGTGGTATATTTGTTAACAAACCAATATTGACACATTATTATTAACTAAAGAGCATAGTTTATATTAGTTCATTTTTACAGTTTATGGTTTTGATTGATTTATAATGCCATGTATTCACTATTAGAGTATTGGTATGGACGGTGTCCCCTCAAAATTCTATATTTTGAAGTCCTAACCCCTCATGTGATAGCATTTGAAAGTGGGGCCTTTGGGGGAGTTAAATGATGTCATGAGGATGGGGACCTCATGATAGGATTAATGCCCTTATAAAAAGAGAAAGAAAATTTCCACCCCTCCCCCCATCTTTCTCTCCATCTCTCTCTCTCTCTCTCCTTGCCTACACTAAGGATAGCTGTGTGAGGATATAAACAGTCAAAGAGTGTCCTCACCAAAACCCAAGCATGCTCTCTTCCTGATCTTAGACTTCCACCCTCCAGCACTATGAACAATAAATGTTTATTGTTTAAATCATCCAATCTAAAGTAAGTTTTAGCAGCCCAAGTATACTGAGTATCATAACACCTGTGATGTTCCACCTGTTCATCCTGTCCTCCCTTCCCCAAACTCCCAGCAACCAGGTTTGGTTTCCATAGTTTTGCCTTTTCCATAACGTTGTGCAGTTGAAATCACATAGTAGGTAGCCTTTTCAGACTGCCTTCTTTTATTTAGCAAAATAGATTTAGAAGTCACTCATATATTAGTATGATTTGGTAGCTCTTGCCTTTATATTACTTATGAGAACACCGTGTATGAATCTATCACGCCTTATTCATCCATTCCACCTATTAAAGCCTTCCTATTTGCTTCCAGTTTGTATTTGTTATGAACAACACTGCCATAAACATTTGTGCAAAGTTTATGTAGAGATAAATTTTCAAATCAGTTGGGTAACACCTAGGAAATGAATGCTAGATTCTATAGCACTGATATGCTTAGCTTTGTAGGAAACTGCTATAAACTGTCTTCCAAAGTAGTTGTAACATTTTGCATCCCACCAAAAATGGATGAGTCACTGTTGTTCGCATGTTCTCCAAAATTGGCATTATCTGTTCTTTTGTGTTTGGATTTGTACATTCAAATTGGTATGTAGTTATATCTCATTTTTGTTTTAATTTGTATTTTCACAATGAAAAATGGTGTTAAGCACTTATAAAATGCTTAGTTGACATTTACAAATCTTCTTTGATATAGCATCTTTTGAGGTCTTTTGCCCATTTCTTAACTGTTTTCTGTTTTTATTTTGAATTTTAGGAATTCATGTGTTTAGGATAAAAGTAATTTAAGTGATCTGCATTTTGCAAATATTTTCTCTCAATCTCTGTCTTGTATTTCATTCTGTCAAGAATATATTTTGCAGAATAGAACATTTTTATTTTGTAATTTCTATAAGTAGAAATAAACTAAAAATTATCTTCTAAGTTGTTCAAACCAAACAACTGCAGTGGTTCCAAATGTTAACATTCAAAATTCAAAAAAAATCAAATAGATTTTGTATATTTGTTGTTCAGTTTGGACTCATGGATAGACTAGAAAACCAAAAAAGCAGATAGTTATGAGTACAGACGGTTTGAAACTCATTTCTGCCACTTACTAACTGTCTGACCTTGAATACCTCTTTTAGCCTCTCTGAAACTCAGTTTCACAATCTGAAATATAGAATTAAGAATAAAGCATACATTATGTCTAAAATGGGGATAAGTTACCAGTGATAAAGTGTTTAGTGGCATATAGTAATTTACCAATAAATTTTAAAGATTACTGCAGAATAGAATATATACTAGTCATTATTTGAATAAAATTTTCTGTTTTTATTTCTCACTGTTTATTGATGAGTTATAAAGAGGAAAATTTGGGCTTTACTCAATTATTATGTCTCCAACCACTCAGGTTCTCCCGTTAATTCTAACAGGCTTTATTTTTTTATTGGAGTATAATTTTTCAAGGTGTAGAATTATGTTTTAAGTGATTATTTTAGCCCATCTGCTAGAAACCCCAGAAATACACTGAAGTGTAATGACCAAAAAGTGAATCTCTCTGATGTTCATAATATTAATTTTAAAAGAGGAAAATTTAAAATGCTTTTAACTCAATATTTTTTCATTCACAGATATTTAGCAATCTTTTATACTGTAATATTTCATATGTAAAATAACATTGTTTATTCACGGTTAGTTTATAGTTTTGTGGTATTAAAATTTTGTAGGATTCAGAAAATTAAATATGAAGCTCTCAAATTTCCTGCCCTCTCTCCCTGCCATGGAATAATTTCAAATGGAAGTTTTATTAGAGAAGGATCCTTGATTTATTTTTCGGTGCAACATTCCCATAACCTCAAGTGGCTGACAGCAAAATGCTAAACAAATATTTGTTAAAATAATTAGCGCATTAAATTCTTAGATATATTTAGGCTAGAACTCAGTTGTGAAAGATTCTAATCCTTTTTTTTTTTTTCAAGGTATCACTTTACTTTTCTAGGCCATTTTATGGTAATTGGTCTTTATTTTCTTAAACTTGGATCAGTTTTGGTTTTTGCCAGAGAAAGTATCTGTTTCTTGGTCATATATAAAGTGCCATGTACCTTTGAAGTACTTTTCAATGTAACAGTTTAACAGATATTTTCCTACTTTCACAATATTAACCTCAGTAAAAAGTACTTTTGTAATTTTCATATATAATGCTGACATACTACTACACTTTTACTATAGTTTAATAAAATATTATAAATGCTTTCTTTGATGATTGTGCCTTGAAGTCTAAAATGAGGAATCATTTTATGTTTTGAGGCCTACATGTACTTTCTCACATTCATTCCCTTTCTTTTTCAAAGACAATTTTATGTCAAGAAAAGAGAAACAAGAAAAGACAAAGTTTACCTTTATTGAGTTTTCTGTGTATGTAGTGTATGCATGTGCTGAAATAAAGAGAGATAACTGTCATCTACAATTTATTATTATAAATTAAACATTTAAGCATATTTTTCTCTCTTCATCCTAAGGTAAGATTTTCCTAGACCCCCATTTCTAGGCACCTAGGTTTTCCTAGGTTAACCCATCCTAGGCACATGGGTTTTCATTTGCTTTCTCTATCAAAAAATTAGCACAGAAACTCAATAATAAAATAGTAAAAAACATTCCTATATAGAAAGTCAGCCTGGATGAAAGCATCTTTTTTTTAATTTATTTTTAATTAGTTTATTTATCTATTTTTTAACTTTACAATATTGTATTTGTTTTGCCATACATTGACATGAATCCTCCATGGGTGTACATGTTTTCCCCTTCCAGAACCCCCCTCCCACCTCCCTCCCCATCCCATCCCTCCAGGTCATCCCGGTGCACGACACCCGAGCACCCTGTATCATGCATCGAACCTGGACTGTTGATTCATTTCACATATGATAATTTACATGCTTCAGTGCCATTCTCCCATATCCTCCCGCCCTCGCCCTCTCCCACAGAGTCCATTTAATACTATTCTATTATCTGTGTCTCTTTTGATGTCTCACATACAGGGTTATCTTTACCAGTTAACTAAATACCATATATATGTGTTAGTATACGTATTGGTGTTTTTCTTTCTGGCTTACTCCACTCTGTATAATACACTCCAGTTTCATCCACCTCATTAGAACTGATTCAATTCTAATGAGGTGGAGGAAACTGAAAGCATCTTTTAAAAATGTTGACAGTCCATGAAAATAGACAGCCAATTGTAATGAAAACCTTTTAAAAATGTTGACAGAAGAAATATTTCACATATATCAGTGTAGTTTTCACATTTCTTTGAAAAAATGGAAAATTTTATTTTCATATATATTTTAATATTATTAGAAATTATTGATTTATCAATTTTAGGATTAAAAGTGGGCCGTTTAGTTAAATGTGTAATTTACATGAGATTTTGTAACAAGCCCAAATATCCATTTGATCTTACAGCTTTGAAAAAAGGGATTTCCATTTTGAAGTCATAGTGTTACATGTAGGAATTATTTATTCCCTGTCTTTCTGAAGAGTTTTCGGAAAGAATCCATGTTTTAGCATTTTATGCCCCTTGATCATTTATTTTAGTTTAGTTTCATCAAAGTAATGTTACATATCCACATCGTTTTATAGTCAAAGTGTTCCGTAGGACTCATGACCATTAAAAAAAAAAAAAAAAACAGAAAACTTATCTTTCTCTACTCCCTTGTTTTATTTCTCAGAAACAATCGTTTTCAGCGCTTATATACTTGTTTTTTATACGGTATTTGTCTTCTATTTATGTAGTTTTTCATCTATTTATTGGTTTATTCACTTTAGATAACTACTGACTTCTGCTTTTTACTTCTACTAACCAGTAATAATTTATGTTTTTTATAACATATACTTCCATCCTTTCATATACCCATGTTACATTTATATGATTGGTTTCACATAATTGTGTTTACTTTTAGTGTGAGATGTATTTTGAAATTTTGCCCATGTTAGTAATAACCTGCTAAGATTATTTAATTACTGTATAGTATTTCACCATGTGGCTGCTTCACATTTTTAGAATAATCTAGTGTTGCTAATTTATACTTCATTCTATTCTTGTTCATTCAGTTACAGTGACACACATCTGTCCATCACTGTTCTGAAAAATTTAATTATTCAGATCATAGCTTAGAAACTGAAACTATTCAAAAAAGCCCCCCTCTCCACCTATACCCACAACACATCATGGAATCTATGTTAGGACACTCATCTTCCTTTTAAAAGGTAAAGCATAGCAGACACTCAGAGCTTACTCACTCATATGAATTACAAGACCTCCACAAATGCTGTGTTAAGAGGATGCCCTCCAAAAGTAGATAGGCTAGTTGTTAATTTTGGCTGTTATCTAATACCAAAAGGAAAAACAAGTTAAAGACAGATAAGGCAGATTTTTTTTTAACTTAAAAGAAAGTATTTCTACAGTCCTGAATACCCCCACAATGCATCACTATATTGAAACATACAATATAAAATATTCCCTAATTAGGACCATTAAGCCATAAGATAATATAGAATTGATTTTGATACAAGTGTTTAAGATTACAAAGAGGGAGAAAGAATAGCAAGTAGAAGGGAACTGAGCTCACCCTGTGTCATGAAAACACCAAAATCACAACTAAATGCTGAATCAGTTTCAGTTTAGTCACTCAGTTGTGTCCTTTGGGACCCCATGAACTGCAGCACGCCAGACCTCCCTGTCCATCACCAACTCACGGAATTTACTCAAATTCATGTCCATAGAGTCAATGATGCCATCCAACCGTCTCATCCTCTGTCGTCCCCTTCTCCTCCCGCCTTCAATCTTTCCCAGCATCAGGGACTTTTCAAATAAGTCAGTTCTTCACATCAGGTGGCCAAAGTATTGGAACTTCAGCTTCAGCATCAGTCCTTTCAATGAATATTCAGGACTGATTTCCTTTAAGATGGACTGGTTGGATCTCCTTGCAGTCCAAGGGACTCTCAAGCATCTCCTCCAAGACCACAATTCAAAAGCATCAATTCTTTAGTGCTCAGCTTTCTTTATACTCCATCTCTTCCATCCCTACATGACTACTGGAAAAACAATAGCCTTAATTAGACGGACTTTTGCTGGCAAAGTCTCTGGTTTTTAATATGCTGTCCAGGATGGTCATAAATTTTCTTCCAAGGAGCAAGCATCTTTTAATTTTATGGCTACAGTCACCATCTGCATTATTGTAGACCGCAAAAGTCTGTCACTGTTTTAATTGTTTCCCCATCTATTTGCCATGAAGTGATGGGACTAGATGCCATGCTCTTAGTTTTCTGAATGTTGAGGTTTAGGCCAACTTTTTCCCTCTCCTCTATCACTTTCGTCAAGAGGCTCTTCAGTTCTTCTTCGCTTTCTGCCAGGAGGGTGGTGTCATCTGCATATCTGAGGTTATTGATATTTCTCCCAGCAAACTTGATTCCAGCTTGTGCTTCATCCAGTCCAGCATTTCTCATGATGTAATCTGCATATAAGTAATAGAGTGACAATATTCAGCCTTGACGTACTCCTTTCTTGATTTAGAACCAGTCTGTTGTTCCATGTACAGTTACTGTTGCTTTCTGACCTGCATACAGATTCTCAGGAGGCCAGTCAGGTGGTCTGGTATTCCTATCTCTTGAAGAATTTTCCACAGTTTCTTGTGATCCACACAGTCAAAGGCTTTGGCATAGTCAATAAAGCAGAAGTAGATGTTTTTCTAGAACTCTCTTGCTTTTTCGATGACCCAGTGGATGTTGGCAATTTGATCTCTGGTTCCTCTGCCTTTTCTAAATCCTGCTTGAACTTTTGGAAGTTCATAGTTCATGTACTGTTGAAGCCTGGCTGGAAGGATTTTGAGCATTATATTACTAGCGTGTGAGATGAGTGCAATTGTGTGGTAGTTTGAGCATTCTTTGGTATTGTCTTTCTTTGGGATTGGAATGAAAACTGGCCTTTTCCAGTCCTGTGGCCACTGCCGAGTTTTCCAAATTTGCTGGCATATTGAGTGCAGCACTTTAACAACATCTTCTTTTAGGATTTGAAATAGCTCAACTGGAATTCCATCACCTCCACTACTCTTGTTTGTAGTGATGCTTCCTAAGGACCACTTGACTTTGCATCCCAGGATGTCTGGCTCAAAGTGAGTGATCACACCATCATGATTATCTGGATTGTGAAGTTGCCAAGCCCTCCTCCAGGGTATTCTCTAGACCCAGGGATAGAACCCACATTTTTTACGTCTCCTGCATTTGAAGGCGGGTTCTTTACCACTAGTGCCAACTGAGAATCCCATATACATGTACAGTGAGGTCTTATTGATTGCTAGTTTTTAAATAGAAAGAAAACATGGCATCTTTTATATTATTCCATATTTCATAACTAGTTATTTACTTTTATGTGTCACATTAGAAGATATAGACTTTTGGGGGACTACAGTATATATCATGAGGTCTCATTAGAAAATAAATTCCATCTTTAACAAAACTAGAATATGTGATAGGAAAATTTCAGTGCTTAGAATGCTTTCTCCCATTACAGTAAAGACTGGTTCAAAGATAATTGGTTAACTTACATTTCAACGGTTTCTGATTAGAGCTAAAATGAGTTTTTCGTGAGAGACCAAATATTAAAAACAAAGTGTAATAAAGAAGAAATCTGACTCCACAATGGATCTGTTTCTTTTATTTTAACCTTTATATCCTGTTAGATTTTGCTACAAGTTAATCACCAAAGGGATATTTCCTATAAGCTTAAAGTATTCATAATGTCCCTTCTCAGGGAATTCTGCCTTTGGTGCTTAAGGTTTAACCTAAGATACCTTTGTTTAAGCTCACAGGAAACATCTTGATGAGACCCACAAGTGAAAGGCTGCAGGAAAGAAGAAATTAACACATTCCCTCCAGAGACTAGCCAGAACCAGGAGACATTTGCAAAAATGTGTCACTTTTCTTATGTTGCTTCCTCACGTCCCCCATTTTGTTCTCTGAAAGAAATTGTCATCTAAACCTAGGCAAGATGGTTCTTTGGGACACCGGTCCACCATATTCTTGGTCTGCTGGCTTTCTGAATAAAGGCGCTATTCCTTGCTCCAACAACTCATCTCTTAATTTATTGGCCTGTCATACGGCAAGTGCTATAAGCTTGGACCTAGTAAGAAAACAAAAGTACGTGATGCTCATCCTGATTTTTTTCAAGGAAAGTAAACATTCTTGCTAGCCTCATAGCATATGGAAACCTCAAGTAAAAGACCAGTGAATTTTTTTGGACTATTTCTCTTCTGATTGAGTGGAAAAGTCCTGGCTTGTTCACAACGTGTGGTAGAGGAATGTTGCCACAGTCTGAGAATCAGGCTATGGATCACAAATGCCTATTCTTGCTGTCATCAGTTAATGGTTATTGAGCTCTAAATGCAGTAGAGAGCATATAATTAGGGATGGTTTCTGACCATGGATATTAACAACCAATGTTCAAGGCAAACTGTCTAGGCACTAAAACTGTTTATTCTCCCTATCTTTGGTAACCTTAAAGCATATCAAATTAGATCCCTATGAGTAATAAATCTTTTTCAAAACGTTTTAAAGAATTCATAGGGCTTCAGATGGAGAAGGCAATGGCACCCCACTCCAGTACTCTTGCCTGGAAAATCCCATGGATGGCGGAGCCTGGTGGGGGGCAGTCCATGGGGTCTCTGAGAGTTGGACACGACTGAGCGAATTCACTTTCACTTTTCACGATCATGCATTGGAGAAGGAAATGGCAACCCACTCCAGAGTTCTTGCCTGGAGAATCCCAGGGACGGGGGAGCCTGGTGGGCTTCTGTCTATGGGGTCGCACAGAGTCGGACACGACTAAAGAGACTTAGCAGCAGCAACAGCAGCAGCAGCGCTTCAGGATCAGATTTCATTTAATGACTTCAATCTGGCTTTCAAACACCATTAAAACTAAAATATCACATTACTTGGATTAATTAAATTTCTTCATTGGTCAGCCTCCATAAAAAGTTCAAGATATCTCTTGGGCATTTATCAATCAATATATCTCCTTTGCCTTAATACATTGGGAAAGAACTAATACATATTAGCTAATGACTGTGGACCACCTTATATTTTTCTAGTATGGCCAAATGTAATAGAAGATAGAGGTGACAGCTGGGTAGACAATAGTCAAAAGAGGTACTTTTAAAGAGGTAATTTTAAAAGAGCGACTATTTGTACATGGGAAAAATAATGCAAAAATATATAAACAAATTTTAAAATTTAAAAACTATATATAGTAAAAATTCCATCCCTATCTAACTTTTGAAGATACAATAATATGAAATAAAAAAATTCAGAGGATTTAACAGCAGCATATAATGCATATTATAAATATTAAATTATAGAATATATTGTTCTAAGAGGAAATAAATACACATACGTTGGTTTACAGTCATTTACCAATCTTTATATCATCTATTTCCTAGAATAAGCTTCAGTTAATCACACCTCTGTCAGAATGTATAGTGGAGGCTGAATTGCTAGTATAGAAGCTATTGCAGGCAATAACTGAAGCTGAATATGATAATAAAACATATACATCATACAATAGTTTGGTTTCTCAGAATTGGTCTCTCATAGTCCCTTTGTACATTTAATAAATTTTATATCTAATTTCTTCCCTTTGTTTTATTAGCTTGAAATTTTTCTAAAACATTTTGCAATTTTTAACACAGTGTATGATGTACTGATGCTAAATAACAGTTTTAATTACTTTTTACCTTAGAAATAGGAATACAAACCCCAATAGAAGTAAAGTAATAGAGATAATTTACAGTCAATTAAATAAAAGCGTGTTTTGGACACTTCAATGATAATACTTGTTTCCTGAGTTTAATTGGACTTAATTTGCTTCTTCTACTAGATCAAAATTCATTTAAAGATAACTTAAATTGATTTTTTTTTAATTTTTATTAAGTTTAATTTTGGGAAACCCAAACATTTACCTGCAATTGGGACAATCAAATAGGGTTTTAGGTTTAATGCTAATAACACAATCTATATTAAATTTTAAATGAAGTTAAAGTCAAAATATGTGTCAAAAACCTGTATCAAGTAAAAATACCTACTATTAGAAAAAGCAAGAAATGAGAAAAACAATTAAACAGTGGAGTCATTACAAAAGTGGATTCTTACAAAATTTAAATAAGTATGCTAGAAAAAGAACTTCCCCCAAGGGACACACTATCTTATTTTAACAAAAATTTCCTCATGTATCAGTGTGGAATCGGTGGGAAAATCTGAGAAAATGTGAGACTTTGTTGAAGACTAAATTATCAGAGTGGCATACAACTTCAGCCCAGGATTACACAATTTCTATAGTTTTTAGAATTTAAGAGAATTAATGTTCATTGAGAACATATTATTGGCCAGAATTTATGCTATACAATTTCCTTTGGAGTTACCATGGTGATTTTGTTTTTAAAGATGCAAGTATACCTGGTAGTGACAACATATTTAAGTAATTATCATATCACTTTTCCTTAGATAGGTGACTCGATAGTGAGTGGAGTTTCCTGGGGAGAAATATGGGGGAAGCGAATAAAGAAATAAAAGGCACAGTCAGATTTTGAGCTCGAATGTCACAGATTCAGTGGATTAAGAATCTAGTATTCTATGTCAATGCAAACAGTGCCCTATAAATATACGACTTATTCAGTGGTATTACTAAAAGGTGAGGGAAGTTTGTGAACAATGTTAATTTCTTATCACAATAATAATTTCATGCATTTTAATTGTTCTTGAAATTATGTCCATTTTCTACTTTTACCATTTTGAAATGTATTAAATATACAAATATTTTGTTTTAGGTATTAGAATCTTCCCCAGAAATATGGGACCTAATAGATGAGATTCCAGGAATAAGCAACCTGGAAAGTAAAGCCCACTCATGTTAATGGATGGAGAGGATAGAATAAAGGGTTAAGGTGACTTTGAAATTGCAGACACAGCCCAAAAATATACTCCACATAGGTCGTTTATAAAAGCTAAAAGAAAATAAAGCAAATAAATGCATATCTAGTGTTGAATGATGGGAAAGCTAAGTTCTGGATAATGAATAAAAGGTGGATTTGAGGTTCTCGTTTTCTAAGATATCATTAGTTTATCTTATCTCCTGTATTGCTAAAAGCAAAATCAAAGAGGGAATTGCCTTTGTGATAATTTTAAATGCTAGAAATATTTTCATGTTTATATTTTCTTCTGATGCATAGCTATGCGGACCTGGACAAATTTTTCAGCCTTTTAAAAATGAGTTTATTAATTAAAACATGAATATACCACTTAGCATTCCTAAAAGAGTTATATAAATGCTTATAAAATGTTTAGCACAGTGACTGGAACCTAGGAAAAAAATGTTAAGCGGTTATTAAGTCACATTACAGATTGTTCCATTCCCTATAATCGAATTCTGTAATCAGACTTAATTTATATAACAAAACTCTATCCTAGACCTCTTAATTTCAGATATATTGAAATCTGTGCTAACTTTATGAACAGTTTAACTGTAATTTGTTTCTGTTTCCAAATAAAAGGTTTGATTTTTTCATCTTTTAAAAAATAACACATTTAAGTGCATATTTATGCTAGTGTTAATACACTTAAATTGACATACTAAGTAAAGAAGATTGACAAAATATTTCTTTGTAACATTAGAAAATGTTTAAATAATACTTGTCAAACACCTGCCTCCTTAAGATTTTATTTTAGAGAGAATGATGGGTTGTTACTCGTATCTTTTTTTCTTCCCTAAGATGAGCCATCAGGACACTTTGATTGCAATTCAATTTTAGCAGGAATTTTGAAAAATTACACTGCAGAGTTTGGATTATGTAGAGCTGTGACTCTACAGATGGCTTATCAAAACATTCTTAAGTTATTTTAGGCTTTTCTCAAAAAAATATTTTTGGATTAACATATTTGTTAACTAACCACTGCCAAACTACTCGAGAGAGGGGGAAAAAAGCACTATCATTCATTTGAGGAAATAGATCAATAAAGAAATATAATCTTTATGCAAACACTGGTGGTTATACAGGAAACAAAGGAAGCATTGTGGATAGTTATTATGGAAACTATTTGACAACTGCAGTTGCCCTAAATTTATAGCTTCTGCTGTTTTATATATCACTTTGCAGTTTTCAGCTCCAGAGAGAAGACTGTTGCTTAATGACAGAGAGAGTTTTGTTTGGGCTGCATTTTCTTGGTGGAACAGAATTAGCACGATAGGAAATATGAAATTATATTTGTTTCAAATTGGTAGCTTCAAAAACATAGGAAAAACAGAAAATTAAAGTACAAAGGAAAGGTAATGTAGGGAAAATAGCAGGTTTGTAAGTAAGTAAACCTTCACAACCTTAAGATGTCCATTTAAAGACAAAGACAATGTATTTTATGTCTGAAGTGCCTTACTCAAATAAGCTGCCTACAAAACTTCTGCACCTAGATATCTATGACCTTAATTTATTGAAAGCTAAAACTATCAATGTTTTTAAAAAATAATTTCAATCTCTGGAGCAATTAATTTCTGAGCACTCATTTTCATGTTCTTTTTAATTTGTGAAATGTGTTTATTTGCTGACATTCATACAGAAATTTTATTAGCAGTGTTATGTGTACTTTTTCTCAAAAGGTTGTTTTTAGTCAATTTTAGAAGGGAAGTTTTCTCCAAGACAAATCTGTTTGCCATTGCACAAAACTTGAAAAAATAATAATAAAAATAAAATGATCTTCAAGACTACCACAACAGTTACTGTTTTGCTCCTAACATTTTAGAAATTATCAATAATCTGTTGCAATGGTTGACAAAGTTTTTTTCTATAAAGGTGAAATACTAAATTTAGACTTCTTGCACCATATGGTTGATCTCAACTCTTAATTATGCTACAGCAGTACAAGAGCATCCATAGACAATATATAAATAATGGGTGTGGCTGCGTTACAATAAATATTTAATTATAAAAACAGAACATAATTTTGTCTGATCTATACTAAAAAGTATTTATTCCAGGTATCAGAAGCTGCCTCATTATTATGTGAGATATCTGTTGAAATAATTTTTCTGTAGATAGTGATAAGTTGGTATATATGTATATAATGGATAAATGTCACTGCTTTTTGTTGCTTTCCATCTGAACTCTCTTCCAGTATTATATTCCACTTTGAGTATTGACTGGATACACTTCTACTTATATGAAAACGAGATCCTCTCTTTCCCATACTCCCTTGCAACTGAGACACCAGTGTTTAAACTTAGGTATATCTGGCAGTGAAATTGAATATACAATTATCAACATAAAGAAGTAAATTTCAGGAAGAGTTCATTTTAGATGAGTCTGGTAGCAGAGACTAAATGGCACAACATTGAGTTTCCAAGTAAGAAATTATTGAGGTACAGCAGTTGATTGCAAAGACTGGGGCTGTCATAGCAGTATAATTTGAGGTGTGCTCTGTTAAACAATGAAAACATTAATGTATTCAGCAGATATGATTTATGCTAAATCCTTGTTTGTTTTGCAAATCTCATGCTGTCATTTTCCTTGCAAGTGTGCTCACTATCAAATTATCCTCAAGGAAATTACTTTGAGATAATTATTCAATGGAAAATCTTGTTGTTTGAAACCAATTTCTATGATACAGAAATTTATCATCTGAGAGGTTATGTTGAGTCAAGGAATGATAGATTAGTGAATTGGAATCAAGGCTAGTAAATTCACACCAATAAGCTAAGAAATTTGTCTCTGAAATCTCAAAGATTTTAAAAATTATAGTTGGTCAAATTATTACTTATCGTGACCTAAAATGAATTAACCAGCAAAGGTAAAATTTATCAAGAACTTGTAGCTGCTATTATAGAATAATGAACATAGGACTAATTTGGCATCACTGTAGTGAAGTAGTTATTGCTAATTCCAAGACAGGAGGAGAATGACAACTTTAAGTTTCTAATTTCAAAATTTTATCCCATAGTACATACTTCCCAGTTTTTTGGGCAACTTCTTATATATGAACCTAGAATGCCATAATATCAAAAAGAAAAAATATATATATTCTGTAGGCTTCCAAATTATAGTATTAATCAGATTGACAATCTCATGAAGTATCTCACATGAAATTCAGGGAATTGATAGAGAAAGGGTGGGACCCAAAGAACAGGAATGCACTATATGGAAGAGTCGGAGAACTCAGGTTTATCTGAATTCATAAACCCATTAAGCTTTCCTTGCCCATTGGGTAAGTTGTCATATCTCTATCTATTGTGGCAGTCCCCTCTTCCTTAAAATACTGACTGTTCTTGCTTAAGGGAATTGTCTAATAAAAGGAAGTCAATATGCCTAATGTACCAACCTAAACACATACTGTTTTAACCCTGTTTCTAACTATAATCAGTTTCCAGCAAGTGCATGGAAACATTTGCAAGATTTGGCATTTTACCGTTGAATATTGTATTATTTTTTAAAAAATTATTTGGTCATTCCTCATTGATAGGATTACACATCAACATCCTAACCTCCTTTCCTCACCTTATTGTTAGGCATGGACGCATGATTTGTTTTGTTCAATACAAAATGGGAAAACCCAAAGTGCACCATATTAAGTAGAAGCATTTAACATGTATGACTGAACTTCATATATTGAGTCTATTCACTGCCATAAGAACAGAAACTATTGAATACTGATTGCTGCTTCAGTCTTGGTCCTGGAATAGGTCTGCACATGGAGTAGATACACAGCTGACCCACAGTCCATGAAGAACATGATCATGTTTTTGAACATGAGTAGTGATAATTATTTTTGTTGTAAGCCATTGAATTTTAGGGATTTTTTTCTTACTGTAGCAGCATTGATAAAAATATGAGGAATAGATTTCAGTAACAGATTCTAAGGGTGATTCCAAAGACAGAAAGAAGTGTGTAGTGTTAACTTGGATTAAAATTATCAATGTGTGTTCAGTTTCTACTCATTCTAGACTGTCTTTTCTAGAGTAGTAAATAATTTGAATTATTAAGTTAGTATGTTGACAGAAAGTAGTTTAAATACTAAAGCTGTCTTTAAGTAACTAACACTGTCCAAGCAAAGTGGTCATGTATAACCTGTTAACCTATTTATAAATATGTCTTCCAAGAGGGCCAAGAAGATTGTATTTTCTCTAAAGCCTTAAATGCATTGGAAAGATGATCATTAGTATTCATTACATACATATACATACACTTAATATACAATGCATATTGATGTTAGGGAGTGAGGGACACAGCATATACCTATTGACATCAATACAGATACTAGGACCTTGAGGTGACAGAAGATAAGTAATGATTTAACTATGGTTACAATGTGGGCAAGGTTACCATGACAAGTAACTTATCCAAAATTTCCCCCATTGTACATAGATGAGCATTCCATTAAAGTCTTAATGATTTGTATAAAGAACACTATGCCTAATTTGAGCTGTACTATGGAGAGTCAAAGAACCATTTTTTTCTTTGCAGTCTTGAGTTTGTCCAATACTCAGAGCTCCTTGACAGAAGGGATATGATGTACCTAATATAAGGCACATAAGTAGCAACTGATAAAATACAGCATATAAAATGATTAGGTATTTCACATTTCTGGAGGGGAAAAGCAAAAGGAGCAGAACTTATAAAAGATAAATTAGTTGAGATGGGAAAAGCTTGAACACAATAGAAATGACTTGGTCTAAATAATTAAAGAAGAGTCAGTATGAACAGTGGTTTAAAATATCAGCTTCAAGAACAGCAAAAAAAAAATATTTTTATTAGGTTGGTGGAAAAGTAATTGTGGTTTAGCATTTTTGAACTTCGCCTTGATATTGGAATACATTTTTAAATGTGATTATGTTATACATCATTTTAATGCACATTTCTCACTGTTTTTTGCTAATGACTTACTACTTGCTGTGCATTTTATATTTATTTTAAACTATGGAAATGATGTTAGACTAAAAAGCAAATCCAAGCGACTTTCTTATTTGAGTTCAAAATGGGACACAAAACAGCAGAGACAACTTGCAACATCGACAAATTTGGCCCAGGAACTGCTACAAATATACAGTGCAGTGGTCATTTTGAAAAGGACACAACAGCCTTGAAGATGAGAAGCATAGTGGCCAGCCATTGGAAGTTGACAAAGACCAGTTGAGAGCCATCATTGAAGCTGATCCTCTTACAACAACATGACAAGTGGCTAAAGAACTCTACCGCAACCATTCTATGGTCGCTTGTCATTTGAAACAAACTGGAAAGGTGAAAAATCGAAAAGTGGGTCCCTCATGAGCTGACCGAAAATCAAAAAAAGTTGTTGTTTTGAAGAGTTGTCTTCATTTACTCTATGCAACAACAAAGGACCATTTCTTAATGGGATTGTAACATGCAAAAAATATATGTTTTATACAACAACCTGTGATGACCAGCTCAGTGGCTGGACCGAGAAGAAGCTCCAAACCACTTCCCAAAGCCAAACTTGCATCTAAAAAATGTCATGGTCATTGTTTGGTGGTCTGCTGCCCATCTGACCCACTACAGATTTCTGAATCCCAGTGAAACCATTGCAATTGAGAAGTATGCTCAGCAAATCAATGAGATGCACCAAGAACTGCAACGCAGCCAACATTGATCCACAGAAAGGGCCCAATTCTCCATGACAGTGTCTGACAGCTTGTCGCACAACCAATGCTTCAAAAGCTGAATGAATTGGACTAAGTTTTGCCTCATCTCCCATATTCACCTGACCTCTTGCCAACCAATTACCGCTTCTTCAAGGATCTCAAAAATTTTTTGCAGGGAAAATGCTTCCACAACCAGCAGGAGGCAGAAAATGCTTTCCAAGAGTTTGTCGAATCCTAAAGCACATATTTTTACGCTACAAGAATAAACAAACTTATATCTTGTTGGCAATCATGTTGATTGCAACAGTTCCTATTTTGATTTATAAAGATGTGTTTGAACCTAGTTATGATTTAAAACACATGGTCCGAAACCACAATTATGTTTACACCAACCTAATAAATCGCTAAACTGTTATTTACATGAAGGATTTTGTCCACTTATCTACTAGACAATTTAGCAAATTGAAATAATTGGAATAGGAACAACATTTTTAATTAGTAATGGGTAGAACTAACTTGCCTTAAATTACATAGATAATTTTAGAAATTATGGATGATGGTGTGAATATTGAATGATTCACATTATTACACTGATATAATTACTGTTTTAATTATTTAAATCCATAGAGCAAATCACATTTTTAATCTTCTTAAGTTAATAAATCACACTTCAGATGGAGACACAATGTTTAAGATACATTTTTTGGCTAAGATTGAGGTTTATGAATTGCTGCCCTTTATGGTAAGATTTATGCCCTTTATGATAAGAACTAGAAAAAATATCTTTTTCTGCTATCAGTATAAAAGATTATATGTTTTGCTTGTTTGCACATTATTATGTGTGTTTTAATCTTAAATCCAGTGGATAGTTTCAAATGGAAGGAAATTATTTTATGACAAATAGTCTTTCAAGACATACATTAATAATCAAGTTAAGAATTTAATAACCTATGTAAAATTGGTTTTATTTAAACATTTAAACTTTGATTCTTTTCTGTTAACATAAGAAAGCACTTTGCTAAAGTCATAAGGAGACCTTGGTTGGATTGAAACAATATAACATCATGGGTAAGGACAGTAAATCTGGCAACATAATGTCTAAGTTTGCATTTTATACGTACATATTATACATATCTTACATACTATATGTGTATTATAAATATTTGTAACCAGATCATTTGAAGGCTTCATAAATTTTTATCAAAGTTTGTACATATTTTATGAAAGTTACCAGTTATGCTTTACTAACTAGTGCAATGGATTTTTACTTTTAATCCCTGTGCCCAATTTTGGAGTTAAGAAGGTTGTTGGTAATAAATGTATGATGTACACTTTAGGAAAAAAACCCTGCTTACTCTTCCCTAATATATTTATATTTAACTCCCTCACAGTGTTGCTGTCATCATTAAGTGAGCAATGCATCTAAAATATTTATAGAAGTAGCCAGTACATATTAAAGACTATATATGCTATAAACTAAATCTCGATCTTAATCTTGGCAAGAAAGATATGTGCAACTAAGATATACTTGATAAATTCAGGTATTACTGTTTACATTCATAAATACTAAAGGCTTGAGCGGCATCAAAATACCAGAGTGATTTCTGTGGTGTATAGAGAAGTCTAGTTTAGGGTTAGAATAAATGAATTCTCATGACATTATGTACATAATATATGATTTCAAAAAATCATAAGCCCTTCTTTACTCTAAACAAAGACAATAATAATGACCCTAAACCATATAATTAGGAGAATTTGATGAAATAATGTGTTTTATAAACTTCTGGTTATTCACTCTTGAAATAGGAGCTCAGGAGCCAGTTTCTGCAATGGCATTCTAATATTTAGGGTTGGATATCAGAGTGCAAGACCTGGCCCATGCTCTTGGGACAAAAAGGATGGCAAGGTTGGTTTGAAGCCACAGGAGAGGCAGGTGGAAAGAAATCACAGGATCAGAAAAGATGGGTCTGTAAAAGGCAGACAAAGTGAAATGTACAGGTTCAATGAAAAATCTGGAGAGCCTAAGAAGGGTTTTTAAAATCCATGAATAGAAAGAGAATGCTTTAGTGTACTCAGTTGGATCAGCCGCGAACACTCTAGAGCATGAAGTATAAGTCATATGTATCAAATATCACCCTCTCACCCCATTCAGTGGTGTCTTAGGCAGACTATTATTCTCTTCCCTGGCAGCTCATTGGTAAAGAATCCACCTGCCAAGCAGGAGATACAGGTTTGATTCCTGGTTTGGGAAGATCCCCTGGAGGAAGAAATGGCAACACACTCCACTATTCTTCCCTGGGAAATCCCACGGATAGAGGAGTTTTGTGGGCTACAGTCCATCGGGTCACAATAGAGCCAGGCACAACTTAGTAACTACATAAGAATAATTATTTTCACAGAAGGGAAGCATCTACTGTCTTCCCCTATTAATTCATATGAAATAATACATTTAAGGTAGAAGATTGCTTCAGCTCTCTGCTGTGGATCTCCTGTTTTTTAAGGCTAGTTCCTCTTCAAGGCATTTAGGCACAAGGCATGCAAGCGAAGCGGTGTCGGTGCTGTGTTTCTCAGCCAATTCTGGGTAGTTTTCTCATCGTAGTAGACTACCAAAATCTTCCTGGACCTGCCATACTTCAATTAGGGGCTTCCATCTGTGACCTACCGCTGATCCTGATCATATTTTCTCCTTTAGACTAGGTTGCATTTACATTATGATTTTTTTCTTCTTCTTCTTCTTTCAGCATCTATCTTTTCTACTTTGGAGCTTAAGACAGATGATATTTTCTAAAAATGTACACACTAACAAATATATATATATATATATATATGTATATATATATATATATATATATTATTGTCATTTCATGTTAATACCCTTCTTTTGAGAGATGCAAGTCTACATCTTCTATTCTTGAAACAGGTAGGCCCTGTAACTATTTTGATCAATATATGATAATGAAAGTGATGCTATGTGACTTCCAAGGTTTCTGCTTGACTCTTCTTTAAAAAGTTATTTTTTATTGAAATTTATTTTTAATTGGAAGGTAATTGCTTTACAATATTCTGTTGGTTTCTGTCATATAAGTGGAATCGGCCATAAGTATGCGTATGTTCCTTTCATCTTGAACCTCCCTCCCACCCCACTCCCCATCTCACCCACCCCTTGAGGTTGTCACAGAGACCGGGTTGGGGTTGAGCTCCCTGTGCTGTACAGCAAATTCCACTAGTTATCTGTTATGCATATGGTAACATATACATTTCAATGCTACTCTCTCAATTCATCCCACCATCTCCTTCCCCTGCTGTGTCCAAAATTCTAGTCTCAATGTCTGTGCCTCTATTCTTGCCTTGCATATAGGCCTATTCTCTTGAACAAGAGTTTGAGGAGCCATGAGTTGGAATATAAGAAATATGATCACACTGAAATCACTATCCTGGAAAGACCACATGAAGAGGCCACACAGAGTTAGAGCTGCCTGAGGAAATCCAAGAGTTCTATCCCCCAGGTGTTCTTCTATGTTCTCAGCACGCCTTCAGATGTTTCTAGTCCTGTTCTCCAAGACACCTTAGGTTATGCAGAGTACAGCAGATAATCTGTCCTAAGCAAAATGACTTTTGTTGTGTTAAGCCACTAAGTTATTGAGTGCTTTGTTATACAGCCCTAATAACTGGGACTGGGCTTTTCAGAAATTGATTTGTAGAATGAATAATGAGAGCCTGTTTATATTTGTGAGAGCATATTATTGCATTTTCCACTCCAATCTGGCTCTCTTCTTTGGGTCATTGAGAAAAAAGACCTTACTATTAAAGCTTGTTTAACTTAAGGTGACATTTGGATGTTAACTATATTTATCTTACATCTAAACTTTGTTCTCTCACTTTTATGACCATCACATGAAGAGGAGTTTACCAAGCATGTCTAAATTTTTCACATATATTTATGAAAAATCTATTAGAACTTTTCTAGGATATTGTCAGCAGTAGCACTGATATATAAAATGTTTTTGTTCAAATCATTCTAATTTGAATAGGATGACAGTCCTGTCCAACTGTTAAAGTAAATATAGCTAAAATAATACCATGTGTCTAACAAAATGATATATTTAACATGACCTGCATTTTCTTCTGGATTAGGTCCAGCAATTTATCAATTGCCTTCTGGCTAGCAACACATAGTGCAATTGAACAGCTTTGACAAAATTCCAAAACTAAATCTGAAATTAATATAATTCAGCAGCAATATGTCACTTTTATTAAAGAATAAGATGTTAAAATTTAATTCAAAATTGTATGCCAATTGTATTTTATTTTCTATATATTTCATGGTTCTATTAAAATATATATATACATCTATTTATATATATATAATTTTATTTGATAAAATATTATATTAACAAACTCTCAAATAATAAAGTGTGAGGTAGTTTATGCTTTGACAAATTGGCCAAATCAAGTGAAGAGATAAAGATCAAGATGATGTGTAGAAGTAAACTTATATGTGGTTTTGTCAAGGGTGAACTTCCCTTTGGTGAGTTATATGTATTAGTTGCAGCTCAGTGAATGGACTTAGGAAGTAGGCACTTTTACATCTGGACACAGGTATGTTTCTTTGAAAGAAGAGGCAGCAGAAGCTGGACAGGGTCATACTACAAACAGAAAATAAAATCAATTCTTATCCTTATTTAAACTCTGATAAATCTCAGATATTGAAGCAGAATTTTAAGAATACAACACAAGAAAGAATGTTTAAATGTAGAACACTTGTGGTTAAAAATTTAAAAATACATACTTTACTAAGAAATATCATTTGGTTTCAATGTCAGAAAAGTAATTTGCTGTATAGTTAAGTGATAGAATGGTAGACATAATATATCTGATTTATCTTCTTAAAATATCTTTCATTTGATGCATCTATGTGTGTATATGTATATATATGCAGGCATGTATTTATCTATATGTTACTTGATATTCATAAGAGAAATAATTCACTGATATAAAATACCTTTAAATTTCTCCACCATCTCAGTTTTTCACTAACTTAAATAATAAAATATATTAATAAAAAAAAACTGATAAAATAGGCAGTATAAGTATTTAACATAGAAGTTTAAAATTCAAAGGAGTTAAATGACTTTGCCAAATTTATGCAGTTGCTGCATGCAAAATCCAGTATCTGAACAAATGTTTTAATTCAATATTTATTTGTTCATTTATTAAATAAGTACTTACTGTGATCTTGGAGAATATATTTGCAAGACACATATCAAAACAGATTAGTATCAGACTAGTATCAAAATGTATGAAGAAATTAAATAAATCACTAAGAAAATTATAAATATTCCAAGAAAAAATGGCATTAAATATCTATGTTGACATGCACATATCTATATCTATCTGTCTATTTTGGGACATGCACATGGCCCAGAACATATGAAGAGATGTTCAAGCTCATTAGTGTTCAAGTAAACAAAAATCACAGCAGCATTAGTATAATATTATATACTCAAGTTACTAGCAAAAATTGAAAGATAATAATGAAAAATAAACCTGATGATAACACATTTGAAGATAATATATATCCACTGGAATCCATTCTTAATGAGAGAATTACATAGCCACTTTTAAAAAGTTTGGTGCTACAGTTTAACATGTTCTTATAATTATGAATCTATGCATGCTCTTCTCTCCAGGAGTGTAACTGAAAGGTGTCTGGGTGTCTGTTCAAGGGAACTATTTCCCATGTGCTCCATGACACAAGTACAAGGATTTCCATAGATTACTACTCTCAAAAGCAAATTCCTGGGGAAAATGTCAAACATTCATAAATGAGAAAGCAATTTAAAAGAATAAAGAACAGGTGTGCATTCACACAACTGAATATATCAAAAATATAGAGGATTCTTAACAATAAAATGACTAGTTCTAAAATACATAGAAATATGATACCAAGAATACAAAGTACCATGGGCAAAACGTGCCTATAGCTGAAAGTAACTATAACACTGAAGAAAAGATATGAGGTAATAGTTTCCAGGCATTATACAGGAAGAACTGAGGAACTTTTACCACTGAAAGAAGGGAAACACACAAGGTAAGCCTGAGGTAGATTATGACCGCTGTATTTCTCTCCAGGGACACTTCCTGGGGTACAGAGTGAGGAGTAAGGAAGTGGAGATTTGATCTTGTGATAAACAAGCTCTAGTATAAGGCCCTCTGCTTAAGAGTGGGCTAGCTCTCTTGAATTGCTTTTATGCGATAGTATACAGAAAATGTGATGATGTCTTTTCTGAGATTAGGTTAAAAAGAATGACTTCCACTTCACAGCCAACTCACTCTACAGCCTTGCTGGCTTGCACAGTTTGATGAAGCAATCTGCTATATTGGAGAGATGCATGGGACAGTGAATTGATGACAGCATCTGGCCAAAACCCAGCAAGGAACACAGGTCCTCAGTCTAACTGCCTGATTAGAATATAATTCTGCCAATAACCACATGAGCTTGAACGTGATTCTTGAGATTCAGATGACTGCAATGAAATGACATTTTGATTGCAACTTGTGACAGATCCTGAGATAGGAAACCCTGCTAAGTTTTGCCTGGATACCTGACCCATACAAACTATGAGAAAATAAGTGTATGTTTTAAGTCTCATGGTAATTTGATTTGTAGCAAAATATAACTAATACACCTCTTAAGTATACAGTGAATATTCACTAAGGTATATCATATTCAGAATCATAAAACAAACCTCATGATATTTAAAAGAACAAAAATTACACCAAGTATGTTTACAGAACATAATGAAATTAAACTAGAAATTAGTAACAGAAAGATATATGATAATACACACATATCTGATAATTAAGCATCACATGGAACAAAGGAGAAACATGCAGGCAAATTGAAACATATTTTGAATTAAAATCGAAATTAATTGTACAAATATTTGTGGAAAGAAAGAATCAGCCAAGACAGTGGAGTAGAAAGACCCTGAGTTCTCCTTTCAACAACCACAACAAAGTCACAACTACTTGCCAAGAAACCATCTAAGAAAAAGACTGAAGCCTATGAAAACAAACTGCTATGGCTAGATATAAAGAAAGAACCATAGTGAGACAGGTAAGAAGGGTGTACTCTCAATATAATCAAGTCCCCCTCAGATGGGTTACCCACAAACTGGAGAATAATTAAAGCACAGAAATTCTCCCACAGAAGTAAGAGTTCTGAGCTTCAGACTCAGTTCCCCAGCTCAGGAGTCCTGCACTGAAAGAAGAACTCCCAGAGCATTTTAAGGTCAGCAGGGCTTAATTTTGGGGGTACCAAAAAACTATCAGAAATAGAAACTTTACTCATTAAGGGTCTATACAAAATCTCATGTGTACTGGGACCTCAGGCAAAAGTAGTAATTTGAGAAGAACCTAGATAGTTACTTACCTGCTGGTCTTGAAGAGTCCCCTGGAGAGGTGAGGGATGGCTGAGGCTCATCCTGGAGACATAGACACTGGCAGCAACCATGTTTGTGAGCTGGTTCTATAGTATAAACATGCTGCTGGCAGCTGCTTTATTGGCTCATTAACCCCAAGATCTGGCTGCACCCAACAGCCTATGAGCAGAAGTGCTGGGACACCTCAGGTCAAACAACTAACTGAATGGAGACACAGCCCCAGTCATCATCAGACAGGTGCCTAAAAACTCCTTGAGTCCTCCAGACATGCCTCTTCACACAGCCCTGCCCACCAGAGGGCCAAAACCCAACTCCACCCACCAGGGGACAGGCTCTGCCCTACCATCAGGACACCTGCACTTGCCTCTAGGCTAACCATACTCACCAGGGGGCAGACACCAGATGGGAGGAAACCACAATCCAGCAGCCTGGGACCCAGCCTACATAGCAGGCTACACCCTCACCTGGGACCAGTGGGGCACTGGCCTTGTCCACTACCAAACCATCACAAGCTTTGTGAAAACAATAACCTCATACCCAGCTATGCCAGAAACAGCACCCCCCCCCCCCAAGAAGATCTAATATGTGCTCTGGATCCCACAGCCCTGTGGCCAGACTCTAGGACCTGACTCTGTCTGCAAGTAGTCTGGCACTAACCCCAGGACCTTGTTTCACCTGAACGTGGTGGAAGGAAATAGCACCAGAGTCTTCTGAACCCTCACTCTACCCACTAGTGAGCCAGCACTGGACTCAGAGCCCCCTGGGGTTCTTCAGTCAGCAGTCTCATGACCAGACCCCACTAACTAGCAGCCAGCACCATCCACACAAGGCAGGTCCTGGCAACCAATCAGGATAAGGGTCAACCAAGTCTGTCAAGACTGACCACATAGCTCACCAAAACAGAAGTACCCACACAACCCTCTGAGGTGGAATCCCTAGAGCATATAACTTGGGTGATGACAGTGGAGTGTGCTGCAGGGACACATACATACATAAAAATATAGGATGCCTCTTATACACAAAAAAATACCAATAGCAACTTATACAAAACGAATCAGCTGAGGAACATGTTTTAGACTAAGGAATAAGATAAAACCTCAGAAGAACAACTAAGTGAAGAAAGATAGTTTACCCAAGAAAAGAGTTCAGGATCATGACTGTAAAGATAATCAAACAACTTGGAAAAATAATGGGTGCACAGAATGATGTTAGAAGTTTTCAACCAATAGTTAGAAAATATAAAGAATAACTAATCAGAGTGCAACTGAAATGAAAAATATACTAGAAGGGATCAATAGTAGATTAAATGATAAGGAAGAATAGATCAGTGAGCTGGAAGACAATATAGAAATCATTGCCACTGAACAGAAAAAAAGAATAAAAAGAAAGACATGAGACATCTAGGGCAACATCAAGCACACTAATATTTGCATTATAGGGTTCCAGATGGAGATGAGAAAGAAAAAAAAAATGGGCTAAGAACATATCTGAAAATATAATAGCTGAAATATTTCCTAATCTGCTAAACAGACAGTTACCCAAGTCTAAAAAGTACAGATACTCTCATACAGGATGAATCCAAAGAGGAAGACTCCAAGATGCATTGTAATTAGAATGACAAAAACTAAAGAATAGTAAAAACAAAGAAAGAAAAGTAAGAAATAATATACAAGAAAACTCCCATAAGGTTATTTAGCTGACTTTTTGGCAGAAACTCTGCAGGACAGAGGGGGCTGACATGATATATTCAAAGTGATGAAAGGGGAAAACCTGGGACCGAGGATTCTACCCAGCAAAGTTCAAAGTTTGGAAAGAAGGAAAGAAATAAAAATCAGAGCAGGAATTAATAAAATAGCAAATAAAAGACATGGAAAAGATTAATGAAATTAAAAGCTAGTCCTTTTGAAAAGACAAACAAAACTGATAAGCTTTCAGCCAGAATCATCAAAAAAAAAAAAAAAAAAGAAAGGGAGAGGGTCCAAATCAATAAAATCAGAAATCAAAATGGATAAGTTACAGTTGATATCACAGAAATACAAAGAATCACAAGGGACTACTATGAGCAACTATATGCCAATAAAATTTGCAATGCAAAAGAAATGGACAGATACTTGAAAAGTACACTCTTCCAAGACTGAGCCAGGAAAAAATAGAAAATATGAACAAATCAATTACCACTGCTGAATTTGAATCAGTAATTTAAAAACTCCCAACAAAAATCCAGGACCAGATGAATTCACAGGTGAATTCAACCAAATGTTTAGAAACAAAATAATACTCATTCTTCAGAAACAATTCCAAAAAAATTGCAGAGAAAGGAACACTCCCAAACTCATTCTGTGACTCCAAAACTAGACAAAGATTCACAAAAAGGTTATAGACTAATATCACTGATGAATGTAGATGAAAAATCCTCAACGAAATACTAGTAAACTGAATCCAACCATACTTTGAAAGGATCATACACTACAATCAAGTGTAATTTATCCAAAATATGCAAGAATTTTTTTCAGTATTTGCAAATTAAATAATGGGATTAACCTCATTAACACATTGAAGAACAAAAACTCTATGATTATATAAATAGATGCAGAAAAAGCTTTTGATAAAATTCAACATTCCTTTATGATAAAAGGTATCCAGAAAGCAGGCATAGAGGGAACATACTACAACATAAAGTCAATATATGACAAACCTGCAGCTAACACCATACTTAATTTTAAAAAGCTGAAAGCATTCTCTCTAAGATCATGAATGCCCACTCTAGCCACTTATACTAAATATAATTTTTGAAGTCTAGCAACAGCAAATAGAGAAGAAAAACAAATGAAAGGAATCCAAATTGGAAAGGAAGAAGCAAAACTGTCACTGCAGATGAAATGATAATATCTATCTATCTATCTATCTATCAATCTATAATCCTAAAGATGTCACCAGAAAAGTGCTAGAGCTAAGCAATGCTCAATGTATCCAGTAAAGTTACAGGATACACAATTAATATGCAAAAATCGGTTGCTTATCTATACACTAACAACAAAATAGCAGAAAGAGAAATTAAGGAAATAATGCCATTTACCACTGAATCAAAAAGAATAATATACCTAGGAATAAACCTATCTAAGGAGGCAAAAGACCTGTATTCTGAAAACTAAGATGCTGGTGAAATAAATTGAAGACAAGATAAATACATGGAAAGGTATTACTGTATTCTTGGATTGTAATAACACTATTGTTATATGACCATATTACCCAAGGTGATCTACAGATTCAATATCAAGTCACCAATAGCATTTTTCAAAGAATGGGAACAAAAAAATAATTTGCATGGAAACACAAAAGATCCTGAATAGCCAAAACAATCTTCAGAAAAACAGAGCTGGAGGAATCATGCTCCCTGACTTCGGACTATACTGCAAAGCTAAAGTAAGCAAAACAGTATGGGACTGGCATAAAAACAGACACATAGATTGGTGGAAGAGAATAGAGAGCCCACAGCAAAAGCTTTTTCACACACATATGGTCAATTCATCTACAACAACAGAAGCAAGAATATACAAAGTAGAAGAGAAAATTTCTTCAATAAGTAGTGCTGGGAAAACTGGAGAGCTACATGCTAAATAATGAAATTATAACATTCCCTCACACCATATACAAAAACAAACTCAAAATGGATTAAAGACCTAAATTCAAGACTGGATAGTATAAAACTAGAGGAAAACATAGGCAGAACAGTCTGACATAAACCACAGCAGTATTTTTTGAATCCATCCCTTAGAATAATAGAAACAAAAGCAAAAATAAACAAATGGGACCTAATTGAGCTTAAATGCATTTCATTAGCCAAGGAAACCATAAACAAAGTGAAAAAATAGCCTATAGAATGGGAACAAACATTTACAAATGATGTGACTGGTGAGGGCTTAATTACCAAAATATACGAACAGCTCACAGCTCATACAACTCAAAAACAAACAACCCAAATAAAGAATGGGGAGAGGAACTAAACATTGATTTTTCCAGAGAAGGAATACAAATGGCCAACAGGCACATGAAGAGATGCTCAGAATTGCTAATTATTAGAGAAATGCAAACCAAACTACAACGTATCACATCACATCAGCAGTCCAGCCATCATCAAAACATCTGCAAATTATAAATGTTGGAGAGGGTGTGGAGAAAAGGGAGCTCTCCTACACTATTGGTGGGAATTTAAACTGGTGAGGCCTCTATAGAGAACAGTACGAAGGCTCCTCAGAAAACTAAAAATAGATTTACTATATGATCCGGTCATCCCACTCCTAGTCATACATCTGGAAAAGATAAAAATTCTTAATTCAAAAAGAATATTGCACCCCAATATTCCCAGCAGCACTGTTTACAATAGCCAAGACATGGAAATAATCTAAATACCTAAATGTCCATTGACAGATGAATGGATTCACAAGATGTGGCATGCACCCCCACACTCACAAACACACATATATATAATTAAATTCTGTTTAGTTGCTAAGCCGTGTCTGACTCTTTTACGACCCCATGGGCTGTAGCCCTCCAGGCACCTTCTGTCCATGGGATTTCCCAAGCAAGAATACTGGAGTGAGTTGTCATTTCCTTCTCTAGGGGATCTTCCCGACCCAGGGATTGAACCCACATCTCCCATGTTGGCAGGCAGATTCTTTATCACTGAGCCACCTGGGAAGCCCTCAACCATAAAACAGAATGAGATAATGCAACATAGATGGACCTAGAGATTATTATATGAGGTGAAGTAAGTCAGGCAGAGAAAACCAAACATATGATATCACTTATATATGGAATCTAAAAAAAGATACAGGTGAATTTATTTATTAAATAGAAATAGACTCACAGACATGAAAAAGAAATTTATGGTTACCAAAGGGGAAAACAGCAGAGAGGGATACATTAGGAGTTTGAGATTAACAGATACGCACTACTACATATAAGATAGATAACAAGGATCTACTGTACATTACAGAGAACTATATCAAACATCTTATAGAAACATATGATGGAAAAGGAATATATTATGTCACTCAACACTTTAATCTAAATTCAGCTAAAGATTTTTTTCTATTCTTACCCTAACAAGTGCAGGTTAGAGGCAGGCCCTTGCGTTGTAAGAGGAGCAAATAATTTGAACCTTTATTCTTCCTTGTTCTCTTCATTTGCACATACTAGCTGCCATTTCTGAGTCCTCCAGAATCAGAGCAAAAATAAGGAAAATGATACATAAAATTCCTAATGATGGCTACCTTCATGAAAGAGCTTAAAACATGCTATGCTGTACTAATCATTAAAGCTTACTCCTTTTCTCCTTTATTCATTCTGGTGCCATCAATTTAAGCACCACTGACTTAATATTGACCATGCATTCCTTTCCCTGGGAATTCTTTTCCAGATTCTAGCTTTCCAGCAGCACACTCCATACAATTTCTTTGTTTTCCATGAAGACAATTCTCTTGACCTGGACAGGACTTAACCCCATCCTAGTTATCTGCCAAATGAATGACACATGGTCCACAAGCAACATTTACATGGTCTTTGGCCTGATTAAATATAAGAGTAGGATCTGAATCCAACACAGAAGCAACTTGCTTCTTACTCCAGTCACTGGAACACCTAGTCAAACTAGCTCATCTTCTTAGGTTTCCTCTAGGAGATTTCTTATTTCAACTAATGAAAATATCTTTGTTTCCTAGGTCTGACACAGCAAAGAAACACAAACTGAATGACTAAGAACAGTAAGTAGTTTGTCTCACTGTTCTGAGGGCTAGAATTCAGAAATCAAGGTGTTGACAGTGTCATGCTCCTCTAGAAATCTTAGGGAGAAATGTCTGTGCTTTTTTTTAGGTTCTAGTGGCTTGCCAGCAATCTTTGTATTCCTAGGCTTACAGTGGCAGCACTTCAGTCTCTCTCTCTGCCTCTTATCATGCCATGGCATTCCCTCCTTGTGTGTCTTTTCCTCTTCAGACAATGGTTATATCGAATCAGAGACTACCTTAATAGCCTCATCTTAATTTGGCTACATCTGCAAAGACCCTGTTTTCATGTAAGGTCACATTCATAACTACCTGGGACTAACATTGCAATGCATCTTTTTGGAGGACACAATTCAACCCATAACAACATCTAACCAGCATCTAACCTCTAAATGGTCCCTCTCACGTTGCATTTACAGATCTCTCCACCCATTCTCTCCTTAGTGTACAGATGTGGTAGTAGTAGTAGTGGGGTTTAAGGTTTCATGCCCATGCGTGAAAGTGAAAGTGAAAGTTGCTCAGTCGTGTCCGACTCCATGCAACCCCATGGACTATACAATCAATGGAATTCGCTAGGCCAGAATACTGGAGTGGGTAGCCGTTCCCTTCTCCAGGGGATCTGCCCAATTCAGGGATGGAACCCAGGTCTCCGACATCGCAGGCAGATTCTTTACCAGCGGAGCCACCAGGGAAGCCCAAGAATGCTGGAGTGGGTAGCCCATCCCTTCTTCAAAGGATCTTCCCAACCTGCTAGAGAGGGGATAGGCTGGTATCAGTTCAGTTCAGTTCAGTTGCTAAGTTGTGTCCGACTGTTTGCAACTCCATGAACTGCAGCACACCAGGCTTCCCTGTCCATCAACCAACTCCCAGAGCCTACTCAAACTCATGTCCATCGAGACAGTGATGGCATTCAACCATCTCATCCTCTGACATCCTATTCTTCTCCCACCTTCAATCTTTCCCAGAATCGGGGTCTTTTCCAATGAGTCAGTTCTTTGCATAAGGTGGACAAAATACTAGAGTTTCAGAACTGATTTCCTTTAGTATTGATTGCTTGGATCTCCTTGCAGTCCAAAGGACACTCAAGAGTCTCCTCCAACACCACAGTTCAACATCATCTCTTCAGTGCCCAGCTTTCTTTATGGTCCAACTCTCACATCCATATAAGACTACTGGAAAAACCGTAGCTTTGACTAGACAAACCTTTGTTGGCAAAGTAATGTCTCTGCTTTTTAATATGCTGTCTAGGTTGGTCATAGCTTTTCTTCCAAAGAGCAAGCGTCTATTAATTTTATGGCTGCAGTCACCATCTGCAATGATTTTGGAGCCCCAAAAAATAAAGTCTGTCACTGTTTCCATTGTTGCCCTATCTATTTGCCATGAAGTGATGGGACTGGATGCCATGATCTTAGTTTTCTGAATGTTGAGGTTTAAGCCAACTTTTTCACTCTCTTCTTTCACTTTCATCAAGAGGCTCTTTAGTTCTTCACTTTCTGCCAGAAGAGTAGTGTCATCTGCATATCTGAGGTTTTATTGATATTTCTCCCGGCAATCTTGATTCCAGCTTGTGCTTCATCCAGCCCAGCATTTCTCATGATGTACTCTGCATGTAAATCAAATAAGCAGAGTGACAATATACAGCCTTGAGGTAAGCCTTTCCCAATTTTGAACCATTCTGTTGTTCTATGTCCAGTTCTAACTGTTGCTTCTTGACCTGCTTACAGATTTCTCAGGAAACAGGTAAGGTGGTCTGGTATTCCCATTTCTTGAAGAATTTTTCAGTTTTTGTGATCCATACAGTCAAAGGCTTTGGTGCTGTCAGTAGATATTTTTGGCACAGAAGTAGATATTTTTCTGAAACTCGCTTGCTTTTTCGATGATCCAATGGATTTTGGATCTCATTCCAATTTTATCTCTGGTTCCTCTGCCTTTTCTAAATACACCTTGAACATTTGGAAGTTTGTGGTTCACGTATTGTTGAAGCCTGGCTTGGAGAATTTTGAGCATTACTTTACTAGCATGTGAGATGAGTGCAATTGTGTGATAGTTTGAACATTCTTTGGCATTGCCTTTCTTTGGGACTGGAATGAAAACTGACCTTTTCCAGTCCTGTGCCCACTGCTGAGTTTTCCAAATGTGCTGGCATATTGAGTGCAGCACTTTCACAGCATCAACCTTTAGGATTTGAAATAGCTCAACTGGAATTCCATCACCTCCACTAGCTTTGTTCATAGTGATGCTTCCTAAGGCCCACTTGACTTTGGATTCCAGGATGTCTGGCTATAGGTGAGTGATCACACCATCGTGGTTATCTGGGTCATGAAGATTTTTTTTGTATAGTTCTTCTGTGTATTCCTGCCACTTCTTAATATATTCTGCTTCTGTTATGTCCATATCATTTCTGTCCTTTATTGGGCCCATATTTTCATGACATATTCCCTTGGTATCTCTGATTTTCTTGAAGAGATCTATAGTCTTTCCCATTCTATCGTTTTCCTCTATTTCTTTGCACTGATCACTGAGGAAGGCTTTCTTATCTCTCCTTGCTATTTTTTGGAACTCTGCATTCAAATGTGTGTGTGTGTGTATATATATATATATATATATATATATATATATATATATATATATAAGTATATATATACTTGCATCAAATGGGTTTATTTGACTCAAACAATGTTACCTGTATAAAATGCCACACTGTGACCAAATCTCACTGAATGCTTTCAAAAGAGTCAGTATCACAACTTTTGAAAAGCAAAATTTTATCACTCTAAAAGAGAAAAAAATAAGACTGGAAAAATGACAGGGAAGAGTAGATTCTTTTTACTTCCATTTTAATTATTTAAAATTTTTTAAAAATTATTTTTCTCTTTTTACTTATTTAAATAATGAAAGTATGACAACCCATTTACTGGAGACTTGGAAAATACAGAACAGGCTTACATATATTTAAGAATGGAGATTTTATCAGAAAATTATTTAGATTGATTATATATATATGTATGTATGTGTGTGTGTGTGTGTGTGTGTGTGTGTTGTAGTGACATATTTATATACCCAAGTAACCACTAAATAAGAAATAAAGCTGAAACAAAGCCTTTAACCCAAATATTTAATTATTTCTCAGTCATTTCAAGATTATGTCCTAAACCATCACCACTACCACCACTTTGTTGCCCCACCACTCATTTGGCCCAGGAGAGTGGTGATCTCATTTCTGTTATTAAAAATATTAGTTTTGGTAGTTTTAGAATTTCATATCAGTGGACTCATCTACTGATGAATATATTCATTTTCATGGGCATATATTTTCATTTCTTCTTTATAAATATCAGTAGGATTACTAGGTTTTATCGTCAAAGTATACTTAATTTTAAAAGACACTTCTAACTTTTAAATGTTTGTCATCCTAATGGGTTTATACTGATATTTCATTTTAGTTTTAATTTGTGTTCATGACTAGTTATATGGAATATCTTTTCAGAAATATTAGCTATTGTATACATATTTTTGCCAAATATCTATTCAAATGTTTACCTATATATAACTGGATTAGTTGTGCTATTAGTACATTGTAAGATTATTCTAGACACAAGTTTGAATAGATGTATACACACACATACACAGACATACATAAAAAAACATTTTTAAGTAGAAGATGATTTAAATTTTGATGACAAAATTTTAACAATTTTTTAATAGTTCCTGCTTTTTTGTGGTCTGGTTAAATATAATCTTTTCACAACCTAATATGTCAAAAGTTTTCACCACTGTTTTTTCCTAGAAATATTATAGTTTTAGCTTTTAAATTTAGTTCTGTGATCTATTTTCAAGCTAATTTTGGTGTATGTTTTAATGTGTGTTTCAAGGTTTATTTTGCCTATATGAATGCCAGTTGTTCCAGCACAATTTATTGAAAAGTGGAGCCTTTCCTTCATTGAATTGCTTGTTTAAAATCAATTGACTGTATAAGTGTGAGTCTATTTCTGGACTATCTATTATGTTTCATTGATCCATTACTATCTTTATACCAGTAATGCACTGTCTGAGTATTGTAGTTTTATAGTATGCCAGTGAATTAGGTAGTGTTAGTTCTCTAAATCTGTTCTGTTTTCAAAACAGTTTGAATAAACTGTGTCCTTAGAATTTCCATACACATTTTGGAATAATCTTGTTGATTTCTACAGACTTTGATGGAATTTTTGCTGTCGTTGCAGATAATATATAGATTATCTATGTGAGGATAAATTACATTGTAACCATATTGAGTCTTTCAATCAAGCAACAAGGTATAACTCTTGGCCTGTTTCAGCATTTGTTGCTTTCTGTCAACAGAATTTCATAGTTGTCAGTTTAGGGAGTTTGCACATATATGTTGTTAAAGTGAAAGAAAGTGAAAGTCATTCAGTCCTGTCTGACTCTATGCGACCCCATGGACTATACAGTCAATGGAATTCTCCAGGCCAGAATACTGGAGTGGGTAGTCTTTCCCTTCTCCAGGGAATCTTCCCAACCCAGGGATTGAACCCAGGTCTCCTGCATTGCAGGCAGATTCTTTACCAGCTGAGCCACAGGGAAGTGTATGTTGTTAAATTTATTCCTAAATACTTCATATCATTGAAATCTAAGCAATAGGTTTTTTTTTTAACATTAAGTTCTAATCATTTGTATATATAATTACTTTTCATATGTTGACTTATCATTTTATGACATGATAAACCATGTTACAGTTTATTAGGTCCAGTAACTTTATTTGTAGACTCCTTAGAATTTTTCACATGCTTGATCACATCCTCTGTAAACAAAAAAGGTTTGCTCTTTTGTTCCAATCTGCATCCTGTCCCTGTCTCCCTTTCCCTCTACCATTCTCTCTCTCTCCCTCTCTTCCTCCCAATCTCCTTCTCACTCTCTCTGGTTTACTGCATTGTCTAGGATCATAGTGGGGTTCTCTGGTGGCTCAGACAGTAAAGAATCTGCCTGCAATGCAGGAGACCTGGGTTCGATCCCTGAGTCAGGAAGATCCCCTACAGGAGGGAATGGCTACCCTGTCCAGTATTCTTGCCTGGAGAATTCCATGGACAGAGGAGTCTGGTGGGCTACAGTCCATGGGATTGCAAACAGCTGAACACAACTGAGTGATTAACACTAACAAGATCATAATACAACACTGATTAGAAATAGTGATATTCATCCTTGACTTGTTCCTGATTTTAGGCAGAAAATATTTCATATTTATCATTATGCTAGCATTATATATATATATATATATACATATATATATATTATAGTATAGCATTATACTCAATTAAGTATAATTGAGGGCAAGAGGAGAAGGGGGTGACAGAGGATGAGATGGTTGGATGGCATCACTGACTCGATAGACAGGGGTTTGGGTAAACTCCGGGAGTTGGTGATGGACAGGGAGGCCTGGCTG
Organism: Okapia johnstoni; assembly: GCA_024291935.2. Lineage (NCBI taxonomy): Eukaryota > Metazoa > Chordata > Mammalia > Artiodactyla > Giraffidae > Okapia > Okapia johnstoni. The sequence continues at coordinate 107,389,405 of CM044307.1, read as the reverse complement.
CTGTGGTTCACGGGATCGCAGAGTCAAACATTACTGAGTGACTGAACTGAAATGAACTGATAATGCTAGCTTTATTTATTTATTTTTTTAGTTATACCTTATTTGGTTGAAGGAGTTCTTCTTATCTGAGTTTTCTGAGAATTCTTATCACATATATTGAATTTTGTCAGATGATTTATCTGCATTTAGTGAAATGATTGCTTTTGTTCTGATTTATTAACATAATGTATTTCACTGATTGATTGGTTTTCAAAGTTAAAAAAATCTTGAATTCCAGGAGTAAATTCTACTTGGTCGTGATGTAATTTTCTATACTGGTGGTTTCTAAATACTGTTTTATGAAATATTTTACACACATATTCATATATATATGTGCATGTACACAGACACACACATTGAGCTGTAGTTTTCTGGTACTGTCTATCAGTCTGGTTTTGTTCTGCCAATATATGAAGACAGCGTTATTAAATCTCCAACTGTAATTGTAGATTCTCTAAATTTCTTCTTTTAGTTTTGTCAGTTTTTACTTCATTTATTTTAAAAATATTCCTAAAAATTATATTTATTTTATAGTATTACCATACATATTGCTAGCTAGTATCAACTACTTTTAGAGTTTAAGATAAAACTTCTTTGGAAGTTTTCAGTTACATATGTAAAAGAAATATGAAAATATTATAATATTCTTCCTTCAAACATAAAATGTGTTTATTAAAGCTATATAGAAATATGAGATAGAGTTTGTCACCACAACTCTTTAGAATGTTGTCTTCAATAATAAATAAGCCATTTGGTAAGTGAAAGTCACATATATCCTGGTATGGGACTAATAGAAAAGCAGCATGGGTTGAGTTTAGGTGAAATTGAAATTAATTTTCAGTTTAGCTCATGGGTGGTCTCAGATGACATGGTTGTTTAATCTTAGCCGGTACAGGTGTGAAAGTCATAATATGAAAACTGACACATTCAAATAGAAAAAGAGACAATATTATAATTAGACTTCATACTCATAATAAAGTGTGAAAACAAAAGCTTTTTTAAAAAATAATTTCTTTGTAGAAAAAACTACAGAACTTTTTGGAAGATAAATACAGACATTATGTAGCTTTTATTCTCTGCATCATCCATAATAAAAAGCATTGTTAGGCCAATGTTTACATTGAAGAACTTTCATTTTACTAGTGCCTGAGATCAACTTTTTGAGCCATTGCAGCAATGGAAATGGGAGAAGGCAATGGCATCCCACTCCAGTACTCTTGCCTGGAGAATCCCATGGACAGAGGAGCCTGGTAGGCTGCAGTCCATGGGGTCGCTGAGAGTCGGACACGACTGAGCGACTTGCACTTTCACGCATTGGAGAAGGAAATGGCAACCCACTCCAGTGTTCTTGCCTGGAGAATCCCAGGGACGGGGGAGCCTGGTGGGCTGCAGTTCATGGGGTCGCTAAGAGTCGGACACGACTGAGCGACCTCACTTTCACTTTTCCCTTTTATGCACTGGAGAAGGAAATGGCAACCCACTCTAGTGTTCTTGCCTGGAGAATCCCAGGGACGGGGGAGCCTGGTGGGCTGCCGTCTATGGGGTCGCACAGAGTCGGACACGACTGAAGGGACTTAGCAGCAGCAATGGAAATATGCCTAATTGCCTGGTGCAAGATCATTCCCCCCACTATGGAGAGTGCTGTTTTTAAACTAGAGCACATTCTGTCCCTTTCTCTATCTAATTAAGACACAAGTATGATTTGGCCTACTCACCACAAGGCTGGATGACGATATATATCTATTAGTTACTTTTACTTTGATACTTTGTTACTTAGTTACTTTAATAAGTCTTTACAAACAAGGTTATATAAATGGTATTTATAAAATAATATATACTGAACAGCATATATGTATTAGACATGCTGAGTTTTATGAGTATGTATTAGTGGCTGAGTAGATTACACTGTGCTTAAAGAACATTCATAACATTATGCCTTGAAGTACATATACAAGTGTATTGAGTTTTTCTCTTTGAACAAAGTTATATTACAAAACAGAAAAATATATTGTTATTTTGACTAAAATATCACATTTAAACATTCTACTAAAAAAAAAACAACAAACTACTGACAATGTTGCCATTAAAACCATTGTTTTCATCTATCCCAGATTCATTCCCACACATACGATATGCCGTAAGCTTATTATTTCTCATGCAAAAACCCCACATTATATAATTCCCTAAACCATAAATAATTTCTTAAGTTGAAGGCTCTATCAATTGTAACTTAGTATAAATTACCTTTGAATTGGTAGAAGACTCACTTATGATTAGGTAAATTTCCAGGCTAAAAATAACATTCAGGTATACAAAATAATCATAATTCTTCATTATTAATGATGCTAAATTGAAAATATATCAACAGTGTTTCCAAGGTTGCATATTATGATTTAATCCATTTATTAAAATTATGAGAGTAAGAGGAAGTTTTATATTAGCTCTTTATTTTATATCATCCTTAAAATGACCTCTAAATTTTCATATTCACTAAACTTTCCTTAAAATATCATAGCTAGTGGAGGTGATGAAATTCCAGCTGGTCTATTTCAAATCCTAAAAGATGATGCTGTGAAAGTGCTGGGCTCAATATGCAGCAAATTTGGAAAACTCAGCAGTGGCCACAGTACTGGAAAATGTCAGTTTTCATTCCAGTCCCAAAGAAAGGCAATGCCAATTGCACTCATCTCACACACTAGCAAAGTAATGCTCAAAATTCTCCAAGTAAGGCTTCAACAGTATGTGAACTGAGAACTTCCAGATGTTCAAGCTGGATTTAGAAAAGGCCAAGGAACTAGAGATCAAATTGCCAACATCTATTGGATCATAGAAAAAGCAAGAGAGTTTCAGAGAAATATCTACTTCTGCTTTATTGACTATACCAAAGCCTTTGACTGTGTGGATCACAACAAACTGAAAAATTCTTCAAGAGATAGGAATACCAGACCACCTTACCTGCCGCCTGAGAAATCTGTATGCAGGTCAAGAAGCAACAGTTAGAACTGGACGTAGAACAACAGATTGGTTCAAAATTGGGAAAGGAGTATGTTAAGGCTATATAATGTCACCATGTTTATTTAACTTATATGAAGAGTACATCATGGGGAAGGCCGGGCTGGATGAATGATAAGCTTGAATCAAGATTGCCAGGAGATATATCAACCACCTTAGATATGCAGATAACACGGCCTTTATGGCAGAAAGCAAAGAGTAACTAAAGAGCTTCTTGATGAAAGTGAAAGAAGAGAGTGAAAAAGTTGGCTTAAAACTTAACATTCAAAAAACAAAGATTATGGCATCTAGTCTCATTACTTCATGGCAAATAGATGGGGAAACAATGGAAATAGTGGCAGATTTTTATTTTCTTGGGCTCCAAAATCACTGTAGATGGTGACTGCAGCCATGAAATTAGAAGACACTTACTTCTTGGAAGAAAAGCAAACCTAGACAACAAACCTAGATGACAAACCTAGACGGCATATTATAAAGTAGAGACACTACTTTGACAACAAAGGTCCATATAGTCAAAGATATGGTTTTTCCAGTAGTCATGTATGGATATGAGAGTTGGATCATAAAGAAGGCTGGGCACTGGAGAACTGATGCTTCCTAGCTGTGATATTGGAGATGATTCTTGATAGTCCCTTGGACAGCAAGGAGATCCAACCAGTCAATCTTAAAGGAAGTCAACCCTGAATATTCACTGGAAGTAGTGACACTGAAGCTGAAGTTTCAATATTTTGGTCACCTGACGCAAAGCGCCGACTCATTGGAAAGGATCCTGATGTTGGGAAAGATACAAGGCAGGAGGAGAAAGGGACAACAGAGGACGAGATGGTTGGATGGCATCACTGACTCAATGGATATGAGTTTGAACAAGCTTCAGGAGATGGTGAAAGACAGGGAAGCCTGGCATGCTGTAGTCCATGGGGTCACAAAGAGTTGGACATGACTAGGCAACAGAATAACAATGAGGTTACATAGACTTTGGATACATAATGCTAGTTGTTGTATTAAAAGGTCAAATTCTCAGTGAATTAACACTGAAAATTGATTAGTTAATTGTCAGTATTTATTCAATATCATATAGTTACCATTAGAAAGCATATCCTCTGAATCTGTTCTTTTTGTTCTGTAGATCTCTTTACGCATGGCCCAGGAGTTATCAACAGAGGGGCCAAGACAGAAAATGGAGGATTGTGGGAGAGAGAGTACAGTCCAAAATTGACTGTAGTATATCCCTTCTCACATTTTAAATACTAAATGAAATTGGTCACAAACTGACACCTAACTTCATGAGAAGGATGGAAACTGTAAAATATCACACTTTCATGGGATTTCTAAGGCAGCAGGACCTTTGCAGATACTGGAAATGTTTGGAAAGAATAACCAGAATAGCTAATCGATAAACCACAAGGGCTCTATTCACTTAGGCTTTTCTTCAGGCAATAAAAGTTAGCTTCTTAAAAAGTGAGAGCTTTCTTTTCTACTTTTCAAAATAGTGCTATATATTCATTATTATTACAAAGTAATTCATTTTGATTTTTTGTTTCATTTTTACTAGTATAGTTTGGTACTTATTCAATTAAAAATTATCTTTTTAAATTGGAAATGTAGTTTTCTTTTACTGTGGATAAAAATCTGATAAAGAACATACTTTAATCAAAAGTTAATGGGTTCTAATAAAGTGTCACTAAACAATGACAGTTAGAAATACTGTGTTAAGTATTTTAATACATCTTTTTAATATACATGTGATATTTACACTGAAATGGACTTCTATTATTAAAGGAAATCAAAAGATCATTTTACAGTTAAGAAGGCCCAATTTACGAGCTTATACTGAGTCATGAACTACAAGAATAAAACCATAATTATTCTTTATTGAAAAATATTTTACCATGTAATTAATTTGCCATAATTTTCCATGGTAATATATTATATTCTTCATTCAGAGTACTTGAGTCTTGCATTATGGTTGTTTAATAACCACTATAGTATTCACAAAGTATAAAAATATTTTCCCCATTATTTTATTTACTGCTTTAATTTTATAAAATCTTGAAAACAAAAGACATACTAAAACTTGCTGGATGTACTCTTATACTATCTTTAAGACTGAATATTTATATAAAATACCCATTAGGATTATTTACATAAAACTATTTATGAGATATTTTCTTGAATCATAAATATTTCTCTAGTAACATAGCACTAAAGTAGAAGTAGCATCTCCATGAAACAAATGGAAGCTACAACTCCAAAGACTACAAAGATTTTTCAAATGAACTACCAAGCTACTGAAATGAGATGAAAATTAAAAATAAATAGTTGGTTGTTACAGTTTTCCTCTATATGCAATGTATGGTTACCCAAAACTTCAATATTTCTGGGTATTTTTTGAGTAAGACTGAACTGCATATGCTTGAATCAGAATATAAAAGGGAAGTGCAAGGACTTGTGCTCCCCTTCTCCAGCCAGAGGACCAAAATCACAACTAGCTGTTGAACAACCATCGACAGGAACTTACTGGAACCCACCAAAACAATATACCCCACATCCAAGGACAAAGTAGAAGCTGTGACAAAACAGTAGGAAGATCACAATCATGATAAAATCAAATTCTATACCCACCAGTTGGGTGACCCACAAACTGGAGAACAATAATACCAAAGAAGTTCTCACACTGTTGTGAAGGTTCTAGACCCCACATCAGGCTCCTTAGCCTGGGGATCTAGCAAAGGGACTGGAAATCCCCAAGGAATTTTACTTTGAAGGCTAGCAGAATTTGATTACAGGACTTACACAAGACTGGGATAAACAGACTCCACTCTTGGAGGGCACAAACAAAATTTTGTGTGCACCTGGATCTAGGGGAAAGGAACAGTGACCCCACAGGAGACTGAGCCAAACCTGTGTGTAAGTGTTTGAGGGTCTCCTATAGAGGCATATGTTGGCAGTGGCCCACCATGGGGACAAGGGAACTGGCAGCAAGAGTCCTGGGAGATATGTCTCAGCATAAGTCATCTTGGAGGTCATCAAGATCCCTATCATAGAGCCTGTAGGCTCTGGGAGTGGGTCACTCAGGCCAAACAACTAACAGGGAGCAGACAATTGGATTAAAGTTTTACTAAGCCCTGCCCACCAGAGCAAGACCCAGTTTTCCCCACAGCCAATCCCTCCCATCAGGAAGGTTTCACAAGCCTCAACCTCATCCACAAAAGGGCAGACAGAAACATTAATTACTACAATCCCAGCAGGCTCTAGAACTAATACCACAATCACAGAAAGCTAACCAAAATGAAAAGAAATAGGATTATATCCCAGATGAAGGAACAAAATAAATCCCCAGAAAAACAACTAAATGAAATGGAGACAGGCAATTTCCCAGAAAAAAATTCAAAATAATGATAGTGAACATGATCCTTGATCTCTGAAAAAGAATGGTAGAAAATGCAAGAAATGTTTACCAAAGACCTAGAAATTTTTAAGAACTAATAAACAGAGATGAACAATACACTGGAAAGAATCAACAGCAGAATAACTAAGGAAGAAGAATGGATAAATGACCTGGAAGACAATGGTGGAAATCAATGGTGCAAAACAGAATGCAGAAAAAAGAATGAGGAGAAATGAAGACAATCTGTGAGACATTTGGGACAACAGCAAACACACCAATATCCACATTATATTGGTCCCAGAAGAAGAGAGAAAGGACCCGAGAAATACTTGAAGAGATAATCGCTGAAAAATTCCCATCATGGGTAAGGAAATAGTCAAGCAAGTCCAGGAAGTTCAGAGAGGCTCAGGCAGGATCAACCCAAGCAGGAACACAGTGACACATAGTAATCAAACTTATTAAAAGCAACAAGGGGAAAAAAACAACAACAACAACAACAACAACAAAAAAAACATACACACACAAATAATATACAAAGGAAATTCCATTAGCTTATCAACTGATTTAAAACAGAAACTCTACAAGCCAGAAGGGAATCCATGATATATGTAAAGTTATGAAAGGGAAGAATCTACAACCTGCAAGAATGCTCTACCCAGCAAAACTCTCACTGAGATCTGGTGGGAAAATCAAAAGTTTTCCAGAAAGCAGAAATTAAGAGAATTCAGCACCATGAAACCAGTTTTACAACAAATGCTAAAGGAACTACTCTATGCAGGAAATACAAGAGAAAGAAAAGAACTACAAAAATAAACCCAAAACAGTTAAAAAAATGGTGTTAGGATCATATATATAGATAATTACCTTAAATGTAAATGGATTAAATGCACCAACCAAAAACATAGCCTGGCTGGGTATACCCATATACATGTTATCTACAAGAGACTCACCTCAGACCTACAGACACTTACAGACTGAAAGTCAGAGGATGGGAGAAGGTATTTCATGCAAATGGAAATCATAAGGAATCTGGAGTAGCAATACTATCAGGCAAAATAGACTTTAAAACAAAGACTATTATAAGAGACAAAGAACGACATTACATAATGATCAAGAGTTCATTCCAAGAGGAAGGTATAACAATTGTAAATATATATATGCACCCTACATAGGAGCACCTTGATACATAAGGCAACCACTAACAAACAAAAAGGGAGAGATCAACAGTAACACAATAATAGTGGGGAACTTTAATATCCAACTTTCATCAATGGACAGATCATCCAGAGAAAATCAATAAGGAAATGCAGGCCCTAAATGACATTTTAGATGAGTTGAACTTAACTGATATTTATAGAACATTCCATCCAAAAGCAGCAGACTACATATTCTTCTCAAGTGCTCACAGAACATTCTCCAGGATTGATCACATGCTTGGCAAATTTAAGAAAATCGAAATCATATTGTTTCTGATCACAACGCCATGAGATTAGAAATAAATTGCAAGAAAAAAAATAAGGGAACAAACATGTGGCAGCTAAACAATATGCAACTAAACAACCACTGGATCACTGGAAGAAATTAAAAAAAAAAAATACCTAGAAACAAATGAAAGCACAACGGTCCAAAACTTATGGGATACTGCAAAAACAGTTCTAAGAGGGAAGCTTATAGCAATACCATCTTATCTCAAGAAACGAGAAGTCTCAAGTAAGAAACCTTATCTTATAACTAAAACAACTAGAGAAAGAACAAACAAAACCTAATGTTAGTAGACAAAAAGGAATCATAAAGATCAGAGCATAAATAAAAGAAACAGAGACAGAAAGCAATCACAGGGATGAATGAAACTAAAAGCCGGTTCTTTGAAAAGATAAACAGAATTGATAAACCTTTAGCCAGACTGATCAAGAAAGAGAGAGGACTCAAATCAGGAACACTAGAAATGAAAAAACAGAAATTACAGCTGACTCCACAGAAATACAGAGGATCATGAGACTACTATGAACAACTGTATGCCAATAAAATGAGCAAACTGGAAGACATGGACAAGTTCTTAGAAAGGTACAGTCTCCCTGGACTGAACCAGGAAGAAATAGAAACTATGAATAGACCAATCACAAGCACTGAAACTGAAACCATGATTAAAAAACTCCCAACAAACATAAAAACAAAAGCCCAGGACCTGATGGCTTCACAGGCAAATTTTATCAAACATTTAGAGAAGCATTAACACCTATCCTTCTGAAAATGTTCCCAAAAGCCGCAGAGGAAGGAAAACTTCCCAGCTCATTTTATGAGGCTACTATCACCCTTATAACAAAACCAGACCAAGATACAATCAAAAAATAAAACGGCAGGCCAATATCACTGATGAGCACAGATGCAAAAATCCTCAACAAAATACTAGCAATCTATACCCTACAATACATTAAAAAGATCATACACTGTGATCAAGTGGGATTCATCCCAGGGATGCAAGAAATTTTCAACATCCACAAATCAAACAATGCTATACACAACATCAACAAATTGAATAATAAAAAACCATGCAATCATTTCAATAGGTGTAGAAAAATCTTTTGGCAAAATACAGCACACATTATGACTAAAAAAAAAAAAACTTTCCAGAAAGTGGTCATAGAGGGTACATACCTCAAAATAATAAAGGCCATATATTACAAAACTACAGCTAGCATCATACTCAATGGTGACAAGCTGAAAGCATTCCCTTTAAGATCAGGAACAAGACAAGGATGTCCACTCTCACCACTTTTATTCAACATAGTTTTGGAAGTCCTAGTTACAGCAATCAGAGAAGAAAAAGAAGTGAATCTAAATTGGAAAAGAAGAGGTTAAACTGTCACTGTTTGCAGATGACATGACACTACACATAGAAGATCCTAAGGGTGCTACCAGAAAACTACTAAAGCTCATCAATGAATTTGGTAAAGCTACAAAATTAATACACAGAAACCTGTTGTATTTCTATACACTAACAATGAAAGATCAGAAGGGAAATTCAAGGAGCAACTCCATTTACCATTGCATCACAAAGAATAAAATACCTAGGAATAAACCTACCTAAGGGAACAAAATACATGTACTCTGTGTACTATAAGATGCTGATGAAATAAATCAAAGACATAAACAGATGGAAAGATATATTATGTGGATTGGAAGAATCAATATTGTCAAAATGACTATACTACCCAAGACAATCTACAGATTCAATGCAATCCCTATCAAATTACCAATGGAATTTTTCACAGAACTAGAATAAAAAATCTCAAAATTTGTATAGAGACATAAAGGACTCCAAAGAGCCAAAGCAATCTTGAAAATGAAAAATGGAACTGGAGGAATAAGGTTCCCTGACTTCAGATTATAACACAAAGCTAAAGTCATCAAAAGAATATGGTACTGACACAAAAATAGAAATACAGATCAATGGAACAGGATAGAAAACCCCAAAATAAGCCCATGCACCTATGGTCAATTCAGTTCGGTTGCTCAGTCATGTCCAACTCTTTGCAGCCACATGGACAGCACGACAGGCCTCCTTGTCCATCACCAACTCCCGGAGTTTACTGAAACTCATGTTCATTGAGTCGGTGATGCCATCCAACTGTCTCATCCTCTGCCACCCCCTTCTCCTCCTGCCTTTCAATCTTTCCCAGCATCAGGGTCCTTTAAAATGAGTCAGTTTTCTTTGCATCAGGTGGCCAAACTATTGTAGTTTCAGCTTCAGCATCACTCCTTCCAATGAATATTCAGGATTGATTTCCTTTAGGATGGACTGGTTGGATCTCCTTGTAGTCCAAGGGACTCTCAAGAGTCTCCTCCAACATCACAGTTAAACAGCATCAATTCTTCTGTGCTCTGCTTCTTTATAGAACTCTCACATCCATACATGACTACTAGAAAAACCATAGCTTTGACTACATGGAGTTTTGCTGGCAAAGTAATGTCTCTGCTTTTAAATATGCTGTCTATGTTGGTCATAACATTTCTTTCAAAGAGTAAGCATCTTTTAATTCCATGGCTGCAATCACCATCTGCAGTGATTTTGGAGCCCCCCCAAAAAAGTCTGTCACTGTTTCCATTGTTTCCCCATCTATTTGCCATGAAGTGATGGGACCAGATGCTGTGATCTTAGTTTTCTGGATGTTGAGTTTTAAGCCAACTTTTTCACTCTCCTCTTTCACTTTCATCAAGAGGCTCTTTAGTTCCTCTTTGCTTTCTGCCATAAGGGTGGGGATATCTGCACATCTGAGGTTACTGATATTTCTCCTGGCAGCACAAAATTGGATTAAAGATTTACTGGGCATGGCCCCACCTATCAGAACAAGACCCAGTTTCCCCCTCAGTCAGTCTCTCCCATCAGGAAGCTTCCATAAATTTCTTGTCCTTATCCATCAGAGGGCAGACAAACTGAAAACCAGAATCACAGAAAGCTAACCAATCTGATCACATGAATCACAGCCTTGTCTAACTCAATGAAACTATGAGCCATGCCATGTAGGACCACCCAAGACTGATGGGTCATGATGGAGAGTTCTGACAAAACGTGGTCCATTGGAGAAAGGAATGGCAAACCACTTTAGTATTCTTGCATTGAGAACCCCATGAACAGTATGGTCAATTAATCTATGAAAAAGGAGGCAAGACTACACAGTGTGGGAAGACATTTTCTTCAACAAATGGTGCTAGGGAAACTGGACAGCCACATCTGAAAAAATGAAATTAAATCAATCCTTAACTCCATACACAAAAAGAAAGTAAAAATGGATTAAAGACCTAAATGTGAGGCTGGAAATTCTAGAACACTTAGAGGAAAACATATAACTCTCTGATATAAATTATAGCAATATCTTTTTCAATCCATCTCCCAGAATAATGGAAATAAAATAAAATATAAGCAAATTTAAACTCAAAATCTTTTTCACAGCAAAGAAAACAATGAACAAAATGAAAAGATGATCCACAGACTGGGGGAAAACATTTGCAAATGATATGACCAATAAGGGATTATTCTCTAACATTTACAAACGTCATATGATGCTTAATAGTATCAAAATAAATAACCCACTCAAAAAATGGGCAGAATAATTGAATAGACATTTCTCCAAAGAGGACTACAGACAGTCAATAGGCACATGAAAAGATGTTCAACATCACTAGTTACAAACTGAAAGTCGTGTGTACGACTTAGTGCTTTGCGACCCCATGAACTATACAGTCCATGGAATTCTCTGGCCAGAATACTGGAGTAGGTAGCCTTTCCCTTCTCCAGAGGATCTTCCCAGCCCAGAGATTGAACCCAGGTCTCTCACATTGCAGGTGTATTCTTTTACCAGCTGAGCCACAATGGAAGCCCGAGAATACTGGAATGGGTAGCCTATCTCTTGTCCAGCAGATCTTCCTGACCCAGGAATTGAACTGATGTCTCCTGTATTGCAGGCAGATTATTTACCAATGGAGTTATTAGAGAAATGCAAATTAAAACTACAATGAGATATCACTTCACATAGTTCAGAATGGCTATCATCAAAATATGCACAAACAACAAATGCTGAAGAGAGTTTGGAGAGAAAGGAACACTCCTACACTGTTGATGAGAATGCAAATTGGTGCAGCCACTATGGAGTGCAGTATTGGGGTTCTTTAGAAAATTAAAAATAGAGCAACAATATGACTCTGCAATCCCACTCCTGGGCATATATCCAGAGTAAATCATGGCCTGAAAAGACACATGCATCCCAATGTTCATTGCAGCACTGTTTACAATAGTCAAGACATGGAAGCAACCTAAATATTCATCAACAGATGAATAGATAAAGAAGATGTGGTATAGATATATACAATGGAATATTACTCAGTCATCAAAAATAATGAAATAATGCCATTTACAGCAACATAGATGGACCTAGAGACTATCATACTGAGTGAAATAAGTCAGTCAGAGAAGGAGAAATATCATATAATACCCCTTATATGTGGAATCTAAAAAGACAAGATACACATAAACTTACTTACAAAACAGAAAGAGACTCACAGACTTAGAAAACAAACTTATGGTTGCTGGAGGGAAGGGATCGTTTGGGACTTTGGGAAGGTCATGTACACTCTGCTATACTTAAATTGGATATCCAACAAAGACCTTTTTTGTAGCACATGGAATTCTGCTCAATGTTATGTGCCAGCCTAGATGGGAGGGAGGTTTGTGGGAGAATGGTTACATGTATATGAGTGGTTGAGTCCCTTCACTGTTTACCTGAAACAACCTCAACACTGTTAATTGGCTATACACCAATACAAAATGTTTTTGGTGTTAAAAAAATAATAACAAATTGTTGTAAATGTAAAAGGATACTTTAAAATATTATTTGAAAATCCTCTGTCTACGTCTGACATTCTAAGGTTTAGAAAGAAAACACATGTCAGGAAAACATTTCACTTTAAAATTTTTCTTTATGATTCAGTTCTTTTTTTTTTCTTGTTAATTTTTTATTGAAGTATAATTGCTTTACAGAATTTTGTTGTTTTCTGTCAAACCTTAATATGAATCAGCCATAGGTATACATATATCCCCTCCCTTTTGAACCTCCTCCCATCTCCCTCTCCATCCCACCCCTCTTGGTTGATACAGAGCCCCTGTTTGAGTTTCCTGAGCCATACAACAAATTCCTGTTGGCTATCTATTTTATATATTGTAATTTAAGTTTCCATGTTACTCTTTCCATACATCTCACCCTCTCCTCCCTTCTCCCCATGTCCATAAGTCTGTTCTCTATGTCTGTTTCTCCACTGCTTACCTGTAAATAAACTCCTCAATTCCATTTTTCTAGATTCTGTATATGTGTGTTAGAATATGATATTTATCTTTCTCTTTCTGACTCACTTCACTCTGGTTTCATTGATCTATATTTCTGTTTTTGTGCCAGTACAATAGTGTCTTGATGACTGTAGCTTTGTAGTATAATCTGAAGTCAGGAAGGTTGACTCCTCCAGCTCCATTTTTCTTTCTCAAGATTGTTTTGGATATTTGGGGTCTTTTGTGTTTCCATATGAATCATGAACTTTTTTGTTCTAGTTCTGTGAAAAATGCCATTGGTAATTTGATAGGGATCACATTGAATCTGTAGATTGTGTGTGGTAGTATAGTCATTTTCACAATATTGATTCTTCCTACCCAGGAACATGGAACATTTCTCAATCTGTTTATGCTGTCTTTGATTTCTTTCATCAGTGTCTTATAATTTTCCAACAATGAAAACAAAACTAAGAAATATGTTGAGAGGAAAGAAAAGAAAGAAAGAATAGATATGCAAAGTTGAATAGAGGTAGGTGAAGAAGATTTATATACATTAAAGATTAACTGCAAGGGGAAAATAACAGTAGGAAAGGAAAATAAAGGAATAAATATAGAAAAAAATATAATAGGTTTTAAAAAATTAAAAGTTAAAATTATAAAAAAGAGAAAAGAAAAATTATGGAAGAAGAAATAAAAAAGGGGAAAAAGAAGGAAAACACAGAACTGCAGAAACCCAACGTAGAGGCAGAGGTTTATAATAACAATAAGAAGTGTGACTGAATATACACATATACATATAGACCCATAAGCAAAATCAAAACAGTCCAACAAAAGTAAAGTAAAAAATATTGACCTGGTGAACAAAGGAAACCAATAATTATGTTTACCAGAACAAAGCTAACTAAAATACAAACTGAAAACAAAACTAAAGCGAGGTGCCAAGTGGGGGATAAAGCAATGAAAATAAAACTAACAAATATGTTGAGACGAAAGGAAAGAAAGGAAAAAAAGAATAGATATGCAAAGTTAAGTAGAAGTAGATGAAGAAGATTTACATACATTAAAGATAACTGCAAGGGGAAAAGGACAGTAGGAAATGCAAACAAAGGAATAAATGTAGAAAAATAATAATAGGTTTAAAAATTGAAAATTAAAATTTACAAAAAAAAAAAGAAAAGAAAAAAAAAAAAAAAAGAAGGAAAACTCCCCAGAACTGCAAAAGCCCAACATAGAGGCAGAGGTTTATAACAATAAAAAATGTGACTGGGAAAAAAAAGAAAAGAACACAAAAGCTTAATTAGATTTCATGGTACCATTCCATTCAGGCTGCCACAGATGAGCTGTTTCACTCTCAGCCTTAACCGTTTCTCCACTGACTCTGACAATTGCCCCACTGTGGGAATTGGACCCCTGCTTCAGTTCCCCCACCTGCCAAGGGCAGGTCCAGTCTTATTACACTCTTGTTTTTCCCCCTAGTTCCTTTATCCTACCGAGTTTTTTGTGGGTCTATATATTCTTTTCCACTGGTCAGGTACTACTGTCCACACTCAGCATGTGTTTTGCATGTACTTCTGTGTCTGAAGGTGTATTCCTGATGTATCTTTGGAGAGAGATGTACTCCACGTCCACCTACTCCTCCACCATTTGTTCCCTCCAGGAAGACATTTCAGAAAAATGAATATGGATACAAAAGTGATTGTCTCATACAATAAGGAAGTCTTTATCTCTGAACAACTCCCAACTTGTAACCATATACTGCATTTCTTTTTTTTCTTTTTTTTTTTTTTTGATTCTCTTAAGTGAAACATTCACACTGATTTTTTAAAAAGTAGGCTATCTCAAAGATGTCCAAGAATCACACCTAACTTTAATTGAAAGTATACTCATTCATTATGTTACTGAATTTTGAGGCTGATAATTTCAATTTTGCCACATATACACATGGCTATAATTATTATTAATAGTCTTTACAGAAATATTATTTTATGAAAAGTCATGCTTAATTTTGAAAACAAATGATCAAAAAATAATTTGAGGTAATGAAAAAATTTGTATGCTTTGAAAACTCTTACCAATATACCATGACAACACTTCAATTTGAATCATATTGATACATGGCCCACATCACTGAATGCAAAGTTTATTCTTAGATGTTTGATGTCGCTGGATAGAGTGGGGAGGTGCCTAAGGGAATTTAAAAGTGTTATCAATTTGCTTGCTCAGATCAGATCTTAAGTGACTTAATTTTTTTGAATCTTCAATGAGTTTTATATAACCAATATCCTTAACTTGATTGTTCAAAATCATAATAGCATAATGAATTAGGTGATTATAAATAAATAAAATGAATGACAGGAATTTTAAAGGGATGAGGGAGGAACAGGGAATACTTTTATAAAATAATTGCGCTACCAGAGAAATTTTATAGTGTTATTTGAAAGTGAAATTAGTTGTAAATGCATCTTCCACATTCAAGGGAAACCACTAATTTTTTTTCCAAGATATATAATTGATATGCTAAGAAAGGGAAAAATGATGTCATCTGTAATAATAAGAAAAAGAAGGCAAAGAGTGGAAGGGAAAAAAAAGTAAAAAGTCAAGAATTAGAATATAGTTTAAAAATATTGTAGAAACCAATTATATCAATAATCATTTAAAATTTGAATGGTAGAAGTTCACCAATTAAAAGACAGAGACCATCACAGCAGATTAGAAAACAAAAAAAATCCCAGACCCAACTAGATATTTACAAGAAGTCTCTCTTAATTATTAGGACAAAGGTAGATGAAAAGTAAAGGAACAAAGAAAGATATCAAGTTAAGACTAAACAGTGCTGGAAAAAATATATTAATTTTAGACAAATCCAGCTTCACAGCAAACTATCAGAGATAGAACAGGAAACTAAACAACTTTTCAGGGGTTAAATTTCCATAATGACCCATACTGTTTTGACTATCAATGAACTTATTCTAAAGTTTATAGGGAGATTCAAAAGACTCAGTATAACTAACACAATATTAAAGAAGAAGAATAAAATCAATGGAATGACACTACCAGACTTGGAGACTTTCTATAAGTCTATAGTATGAAGAATCTGTATTATTGATGAAAGAATAAACAAACAAATTGATAGAACAGAAAGCCCCAAGATAGAGCCACACAAATATAGACAAATTATTATTTAATTTTTGATTAAAGAGGAAAGGTGATAAAGGAGTCTAAAGAGAAAAATGGTGGGAAACCTGGACATACACATGAAGGAAAAAAAATTTAGACACAGACCTTACATATTTCAGAAGAATTAAGTCAAATGGATCATAGATTCAAGATTAAAATGTAAAGTTATAAAGCTCCAATAATATAGGAGAAAATCTAAGTGATCTTGAGTTTGAAGATGACTTTTATATACAACACCAAAAGCAACATTGAATTGTATGGTATGGTATCAAAAGAAAAAATGATATGTTGGACTTTATTAAAAGTAAAAATTTATTCTCTACAAATACGCTGTTAAGAGAATTCAGGGACAAGCCATAGGCTGGGGAAAATATTTGTAAAACATATCTGATAAAGCACTTGCATCCAAATATGCAAAGAGCCCTTAAAACTTAATAATGATGAATAGATATAGGAATTGCAGTACATATATAGAATGGGATATTACTGTGCTATTAAAAAAAAACAACACATTTGAGTCAGTCCTAATGAGGTGGATGAACCTAGTGCCTATGGTACAGAGTGATGTAAGTCAGAAAAAGGATAAATGTTGTATATTAATGCATGTGTATTTTGGTGGTTTAGTCGCTAAGTCGTGTCAGACTCTTGCGACTTCACAGACTGTAGCCTGCCAGGCTCCTCTGTCCATGGGATTCTCCAGGGAGGAATACTGGAGTGGGTTGCCATTTCCTTCTCCAGGGAATCTTCCCTACCCAGGAATCAAACCCGGGTCTCCTACATAGCAGGCAGATATTTTACCCAATAGCTTCTAGGGAAGCTACAAGATGGTACTGATGAACTTATATGCAGGGCAGCAGTGGAGACACAGACATAGAGAAAAGACTTGTGGACACAGTGTGGGAAGCAGAGGTGGGACGGATTGAAAGAGTAGCATGGGAACATATACATTACTCTAAGTAAAGCAGATACTCAGTGGGAATCTGCTGTGTGACACAGCAGATAGTGCTCTGTGACAACCTAGAGGGGTGGGATGGGGTGGGAGATGGGAGGGAAGTTAGAGGGGGAGGGGAAATCTGTATGGCTGTGACTGATTCATGTTGATGTATGGCAGAAACCAGCACAATATTGTAAAGCAATTTCCTCTAATAATTTTTTTTAAAAAACTTAGCAAACAGCTGAATAAAAAGCATCAAAAGATGAGAACTCATACCTTGCCAAAGAAAATACATCAATATTAAATGATATAAAAGATGCTTGACATATGTCATTTTAGGGAACACAAAACAATAATGTGATACCACTAAACAATTATTAGAATGGCTAATCCAAAACACTGACATCAATTGCTAGCAAACTATGGAGTAATAGGAAACTTTACCTGTTGCTGGTGGGAATTCATCAATGTACACATTGAAAGACAGCATGCCAGTTTCTTACAAAGCTAAACAGTCTTACATTGTCTAGCAATCACACTCCACATTATTTACCAAAATGAGTTGAAAACTTGTGTCCACACAAAAATCTTCATGGATTGTATAAAGCATCTTTATTCATAATGGAAGCAAGTGATATGTTCTTCAAAAGGTGAACTGACAAACTATAGCACATAAATACAATGGAATGTTATTCAACAATAGAGTGAAATGAACTCTCAAGGCAAGAAAAGACATGGAGGAATTTTAAATGCATATTGCTACATGCAAGAAGCCAATCTGAAAAGGCTACAGGTTGTATGAAACCAACTATATGACCTTCTGGGAAAGGCAAAACTATAGAAGTTATAAAAACATCAGTGGTTACCAGGGGCTTGGATGAAGGGCAGGGACATGAATAGGAGGAACACAGAGGGTTTTTAGAGCAGTAAAAAGTATTCTGTATGATACTAAAATAGCAGCTATGTAGTATATGTTTGTCAAAACCCACAGAATTAAACAAAACAGAAGGGGAAAAAGAGTATGGGACAGTATCTATATAAGTAGTGGAAAATATTCAGTAAAATACACTGACAAAAAATTGGAAGAAGTATAATACAGCTAATTTACCCTAGGGGGGTGGATGTTGAGAGGTTAAAAACAGCTTGTTGATAGCATGCACATTTTGTTATTAGCTGTTGTTTGGCAAAGCATTATAATAAACTTACAACTAAGCGAAAAATTGCTCATTTTGCAAAGAAGAATAAAAGGGAATAAAGAGTCAATAAGGCATTAGGACGGAAAAGACAACTCACCCAGGGTCAAAAATTAATGAATAATAATGAGAACTTATTTTTAATGAAGGAAGACCATGAGATAAAATTTAGCTTTGCTACAAGAAATAAATCAAGGTCATGATCATCATGTGATCTATTGTTTGAAACTGGAGATGGGTTAAGACAGTGACTGACTTTTTCTTTCCATTATATGCTTATTTGGTTCATACCTCTGCACAATGATCATATTAGGAAGACATTGCTTAAAAGTAAGTACACATTATAAGAAATGCCCAAGAACCCAATACCCACAATATATACTCTCATTTAAAATGAGTAAGGGTATGTTGCCAATATGAAGAAATATGCTGCATTTCATCTACAGTGCATCTATCTACACAGCTAATACTTTCAATTTATTTTTGTTTATTTCAAAAATCAAATAATTTGGCTTTCTGGTTCAACTTCTAATTTGAATTTATTGTATAAAACTCAAGGTTTTCTACTAGAATTCTAAACAAAATGAGCAAGCAAAAATACTTTCTGCCTGCTTTTCTGCTAAATCTTCCCTTAGTAAACAAATACCATGCAAGGAGATTACATTCTTAACCAAGTTTTTAAAATACTTCAAGTACCTTCAACTGGAAATCTCATGTTGATTTGAATTTCTCTTCAAAATATTTTGGGACATACAAACTAACTATAATTACAGAATATCTTTCAAACTTATGTAATGAACGAGAAATCTGTAATAAAAGATCCTTTACATATTACCACTGCACTAGAGTAATGATAAGTTCACTCAGAATATTACTGTGATGCTGCCCTCTCTTGATTAGGTTACTTAAATGTGACAGAGGCAAAAAAAGCAGTACCAGTCCAAAGTAATGCAGTACAGTAGATACAAAAACAATTTTGAGTTTAATAATTTTATACTATAATCAAAATGATTTAGCATAAAAACTTCAAAAATTACAATGTTGACTCTAATTTTTAATGTGGAGAAATTCTTACTTTAAATAGCAGGGTATTCATTAAATGGCTGAAATCACAGCTTGTTTTAGGAAAAATTATTTCATTCAGAATTTTTAACTTGGCTTTTTTCTATTATTATTTCATTTAATCTGATGCCTTACTTTATGGTATCATAGCTTCACAACTTTATTCACTTCAGCAAAGAACACCACATAAAAAGAACTGCTTGAAAGGGTAACTGCATCACTAATGTGAATGGCATCAACTGCATTACTAATCTGTTCTTTCAACCACTGATTAGCATTGAAATTGATTTTGAACTTCTTGTGACTTAAATGACATTAACCTAGCATTTGCTGTTAGAAACATAACACCTATTTCATGTTTGCAGATGATGACGCATCATTAATTTGATAACTTGATGTTGAAATTCTTTACAAGACATTGGAAACATTAATCCAAAAGAGCTCTATAAGATAAAGTAACTGTAAATGTCTTTGAATGCTAAGAAGTGAAAGTGTCTTTTTTTTTTTTTTTTTTTGGAAAGTGGACGAGGCAGTTCTGGAATTTACATTAGTATTTCCTTTATTATAAGTCAGGAATTCTCAACTGTAGCTGTGTGTTGTCATCACCTAAAGAACTTTTCACATATTAATATATTGACTGCAAGCTCAGTGGTTCTGCTTCATTTGGTCAGGTTAGAGACCAAAGCATCAGGATCATTTTAAGCTTCCCAGATTAATTTAACTTGAAAGCCAGTGATAAGAATCAGTTTAAATCCAGCATTCAAATATCCACACTAATTTATACCTATTATCATGCAAATATTCATGCATGTTCCAAAATATTTTTTAAATAGCAAGTATAAATAAGTATTTTCAATCTTAGTTCATATGAAAAACTCTTGTGCAAGTAAAAAGTACAGTAACATCTATAGTTACATTGTAATATCTATAACAAATAGTGCTTTACTTATGTCAAAGATTTTCAATACTTTCAGTACAATTTTTATTCATATGGGGGAAAATACCACCATAAAATATTTAAATCTCTAAAAATATTTTTAAAGCATAGAATTATGTTAAAATATTTTTTTTAAAAAATATGAATCTTTGGTGTTTGAATGAAATCCAAGAGAGATGTGCATGCGAATTCAGTTGTGTACAACTCTTTATGACCTCACAGACTATAGCCCATCAGGCTCCTCTGTCTCTAAAATTCTTCAGTCAAGAATACTGGAGTGGGTTGCTATTTCCTCTGCCAAGGGATCTTCCCGAACCAGGGATTGAACCCACAACTCTGGCATCTCCTGCATTGCAGGCAGATTCTTTCTTTACTGCTTGAGACATTGGGGAAGCCCATTTGAATGAAATACTCGTTTTCAATATTTCTTCCATTATTCTTTACAACTATCCATGTTTTATTCTATTAGAAATAACTTAGGAATAATTACTCCTAAAATAATAATTCTATATACAAACAACTCTATTTCTTAAAAGAAAATATTGCTCTAGATATTTGAGGCCAGGTTTCTAGGGATGGCTCTGATGCTTGCTTACTTTAAGGCCCAAGTAAACTATTAACTCTCCCTCTCTCCACTTGTATAAAACATGAGGTTCACATTAGGTTAATTTTAATGTTTTTTAGAGGTATTTATCCCCATTACAGTTCTATTACTGACACATAAGGAAAATTTAACTGACTTTTCCCAGGTAACTCAGCAGTACAGAATCTGCCTGCCAAGCAGGATCCCCTGCTCGGGTTTCATTCCAAGGGTTTCATCCCTAGGACAGGAAGATACACTGGTGCATGAACTGTCAGCACACTCCAGTATTCTTGTCTCAGAAATCCCATGGACAGAGGAGCCTGGCAGGCTACAGTTCATGGAATTGCAAAAGAATTGGGCATAACTTAGCAACTAAACAACGTTAGATCAATAGCTGAACCACACTTGATTGGCACTTCAACAGTGCTCAAAAATATTCAAAATAAATGAATGCATGCTTTCCTCTCTCTGAATATTTTACTTTAAAACCCACACATTTTCCAAAAGTTAGGGTTTCATCTTTAGCTTCTACTAGTAAAATCTAAAATATTTCTTGGCAAGCTCCTTATTCAAATCTCATCCCATATATGTTACTTCAATAATACTATTAGACTACTAAATATACTGCTAATACAACAATAGCAACCATGCTAATTTCACTTTATATGGTACTTATGCTGTTAACCTGCTTTCATGATGTTGTCAAGGAAAGTTATTTTGATCCTACACAACAGATGAGAAAGCAGTCTTGTTTGCAAGTTGGGAACTGGTTGAACTTTCTTCCGTTTCTCTCTCCATTTCTTATAACTTGCTTGCTGTTTCTTGACAACACTATGTGGTGAGTTACCTTATGAAGAGGTAATTTGGCAAGGAGTGAAAGGCAATCTCTGGCTAACAGGAAAAAGGAATTAAGGCCCTTGTGACAGCACATGAACTGAACCCAGCGAACAACCAGGTGAGTGACCCTAGATGCAGAGCCTTACTTAGGGTTTAAGATGCCTGTAGCCCAGCTGACTTGTCTACTGAAGTCTTATGAGAGATCCTAAGCCAAAAGACAGCTAAACCATACCCAGATTCTTGGGGGGGAAATAGAAACTGATATAACAAATAGTTATTTTATGACACTAAATTTTGGATAATTTTATATGCATGAATAGATCACTAATACAACAAATATTAATATGAGCTTAAATTATTTTCACTCTAGCTCTAATTTGTGTGTTTCATTTAGACACTCACATGATACTCCTTAACTATTGAGTGTCCACTTTCTATTATAAATAACAGCACATGATTATTCAAGTGTCAATATAATATAAAATAAGAGTGTTATTTAGAAGTTATATCCTTGGTACTATTAAGAGGAATCATTCTTCTAATGCAAGAGTTGGGCCATAAAGAAGGCTGAGTGTCAAAGAATTGATGTTTTCAAACTATGGTGCTGGAGAATACTCTTGAGAGTGCCTTGGACAGCAAGGAGATCAAACCAGTCAATTCTAAGGGAAATCAACCCTGAATATTCATCAGAAGGGCTGGAAGCTGAAGCTCCAATACTTTGGCCACTTGATTTGAAGAGCTGACTCATTGGAAAATACCCTGATGCTAGGAAAGATTGAGGGCAGGATAAGGGGGCAAAGAAGATGAGATGGTTGGATGTCATCACCAATTCAATGGACATGAGTTTGAGCAAACTCTGAGAGACAGTGAAGGAAAGAGAAGACTGTCTTGCTGCACTTCATGGGATCATAAAAAGTTGGGCACAACTTGCCAACTGAACAACAACCACCAGTGTAGAGGATTATTGAACTGCTTGACACACAACAGTCAAAGAATATGTCTTTGACTCTCTGGATTGTGGTATCTGATATATGAATGCATGAGTTAGAGAAGCCGCTATCTGATCCCTGTTAGCAGGTAGTGTGCACTTTGAGGGAAGTCTCAGGTCTCAAAATGTAGACATGCTGTTCTTTCTCACATACTCTCTTTGAAAGGTAACATTATGTAAACCTGAGATGCTATATGAAGATGTCTTGTAATGTGAATTCTGAAACTGCATGGAGAGTCAAGTTGCTCCACATGCAGTCCTCAAGTCTCTATTTGGGGCCTCTGGTAGGAAAACCTCATCTGACCCTAGCTTGAATTTGTGCACTGTATTTTATATTTCATGATGAGTAAGAAAATTTGAGCTATTGGATCACCATTATAAAGTT
The DNA here is from genome assembly GCA_024291935.2 of Okapia johnstoni. NCBI lineage: Eukaryota > Metazoa > Chordata > Mammalia > Artiodactyla > Giraffidae > Okapia > Okapia johnstoni. The sequence continues at coordinate 107,366,053 of CM044307.1, read as the reverse complement.
GGATAACCATACCAATCTGGTTTTTTTTTTTTTTGAATATTGTTTCTAAGAGTAGAAACCAGTGATCAAGGGGGTTAGGATTTTGAACAAAGAATCTCCAACACATTCCATATGTACTATTTATTTCTTAATGTTAGGTAAGTCATAACTCCTATCTCCTCATCTATAAAATTCACTGACACATTTATTTTTAGAATTGCAGAGCCATTGTGATGGCTAAGTAAGAGAATAATATATGCTATTTGTGATACTTAAATTATTACATGGTGCTCCAGGAAAAATTAATAATATGAATGAACAGACAATATTCATGTAGTATTTTGAAAGATCTCAAACTCACATCTCCAAGATGAGAATTAAAAATGTCATTTACATCTATTTGATTTCAAGTATTTTCTTCCCAAAGGAAGGCAATGCCAAAGGATGTTCAAATTGCCATACAATTGCACTCATTTCACATGCCAGCAAGGTAATGCTCAAAATCTTTCAAGTTAGGATTCAGGAGTACGTCAAATCTGTATATTGTCACCCTGCATATTTAATTTGTATGCAGAGTACATCATGCAAAATGCCAAACTGGATGAAGCACAAGTTGGAATTGAGATTGCCAGGAGAAGTATCAATAACCTCAGATATACAGATGACACCACCTTAATGGCAGAAAGCAAGAGAAACTAAAGAGCTTCATGGTGGAACTGAAAGAGAAGAGTGAAAAAGCTGGCTTACAACTCAACATTCAAAAAATGAAAATCACAGCAGCAGCTGCTGCTGCTAAGTCGCTTCAGTCATGTCCGACTCTGTGTGACCCCACAGGTGGCAGCCCACCAGGCTCCTCCATCCCTGGGATTCTCCAGGCAAGAATTCTGGAGTGGGTTGCCATTTCCTTCTCCAATGCATGCATGCACCCTAAGTTGCTTCAGTTGTGTCTGACTCTGTGCGACCCCATGGACAGCAGCCCACCAGGCTCCTCTGTCCACAGGATTCTCTAGGCAAGAATACTGGAGTGGGTTGCCATGTCCTTCTCCAGAAAATCATGGCATCTAGTCCCATCACTTCAGGCAGATAGATGGGGAAACTGGAAACAGTGAGAGACTTAATTTTCTTGGGCTCCAAAATCACTGTAGATGGTGACTGCAGCCATGAAACTAAAAGACACTTCTCCTTGGAAGAAAAGCTATGACAAACCTAGACAGCATTATTAAAAAGCAGAAACATTACTTTGCCGATAAAGGTCCATCTAGTCAAAGCTATGGTTTTTCCAGGAGTCATGTATGGATGGGAAAGTTGAACCATAAAGAAGACTGAGTGGCAGAGAATTGATGCTTTTGAACTGTGGTATTGGAGAAGACTCTTGAGAGTTCCTTGTACTGCAAGGAGATCAAACCAGTCAATCCTAAAGGAAATCAATTCTGAATATTCATTGGAAGGACTGATGCTAAAGCTCCAATACTTTGGCCACCTGATGAGACGAGCTGACTCGTTAGAAAATGCCCGATGCTGGGAAAGATTGAAGGCAGGAGGAGAAATGGACGACAGAGGGCAAGATGGTTAGATGGCTTCACCAACACTATGGACATGAGTTTGAGTAACTTTTGGGAGATGGTGAAGGACAGGGAAGACTGACGTGCTGCACTTCATGGTGTCACAAATAGGACACTACTGAGTGACTGAACAACAACAAAAAGGATAATGCCATCAAGGTGTTGCATTCAATATGTCAGCAAATCTGGAAGACCAAGCAGTGGTCATAGAACTGGAAAAGGTCAATCCTCATCCCAATTCTCAAGAAGGGTAGTACCAAAGAATGTGTAAACCATCAGGCTATTACACTCATATCCCATGCTAGTAAGGTCATGCTTAAAATCTTGCATGCTAGACTTCAGCGTTATGCAAACCAAGAACTTCCACATGTCCAATCTGGGTTTAGAAAAGGAGGAGGAGCCAGAGATCAAATTGCCAACATACCTTGGATCGTAGAGGATGATAAAGAATTCCAGAAAAACATCTATCTCTGTTTCATTGACTACAGCAAAGCCTTTGACTGTGTAGATCATAAAAAAAAATACTGTGGAAAGCTTTTAAATAGATGGAAGTAGCAAGACATCTTATCTTTCTCCTTAGAAACCTGTATGTGGGCCAAGAAGCAACATTTAGAAGTCCTATATGGAACAACTGATTGGTTCAAGACTGAAAAAGGAATATGACAGGGATGTATGCTGTCACCCTGTTCATTAACCTATACACTGAGCACATCATGAGAAATGCTGGGCTTGGATGAGTTAAAGCTGAAATCAAGATAGGCAGGAGAAACATCAACAACCTCACATATGTGGATGATACCACTCTAATAGCACAAAGTGAAGAGAAACTAAAGAGCTTCTTGATGAGGGTGAAGGAGGAGAGCGAAAGAGCAGGCTTAAAACTAAATATTAAAAAAAAACCAAAACCTAAAATCATGGTATCAAGCCCCATTACTTTATGGCAAAGAGAGGGGGAAAAGGTGGAAGTAGTGACAGATTTCCTTTTGTTGGGCTCTAAAAATCACTGCGGATGGTGACGGCAGCCATGAAATCAGGTGTTTGCTTCCTGGCAGGAAAGCATTACAAACCTAGATGGTGTGTTGAAAAGCAGAGACACTATTCTGCCAAATAAGTTTTGTATAGTCAAATCTATGGTCTTCCCAGTGGTCATGTACTGTTATGAGGGCAGGACTGTAAAGAAGACTGAACACTGAAGAAATGATGCCTTCAAACTGTGGTGCTGGGTAAGACTCCTGAGAGTTCCTAGGACAAGGAGATCAAGCCAATCAATCTTAAAGGAAATCAACCGTGAATACTCCTTGGAAAGATTGATGCTGAAGCTGAAACTCCAGTATTTTTGTCATCTGATGCAATCAGCTGACTCATTGGAAAAATCCCTGATGCTGTGAAAGATTGAGGGCAGAAGGAGAAGATGACATCAGAGGATGAGATGGCTGGATGGCATCAGCAAAGCAATGGACATGAATTTGGGGCAAACGTCGGGAGATGGTGAGGGACAGGGAGGCCTGGCGTGCTGCAGTCCATAGGATCACAAAGAGTAGGACAGAACTGGGCAACTGAAAAACAACAACAAAGTACATCTTATCTCCAGCTACCGAGTTCCTCTGAACTGCAAAGTCAAACCAGGAGAAGAGAGTTGGTTTAGCAATTACTAGGTGGAGATATAAACTGGCACCAGAAAATTGGCTTTGTAATTTTATGTCCAAATAAACTGATAGGTGTTAAAAAACAGAGGTCAGATATTAAGGTAGTGATATTACTCAATAGTCAAGAAGAATATAAAGAATATAACATATGACAGAATTTAAAACAGCATGATACATGTGTAAGCAAAAAGGTACAGAAGGAAACAGGATACAAAGCCCTCTGAAGAAACTCAAGGGACTTCAGAAAGTTGAAGAACGACAAGGGTGAGACAGCAAAGGTGAAGGACAACAGGAAACAGAGGGGATGCCATTACTGCCAGGTAAAACCTATTTATTTTTAGTAGCTACTGAACAAAGTGACTTAGTGAACAAAGTCTCCTAGTGACTCACCATATCTGGATATTTTTGACAACCCAAATACCAAGATTTGGTGCTATTTTATTTTAAACCAACAAACATTTTCCATCTAAAATCAAACTACTCACAGGCACTTTTAGCTCTTCCTGAACCCGTCATGACTCACCTAGAGCCAGACATCCTGGAATGTGAAGTCAAGTGGGCCTTAGAAAGCATCACTACGAACAAAGCTAGTGGAGGTGGTGGAATTTCAGTGGAGCTATTTAAAATCCTCAAAGGTGATGCTGTGAAAGTGCTGCACTTGATATGCCAGCAAATGTGGAAAACTCAGCAGTGGCCACAGGACTGGAAAAGGTCAGTTTTCATCCCAATCCCAAAGAAAGGCAATGCCAAAGAATGCTCAAACTACCACACAATTGCACTCATCTCACATGCTAGTAAAGTAATGCTCAAAATTCTCCAAGCCAGGCTTCAGCAATACGTGCACCGTGAACTTCCAGATGTTCAAGCTGGTTTTAGAAAAGGCAGATGAACCAGAGATCAAATTGCCAACATCTGCTGGATCATGGAAAAAGCAAGAGAGTTCCAGAAAAACATCTATTTCTGCTTTATTGACTATGCCAAAGCCTTTGACTGTGTGGATCACAATAAACTGTGGAAAATTCTGAAAGAGATGGGCATACCAGACCATCTGACCTGTCTCTTGAGAAACCTGTATGCAGGTCAGGAAGCAACAGTTAGAACTGGACATGGAACAACAGACTGGTTCCAAATAGGAAAAGGAGTACGTCAAGGCTGTATATTGTCACCCTGCTTATTTAAGTTATATGCAGAGTACATCATGAGAAACGCTGGGCTGGAAGAAACACAAGCTGGAATCAAGATTGCTGGGAGAAATATCAGTAACCTCAGATATGCAGATGACACCACCCTTATGGCAGAAAGTGAAGAAGAACTAAAGAGCCTCTTGATGAAAGTGAAAGAGGAGAGTGAAAAAATTGGCTTAAAGCTCAACGTTCAGAAAACTAAGATCATGGCATCTGGTCCCATCACTTCATGGCAAATAGATGGGGAAACAGTGGAAACAGTGTCAGATTTTATTTTTGGGGGCTCTAAAATCACTGCTGATGGTGATTGCAGCCATGAAATTAAAGGACGCTTACTCCTTGGAAGGAAGGTTATGGCCAATCTAGATAGCATATTTAAAAGCAGAGACATTACTTTGCCAACAAAAGTCCATCTAGTCAAGGCTATGGTTTTTCCAGTGATCATGTATGGATGTGAGATTTGGACAGTGAAGAAAGCTGAGCACCGCAGAATGGATGCTTTTGAACTTTGGTGTTGGAGAAGACTCTTGAGAGTCCCTTGGACTGCAAGGAGATCCAATCAATCCATCCTAAAGGAGATCAATCCTGGGTGTTCATTGGAAGAACTGATGTTGAAGCTGAAACTCCAATACTTTGGCCACCTCATGCGAGGGGTTGACTCATTGGAAAAGACCCTAATGCTGCGAAGGATTGAGGGCAGGAGGAGAAGGGGATGACAGAGGATGAGATGGCTGGATGGCATCACTGACTCAATGGAAATGGGTTTGGGTAGACTCCAGGAGTTGGTGATGGACAGAGAGGCCTGGTGTGCTGCAATTCATGGGGTCGCAAAGAGTTGGACACGACTGAGTGACTGAACTGAACTGAACCCGTCATCGACACTGTTTGACATACAAGAGATGTTCAACAAATGTGGACTTGATGGATAGGCACAATTCATTTAATTCTGATACTAGAAGAGCTTCACTTCTTTCCTGAGAAGGTATTTAAGCATTTTTTTTTTAAGAGTAGAGGAATTATCAGAATGGAACTGTACTAAAGATTAAAATCTTTTTAGGAAAAAAGGATTCATGACAGACTTGTTTTTCAAAAAAACCATCAGATAAGTTTAATCCTTTTTGATTAAATAGGACATTTACGTTCTTTAATCTCCTTATATAATCCAGAAATTTCACAGTACTAATGTGGGTTCAATTTGAAAATAAAATAAAATGACAGAAATGCTACTTTACTCTGAAAATGATGATTCTGACAACGCTTTTGTTACATTCAAGGTGAAAATAATAGCACGGGTCTATGATACTGCCATTTTAAAATAAGTAAACTAGTAAAAACTAATGAAAGAATCCCATGAAACAACTTGGGGATCATAAAAATGGGAAAGCAACGATAAAAACCTCAAGAAGACAAACATGTAAGATATGTTTCGCTAAAATAAAAAAAAAAAATGGAACCAAAGAAAAATCTGATATGGCCATGAACTTTAAAAGTAGCTATAAAATGAATAAAATAAATAAAAACAAGAACATATACTATTAAGTATTTGATTCCCTTCCAAAAATTGTGTGTGTGTGTGTGTGTGTGTGTGTATGGTGGTGCTCATGCACAAATGCAAGTATACCAGAAAATAGCTTCCTACTTACCATCATGTGATGAAATACACAATCATTGTAGCAGAAGCTTGCATGGTACTTCAATAGTTAGAAGTTTGTTATAAAAATAAAGGACTGATTTGGAATTTACAGCTAAGTATATCATTCTATATATTATGGTATGTAATCACTTTCTGATACTGAATATATAAATGAAGGCCGAGATATACTTTCTATACTGAGAGTCTAGTATTTGGAATGAAGCACATACAAATGTTAGTTTAATGGAATAAAAATGATTTTTTTTCACAACAACAATTGTACTGACATGTATCTTGATTATGGGAAACAACTTGGCCCTAAAGACCTATGATCATGACCATCTCTCCTGTAGATACTCAACTACTTGATTATCATCTATTTGAAATTTAAAGGATGATTTAATAAAGAGAAAGTGTTCTCTATAAAATATTTTTTTTCTTGAAATGGAAGGGAAGACTTCTGAAATATTTCAAAATAAGCAAAATAAATATTAAATGATGAGTAAATGTAAGTTATATAAATGCTGAAAATGCAGACTATTAATCAAGAAAAGTAAGTATACAATTACACATGAGATGATGAAATAAAGACCTAATTGTGAAAAACAAAGATTACTGCTGAATATCAAGTCTAGAATACCTGGGAGGTCACTAAGCTTTGATTTTAGGCAAACGCAGTACCTTAAGAGCACAAGCTTGTTCAAGTGTTACCCTTTTTTAAAATACTTAGAATTATTTTTCCATCTTACTTGGAATTCTGGAAATTAAAGCTCTAATAAACATTTTCCTTATGCTTATTTTTGCCTAGTATTTTTTAAATAAAATCAAATTCATATTTTTCATACTGATGTTGGTTTTTGAGTCATGACTGGAAGCCCCCATACTCCTTGGCTAGAAAGAAATTCACTCATTTTATTATCTTAATTTTATGGTACATTTGATACATTTACAGAGTTGATCCAAAGAGAAAAGATTTGGAATTCAACTTCTTATAAAATGGGGAAATAGACTCAATTTTTTTCCCCTCAACATTGGCTATTAAAGTGTCATTTGTTCTCTGCTAATTTAAGATGGTATATTTAGGGTCAATATTTTCATTGACTGATGCTGAAGCTGAAACTCCAATACTTTAGCCGCCTGTTGTGAAGAACTGATTAATTTGAAAAGACCCTGATGCTGGGAAGGATTGAAGGCAGGAAGAGAAGGGGATGACAGAGGATGAGATGGTTGGATGGCTTCACTGACTCAATGGACCTGAGTCTGAGTAAGCTCCAGGAGTTGGTGATGGACAGGGAAGCCTGGTCTTGCTGCAGTCCATGGGGTTGAAAAGAGTCAACATGACTGAGCGACTGAACTGAACTGATTTTCATTAGTCTCTGTTTATTTGCCATTCTCCTTGCTCTTCTTTTCCCAGGGTTTCCTGGAAAGTCTCACTTATTTGTTCTTCAGAGTACATTTTCCAATCAGAGTTGCCTAGCTCAAAGTTGGAGGCAGGGACTTGACACTACTTTAGTTGAAATTTTAAAACATTCAAAAATTAAGGAATAACTAAATTTTTGTTTTTGATTTTGAGCCTTTCTATCCAAGTAAATGATTATCTTTTTCATTTTTAAGTCTAGTTTTTTTGTCTTTAAATATGTGTTTTACAGCTATTTGTTGGTTCTTCGGTATTACTAAGTTTATGCATAAGCATATTTAATTTTTGCTATCAAAATACCTTCTCTGTTAATATTTCCTCCTACTCATTTTTTGTTTGTTTTTGGTTTACATCATTGATTTTTTTTGCATCATTGATCATTTACATCATTGATATTTGTTTTTATAATGTTGATTATAAAGCCATATATTAGACTGAATTATCTTGATACTTGTTTTCACTTTGTAATTGATTTTGGGGGAGATTCCAAGACATATTTTTTCAGGTTATATGCCGAGAGAAATGAGGCTGTTTTCCTTTCCATTCTAATTATGCTCATTTTCTTGTCTCATCTCATTGCAATAGCTAATATCTCCAAAACCATGTATCATTAACTGTGAAATGTCTGATAATTTACCCTACTTGCAAGCTAACAAATTAAACTGTCACACTCCCAGGGATATTGACAGAAGGCATGCAATTCCTGGGTCAGACAGAAAGGAATTTACAACTCACAACAAAGCAGGCAGCATAGGTTTCATATATCTAGTGGTTTTCTTTGCTCTCAGAGTTCTACAAGGATGATATGGAGCAGGCTAGGTGGATGCTGTGCATGCAGTGGGTCTGTGTTACAATTATTTAACTTCCAGCTTGGAATACCCCCAACAACATAAGGCTTTCCTTGTAGAAATTCTTTCCTGGTAAAGAATTTGCCTACAATGCAGGATCCCTGGGTTAGGAAGATCCCCTGAAGAAAGAAATGGCAACCCACTCCAGTATTCTTGCCTGGACAATCCCATGGATAGAGGAGCCTGGCAGGCTACAGTCCATGGGATTTTAAGAGTCAGACACAACTTAGCAACTAAACCACAACAACATAAGGAGAAAACAAGCAAAACTATTAACCCTTTCATCTCAGGGGAAGACATATTATGTTTATTCATCTGGTTAGTAAACAAATCTGACCCCCAGCTCTGCAATGAGATATTATGTCTATATTCCAAGCCTGCTTACTCTACAAATGCAATTGAGAGTATGTTCTGGAACAAAAGTTGATATAAGACCTTCAGAAAGAACATGGACAACTTTTTCCAAACATAATGTTAAGTATTAGTGAAGAAAAAACATGTATTTTCTTGTTTCTGACTAAATAGAAAAATTCTTAGTATTTCTCTATTGTCTGGCTTCAATACTGAGATATACTGAGTACATAATATATGAGATATGTTAAATGCATATCTGCTGATCCAAAATGACTCTCTTAAAAAAAAACATAAGTAATATTTTGTCAATTAACTTTTAAGAATCTACAGATGACCACATGCTATTTTTTATCAATTAATATATAATAATGCATAAATTAAAGGCTCAATGGAGAAATTAATAAAATTAATATATTTCTATTATTATTATATATATTATATATTGGGTTGGCCAAAACTTTGTTCCATAACATGGAAAATCTTGAAAGAACTTTTTGGCCAACCCTATATTATAGAAAGAAATCTATGACCCACAATCATCCATGCCCTGTTCATTCCCTTCAAGCTGATTATATCCAGGACCTGTAACTTCATTCTAACCAACAGAATATTGTAAAGGCAATGGGATATTACTCTAGTGATTGCATTCCATTATATGAAATTTTCAAGAGGGATTTTGTAGACACAAGATCCTAATAAGTTTATGTTAATTAAAAAGGAGGTCATCTTGGGTAGGCCTGATCTAATCATGTTAGTCATTTAAAAGAGTGTCTAGAGGTCAGAAACAGGAGAAGAAATTAAAAACAACAGAGATGTTCTCTTTCTGGCCATGAAGATGCTAACAGCCTTGTTACAAATTGCCTGTTGAGAGAGATGGCCTCTTGGAACTAAAGCCTCAGTTCTACCGCTGTGAGCAAGTAAATAATATCAGCAATCATGTGATCTTAGGAGAGAACCCTGGAAATTACATGAGACATTTCAAGTGCAGCCATGAGAGACCCTGAACAGAGGAACTGATTAAGCTGTGTTTGAACTTCTGAGTCATGAAAGCTGAGAGATAATAAATGTACATTACTTTAAGATGCTAAGCTTGTGACAATTTGTTGTGCAATGTGTGATAGATGTATTAAAGGACTTAATGTACATAATGGATTTTTATGACTCCTGAAATAAACCATATTTTAAAATATTTTTTAAGATGTTGGCTTTGGTGTGATAATATTTTATTTCAGGCTTTTACATAAATTTTCATAAGTGAGTTTGGTCTGTAGTACTTTTTAATGGATAGAACATGCATATATTAGAGATGGCTATAGCTCTCAGTAAATTTGATAAGCATTTTACTTGTATTACCTATTGCCATATTTATATTTCCTTTGCAGCAAGAGACAAGGTTTGCTGTCATTTGCCCAAGAGTAATAGCCTGCCATTTTTTTTTATTCATAAGAAAAACATAAGATTTAACATTGATTTTAGAAGATAGTTAACTTCTCATTCTTTACTTTTTGGTGCTTTATATGTTTGTCCATCTGAATATATAGTCTAATAATTCTTTCAACTTAGATTATGCTTGATAAATTTCTTGACTCTCTGAATGTTAAAAAAAGATATTTATTTTACCCTGCCACTTGAATTCTCAATTAGCCGTTGGCAGTTAGGTTCAAAATGACTGATGATAGAGGGCAGGTAGGAACATTTTTTTTGTTTTCTTTATAGATATATTTCAAGCACTTGGAACCATAACTGAAAAATAATAGTTGCTCCATTAAATTTTTTGATGATGGAGTGACTATTTCATTATCGCTTTTTAAGAGCCTTATGCATGAGTTGATTATCTTTATTCTTTTACCATGTTCTCCATTTAGCATGTGCATATGCATGTATTTACTTGTTTTATTGTAGTTTCTCTTTTTAAGAAATACTTAGAGTTGTATACCTAGGCCTTTGTATTCTTTCTATTCAGTACATGGATATTATTGGTTGGTATTTAATACTTTTCATATGAAACATAACTTTCTTCACCTCTGGAGAATACTTCTTGTTGTTTCTTTGACAACATTATTTTTCCTCTTTGCTGTCATTGTTGTAGCTTATATTTATATCTTCTATTTTAATGTCCCCTTCATATTTTCAAGTCTTTGTCCTCTATTTTACTACTTTTTTTTAAACAAATTTATTTATTTTAGTTGGGGGCTAATTACTTTACAATATTGTAGTAGTTTTTGCCATACATTGACATGAATCAGCCATGGGTTTACATGTGTTCCCCATCCTGAACCCTCCTCCCACCTCCCTCCCCATCCCATCCCTCTGGGTCATCACAATGCCCCAGCCCTGAGCATTTGTCTCATGCATCGAACTTGGAATGGTGTTCTGTTTCACATATGATAATATACATGTTTCAATGCTATTGTCCCAGAACGTCCCACCCTCACCTTCTCCCTCAGAGTCCATAAGACTGTTCTACGCATCTGTGTCTCTTATTCTGTCTCACATATAGGGTTACCGTTACCATCTTTCAAATTCCATATATATGCATTAGTATACTGTACTGGTGTTTTTCTTTCTGGCTTACTTCACTCTGTATAATGGGCTCCAGGTTCATCCATCTCAATAGAACAGATTCAAATGTATTTTTTTTAATGGCTGAGTAATATTCCATTGTGTGTATGTACCACTGCTTCCTTATCCATTCGTCTGCTGATGGACATCTAGGTTGCTTCCATGTCCTGGCTATTGTAAACAGTGCTGCAATGAACATTGGGGTACACGTGTCTCTTTCAATTCTGGTTTCCTCGGTGTGTATGCCCAGCAGTAGGATTGCTGGGTCATATGGCAGTTCTATTCCCAGTTTTTTAAGGAATCTCCACACTGTTCTCCATAGTGGCTGTACTAGTTTGCATTCCTACCAACAGTGTAAGAGGGTTCCCTTTTCTCCACACCCTCTCCAGCATTTATTGCTTGTGGACTTTTGGATAGCAGCCATTCTGACTGGTGTGTAATGGTACCTCATTGTGATTTTGATTTGCATTTCTCTAATAATGAGTGATGTTGAGCATCTTTTCATGTGTTTGTTAGCCATCTGTATGTCTTCTTTGGAGAAATGTCTCTTTAGTTCTTTGGCCCATTTTTTGATTGGGTTGTTTATTTTTCTGGAATTCAGCTTCAGGTGTTGCTTGTATATTTTTGCGATTAATTGTTTGTCTGTTGCTTCGTTTGCTATTACTTTCTCCCATTCTGAAGGCTGTCTTTTCATCTTGCTTATAGTTTCCTTTGTTGTGCAAAAGCTTTTAATTTTAATTAGGTCCCATTTGTTTATTTTTGCTTTTATTTCCAATATTCTTGGAGGTGGGTCATGGAGGATCCTGCTGTGATTTATGTCGGAGAGTGTTTTGCCTATGTTTTCCTCTAGGAGTTTTATAGTTTCTGGTCTTACGTTTAGATCTTTAATCGATTTTGAGTTTATTTTTGTGTATGGTGTTAGAAAGTGTTCTAGTTTCACTCTTTTACAAGTGGTTGACCAGTTTTCCCAGCACCACTTGTTAAAGAGATTGTATTTTCTCCATTGTATACTCTTGCCTCCTTTGTCGAAGATAAGTTGTCCATAGGTGCATGGGTTTATCTCTGGGCTTTCTATTTTGTTCCATTGATCTATATTTCTATCTTTGTGCCAGTACCACACTGTCTTGATGACTGTGGCTTTGTAGTAGAGCCTGAAGTCAGGAAGGTTGAATCCTCCAGTTCCATTCTTCTTTCTCAAGATTGCTTTGGTTATTCGAGGTTTTTTATATTTCCATACAAATTGTGAAATGATTTGTTCTAGTTCTGTGAAAAATACCATTGGTAGCTTGATAGGGATTGCATTGAATCTATAAATTGCTTTGGGTAGTATACTCATTTTCACTATATTAATTCTTCCAATCCATGAACACGGTATATTTCTCCATCTGTTTGTGTACTCTTTGATTTCTTTCATCAGTGTTTTATAGTTTTCTATATATAAGTCTTTTGTTTCTTTAGGTAGATATATTCCTAAGTATTTTATTCTTTTTGTTGCAATGGTGAATGGTATTGTTTCCTTAATTTCTCTTTCTGTTTTCTCATTATTGGTGTATAGGAATGCAAGGGATTTCTGTGTGTTAATTTTATATCCTGCAACTTTACTATATTCATTGATTAGCTCTAGTAGTTTTCTGGTAGAATCTTTAGGGTTTTCTATGTAGCGGATCATGTCATCTGCAAACAGTGAGAGTTTCACTTCTTCTTTTCCTATCTATATTCCTTTTATTTTTTTTCAGCTCTGATTGCTGTGGCCAAAACTTCCAAAACTATGTTGAATAGTAGTGGTGAAAGTGGACATCCTTGCCTTATTCCTGACTTTAGGGGAAATGCTTTCAATTTTTCACCATTGAGGATAATGTTTGCTGTGGGTTTGTCATATATAGCTTTTATTATGTTAAGGTATGTTCCTTCTATTCCTGCTTTCTGGAGGGTTTTTATCATAAATGGATGTTGAATTTTGTCAAAGGCTTTTTCTGCATCTATTGAGATAATCATATGGTTTTTATCTTTCAATTTGTTAATGTGGTGTATTATATTGATTGACTTGCGGATATTAAAGAAACCTTGCATTCCTGGGATAAAGCCCACTTAGTCATGATGTATGATCTTTTTAATATGATGTTGGATTCTGTTTGCTAGAATTTTATTAAGGATTTTTCCATTTATGTTCATCAGTGATATTGGCCTGTAGTTTTCTTTTTTTGTGGCATCTTTGTCTGGTTTTGGAATTAGGGTGATGGTGGCATCATAGAATGAGTTTGGAAGTTCACCATCTTCTTCAATTTTCTGGAAGAGTTTGAGTAGGATAGGTGTTAGCTCGACTCTAAATTTTTGGTAGAATTCCGCTGTGAAGCCATCTGGTCCTGGGCTTTTGTTTGCTGGAAGATTTCTGATTACAGTTTCGATTTCCATGCTTGTGATGGGTCTGTTAAGGTCTTCTATTTCTTCCTAGTTCAGTTTTGGAAAGTTATACTTTTCTAAGAATTTGTCCATTTCTTCCAAGTTGTCCATTTTATTGGCATATAGCTGTTGGTAGTAGTCTCTTATGATCCTTTGTATTTCTGTGTAGTCTGTTGGGATCCCTCCATTTTCATTTCTAATTTTGCTGATCTGATTCTTCTCCCTTTGTTTCTTGATGAGTCTGGCTAATGGCTTGTCAATTTTGTTTATCTTCTCGAAAAACCAGCTTTTAGTTTTGTTGATTTTTGCTATGGTCTCTTTTGTTTCTTTTGCATTTATTTCTGCCCTAATTTTTAAGATTTCTTTCCTTCTACTAACCCTGGGGTTCTTCATTTCTTCCTTCTGTAGTTACTTTAGGTGTAGAGTTAGTTTATTTATTTGATTTTTTTCTTGTTTCTTGAGGTACGCCTGTATTGCTATGAACCTTTTCCTTAGCATTGCTTTTACAGTGTCCCATAGGTTTTGGGTCGTTGTGTTTTCATTTTCATTCGTTTCTATGCATATTTTGATTTTTTTTTTATTTCTTCTGTGATTTATTGGTTATTCAGAAGTGTGTTGTTTAGCCTCCATATAATGGAATTTTTAATAGTTTTTTTTTCCTGTAATTGAGGTCTAATCTTACTGCATTGTGGTCAGAGAAGATGGCTGGGATGATTTCAATTTTTTGGAATTTATCAAGGCTGGATTTATGGCCCAGGATGTGATCTATCCTGGAGAAAGTTCCATGTGCACTTGAGAAAAAGGTGAAATTGATTGTTTTGGGGTGGAAAGTCCTGTAAACATCAATTAAATCTAATTTGTCTATTGTATCACTTAAAGTTTGTGATTCCTTTTTAATTTTCTGTTTAGTTGATCTATCCATATGTGTGAGTGGAGTATTAAAGTCTCCCACTATTATTGTGCTATTGTTAATTTCCCCTTTCATACTTGTTAGCATTTGCCTTACATATTGTGGTGCTCCTATGTTGGGTGCATATATATTTATAATTGTTACATCTTCTTCTTGGATTGATCCTTTGATCATTATGTAGTGTCCTTTTTGGCCCTTTTCACAGCCTTTATTTTAAAGTCTATTTATCTGAAATGAGTATTGCGACTCCTGCTTTCTTTTGGTCTCCGTTTGCATGAAATATCTTTTTCCAGCCCTTCACTTTCAGTCTGTATGTGTCTCTAGTTTTGAGGTGGGTCTCTTGTAGACAGCATATATAGGGGTCTTGTTTTTGTATCCACTCAGCCAGTCTTTGTCTTTTGGTTGGGGCATTCAACCCATTTACATTTAAGGTAATTATTGATAAGTATGGTCCCGTTGCCATTTACTTTGTTGTTTTGAGTTTGTGTTTAAACATCCTTTCTGTGTTTCCTGTCTAGAGAAGATCCTTTAGCATTTGTTGGAGAGCTGGTTTGGTGGTGCTGAATTCCCTCAGTTCTTGCTTGTCTGTAAAGCTTTTGAATTCTCCTTCATATCTGAATGAGATCCTTGCCGGGTACAGTAATCTGGGTTGTAGATTTTTCTCTTTCATTACTTTAAGTATGTCCTGCCATTCCCTTCTAGCCTGAAGAGTTTCTATTGAAAGATCAGCTGTTATCCTTATGGGGATCCCCTTGTGTGTTATTTGTTGTTTTTCCCTTGCTGCTTTTAATATTTGTTCTTTGTGTTTGATCTTTGTTAATTTGATTAATATGTGTCTTGGGGTGTTTCGCCTTGGGTTTATACTGTTTGGGACTCTCTGGGTTTCTTGGACTTCTGTGACTATTTCCTTCCTCATTTTAGGGAAATTTTCAACTATTATCTCCTCGAGTATTTTTTCATGGCCTTTCCTTTTATCTTCTTCTGAGACTCCTATGATTCGAATGTTGGGGCGTTTCATATTGTCCCAGAGGTCCCTGAGGTTTTCCTCATTTCTTTTGATTCTTTTTTCTTTTTTCCTCTCTGCTTCGTTTATTTCCACCATTCTATCTTCTACCTCACTTATCCTATCTTCTGCCTCCGTTATTCTACTGTTGGTCCCCTCCAGAGTGTCGTTTATCTCCTTTATTTCATTATTCATTATATATTGACTCCTTTTTATTTCTTCTAGGTCCTTGGTAAACATTTGCATCTTCTCAATCCTTGTCTCCAGGCTATTTATCTGTAACTCCATTTTATTTTCAAGATTTTGGATCATTTTTATTATCATTATTCTAAATTCTTTATCAGATAGATTCCCTATCTCCTCCTCTTTTGTTTGGTTTGGTGGGCATTTCTCATTTTCCTTTACTTGCTGAGTATTTCTCTGCCTTTTCATCTTGTTTAGATTGCTGTGTTAGGCGTGGCCTTTCTGTATTCTGGTAGTTAGAAGTTCCTCTTTATTGTGGAGGTTCCTCACTGTGGGTGGGGTTGGACGGGTGGCTTGTCAAGGTTTCCTGGTTGGGGGAGCTTGTGTCAGTGTTCTGGTGGGTGGAGCTGGATTTATTCTCTCTGGGGTGCAGTGGAGTGTCCAGTATTGAGTTTTGAGATGTCTATGGATTTGGTGTGCCTCTGGGCAGCCTGTATATTGATGCTCAGGGCTATGTTCCTGCGTTGCTGGAGAATTTGCGTGGTATGTCTTTCTCTGGAACTTATTGGCTCTTGGGTGGAGCTTGGTTTCAGTGTATATGTGGAGGCTATTGGATGATCTCTTATTAATTAATGTTTCCTGTGGCTTTCAGTCTTATTCTTGCAGTAGCCTCAAGACTACTCCATCCATACAGCACCAATAATAAAACTTTTAGGTTAATGGTGAAAAGATTCTCCACAGTGAGGGATACCCAGAGAGGTTCACTGAGTTACATGGAGAGGTGAAGGGGGGGAAGTTGAGGTGACCAGGAGGAGAAGAGGGGGACTCAAACATGGAAAGAGCAGTCTAGCCAGTAAGCACTTCCCTATGTGCTCTCCACAGTCTGGAACCGTCAGAGAGGTTCACGGAGATCCATAGAGAGGGGGGAGGAAGGTAATAGAGGTGAGCATGAGTAGAAAGGGAGGAATCAAGAGGGGAGAGAGAGATCTGGGCAGTATTCTGTTCCCGAAGTGTTCTCCGGTACCCAGAACACCCTCAGAGATTCACAGAATTGGGTTGAGTAGAGAAGGAGTAGGGTGGGAGATAGAGGTTCCCTGGTGGAGAAGAAAGAGCGTCAATAGAGGGAGAGAGTAATCAAGTCAGTAATCACACTCCTGAGTAAAAATGGGTACTAAAGATTGTATTCTTAAATGTACAAAATTGATATCAAATATGTAAAACAAAGATTAAAAATCTAGAGTAGAGGTTAGACTCTTATAAAACATACAATATAAAAAAAGAAAACAGTATAAAAAGAAAAAAGACAGTAAAACAGTAAAAAAAGAAACAGTAAAAAAAAGTAAAACAGGAAAAAAACAGTAAAAAAAGAAAACACAAAAAGTATAAGATATATGTACACAGTTTGCTTTAAAAATAGGGGTTTTTTTTGCAAGGTAATAGTGGGTTATGAAAATGAAAATTAAAGGTGTAATAGAGGACTTAAAGAAAAAAGAAAGAAAAAAAGTGAAAAAAAATTAAAAAAAAAATGATAATAGTAAAAATATATATCCCGGACTTTCTCTGGAGCTGTTGTGAGCAGTATGGGGTCTGTTCAGTTTCAGATAGATCCTTGTTCCTGCTTATACTTTTCAAGATCTATAGGCCCTTTTCAATGCAGTCGGTGTTAACTACAGGGATTTTAATCTGTTGGCCTGTCCCTTCCAACGCGCTTCCCTCTGTTTATTTGGCTTCTGTTTGGAGGTCTCTTCAGTGTCTAGTTTCTGCCCTGCCACAAAGCGGCGGAGGTGGTCTCTTTAGGTTCACTTGTTCAGTCGTGCTGTGGGGAGGGAGGACCACTGCAAACCAATATCACTGGCTTGTGTGTGGAGAGCTCACAGTGTCTCTGTCACACTGGGTTCGCCCCCACTCACAGCGTGTGTGCTTTCCCCGTCTACCCTGCTCAAGCTTCAGGTTACTCTGCCGGGGAGTGGGCCCTGAGATGCACGCACTTCCCAGGTCTAAGCTGCTCAGGTTCAGGTTCCCGGGTACTCCACAAAGGCGCAGACTCGGTTGGGCCCGCGGTTTGCACAGTTCCCGGTCGGAGCAGCTCAGGCAGCCAGGAGTTTGGCGAGCGCACTCTCCCCTGTTGGGGCGGTGCGGCTTATCACCTCCCTGGTCCCCGCCTCGGTTTACAGGCGCGCCCGGCTCCGGTGTGCTTTGTGTCGGTTCTGGGGAGCTGGTCTCTGGCTGCGACCCTCCTGGCAGCTGTCGACCCTCAGGGATCTCAGGCAGTCTTTGCTTAGAAACTGGAAGCCTGTTTGCAGTTTGGTAGTGAGTGCCCTCTCTGGGGCCGAGTTTGCCCCTTTCCGGCTCTGGCTGGTCCCACCTGCCCGCTGTGTCCAGCGGGGGATGGGGCGGCCCGCAGCCGGCTAGCTCTTCCCCTGTATCGCTCAGTCCTTTATTCTGTGAGCGGACTGGCAGCGCCTTAGATTTGGGCTTTTCGCGGGATAGTTCTCTCTCTCTGGCTGTCCCACAGTTTAGGTTACTATCTCATGTTAGCTCCCTCCGATTGCCCTCAGGGCATTCGGCCCAGTCCTTACCCTAAGCAGTGCCGCCTGCCCCTGTCCGTTCAGCCCCCACTTGCTGGTGCTGGATGCGAGCGTCTGGGGTTCTTTGCTGGAAGTTGCCTTTAGGCACGTAATCTGTGGGTTTTATTTATTTTTTCTCCCGGTTATGTTGCCCTCTGAGATTCAAAATCTTCTCCCAAACCCGCCAGTGAGAGGGTTTCCTGGTGCTTGGGAATTTTTCCTCTTTTACGACTCCCTCCCCAGGACGGGTCTCCGTCCCTAACTCTTTTGTCTCTCTTTTTACCTTTTATAATTTCTCCTACCTCCTTGTGAAGATAATGCGCTGTCTTTCTGGATGCCTGAGGTCCTCTGCCAGCGTTCAGAAGTAATTTTGTGAAGTTTGCTCAGCGTTCAGATGTTCTTTCAATAAATTTGTGGGGGAGAGAGTGGTCTCCCCATCCTATTCTTCCGCCATCTTAGCCCTGCCCTTTACTACTTTTAAAAAAAAAATCTAGCTCATTATTTCTAATACATTCATTCTTCTATTAAGCCCATATATATTTAGTTTTATTACTACAATTATTAGATATATCTCAAGTAACTCTAGTGGTCCCATCTTATGTTCGGTTTGAACTATTTTAGTTTTTAAGATGAGGTGTATAATACACACATTGTCTATTAACACATACTATTTATCAGTGTTAATTGAACAATTATATATTGATGAACCACTACATTTCAGACTTTCCTAGCACTTGAAGTTACTGTGATTCACTAGAAAAAAATCATTCTAATATTTGCATTATGCAGTTTAATTTTTCTGAGGAAGTTTTTTTTTTTTTAAACTTATGTGTTTGTGCATGTATGCGAGACACAGAGAGAGGGACACACACACACACAGATGTTTGAAGGGAATATTGTTAAGTAATAAGGAAAAAAAATAGATGTGATCCTTGAGGAAGAACCAGAAAAAGTTAAAACGCAAGTCATGCAAAAATTAGACAAGACGTTTTTGAGGAGGAGGAACAGTATGTAAAAAGGTCTTTTTGGTGTATTTAGCATTAATGATCTTGTACAGAAAATGTTAATGACATTTTCCCCTTGGTATACCTGTTAGCATTTCTGAGTTAACAGTTTATTTACATACATGATGACTTAAAACAGCAATTGTCTCTCATTTCTCATGAATTAGATTATTCTACTGATTTGAGTGAGGCTCAGTTTACCATGTCTAAGGTTATGTGTTTGAGAAGAGCTGGTGGATTAATTAGAGGCTGGTTACCTTAAGATATCTTCATCTGAGATATTTCCCTGTGTTCTTCCTGATCCTACTTTAGTGTACCCTGGTTGTCTTCATGGTAGTGGCACAGTTTTAAGAGATAAAGTAAAAATAAGTATTCTCTCAAGACTCTAAGTGTATCACATGTCCTGTTCTCTCACTGGGCAAAGTAAGTTACATGGCTGGACCCAAAGTCAATGTGAAAACATGATACAAAATTATAGAAGGACATACATACAGAGGAACTCCTTAATTAGGGCCAATAATGCAATCAACGGAGAGGGCAATGGCACCCCACTTCAGTACTCTTGCCTGGAAAATCCCATCGATGGAGGAGCCTGGTGGGCTACAGTCCATGGGGCCGCTAAGAGTCGGACACGACTGAGTGACTTCACTTTCACTTTTCCCTTTCATGCACTGGGGAAGGAAATGGCAACCCACTCCAGTATTCTTGCCTGGAGAATCCCAGGGACGGTGGAGCCTGATGGGCTGCCGTCTATGGGGTTGCACAGAGTCGGACACGACTGAAGCGACTTAGCAGCAGCAGCAACAGTGAAATCAAACACAATTTATTAATTTGTGAAATAGAATAGTAAATGTCAACTATCATTTACTGGATCATTCTAGGCTCTGTTATCTCAGATTGTTTGGACACCAATGTGTATAATCCATGCTTACATTTTTTCCCTGAAGGTAGGTTTCTTCTTCCCTAGATTATTTGCACAGAAATAGAATATAAGCTAAATGTAACAGTATTACTGGCTTGAGGAGACAGATATTGGAGCTCTGGGTGGCCAAAGACACTTTGGAAGGAGAAGGACTTTGCCTAAGAAATGAGTCACAGCCTAGGAATTAGAACTACACCTTATAAGTAAGAGGAAAACTAAAATAAACCAAATTCAGCAAGACGTTGAGGATGAAAATGTTTTCACACATTTAAGCACAGACTGATTATTTTGTAGTCATTATAAGTAGTCATCAGAACTTGTTGTTTAATCCATCACTGGAAGCTCAGTGAACACACATCACAAGCAAACCAATCAGTGTCAGCCTCTCACTTAGGACAGTCAGCTAATCAAGAGCAGATGATTCCAGTAAAGGTATATCGGCTTAGAAAGAAAGTGAAGTTGCTCAGTTGTGTCCAACTCTTTGGAACCCCATGGACTGTAGCCTTCCAGTCTCCTCCCTCCTTGGAATTTTTCAGGCAAGAGTACTGGAGTGGGTTGCCATTTCCTTCTCCAGGGGATCTTCCCAACCCAGGGATCGAACCTAGGTCTCTGGCATTGCAGGCAGACACTTTACCATCTGAGCCACCAGGGAAGCCCAGCTTGGTAAGTAATAAATAGCCTACTTCTGAGTAATCATACTTTTATATTTGGTGTGAGTCTACTCATGCCTCTGAAAGCCTACCAATCCATAAATGCTTCTCTCAGATTTATTTGTAAAGAATGTGCCTAACAAGCAAAATTTTCCCTTAATATAGTAAACAATAATTTCAACTTTGTCTTTTTAATTCAAATTATCAGTGGTGGCATCATGGTCCTCTGACACTAGAACCAAGCCAAGATAGTACCAGGCTGATCCACTATATACCTGGCAGGAGAAAAATTAACCTTGCATTGAAAATAATATTACCCAGATCTTCTAAAATGTTTTTATCCACAATAGCTGGGATACTATTGAAAATGCAAAGGCCTGAAGAAATCTATGACTAGATGACTGAAAAACAATACAAAAGACTGGAAACAGATCCTTGGATAATGCATAGAGAAATCAAACAATTAATTTTAAAATATTGATAATATATTTCAGAAAAGACTTAAAAGGACAAATTTTAAAGGTGGAGGTTTTTAATAGAATTTCAATCTACAAAAATGTATTGAAAGGACATTTAAAAACTACAAACACACAATATCTGAAATTAAAAACTTTCTAGATAAAATGTGCAGTTGGAGACTGAAGTTAGAATTAATAAACTTGAAGACACCTACTGTAATAGAATAACTGTAGTAGAAAAGATTGGTAAATTGTTTGATGATATCTACTAAAATTAAACAAATTAATTCCATTTCTAGGTATATACCTAAAAAATGAGTGAATATATCCAGCAAAATATATGCCTTAAAACATTCATAGTAGCTTTATTTATAATTTATGTGCGGTGCTAAGTCGCCTCAGTCGGGTCTGACTCTTTGCGACCCCATGGACTGTAGCCCACCAGGCTCGTCTGCCCATGGGATTCTCCAGACAAGAATACTGGACCAGGTTGCCATGCCCTTCTCCAATTTATTTATAATTGAAAAAATGTAGGAAAAAACCCAAATATCCATTATCAGTGTAACAAGTAAATAAATTGTGGTAAACTGCAAAAGCAGTTTATATATTACATAGAATGAAAAATATGAACTACTGTAAAGTACCAAAATACAAATATGTTAAATAAAACAGAGTACATGCGGTGTAGTTTTACTTATATTACATTTTAAAACAGAATTAATGTATGATGAAAAGTGACATGTATTAAAGAAGGAAAAAATGGAGTCACATGACTGCTTCCAAATTCATTCCAAAGTCTGAAACAAAGGTAAAAACACATATCTAGTCCTTCTTGTATGAGAAAAATGCAAAACAAAAACAAGAATTCTACAAAGAAAAGGAAAGAGAATTAAAGTTACCAGCAAGAAACTACCGTTTTCTCTAAGTTTGTTTATTTATTTTTTTAGTGCTTAACCTCTTCTCTTCTAGGACTCAATTAAATGAGAATCAAAGGTACATCTAGATTATAATATTCTGAAAATAATCTATTTTACAATTTTATTTTATGTATTTTCAGAATTTCCATTAAAGACTTTGGGTAATGCTGTTTTCTTCCTTAAAATGACTTCCTTGCAAATGGTGTTTAAGAACTCTGATAACAAACAGTGACCTAATTCTGAACAGTTGAGAAAGAGGTGAAGTCCTAGGTAACATCTCAAAGGGACAGAAAATGAAGCAGCTATTTCCCATTATCACTCACCTTTGAGGTACAATAGTGATGTTTCTTCACCATCCAAAAATCTAAGGTGATAATTAGATGGCATGGTCTCTCTCCTTTTATTATAGACAGCATAGCCTATAGAGAGGACTGATTCAACCTTGTTGACTATATTACTTCCAGCTATTAAAATGGCAAAGTATTTTCTGAAATGACTTATTACACATCTGGGTGTGGTAGATTAAATTATAAGCTCATTTGAATATGTATGCATAAATTAGAAATACTGATAGATGAAACTGTATCCTTAACAGCATGTTAAATTTTTTCTATGAAAACTTTAAAAAATCAGGTACTGTAAATGAATGATACTTTAAAAGCATTGACATTGAAATAGTTACCTTTCCAGTAGAGTCACTCTGACTATAGTTTTTCATAGTAGTTTTTGTCAGGATGTTTGAATTCTGTGTGCTAAGCTCATCCCTGTCTACAGTCACTCAGTCATGTCTAACTGTAGGCTGTTCTGTCCAGGGAATTCTCCAGGCAAGAATACTGGAGTGGAACGCCATTCCCTTCTCCAGGGGATCTTCCTGACCCAGGGATCATAGTGGGGGGTTGGGCTGTTGTAGGGTATGGGTTGGGTGTGGGTGGGGGGCGGGGGTCTCCTGCATGGCAGGCAGACTCTTTACCATCTGAGCCACCAGGGAAGCCCCCTACTCTGTCTATAATGATATTTAAGTGAACATATCCAAGGTTTTATATTTTTTAAATGTATGTCCGGTAGAAATTAATGAAAAAAACAGATGAAGTATTACAGAATAGTCTGTATATTTTATTAAAAATTAAGAAAAGGCATTCTATTTTTATTTCATTTATATAAAGTATAAAATCAAAATTTTCAAAAAAATTTTGAAAAAGAGTTCTAAAATTTCCCTCTAAATATGATATTTTACACTTAAACATTTTGAAGCAATGAGGAAGGCTTTGGGGGCTGTTTTAGTTGCATGCATGTGTGTGTAAGACAATGATTGTTGGAAGATTAATAAAGTTTATAATTGCAGATAATGTCTGAATTAAAAAAGAAGTACAAGAGTAAAATTACTAATAATTGTCTAAAGGGTCAATTCCCATGAGAAAAAATACCTCTTGAAATAGAAGTTTAGTATTTATGTTCCTTAAAAAGCTGAGAGACATTTATATTCACTGGTGATGCTATTCTCCTTACTTGGAAAGATTTTCCTCATGTGACTTCATTCCAGGTTCGATGCATGAGACAAATGCTCAGGGCTGGGGCAATGGGATGACCCAGAGGGATGGGATGAGGGTGGAGGTGGGAGGGGGGTTCAGGATGGGGAACACATGTAAATCCATGGCTGACTCATGTCAATGTATGGCAAAAACCACTACTATATTGTAAAGTAATTAGCCCCCAACTAAAATAAATTAATTAAAAAAATAATAAAAAATAAAATATCACCACTTAGAAGCTTTTTATTCTCATAGAAATTAAATTTATATTTGGTTATGGTAGATACACTGTAACATCAAGATTTCATTCAAAAGGCATGTTCAAGGGAATAGTCCTATCTCTTCACTAGTTCTAATTTACATGTAAAACCCCAGAAAAGCACTCATTTTAGCTAATGCCTAAGAGCCAGATGTGTTAGGTAATTTTCAAATAAAATATGAAAAGGAAAGATACATTCTTACAACTGATCATCTTCTGATTGGCCTGCTAGAAAAGGTGGTTTTCTTCTTCAAAATATTATTGAAAATGACGCAGGCTCGTGGCTTATGATAACTTAATCTGATCAATTGAAAGTAAGGGTAAATAAGACTCCATTCCCACCTCTGTTATCAAAGGGAATGTTTGATTCTTTACGAAATAAGAAGCTGATATGGTCATGCCTTTGCACCAGGTAGGCTCTTCCCACCAGGTGTGAAGAACTGACTCATCAGAAGGGACCCTGACATTCGTAAAGATTGAGGGTGGGAGGAGAAGGGGGCGACAGAGGGTGAGGTGGTTGGATGGCATCAATGGATATCAATTTAAGAAAACTCCAGGAGACAGTGAAGGACAGCAGAGTCTAGCATGCTACAGTCCATGGGGTTGCAAAGAGTCAGACATGACTTAGTGACTGAACAGCAACATGGTGACATCTGCCACTTGTGACTCCATCATATAGATGCAACTGTAAAAGATCGAATACTAATCCCTTGATAATGTCATAAAAGTGGCCAGTTATTCCACTAAGCACTAATTCTGACCTCTCAGGATGATGTTGGAGCCAACATTCTGTGAAGTCACATTGCTAATGTATCCTGGTCCCTACCACAGGAGGGAGGGAGCCAGTACTTAACAGTCAGTACAAAATACCATATAAGTTGGATCCAGCACTTAGAAAAATCTTAGAATGTACTGAGAAACCTTTGTTTATTTTTTCTTTTTCATGGTCTGTCAAATATCTTTACATTAACATTTATTAGAGGCTCCTTATATAAGTAGCTTTGCAAAAATATCATCATAGACTCAAAATTGAAAAAAATACTTTCAAGAAAAAGTAAGACCAGTTACCATATCATTGATATATTTAACATCATTTTATCAATTTGAATTAACTATCATTTTAATAATGAAAACAATTTCCTAGATGTCCTATCGTTCTGTCAGTTCACCCTTAATGTATACTGATATATACTGATACATGTGTATATATGTTTATAGTTAAATGTAATATGTAGTATTCATTATTGATTTCTCTTTGTCTTTATAAATAAAGTAGACTTAGTTTCTCTAGCGCTAGGACAGATATTTCCAGAACACCTAGCTAAAAGAAAAATAAAATAGATTTTTGAAGCCAAGCAGTTTTATTATTCCAGGCAACACTTTGTATTGATCCTCTCCTATTTATTTCTAATTTTGTTGCCACTGATTGAGTTGAGCTCTAAATCTTGTGATGGCTTACATGCTGTTAGGATGCTGCATTGCTACCAGAAGAACAGGGTAGCAATGTTCTCATTTTAAACTCTAATTTAGTCTTATTTTCAGCAAATTAAGGCACCTGATGCAGTATTTTAAAATAAAAATGTTTTACTTTACGTCTTTATTTATTCACCTTCACAGAAAACAGTGTGTATACAATCAATAGCAATTTGTTCATTACATACCTGGCATAGAAATTGTGAAGCAGATAAACACAGAAAATTTTCAGCAATCTACCAATATACACGGCAGATAATGTGTGCCTATATGGCTATATTTCAAGTTTTCTATGTTTAAAGTTGTCAGAAAAGCAAAATGTGATATGAAAAGGGTTGAAAGACATACTAATCTAAAGATTTCTTTCTATCTTAGACCGTGAACTCTCTCAGTGAAAGACTGCACCTGTTGTATATTTATTCATCAGTACACACTGAGGGTACTGATTTCTCATACTAGCAAGTTCCAGAATATAAAAAATTGAGGTAGTAAAATTTATAAATAATATAATGATAAAGAAAAGGAATCTAGGAAGAAGACAGAATGTAGGCTACTGCTATAAGCATTTGAGTAAGGCTCCCTGCATAAAATACAGTATGTTTTTTGGGTTTTTTTTTGCTACAAGGAAACTCATCACAAAAGAGAAAAAAAAAGTAGACTTTTATAATTATAGAAAATATAGCTAAATATATATTATAAAAACTGGTTTTACATTTTGCCTTCTGATGTGAAAATTACAAGTGCAGCATTGACTTTTTTCCTTTTAACTTCACTGCTTGTTTTCCTTTTAGATGGCCTTATTAATCTTTTGTACAATTTTATCAAACGCTACTTCATTGAGGCTAGAGGTCAGAACAGCCATTTTATTTCATGAAAACTAGTAAAATAATTAATAACAAAAAAGTAAATCAGAGATCAAGTTGCTAACATCTGTTGGATCATAGAAAAAGCATGAGAATTCCAGTAAAACATCAACTTCTGCTTCATTGACTACACTAACACCTTTGACTGTGTGGATCACAATAAACTGGAAAATTCTCAAAGACATGGAAAACAAGACCACCTAACTTGCCTCCTGCAAAATTTGTATGCAGGTCAAGAAGCAACAGTTAGAACCTGACATGGAACAATGGACTGGTTAAAAATTGAGAAAGGAGCACTACAAGGGTGTATATTGTCACCCTGTTTATTATATGCAGAGTACATCACATGAAATGCCAGACTAGATGAACCACAAGCTGAAATCAAGATTGCTTGGAGAAATATAAATAACCTCAGATATGCAGATGACAAGACCCAAATGGCATTAAGGAACTACCTCAAGAGGAACTAAACAGCCTCTTGATAAAGGTGAAAGAGGAGAGTGAAAAATCTGGCTTAAATGTCAACCTTCAAAAAGCTTGGGCTTCCCTTGTGGCTCAGCTGGTAAAGAATCTGCCCGCAATGTGGGAGACCTGGGTTCGGAAGATCCCCTGGAGAAGGGAAAGGCTACCCACTCCAGTATTCTGGCTTGGAGAATTCCATGGACTGTACATGGGGTTCACAAAGAGTCAGACACGACTGAGCAAATTTCACTTCAAAAAAGTAAGATCACGGCATCCAATCCCATCACATCATGCCAAATAGATGGGGAAACAAAGGAAACAGTGACAGCTTTATTTTCTTGGGATCCAAAATCACTGTGGATTGTGACTGAAGCCATGGAAATAAAAGACACTTGCTCCTTGGAGAAAAACTATGACAAACCAAGACAGCATATTAAAAAGCACAGACATCACTTTGCTGAGAAAGATCTGTATATCCAAAGCTGTGGTTTTTCCAGTAGTCATGTATGGATGTGAGAGTTGGACCCCAAAGAAGGCTTAGTGCTGAAGAATTGATGCTTTCGAGCTGTGATGCTGGAGAAGACTCTTGAGAGACCCTTGGACTGCAAGGAAACCAAACTAGTCAGTCCTAAAGAGAGCAATTCTCCATATTCATTGGAAGGACTGATGCTCAAGCTTCAATAATTTGGCCATCTGATATGAAGAGTTGACTCATTGAAAACACCCTGATACTAGGAAAGATTGAGGTCAGGATGAGAAGGGGGTGGTAGAAGAAGAGATGGTTGGATGGCATCACCAACTCAATGGACATGAGTTTGAGAAAACTCGGGGAGATAGTGAAGGACAGGTAAGCCTGGCATGCTGCAGTCCATGGGGTTGCAAAGAGTCGGACATGACTGAGGGACCGAACAACAGCAACAAAGCAAAACAATTATTAACCAAATTTACATCTCTTGACAATCGAAACAGGGTCTCTTGATCTTTTTTAAGGAAATTAAAACCCATACATAAGTTTGTTAAACATTTTTCTAATTACATTTAAAAAATGTCTGAAGCAAACAAAGTTATTCCACATTTACTACCCCAGAATAGTGAAGAGCAAATGACTTTTGCCACAAAGTATAACACATGACACATGACTTTCAGCAATAGGAGACTTCATAGCATTGTTACATGACACTCTCATGTGGCTTTAGTCATCATGTCATATTTATAGCTGTGGGAACTCGAGCACAGAGAGGGCCAAAATCCAAAACTAATTTTTCTATTACTCTTACTTTTAGCCCCAAATCTCACATTCACTTCTACCGTCACTGTATTATCTTCAGTGTCCTATTGACTGATTCCAATGATCAAAACCTATGTGAATTTGCATACCAACTAGTAACCCCTGGGATGCTGCTGCTGCTGCTGCTAAGTCGCTTCAGTTGTGTCCGACTCTGTGCGACCCCATAAACGGCAACTCACCAGGCTCCACCGTCCCTGGGATTCTCCAGGCAAGGGTACAGGAGTGGGTTGCCATTTCCTTCTCCCACCCCTGGGATGGGAGGTAGGTAAAATGCAGAAGCTCAGACATATTGTATGAATATCTTGGACCATTTTCTAGACACAATTAGAAACTCAACTATAGATATTGTCAACAAGAGAAAAATGGCTGAAATATGTACAAATTTGTAAGTGAAATGAGATAAAGTAAATTGAGAAAAGTTTTCCAGAATTCAGTGCAATAATTGTTTTTAAAGTATAAAATATGAATTTACATTTTGAATATATCTTATATTTTAGATGAAGAAAAGACACAATAATCTTATTTAACAACAAAAATGTGTCCTTGGATGTAACTATGCAACATAGCCGTGTGTTCAAGTTACAGTTTCTGATAATTTATTTAGTCAAAAGAGAAAAGCATTTAGTGTCAGAAATGAATACTCAAGCATAGCTATAAGCCTAATAACTCCCAATGAAATTAATGCATTGTTATATACAGAACTGAGAAATATTCTTAGACCTTTGTTTAAAAATTTTCCAGCACATATATGTGTTAAAAAACAAAGCAAGTGTTCTTCTGATTTCTTATTCCTATAATATATACATTTACTAATACTAAAAGAATCAAGTTTAATACATGTATACTTCTGCCAAAAGAAGTATAAGGGGAAAATATATAATATATAATATGCTATATATAATATATATAATATATAAGCAGAAAACTTCAGTTATCATCTGTCATTTAAAAAAATTGACTTCTATCAATCTTGGAAATATTTCTATTTTATGAAAAAAGATGTGATATTTGTTTTGCTTAGATGCATTATTGGCTTCAAAATGACTCAATTTTTAAACATAATATAGTATGTTTCATAATATGACATATCACAAAGCAGTCTAATTTTCAAGTAAACTAACTTTACTTTTTATGTCTTCAGAAAAACAAAAAATTTGAAAAATCATGTAGTCATCCACTTTTCTAGCATACATGCCAAACATGGCCTGTAGTACATTTTAAGGGATGTGACAAGTTTAATCACCAGTCTTTCTCCAGATGAGACACACCAACAGCCAAAAGGACCTGTATTATTCTTAAAGATAAGAGAAGAATTATGGTTTTAAAATCATCCTTTAAAAGATGAAAGACTTATCTGCGTTTACAGCTGCACAATTAAATATTAAATGGTACAGAGAGAATTGCTAAACAAATGCAAATATTCAAAGTAAAATAAAATGATCAGTTTACATTAATCAGACTTAAAGAGTGTAAAATCTATTTGTGACAAGTATTTACACATTATTGTTGGCAGAATTGTGATTTTTGTAGCTTATTTGGAAAGCTACCCTCAGTTATTCTCTTGGTTATATCCTATCAAAACAGAAGTAAGGCAAGTTTCCAGGACGTGTTGAAGAACGGATTGTAGGGATAAGACATGGAAATAGAGGATATGCTCTTAAATAGAGAAAATGCTTTAAAAATGATGGTACCATATATTCTCAAGTGGCTATTAAAAAGGCTAAATTAGATCTATATTAATTGATTGATTCTATAAGGTCTTATTGAGAAAACAGACTCAGCATGTAATCAGATATAATCCCATATGCATTTGCTTATAATTATGTAATCATGGATAAATACATTTACAACACATTTCAGGAGTGAAAAGAAGTAGACAGTGGTAATATTGATAGATGAAAAGTAAAGAGGCTAATGGATAGACAATAAAGAAAGGAAAATTAAGGAAGTAAACTGTACATTGAAAACTATACAACCTAATCACATTTATGGAATTTTAAAATACATAGACTGTAAATTTATAAAGGATCCAAAAGTTTAACATGTAGTAAATCACATTTGATAACTCAACATGAAATAGTTTACATTTTCAATTAAATTGCCTTCATACACATATTGGGAGGCAAATGTATAATTGATATCTGTATATATAGCCAGTAAATAGTAAGGAAACCTACAAATAGTTCTTTCTTAAGACAGGGGAGGGAAAAAGAAAAATAATCCATTAACTCATTTATTAATCATACAATGAAGCCTGGCTCATAAAGAAAGCTGGAAACTATATTAGTTGAATGCTTATTATTTTTCAGATATTTTATTCAATATTCATTGGGCTTCTACCGTTTACTATGTGCCAAGTTCAGTGTGAGACATGTGGGATATAGCAGTGAACTGGATAGGCATAATCTCTATCCTGAAGGGAAGTGTAGGACACGGGAAATAAAACAAATAGACAAAAAAAGTCACAAATATAAAGGCAATAAACATAGTTGCTGAGACTTATAATAAGTGGAAAGTTACATATGGAAGTCAGAAAAGATTTACCTAGGCCTGCAATCTTCAGGTACAAGGAGGAAGAGGCAAAATGTTTCAGGCCTTCAGTTAAAGAGTTGTGATGGTCAGTTCTATGTGTCAACTTGTTCAGGCTATTCAATCAAACACCAGTTATTTGACCACTCACTAATCTAAGTCTTGCTGTGAAGTTATTTAGTACATGTGATTAACATCTACTGTCAGTTTACTTTAAGGAGAATATCTTCAATTTTTTCAGTGGGCCTGATCCAAGTAGTTGAAAGACCTTTAGAGCAGAACCGAAGTTCCTTCTGCTAGGAAGAAACTCCACCTGTGAACTGCAGAGTCAGCACATGCCCAGGACTTTCCAGCCTGCCCTTCCCAGTGACCTGTCCTACAAGTTTTGGAATTGCCTAGCCAGCCTTCTGTCTTCTAAACCAATTATTTGCAATAAAATGTGCATTTTATATATTTATTCTTATTATTCTGTTTCCCTGATGGAACCTTAATTGATATAGAAATGCAAAGGCTTTGATGTTAATAAATAAACATTTTGAAGGAACTGAAATATTTTCAAGGAATTTTCAAGGAATTGAAATGTAGCACGCGGCTGGAGCAGAGCGAAAAGGGGAGAGGGCTAAGGACGAGATGGGCCAATACATCATTTTGTTAAATCCACATGATGCTCTTGAAGTATTATAATTGCCATTTCAAAGAGGAAGAAAGTACACTTAGTGAAATTGCATAATCTTACCACAAATTAAATGTCAGGTTAATGATATAGAACAGGGATTTGAAGCCAGGTTTTTCTAGCTCCACAGCTCATGTCTTTCCCATTTGCTCTGCTACCTTCTCATTTATACATAGGGGAAATGATAACATGTCAATGATAGACTGAAATATAACCAATGTGGTTGGTTCATAAACCTAATCTTAAAGTTGGTCTCCAAACCTATACGTTTCTCCATCTCTATTTTTTTAAGGGTCATTTCTCTCTTGATTATATCATTTCTATTATTTCTTAATGTCTATCATTTATCAAACTGTTTTCCTACATATTATAAACTTATAATCTTAAGTGACCTCATCATCCAAACTGTTTTCTGTCCTCTGCTATGTTTCCTTGACCTTTTGAACTCCAGTGAACTTACAAATCTATATCCACTTCCAGCATACTCTGAGCTTGTCTGCAACAAGAACAATGCCACCTGTGAAATCTTAAAGTTTCCTCACTCTGAGTACTATCTTTCGAGTTTTTCTGTGTTATTTCACCTCATCAAATGCCAAAGTCCTTGGCATCTTTAAATGTCGCTAATGCATCAATACTTTCCAATTCTCATCTCTCTCTATGCAGACTAGGCTTTACAAGACACATTTTTGTTTTGTCTTAGCATCCATTTCCTGTTCTGCCCAGGGGAGCATAATGGCAGGCCTGGAGCCGCTTAAAAGTATGCACTCTCAGCTGTTGCTTCTGGGCTGCTGAACACCATTGCAGACAAATGACCCAACTTGAATCGAGACTGATCAGTAGAATTTTCTGCAGTGATGGAAATGTCCCATATCTGTGATGTCCAACAGAGAACACACTAGTCACTGGTAAGCAGTAGGTATGTGACCAGTGCACCTAAGGAACTGAATTATTATTTTATTTAAAAATTTAATAGACATTGATGGCTATTGGCTGCTGCATTGGACAATACAGCTCTACACTGCTGTTATTATACATATGTGGCTCCAAACTTAGATTGGCTTTCAATACAGCCCAGAAATCTTTTTACTTCCCTTCTGAGCTTTCCCTCTCAATCTTCACAGCTGTAGCTCAGAGGTGGGCTTCCCTGAGTTCTTTCAACTTAACCTCCAGTTTCTTCCTCATTTTCAGTAAATGACTTAGACTTTTTAACACAACAAATATTTCATTAAACTATTGCCACAAACACCATGAACTTACAGACACCAGTCATTTTTATCTATCAAGTCACACCAGATAGTATCTTAAATATTCTTAAAAAAATAATTGTCCCATATGTGGTTTGGGGATCTTTGAACATTTCTCACTTCAGCTAGTTCCCATTTCCTCTGTATCTTTAACATATTCCTTTATTCTGGGTATTTCCCCTAATGTTTTAATATACTCGATTTTCCTGATAATTGACCTGAAAAAAACTTTTTTCACTCCAACCCATATTCCACTCTAACATTCTTTCTCATTTTAAAATGCAGTCAAAAACTTTCAAAATAAAACAGTTTCCCCATAAATCAATATTTTTCAATCCCTGCACATTTAAATTTTGAACGAAACTCCAAAACTTACCTTAAAAAACTCCAAAACTTCTAATCTTCTCGCTCTGCATTTCAGACTCTCCATCCTCTGTTAGTGCGGTGTTTCCTCAGGGCTCCTTTTTTAGCTTGCTGCTGCTCATGCTCTGCTTTCTTGTGCAATGTCAAATCATGATTCCCAGCTGAGGAAGAGAGATGCCCTACTCAAATCCCTTTTCAGAGGCAGACTTTTAGCCCAACTGTGGGGAGTGCACTCATGAGATATGCTTCAGCTCCGCTACCTCAGGATCTGCCTCAGCTGCAGAGAAGCACCTGTCTAAGGTCATGTCCTAGGCAGACCTGCCGAGCTCCCTACCAGGTAGGTTGAGGCTTTGTCAGGCCCACATAACAGCACAGTTGCTGCTTCTACCCAGTGCTACTTCCTTCACAAACATTTACAAGATAAAATGAATGAGAAAAACACATTGTAAAAACAATAAAAATATATGATGCCAAAGAATCAGTATTTTAAAAATGTGCCAGTTTTGATTTCTTTCACCAGTACCTTATAGTTTTCTGAGTACATGTCTTTTTGCCTCTTTCAATTCAGTTCAGTTCAGTGGCTCAGTCGTGTCTGACTCTTTGCAACCCCATGGATTGCAGCACGCCAGGCCTCTCTGTCCATCACCAACTCCCGGAGTCCACCCAAACCCATGTCCATCGAGTAAGTGATGCCATCCAACCATCTCATCCTCTGTCGTCCCCTTCTCCTCCTGCCCCCAGTCCTACCCAGCATCAGGGTCTTTTCCAATGAGGTGGCCAAAGTATTGGAGTTTCAGCTTCAACATCAGTCCTTCCAATGAACACCCAGGATTGATCTCCTTTAGGATGGATTGATTGGGTCTCCTTGCAGTCCAAGGGACTCTCAAGAGTCTTCTCCAACACCAAAGTTCAAAAGCATCAATTCTGTGGTGCTCAGCTTTCTTCACCGTCCAACTCTCATATCCATATATGACCACTGGAAAAACCATAGCCTTGACTAGACGGACCTTTGTTGGCAAAGTAATGTCTCTGTTTTTAAATATGCTATCTAGGTTGGCCATAACCTTCCTTCCAAGGAGTAAGCGTCTTTTAATTTCATGGCTGCAATCACCATCAGCAATGATTTTGGAGCCCCCAAAAATAAAGTCTGACACTCTTTCCACTGTTTCCCCATCTATTTCCCATGAAGTGATGGGACCAGATGCCATGATCTTAGTTTTCTGAACGTTGAGCTTTAAGCCAACTTTTTCACTCTCCTCTTTCACTTTCATCAAGAGGCTCTTTAGTTCTTCTTCACTTTCTGCCATAAGGGTGGTGTCATCTGCATATCTGAGGTTATTGATATTTCTCCCAGCAATCTTGATTCCAGCTTGTGTTTCTTCCAGCCCAGCATTTCTCATGATTTGCCTTTTTAGGGAGATTTATTTCTAGGTATTTTATTATTTTTGTCGCAATGGTAAATGGGATTGTTTCCTTAATTTCTCATTCTGATTTTTGTTGTTAGTGTATAGGAATGCAAGAGATTTCTGAGCATTAATTTTGTATCCTGCAACTTTACCAAATTCATTGATTAGTTTTCTGGTGGCATCTTTAGGATTTTCTATGTACAGTATCTATGACATGTACTATGTACAGTATCATGTCATCTGCAAATAGTGATAGTTTTACTTTTTTTTCCAATTGAGACTGTCATACAGAATGAAGTCAGTAAGAAAAACACATATTGTATGTTAATGTATAAATGTGTAATCTAGAAAAAATGGTACAGATTAACCTATTTGCAAAGCAGGAATAGAGACACAAATATAGATAAAAAATGTTTGGACACCAAAGAGGGAAAGGGGAGTGGGATGAATTGGGAGGTAGAGATTGGCATGTATACACTGTGTGTGTACTCAGTCACTTCAATCGTGTCCGACTCTTTTCGACCCCATGGACTGTAGCCCCCCAGGCTCCTCTTTCTGTGGGGTTTTCCAGGCAAGAATACTGGAATGGGTTGCCATGCCCTCCTCCAGGGGATCTTCCTTCCCCAGGGACTGAACTCCATCTCTTGAGTGTCCTGCACTGCAGGTGGATTCTTGACTGCTGAGCCACCAGGGAAGCCCCATGTATACACTACTCTGTATAAAAGAGATGACTAATGAGAACCTACTGTAGAGCACAAGGAACTCTACCCAATGCTCTGTGTGACCTAAATGGAAAGACAATCCAAACAAGAGGAGATATATGTATGCATATGGATGATTCACTTTGCTGTGCAGCAGAAACTAACACAGCATTGTAAAGCAACTGCTGCTTCTAAGTCGCTTCAGTCGTGTCCGACTCTGTGCAACCCCATAGAGGGCAGCCCACCAAGCTCCTTCGTCCCTGGGATTCTCCAGGCAAGAATATTGGAGTGGGTTGCCATTTCCTTCTCCAGTGCATGAAAGGGAAAAGTTAAAGTGAAGTCGCTCAGTCGTGTCCGAGTCTTCGCGACCCCATGGGCTGCAGCCTACCAGGCTCCTCCGTCCATGGGGTTTCCCAGGCAAGAGTACTGGAGTGGGGTGCCATTGCCTTCTCCGTGTAAAGCAACTATATTCCAATAATTTTTTTTAAATGTGCAAAGTCTGTAAGAAAAATATTACTGAAAGTCTTATGAGTATATTTAAACCAATGGAAAGTCATCCTATGTGCACAGATAAGTTTATTAAACATCTTGAATATGTAAAGATGTATCTGATTAATTTATTTCTCTGATATATCTCATCATCTCTGATATAGATGTATCATATCCACTGATCCCAGAAACAACCTAAGTACAAAGCTACAGTTTACTTAAGAAAATATATGAATCATTCAAAATCAACATAATCTCAAGACCAAAATCTCTTGCTTCACGGATTAGTGTATTTTTATACATGATTTACCCTGGAGGAGGGCCCAGAAACCCATTCCAATGTTCTTGCTTGGAGAATCCCATTGACAGAGGAGCCTGTCAGGCTATAGATCATTGGGTTGCAAAGAGTCGGACACGACTGAAGCAATTTAGCACACGCATATATAATTTAACCCCGATACAAATGTCAACAACCAAAATTATGATTTTTCTAGAACAACAAATATTAGTAGTGAAGCTCCTATGGGAAAATAAACACTCAAGAAGTTAATACCTTAAAAAAAAGAAGAGCTATAGCAGGTACTGGACAGTCTAGACATCACAACATGCTATTACTGTCTGTATAGGATTATGGCTATAATATTGATTTGTAGCTTGACCTCATATCCTAGGTTAACATGTTCAAATGCACTAGCCTTTGTAGATAATTTGGAATTATCTATATAAAAAAAAGATCTGTGAATAGATTTAAATTTTCTTTACAATCTGTATTTTTTTCTTTGTTTTTCTCACTGCACTGGCTTGAACTTCCAGTATGATGTTGAATAGCAGTGGCAACAGTGAACATCTTGTCTTCTTCCCGAACTTAGGGAAAAAGTATATTCTTTATTATGTTAAAGTCTTCTCTTTATTGTTTGCTAAGAATAATTGTCATAAATGAGTGTGGAATTTTTTCAAATGTTTTTTCTTCATTAATTGAATGATGCTGCTGCTGCTAAGTCGCTTCAGTCATGTCCGACTCTGTGAGACCCCATAGATGACCCCCCATCAGGCTCCGCTGTCCCTGGGATTCTCCAGGCAAGAACACTGGAGTGGGTTGCTATTTCCTTCTCCAATACATGAAAGTGAAAAGTGAAAGGGAAGCCACTCAGTCGTGTCCGACTCTTCGTGACCCCATGGACTGCAGCCTACCACGCTCCTCCGTCCATGGGATTTTCCCAGCAAGAGTACTGGAGTGGGGTGCTATTGCCTTCTCTGTAATTTAATGCTATTCTTCTTTAATTATTAGTATGGAAAATTACATTGATTTTTTTAATGATGAGCCTGTTTTGCATTCCTGGGATGAATCATCCTTGGCGGTAATGTTTTATCCCTTATACATGGTATTGAATTCAATATGTTAATATTTTGGTGAGGATTTTTACATCTATTTTCATAAGGTAAATTGGTCTGTAGTTTCCTTTTATTTTAATGGTTCTGTCTGGTTTTGGTATTAAAAAATATTGGCATTTTAGAGAAGTTGAGATTGTTTAATTCACTTCTATTTCTGGAATATATTGCTTAGAATTGGTATAATACCTTCCCTTCAATCCACTGTAGTGAGTTTCCAAAACTGCTTTAAGGCAGCAGATTTTTTTACTTTTTCTCTGCAGATGAAATCATTTATTTTGATTGGGAAATAGAGGAGGTGGGCTCTGGGTTAGGTTTCAGGAGTTAATGCTGTTTTACATTCCCAACCAGTACCAGGAAAAGAACTCTCTTGGATTCTCTCAGAGTTTTTTATTGTGATCTCCTGTTTGAGTTCAAGGAGGGAGAAATCTACAAAAGGTTGTGACTCCCTCATGTCTTCAGCCCCAGGGGGCTTCCTTTCCACACTGGTCTAGCCCACACTTGGTCTTTAGCAATTTGTTTAAATTTTTAACTTGTATTTCTTATTCATTCCAAGTAAGCAAATGAGAGAGTTCTGTTCATTGCTACAAGTGACTCTCTTTCCCAGGTTTCAGATTACTTAATTGTCCTGAAATTTTAGTTCTGTGCTGGGTTCAAGAAAAGTAATTATTGTGCCCTTTGTCCAGGTTTATCAATGTTATAAGGACGAGGATAACCCTCTTTCAGTTCTCTACATCTCTGAGCTGAAACCAAATAGACTATTTTCACAGAAAATAAATCTAGCCTGTAAATTTGTCTTGACAATTTATTTAAGGAAATATGTTAAGAACTCATCAAAATCAACACAATCTCCATGTGAATATTTTCTTCTTCTCTGATTAATCCTTTACAAAAATCACCAAATTAAGCTTTCCTTTAATATTGAACTAGGATTTTTCAACCTATTAAATTTCAAGTTAACTGAAATAATAAAACTTTGTGTTTTTAAAAGTACTTTATTTAATACTTATTGTAATATTCTATAAGACGTTACACAAGTATTCAAAAACTTTAAATTTTAAAGGCTGATTATGAATATTAGAATAACTGTTTATTAGAAACAAAACTTTAATTAAACGTATAATTATTTTGCTTATGCATTCAGTTTTTAAAATATTCTTAAAAGTTCATTATTTATAAAAATTGAGAACAGCCTAATACATGCCTAAAATATTTTCATTCAGATACATTAGCCTAGTGTGGACAATATTTTGAGACAGTAATTTATTATTTATTTATATCTACATCATATCATATTACATTATAGTATATTAGCATTTTTCTTTTTCAAATTCATGAATTTAAGTGACAAGATAGCAAAAGCAGCTTGTGATTCTTCCTGCCTTTTTTTCCCCTAAAAGCCAAAACTTGTGTCTAGGAAGAAATATTTGACTAAGAAAAATATCTGTATCTATATCTATATCTACATCTATCTATCAATTTATATCTATCTATTATCTGTCTATCTCCATGAGGAGGCTTAGCAAGTGTATGTTCAATCCTAGGTTAGAAGAAGATTCCCCAGTTTGGATTTGGAGATGGCAAGGAAGCCCTGAGCAGTTGGGTGAAAAAAGAAAGAAAAACTGAACCATGCGTCCCAGAAGTGCTAAGTGAATTCAATAATACCCTATGGTTAACTGGATAAGGTGGAGTTTCACAATGCCAGTGAATTGAAAGAGTTCAAAGAGAAATGATGTATGTTTTAACACTAGACAAAAACACAGATGGTCTTGTGAAGTTTTCCCTGTGGTCTCTTGAAACTGAGGCCTTAGACAGATGCTGGATCTGAACATTCATGTTGACTGTGGGGTATTTCAAATGATATTTTCTATAGATAAATGGTCTTTGCCCATGTCTCAGCTCTCTGAAATGTCTCTCTGAACTTTGACACCAGCCTGCCTGTGGAACCCCGAGACACTGGAGTTATACAATAGAGTTGGTGTTCAAAATAGTTGTTACGTTGAATTTTATAAAATATAGCTTTTACATGGATATTCACATGGTTCATATGAGATGGCTTATTCTGGACTACTAAAATCCTAATGTTTTGATTGACTCTCATCTTTGAAGAGGCTAAGAGATATTATAAATGACTAAAGTTATGTTTCTCTGCAAGCAGGAAAGATGGGAGCTCAAAATTAAAATTAATTTGAGTTTTAGGATACTGCTACTGTTCTTGCTCCTGTGTTTCAATATTATTGCTCTATTAAAATAAAATTTATTTTGGTTTATATAATTCAGTTAACTAATTCTTCTATATTTTTCCCTACAGGATTTCCTTTTCTATTCCAAATGAATACTTTAAGAGAACTGAAAGAAAATGAAAGAAAAATCAAGTATTTGTCACTTTCTCAATAGCATTGTCAGGTTTTTCCATATTCTTATTACTATACTAAAGCATTTAAACATTTTTCTAAAATTCTCACAGTGACAGAAATAGTGTTTTTTTAAGGACTGTCATTGCCTTTCTTAATATAGATTGATAGCAATGTTTTTATTAATCTTCACATTTTTAAAATGAGCATTATTTTTATACTTTGCAATGCATGAACCTTAACTGGCAGTTTGAGATGTTAATGTTAATAATTGGTGGCTGATTTGTGCTTTTTATGGCCAAATAAAACATCAGAAGTATATAGATGAGAATCAAATAACTTAAGCATATTATTTAAAAATAATTCTTAAAATTCTGATTTCAAACAAAGTAAAAATACAGACCCAGCTCTTGGTTGAAAAGGCATTTACGTTAATGTCAAATATTTTCTTTTATACATTAAAAGTCTTGAAATGATTAGAATAATTTGCTAAAGTTTTTTTTTTATTATAGTAATGGAATCATAGGGCTTTTGATGTATTATTGTTTGAAGTGTTTGGTGTTTTAAAAATTTCTTTAAAATGTTGAAGTCACCATAAACTAGTCAGAAGGTATATAGAACTTTTAATGCTACATACCATGTATTTCTCCCCTGTTGCAAATCCTGATTTTAGCTAGTTTTTCAATTGTCTGATCATCCACCAAACTTCTTTCCCTCAATTTCTTATTACAGCTTAATTGACATGTAATTCATATATCATAATTTATATATCACAGAGTTAATCCTTTCAAAGTGTAGCAGGTATCAATACTTCATCCCCCAAACCTTATTGTTTTGGGAATTCAGTGTTTCTTTAAAGAAAATGCATTCACAGTTATGCAACCATCACTTCTGATTTTAAAACATCTTTCATCACTCTCTTCCTCCAGCAACCATTTATCTACTTTCAGTCTGCATATCATATCTGACTTTCTGTGACTGGCTTCTTTAAATTGGCATAATGTTTTATAGAATAATTCAAATAATTCATGTTGTAGCAAGTATCAATACTTCACCCCTAGACCTTGTCTTGGGAATCATGGTCCAAATATAGACATTCAAAGCTGGACATAGTCAAACACATGAGCAAGTTCATCTTCAGTATCAGAGATAGATCACAGCTAAAAGGTAGTCACAAAGACCACCCATTACCTGTGTTGTTGGTTAAGCAGTGGTTCCTCCCACAATTTGGCGCTCATCATTTACTTTAGTCCTTTATTCTTGGGGATGGGGATGAAGAAATAGGCTGAAGGTTGGAACCACTGGAGTAGTTTCTTATTCTTTTGTCACTTATATTACTTCTAATAGTTTTCCATCTCTTCCCTCTCCCTGTTCTCTGGATATCATGGGATATGTACTTAAATGTAGGCAGATCTATGATCTCTATCAATATTATAGTTATATTCATTACCTTTTCATCTTCATTTTCTATTTCTCTATCTTTAGCTTCATCTATGAAATGAATCTGTTCATATCAGAACCTGTTACTATGCTACAGTGAAATGAAGTTTTCATTTATTCTTTAAATTTGTAATTTATGTCAGCTATGTGCTCAGGTATGGAGTGAGATTCAAAACAATATCTGGGGACATTGTGATCAATGAAATGTAGTATCTGACTTTCTCAGAACCAGAACTTTCTGAAGGAGATATACATGTAAACTAGTCATTTTAACAGTGTGATAAGTGCCATAATAAGCAATTGACCAGCACACGATAGGAGACTATTGTAAAGGATAATAATGAATTGTGTTTCAAAGGATAAGTCGAGTTTCGCTAAATGGATGTATGGAAGACAATTTTGGAGAAAAGAACACTTAAGGATGGAGAGATATTCTGAGAACTCAAAATCTCTAAGTCTGAATTACGTTCCAAACTCCTATGAGAGTGACATTATACTAAAAAAAGAAAGAGAAGGAGGATGATGCTAAAACATGCCCAGAGGCACATTCATTAAATTGATCCTTTCAACTCTCCAGA
Organism: Okapia johnstoni; assembly: GCA_024291935.2. Lineage (NCBI taxonomy): Eukaryota > Metazoa > Chordata > Mammalia > Artiodactyla > Giraffidae > Okapia > Okapia johnstoni. The sequence goes on along the minus strand of CM044307.1, from coordinate 107,324,814 downwards.
TTTGACTAAAGTTGAAGCAACTTTCATTCTTACCTTTTCTGCTCTGGCCGCCTAATACAGGCATTCTATAAATTTTTTCTTCAGAGCTTTCCTTGGTATTTTTGGAGCCTATTCTCCATAATATAAACATGCTTGCTTTGTTAAATTTTAAATGCTTCTATTATGCTAGGCCCCAAAATAACTATTTTACATTCATTATTTCAGTCAGCTGTTAGTCTGATGTTGGACTGGCTACATCACACCTCTGTGAAAGTTTAAAGAAAAACAGAGCTACTCCTTTCTAATTTTATGTTATACACACATTTCATTTATTAACCATCTTCAAGGTACCAAGCTTTTCTTCATGGGATTTTATGGACTGTAGCCCACCAGTCTCCTGTCCATGGAATTCTCCAGGCAAGAATACTGGTGTGGGTAGCCAATCTAATAGTTTGGCAATCTAATAGTTTGGCTCCAGGGGATCTTCCTACCCAGGGATCAAACCCAGATCTCCTTCACTGCAGGTGGATTCTTTACCATCTGAGCTACCAGGGAAACCCCATATTGAAACACATTTGAAATAAATATAAACTAGGGAGTAGTTCATGATTAGAGATTAAGCTGGACTTAATCATAAATGTTTTAATGTAGCATTTATGCACCTCTTAAGTATGGACTAGTGTTCTTGGTAGGGATGAGAAGACCTAAAAGCTGTTGGAATTAGCTCAACTATGCCCATACATAATGTAATGTATTACGTTTTGCTGAGGTCACGGACTCTTGCTATGTCTCTCCTCCTCCTCCCTCCTTTCCTTATTTTATTTCTTTTTTACTGCGAGAATAATTTGACAGCCAAATGTGGAGATGTGGGGCTTAGAAGGACTGAATCAGTGAATTCTAAGCATTTATAGCAGGATATTATATATTCTAATGTGAAAATCAGTATTTTTGCTTTTTTAATTATTTTCTTGCTGCTATGGAATGATTTAAATTTTCATAGTAGCACTGCTACATACCTGCCTTACCTGCAGAATGTATCTGAAAACTGACTATTCCTTATGTTTGAAAAAATATTTAAATATTTGTTTGTCGGTTGACTTGTCAATTTTTAATCAGCTTTTATTATATTGCCTAAAAATCAATACGGCAAAAATAGAAAGTCTTTATGTGTAGATATAGATGGATGAAGAATAAGTGGCCAAATGAGAGGAAAAGTGCCCATGACAGCTCATGAATTGGGCTCTACAATGTGAAGACTTGAGGCTAGAAGAGTGGCAAAGGGCAGTGGTGATGGGGATTCCTACAAAGTAGTGGCTAAGTAGACCAAGAGAGGTACCACTCTGAATAACTAAATATTTGGAGGAGTTACATTGGGTAGAGGTCTTTACCTGACTAGGAGCTTTCATCCTTCAGTTCTTTACTCCAGCTATCAGCCAGTTTATCATGCCACATACCTCAAAGTGAAATTCCATTCCTTTTGCTACCAAAGTCACAACTCTGACTGACCGGCAACAAGGGATGCCCACCATTTTACCAGAATCTTGCGCAGTATCCATGTGACTACTATAGATGTTGCCTTCCCACTTCTTCTTAAGACATATGTAAACCCCAAGGGATCCCTGGATTTCTAGCAGAATGTTGGAGAGGAACTTTTTCCTGATCTCCGAGGTTTATAATGGAACAAATTCAAGACTCTGAAGTCAGGATGAGACATAGCATTGTATAGCTAGCGTCAGTTTCACAGTGCTGGCTCTGCCTTTGGCCACCATGTGTATCATAAAACAGTAATGGTAGAAAAGGTGAGTCATCTTGTTGTCCGAGGCACTTGGGGTGAGAATTCAGAAAGCACTAACATGGCAAAGAGGGAGAAAAATGTTTTTCACTAATTCACAGGCACTGAGATTACCATTAGGACCCAAACATAATTTTAAAATAGCTAATGTTCTTCTCTAGATCTTCCAGTCTCAGAAACTTCTCACATTTATCTTTTGAAAAAGCATCTGAAATATTAGCTTGCTTTGAAAATTAAGTAATGTAATAAACATAGCTAGTCCCATACCATTTCAACGCATGGTAGCTTTTACTACTAATTATATGTTATTAATGGAAAAGGAAATGGCAACCCACTCCATTATTCTTGCCTGGAGAATCCCATGGACGGAGGAGTTGGCAGGAAACAGTCCATGGGGTTGCAAAGAGTTGGACACGACTGAGCGACTAAGCACCAGCAGCATATATTATTATATAGTGACATGGGTGATCAGTTGTGCTTGACTCTTTGTGACCCCATGTATTGTAGCCCACCAGGCTGCTCTGTCCATGGAATTTTCAGGCAAGAATACTGGAGTGGGTTGCCATTTCCTACTCCAGGGTATCTTCCTGACTCAGAGATCATACAGGATCTATACATACAGCTTACAAAATCTGTATACACTCATATACTAGAAAAAGAACTTTGCTATATCAAGTGATTTGCAACTATGAGTGGCTTGAAAAAATTGTATACTGTCACTTCTTACTGTTGGGGGTCTTTGTTCCTTTTCTTGCCTTCCAAACTTTCAAAGATACTAATACTGGATGTTAGAACCTATAAACTATGATACTCAACCAGATCCTTTCATTTCTATGAGTAGCTATATACCCCCATTGCTTGATAAGATACTTATCAAAAACACACTAGAATGTATAAATGTGAGTAAAGATCTTATTGAAGACAAGAAAATTATATTGAAGATCTTCATAAATAAGAGTAGATGTGTTGTGGTTTCAGACTGTCTCTCTTCTGATCTATTTTCCATTCTGGAGCCAGCATGATCAATTATGAGTAAAGCTGGAACACCATGACCATCTCAAAGCCAAAAGGCCACATTCATTTGCTGCCCTCTGAGCACGAGCATAGTTCTGGTGCATTCTGAGTGTTATGATATTTAAAGTTACAGTTCTTTTCCAATTGTCTTTGTTGTTCTTCCCTTGTTCTTGTTGTCGTGATCACTCTACCCTTTCCATTAATTGAAGGTTTTTATATATTTATAGCCAACCCCATTCTGAGGAACTAGTTTATTCTTGTCAAATCTTCATATTTAGCATCTAGCTCAATGTCATATTTTATATGTATTCTTTAAATTACTTATCATTTTGGCATATCAATAAATAAATAACCATGGGGCAGCTGGAACTATGGTTAGAATTCAAAATCACCTGACGTGCCTCTTACCACATCCAGATCTAGACATAAAAGTTAGTGAAAAATCTTCAACTCCATAATGACAATACTATTGAAACTCAGGCCTTTGGGAATGTGGGTTTGAGTAACACAATCAACTAAAGACATCTGACCAAAAAAAATGCAGGTTGAAGGAAAAGTGACATAAAATGGGTAAGAAAGCAGAAATATTTGGAACCAGTCTCTTATGATCACTTGTCCTGGCACATTATACCTTTTTACGTTCTACACTTGTCCTAATATGTTATATAAGGAGAAGTGACTTTTTTTTTGCAACTTAGTTTAAGCCTATAGAATATCCAGATGTGAGTGTGATTACAACAGTCAAGAATTATTGTTATCTTGTGACCCAATATATACAGGATTTCTAGTTTCTATAAGCTTGATGCTTTAATATTTGCCCTATAAGCCTGTGTCAAGTAAGCCTGGTTTTAGACAACTTGATAGATATCACCATGCTTTGATTTCCTGACTTTTTCATGTCGCCCCTGTTCTTGGAAAGGAGTCCTCTTCCTGGGGGATTTTTCAAATATTAACCAACCCATCCAGAATCCACACTCCCAATCATTTTTCTTATTGGGCTCTCACATTCTTGGTTACTATAAACCTGCCCTAATCACCTCAGAACCAGGTACCAGACAATTAGGGACAGCCTCTATGTATCAAAGCCTGAAAGCCAATTTTAAGCCCATTTATCCTTGTCCATTACTTCCTGAGGAAAAACAAAGCTCTTGTCCATAGTTTCCCCCTTTCCATCTGCTTAGTGACCAACCTAGGCACTTTCCCAGGCCCATGGCTTGCCATTCCATTTTATATTGGGAACTGTAATATACTATCTTTCCAATGGCAACCATTTCCCAATCTTTTGACCTTACTATACTTCACATTTTCCATTAATACATTACGTTTTAAAACATTCATGTTGGGAGATGGTCAGATAACTTTAGTTGCATAAAAGAATGGTTGCATCATGTAATGAAGAAGGTGCTGTTGTCATTACTGTCTAATGTACGGGTAGAAGAGAAAGAGAAAGAATACTGGGGAGCTAAAGTAATGGACGTTCTATCACTTATCTGTTGGTGCTCAGTCCACAGATACACTTTTCTATGCTAATACCTTCAGGCCACCTGACTTAAAAAGCAATTGCCATTTATCTTTGTGGCACTTTATGTGCATTGAAGATAACTGATGAATTAAGATACAATTTATATTTTGAATTACATTCTTTTAAAAGCAACAGTTGAAACAATAGGACTTAAAGTCATAGAGAGACATTAAATAATTTGACCAAGTCTACAAGCAAATCATTGAAAGTCAAGATTTGAACATAGGCAATCTGATCCCAAATTTCATATTCTTAGCAGAGTCTATAATATATTAAAAGCATTTTACTTGCTTTAATTTTTTTCTTAACGTATTTATGAACAGTATACGGTCACGTTATTTTTATCATGTTATCACGTTATTCAACAGTTATTTTCAAAACAGCAAACAAAAATGCCAAAGGGACAGCACAGTTGGACATACTATGAAAACTACATTCACTTGTATTATTTTTTAATTTATCTACCACTACTAAGCTTGTTTTTTTAACAAACAATAATAGTTTATTCTTTTACAATCCCATTGGTTGCTATAGTAACTATTGGCGGGCTATAGTAATGGATGATATAGTAACTATTTAAAAATATTCATGAGACTTCCCTATAAAACAGTATTTGTACCATTTATATAATGAAAGTACTTATTACAACTATTCATACAACTTTATGATGTAATTCAAGTAGTTATTTTTCAGTTAATTTGTAAAAATTTTCACTATGGATCTGATAGGTCACTTTACATTTTTGATACTGGAATATTACAATGTTATGTATGACACTTCACTCCTTAGCACTAAAATATTTTTGTAATTTCTGCAATAGCCCTTTTAAGGTTTAAAGTAATAATTTTGAATCACCATAACTATATGAAAGATATATATTTGTCTGAAACACAAAATCGATTACTTTATGTATAAAGATGCTTTTAAAGAAGAATTAATTGAGTGCTGACAGATTAAGTTAAAGGAAAAATTACCTGCTTTTATAATATATATTTTTTTCTGTTATCCTTATAGGAGAGAAAATTCTGGATTGAGAGGGGTCATTAATAGGAAAACAGGTAAACAGGAAAATAGAGTACTATGCATATGTCATAAACTTAAACACATTTTTGCTAGAGTGAGATTATACCAGACTGAAAGGCATTTCAGGGTGACTCATATTTCCAGTTTTGAAAAAGTACCTCTGAAAAATGACCCAAATTCAGAATAATCTCCATTAACAGCTCCTCATACAGAGGCATGAAGATACATTAGAAGAAGCTAAGCAAAGAAACAAATGTGACCTCCATCTCCAGTGAATAGTGATTTGTCAAAAGCTAATATAGCAAAGATTTCTCTAAGGCTAGTTGAGCAGTGAAAGTAAAAATCTGTAGGCGGGATTTCACAAACAAGGAAAGAATCACAGAACACCAGGGTACAATGATTGCCTCTAACATAAATTAGAGACAGCAGCTTTCGTAGAAAAGATACTCATAAAAGAAGAAGTATTCTGAATATATCAAAACAAATATCTTTCTGATATATTTATTGTAACTTTCACTTTCTATCCTTCTGGAGTTTTAAATACTTTTCCTATTTTTGTAATCAGTGCTATACTCACTGTGTTTTGTGCCCTGGAACCAATCTACATATTCTTAACTATAGATCAGGCATGAAATAAGTATAGAAAATAGAGGAAGCACTTAGAAATGTTTAAAGCAAATTGGCATTCCCATGACATTATTATTGTAATTTATTCTTATGATTAGAATTCAATAGGTTAGAATTATGTGACCATCACATTCATAAGTTGATGGCCTAACCATCAGTAACTCATAATGTGATCTTGTTTGGAAACAAGACCTTTGAAAATGTAATTTCTTAGGATCAGGTCAGTGGGCTCTAAAGCAATAATACTGGTAATCTTATAGGAGGGGAAATTTGGACCCAGAAGCACACACATAGGGAAAAAGCCACGTGAGGATGAAGGATGAGATCAACCTGTACTTCTGTAAACCAGGGAAAATCAAAGATTGCAGCAAACCACCTGAAGCTAGGATGGAACAGATTCCCCATTACAGCCCTCAGAATAAACCAAACCTGCCAATAAATAGCCTGGTCTCAGATTTCCAACCTCCAGAATTGTGAGGCAAAAAGTTTCTGTTGTATAAGCCACTTAGTTTGTGGTTCTTTGTTACAGCAGCCTTAGAAATCATATATATTTATCAAGGTGTCAATTTTAATGTGAAATTTAACAACCTATATTATATATATTGTATATATATAATATATATAAATAAAATATAAAATGGGGCTTGTCCCTTCATCAAGATATTTTGATAGGATTTGTTCTCAAGTATGTTACATTCACAAATCAAATGCATATAATTTGGATTTCCCAATGCTTCATGGCAAATAGAAGGGGAAAAAGAGGAAGCAGTGACAGGTTTTATTTTCTTGGGCTCCAAAATCACTGCAGACTGTGACTGCAGCTATGAAATTGAAAGATGCTTGCTCTTTGGAAGGAAAGTCAAGACAAACATAGACAGCATGTTAAAAAGAAAAGATATCACTTTTCCGACAAAGGTCCATATAGTCAAAACTATGGTTTTTCCAGTAGTCATGCACAGATGTGAGAGTCGGACCAGAGAGAAGGCTGAGCACCAAAGAATTGATGCTTTTGAACTGTGGTGCTGGAGAAGACTCGAGAGCCCCTTTGACAGCAAGGAGATCAAACCAGTCAATCCAAAATGAAAACAACCTGGAATATTCATTGGAAGGATTGATGCTGAAGCTGAAACTCCAACACTGTGGCCATGTGATGGGAAGAGTCAACTCATTGGAAAAGACCCTGACGCTGGGAAAGACTGAAGACAAAAGAAGGGTAGCAGAGAATGAAACATTTAGATAGTATTACTGATTCAGTGGACATGAACTTGAGCAAACTCCAGGAGATAGTGAAGGGCAGGGAAGTCTGGCATGCTGCTCTCCATGGGGTTGCAGAGATTCAGGCACAACTTAGTGACTGAACAAGAACAAGTCCTAAGACTATCTGTTGTTTCATCTTAAGCAAGGCTTAAGAACTGAAGTAACTTCAGTAGACATGCAGATAACATAATTTAGTGAAGGCAATCATGGTAAGACACAACAAATGAGTGGGGAGACCTACCTAACTGGAGAATATAAGCCATACCTAAAATTAAACATGTTGATTTTTTAAACATTACATTAACCAAATAAAACACATCTGCAGAACCACCAGTTTGAGATTACTGTTACATTTTTTTGTCTGATTATTTCAAGTATAGTTTTTATTTCACTTATTTTGTACCCCCAAATATTAACCTAAGTCCTGATTTCTAAACTATGAAGTCAGCTTCTTCACTTGATTGTCCTAGAGGTAGAGGTATAGAATTCTACAGAGGTACAGAGTTTCATGTCCCAAAAGAAACCAATGTTCAACTCCATAAAATCAATTGGGTTCTACCTTGTACCAGTGACTAACGCCTAGTGGAGAAGACGTGAAGCAATCTACCATACATGACTACTGGAAAAACCATAGCTTTGACTAGATAGACTTTGTTGGCAAAGTAATGTCTCTTTTCCTGTCATGCAATACTGAATTCACTGTTATGTGATTGTTATTTTGGGGGGAAAGTGGTGAATAATGATGAGTTTATTTTCTTGTGAAATATTCATAATTATGTTCTATCTCTTCCTGACTTAAAAGCATCTAGTATCAATTCAGTTCAGTTCAGTCTCAAAGTCGTGTCTGACTCTGTGATCCCATGGACTGCAGCATGCCAGGCCTCCCAATGTATCACCAACCCCCAGAGTTTACTCAAGATCACGTCCATTGAATTGGTGATGCCATCTAACCATCTCATCCTCTGTCATCCCCTTCTCCTCCTGCCCTCAATGTTTCCCAGCATCAGGATCTTTTCTAATGAGTCAGTTTTTCAAATCAGGTGGCCAAAGGATTGGAGTTTCAGCTTCAGCATCAGTCCTTCCAATGAATATTCAGGACTGATTTCCTTAAGGATGAACAAGTTGGATCTCCTTGCTGTGCAAGGGACTCTCAAGAGTCTTCTCCAACACCTTAGTACAAAAGCATCAATTCTTTGGCACTCAGCTTTCTTTATAGTCCGACTCTCACATCCATACATGACTACTGGAAAAACCATTGCTTTGACTAGATAGACTTTGTTGGCAAAGTAATGTCTCTGCTTGTTAATATACTATCTAGGTTGGTCATAACTTTTCTTCCAAGAAGCAAGAGTCTTTTAATTTCATGGCTGCAATCGCCATCTGCCGTGATTTTTGGAGCCTCAAAAAATAAAGTCTGTCACTGTTTCCACTGTTTCCCCATCTATTTGCCATAAAGTGATGGGACCAGATACTATGATCTTAGTTTTCTGAATGTTGAGCTTTAAGCCAAATTTGTCACTCTCCTCTTTTACTTTCATCAAGAGCCCCTTTTAGTTCTTCACTTTCTGCCGTAAGTGTGGTATCATCTGCATATCTGAGGTTATTGATATTTGTCCCAGCAATCTTGATTCCAACTTTTGCTTCATCCAGCCTGGCATTTCCCATGATGTACTCTACACATAAGTTAAATAAGCAGGGTACAGTATGAGCCTTGATGTACTCCTTTCCTGATTTGGAACCAATCTGTTGTTGCATGTCCAGTTCTAACTATTGTTTCTTGACCTGCATACAGATTTTTCAGGAGGCAAGTCACGTGGTCTGGTATTCCCATCTCTGTGAATTTTGCACAGTTTGTTGTGATCCACACATTCAAAGGCTTTGGCATAGTCAATAAAGTAGAAGTAAATGTTTTTCTGGAACTCTCTTGTTTTTCCATGATCCATTGGATGATGGCAATCTGATCTCTGGTACCTGTGCCTTTTCTAAATCCAGCTTGAACATCTGGAATTTCATGTTTCATGTACTGTTGAAGCCTGGCTTGGAGGATTTTGAGCATTACTTTACTAGCGTGTGCTGCTGCTGCTGCTAAGTCGCTTCAGTCGTGTCCGACTCTGCGACCCCATAGACGGCAGCCCACCAGGCTCCGCCATCCCTGGGATTCTCTAGGCAAGAATACTGGAGTGGGTTGCCATTTCCTTCTCCAGTGCATGTGAGATGAGTGCACTTGTTCGGTAGCTTAAACATCCTTCGGCATTTCCTTTCTTTGGGATTGGAATGAAAACTGACCTTTTCCAGTCCTATGGCTGCTGCTGAATTGTCCACATTTGCTGGCATATTGAGTGCAGCACTTTCACAGGGTCATCTTTTAGGATATGAAGTAGCTCAACTGGAATTCCATCACCTCCACTAACTTTGTTTGTAGTGATGCTTCCTAAGGCCCGCTTGACTTTGCATTCCAGATGACTGGCTCTAGGTGCGTGGTCACACCATTGTGATTATCTGGGTCATGAAAATCTTTTTTGTATAGTTCTTCAGTGTATTCTTGCCACCTCTTCTTAATATATTCTGCTTCTGTTAGGTCCCTACTATTTCTGTCCTTTATTGTGCTTTTCTTTGCATGAAATGTTCCCTTGGTATCTCTAATTTTCTTGAAGAGATCTCTAGTCTTTCCCATTCTATTATTTTCCTCTATTACTTTGCATTGATCACTGAGGAAGGCTTTCTTATCTCTCCTTGCTGTTCTTTGGAACACTGCATTCATATGGGTATATCTCTACTTTTTTCCTTTGATTTTTGCTTCTCTTCTTTTCACAGCTATTTGTAAGGCCTCCTCAGGCAGACATTTTGCTTTTTCACATTTCTTTTTCTTGGGGATGATCTTGATCCCTGTCTCCAGAACAATCTCATGAACCTCCATCCATATTTCTTCTGGCACTCTGTCTATCAGATAATCCCATGAATCTGATTGTCACTTCCACCGTATAATTGTAAGGGATTTGATTTAGGTCATACCTGAAAGGTCTTGTGGTTTTCCCTACTTTCTTCACTTTAAGTCTGAATTTGGCAGTAAGGAGTTCAGGATGTGAGCCACATTCCACTCCTGGTTTTGTTTTTGCTGACTGTATAGAGCTTCTCCATCTTTGGTTTCAAAGAATATAATCAATCTGATTTCAGTGTTGACCATCTGGTGATGTCCATGTGTAGAGTCTTCCTTCTCTTGTGTTGTTGGAAGAGGGCGTTTGCTATGACCAGTGCATTCTCTTGGCAAAACTCTATTAATCTTTGCCTTGCTTCATTCTGTACTCCAAGGGCAAATTTCCCTGTTACTCTAGTTATTTCTTGATTTCCTACTTTTGCATTCCAGTCCCCTATAATGAAAAGGACATCTTTTTTGTGTGTTAGTTCTATAAGGCCTTGTAGGTCCTCATAGAACTGTTCAACTTCAGCTTCTTCAGTGTTACTGGTTGGGGCATAGATTCTATAATATTGAATGGTTTGCCTTGGAAATAACAGAGATCATTCTGTCGTATTTGAGATTGCATCCAAGTACTGAATTTAGAACTCTTCTGTTGACTGAGAAGGCTACTCCATTTCCTCTAATGGATTCTTGCCCACAATAGTTGATATAATGGTCATCTGAGTTAAATTCACCCATTCCAGTCCATTTTAGTTCATTGATTCTTAAAATGTTGATGTTCACTCTTGCCTTCTCCTGTTTGATCATCTCCAATTTACCTGGATTCATGGACCTAACATTCCAGATTCCTATGCAATATTGCTCTTTACAGCATTGGACTTTACTACCATCACCAGTCACATCCACAACTGGATGTTGTTTTTGCTTTGGCTCCATCTCTTCATTCTTTCTGGAGTTATTTCTCCACTGATCTCCAGTAGCACATTGGGCACCAACCAACCTGAGGAGTTCATCTCTCAGTATCCTATCTTTTTGTCTTTTCATACTCTTCATGGGCTTCTAAAAGCAAGAATACTGAAGGTTTTTGCCATTCCCTTCTCTAGAGGACCAGATTTTGTCAGAACTCTCCACCATGACCCGTTAGCCTTGGGTGGCATGTCTCATAGTTTTTTTGAGATAGACAAGGCTGTGATTGTGGTTTTCAGTCTGTCTACCCTCGGATGCAGAAGGATAAGAGGCTGCTGGAAGCTTCCTGATGAGAGAGACTGATTAAGGGGGAAACTGGGTCTTGTTCTGCTGAGCAGGGCCATGCTCAGTAAATCTTTAATCCATCTAATATACTTGTTGATCAGTCACCTATTCATGTCTGACTCTTTGCCACCCCATGGACTGCAGTATGCCAGGCCTCCCTGTCCTGCACTATCTCCCAGAGTTTGCTCAAGTTCATGTTCATTGCATCAGTGATGCCATCTAGCCATCTCATCCTGTGACAGCCTCTTCTCCTTCTGCCCTTGGTCTTTCCCAGCATCAGGGACTATTCTGATGAGTCATCTGTTTGCATCAGATGACCAAAATACTGGAGCTTCAGCTTTAGCATCGGTCCTTCTAGTGAATATTCTGGGTGGATCTCCCTTAAATTGATTGGTTTGATCTCCTTACTGTCCAAGGGACTCTCAAGAGTCTTCTCCAGCACCACAATTCAAAGGCATTAATTCTTTGGCATTCCACTTTATTTATGTTCCAGCTCTCACAACCATATGTGACCACTGGGAAGACCACAGCCTTGTCTATACAGACCTTTGTTGGCAGAGTCATGTCTCAGCTTTTCAACACACTGTCTAGGTTTGTCATCACTTTCCTGCCAAGAAGCAATCATCTTTTGATTTCATGGCTTCAGTCACCATTTGCAGTGATTTTGGAGCCCAAGTAGAGGTAATTTGTCACTACTTCCACCCTTTCCCCTTGTATTTGCCATGCGATAATGGGTCCAGATGCCATGTTCTTAGTTTTGTTTTTTTTTTAATACTTAGTTTCAAGCCAGCTCTTTTACTCTTCTCCTTCATCCTCATCAAAAGGCTGTTTAGTTCCTCTTTGCTTTCTGCCATTAGAGTGGTATCATCTGCATATCTGAGGTTGTTAATACTTCTTCCACCTGTCTTGATTCCAGCTTGCAACCCATCCAGCCTAGGATTTCTCATGATGTGCTCAGCGTATAAGTTAAACAAACAGGGTGACAGCAGACAGCCCTGTCATACTCCTTTCTTGATCTTGAAACAATCAGTTGCTCCACATAGGGTTGCAATTGTTGCTTCTTGACCTGCATACAGGTTTCTCAGGAGACAGGTAAGATGGTCTGGCATTCCCATCGCTCTAAGTGCTTTCCACAGTTTGTCATGATCTGTACACCAAAGGCTTTAGTGTAGTTGGTAAAACAGAGATAGATGTTTTTCTGAAATTCCCTTGCTTTTTCTATAATCTAGCGAATGTTGGCAATTTGATCTCTAGTTCCTCTTCCTTTTCTAAACCCAGCTTGGACATCTGGAAGTTCTTGGTTCACATAATGCTGAAGCCTAGCATGCAAGATTTTATGCATGACCTTACTAGCATGGAAGATCAGTGCAACTGTCTGATGGTTAGCACATTCTTTGGTACCACCCTTCTTGGGAATTGGGATGAGGATTAACTTTTTCCAGTCCTGTAGCCACTACTGGGTCTTCCAGATTTGTTGACATAATGAATGCAAAACCTTGATGGCATCATCCTTTAGGGATTTGCATAATTCTGCTAGAATTTCATCACATCCTCTAACTTTATTAACAGCAGTGCTTCTTAAGGCCCACTTGACTTTATTCTCTAGAATGTGTGGCTCTGGGTGACTAACCACACCATTGTAGTTAGTCACACCATACCAATCCAGTTCATTAAGATATTTTTTATACAGTTCTTCAATGTATTCTTTCCATCTCTTCCTGATTTCTTCAGCATCTACTAGGTCTCTTCCATTTTTATCCTTTATTGTGCCCATCTTTGGGAAGGAAAACTCCCTTGATTTTTCCAATTTTCCTGAAGAGATCTCTAGTCTTTACCCTTTTTTGTTTTCTTCTATTATTAAGTACTGTTCATTGAAGAAGGCCTTCCTGTATCTTCTAGCTATTCTTTGAAACTCTGTGTTTAATTGGATGGGCCTTTCCCTGTCTCCCAAGGTTTTGCATCTCTTCATTCTTTCACTATTCATAAAGCCTTCTCAGGTAACCACTTCGCCTTCTTGCTTTTCTTTTGCTTTGGGATGGCTTTGTTCACCACATCCTGTACAATATTACATATCTCTGTCTAATATATATGTAGTTATAAATTTTTTGTTGCATATAGGGTGCAAGATATTTATAGCAAATTAGGTCTTTAATAAACATTAAGTGATTCAGCATTCCTACACCTCACTTCATTGTGTCTATGCTGATAGAGAAAAGTTTATTAGTTTGTTTATAGAATACATTTTGCAAGTTATTTTATGATCTATTATAAACAAAGAGGCATACAGTCCAATTTAATGACAAACGGGTCAGACTCAGGACCTAGTCTTTGTATCCTAATAGAAAATCACAACATAAGTAAAAAAGTGACCAAAGATGATCAAATAACTGATGCATATTTGAGAAATATTTAACATAAATGAGCCAATGATGATTCATGATGAAATCAAGGTTACAAAATTTAATATAATTCAAGTTTTCACATATTAACTAGCTTATAGTAGGAAAAAGAAAGAATGGCATTTGTGATTGATAAAGATTCTTTTAAAAATTTCCCACCATAATTACTAAGAGAAGTGTGAAATTACAACCTTTCATGGTGCTAATTTTTCAATATATGTCAAATTTTAATTTTCATATGCATAGATATCTTTTATGGACATTCTCCTCTTTGTAAACAATCAGAAATTCTCACAATGACTTGGATGCAAATATTATTATATTAATTTCATTTATAATGGTGAACATGAAAAATGCAAGATATGAAGATGTTTATTCCTGGCCTATTAAAACCTTCACCAACCTATGAGTCACAATATTTTTATGTCAAAATCACAATGCCAGGCCTCAAACCTGATTATTTTTTTCAACATAATGTCTATATTCCTGGATGTTTTCCTTCCACAAATGCTTATGAGAATCCCAAGAGTGTGATTTAGTCTTGGTCATCCTCAGGCATGTCAATAGAGAGGGGAAAAAAGAAATATTCCAACATGAGAATGGTTATTTTCACTGGATTTTGGTTTTGTTGGTGGTTATTATTTAACATTTATTTTTTTGTATATTTCCTAATCTTTTCAAATTGAATAAATATTTCTAATATCAATGAAAATAAAATGATGCTATTTAAAAAGTATAATCAAATACATATAGTAGAAAAATTATTTTTAATATGTACCTATTTCACAAAAGTTGTTCAATTTACATACTTGGTTTTAAGCCTCTAAACTTTAGTTTCTTGTTCTACTTTTTCTTTAATGTTCTGTTAGTTGACCTAAAATTAAGGGTGCAAGAAACAGCAATCACTTTGTGACAGATATTTGGGTTCTGCAAGAATCTTACTTGAATGGATCTGTCCTTATTATAAGGAAAAAGCTTAACTCTGACATTAATGAGAATTAACCATGTTAAATTTCTCAGCCTACAGAATCCTAACACTGACTTGTCTTATCAAAGGGATAGCTGTAAACATACACCCACTCATGAATAACACTACTGAAATTCCACACACTATTATCTCTTATTTATAATATGACATTGAAAAGTAAGAAAATACATAGCTTTTTAATCTTAATGAAAATCGTTTAAAACGATATATAACTGTGTTTGCTTGTTTAATAAGATTGTAAAAAATAGTATTATGTTAAATAACCACTGATGTTAAGAGAAAGTTCTATTTATTTCTAGAATCATTTAATCCAATATCATGTTAAAAGTTGTATAATTAATTGTACAATTAGAATTGTAGTAAGTATAATATTGTACTTATAAATATGTGTTTTCTTTCATGGACAGAGTAATACAACTTGTAACCCAGATGAGTTCAAGAATCATCTAAAATGCACATAGGAAAAATAAAGTGGAAATTAGCATAATGGCTGTCACAACATGTTGGGTTGGCCAAAAAGTTTGTTTGAGTTTTTCCATATGAAGTTACAGAAAAACTCAGATGAACTTTTTGGCCAACCCAATATATTGTACAGTAATACTTGATTCATTTTGTTAATTCAACCAATACTTATTTAGTGACTATTGTTTATGTGGTACCTGCTAGGAGTTGTGGGCATATGCAAAAGAAAAAGTCACAAAAAGTATCCCTAACTTCATGGAGCCAATTTTCAAGAGAGGAAAATTGTAAGAGAAAATGAATATAGAATCCAGTAAATATCTATCACCTGTAAATTGTTAAAGGCGATTAGAAGGAAATAAACAGAATGTATAAGCAGAAAATGAGGGATCAAAATACCTCAAATAATCTGGTCAGTCACAGTTTCTTGGAGGATATGATAAGCAAGCTAAAATCTTAAGACTAAGAAAGACAGAGGCACATAAAGAGGGAAAAGCATTCAGAAGAAGTGAACAGCAGGTGTTGAGAAGATGATGGAGGAAATAGCTCTATGTCCACTTAAAGCAGAGATCTGCATCTGTTTGTGGTTCATGGGACTTTCTAGTGGCCTCCAAGCCAGATGCAAGATGATGCCTTTAGCAATGCATGTGCTCTTCGCAAATCAGAGCTTCAGAATTATTTGGAAATATTTGAAAAATGTTCAAAGACTGTTTTCATTATTATTAGAAATGTTAGAATGATATAGTTGCCAATAAAAGAAAAGGATAATTCTGAGGATTTTAAAAATAAAACTTTAAGCTTTGTCTTCAAATTTTCCCAGCCAAGCTTCATATTATTCTCCTTCTCACAGAGGTTCAAAATCTGAAAAATATATTGAAGGGATTCTGGCCATGTGATAGAGTCTAGCTGCTTCCCCCCAGCAGGATTTTGTTTGTTAACACCCTGGATGGCAGGACATTTCAGTCTGTCGTTCAAAAATTTCTCTTAACTCCCCAGACTCCCACATGGTCCCAGAACTCAGAAGACATCCTGTGGAGAGAACTGATCAAGCATTTGAGCCTCCTCAATTTTCTGCTTTGTTATTTTAATACTGCATGTCAACTGAAAATTTTCTGGTTTCTCCTTCCTCCAGCAGAGTCTCTCTGCTTGAGCTAAGTCTCAGCTCAGCCTGCGCCCAGAGTCAGTGAATTATCTACAGCAGGCTAAAACAGACTGCTGTTTATCAGCTCATCCAAGAAAAGTTAGCTCCTCCCAGGAATTTTTTAAGTCCAGATTTTCTTTCTTTCATAGCTGTCTCATTACTTTGAAAATATTCTTTTTGTGATATATACAATTTTTGCTAGTTTTTGAAGCAGAACCATGGCCTGCTGCTACTTATTAGAACCTACCCAGAAACAAGTATTCAGTGCTGTTTTAATTTACTATTTTTATGTGAGAGGGTGAGGTTCTATAATCTTGCACTTGGTTATCTTTTTGTAATAGCTCTCAAAATGTAGTCTGAGAGTCAACGTTGGTTTTCTGCTAAGGCTGCATATTTCTATTCTAATTAATCTCCTAAGAACTGGGGAAAGAACCAAAAGGCATATATATTGACATACATTGTAACAATGAAATGGATTCAAGCAAAATTTTTACTTATCACCTGGTCCTCATAAAGTCTTTCCCTCTTTTGGCATTTGTATTCAACAGGGGTTTGTGATTGCTAGGTATCAGTGTAAAGTCTGAAAAATGACCACATATTTCATCTCCCCTAATGTACCATACTGTTTAATGCCTGTAAGTCTTTTTAGGGGAGATAAAGAGGGAAATACAAACTACGTACTTCACATGTATGTCTCCCTCAATGTATCAGTCTTACACTCAGTGAAGAGACTTTAGGTCTTTGAACTGACCCAAGTCTGAGAATTACTCAGGGACCATAACTACAGGGGGTTCAGTTCACACTGGTCACATTAGATACAATGTTGTTAATGTTATTGTTAATATGTTGTTATTGTGGTTGATGATACTGTTTTAGATTTATAGTCCAAACAAGGCCTTAGTTTATAGCACATCCATTTTATCCCTGGAGACCTCCTAAGCAGCTAACTATTGAAGATCTGTGTGGGTAAAACCAATCAGATTACCAGACTTAATAAAATGTTACTTCAAGAGCTGTCAGAGTGTTATGGCAGTGGAAAAGAAAAAGCAGGAGCAGTGGTCATTAAACAGAGTGAGTGCTATGCCAACCTGTAGATTTTGGAGTGGAGGGGGCACATAAATATATGGGGAGAGAAGAATATCTATTTATTTATAACTTGTGGGTGGGAAAATGACCGAAGATTATATTTTTGTGGAAATTAGAAGATACAGTCCAATTTCCATGACTGTTTGAATATTAGCTCTGTCATCTGTCTCTGGAAAAACAAGAGGGTATAACCAAACAACAGTGTAGAAGCCTGAGGTCACGTCTTTCTCAGATCATCTATACTGTTTTCCAGTTGCAGAGACACTAGATCTTCACTGAAAAGTTACAGAATGGAGATTAAGATGACAAAAATTTGTCATGACTCCACCTTCAAAGAAAGTGGAAGAATACTTTGTAGATAAGTGGCAGAAGATAAATGACAAAGCAAGATAAGAGAATAATTATCAAATATGTGAATGGGAAAAGACTGTTAGCAAAAATAAGACGTGTTTCTTCACTGACCTTCTTCAAAAGAGTGCCCAAAGGGAAAACTAGTTTCAAGCTAAGGTTTATCAGTTCATTTCAGTTCAGTTGCTCAGTCCTGTCCGACTCTTTGTGATCCCATGAATTGCAGCATGCCAGGCCTCCTTGTCCATCACCAACTCCCAGAGTTTACCCAAACTCATGTCCATCGAGTCAGTGATGCCATCCAGCCATCTCATCCTCTGTCGTCCCCTTCTCCTCCTGCCCCCAATCCTTCCCAGCATCAGGGTCTTTTCCAACTCTTCGCATGAGGTGGCCAAAGTATTGGAGTTTCAGCTTCAACATCAGTCCTTCCAATGAACAACCAGGACTGATGTCTTTTAGGATGGACTAATTGGATCTCCTTTCAGTCCAAGGGACTCTCAAGAGTCTTCTCCAATACCACAGTTCAAAAGCCTCAAGTTTTCAGTGCTCAGCTTTCTTCACAGTCCAACTCTCACATCCATATATGACCACTGGAAAAACCATAGCCTTGACTAGATGGACCTTTGTTGGCAAAGTAATGTCTCTGCTTCTTAATATGCTATCTAGGTTGGTCATAACTTCCCTTTCAAGGAGTAAGAGTCTTTTAATTTCATGGCTGCAATCACCATCTGCAGTGATTTTGGAGCCCCCAAAAATAAAGTCTGTCACTGTTTCCACTGTTTCTCCATCTATTTGCCATGAAGTGATGGGACCAGATGCCATGATCTTAGTTTTCTGAATGTTGACTTTTAAGCCAACTTTTTCACTCTTTTCTTTCACTTTCATCAAGAGGGTTTATAATAGTGAGTAAATCTATTTTAAAATCTGTGCTATGTTTATTTCTTTAGGTAGCATTGACCTTGAGATTCTATTTGTGCATATGTATTAGGAATGAATTGAGTTAGTATTCAAAGATTAAAGAGTTTACATAAGTGAGAACATATTTCCAAAGGTAAATTGGTAGACAAATTATTTATGATGCTTAAATGATAACAAGTTTGTGTGTTTACAAACATAATCTTGAGATTTTTTAAAATAAGTTTTATTATTTCCAAGGTAGTCCATAATTTCTTACTGATTAAATTAAAATAGACTTATAGCAATTAAACAATAACCATAAATTTAATTACATTATTGTGGCAGATTAAATGATGGTTCCCAATTATGCATGCCTCCCTGTAGCCACACTCTTTACATAGGGGTTGTTTTAACCAAAGGGATGGTAGCATATGCAGTGGTAGAGGAGCTTTAAGTGTGTCTGAGTAGATGAGCTTGGGCCCTATCATTTCTGATTCTGCATGAGAAGAGCTTCTCTCAAACAGCTAAGAACCATTTTACCCTCATCTTCAGAATGAATACTTGTGGGGCCTATCTGAGCCAAACATAGTCAAAATCTCAGCCTACCTAGAGCTACAGTTTCGGAGAAGGCAATGGCACCCCACTCCAGTACTCTTGCCGGGAAAATCCCAAGGACGGAGGAGCCTAGTGGGCTACAGTCCATGGGGTCGCTAAGAGTTGGACACGACTAAGCAACTTCACTTTCACTTTTCCCTTTCATGCACTGGAGAAGGAAATGGCAACCTACTCCAGTATCCTTGCCTGGAGAATCCCAGGGACGGCGGAAGCTAGTGGGCTGCCGTCTATGGGGTCGCACAGAGTCGGACACGACTGAAGCGACTTAGCAGCAGCAGCAGCAGCAGCAGCAGCAGAGCTACAGTTTGAAGTAGAGCCGCTCTGTAAAGGCTAACTTGGTTAGCTGATTCACAACAGTATTGGAGACCCATGATGTGAGAATAAATTCTTATCATTGTTTTATGTAACCGAGGTTTGGGAAGGATTGTTATTAAGCATTTTTGAGTCAATAGCTGACAGATCAAAACATTGGCACCTAGAATAAGTAGCCATAATAAAAATTTAAGATATATGGCATACACTTTGGGACCGGAGAGCAGTAGTTATGAAAATTGTTATAAGAGATTTAACAAGGAACGAGCTAGTTTACAAATAGAATTAAGAAGTATTACTAAGAACCTAGACAGGCTGACACATGATAGATTTGAAAATAAATAATAAAACTTTTTTTTTGTAATCTTTGTTCTCTCCAGACAATAATAATTCAAAACTTAAGATACATACAGACTTGGGGCAAAGCTCAAAAAACTACATACCCTTAAAATACTTCCTGTGGGTAAAAGCAAACAAAATCAAGGGGTTGGCTGCTCCACCATTTGTTAAGACTTCTGATATACATAGGGTGGCACCTATTAAATGCGTATAACTAGGTAAACAGACTTCTGATAAGGTGAAGTATATGGTCCCACAAAACATGATAAGAAAAACACCTCTAAAGGATTTGTGGGTGAGGCTTTGGCACGTATTGCTTACTGGTTTTGAATCTATTTTAAAAAACCCCAAATTTTCAGAGATCTATATTTGTGAGAATATCACCTGTTTATTCACCATATTAAAAACAAACAAGACAAACCAAGAGCTCTGGTCCTCCACTTAACTATAGGCATAGAATTATAGAAAATTCCCAGGAGGCAAAAGAAAAGATTGATAGAGAAGAGCCTCTTCAAGTAAGTAGATCCAGGGTCTGGTCAAGAAAATTTTCTACCCCAAGATTGGGAGTGCATGATAATGCTCACCCAGTAGGATTTCAAAATTCCTAGATCAGAGGCTCCAGTATATCTCCCATTTCTCTTTTCAAAGTAAAGTGTTAATTGCAGCTTTTCTGTCCCTAGTCCACAATCATATGTTGGATATGTGGGTGGAGAATAACGTGTCTTTTTAGTTAATAGGTTAATAATAATAACTGACTCCAGACATGATATAGACTGTGAGATCCTAAGCAACAATAAGTAAATCTTGAAAAGGGCAGGTGAGTGAACTTTGAGTGTGGAAGAATCACAAATAATTATGATGAAGAGAGTAGGCAATTGTAGATTTAATGAATTTTGGCAATTCTTAAAGCCTGTCTCTGAATCTGTGTTCCATGCCGTGTAACTTGCTTTGGCCAACTGAGTATTAATAATAATATGCCTGACAGAGTAAGGGGTTAAAAACATGCTTACATGAATGGGCTTTCTTTCTTGCTTCACTGGCTTTCCTTCAGTTAGCATTAACACATGCAAAGTCTAACTTAGCTGAACTTGTAAGAAAAAGCAAAGCCCTATTAACCTGTGGTATGAAGAAGAGCTTTACAACTGAGCTCAGCTTAAATGTGCTATCCTGTGGCTGCATTCAGATTCATAAATATTGGTATAGAGGCTTACTGATGCAAGAATCTTTGTTTTGGAGTAGATTCTATATGATAGCATTGTGACAATAGCTGACTGACACAGTTAAAACAGTAAATAAAATTTTATATTGGAGGCATAACTAATTTTAGAGAAAGATAAAGCTTTTTGACTTTGAAATAGATAAAGAAGACACTTTTTTATGTTAATATAATCAAATATGATAATCAAAATGTTTTTCCCCAGAGCTCAACACTTTGAAAAAAGTGTTTTTTTTTCTCTTGGGTTATTTCAGAAATTTAGCTTTAGCGCATGGATGGGAGAAAAAAACCCTCAAAGAATCTATCTTTCCATGAAAATAATTTGTCTCCTCTTAGTATTCCCAGAGTTAAAACTTTTTAAAGTAAAAATTTAATGATGGACGTATATAAAGTTTATCAAATAAAACTGAAGAAATCAATATATCTTAGTTTTTATTTCCCTACCCGGTACCATAGCTTAAAGAGAAATATTTTTTGGCATAGTAGGTTACTGTGAGAAGTTTAAGTTTGTCAAGTTGGCTCTGTATTCTAAATTTCATATCCTTGAAATTACCTCAGAAAGCAAATAATAATAATGATCATCTTCCTCCTCACCATATATTTCTTTTAAAATTTTCTATAGCTCTTTTAAATACTTTCTGTATTCATATCATGTGTGTATCAAAGATTTAAGGGCATTTATTTTTTATGGTTTGGGTATTATCTAAATATAATGTACGTTTAGAATTGAAAATTATGTAATTGAAGACTATTTTGGACAAACAAAAAGTGAGGGAGCTCATTGCCATCAGACAGACCCTGCAAGAAATATATAAGAAAGTTCTTCAGTTAAGAAGGGAAATTATACTGGTTATTTTAATCCATTAATAGTTTCCTCAAAGGGGTATGTCCAAATGCTAAACCCTGATACATGTGACTGTGGACTCATCTGAAAATAAGATCTTAACTATGTCATTAAGTTAAGCATGTTGAGATGAGATCATTCTGGGTTAAGAATAGGGCCTATAACCAATGACCTGTTTCATAAGTTAAAGGAGACACAAACTAAAAGGATACATCTAAAAACAGGGAAATCAAGACATGCTGACAGTCACCAGAGTCGAGGAGAGAGGCGCGGAACAGACTGTCCCTAAGAGTCTCCAAAAGGAACCATCCCTATTGACACATTGATTTTGGGCTTATGGCCTCCAAAGTTATGAGAAGATAAATTTGTGTTGTTTTAAGTCACCAAGTTTATAGTAATTTCTTATGACTGCCCTAGGAAACTAATGCACATTGTGTTACTAGTAAGTGAAGTGCTACCATAACAAATTTTTATCAATCTGTAAATGGCTTTGGAATTAGATAATGAGAAGAGGCTGAGAGAATTTAGATGCACATGATGGGAAAAGTTTAGGTTCTCTCGAAGAGATGACTGGTTAAAAACATGAGCACTGAAAATGACTGGTGAGAGTTCAAAAAGAAATGAGGAATGTGTTATTAGAGAGCGGAGGAACGGCAATTCCTGTTATAAAGCAGCATTAAACTTGGTTGAATTTATTTTACTCTTAACTGGCAAAGAGAATTTGTAATAGATAAAATTAGCTGAGGAGATTTCCAAGAACAATGTTGAAATAATCAGCCTGGTTTCTCCCTGTGCTCATAGTAAAATGTGAGAGCAGGATAAATTGAGGAGAGAATTTCCCAACAAAAATAAACATCTGGTGACTTGGGAAATTCTCAGCCTACTCAGATTGCAGAGGAAATGAGGACGTTTAAATTTCCTAGATAAAACTATAAAATTTACCCTTGGAAAAGCATGCTCTAGAGGGAAGGCCCAGGTATAGCTGGAAAGATTTTTACTGAAAGATTAAGTATATCATGTTGGGTTTTAATAAACCATTTCAGCAGAAGCCAGGATTAAAGATTGGTTTATCCAGGAAGGATCTGTAGAGAACTCTTGCCTAATTGTGTGACCCTTCATGAATTACATGGGTGACCAACAAGGTTCCTGGGAATATTATACCAGCGGAAACACTGCTAGAAAGTGTCAGAGACTGGACAAAATCAAAGATTTTTAGACTCCTGAAATTATACTTCATCTTTGTGAAAGACACTGTTAAGAGAATAAAAACTACAATCCACAGACTGAGAGAAAAACTTTCAATATATATATTTGATACAGCACTTATGTCTAAGATATACAAAAATACTCTTAAAAATTAACAATAAAAATTTTAATAATAGGAAAATATTAGTACAGACACCTCACCCAAAAAACTCAAAGGTTAAATAAACCTATGAAATACTGGTCAACATCATTTTTCATTAGGGAATTTTAAATCAAAATAACAATGAAATACTACTACATATCTAGTGATAAGACCAATAAAAACCAAAAAAACAAAAAAACTGATAGTACCAATTGCTAGCAAGGATGCAGAACACCAAGAACTCATTGCTGGTGAGAGTGATAAAAGACAGACACTTAGGAAGACAGCTTAGTAATTTCTTACAGAGGTAAACATAGTTTACCTCATAGTTTACTTTAGAGGTAAACGTAGTAAACATAGGGCTTCCCTTGTGGCTCAGCTGGCAAAGAATCCACCTGCAATGCGGGGCACCTGGGTTCGATCCCTGGGTTGGGAAGATCCCCTGGAGAAGGCAAAGGCTACCCACTCCAGTATTCTGGCCTGGAGAATTCCATAGACTCTATAGTCCATGGGGTTGCAAAGAATCAGACAACTGTGTGACTTTCACATTCACTTTCACTTTCAAACATAGTTTTGCCATAGGATCTAGCAATTGCATGCCTAGGTATTTATATATACCCAATTATTTTTGAAAGGTTACTATTTACACAAAGACCAGGACATGAATGTTTGTAGCAACTTCTTTGGTAAACTGCCCCAAACTGGGAGCAACAAACATGCCTTTCAATAGGTGAATGGATAAATTGATACATCTATACAATAGGATCAGGAAACCAGTCTTAAATGTTCATTAGAAGGACTGATGTTGAAGCTGAAACTCCAATACTTTGGCCACCTGACGTGAATAACTGACTCATTTGAAAAGATCCTGATGCTGGGAAAGACTGGGGGCAAGAGCAGAAGGCAACAGAGGATGAGATGGTTGGATGGCATCACCGACTTAATAGACATGAGTTTGGGTAAACTCTGGGAGTTGGTGATGGACAGGGAGGCCTGGTGTGCTCCAGTCCATGGGGTCGCAAAGAGTCGGACATGACTGACTGAACTGAACTGATACAATAAGATATTATTCAGTAACAAAAGGAAATGAGCTATCAAATCACAAAATTACATGCATGAATATTAAATGCATGTTGCAATGTGAAGAAAGCAAATGTTGAAAAACCACATACTGTATGATTTCAATTGTATGGCATTCGGAAAAAGACAAAACTATCACATGGTAAAAAGATCATTGGTAACCAGGTTTGTGGGTAGAGAAAGAGAGGATGGTTAGTAGGTGATGTAAAGGGGATTTTTAGGGCATTTAAACTCATGAGAAACACTGGGCTGGAAGAAGCACAAGCTGAATCAAGATTGCTGGGAGAAATATCAATAACCTCAGATATGTCCACCATTATGGCAGAAAGCGAAGAACTAAAGAGCCTCTTGATGAAGGTGAAAGAGGAGAGTTAAAAAGTTGGCTTAAAACTCAACATTCAGAAAACTAAGATCATGGCATCTGGTCCCATTACTTCATGGCAAATAGATGGGGAAGCAATAAAAACAGTGACAGACTTAATTTTGGGAGGCTCCAAAATCACTGCAGATGGTGACTGCAGCCATGAAATTAAAAGACGCTTGCTCCTTGGAAGAAAAATTATGACCAACCTAGACAGCATATTAAAAACCAGGGAGATTACTTTGCCAACAAAGTTCTGTCTAGTCAAGGCTATGGTTT
Source organism: Okapia johnstoni (assembly GCA_024291935.2). Lineage (NCBI taxonomy): Eukaryota > Metazoa > Chordata > Mammalia > Artiodactyla > Giraffidae > Okapia > Okapia johnstoni. The sequence continues at coordinate 107,299,720 of CM044307.1, read as the reverse complement.
TCCAGTAGTCATGTATAGATGTGAGAGTTGGACTATAAAGAAAAATGAGCACTGGAGAATTGATACTTTTGAGCTGTGGTGTTGGAGAAGACTCCTGAGAGTTCCTTGGACTTCAAGGAGATCCAACAAGTCCATCCTGAAGGAAATCAGTCCTGAATATTCATTGGAAGTACTGATGCTGAAGCTGAAACTCCAATACATTGGCCACCTGATGCAAAGAACTGACTCATTTGAAAAGACCCTTATGCTGGGAAAGATTGAAAATGGGAAGAGAAGGGGATGACAGAGGATGAGATGGTTTGACAGCATCACCAACTCAATAGGCGTGAATTTGTGTAAACTCTGGGAGTTGGTGATGGACAGGTAGGCCTGGTGTGCTGCAGTCCATGAGGCTGCAAAGAGTCGGATACAACTGAGCAACTGAACTGAACTGAAAATATTGTAATTTATTTTTAAAAACACATATAATGTTATAGTATAAATAGCAACTCTCTGTGTATTCAATGACTTGAAGTATGCCAGCAAGAGATAAAACAATGGAATGAAGAATGTGGAAACAAGTGGTAACTGTACTGATTTGATAGACAGAGTGCCTGATGAACTATGGACAGAAGTTCGTGACATTGTACAGGAGACAGGGATTAAGACCATCCCCATGTAAAAGAAATGCAAAAAGCAAAATGGCTGTCTGAGGAGGCCTTAAAAATAGCTGTGAAGAGAAGAGAAGTGAAAAGCAAAGGAGAAAAGGAAAGATATTCCCATCTGAATGCAGAGTTCCAAAGAATAGCAAGGAGAGATAAGAAAGCCTTCCTCAACGATCAATGCAAAGAAATAGAGGAAAACAACAGAATGGGAAAGATTAGAGACCTCCTCAAGAAAATTAGAGATACCAAGGGAACATTTCACGCAAAGATGGGCTCGATAAAGGACAGAAATGGTATGGACCTAACAGAAGCAGAAGATATTAAGAAGAGGTGGCAAGAATACACAGAACTGTACAAAAAAAGATCTTCATGACCCAGATAATCTCGATGATGTGATCACTAACCTAGAGCCAGACATCCTGGGATGTGAAGTCCAATGGGCCTTAGGAAGCATCACTACAAACAAAGCTAGTGGAGGTGATGGAATTCCAGTTGAGCTATTTCAAATCCTGAAAAATGATGCTGTGGAAGTGCTGCGCTCAATATGCCAGCAAATCTGGAAAACTCAGCAGTGGCCACAGGACTGGAAAAGGTCAGTTTTCATTTCAATCCCAAAGAAAGTCAATGCCAAAGAATGCTCGAACTACCACACAATTGCACTCATCTCACATGCTAGTAAAGTAATGCTCAAAATTCTCCAAGCCAAGCTTCAGCAATACATGAACTTCCAGATGTTCAAGCTGGTTTTAGAAAAGGCAGAGGAACCAGAGATCAAATTGCCAACATCTGCTGGATCATCGAAAAATCAAGAGAGTTCCAGAAAAACATCTATTTGTGCTTTATTGACTATGCCAAAGCCTTTGACTGTGTGAATCACAATAAACTGTGGAAAATTCTTAAAGTGATGTGAATACCAGACCATCTGACCAGTCTCTTGAGAAACCTATATGAATGTCAGGAAGCAACAGTTAGTACTGGACATGGAACAACAGACTGGTTCCAAATAGGAAGAGGAGGCCCTCAAGGCTGTATATTGTCATCCTGCTTATTTAACTTATATGCAGAGTACATCATGAGAAACGCTGGGCTGGAAGAAACACAAGCTGGAATCAAGATTGCTGGGAGAAATGTCAATAACCTCAGATATGCAGATGACACCACCCTTATGGCAGAAAGTGAAGAAGAACTAAAGAGCCTCTTGATGAAAGTGAAAGAGGAGAGTGAAAAAGTTGGCTTAAAGCTCAACATTCAGAAAACTAAGATCATGGCATCTGGTCTCACCACTTCATGGGAAATAGATGGGGAAACAGTGGAAACAGTGTCAGACTTTATTTTGGGGGGCTCCAAAATCACTGCTGATGGTGATTGCAGCCATGAAATTAAAAGACACCTACTCCTTGGAAGGAAAGTTATGGCCAACCTAGATATCATATTTAAAAGCAGAGGCATTACTTTGCCAACAAAGGTCCATCTAGTCAAGGCTATGGTTTTTCCAGTGGTCATGTATGGATATGAGAGTTGGACAGTGAAGAAAGCTGAGCACCACAGAATGGATGCTTTTGAACTGTGGTGTTGGAGAAGACTCTTGAGAGTTCCTTGGACTGTAAGAAGATCCAATCAGTCCATCCTAGGGGAGATCAGTCCTGGGTGTTCATTTGAAGGACCGATGTAGAAGCTGAAACTGTAATACTTTGGCCACCTCATGCGAAGAGTTGACTCACTGAAAAAGACCCTAATGCTGGAAAGGATTGGGGGCAGGAGGAGAAGGGGATGACAGAGGATGAGATGGCTGGATGGCATCACCAACTCGATGGACATGGGTTTGGGTAGACTCTGGAAGTTAATGGACAGGGAAGCCTGGCGTACTGCGATTCATGGGGTCTCAAAGAGTCGGATACGGCTGAGCGACGGAACTGAACTCAGCTGAATAGTTCAAATATATGAAACTATCTCACTGACCTAAGTAACTTTGAAAAATACAGATTTTTTTAAACCAACACCAAAAGCTGTAACAAGTTTGTTTCATGTAGTGGTAAAGTTCCGAACTGATATACATATCAGAGTTAAACAATTATGTACAAAATGGTGATGGTGGGAGCCAGGTTTCTCACATTTGTTGGAGGGAGATTAACAAGAGTAGAAGGTAAGATTTATTCATTTGGTAACAGATTAGAATTGGCAACAAGAGTGGAAGGCTAGATTAGAATTGGCAAGCAAAACTGGAACATTAGATTTATTCATGTTAGGTTAGAACTGGCAACATTAGTATAAACTCATGAGTAGCATATGTTAGATACAAATGATAATGTGTATGTGTTTGTGTGTGTGCTTAAACAAGTTACTATCCATTTATAGGTTTCCTTCCTCTTTCATCTGAATTGATTTTGCAATAATAACACCCCAGTACCCATGAGCACACCTAAAACCAGATCTTGATTCCTAATAGAGTTTTCCAACAAAAGAAACAAAGAATCTTTGGGGAAATGGCTGATTCTAGTAGTAAAAACATGCATCAGATGAGTGTAAAGCTTATTGTAGTGCCAGAAGCGCATGCAAAGAAAAACCAAAAAAGAAAGGAAAAGAATAAAACACCAATATGAGTCTATATCAAAGGGGCACGTGCGCCTACTGAAAGAACTACCAATGGGAAAAACTAGAGGCATTTAAACAATAAAATTAAGTAGCTTTGGATTATAACCTAAAATATAAAGTGAAAATCTATTAATCCAAACTAATCTCAGATATCTTCAATGAATAAAAAGTCCAAATTAATCATACATCTCAGAGAACTAATTATGATAAGTTATTATTTATACAGTTTTGACACCACAGTTTGTATATCTTAACTAAACCTCTCCTTGGAACGTAACTATCTCCACAACTAAGCAACTCTGATCCATTTCACCAGTACCACATGTTCTCTCTCCTATGCTTCCTGTTGCTCAGGTTAAAATACTTGGAGATGTCTCTTATTTTTCACTTTTATTATATTGCATATTCACTATATCTGCAAATTTTATTGCTTGTACCTTCAGAACATAATCATGTATTTAATCCACTGTATTAATATTACCATGCTAGAAATCACCGTCTTCTACTTTTTTGGTTATCCTAAAACTTCCTAACTGCTCTCCTATAATATGTCCCAATCCTTACTCAGTTTATTTTTAACAAAGAGTCAGTGTGATATTTTTACCGTCAAATATGAGTTCAGATTATTTCCCCATTCAAAACCATCAACTGCTATAACTTTATAATAAAATATAATATCTAATAGTGTAGTCTCATCTTTGTTTTTCAGTATTTTCTTAACTATTTTTGTCAATTGGCATCTCAGTATAAATATCAGAAAGATTTTGGAAATTTTCACTATATACAAAATTTTACACAGTCATCAGGAGTGTGACACTTTAGGCAACATTCAAACTTTGTGTGGGAGAATTTTGTTGGAATTAGAAAGATTTTATATATTTCAGACTAGGTTTAAAAAACATCATTATGCAGTTACATTCTCTATGACCCTACAAAAATGTGAATATTCTTTTATTGTCCCATTAATAGTATAGCTTAAATAAGCTTACTGGTTGCAAGAAGTAATGTGACCTTTCCACATACCTTTTCATTCCTGCGGAAGATAATTTCTATAAAATAAAAATGAAAGTAACCAGGATAAGTAAGTGTTCACTATGGGTATGGCTTCATCATTCATCATTATGATACAATTAAAGCATTACATGAAAGTTAGTCTTTGATTTTAATTTAAATGGATTTTACTGGTAAATTGGATTTTGTTATGCTTCATAAAGATATATTTCCTGTAGCAAACTGAGTTGCCTACCTTACAAATGGATATGAATCATGGAAGAAACTTCATTTCATGCAAACTTTTTAATATCTCGCCAGAAATGTAAAGTTTACTCTTGCAATCATTTGTGGTTCTACCGCATTAAGACTTCTATTTACCCAAGGAAGTGGAATAGCTTGTGTTTAGGCACGCTCCTCTGTGCTTCTCTACAGTATTACATGTTAATATATTAATCTATTCAACATCTTTGGGTGTTTTAATCATAATCACGTGCATTTATGCTAGTGCCTCAGCATAGTTTTACTACTTGTAATGAATTTGACCTGTCAGCAAAAGCTCTATAAGCTTTTGTCCAGTAATAAACATAGAATCAGCATTAAAAACATTGTTTTCTTGGAAATTCGCATTTTCAGTTTTTCTTCATGTTATATACACAGTATTTTAAACAATCTTTCTGGAAGTCTAAGTCACTGTTTTATTATAAAATCTCTAGCTCTTTCTCCACTTAAAATAGCAATTAGCTATTAAAAATTATGTTTCCACATTGATTACAATTAATATGGCATTAAAATTAATTGGATATAAAAGTATATAATCTTACTTTACAAATAAAAATTACACAGAAATGCTGTTGATCCTACATTTACCAAACAATTAACATTCAGCTCTTCTATAGAATCTGCTCACTATAAAAACTAATTCTTAGTTTTATTTAAAAACTAACTTCTTTTACTGTTTCAAAGTTTGGAAACCAAATAATAAACATAAATAATGATGGCTACTATTTTGGATAATAATAAAAATAATAGCTAACATTTATTATACAATTGTTATGGTTCTGGTCCTATTGCATATGTTATGTCCCGTAATTAGCAAAATAATCTTATGCATAATTTTTTATATCTGCTTTACAGATGAAGAAAACAAAGCATAGAGAGGTAGATAAAGTTAACACGGACTAGAAACTGCACATTGATATCTAAGCAGTCACACTCTAGAGCTCCAACTCCTTGACAGACAAAGCTAAATACTATATGGTTTCACTTATATAAGAATCTAAAAAACAAAACGAATGAGCAAATATAACAAAGCAGAAACAGAGTCACATATAGAGAGAACAAACAGATGGTTGTCAGAGGAAATGAGGAGGGAGGGATGAGTGAAATAGGTGAGGGAAATTATACCTCTGTATAAACTTCCAGTGGATGAAACGTGCAGCACAGGAAATATTGTCAATAATAAAGTAATATATTTGTATGGTGATAGATGGTAACTGGAGAAGGCAATGGCACCCCACTCCAGTACTCTTGCCTTGGAAACCCCATGGACGGAGGAGCCTGGTAGGCTGCAGCCCATGGGGTCGCGAAGACTCGGACATGACTGAGCGACTTCACTTTCACTTTTCACTTTCATGCACTGGAAGAGGAAATGGCAACTCTCTCCAGTGTTCTTGCCTGGAGAATCCCAGGGACGGAGGAGCCTGGTGGGCTGCCGTCTATGGGGTTGCACAGAGTCGGACACGACTGACGCGACTTAGCAGCAGTAGCAGAAGCAGCAGCAGCAGATGGTAACTAGACTTACAGTGGTGATCATTTTGTAATACAGAGAAATATTGAATCACTAGGTTGTGTACCAGAAACTAACACAAGGCTGTAGTTCAATTATACTTCAAAAAACAATCTTGTAGGAAAAGAGATCTGACTTGTCGTTTTCAGAGGCAGGAGGTTGGGAAGGAAAGAGAATTGGATGGAGGTGGTCAGACTTCCAGTTGTAAGATATATTGATCCAACATGATCAGTATAATTAACACTCCTGTATGTTATACTTGAAAATTGTAAAGAGATCCTAAGAGTTCCATCACAAGCAAAATGTTTTTCTTTTATTTTGTATCTACATGAAATGATATATTTACTAAAAGTATTGCAGTAATCAGTTCTTGATGTATGTAAAAGGATCACGGCACACCTTAAACTTAGACAGTGTTGTATGTCAACTATATCTCATTAAAACTGGAAGGAAAAATTAATGCAAAATAAAGTTGGAAGGTTATATTTTGTAACATTTTCTATTACTATTACCTTTTGCAATGTATATACTAGATATTTCACTTCAGTTAAGGTAGTTTAGGCATAGATGTTTTAAAAATGATTTAACATGACTTTTACTTTTTTGTACATGTTTATGTAACATTTATTTTTACCCAGTATGACTTCCTCTAACAAAGGATAAACCATCTGTATTATTTTTCTTTTTTTCTCCCAGTTTTATTGAAAAATAATTGACATGCATCACTGTATAAGCCTAAGGTGTATAGCATGATGATTTGATTTACCTGTATTGTGAAATGATTACCATAAGAGGTTCTTAAGATGTTAATCCATCTTCTCATAAAACAAAGCCAAAAGAAAAAAGGTGGGGGGGATGTTTTTCTTGTGATGAGAACTCTTAGGATTTGTTCTCTTAACAACTTTCCTATTTACCATACAGTCATCTATTTTTTATTTCTTCCATGAAACATTTTAATAAGCATTAGAGAAACCTTGAAATGCTACTTACTGCCATACTTAAGTAAACTTGAATCTGTGATTCAATACACCTCTGGGATCCATCCCTTTAAGAAACATGTCATAATAATGACATATTCAAAATATGGAATTAGAAGATATATTTACCATTGGTTAAGGAACATTTAAGCCTAAGTCCCTAAGCCAAATTTCATGACTTCAACTTCACAAGGAATGAATGAAATAAGAACAACTTGATTTATTTCTTATTTCCTCATAGACTAGAGTTCTATTTACTAAGACATTATAGGAAAGAAAACACGTGGGTCACTTTTCTTATGCCTGAAGTAGTACAAAGAGCATACTATACAGTTCATCTATATAACTGTGAATTTTAAAATATAATCTCCTCAGATCCTGCTGCTGTAGTAGATAACTCTGAACTTTTGATCTGGTGATCTTATATTTTATTATGTAACAGACAATCTTCACTCCCTTTTCCGTTTCTCCCGGGAAAATTAGCATATGTTTCTTTTTATGGTTCTAGTCTTCCCCTCTTCAGCTAATCCCATGTTGATGTTATACTTTTTATAATAATTTTATAATATAATAATTTATAAGCAAATTAAATAATAATGTAATTCTTACATTATTCTTATCATGTGATTGAATTGTTTAAATATATATTTCTGATTATTTTCAACATATATTAAAAGTAATGTTTTTAATGACTCTACTCAGTTTGATTACACATTTCATATTTTACTTCTAATGATAATTGTGCTTCCAAAATCACTATTGGATGGAAAGAAATTTTGAAGCATATATGAAATTGTTTGCATAGCATACATAGTATTTTCATTTATACAGAATTCTGCCATTTTGAAAGCATGGCTTGATAATAAAATATGATAGCTCAAAAAAGATTGAGGGAATGCCTATGCTTTTTGGGACCACATAAAATTGCATTTATGGTCAACAAAAACACTTTCAGGCCATTGCTTAGCTATCTACATGCAAGGAAAAATTTGCACTAGTGCTTAAAGAATAAAGGTTGATAATATTAAATTATTTCACATTGTTTGTTACTGTTAGTCTTCACCAACAGTATTAACTTGGCTTGTTTTATAGATTCATTTGTAGCTATCAACTTAAATATTAACTTTTACGTGAAAGCACAATAAGGACATATGCCTATAAAACTTTAGAGAGAGACAGAGGGAGAAAAAGAGGGGAAAGGAGGAAGGAGAGAGTGGAGAGGGAAGGAAAGGAGCAATGAAAGAAGGGAGGAAGGAAAGGAAACAAGGAGGAAGGGATGGAGAGGAAGGACGGAAAACAAAGGATGCCATCTTCAGAAGCAACAGCCGTTTCATTATCTCTTAGGGAAAGCAAACTCTAGTTATAGTTACTGTAACCAGAAAGTACTATTTTGCCCTCTTTTTTCTGGGTCTATTTTATAGTAAACACCAGTATAGGAATATCTCTTTAGTGAGTTTCATATAAGATAATTCAAAAGAAAAAAGATAAAAATGAACACCTACAACCAGAAGTTGTGAATATTGGCTCCTTTAATGCGCTTCCTCTTCTACTGGGATAGGAGGTCAAAGATGAGCTATACGTTTCTATTTGCAACACCTGAGAAACAACAGTAGCATTGTTAGAGAATAAAAATGAATCACTTTTACTTTTATTTTCACCGTAAGGTTTTTTAAAAAAAATCATATGCCAAACCAACTAAAATACAATATTAAGCAATATTATAAAATCATGATAGTTGTTAACTCATTAATACCATAGATGATTTCTTTACATAAAAGTAAGATATGCACGTTCCAGTTCCTCTCATTATCTCTACTGCTCTCAACAGCCCTGAGATGATGTTGGCTAAGTCTGAAATCTCTTCTTTTTCACTTACATGTTTCTGTTGCTCATACATAATAGGCAACTGAGTCTTGCTTCATTCTACTACCTGTATTTTCCCTCAAATCCAAACTATTTTTCCCAAACTCACTGCACTTTTTTTTCCAGTTCAATCCACCATCATCCTCAGAATTGGTTCTAAATTGGTCTTTCTATCCTAGTCTCCGCTCTCCAACATGTAGATACTGCCCACAGAGTACTCTTTCTACATTAATTTTCATATCACTACATTATTTAAAACCTAGCAAAGACTTTCTATTACCTGTAGAGAAAAGTGAAAACGTTTAGCATGACATAACACATGACCAAGAAGATCCCCTGGAGGAGGTCATGGCAACCCACTCCTGTATTCTTGCCTGGAGAATCCCATGGACAGAGGAGGTTGGAGGGCTACAGTCCATGAGATCCCAAAGAGTTGGACATGACTTAAGTGACTTAGCATGCAAAAAGTGTAGCCTCTGATTACCTTAGCTACATATCCAATAAGTAATTTCTTTCTCATTATGTGCTACACCCAAACCCTATTGAGAGAACTACAGTTTTCTAACTGTGTTTTTTAAATCATTTTCTCCATTACTTTAAGCATATAATCCCTATGTATATAATTTATTTTTCCTCCTTATTTTGAAAACAACCAATTTTTGACTCTCAAATTTACCAGCGCTTCTCCCCAAAGCCTCTGTTTATCTCTCCTTCACAGTGGACTTGAATATTCCCTCATCATTGTTAATTCTCTAGTTGACACAAACATCTGCTTCTACTCCATATTATATTCATTTACAGGTCAACAGCTAATATTTTTTTCCCACTTAGGGCCTACATCAGTACTTTTTAGGTTCTAGAACTTGATGTTTAACAAGTATTCAGTTGCTCAATTATGTGATGTTGAGTAAATGAATCAATTCATCTGTTAGATATATGATTTAAGTGGTAAGATGAATCTTAAAAGATAATGTCTATGGAGACTTTTGATTTCTGAAATACCTGGCATATGTTTTTCAGTGAAAAGAATAGTTGAATGAGTTTCTCTGAATCAAAGCCAATTAGCCATTTATGTTTACTCAATAAATATTTATTGACTACAAAGTCTATATCCTGCACGCAAGTGTAATGGTTTTTACCTTAACATATTTACAATATCATAGACAATGGTTAATAATAGAGGAGAAATGTACTGATATTAGTTCATGAGACTGAAACAAGAGCTAGTTACCTAGACTTACAAAGTTGAAGCATGCCGCAAGGAAAAGGTACATCCTGATATATTTAGATAATGAAAAAGTCTGGCCTAAATGCAAAAAAGATATGGAGGACATTTCAAGGAGAGGAAGTAGTAGGGACAGAGGCTTAGGAATAATAGTGACTAATACTTGAGGAAAATGACAGGTACCAAACATGTCCTTAGGTTTTCCCGTTGGCAAGAAAGCCGCAGATCCAGATAAATTTAGGTAAAAGGAACTTATTGTAAGAATACATGTAGAAGCAAAGAAGTATTCATTAATTCCTTAAATGTTTATTGACAACCAATAATGAAACAGACACTGTGCTAAGATCTAGTGATATAATGTTATCCACAGCAGCAATCAACCTTGAGTTTATCACCTTCTATTCTAATGAGAGAGAGAGTTGTATGTCTTGCACACAGAGTTAGCAGTGCTGTGACAGAAAAGGGTGGGGTATGATTAACAAATGTAACGAGGGAAACTAAAGCATAAAAAATTTATCTAGTAGTGAAAAGCAAGCCTTCATGGATACTTGATATTCATTCAAAATTCAACAGCAAGCTTAATAGATCATTGCCATGCTGAAATTTTAAAAGAGGACATGGAGAGAATGAATAACTAAGTTCAGGACCAGAGGTACAAGTTTGAATTGCCTGTGGGGACGTGCAACATGATACTCCAGAGTGAGATCTCAGCTGAAATATTTTTCAACAAGATGTAGATGACAGATAAGAATATGAAAATGAATGAAGACAGGGCAATTTTTTATTTTTCTGTTTCCTGGCCACTTAATTTCTCTTTTCTTTCTTTCTTTTTTTTAATAAATTTATTTATTTTAGTTGGGGGCTAATTACTTTACAATATTGTAGTAGTTTTTGCCATACATTGACATGAATCAGCCATGGGTTCACATGTGCTCCCCCTCCCGAACCCTCCTCCCACCTCCCTCCCCATCCCATCCCTCTAGGTCATCCCAATGCTCCAGCCCTGAGCACCTGTCCCATGCATAGAACATAAAATTTTTAAAATACATATTGGCAAATAATATTGAATGGTTGACTTCCATTGTTTCTATTGATAAATCATAGATTTTTATCAGTATATTTGCTATCCTTTTGAAGATGATATTTTTTCTTTCTTTTCCACTTGTTTCTTTTAAAATTGCTTAGTTTCTGTGTTGTTCTTTACAGTTTACTAGAAGGTGTCAGTATGGGCTATTCTTTATATTCATTCACCTTGCTACAGATGACATTGTCCTTGAATCTATGGGTTAATTTTTTTTTCTTTTTTAAAGCTGTTAGCTTTTTGTTACTATCACAATATTATAGGACATTTTAAGTTATAGAGTTTCAATTAAAGTAGGTTAGACTTTTACATGTATATTTTTCAGTATTTTTCTATTTTTTCCTGTGTGCTTTAATTTGGATATTTCCTATGAATTTGATTTAAAATGTTCTAATCTTATCCTGAATTTATTATTTTATTAAAATCAAATATCATGTCTAATTTAATTCATTCTATTTTTCATATTTAAAATGTGAAGAATATTCACTTAATATAAATATTATATTTTTTTGGTTCTAGTAAAGTTTTGATGTTTCCTATTTTCATTTCCCTTTAATTTTTCCCCTTAATGGATCACAGCTTTGTCATAGAAAATGGGCTTGTATAACTCAATGAAGCTATGAGCCATGCCTTGCAGAGTCACACAAGATGATGTATCATAGTGGAGAGATATGAAAAAACATGGTCCACTGGAGGAGGAAATGGCAAACCACTTTAGTATTCTTGCCTTGAGAACCTCATGAACAGTATGAAAAGACAAAACTACATGACCCTGGAGATAAACACCCCCAGGTCATAAGGTGTCCAGTATGCTACCAGGGAAGTTCAGTTCAGTTGCTTAGTCGCATCTGACTCTGCGACCCCATGAACTGCAGCATTCCAGGCCTCCCTGTCCATCACCAACTCCTGGAGTTTACTCAAACTCATGTCTATTGAGTTGGTGATGTCATCCAATGATATCATCCTCTGTCATTCCATTTTCCTCCCACCTTCAATCTTTTCAAGCATCAGGGTCTTTTCCAATGAATCAGTTATTTGCATCAGGTGGCCAAACCAGGGAAGAACAGAGGGCAATTACTAATAGCTCCAGAAAGAATGAAGTTGCTGGGCCAAAGTGGAAACTACACTCAGTTGTAGATGTATCTGGTGGTTAAAGTAATGTCCAATACTGTAAAGAACAATATTGAATAGGATCCTGGAGTGTTCAGTCCATGAATCAAGGTAAATTGGATGTAGTCAATCAGGAGATTGCAAGAGTGAATATTGACATCTTAGGAATCTGTGAATGAAATGGATAAGAATGGGCAAATTTAATTCAGATGACCATTATATCTACTACTGTGTGCAAGAATACATTAAAAGAAATGGAGCCCTCAAAGTCAACAAAAGAGCCTGAAATACAGTATTTGGGTGCAATCTCAAAAAAGACAGAATAATAAGATTCATTTCCAAGGCAAACCATTCAACATCAACAGTAATCCAAGTCTATGACCCAATGATTAATGCCAAAGAAGCTGAAGCTAACTGGTTTATGAAGTCCCACAACACCTAGAACTAACACCAAAAAAAGATGTCCTTTCCTTCATAGGGGATTGGAATGAAAAATAGGAAGTCAGCAGATATCTGGAATAACAGGTAAGTTTGGCCTTGGAGTACAAAATAAAGCAGGAAAAAGGCAAACACAGTTTTGTCAAGAGAACATTCTGGTCATGGCAAACACTTTTCCAACAACCCAAGAGATGACTCCACACATAAACATCACCAGATGGTCAATACCAAGATTGGATTGATTATGTTCTTTGTAGCCAAAGATGGAGAAACTCTATACAGTCAGCAAAAACAAAACCTGGAACTGACTGTAGCTCAGATCATGAGCTCCGTATTGAAAAATTCAGGCTTAAGTTGAAGAAAGTAGGGAAAACCACTAGGCCATTTAGGTATGGCCTATGTCAAACCCCATATGATTATACAGTGGAGGTGATCAATAGATTCAAGGGATTAGATCTGGTAGACAGAATGTCTGAAGGACTATGCACAGAGGTTCATAACACTGTACAAAACCATCTCAAAGATAAAGTAATGCAAGAAGGCAAAGTGGTTGTCTGAGGAGGCTTTAAAAATAGCTGAGGAAAGAAGAAAAGTGAAAAGTAAAGGAGAAAGGGAAAGATATACCCAAGTTAATGCAAAGTTCCAGAGGCAGAATAAAGGACAGAAATGGTAAGGAACTAACAGAAGAAGAGAATAAGAAGTGGCAAGAATACATAGAAGAACTATACTAAAAGGTCTTAATGACACAGATAACTGGGTGATGATGTGGGGTCACTCATCTAGAGCCAAACATCCTGGACTGTAAAGTCAATGGGCCATAGGAAGCATCACTACAAAGAGAGTGGAGGTGATGGAATTCCAGCTGGTTATTTTAAATCCCCAAAGATGATGATGTTAAAGTGCTGCACTCATTATTTCAGCAAATTGGGAAACTCAATAGTGGGCACAGGACTGGAAAAGGTCAGTTTTCATTCCAATGCTAAAGAAGGGCAATGCCAAAGAATGTTCAAAGTACCATACAATTGTGTTCATTTAACATGCTAGCAAGGTTATGCTCAAAATCCTCCAAGCTAGGTTTCAGCAGAATGTGAACTGAGAATTTTCAGACATACAAGTTGGGTTTCAAACAGATAGAGGAACCAGAGATCAAATTGTCAACATTCATCGGATTGAAGAGAAAGCAAGGGAGTTCCAGAAAAGAAAATCTGCTTCACTGATTACAGTAAAGCCCTTAGCTGTGTGGATCACAACAAACTGTGGAAATTATTAAAGAGATGGGAATACCAGACCACCATACCTGTCTCCTGAGAAACCTGTATGAAGGTCAAGAAGCAACAGTTAGAACTGGACATGAAACAACTGACTGGATCAAAATTGGGACAGGAGTACAAAAAGGTGGTACACTGTCACCCTGAATATTTATCTTCTATGCAGAGAACATCATGCAAAATGCTGGGCTGGATGAATCAAAAGCTGGAATCAAGATTCCCAGGAGAAATATCAACAACCTCAGGTATGCAGATGATATCATCCTAATGGCAGAAAATGAAGAGGAACTAAAGAGCTTCTTGATGAAGGTGAAAGAGGATAGTGAAAAAGCTGGCTTAAAATTCAGAATTCAAAAAACTAAGATCGTGGCCTCCAGTCATATCACTTTATGGCAAATAGAAGGGGAAAAAGTGGAAACGGTGACAGATTTTATTCTCCTGGGCTCCAAAATAAACTTTGGATGGTGACTGCAGCATGAAATTAAAAGATACTTGCTCCTTAGAGGAAAGCTATGACAAACATAGACAGCATATTAAAAAGCAGAGACATAAATTTTCTGACAAAATTCTGTTTAGTCAAAGCTGTGGTTTTTCCAGTAGTCATATACAGATGTTAGTGTTGGACCAGAAAGAAGACTGAGCGCCAAAGAATTGATGATTTTCAAATTGTAGTGTTGGAGAAGACTCTTGAGAGTCACTTGGACTTCAAGGAGCAAAAAACAGTCAATCCTAAAGGAAATCAACCCTGAATATTCATTGGAAGGACTGACGCTGAAGTTGAAACTCCAGTACTTTGGACACCTGATGTGAAGAACCGACTCTCTGGAAAAAACCCTGATGCTGGGAAAGACTGAGGGCAGGGGGAGAAGAGGCAGACAGAGGATGAAATTGTTGGGTGGCATCACTGACTCAATGGACATAAGTTTGGGCAAATTCCAGGAGATAGTGAAGGACAGGGAAGCCTGGCTTGCTATAGTCCATGGAGTTGCAAAGAGTAGGACACGACTTAGTGACTGAACAACAACAGTGAGGTTCTAGAACTGGCTCATAGCCACATGGGAGTGCAGATAATGACCATCTCTTCCTAATTCTGCATTCAATAACTTCATATTGATAGTGTGAAATCATTCATAGCATGAATGTTTAAACCACAGAAATCAGCAAAAGTTACAAATCAAGACTTCTCTAACTCCCAGAGTCACAGCATATGGTCCTCTATTTCAGCATGCCCAGAGATTTTTTTCAATGATATGCCAAACATTGCTTCTAATAAAGTTAGGCACTAACTGATTTATTTTCCTTTAGGGAGTCTTCACTCTTTGCTCTGCTTGGCAGATAGAATGATGACTGGTAACTTGAATCAGACTTTTAGCTGAGTAGAGGACGGATTGAAACTCTGGCAAGGTTCTGTCCACCTCAAGTCACCAAGCTTCTCAGGTATAGACATCCAGACTTTTCAACTGAAAGAGCCTCCCCTGAGCTCTCAGCCTCTTGTCTCAGCAAAACTTACCTCACAGAGAGCTTATTAACTCTTATTAAATGGTTGGATGGCATCACCAACTCAATGGACATGAGTCTGAGCAAATTCCAGGAGATAGTGAAGGACAGGGAAGCCTGGCTTGCTATAGTCTATAGAGTTGCAAAGAGTAAGACATGACTTAGTGACTGAATAACAGCAACAGTGAGGTTCTAGAACTGGCTCAAATTGCAAGTTCCATATCTAATATTTTCCTATTCCTGCTTTTGTTTTCCTTAAAAGAAGAGGGAGTAATTGGCTATCTACATTTATAAAAAAGACTTATTTTAGTTTTATGTATAATTTATGGAGGAAAAAATATTATGAAATGGAAACACTGAGTTTAGCTGAGTTTAGGATAAATGTTTCTTCTTTGCAGTAGATCTTAATGTTTGAATGACCCCTATAATTTTAAGAGAAATGTAAAAGATTCATTGTAGTAGTTTTTAAAATTACATATTTTCATTTCAGATAGAATTTATTGGCCTTCTCTTATGTCACATTATCCCACTTACCCTTCTTTCTAATTGATCTAATTCTTTCCTCATTCTGGCTTAATATAAATATTTATATGTAGTAAGTTGTTTCTTTAAGTCTTGCATTTATAACAACAAAATATTCATTTATTTAGTAAAGAGTAACTTGTATACCATTTCAGAAGACAATCTGTTTATTTGTGCTCAAATAACATAAAGCAATAATCTTTTCACTTGAGATTTTTCTCTGGAACTTTATTTGGGGTAGATGTTAGGTAGAAGGAATCAGAATGTACCATGGCATTTTTTGAATAACTTTATCACTAAAGGCTTAACATCTTTGGTTAAATGGGTGGGCTTATATTTCAACCATCTACTATTGAATTATGAGGCATAAAATACATTCAGTTACTTCTTGAAAAAATTATCTGATTATCTAAAATTTTATGCTTAGGATAATACATGGCAGTTATTTAATAACATAAATTTCAAATTTCTGAGTTATATTATTAGAATTTCTAAACTGTTGCTTCATGATCAAAGATAAACAACCTATCACAAACATCATTAATTGACATTTGAATGTGCATATTAGAATTGTCCTCAAAATACTTTGATCTTACATACTTATGTAAGTTTAATGAAATCAAATGTTTAAAAAGAAGATTTAAAGCATGTTTTAGTCTGAGAGTAACATGCTTTCTCTGTGATTTTGTAGATTTCTGAGGATAACAGAAAAATAGAAGATAAAGGTAGCCCATAGAAAATGCAATTGGAGTATAAAATTACTCCCAAAATATGAGTTTTGTTCTTCCCTTGAAGAACTTGTCAACTTAATAATGGATCAAATAATTTTCTTCCCTTAAGTTGATAACAAAACAAAAACATACTTAGTTACAAAAAAGCAGAACTGCATATTTCTAAACATATAATTTTCCTGTTAGCCAAAAAATGAAAAAAAAACAGTTTTAAATTTAAAATTGAAAATTATGAATAGATTTAGTAATTCACCAAGATATTGAAATAAAAATAAGCTACCCATCAGCTTAAAAGGAAAGTGTGACTTATTCATCTTCATAACATTTAAATGCCTACTATGTGTCTGCCACACAGTAGACAATTATTAAATATTTGCTCAAACGGTAATAACATTTTCTCTGTTTTTTAGGAAAAATACAACATTCATACCATCTGTTTCTGGATTTTGATATTTCCATTTCCCACAATGCTATCTTTTAATACATTATCTTATACATAATTGCAGCCATTCTGTTAAACATACTCTGAATTAAATTATGCACTATAAATTAATAATATAGTTTTATTGTACTAGTTATTTAGTTTTGAAAAACACTTTTGGATCATGTATGATAAATTACTGTGCTGCTGCTGCTGCTGCTAAGTCGCTTCAGTCGTGTCCGACTCTGTGCGACCCCGTAGATGGCAGCCCACCAGGCTCCTCCATCCATGGGATTTTCCAGGCAAGAGTACTGGAGTGGGGTGCCATTGCCTTCTCCACGCTAGATTTATACTCCCTCCTTAAACAACTAAAAATGCATAAAATATATGAAACAGGAATTTTCAAACATTGTACAAAACTCAGTACAAGACAGGAATTTCTGAAAGAAAGAAAAAAAAATGAGCTGAGCACAGTCATATCCCCAACATCCTGCCTGTAGAAAATCCCTATGGCACGGATCAAGAAGGTGGAATCAAGGTAGAGTTGACTGGTTTCCCTGAGTGGAGGAGACAGAGAGGGAATCCCAAGAAATCGGAAAGTTAAGAGGTCAAGAAAATTAAAGTGTGCAGAACAGAACCAGAGAGGAGAGAACTGCAAGGAGAGATAGTTCTTGGGTTCTTTACAAGGTCACCCTTACATCTACAAAAGAGCAAAAAACAGCAACATGGATGAAGGAACTACACAAAGCTTTGGCGGGGAATGGGAACACAAGGAACAGTCAACGGAGTCTTCAAAGGGTCATCAATAGTTTAGTTCCACAGTGAAAGAGCCATAGTGAAAAAGGTCAGAGGGAGTGGGGTAGTGTACTCAGAAGACACTCGGCAGTGGAACAAAATTAGCCCTAGAATAAAGGTTGCTGAGATCCTACCTGAGAAACACACACAGAGATGTAAATATCCTTCCCTCTTACCATATACAAAAGTTAATTCATAATGGATCATAAACCTAAATGGAATATAAAATTCTGCTCTGTGTTTTGCAAAAGCACTGATAACTATGTAAAGTGACAAGTATTATTAGCCTTTGCCCCCGTAAGTAATCTATTCTGAGCACTGTTTTAAACCATATGCTTAGTAAACATAGATTTTTATTGTATCCCTCAAACAGAGAATAAAGTATTCACATAAAAGAACAACTCAGTAATAATTAAATGAGGAGGAGTGACCGAATATCTGATTCCAAAATAGTCTACCTTAAGCCAAAAATTATTATATATCATGCCGAGGAATAAGTATAGTGTATGCATATTCATTGTATAATCCTGAGTAAATAGCTTTAGTCTATGACACTTTTTAGAACTGCTGAATCTTCCGCTGTAAGCCTAGGAAATAATTTTTTTTCCCCCTTGAGGAAACTTTTTTCTTCATATCCCTTTTTCTACAAAACTGTAAGATTTTGAGAGCCAAACTGGGGTGAGAACCTAAAGAAATTGGTCAAGGGGGAAGTGACTCTACCTGATTCTAGTTTCATCCAGAGATTAAAGATCCAAGTTAAGTCTGTGTGTTCCAACTATAGTCGCCATTTGGGGCAGCTACAAAGGAGTTTGAGGCCAAAGCTCAGCTTGTAATAAAGACAGTGCATTTGTTTAGTCCTCCACTGGTTCATCTGTCTCCCCCAGGGACTTTGCAAAGTGCCTAAAGGAAGCAGGTGAGTTTTACTTCACCTTGTATCCATCATTCTTTTTCTACTGAACATGGCTGAACAAAATCATATTATCTGCATTAAAATGTAATTTAGTTTCCAGCCAGTAATTTGTTTTAAAAGTAATGATTTAGGATTTTTCACATCTTTACAAACTGTTTCACTTATGACTGTCTGCCACAGGAATGACATAGCTATTTTAGAACAGTTAAGATTTGAGAGTCTTTCATAAAGTGAGAGAGGTTTTATAAAGCACTTAGCTCATTCTTAAATAAGCTAAATGAATCTTAGCTCTTTCTATGAAGACACTAAAAGGATTAAAATTTGTTTTATCCTGACTGCATTTTGTGTATCACTGTTTCTTGAACAGTATTCTAAAGTTACACCCATTTCAGTGAAGAGGTTGATATAACTAAACCCAGGATATCTTTGTTTCAGAGCAATCTCCTTGCTAATTATGTCATCTTCACCATGTTCTCTATGGAACCAGTAGTCTTTTTGCAGTGTTTTAAAAATACGGTTTACCTATATCACTTCTAATTTTAAATAGAATTTTCTTAAAGTAGAGCCAGTTCAGTTCAGTTCAGTCACTCAGTTGTGTCCGACAACTTGCGACCCCATGGACTGCAGCACACCAGATTTCCCTGTCCATCACCAACTCCCGAAGAGTGCTCAAACTCATGTCCATCGAGTTGGTGTTGCTATCCAACCATCTCATCCTCTGTTGACCCTTTCTCTTCCAGCCTTCAGTCTTTCCCAGCATCAGGGTCTTTTCCAAGGAGTCAGTTCTTCTCATCAGGTGGCCAAAGTATTGGAGTTTCAGCTTCAGCATCAGTCCTTACAATGAATATTCAGGACTGATTTCCTTTAGGATGGACTGGTTGGATCTCCTGGCAGTTCAAAAGACTCTCTAGTGTCTTCAACAACACAGCTCAAAAGCATCAATTCTTAGGCACTCAGCTTTCTTTGTAGTCCAATTCTCACATCCATTCATAACTAATAGAAAAAGCATAGCTTTGACTAGATGAACATTTTTGGCAAAGTAATGTCTCTGCTTTTTAATATGCTGTTCAGGTTGGTCATAACTTTTCTTTCAAGGAGCAAGTGTCTTTTAATTTCATGGCTGCAGTCACCATCTGCAGTGATTTTGGAGCCCCCCAAAATAAAGTCTGTCACTGTTTCCATTGTTTCCCCATCTATTTGCCATAAAGTTATGGGACCAGATGCCATGATCTTAGTTTATGAATGTTGAGTTTAAGCCAACTTTTTCACTCTTCTCTTTTACTTTCATCAAGAGGCTCTCTAGTTCTTCTTCATTTTCTGCCATAAGGGTGGTGTCATGTGCATATCTGAGGTTATTGATATTTCTCCCATCAATCTTGATTACAGCTTGTGCTTCATCCAGCCTGGCATTTCGCATGATGTACTCTGCATTGAAGTTAAATAAGCAGGATGACAATATACAGCCTTGACATACTCCTTTCCCAATTTGCAACTAATCTGTTGTTCCATGGCCAATACTAACTGTTGCTTCTTGACCTGCATACAGATTTCTCAGGATGCAGGTAAGGTGGTCTGTTATTCCCATCTCTTTCAGAATTTTCCACAGTTTGTTGTGATCCACACAGTCAAAGGCTTTGGCATAGTCAATAAAGCAGAAGTAGATGATTTCCTGGAACTCTCTTGTTTTGGGGATGATCCAATGAATGTTGGCAATTTGAACTTTGATTCCTCTGCCTTTTCTAAATACAGTTTGAACATCTGGAAGTTCATGATTCACGTACTGTTAAAGACTGGCTTGGAGAATTTTAAGCATTACTTTGCTAGCCTGTGAGATGAGTGTGTGAGGTAGCATGTGAAACTACTGTAATTGTGTGGTAGTTTGAACATTCTTTGGCATTGCCTGTCTTTGGGATTGGAATGAAAACTGACCTTTTCCAGTCCTGTGGCCACTGCTGAGTTTTCCACATTTGCAGCATATTGAGTGCAGCACTTTCACAGCACCATCTTTTAGGATTTGAAATAGCTCAACTGGAATTCCATCACCTCCACTAGCTTTATTCGTAGTGATGCTTCCTAAGGTCCACTTGACTTCACATTCCAGGACGTCTGGCTCTAGGTGAGTGGTCACACCATCATAGTTATCTGGGTCATGAAGATCTTTTTTGTATAGTTCGTCTGTGTATTCTTGCCACCTCTTCTTAATATCTTCTGCTTCTGTTAGGTCCATACCATTTCTGTCCTTTATTGTGCCTATCTTTGCATGAAATGTTCCTTTGGTATCTCCAATTTTCTTGAAGAGATCTCTAGTCTTTCCTATTCTATTATTTTCCTCTATTACTTTGCATCTGATCACTGAGGAAGGCTTTCTTATCTCTCCTTGCTATTTTTTGGTACTCTGAATTCAAATGGGTCTATCTTTCCTTTTCTCCTTTGTCTTTAGCTTCTCTTTCTCAGCTATCTGTAAGGCCTCCTCAGACAACCATTTATCCTTTTTGCATTTTTCTTGAGGATTGTCTTGTTCACTGCCTCCTGTACAGTGTCATGAACTTCTGTCCATACTTCTTCATGCACTCTGTCTATTAGATCTAATCCTTTGAATCTATTTCTCACTTACAATGTATAATTGTAAGGGATTTGATTTAGGTCATACCTGAATGGGTAGGGGTTTTCCCTACTTTCTTCAATTTAAGTCTGAACTTGGCAATAAGGACATGTTCTCCTGGTGAAGTCAATGGCAAACCACTTCAGTATCCTTGCCTTGAGAACCCCATGAACAGAATGAAAAGGCAACAAATTAGGATACTGCAAGATGAACTCCCCAGGTCAGTAGGTGTTCAATAAATCCAATATGGGAGATCAGTGGAGAAATAACTCCAGAAACGGAGCAAAGCAAAAACAACACCAAGTTGTGGATGTGACTGGTGATAGAAGTAAAGTCTGATGCTGTAAAAAGCAATATTGCATAGGAACCTGGAATGTTAGGTCCATGAATTAAGGCAAATTGGAAGCAAACAGGTGATGGCAAGAGTTAACATCGACATTTTAGGAATCAGCGAACTTAAATGGACTGGAATGGGTGAATTTAACTCAGATGACTCTTATATCTACTACTGTGGGCAGGAACCCCTTAGAAGAAATGGAGTAGCCATCATAGTCAACAAAATAATCCAGAATGCAGTACTTGGATTCAATATCATAAACAACAGAATCTCTATTCATTCCCAAGGCAAACCATTCAATATCACAGTAATCCAAGTCTATGCCCCGACCAGTAATGCTGAAGAAGCTGAAGTTGAATGGTTCTGTGAAGATCTACAAGGCCTTCTAGAACTAACACTCAAAAAAGATGTCCTTTTCATTACAGGGAACTGGAATGCAAAAGTAGGAAGTCAAGAAACACCCAGAATAGCAGGCAAATTTGGCCTTGGCGTACAAAATGAAGCAGGTCAAAGGCTAACAGAGTTTTGCCAAGGGAATGCACTGGTCATAGCAACACCCTCTTCCAACAACACAAAAGAAGACTCTACACATGGACATCACCAGATGGTCAACACTGAAATCAGATTGACTATATTCTTTGCAGCCAAAGATGGAGAAGATCTATACAGTCAGCAAAAACAAGACCGGGGGCAGACTGTGGCTCCAATCATGAACTCCTTACTGCCAAAATAGAGTCAAAGGCATGATAAATATTCTTTACAGTGAAAAACAGGATATGACTTTTTATAAAAATTAAATAAATTAGATACTCCTTTGTGATATGACATTTACCCATATGCCACCTTAACTTAGAGAAGGCAAATCTTCTTCCCCTGCTACTTTCATTTTAACTTACAGGCCAATAACTCCAAATTGAATTAACTTACTTTTCAATAAGATTGTCGATGCAATTGAGTAATTATGCTAAGTTGCTTCATCATTATTCTTCTCAGCTCTGCATATATAACAATGATTGAGTTAAAACTCCTATTTACATATTACAATCTGTGGTTATCTAGACTGTCATATTTTTAATTTTGAGGTAACATTAATTAAAAGACATGAAAAATTCATTTAACAGATCAGCCTAGAGAAACTACATTTTTATATATTTATATGCACATAAGGTACATGTATATAACTACTTTCTTTGGAGTAATTGAGCTTTCCAAATAATACTAAGAACAGTTATCCTTTTTTTAATTATGTTCAACACTATATTTTGAAATTCCATCAATAGGTCAATATTTCCAATTAGCAAATAGGGTACAACAAAGTACAAGTTAGTTTCTAAATCTTAATCTAAATAGTTGCTCTTGCCTCAAAAACTATTCACCCTCTTCCATACAAAGTACTGTGGTTCTGATTGTAAAATTAATACATCTGATGCAATAGTATTCTTTGGAATCATCTGTACCAAATTTCTGAATAGCCTTTGATCCTGCTCTGACTCACAATCTTTATCTAATATTTAATACCCATTTCTCATCAACTAACCACATATACATTTTTATTAAACATATGGCTTGCAGGATACAATAATTTGAACTGAACTGGAAATTTTCTGTGTGCTATTCATTGAGACACTGGTGAAGGCTTAGAGAGTAACAGGGCATAGTCTCTTTACTGACAAAACATGGCATCCAGTTTTGTTCAGATAAATAAACAAATGGCAAAGTAAAGTGTGATGAATGCAAAGCAGGAAAAGCATACAGAGACTGCACAAAGAGTGAGTGATTATTGCTGCTTGGAGAATATCTGGGAAGACTTTGCAGAGGAAGTGATATGTGATTTGGGGCTAAAGAATAAATAAAGTATCCATCGGTGGATAAATGGACATTTTAAATAATGGAATTTAGATATTCAAAGAAATAAGGTTTACTATACTTCCCAAGTAAAAAGGGTTTACCAAGTATAATAGCGTTTACTATACTTCCCAAGTATAAAGAAAGCTGAGCACCAAAGAATTGATGATTTTAAACTGTGGTGTTGGAGAAGACTCTTGAAAGCTCCTTGGACAGCAAGGAGATCCAACCAGTCCATCCTAAAGGAAATCAGTCCTGAATATTCATTGGAAGGACTGATGGTGAAGCTGAAACTCCAATACTTTGGCCACCTGATGCAAAGAACTGACCCATTTGAAAAGACCCTGATGCTGAGAAAGATTGAAGGCGGGAGGAGAAGGGGATGACAGAGTATGATATGGTTGGCTGGCATCACCGACTCAACAGACATGAGTTTGAGTAGTCTCTGGGAGTTGATGATGGACAGGGAGGCCTGGCATGATACAGTCCATGGAGTCGCAAAGAGTTGGACATTACTGAGCGACTGAACTGAACTGATACTTCCCAAAACAGAACTCAACTCCTTTTCCTAACAGAGCCCATGCTAATATTACTAGTAGATTATTCAAACCCTCATTTCAGTTTATATTACACCTCTTCAAAGCTCTTACATGGACTGTGTTTTGTGATAGTAGTCAGGAAGTTTATAAACATTTATTATCTCTGGATAAATGCTAGTATTGCACTCACTCACCTCATTTAATGGTAACTCTGAACAAGTAAGTTTCTTTGAGCAGTGAAATAAGAATGGAAGTGGCATGTATTATATCTGCTGCTGCTGCTGCTAAATCGCTTCAGTCGTATCCAACTCTGTGCGACCCCATGGACGGCAGCCCACCAGGCTCCGCCTTCCCTGGGATTCTCCAGGCAAGAACACTGGAGTGGGTTGCCATTTCCTTCTCCAATGCATGAAAGTGAAAAGTGAAAGTGAAGTCGCTCAGTCGTGTCCAACTCTTCACGACCCCAGGAACTGCAGCCTACCAGGCTCTTCCGTCCATGGGATTTTCCAGGCGAGAGGACTTGAGTGGGGTGCCATTGCCTTCTCCGGTATTATATCTAGGCAACTGCTTTTGATTTCTGACATTTTACTTGATAGACATCAGATCCTTTCCACTTATCATGGAGGTACATATTGAGAAGGAGTCTGTGAAAGCCTGAGATCTTGACTGGCAAGAATAAGGAGATCCCCAATCTGCTCCTGGATGGACGTTTCATGTGAGGGAATAACGAACTTTTAGTCTTATATCTTGATAAGATTTTAGGTTGTTTGTTACCACAGCATAACCTATTCTGCCCAATAATGGTTTTATATGCTTTAAAATAAAGCCTTTGGTACCAAAATAAGTGGGTAAATGGGTGAGAAGTTGCTTATATATATAAAACATACATTGTTTTATAGAATATCTCCATATTGTAATGATTCTCCTCATAGTAGGCACTGCTCATAGCTTATCTATTTATCTCTGGGCATGCATAGCCATTATTAGTCCACTGATTTTATATGCTTTCTTAGCATTCTGCATTGTGTTCTCATAGTACTTACCTTAATTTATAATTATGAAAATACTGATATAATTATTTCATTATTGTTTTCCTCTTATGTATATATATTGTGATCCCAAGTAGATAATGCCATGTCAGTATACCCTAGTGAATAGAAAAGATACTGGATCAGGGTGAGTATCTAAGTAAGTGAAAGTAAAGTGAATGAATGCATGAGTGTATGAATGCATAAATGATGTAGAAAATTAAAATTATTGACTTAAAATAGATAAAAGGAGTATCCATAATGATATAGTATGATTTTCTCATTTTACAGATTAGAAAACTGCAATCTATACTGGCTTGTGATTCAAAAATGGCGACAGAGAGAATCAGTAACATGGTTTCAATTTTATGATATTTTTATTTTTAGAATGCAATTTCCATAATTTTTGTAAAGATTTAAAATGAATAGCTGCCAATAGATAGCTGCATCACCTTGAACAAATATTTAACCCTTTGGAACCACAGTGCTCTTGTCTCTAAAAGGAAAATAATGTTATCTACTGTGGGGTAAAGGAAGCAATATATGTAAAATAAGTAAGAAGATTTCTTGCATACTATTTACATATATACATGCAGACATACACTATACAAAATGAATACTATATATGTGCAGACACATATTTACTCTGATGGTGATGATGTTGATGATGAATGTATATAATCAAGTCACAAAATGTGGAATCTTTAACAAGTTTCAGAATTCTAATTATTCTTCATACATTCTAAGTCTCTTGAATAGTCATGCATTTAGATGAAATTTCTGAGACTGAATAAATTTTTGAAGTAGGGTGGAGAAATTACATGTATTATGAGTAGCTTCATAATTGATTTTATACATTGTAATTTTTATAGTTATATCTATGATATATTTGAGTTATAATTTCAAAGATCATACTAAGTTATAAAATTGCTTATTATCACTAATTATCACCAAGGCTATGTTTTAAACAATTATTTCAGGGAAAAAGAGAGAAAGAGGAGACCATTTATGGTTTTTTGATTTTACCCAAGATTCAAAATGGTACAGAGGTAAATGCTAATATTTATAAAGAATCCACTTTGTGTCAGAATTTTCAGGCATATATATATATGATACATAATTTATAAACTGTAATGTTAAATATAATTTCACTTCTATGTGTTATCTACTAATTTTTTAGAGAAAAATTTAAGACTGTGCTATAATAATTTGTCAAAATCATCAATTAAAACTTGCTAATTTAAAAATATTCAGAAAAGAAATAAATGTATACACTAAAATGTAAAAGCCAAATGCTCAGACTTCCTACGACAATGCAGTTTCCAATTTTAAGGACAAATTAAGTACAGTGTCCAGATGCACAGAGATAACCTGTTAAACATCAACTCTTGTAGTTTACTTACTGCCGCTGCTTTGTCCAACTCCTTGTGACCCCATGAACTGTAGCCCACCAGGTTCCTTTGTCCATGGGATTCTTCAGGCAAGAATACTGGAATGGGTTGCCATGCCCTCCTTCAGGGGATTTTCCCAACACAGGGATTAAACCCAGGTGTCCTCAATTGCAGGTAGACTCTTTACCATCTGAGCCACCCCATGGGTGTGCATTACTATGCAGGAAGTGTAGGCATGCTATATAAAACAATAAAGCTGAAAATTTGTAAAACAGATTCTAATGTATAAATATAACATTCTCTATAAAGAGGATATTGGTAAAATAAAAGAAAATTTTCTAAAATAAACAAACCCTTAATGTTGACTTAAAATATAGTCTCTGTTAGTATTTTCTAACAGTTCCTTATCATACTTTGCATCCTCTTCTTCACCCCATATGATTCCTGAAACTGCTAAATTTCTCATATCAACATTAATTCTTTGGCTGAAAAACTTAAGCCTATGCTCATTACTTTAACTGTCCCTTGAAGCAGGGATCTGTCAACAGCTGGATTGAAGTCTTTATGTCTCTCTGAACAGTAGTGCAATAGAATTCAGTCTCCAATTACTGTATATAGAAATAGCAGTTCTATCTAAATCTTGGTTGTGAAGAGTTCTCAATATCTCAGAAATTTTAAGACAAATGTATATGACAACCACTTTTGTAACTTGCACCCTTGGTATATCCACAAATTAGAGGTGGGAGTCAGCATTCTTTTTCCACAGCTGGAAATATAGCAGAAGCAACATTATCTTTATTACTTTGATGCTATCTCCTTTCCTAGTTCTTTTTTAAAATAATTTTATTCATTTATGTATTTATTTATTGACTGTGCTTGGTCTTTGTTGCTGCATGGGCTTTTCTCAAGTTGCAGCAAGCAGGGGCTACTTTCTAGTTGCAATGTATGGTCTTCTTATTGTGGTGGCTTCTCTTATTGCTGAGCATGGTCTCTAGGGTATGCGGGCATCAGTAGTTGTGGCTCCTGGTCTTTAGAGCACTGGCTCCATAGTTCTGGCATTCGGGCCTAGTAGCTCCAAGGCTTGTGGGATCTTCTTGGACTAGTGATCAAACCCATGTCTCCTGCACTGGCAGGCAGATTCTTTACCACTGAGTCACCAGGGAAGCCCTCTTTCCCATTTCTTAATATTTAAATTGAAATTTTCAATGCTTGAGAAAAGTCCATTTTCAATTAAAATGTTTCTGATTAATTTTTGCTCTAAAACACATTCAGTATGTCTTGATTTAAAGTTCTTGATTGAGATTCATATCTACAGATATATTATTTTCTTTTAAAAACTCTTATCTTTAAGCATTGCATATTAAGTGTTCAACATTAACAGTTTGTGAAATGAATAAATGCTGGAACATTCATTACATATTTTGAAATTTGCATAATTTGAGATTAATATCCCTAAGGGAATAAAGATATATTTGAGGCAATGCATTCTTAGATATTATAAATCTGTTATAATGAATATGTTTATTTTGTTCATAATGCTGTTCTTTTTTCTCACCACTATGAGCATGTAATTTATTGAGAGGCCCTATTAAATTATGAGTATTCTTTATTTTTTTAACCATAAGACTATGTAAATTTGCCCATATTTTTAATTTTGCTCTTTTGATATATTTCTTATTTAGCTCTTGATGTGAAAGCATCAATATCACATAATAGATGTTTGGATAACATTCATTTACCTTTGGTTCAGTTCCTTTGTATTACTGCTACTTTTCCATACTGATAGCAGACTCACATTAAATAGTGAGATGAAAGCCCCATTAAAAAGTATAAAACAATATACATGTAAAATTTGAAAATAATGTGCATTTCCATATACTGATTTACTACATAGACACAACCTATTTGCTTGTAAGGGATAAAACTCATTGGAGCGTGAAAACAAAGAGAAATGAAGAATTAATAATCACTTCTGACATTCAAAAGAAGAAAAAATGTCACCTGAGAATCCATAGTTCTACCAAAGGGTACCCCTTATCTCCAACATCACAAGGATATAAAAGTCTCTGATTCTTTCATACATTTTCTAAATGAATGGGAGGAATGAAAGACAAAATTTTTGTTTAAATAATTATACAGAAATGTATGGCAAAAAATATTTTAAGGGATCAAACATTTTACGTTTGACTAAAACTTTTCCCACTGCCATGCCATAGATAAGAACTTATGAGAAAGAAAAGGAAGTTTTATCTTCTTTGGGTATGGTCCAGTATGTTAATAATAATTGAGTAATAGTATATTTTGGCATGCTTAGAAATAATAATTACTATATTTCTTGGTATTTTTAAGTAAATATGACATTAAAGTAATAAGCTTGAGCTATCTACCCTCTATGATAGAACACTACAGAGATGCCCAAGGACATTTGCATATATGTGGCAGACAGCATGGGAAAATTATAATAGTGAACCAGAAATTCACAGAAAACATTTTACCATAATAATCAATGGTTATGAAAATTGTTTCATTGAAAAGAATTTATCAAATCAATTTATTTTATATACCCACTAAAGTGTTTTACATTTAATAAACAAAGACAAAAATACCAATTTCCAATATACAAAATCCATGATGAATATGAATTTCCATAACCCAGCATTTACCATCATTTAACATATGAAAATATCTGAGTCCATCTAATTGCTGTTTTATTATTGTAAAATTGTTATTGTTTTTATTTAAAAAGATACATATTAGCTATGGAATTAAAATTTAATAGAAAAATTAAGCTGAATAAATTTTGATCTTTATGTGTCTATAACCATGTTTAACAACATGAATAGAACCCTCAAGCTTGTTTTGAGTCCATCCTAAAATTTTTTGATGGATAGAGGAGGATTTGAAAATTAACCCTGCTTATCTTCTCTGCCTTCTTTTGTTGTTATTCAGTAGCTAAGCCAGGTCCAACAGTTTGTGATCCCCTGGACTGCAGCATGCCAGTCTTCCCTAGTCCTTCACTATCTCCTGGAGTTTGCCCAAACTCATGCCCATTGAGTCAATGATGCCATCCAACCATCTCATCCTCTGTCATCCCCTTCTCCTCCTGCCCTCACTTTTTCCCAGCATCAGGGTCTATTCCAGTGAGTCAATACTTCCCATCAGGTAGCCAAAGTATTGGAGCTTCAACATCAATCCTCCCAAAGAATATTCAAGGCTAATTTCCTTTAAGATTGACTGTTTTTATCTCTTTGCTGTCCAGAGGACTCTCAATAGTCTTCTCCAGCACCACATTTCAAAAGCATCAATTCTTCAGCTCTCAGACTTATTCATGGTTCAACTCTCACATCCATGCATGACTACTGGAAAAACCATAGTTCTAACTATATGGACCTTTGTTGGAAAAGTGATGTCTCTGCTTTTAAATATGCTGTCTAGGTTTGTCATAGCTTTTCTTCCAAGGAGCAAGTGTCTTTTACTTTCATGACTGCAGTCACCATCCAAGTGATTTTAGAGCCCAAGAAAGTAAAATTTGGTCACTGTTTCCAGTTTTCATTCATTTATTTGCCATGAAGTTATGGAACTGACTGTCATGATTTTAGGGTTTCAGAAGTTGAGTTTTAAACCATCTTTCTCACTCTCCTCCTTCACCCTCATTAAGAGGCTCTTTAGTTCTTCTTCACTTTCTGCCTTTAGAGTGGTATCATCTTCTTATATGAAGTTGTCAATATTTCTCCAGGCAACCTTGATTCCAGCTTGTGATTCATCCAGTCTGGCATTTCACATCTCTGCATATAAGTTAAATAAGCAGGGTGACAGTATACAGCCTTGATGTTTGATACAGTTTTCTCAGAAGACAGGTAAGATGGTCTGGCATTCCCATCCCTTTAAGAATTTGCCACAGTTTTTTTTGTGATTCACACAGTGAAAGACTTTAGTGTAGTCAGTGAAGCAGATATTTTTCTGGATTTTCTGCATGATCCAGCAGAAGTTGGCAATTTAATGTCTGGTTCTTCTGCCTGTTTAAATCCAGCTTGCACATCTGGAAGTTTTCAGTTCACATACTGCTGAAGACTAGCAGTAAACTTTAAATGAGCATTTCCATGCACACATATTAAATGAGTGCAATTGTAAGGTAGTTTTAACATTCTTTGGCATTGCCTTCCTTTGGGATTGGAATGAAAAATGACCTTTTCCAGTCCTGTGGCCACTGCTGAGTTTTCCTAAATTTGCTGACATATTGAGTGCAGCACTTTAACAGCATCACATTTAGGATTTCAAATAACTGACCTGGAATTCCATCACCTTCACTAGCTTTGTTTCATAGTGATGCTTTCTACAGCCCACTTGATTTCACATTGCAGGATGTCTGGCTCTAGGTTGATAATCATCTATTTTTTTTTAATGCTGTCCATCATTTGAAGGTTTTTGTATATTATGTGTCTCAATCAATAATGGATTCTGCTGGTGAATACCTTTGCTGACATTAAATATTTTGATTAAGTTAGTAAAAAGAAATACCATGAGAACTTCTGAAATGTCTGTAATATCCACTTTATAGCCGTTTAATAAAAATTTCCTTTCAGAAGCTAGACAGATTTTCATTTCATTTTTTAACTTTCAGAATTCTATAAAGTCCAAGATATTTATTTTTCTTTTTGCTTTATTGTGACATGTATCATAGACATGAAAAATAGTAACGTTTTACAGATATGAAAAGCACAGTAGAGATACTACCTTTTTTCTATTTCAATTGATACTTTAAAAGAAAAAGTTTTCTAATATCCCTTTTCCCCTCCCATGTTGCCTTTTTACTTTGTTTCTATTTCCCTTTTTATAAAAGCTTTTTGGAATAATATTTTCCACCGAGTGGAAATAGTCTCTCATAGCCTGGCTGACACTTCTCTGGGGGGCTCCTGTTCTTGGAATATAGCCTTGAGATTATTAAACCAACAAATAAAACATTTTAAGACATCCCATAAATTTTTGGCCCAAGCCCAGCAGTAGTTGCATTGTTTCTGGTCTGGCTGACACTCTGAAGGGCAGGTATGAAAATTGCTCCAAGCAGAAGGAAATTGTCATTTAGAGTCAGTTTGTTTTGTTTGTCTTATTTTTCACTCAGCCATTAGTAGCTTGAAATGTGGTCTTTTCAACACAGTTTCAACCTGAATACCTCTCAGTTTGTTCGAGTGCTTAACCTAGAGACCTTGATGAAGCAGTTTTCTTTCTTCTTTTTCATTTGGTGAAGGTTCCCATTATAAGCACTTTTAAACAGAGTAGATAATTCTGACATACTATTTGTAAAGTATTTGAAAATTCAAATTTCATCATTTAAATCTCAAGCACATCTATTGTATATTTTAAGTAGAGAAGATTAGAAAACTTGAATTTCATGTCTATTATCAAGTGGGAGACTATTGTATCATCTTAATTACTTTTACAGATTTTTCAGAAAACTGCACTTTTGCTTTAAGCTGAAGAGAAGAAACAAGTCAGAAAACCTCCAACTTGACCTATTTTGCTTAAATCTACCTTTTTTAAGTTGGGCATTCAAAAGTCACAGGTTTTATCTAGTGTTTCCTGAACCTCCAAAAAGTGAACTAATCCTTTATTTGGCTTTCAACTGCACTTGTCTATTATTCCCTTTCAGCAATGATTGCATTCAACTATAATCATTTGGAATGTTTTAATATTTTCACAATCATGCTAATTATACATTTTATCTTTTTCATGAAAAACTGAAAAGTATAGAGTTTTAGAAAAGTGAGACAAAGTATTAGTATTATTAATAAGAAAAATAAAAATCATTTGATACTTATTGTATATTAGTTTCCTGAGAATTAATCTTCACGACTATCCCCTTTCCTAACAACTTTCTCAGTAGGTAGATATTATTAACATACCATCTTATCTATGAGGAAACTGTATTGCAGAGGTTCAGTAACCTGCCCAAGGCCATGCACCTAGTGAATTGTAGTGCTGTGAATTCAGTCAGACAAGCTTACTTTTAAAACCAGGTTTTCTGTTTCAAATGTTCTATTAGAAAGTGCCAGAGTTGACACTAGAAGCATGTTTAATCAAAAGTGGAAAAGAATAACGATGAAAAATGTCTTAAGTTTTTGATTGATTATGGTAAAATCTATATAATATTAATTATTATGTAATGTGCCCTTGTCCATGGGATCACAAAGAGTCAGACATGACTGAGTGACTGAACAACAACAACCAATGTTTTATACATATATAAAACATTACTTTATATATATATATAAAGAAAGAAAAGAGCTCTTTTAAAAACAACTTAAAAAGATCAATCTCTAGAGGAATAACATGCATGAAGAAGTGTGCAAGTTCTATGTGAAAAAACAAACAAACAAACAAAAACTCTTGTAGGCTGTATAAGTAGAATGGACAATCAGAATGCTAAGTGATGATTTTAGATAGAAAGGCACAATAATTTAAATATTTTGTCTCCCTAGACTAAGTATTGCTGACACTGTTGTTTGCTTGCCCAGCAAATCTTCAATGAAAATATAAACATAAATAAACATATGAAAAATGCTCCACATCACATGGCATCAAGGGAAAATTAATGCCCATTTAAGTAACAATGAAATATCAGTACACATCTATGGTTGTTGTTCAGTCGCTAAGTCATGTCTGACACTTTGCGACCATATGGACTGAAGCACACCAGGCTTCCCTGTCCTTCACAGTCTCCTGGATTTTCTCAAACTCATGTCCATTGAGTCAGTGATGTCATCCAACCATCTCATCTTCTGTCACCATTTTCCTTCTCCCTTCAATCTTTCCCAGGATCAGGGCTTTTTCCAATGAGTTGGCCCTTCACATCAGGTGGCCAAAGCATTGGAGCTTCAGCTTCAGCATCAGTCCTTCCAATGAATATTCACGGTTGATTTTCTTTAGAATTGACTGATTTGATCTCTTTGCTGTCCAAGAGACTCTCAAGAGTCTTCTCCAGCACCATAGTCTGAAGGCATCAGTTCTTCGGTGCTCAACGTTTCTTATTGTCCAACTCTCACATCCATGCATGATTTCTGGAAAAGCTATAGCTTTGACTATATGGATGTTTGTCAGCAAAGTAACGTCTTGGCTTTTTAATATGCTGTCTAGTTTTGTCATAGCTTTTCTTCCAAGGAGCAAGTGTCTTTTACTTTCATGGTTTCAGTCACTGTCCACAGTGTTTGTGTAGCCCAAGAAAATAAAGTCGCACTGTTTCCATTGTTTCCTCATTTGACATGAAGGGATACAACTGGATGCCATGATTTTTGTTTTTTTAATGTTGAGTTTTAAGCCAGCTTTTTAACTCTCCTCTTTTACTTTCATCAAGAGGCTCTTTAGTTCCCCTTCACTTTATGCCATAATGGTGGTGTCATATACATATCTGAGGTTATTGATATTTTTCCCTGCACTCTTGATTTCAGCTTATGCTTCATCCTGCCTAGCATTTCACATGATGTACTCTGCATATAAGTTAAATAAGCAGGGTGACAATATACAGCCTTGACGTACTCCTTTCCCAGTTTTGAACCAATCAGTTGCTCCATGTCCAGTTCTAACTGTTGCTTCTTGACCTAGAATCACCAAAATCAGGAATACTGCAACACTAGACACAAGAATATTGAACAATGGGAACTATCATTCATTGCTGATGGGAATGCAAAATAGTATGGGCACTTTGGAGGATAATTTAGTCAATTTTTACAAAACTCTTACCATATAGTCCAGCAATCCTAGTCCTTATTATTTACATAAACAAGTTGCAAACTTATGTCCACCCCCAAATTTGTACACATATATTTACAGAAGCTTTATTCATTATTGCCAAAACTTGAACACAATCAAGAATAATAAGTCCTTCAGTCGGTGAATGGATAAATAAATATGATACATACAAACTATGGAATATTCAGTTCAGTTCAGTCACTCAGTCGTGTCCGACTCTTTGAGACCCCATGAACCACAGCACACCAGGCCTCCCTGTCCATCACCAACTGCTGGAGTCTACCCAAACCCATGTCCATTGAGTCAGTGATGCCATCCAGCCATCTCATCCTCTGTCGTCCCCTTCTCCTCCCGCCCTCAATCTTTCCCAGCATCAGGGTCTTTTCAAATGAGTCAGCTCTTCGCATCAGGTAGCCAAAGTATTGGAGCTTCAACTTTAGCATCAGTCCTTCCAATGAACACCCAGGACTGATCTCCTTTAGGAAGGACTGGTTGGATCTCCTTGCAGCCCAAGGGACTCTCAAGAGTCTTCTCCAACACCACATTTCAAAAGCATCAATTCTTCGGCTCTCAGCTTTCTTTATAGTTCAACTTTCACATCCATACATGACTACTGGAAAAACCATAGCCTTAACTAGACGGACCTTTGTTGACAAAGTAATGTCTCTGCTTTTTAATATGCTGTCTACATTGGTCATAACTTTTCTTCCAAGGAGTAAGCATCTTTAATTTCATGGCTACAATCACCGTCTGCAGCGATTTTGTATCCCTCAAAAAATAAAGTCAGCCACTGTTTCCACTGTTTCCCCATCTATTTGCCATGAAGTGATAGGACCGGATGCCATGATTAAAAAGAAAAGAGTACAACATGGAATAAAACTTGACAACATTTATAAAAATTTTAAATGTCTACATTCTTTGAGTCAGACTTTCTCCTTCTAGCAGTTTTCTTGCAAGCACATTTGTAAATGTACTCAATGCCATACTGAAGGAAAAACAATGCTCATTAATTCTATATGTAATGATATGGTACAATCCAGAGTATAACCTAGAAGATGTACTGTTACATGAATAAAACATATCTAATAGTAAGAAGATACTGTGGACTGTAGTCAACTAGAAAGCATGAAATTTACCAGAGAAAAAATTACTTAGCAGCATAGAAGGAAAAAAAATATAAAGTCTCATTAATAATCCCATGGTTTTAGGAGACACATCAGCACAAACACAAAGAAGAGGAAAAGCACAGCTCTTCCCATAATTTCTGTATTTAATTTTATTATCTGTGTCTCTTCATTACCTTTTGATTTTTATGCTGAAATCTGTAGCCAGAAAAGGTGTTGCAAATGACTGCTCATACTCTGGAAAGAAAACTTAAGTTTTAATTTTAATGTAATGTGGTGTGTTTGTGTGTGTGTGTGTGTGTGTGTGTGTGTGTGTTTGTAGAACACTAGATTGAGGATCTCCTGAGATTAGCAGTCTATCACCAATATAATGAAGGCATTGGAATGGAACAGTGGACACTTTATGCTTGCCAAGCAGAAGAGAAAATTTTTAGAAAAAAAAAACACAAGTTCTGTCTGTTTATAACATTCTACTTTCATTTGCCTTTGTTGCAAAAGGCCTAAGCATGGGCATCTTTTAAAATTAAGTTATCTAAGCCTCAGCCCCGACACGAGTAGTTTTGATGGAATGCTGATTAAACTTTAGCATAGCAATCTTGTTTGAAAACTTCAGAGCAAGGAGCACTTTATTTTCCAGGTATCAAGAATAAACACTTTGAACTCTTTAACACTGTAATAATTCTCTGAAAATGTCAAGTTCTGGTTTCCAAATTCTCTATGCTCCGAAAATGATAAGTTACGGTGTGCACAAATGACCTTCTCCCTGAGCTACATTAGAAGCTTATTCAGCACGGTGACCTTCCCATCCGCAGGCGTTACCATAAATCAATGATGAAGATGTCAGGTCCAAGTTCAGAGTTCAGTGTCATCATTTTCTCTTCTTAATGGAAGAGCCTAAACACTGTGGCTACTAAGCTTTCCATCAGACTGAATATCCCTGCTATCTAACACAATGAAACATGTTTTTACTCCTTGTTATCGCTGATGTTTGTCCTCTGTTAACTACTGAGAAGTGACAGATTCTCTTTTCTCTCTTTCCCACTACATATCAATCTATGTTTTAAAACACATAACACAGTCAGGTGGTTGGGACAGGAGGAAAAGAAGATAAAAATTTCTAAATATGTTAAGACATTTTAGAATAAGATAAGTGTGTTATGTTGAATTTAATTTACCTTACTGTAATCACTTTTTATCCATCACTGACTAATGAGTACTGAGATACAGAGATGATCTCAGCCTTTATAAGGAAAGATTGTGACCCTTAAAGCAAATCAAAAAGTTGTAATGATTAACTAACAGATGAGGGAGAATTTTCATGTTTACATCCTATCCTATTATAATAATTATAAAGTAGAATCTATTATTGCACTGAGAAGTGTCTAAATATTTCCAGCCTTTGTAAGAAGGAAGGTTTGCTGGTATAATTCAGCAGTCCTAATTTGCAAGGGACGGGTTTAGTATGTAAAATTAAACATGCGTACATTTTACTAACACTACTTTTGATTTTTTTTTTAGTTTCTGATTATTTGTGGGTAGTATTTGAAGATATACTGTTTTTAACTTATTTAAATAGTGCTATTTTTAACTTGTATTTTGAAAATCACTAAGTCTAAATGAATGAACGTGATAAAAACTAGAGAAAGTACTTTATATAAATAAAAGTTGCATTTACCAACACTATGGTGTACAGAAATTATAACTGTCAATGAAGCACGAATTTTCTTAATATTTTCTCTAAATGTTATAATCCTCATCAATTTTATTGCTATACTCCTTACAATTGTAAAAGCTATAATTTTTTGCTACAATAATTTTCCTTTCATTTTAATTACTTTATTAACTTTTGAAAGTAATGTCATTATTATAAATAGTTTTAAACATAGAGAAAGGTACATATAAAACAAAACTTCATGATTCTAATGCTGAAAGGAAATCACTGCCACATGATAACTATTCTTTTCTAATATTTCTTATTAGCAAATACCAGTATACTATCTTTTGCAATTAAATTGGATCAGATTTCATATAAAAATGTGTATTTGCTTTTCAAAATTAACATTAGATATTTAATCATTTTCTGTGGCATTAAGGAATCTAGAAAACACTATTATAGTTGCCATACAATATATACCTTACTCATTCTATTTTTTGTTATTTTGACTGTTTATAAAATATGCCCTCATGAGTATTTGAAACCAAATCATTTTATTAATTTATTCTTTAATTCTTACATTTTTATTATTAATCCTGAGATGAACATCCTTGTACTTAGATTGCCATATGAATCTCTAGAAATATTAGCTTATTTTGTTGCTACTAATTATGTATTATGGTGTTTCTGTTTCACTGCAGCCCACCAGTGTTGGACAATATCACTTTCAGAACCTCTGTTTATTCTAT
Source organism: Okapia johnstoni (assembly GCA_024291935.2). Lineage (NCBI taxonomy): Eukaryota > Metazoa > Chordata > Mammalia > Artiodactyla > Giraffidae > Okapia > Okapia johnstoni. The sequence continues at coordinate 107,261,855 of CM044307.1, read as the reverse complement.
AAGGTGGGAGTTTGATATTTTAATATGGATCAGCAACCTTAGCTTGTGTTACTTTCACCTCTGAGGTTTACACATGTGCATATAAATTCAATGAAATAATAGGGAATACAAGTCCTTAAGAGTCTATCTACAGGGCAACATGTATAAGAGATGATTCTTCTTAGGGAAGAAGAAAATTTGAGGAATAAAAAGGAAATGAGAAGAAAAATACATGTCTTTATTTAATACTGATCTAAGGCACAGCCCAATACATCTTTTTAAGAGGGGTAATGCCAGTACATTTATTGATGACATTTCAGATAAATTATTTAAAGTTTGATAAAAAGGAGGCATTTTTGAGGGGCCTAGGGCTTCCCAGGTGGCACTTGTGTAAAGAACTGGCTTGCCAGCTTTTCTCTTATACAGGAGATATAAGGGTTGGGAAGATTCCCTGGAGGAGGGCATGGCAACCCACTCCAGTATTCTTGCCTGGAGAATCCCATGGACAGAAGAGCCTGGCAGACTACAGTCCATAGGTTTATAAAGAGTCGGACATGACTGAAGCAACTTAGCACATATGCAGGAAATAAATGACAAGTTGACACAGAAAGATATTCTTTTAACTTTTTTAACAACATACAAACTTTTATTAACTTATCCTCATACACCACAATTTGAATTCATATGTTATGTATCATCTTCCCTTAATTTATGTATTTAATATTGTCTGTTTAGGGGTTTGCTGATGAGTTTTCTTTATTCATCTATTCTTGCAGCAATACCAGCCAGTATTAAAAAGCTTTCCCTAGGGTTTTATGAAAATAGAGAAAGAATTTTCACATGTATCCTTCCCAGTGAGCTTAACAATTTTATTTGAAAATTAATATATGAGGAGGATAAAAAAATTAAATAAACTACTGTATACATTGACAAGTAATTTCTCTATCACTACATATCCCAGCCCTTTCTTCCTTTCACTAGATTTGTTTCCAGTATTATATCTATCCTTCATAAAATAGTCTATGTATTTGCAAGTAAAAATATTGTAAAAATAAATATGTATATATTCTAATGTGTATGCATATGTAAATACAATGATACAGATTTTTAACACATAGATATTTTCCTATCTTCTTCCCTTTTACTTGTACAGTATTAAATATTAAAATTAATTTCCTCTGTAAACTCACATCTTGATTTACCTAAATCTTGCTTTAAAAATTTTTTTCTGCCAAATATTGTTGTTTTCCCTTGAAAAATTCCACTATATTTTGCTAAAACACTATTCAAAGAAATATAAACACTATAAATTCATATGGTTATACTTAAATTCTTCCTAGAGCTACAATTAATAACAACATAGAAGAGATTTTAATGCTTATCTGAATTCAGTCTCTCGTTATTTGGGGTACAGTGGAGATTAAACTCTCTTACTGCCTGCACCGAGAAAAATAAACGCAGCTCACCTGAGACTGCTATCCTTAACAATGGATTGCTTACAAGGTTGGACCTCGGCTAGTGTCCATCAACTCGGCTCTCAGGTGTTCCTAACCAGCAATTAACAGATAAGGATGATTTGCTGTTTAGGCTTTTAAGTAAACAATATGATTTTATGCTGAACCCTTCCTTTTCCTTTCTGAGTCTGGAATTTTGATATCTTTTAAGGAGTGGATACCTGTGTGACCACCCGAACAAAACCGCTGAACACTGCGTCCCTCATTAACTTCCCTGGCAGACAATAGTTCACATGTGTCATTGCAATTCATGGTTGGGGGAATTAAGTGTGTCTTATGTAACTCCACTGAGGAAGGACTCTTGGAAGCTTGTGCTAGACTTCACCCCATGCATCCTTTCATTTTGATAATTTTACTTTGAATCCTTTCACTATAATAAATATTAGCCATGAATAATACTATATGCTGAGCTCTGTGCATCCTTCTAGGGAATTACCAAGGCCAAGAATGGTCTTGGGAAACTGAACACATTCTCCTTTGCACTGGATAGGGTCATGTAACTAGAGCTGACCACTATGTTGTTGGGAGTAGTATGGATCATTCTGGGCTGGAACATTAAATTATTGGTGTGAACATCACTTTGTTTCTTTCTCTCTGATGGTGAAAAACAATATCCCAGAGAGTGAATTTTCTTTAAAGCTGATGTTGAGAATGAGGATGATGTATAGCAAAGCATCCAACTGACCCAAGGTGGAATCTGCATTGTGAAAAATGAAACTGTTTTCAGTAACTGAAAGTTTAGAGTTTTATGTGATTAACACACAAGCAAGACAATATTGAATGATAAAAATACTAAATAGATTTTTGTTACCCTGAAAATAAGGTTACATAGCGTGAAGGGTATTTATATCAACAATTAATAGCAATAATTACTTGTCATGAATGTAAAATTGTACTACTTGTCACTCATACTTAAAATGTTAATGGCCATAGTTTATTAGAACAGATTATCTTCTATTGCATATTTTGCCATTTTGTGACAAATAATATTGACAGCCTGGACTAATTATTATAAAGAATATACATAGATCAAAATATACTATAATTTATTGAGTTTTCTAAGAGTTGAGAAAACTTTCAAAATTAAGCATAGGCAGATATTTACAGTCAGTGACTTAATAAAATGATGAACTGAAATGGCATGGAAGAATATGTTTTTATCACTAATTCACAATTTTTTCAAATGTAAAAAATGAAATTAAATTTTATATGAATATTTTTATGTTATGATATAACCACTGTGCTTAGGATGTGCTTTTAGGTCATAAACATGTAATTGATAAAGACAGCTTTTCCTAATTCATGTCTAAGGAATGTGATGTTTTCTGACTCATTGGGAATATTTGCTGAATGTAAAGTTCTCCCTCTGTTATAATTTTATAAGCAGGTTTCATTTAAAATTAACATGAATTTATTACAATGCCTTTATTCTATTTTATATCATAGAAAATTATGGTTCTATTTATGCAAAAGCTACAGAGATATATATTTAATTAACTTAGTAATAATGTTTTTAAAATAACAGAATAGGTTTAGATTTACAAAACATTATGAAGATAGAACAGAGAATGCCTATATATTTGCATTATTTCTCCTATTATTAACATCTTATATTAGTATCCCTGATAGCTCAGTTGGTAATGAATCCGCCTGCAATGCAGGAGACCCAGTTCAATTCCTATGTCAGGAAGATCTGCTGGAGAAGGGATAGGCTACCCACTCCAGTATTCTTGGGCTTCCCTGTGGCTCAGATGGTAAAGAATCCTTATGCAATGCAGGAGACCTGTGTTCTATCCCTGCGTTGGGAAGAGCCCCTGGAGAAGGGAAAGGCTACCCGCTCTAGATTCTTGCCTAGAGAATTCCGTGGACTATATAGTCCATAGGGTCTCAAAGAGTCGGACACAGCTGAGTGACTTTCACTTCACTTCATTAGTATAATATGTTTGTTATAATTAATGATATTGATACTGTGTTCAGGTTTCCTTAGTGATTATCTAGTGTTCTGTACCTGTATCCCATATAGGATATTATATTATTCATTATGTCTTCTTAGGCTACTTAGGCAGTGATAGTATCTCAGAATTGGTGTCTTACAATATCAATAGTTTGGGAGACTCCTGGTCAGTAGAATGCCATTGAATTGGGATTCCTTTGATGTTTCTTGCAGTTAGACTGGGGTTATGGCTTATTTTTGTGACTTTTTTTTTGAGGAGAGGGGACAAATATCACAGAGGTAAAGTATCAGTTTTATCACATCATTATCTTCATATAAAGCTACATACTATTAATATATCATTGCTTGGTTCACGGTTGACTGAGGTAGGTCTGTGAGGTTTCTCCCCTGCAAAGTTTTTCTCCTTTACATGCCATACCTTTTAGAATGAAGTCACTAAGCATAGTCCTCACTTGAGTGGTAGTTATGCTGAACCTCATCAGGCCAGGGTAGCCAAATATATCAATAAGTAATATTTTAACTGCAACAAAATACTTGGAAGAAGCATTTACAGTCATTGCATAGTTGTTTTGACTACCAAAATGATTGCTTTAAGTTAATCTCTTAAGACGACAGTCTATTAGTAACTGTTCACATTTCCATTGTTAGAAATATTTTTCCAGACAACTGAAATCCAATCCAGAGTTCTCTATACTAGATGGTATCAGACAAGTAGGCACAAAAATCAATACGCCTGATGTTTTCCCACGGGGTTGGGGGTGGGTACAACAGGATTTGGATGCTCTCTGATGCTAGGAGAGAAGTAGACAAGCATCTGAGATTTTAAGCTTGGGAAGGAAGATTGGTGTGCTCTGAATGTGTGTGTGTGTGTGTGTGTGTGTGTGTGTGTGTGTGTGTGTAGTAGCTTCAGTTATGTCTGGTTGTTTGCAACTCCATGGACTATAACCCACCAGGTTCCTCTGTCCATGGGATTCTCCAGACAAACTGGAGTGGGTTGCCAAGGCCTCCTCCAGGTGATCTTTCCTACCCAGGGATCGAACCTACATCTCTATGTCTCCTGTATTGGCAGGCATATTCTTTACCACTAGTGCCACTGTGCCTGGTGTGCTCTGAATACATCTGATGACAGTTCTAAGGAAAAGCCATATTGGACATGAATGAATTAAGCTCATTTTGTTTCTGGAATTAGAAAAATGTTCTTATTATTTGTGATATAGAATGACACATTCATCACCAAACATTTACATAAGATTCTGCAAACTAATTCTAAGTTAAAGAAACAAATTGTACACACATGCACATGTCATGTATGTGAGAATGTGTGCACATGCACACACATGCACACGTACACACACACCGTATACATAGAGATTAGTCCATAATTAAGAAAATAAATTATCTCTTAAAGCTTGTGACAAAATTCCACCAAGTTTTTCTTATGAGCCAATGAAATGTTCTGACTTTTACTTATCCAATACAAATTATTTGTACTCAAGGTTAATTATTATTGATTGAAAATAATGAGTCTCATGTATTCACATCTGGATATGAATATCTGCTATCTGAAAGACAGCTGCATACTAATATGATGGCTAGGAAAAGACTGTCTGGATTTCACACATAACCTTTATCTGCTAATCCACCTCAATGTTTGGATTATCTTTCCGTTAGGCATCCATCTTTCTGGCAGTCATTTTCCCCCATATGTTTCAAATGCTGGAATAATCACATTGGCAGGGTATCCTCTCACCAGGATGCTTTCACAGGTCGCCAAATGATGAAATCTTTAGCTTTTGGACTACCACCTTGAGACAGAGATTACCCATGTCTCACATTCACTTGGAACATGACCAACGGAGTCATAAATCAGCCACTCTAATAATCCCTTCCTCTAAACATTCTCAGAACTAGCTGTGCCACTTCATGTTGTCTGTAAGCCGATATGGAAACAGAATGAATATGATAGATCTTTCTGGTAGGAATGCCTATAAAGGATAAATTATAACAAAATGAGTAGTGCAGTTTGCCTTCAGATCACAATATGAATATGATGTTGGTGAAAGAGGAAAAGGAAGGAATGGGTAGGAAGTAATTCAGATAGCTGCAGAGTTCTAAGAATGTCTCAGGCAGACCAATGTGGAGTATTTAAGCAAATCTTGCTCATTCCAGGAATCCCACCTCTGGCAGAAAGAGACCAGTACTAAAGAATCTATATGCTTAATCATTAGCTGAGAACAGCCCAGAGGGAAATGTGACTTTGATAAGGACTCAGTAGTAGATCCGCAGGTATGTGCAGTTGCCAGCTGGAGCTCTCAACTATTCTACATAGCAGTTTCTCTTAAGTAGTACTTTGAGCAGTTCACTTACCATGACCCTCTCTCTTTATTAGGTATAACCGGCTTTTAAGATTCAGCTTAGGTATAACTTCCTAAAAGGTCATCTCGAACATCTTCCACAAACTACATTATCTAGGTTAGGAATCTTTCTTCTATTCACTCTATACATGATCTTATCCTAATGTCTTATTTTATTTTCAGATAATCATTTACCTATTTGTCCTACACTACTGAATGTAAATGCTTTGAGGCGAGGAGTTATTTTCTCTTTATCTTATATTCCACAGAATCAGGCAAAGTTTATTACTGAAAGGAGAAATGAAGGACATACAGAGTGGTAGATTTTATTTCCACCATATCACTCAAGCTTCCCTGGTGGCTCAAACAGTAAAGAATCTGCCTGTCAAGGCAGGCAACCCAGGGTTCAAGCCCTGAGTTGGGAACATTTCCTGGAGAAAGAAATGGCAACTCACTTCAGTATTCTTGCCTGGAGAATTTCATGGACAGAGGAGCCTGGCAGGCCACTGTCCAGGGGGCTGCAGAGGCAGACAGACCCAAACAACTAACACACACATGCAATCACTTAGAATATGCTTAAACCTGGAGATAGTTGATACCCTTATTGCCATAATCGTGGCATCTGTGATGTGAAAGCAGATCTGTCATGGAGCCAGATGATGACTCTAGATTAGACATATACTGATAAGATGCAGTTAAGTGGAACTCTAACCATCACAATTTCCTCACATAGGAATATTAACAAGCATTTTGATTCATTGCCATGAAAATAATCTTGTTTATAGATAACAAAGATAATAAGACCTATAGCTAAAACTCTGTAAACGTGCTTGAATATATACTATTAGTGTTAAAAACAAGGCAATAGGTCCAAAATGGAGTTACTTATGCTAAGTCCCATGTCACCAAATGGGAGACTCAGAGTTTTGGCTTTCTCAGAAATGGAACCTTAAAAAGGTCAATCAGGAATCACCTTGGTGAGGTCATCTGCCTGAGGACTCCTGTCATCCCCTAAAAGGAAGTAACTTTGTAATAAACAACCCAGTTTTTGTCTCCTTTATTTTCCTTCTGTCTATAAAAGTGTTTCATTTTGAACAGATCCCCGGAGCCCCTTCTATCTGCTAAATTGGATGTTGCCTGATTCGAATAGATTTTTGCTCAGTCTTAAAAAGGTAATATGCCTCAGTTGATTTCAATAGTTGTTAGTAACAAGAAGCGAGAACTGAAGGAGACCCCTCACAGCCCCGCGAGCAATGAGCAATTGGATGCGGTGCCTGCTGAACCCTGAGCTCGTGGCCTCTTCCTCCTCAGGAGGTGCTAGGTGCGACCCTCTCCAAGCCTCTGCTGCTTTTTTCTTAGGAACATGGCTTTACTTGAGCGTTTCTTTTCCAGATTCGGTGCAGAACCTGGCCGGAGTTGAACTGGGTCCAACTTTAAAAACAGACCAGGCCTAAGGGTGGCCCGAGTCTGATTTAGAAAGTGGACCGGGTTCACCTTCAGACCACAGACAAGTTAGAAACAGGACTGCTTCTGACGCTGGAGTGAACCCAACGTGCGGCGTCAGGTGAACCTAATTTTGTTTTGAGGTTGAACAAGCACTTTAACCTTGCCCACGATAATTCTGAATTACAGCGGCCACAGCAGAAAACTTTTAAGGTAGCTGTTTAGCTGTTTATGAGATGCCTCAAAGAAAAAGGGGTCTCAGCTGAGCATTCACAGTAAAGCTTAGAGGGAAAACTTATTTTCCTCCTCTTCAGCTACTTGTGACCAGGATGAACCCGCCGGCACACCCCACTCGCTCCGGAGTGTGCAGAATTCTGGGGAGGCTGGCAGAAGACACCAAAGGGTAAGGATTCTTATCAAAGGCAGCTGTTCTATTTCTCTATCTGTGATGCCTGGCTGAGAGAAGAAGGGAAGTTTTCATATTGTCCTTTCCTTTCAGATTGGCAGGCAAAAGGCCTGTGTAAGAATCCAGTGTTTGAATCCCGACTTGTGAATTTGCTTTCGGGTACCCACTGGTTGTCGACCTGTTCTCTCCCAAGGGCAGGCATCACCTTCGGGTCTCGTTTTGTGTCCAGAGAACTTAACTTTCTGCCTACATGGGGCACTAGGGTGGTTGTGTGTGCAGGTAGCTCCGCTGTCCAGTTGAGGGTCCCCCAAAATATGGCCAGACAGAAATGTGGGTTTCACTCCTTTGGTGGCCAGGGTCATTTTGTTGGCAGCCCTCGGTGGAACTGTCCGAGTCTTTCTTTCGGTTGTCTTTTGGTTGCCCTGGATCTTGGGAGGGTAATTTCATATGAGCCTCTTTGGGAGTGCCTCTTGGGTCTGTGGGGTTGTGGAATACTGCCATGGAAGATGTGCTGTTTATTCCCGCCGACACCTGATAAAGTATTTGAAAGATATTCTTAAAATTCTTCATGTTTGCTTCAGTTTATCTTTTAACAATAGATAAGAGAGAGAGGAAAGGAGGAGGGCAGAGAGAGAAAGGGAAAAAGAGAAGACAGAGGGAAGAGAGAAAAGAGAGAGAGAGAGATTACATGTACATATACTCTTTCAAGAAAGAAAGAGGTGTCTAGGGTCAGAAGCAAATAAGAACCTGAAAAGGAAGGTGGTAGAAACATGAATAAATGTAATGGCTGCCCTGTGGCTGTTACCAAAACCTGTACCTTAGAGAACTCAGTCATATATAGTTTTTGATCCTCAGTAACTTCCCATTCATTCAAAGCACTTCTTATAATCATAAAGGCTAAAAAAAAAAGAAAGAAAATGAACTCCGTTTCCTTTCTAGGGGCTTTCTAGATAGATTCTTACAATTAAAGGAAATAATTTGAAACATGAAGATATATATGGAGGTTAAGTATTCCTACTACTTTTGGGACCCTGTTATGTAGATCAGCCATTTCAGACCCTCAGAAGCGTATTCTACCTCTTCCAACATGTGTGATAACTTGTTTTCTGTACTAAATCTCTCTTTAAAAAATATCTGCACTGGTTTTTGTTTTCCCAACTGCTTCATAAATTATATAGTATTTGGTATAAGAAATAGTTGCCTAGAAAATTAACTAAAAGACAGAAATCTAATTATTTACTTAATTGTATATACATGTACTCAGTCATGTCCTACTCATTGTGACCCCATGGACTGTAGCCCCCCAGGCTCCTATGTGCGTGGGATTTTCCAGGCAAGAACTCTGGAATGGTTTGCCATTTCCTCCTCCAGGGTATTTTCCGGACCCAGAGATTGAACCCATGTTTCTTGCATCTCCTACATTGGCAGGTACATTCTTTACCACTAGCACCATCTGGGAAGCCCATGGATTAAATCACGTTTAGATTGGAAGATGTAATAAATATGTTGCCAACAGACAATGGTATATTGATCATTTGTGGCATGTAGTTTCTGTTATGAAACTAATTATTTAACTTATGGCCTTTCAAGGCAGCACTTTGGGAAGCAAACTGGTTTTTTTTATTGGGATACTATGAAAGAAATAATAAGTATGAGCACAAGTTTGATGGCCATCTTTCTGTACTAGCGAGTGTGCAAGAAGAAAATTAAAGACTCAAGATTAGAAATACATAAATCAGAGATCAGAGAATTTCTTTACTACTGAATAGGATATCTTATCCACTGTAATCACAGGGAACGATGATCTGAAAACCAGACTCAGGATTTGATCTTGTGGTTTACAGAATTAACAACACATTAAATTCAAAGCATCACTAGGTTTCTTATTTGAAAAATCAGGACCTTTTTGTAGAGAAAGTAAGAGCCTGAAATTTGAAATGAGAAAATTTGAGAAAATCATAATGACTAAATAATTTGAAGTCTCAAGACACTGAGTCCCCTTGTCAACAAAAGCAAGCTTTCTTTCTGTTTTTGTGGAGGTTAGCTTCTTCATACTCAGTAAAGACAACTTAGGACAGATCCTGACCTTGGAGAAGGGTGGCAAAACTTTGGGATTATGAATGATCATGTATCTTATTAAGATTGTTAGAACAGGAAATAAATATCACCACACCGAATAAAGATAAATTAACGATAGTAGCTTACATTCAATAAAGATACAAGGCAGTAATGTGAAAGAATTAATTCAATATCTTAGGCAGCTAGGAATTGAGCATTTGTCATGTGTGACAGGCTCAGTCACACCCTACCAATATAAATTTGAGTACTCATAAGACATATCTTCATCACTGATGTAGTAAAAAATATATATAATCAGTGAAGAGAGCCCCAGCATTGTACAAAAATCTGTAGTGGCTGTATTATGAAAGCTAAAGATTACAGTGGTAGATGTTGTTTAGTCACTAAGACCTGTCTGACTCTTTGTGACCCCATAGACTGTAGCCCGCCAGGTTCCTCCGTCCATGGGATTTTCCAGGCAAGAATACTGGAGTGGGGTGTCGTTTCCTTCTCCAACAGTAGTAGATGTCAGCACTGAAATGAGTTTTCTGGGGTTTGTGGGGAAATTATGTGACCCTGGAATCCCAGAGTTCAAGTAACAGAGCTTACACATCAGAGAAAAAGTAGGGAAATTACAGTAATATACAGCAGAGCAAATTGAGACATTCAGTGATATAATTTGTTGACCTTGTTGTCACTGAACTGTCTAGTAAAATGTTGTTTAATCTGTCTGCTAAAAATTCCAGATCTGTTGGAAGAGATCTAACATGAATTTCCATAATGGAAAAATCAATGTCCCGCATTAAATTTCCAGATCTGAGCCAGTTCACACATGCAGTTTGCCTTAAAAGATGTAAAGACTGAATCTTCTTTATGGACTGTATTGCGGTTTTACAGCAAGTGTGTGCTCTATTTCTCCTCAGCTTCCTTAAAGAAATACTTAACACTTAAGATGATGACAGTGCTTCAGGTGAATTCAGAACAAAACAGGCTGAGGCTATACATTTACAATAATCCCTGGGTACCCCAAACACCAAGGTGATCTGTTGTCAAAGAGGAAAATTATGAAGGTCTAATATTCAATAGAGTTGTGAGCTGAATCCATTTTACAATAATTCTAGATGGTCTTTGATTTACCCTCTGTTCCTGAATACATAGTCTTACTCACCAACTTGCTGAAGGGACAATTGGCTTTCAGACACATACAATAAAGCCAGTGTCATAGGAAAACACAAGTGGAAACTACTAGATCTTCTATTACATAGTAAAATAGCTAAAATCAAATAATATACTTTTTGGTACTGGTTGAGAAGAGTACCACCATGGTATAATTACAAAATAGTAAAGAGTCTGCCTGCAATGCAAGTGACCTGGGTTCAATCCCTGGGTCAGGAAGATCCCCTGGAGAAGGGAATGGTAAACCACTCCAGTATTCTTGCCTGAGAAATTCCATGAACAGAGGACCCTGGTGGGCTGCAGTCCATGGGGTTGGAGAGTTGGACACGACTGACTGACTGACACTTTCACAATCATAAATATAGATTTAAACAATGAAAGAGAAGAGACAGATTTCATTCTAAGCAATGACAATTAGATTTACACAGACTTACTACCTTAGCCATAAGCCAAAAATTATTACTAAGGTAATAATACCTTTAAAGCACTAAGTGGAAATAAATATCTATCTAAAATTAGACATGTGGCTAAATATTGAAAAATAGAAATAAAATATGAATATTTTAAGCCAAAAAAATTAATGTGTTTATTACCAAAATGCCTTAACAAAAGCTATTTCTAAAGAATGACATTCAATCAGATAGAAAAGAGACCAGAAGAAAACTATAGAAACAGAAGTCACTGGTAGGCAGATAACTTGAGGAAGGGCAAGTTAAAGTAATGGCCTAAGGCTGCAAAATAGGACTCTCTTTTAAATGCCAAAATCTGTTGCCTTGTGAACAATTGTTGTAGAATGAGTATGTAAATAAGAGCCATCTTGTCTCATCCAATATAATATCCAACATTAAGCAATCTGTTTTGGTTTCACCCTCCACAGTTTTATTCTCTATATAATTTTTTCAGTTACTACTGAGTCTGGAATTTTCATACCTGTGAACTGTCATTCAACACTTCAAATTTCAAGTAAAGTGCTTTTATTTCCTTAAAGATCTTGTTTGTGTTTTTTGTTAAATTATCAAGGTCTAATTTTCCTTCTTGTTCTAATTGTTCCAGGTTTAAATGCAACTTGATAATTTTACTTTTACTCTCTTATTTGTTATGTACTTTTTTTCATGCGAACAAAAGATAGTATTTGTAAGATACTTTGCACATTTAACAGCTTTACAATATGTATTTTAAATTGACCTTTTTCTGTTCTCCCAAGTCTAACTCACTTTGCAGGTTAGACTTTGCAGGTTATTCATTTCTCATCACCTTTTCGAATTTATTTGCCAAAATTCTCTTAAATGAAAATAAAAATCACAACTCAATATTACTTAGGTCAGAACTGGTATTCAGAAGAGAGAAAATATGCACATAGGTCCTAGAGCAGAATGGAATATAGCATCATTGGAAAGAATACTGTCTGATTGATAGGGCCCTTGGGCTAAGAATAGTTTAAAAGCAGGAGTGAGGGAAAAAAATCTGACCTGAGACTTATATCTGAAAATATGTCTAGTTCTGCCATTTCAAAGATTACAAATAAGCAGTGAAAATTTGTCACTATTTCAATTAAAAAAAGAAGAAAATGTATGTTCTACTGTTAAAAGGTCAATGTTATTGTCCTTTTAACAAAGAGATCATGTATTTATAAACTGAAGGAGTCCTTATTACATAAAGTTTTGGTTAGATACACAAAGTATGAGTTTTCAGTAATTTGATACTATAGGTTCATAATTATAATAATGCCTTGAGTTGATTGCTTTGGAAGATGGATTATGATGTATCTAATTGAGTTGGATCCTTTAGATAAATTCCATTAATCTGACTTACTGAACACTAAAGATTGTGTAACTCGGGATTGAAAAGGTATTATTATACCAGTTATTACAATTTATTCCAAGATGTATATCATTTCATTTACTGGAGAGTGAAATGCTAACCAGGACAAAAGATCAAAGGTACAATAGAAGCAATTACTTTCTCTTGCACAAGGGCTAGTGAGAATATGAATGTAACTATCACACTTCATTCCCTAGATACACTGAGTTGCAGGGCCACGGTTGTATATCTGAAATGAAGCATTGCCAGATATTTCACACAGTAAGGTCTTACACGACCTGATAAGTTATTAAGGAAACCTCGTAAACTTCTTACATGAAAGATATATTGAGCAGTCCATCTTTCATGTAGAGTATTTGGAATTGAAATATCAGCATGCATCCCAATCCCTGATCTATGGACAGGCCATCAATTATATAATCCAGATAATATTTTTGCCACATGCTCAACAGTGCAAGTTGTTTTTTTTTCCTTCCTCCTAATCAGAGATGTATTATTGAATGACAATATTTGAATAGCATATAATTATATAAATCTTTGTAAAATCATACCCTGGAAATGGCAGCTCTTTCTTCAATGTCAATTTCATAAAGAGGCAAGAACAGATTTAATCTTGAAAGTTTTAATCAAATCTGTGGGATGTCCTTAACCAGGCTTCTTTACTTGTCAAATTACAGTCCTTCTCTACTATTCTTGGAGAGCAAAGTACTTGATTCCTGTGGTTCTTAATTGTCTCTTTCCAAACTTCAAAGGAAAATTAAAGCCTTTTCATATCAGTTGAGAAATATAAAATGTAGGCTAGATGAACTAATAAATATTAATACCATAAAAAGAACAGCAACAGGAATAAAACACTCATTTAGACTGTGCACCATTAAAATGCCATCTTTTTATTTTTAATTTATTTTTTTATTGAAGGATAATTGCTTTACAGAATTTTGTTTTCTGTCAAACCTCAACATGAATCAGTCATAGGTATACATATATCCTCTCCCTTTTGAACCTCCCTTCCATCTCCCTCCCCGTCCACCCCTAAATGCCATTTTTAATATGTGTGTCAGTGATTTCAGTTAGTTCATTGTATGGTGTGGAAAGTCCAACATGACTATTTTCATATACCTAGTCCGTTATTTGTGATGACAGGAAAACTGGGGTTACATGAAGCTCTCTCCCTCTTCATGTGGTCTCCAAGTTTCATGGCATCTCTACAGAAATGTAGTTAGGATCCTTAAATGGAGATAGAGGGCTTCAAGAACAGTTTCAAGAAACAGGAAGAGAAAGCTGCTGGTCCAAGGTAGATATTAACATATCTTTATTTCTGCTCTATCTCACTGGTTGAAGAAGATACAGAGCATGCCCCAGACTCACAGATTCAATGAAAAAATATCAAAGAATTAGTAGATGTCTCCCAAACCCACACATATTTAAATGTATTAAAATTTTTCCAGAAACAATGATGGCTACTTTGCTTCCATGTTGGTTAACTGAGTGGGTATTAATTCCTCTAATTCTGAAAGAAAATTTGAAAGGATTTAAGTTTTAGGGTGGATAGGGGAAATTACTTTAAAATTAACATAATTTGAAATCACTTCAAAGGCCATTATATTCAGTATTTAAGTTTACCGTTTTATGGAATATGTAGAGAAATGTGACTATATATAGGAAAAAAAATGGAAATCAGGATGTTTCTTTAGTTTATCTATTCCTCGCAAATATATCATTTTTGTATCTGTAAAAAAAAAATATTTGCACCAATGTCTTATCAGATGTTGCATGGCTAAATTAAAGATAGAATACTGCGAAATCTCAGAGAAGGCAGTGGCACCCCACTCCAGTACTCTTGCCTGGAAAATCCTATGGACGGAGGAGCCTGGTGGTCTGCAGTCCATGGGGTCCCTAAGAATTGGACACGACTGAGCGACTTCATTTTCACTTTTCACTTTCATGCATTGGAGAAGGAAATGGCAACCCACTCCAGTATTCTTGCCTGGAGAATCCCAGGGACGGCGGAGTCAGACATGACTGAAGTGACTTTGCAGCAGCAGCAGTGCGAAATCAGTTTAGGATCTCATTTTCACATTAAACAACTGTGTGACTTTGGATGCCTTACTTAACTTTCCTAAAGGTGAATTCCCACTTTTATACAAAAGCAATAGTAATAGTGCCTAAAATGAAATGTTGTAACGAAATTTAACTGACATGATAAATTCCAAGTATTAAATCCAGTAGTTGGCTCTGACTGAGGGCTTAACAATAGTGACTATTATTATTCACACAGTCACACTATCCCTGTAATCAGTTCAGTATGAAGAATAAATAGTTTACTTGACAAAGAATGAATTTGACAAATTCATTAAAAAGTGAATGAAATGATTTTGTCAAAAAAAAAAAGTCTATCATTAAGTCCAGCTCTCACCAAAAACTCCTGTTTTGAAATATATACATATATCACAAACACTGATTTCTAGAACAGAAAAGATTATTATTTGTTTATAGTAAGTAATCATTCTGGCTCCTTAGATGCCAATTTCCTCTTTTGGTGAAATGATGTGAGGCGAATTATAAATCACTATGCAGGCATGGGATGTTGTATTACAGGCAAGTAATTCTTAAAAGATTAATCTAAGTAGTTAAATAGAAGAGAAACAGCTGTTCCTTCTCTTTTCTTGAGAAAGAGAGAGAAATCTTTTCTCCCTAGTATAAACAACGTAGCTTGGGAAAATAAGACTAGTTTCACTAAGCTTTACAACTTAGGGGATGTTCACATAGTTTCAAATCTCATGCCTACTTGAATAAAAACCTATGTCTCTGGAGTGGTAAATGTCTTTGAAATAGGCATCCCATCATAGTATAATTTATAAAGCTTTTCTGTCAGCCCAGATCCCAAGGTTTAGTAAAATTTGTTCAGAAGAAAAGCCCTGAACAGAAGCATACAAATATTTCTAGTACAGTACCATCAAATGTTAATTTACCATGGGTATTTTGCTAAATTTACAAAGAAATAGCCTAGATATTCTCAGTAAGTTTGAATTCTTGCAATAACAAGTGAAATTATAAATTTTAGCTCTAACTGGTAACATTGGTAAATTCTTTTCATTTTTCCTTTTATTTGTATCTTCTAAATTTTCTTCAATGGCTGTTATTGTTAATTTTGAAATAACTAAGAAATACTTACTATTTTCTGGGAATTGCATAATATTTTTTCTGCCAACTTTTTTTCCTAGAATCTAAAAAAAAACAGTTTGTATACTTAATTGCTAAATATTTTTATGAAATTTCTATGTTCTTTAATAATTCATCAATTTTCTATGCACAGATATGAAAACTTTCAGCATTTTCTTCAATAGCTGTAAACATTGTTATATGCACTTTAATATTTTCATGCATATCTGTTCATCCCAATATGTTCAAGTTGGGTAGTAAATGACTGATCCTTCATTCAGGCTCATGTTAGCAGAGTTGCTTCTCACCAAACAAGAGTCTCTACTATTAAAAGCTGACGTTATATGATACAGTCCTTGCAGTTTTCAGAAGACTAGGGAAAGGGGAAAAAGTTCAGTAATTCAAAGCCTGCATGACTAAAATTGAACACTCACTTTGGAGACTTTTTAAAAGTTAATTTATATTTAGACTCTTCCCATACTCCCCTGTTGGGGGTTATTTCCACATAAAGAGATATTTTCAAATTAGACAGAAAAGTCAAAGTTTACATACATATGTTTTTGCCAAAAATCTTGTAGAATATACGAACTGGAATTTATCAACATTAGTCTGACAGCATCCTTTTAGAGTATCATTTGATCCAGCCATGTACCAAGTAGTGGATGAAAATACTCATAGCCTAGGTAATTATTCATTGCATACAATCTATTCTTGAGGTAACGAGGCACAGTTATTAGCCTATGGCCTTAGTGTACAAAGCTCTCTATATAATGTCAAACATCATCAAAGATATCATGTGAAAGGTAAATCCAGGCCTTCTTCTGCAAAAGCAGTCTCTCAGCTGTTCTTGCTTAGAAGAGCTTTCACAATTTTTTCATTGATTTTTACAAAACTGAGAACATTTTGCAAGCGTTTTTACTGTCAATTGTGGACTTAATCCAAAACTATTTAGGCAGCAAATTTCAGACATAATCCCAACTCTGATATAGACTCTAAAATGAATAAAGAAATAGCCTTAAATTTTCTTTGAGTAGAGATTATGCATGCTTGATCATCATTCTTACAAATTAATAGCAGAGCAATTTTAATTTCTTGTTCTTTGACCCTTACTAATATGCATCTGAAATTATTCAGAAAACTCTCTTTAGTAAGGAACTTGGGAAGCTATACTGTAGCTGTCAGATGACCAATTGCATGGAAAATTGAAATAGATGGGGAAAAGTGTTTCCACTGAATGATTTTGCACCAGAGTGTGGTAATCACCTTGGTAATGTTAGGCTAATGCCCTTCTTTTCTCCATTACCTTCCATCAACTTCCATCAGGCTTCACTTCCTTTCCTGGACTCAGGGTGGCTCTCACTCCTCCCTACACCAATTTCATTTGGTAGCAGTCCATTTCATACCATTTCAACACTTTGTTCTCATCAGTTTATGCTCACTCTCTTTTCAAATATCTTACAAGTGAGCTATCCTACTATTTCACTTCCTCATTCATGTACTTAAAGCACCCTCAAAATTCATGAACAAGGAAGGAGTATGTAATAAAAGAGATCTTAAGATGAATAGAAAAATCAGAAATGCCTGTTGAAATAACAGACCAAGTCAAAAGGAAAAAATTTACTTATCCTACTTAATACTTACAAAATCAGGTTACATTAGAGAGTAAATGGCAGACCTGTGTTCAGACTACTTAGTTTACCCTCTCTAGTCCATAGGAGATCTAATAGAGTATTTCAATCCTTACCCCAAATCTTGCAACTTAAAAAAACCTCTAAAGGAGAAGCTAGAAGATTGTTTTAAATTTATGGTACCAATAAACAAATCTTAATCACTACATTGATTTATTAATCAGTCATCTAATGAATACCTAAATGTGTCAGAGAAATATATTTGACTTGAGAATACAAAGATGAATAAACCATAATCCTTACCCCTTCATGAAAGTCTAGTCTAGGATTAAAATGTTATTGAAATGTACTACATTTGCATTTGTTTGCATTCAGTTCAGTTCGTGTCTGACTCTTTGCGACCCCATGAATTGCAGCACGCCAAGCCTCTCTGTCCATCACCAACTCCCGGAGTCTACCCAAACCCATGTCCATCGAGTCAGTGATGCCATCCAAAAATCTCGTCCTCTGTTGTCCCCTTCTCCTCCTGCCCCCAGTCCTACCGAGCATTAGGGTCTTTTCCAATGAGTCAACTCTTCGCATGAGGTGGCCAAAGTATTGGAGTTTCAGCTTCAACATCAGTCCTTCCAGTGAACACCCAGGATGGATCTCCTTTAAGATGGATTGATTGGATCTCCTTGCAGTCCAAGGGACTCTCAAGAGTCTTCTCCAACACCACAGTTCAAAAGCATAAATTCTTTGGCACTCAGATTTCTTCACCATCCAACTCTCACATCCATACATAACCACTGGAAAAACCATAGCCTTGACTAGATGGACTTTTGTTGGCAAAGTAATGTCTCTGTTTTAAATATGCTATCTATGTTGGCCATAACCTTCCTTCCAAGGAGTAGGTGTCTTTTAATTTCATGGCTGCAATCACCATCAGCAGTGATTTTGGAGCCCCCCCAAAATAAAGTCTGACACTGTTTCCCCATCTATTTCCCATGAAGTGATGGGACCAGATGCCATGATCTTAGTTTTCTGAATGTTGGCTTTAAGCCAACTTTTTCACTCTCCTCCTTCACTTTCATCAAGAGGCTCTTTAGTTCTTCTTCGCTTTCTGCCATAAGGGTGGTGTCATCTGCATATCTGTGGTTATTGATATTTCTCCCGGCAATCTTGATTCCAGCTTGTGCTTCCTCCAGCCCAGCATTTCTCATGATGTACTCTGCATAGAAGTTAAATAATCAGGGTGACAATATACAGCCTTGATGTACTCCTTTTCCTATTTGGAACCAGTCTGTTGTTCCATGTCCAGTTCTAACTGTTGCTTCCTGACCTGCATACAGGTTTCTCAAGAGACAGGTCAGATGGTCTGGTATGCCCATCTCTTTCAGAATTTTCCACAGTTTATTGTGATCCACACAGTCAAAGGCTTTGGCATAGTCAATAAAGCAGAAATAGATGTTTTTCTGGAACTCTCTTGCTTTTTCAATGATCCAGCAGATATTGGCAATTTGATCTCTGGTTCCTCTGCGTTTTCTAAAACCAGCTTGAACATCTGGAAGTTCACAGTTCATGTATTGCTGAAGCCTGGCTTGCAGAATTTTGAGCATTACTTTACTAGCATGTGAGATGAGTTCAATTGTGTGGTAGTTTGAGCATTCTTTGGCATTGCTTTTCTTTGGGATTGGAACGAAAACTGACCTTTTCCAGTCCTGTGGCTGCTGCTGAGTTTTCCAAATTTGCTGGCATATCGAGTGCAGCACTTTCACAGCATCATCTGTCAGGATTTGAAATAGCTCAACTGGAATTCCATCACCTCCACTAGCTTTGTTCATAGTGATGCTTTCTAAGGCCCACCTGACTTCACATTCCAGGATGTCTGGCTCTAGGTGAGTGATCACACCATCGTGATTATCTGGGTTGTGAAGATCTTTTTTGTACAGTTCCTCTGTGTATTCTTGCCACTTCTTCTTAATATCTTCTGCTTCTGTTAGGTCCATACCATTTCTGTCCTTTATCGAGCCTATCTTTGCATGAAATGTTCCCTTGGTATCTCTAATTTTCTTGAAGAGATCTCTAGTCTTCCCAATCTGTTGTTTTCCTCTATTTCTTTGTATTGATTGCTGAGGAAGGCTTTATTATCTCTCCTTGCTATTCTTTGGAACTCTGCATTCAGATGGGTATATCTTTCCTTTTCTCCTTTGCTTTTCACTTCTCTTCTTTTCCCAGCTATCTGTAAGGCCTCCTCAGACAGCCATTTTGCTTTTTTGCATTTCAAATTATATATGTGTTCTGATACCATGACATACTTCCGCCCCTTCCAACTACGAGGATAATGTAGTAAGGCCAGAGAAAGCTGCTGGAGACTTTTATGGGAAATATAGAGCCAATGAAAATGACAGGAGTAGGTAATATGATCTTCTGAATCAGGAATTAGAATATATTCTCTATATTTACCTGTTCTAGGCTTTTCTTCATGTGGCAATGATTTCTCAGTACCTTGTTATTAAGGATATATATTTAAGAAAACGATCCATGTTTCATAATCATAAATTAGAAGCTGTTTTTCAGAGTGTTTAAGAGACAAAAATCTCATTTACCTTTTCTAGTTGATATTTCTTTCCATATATGTTCTTTGTATTTCATGATTTCTAGTATAGACTGATTAACAATGAAAGATTTTCCATCTGGTTATGGATGTTTTTTCATATTAAATCCAAGGATGTCTCAAAAACACAGTATCATCTTCAATAGCTTACATATATATGTCCTTTATAGTAATAGAAGAAATTAAAATTATATCTATATAAAAGTGATATATGGTAGGTGAAAGACATACACATCCATACCCTAATTTCAAAGGAAAGTATAACATTCTCTAAAATAAAATAAAACCAGGTATCAATGGGAAGTATGTAACCCACCAAAAAGACCTATCCAATAACAGAGACTGAAATAATATGGAAAATACAGAGGAAATAATAATGTAAGAGAAGCCAAAATAGCAGATATGAGATTAAGTACTTCACCCTAGTTTTCTTTTACTTACTCTACTTTTTAAGCTTCTTATGCTGGATTATCACTTACCAACTCAGTATCACCCCACTTCTATATTATCTACAAAACTATGGAAGAAAGTAAGAAACAAAATTTTCTAGAATCTGTTTTCCTAGAATGTGGATTAGTTTCCTAAGAGAGGAAATTCCCAGAGATTTAGAAGAGGTCATTTTTCTTCTTCTTTTTTTTTTTTATTTCCTGTGATATTAGTAAACTTACTTCTGAGCAGAGGTGAGATTCACAAGAGCAACCTAGTGAGGATTTGAGAACCTGCAGTTTGAGAGAATTGTTATCAGTTTGCTAGAGATTCTTTAGACTAGCAATGGCCTTTCACAGCGTCTGGTCAAACACAAATCTTGGTGCTGTAAACTGACTGGTGGTAGCTGATTGCTTCCTTTGCTCTTCCTAGGACTGTGAAAGTACAAGTTTCCTTCCATTAGAATATTTAATATGTAGAGAATATCAAGTGGCTTCTGTTTTCCTTAAGGAACTGTGATTGAATAAATCATGATTGATGGATAATAAACTATTACTGATGGATAACAGATGAGCTATCAAGAGAGAAAAAGGCATGGGTGGACCTTATATGCATATTTCTAAGCGAAAGAAGTAAGACTCGAAGTGCTCCATACTATATGATTCCAACTAAAGTACAAAATTCTGGAAAAAGTATAGATGATGAAAAGGTCAGTGGTTGTGAAGGATTTGAGATAAAAGAAGGAAAGTTTGAATAGATAACATTCATGGGATTTTTAGGGTATAATACTACCCTTTATGATACCTTATGATATTGTATTCATGGTTATATGATGATAGGCATTAGCCTATAGCCATAGAATTTTATGCTTTGAAAGCTATGGTTTTTCCAGTAGTCATGTATGGATGTGAGAGTTGGACTATAAAGAAAGCTGAGCGCCTAAGAATTGATGTTTTTGAACTGTGGTGTTGGAGAAGACTCTTGAGAGTCCCTTGGACTGCAAGGAGATCCAACCAGTCAATCCTAGAAAAATCAGTCCTGAATATTCATTGGAAGGACTGATGCTGAAGCTGAAACTCCAGTACTTTGGCCACCTGATGCGAATAACCAATTCATTGGAAAAAATCCCTGTTGCTGGGAAACATTGAAGGTGGAAGGAGAAGGGGACAACAGAGGATGAGATGATTGGATGGCATCACCGACGTGATGGACATGAGTTTGAGTAAACTCCGGGAGTTGGTGACGGACAGGGAAGCCTGGTGTGCTACAGTCCATGGGGTCGCAAAGAGTTGGACATGACTGAGCAACTGATCTGAACTTATATAATCTTACAACATAAAGACTCACCCTTAATGTATGCAAATTTAAAAAATCATTTTGGAGATTGGAGGATTCCAGGATAGAGTGAAGAATGTGACTCATCAATCTGTATTATAAATGTATGAAATAGCTTCACTGAAGTAGTTAGGGGACATATGCACTGGTCTACATATTTGTGAAACAAGTGGAATCTGTAAAGCAAAAGACAAAAAAATTACCATCAACAATAAAAACTGCACATAACCATTGCAGTTGCTGTAATTATTTTTCATGGTGTATGGGGTTAACAATTCTGATATTGCTATTTACGTACTTTAGATTTGAACAATTAAGCAAATGGATGGTATATGGCAGATGTAAAGTGTCTCACACAGTGGAATTTTCAGATAAGCATGGGGAAGTGGGTAGAATGATTCATGTGGTAATGGATTCAAGTTGGAGGCCTCAGTGTTAAATTATACAGATTGTTACATGTAGAAGTATTTATAGATCTCTGTATATACCCTAGTTAGTGTACACTAGCAAGTGTATTTCCTTTCTTTCAGCTGAGAAGACCTAAAAGAAGCCTCAGTGGCACAAGAGTACTCACCATACTAATGTTTATAATTCCATTCTGAAATAAAAGGAACAAGGCTTCTTAGAGAAATGGACAAGTCTGTAAAGTCTATTTAGGAGATAAGCCTGGAGTATCCTATAGTGTCAAAACATAGGAAGATGCTAAACAAAGGAACAGTTTGAACAATGATGGGAATAACAAAGGGACACTGGAGCCAATAACAGAGCTCCCAACGGCCAACAGCATGAGAAACACATTGAATAATATGATATTGCATTGTACTCACACTCTAAAATAAATATCTACAAGCTCCTACTGATATACCTAAAGAAATAAAAATAATAAATGGAGGAAAAGAAACAAATCTGTTCAGAATTCCAAGTAATTTATGCATATACACTACCCTCAAGGAGGAGGAGCATAACTCCTTCCCAGTAAGTACCAACTATGCGTAGTGACTTCCGTACAGACTGCAGCATAAATGGGTCTAAAAAAGAGTTAACTCTGAGGCTACAAAGCTGACAAACACAGTTTCAGCTGGGTGATCAAGGTCCACATCAGTACTAATAAGTCATTTTGATAGTGTACTTCCCAGGTGGCACTAGTGGTAAAGAACTATCCTGTCATTGCAGGAGATTTAAAAGACAAGGACGGGTTCAATCCCTGGTTTGGAAAGATCCCCTGGAGGAGTGTGTGGCAACCCACTCCAGTATTCTTGCCTGGAGAATCCCATGGACAGAGGAGCCTGGTGGGCTATACTCCATAGAGTCACAAAGGGTTGGACACAACTGAAGTGACTTAGCATGCATGCACCTCCTTTTTATAACACTTTTTCTTTTAATCATACTCCAGTACCCATGGTTTAATTATTTTAACTTCATAAAATGCTGTAATATATAGCAGTGGCAGTGGTTTTTCCACCCACATTCCTTTGTTTTTAAAAAATGTTCTTAACTATATTTCCTAATTTAAAGAAAGAAACCAAAAATCCCATTGAAATTATTGAAATTTCAAATTTGAGGTCATCTACCTCTTCAGGGTTCTGTCACCTAACTAGCCTCATATTTTATACTATTTGCTTCCCCTTCAAAAAAAATCAGTTTGGCAAGGATTGACATCTTGCCATGTGTGATGCTTCATCCAGGACATTAGCATTTCTGTCCATTGAGTCAGTTTCAGTTCAGTACAGTTATTTAACGCCCACTACGCCAAGTCCTGTGCTTTACGCTTGAGGTATTCTTTTAAATCACTCAGGGGAGTTGGGTTTTTTCTTTTTGTTTGTTTGTTTTGACCCTTAACATACAATGTGATGAAATGGCACTTTGACTCCAGTCCCTGGAGGCTCAGTGGTAAAGAATTCACCTATCAGTTCAGGGGACACAAGAGATGTGGGTTTGATCCCTGGATCAGGAAGATCTCCTGGAGGAGGGCATGGCAACCCATTCCAGAGTTCTTGCCTAGAAAATCCACGGACAGAGGAGCCTGGCAGGCTGCAGTCCATGACTGAGCATGCACGCCCAACTAATCAAAATGAAAAATAGGCAACAATTCCAGATGGAGGATAGTCTATTATTTACCTGGCAAATACTCCTTGAAAATTGAGAGGCCATCAAGAGCAAGGAAATTCTGAAATTGTCAAAGCCAAAAGATGCTTAAGGAGACATGATTAATAAATGTGGATATACTGGATAAGATCCTGAAACAGAAAAAGGACATTAGTTCAAAACTGAAAAAAAAAAGGTACTGGCTCTTTAATTCTAACTAATGTACCGTACACATGTAAGATGTTAATAATTCTCTGAACTGTCCTATGATTTTTTTCTATTTAAAACTGCTTTAAAATAAAAATTTTATTTCAAAAACACAGATATTAAACTGACAGGTATGTAGTCAAGTATGTAGGACTACTTCATATATGACATTTTTAATACTCCTTTGCTTAAGTATCTTTGGTCTCAATAAACATGTTACTAACATTATACATGTTCAACAATATACATAGCCTATCACTTTCAGATAACACAAAATCTACAGATAAACTTAAGTATGGGAGATGGTGAAATCCACTTTAAATGAAATTAGAAATATATGTCCAGAGAATAATACAAAGCAGATGGTATTAAAGAACAAAAAGAGTTTCAGATCATTGGCATATTAAATAACAATACAACATTTTCAAATTACTTTATTATTTAGATTACCTGTCATATATAGCACATAACTTTCCAAAAGCTTTTTCTAGAAAAAGCAAGTCTTATGTAACATTATATGGTTGAGTACTTTAGGGAAATAAAAATTGTTACCATTCTATACCCTACTTTTGAAAGGTTGGTATATACATTGGTTTAATACCATTTCTGATAAATTTGACAATTAAGAACTGCATTGAATAACTATGACTTTATTTTTCCAGTACTTCCTTAAATTATTTGATCAGTGGATCTGATTTTTTTCGTAAAATCTATAGATTTCTTACAAAATTAATATATCTGTAAATATATGGCAAACATAAAAATCCTATAGATTTTTTTCTTGAATAAAATGACTTGATCATATTAAATCAAAATTTAAATATGAAACATCTCAACTTAGCATCATATTGGTTCTTGTATTTTCAATATAAAAGATAGAGTTCTAAGAAACAAACACAAAAATAATGTTTTAAAACCTTGAAGCTGTTCCAGTTTGAATGAAAGCAACATGTTATTTAGAAAATTATCTGTGTTAAATCAATTTTATAATTTGTTTCCATTTTAATGTTCTGTAAAATTATTGCATCTCTAGAAAAATGTGATTTCTGAAATAAATGATAGATGAATAAGACTTTATGTCCTGTAATTATAACTGTTATTACCAATCCTCAATACTAAATAATCAAGTTTACTCCATTCACAGTAAGTTAGCCTAAGGCTATAAGAAAAAATTAAACAGGGCGGCAAATTGATGTGCTTTTTGTAAGATAATACGTTTCAGAATTCCTCTAAGAAACTATTGATCTATTCCTGGAAAAGCAGAGAGGAAAAAACCCTCAAACTCTGAAACTAATATACTAATGCAGATTTATGTGGAACAAAAATCAAATTTCCTTCAGGCTAGACCTAATCACTTTGGGAAGAAAAAAACATATAAAAAAGGATATTCATAAAATATTTTTCAGTGCTTTTCCCCCCTGTGTGGAATTGTTCAAAATGTTTAATGCTTTTATACGTTGCTTTATAGTTTTAATAAAACATTTTCCAAATGTCTTTCTAACTTTACGTTGTGTAAGATAATACAAATTTCTACTGAATGAGTTAATTCTTAAGATTGGCCATTACTGAACACCTGATTACCTGCTGTATTTGACCCCAATAGTCCTGCAATCCTGAAAGCCCAAAGTACCATTTTGACAAATGATAAAAAACAAATGAACAGTTTTTCTGACCAATGAAAACAAACCCTTTTTGAAGAATATGCATCTCTTTGCGATGGTCAAAAAAGTCAAGGAAAGGATTTCACTGTTAATTTCCAAAGAATGTTGATAGTGAGGCAGGATATAAATGTGTGGGGTAGGGAATATAATGGGAGCTCTCGGAGACTCAAAACAAAAGCTCATCTTAGCAAATATATTTACAACGAATCCAATAACAGAACATTAATTTCCAAAATAGAATAATCACTGAGATCAATAAAGGCAAATGGCTCAAAAGAGAGAGCAAGCAATGAATAAGTTCATGTTTTACAAAAGACTACAAATATAGTAGGAAAGGAAATGAAAATCCAACCACAGTTAGATACTATCCTACATCTAGCAAACTGAAAAAAAAATTAAAATCTGACATTTCCTGATGCTGCCAAGAGTGTTGAATAATTGAATGCGATTTCCGCAGATCTAGAGAGTATACCAGTCTGAAGAGCAATTTGGCAAGATCTGGTAAATTTTAACAACATGCATAAAGCAATTCTTGGAAGATGGCAATGTGACATAATTTTTTTAATGTCTTTGATTTCCTTTGTTGAATGGAGAGTATAAAAAGGAAAATATGACTCTTCACCTCCAAATTTTTGGACAACATCAAAATAAAAACTAACTGAAAATGTATACCCATAAAACCCAAAATACAATAGAGAGAATTCACCTACAGCTTTAAGGTATACATTAAATTACCAGGGAGAAGATAAGTGCATCTGCCAGAGCTGAGAACGTAAAGTCAAAGGTACTCCCTGAAGAGTGCAGAAGGCCAATTAATGGAGAAGAGTAGTTGCAGCTGAAAGAGCTTTGCATATCCACACATAATTGAAAGGGGTTCTGAGGCAAGATATGAAGGAGCTTGTATTTGTTATCTACTGCTGCTTAACAAATTACTGTGGTCTTAGTAGCTTAAAATAGCTAACATTTATTATCTATAAGCTCTCCTGGGTTTAAGAAGTTAGGAGTTGAAACATTATCAAACCATTGACTCTCGGATAGCCTTTGTGGCCTATTCCTGTTTTTTCCCCACGAAATCCATTCTCTCCTTCTCGTGTACCAAAATATTTTTAAATGCACTTGATTTCCAAACTAAAAAAGGTATTCCCTAGCCTTCCTCCTAACTAAGCATGGCCATGTGATTAGGTGGAATCAATGGAATATGAATAGAGTGAGGTAGACTACTTCTCTATTATTTTGTGAAAATGATTTGTTTATTCTCCATTTCACATTTTTTCTATTCTAATTCACCAAAATGTTAATATGATGATTGATGTTAACACCCCATTTGCTGTGAGAAGACAAGAAAAAGAAAGATCAAAGCAACTACAACTTCATAAATTGCTCTAAGGGGTGTAACATTGGCAAAACCATTTGGAAAAACTGCAGACATTCTGCAACAGGGTCCATTCATACCACTTATCCTGTTTTATGAAAGGCAAATGTCAAATCACTGTAGCTTATTGGGGACTCTTTTTCATACCAAATTAGATTGGTACCCTAAGACATCCAATAATATCACTTACAAATTGGTTAAAAATAAAAATAATATTTCATAGGACAAAAGTGTCCAACTCACATATAATAGAAACCAGATAGCATATGACATTTTATGCTGGACTCTATTGTTAGGGCAACAACCTCAACTCTGTGATTTTTCTACGCTGTTAGTGAAAAGTTTGGTTTAAAAATATTAAATGCATATGAAAACTTAAAGTGGGAGGCATCAAAATTGTGAATCTGTTTTCTAAGAAGAAATGAAAGCTCCAATATGTTGGACCTGAGAACTCAAAACAATAATGTGATAGCAAAAGTTCTAAATGCTTTTACATTCTAGACAGCAGAACTGGTTGGTAGGTCTGTATCTGAGTGTCTCCACTGGTGTCATTATTGTAGCTAAAAGTTGTTATGCACTGTGTCTTTCATCCACTTAGTTATCAGTCTAAATTGTAACCAGGTTTCCTAATTTGGGCCAGATAATCATAGAAAATATTTTAAAGATATTTGACAATTTTAATCTGTAACTTTTACAGTAATTCAGCTATGTCTGGCCATAAGAGTATCTCTCATTTATGTCTAGAAGCAGCCAAATTGTATTAAGTATGCTTCATTAATGACTCATTCAACACAAGGCATTAAGCATCTAATAAATTCATGTTAATAGAGAAAAACCTGTAATTATAAAGATAATGAGTTCTTCTCCAAGTAGTTCAAGCCATGTCTCCAATATTTTTCAGTTCAGTTCAGTCGCTCAGTCATGTCCGACTCTTTGCGACCCCATGAACCACAGCACACCAGGCCTCCCTGTCCATCACCAACTCACGGAGTCCACCCAAACCCATGTCCATCAAGTCGACGATGCCATCCAACCATCTTATCCTCTGTTGTCCCCTTCTCCTCCTGCCCTCAATCTTTCCCAGCATCAGGGTCTTTTCAAATGAGTCAGCTCTTCGCATCAGATGGCCAATATTTTTAGAGATATCAAATATAAGATTTATAACCATTTTGGGAATAGGCTGGTTTTTCTCCTTGTTTACATTCCATCATCATACCTGGAAATGTATCAAAATATAGATTGCTTTTCCTTCACAGAAAGACTAAATAAAGATGAATGTATTGCCCTTTTCAAATGTTATATGTCCCCCTCCTAATTTGTATATTTACTCCTTTGTGAACTCCTATGGATGCCTTTGCATAGATGACATTATTTCAAATGTTATCTTTACATAATGTTTCTTCCTTTGTGGTACCCACATTGAAAGGCATTTGTGGAATCCAGCCATGCATATGAACAAAAATTTTTCAAATCCCTGAATTACAGAAAAAAGAAAAAACAAAATCAGTCTCTGGTTCTTCCTTAGCACTATGTCGAACTAAATTGCTGTTATAATCATCTTATTAAAAGATAACCGAAGCACAGATGAAACTGACAACATGAAGCAAACACAAAACAAACACAAGTAAACGAAAGAGAACAGCTGTGGGACACGTGCAAATACATGTAGCTTTTTTTTTTTAAGGAATGTAATTGTAAATCATAGAGCCTCTGACTTTTTAAATAGCTGTTTTATTTTCCATTCTTCTTTAAATGCTTTTATTCTCTTGGCCCAAAGAACAGCAAATTCTCTCCATTTTTCTATCTCATGGCTGCTCTCTCTCCTTCTCCATCTCTGTATCTTCATCCTTCAACACTCCTAAGTATTGGAGTATCTCAAAACTTGTTTCTCAGACTCCCTCCCTACCTCTTTTTTTCCTTTACTTGTTCTCTGGGCTATTTCTGGCTTGAAATGTTATCTATAAACTGATGTCTTTTAAATTAACATCTCTGTCAATGACCTCTTCCCTAAACCGTAGAATCTATATCCAGTTACCTAGTTGCTATGGAGGTTACTTGGATCCTGAATAAATAGCGTAAATTTAACATATTCTAAGCAAATTACTAATTTCTATGCCTTCCTTTAACCTATCCCTGCCCTATTTTTCTTAAATCAGTAAATGGCACTTCCATTAAGTAATTTGCTCATGTCTAAAACTTTATTTTATTTACTTAATTTTATTTGTAGTGAAATATAATTGACTTACGATATTGTATTAGTTTCAGGTTGCAGCAAAGTAATATATTGGGATGCATATAAGATTATTTCTAAATCAAGGCTGTGTTTTCTGACATAGGTAATTTAGAATTTTCTACCACCTAGGAGGATTCTTGGAAATCATGTCATTTGCCCAAGTTGTTATCCAAGGGCAGAGGAGGTACCTACAGAGTAATTTTTAAAGAATGTGGTAGAACAAAAATATTCTGCTGTGATCATATTTCATGGGTTTTAATTGTTTATACACAACTCGTATAGGCAAGACTCAAATAATCAGTCATTCACTGTCTGATCACGACATCATGATGAGAATGTTTTCTGAGAATAATAGACTAGCTGGTGATTTTCAACCCCAATAGACACTTTCTCTGGAGAAATTTAAATGTGAGATGCAAAAAATGAGTCTCAGTAGTGTGGTGATAAGAGAAACATAGATAAGACAAGGGAAAAATCAAAAAATAATTACAGTTATTAGCAAGCAGAATCTGTACATAGAGAGATAGAGATGAAAGTTGGTAATTTCATTTGAATACCTAAAAACCCTCAGCTGTCTTTGCATCTGTTGGAATAAGTAGCAACTGATTTCCTCAAAGTTTTGAATACCATATTTCTTTTTGGGAAACAGTTGTCTTTGTGTTCTGGATAACAACAATAATCACTGTCAGGAGACCCAAGGTTTATTATCAAGGAAAATATTTTTGTATTTCTTTACCATTCTGTGTTTTCTTAATTATCAGCTCTCTTCCAAAGACATAATCTCCAGAGATGGCCCAGGTTTCTTAAATTTTATGTACATAATTAACTATTTGTGATAAACAACATATAACCAACATATTTATGTTGGTCATTAATTTTTTTCTACTCTCTCTACATGCACTCACACCTTTAGCAATGATGATAACTGTACAATATCAGCATTTCTATATATGAGCATTTAATTAACAATTTACATTTTGATGAACATTTAAATTATTTCCAGCTCCTTTGTTATTATCAACAATTGTTCGTGGATACTTATACTTAAATATTTGTACCTGTCACTTTTTTATGATGTATTTATATATATATTTATATATATATATATATATATATATACACACTGTATTACTAAAAAAAAAAAAATTCCCACAGATAATTGGATCAATTTACACACACTCTAGTATATTCTTTTTCTCTAAAGCTCTTTTTTTCTTGGGTGTGAACTAGATAAAATTGACTCAGTATGAAAATTATGTAAATTATATTCTATAATCAATGTGATGACAGTTTTGGCCTAAAAATTCCAACTCAGTCACTGTTTTGAGAAAATGAACTACATTTGTTTAAAATTTTAGGTAACTTTCATATTTTACAGTAACATTTAAATATATATATATGTATATATAAATGATTAGCTCATCTTTAATGCATGTTTGACAAAAAATATTATAAATATAAGTATACAGAGTTAAGATTTTGTACTCTTAGATAATTTGAATGCGAATTCATTTGCTTTTAAGGTAGAGGGGCTAAAAATTAGGAAGTTTTGAAAGAGTATCCTTAAAAAGTGTGGTGAGTTGGAGAAATGTCATATATACACACAACTGTGCAAGTGATAGTCACACAAACAGAAAAAAACGTAATACTCACATAAAGATAAATATTTTCTTTACTCTTCAGTGACTAATAAGGAGAGCATAAGGCTTGCAAGTAGGTATTTTAAGTATAAGCATACCTTGGATATCTTATGAGTTTGGTTCCAGACCACTGAAATACAATGAATATTGCAATAAAATGAGTCACAAAACTTTTTTGGTTTCCCAGTGCATATAAAAGTTATATGATACTACAGTAATAAGTATGCGATAGCATTATGTCTACAGGATGTATATACCATAATTAAAAATACTTTAAGGCTAAATACAAAACCAATTACAGTAGTAACATAAAATATTACTGATCACAGGTCACCATAACAAATATAATACTAATGAAAGAACTTGACACAGAAACATGAAGCAAGAAAATGCTATTGGAAAAATGGTGCTGATAGACTTGCTTGATATAGGGTTGTGACAAACTTTGAATTTGTAAAAAATACAGTGTCAACAAAATGCACTAAAGAGAAGCACAATAAAATCAAGTGTGCCTGCATTAACATTATGTATTTCTCCTATAAGTATTTACTAGCTTTTATCCTAGGAATCTTTTTAGATGAAGGAGAAAAAGAGATGACAGAAGACTGACTTGTTACATCTTAAGGTATCCATTCATAGAAAAATATATTGCAGTATGAATTATAGACAAACACACAAGTAGATACAAACTTATGTACATGACATCTTACAGTTATCATTTTTTATTTTTTAACCTTTTTCTGGGCAAGATGTAGGTTATGTGATTGAGAGAAGACTGTAAAAGAAGTTGAGTTATTTAGCTCCAGTAAGTAGAGGTTTAAGTATAATGTCATAATACTGCCTAAATCGAAACTCCTGGGATTCTTTCTTACCTAACATAAATGTGACTCCAACAGTAGGATTTTATTAGTATATGTGGAAGAACATTCTTGAAATATTTTAAAAATGAGCTTAATAAGAAAAGATCCAGCTATTTTAAGAAGCTATTGTAGTAGGCTTCTATTATATTGCAATAGTTAAAGTGCTCTTTCTCAAAATGTGTGGATGAGGGTAACTGAGGAAACATAGTTAAGTCTACTAGTTTTCTAGTTCCTATGAGATCAGAGAAGGGAATGGCAACTCACTCCAGTATTATCCCCTGGAGAATCCCATGGACAGAGGAGCCTGGGCTATAGTCCATGGGGTCACAAGAGTTGGACAAGACTGAGTGATTAAACCACCACCACCATGAGATCAGAAATTTTGCTCTCCTTTTACTAACCCATACAAATGAGGGTTTGTTTCCTAACCCTTGCCCAGTGACGTGGCCTTCTTTTCTGAAGACAAGACTTTGATGCTATCAGTCTGCATCTCTGACTGGTGTTTGCTCCTAGTGTCCTTTTAAGAGCCTCCATCTCTTATTCTATTTATTTGAAGCCTACCCATATCAAGGCTTATTTCTTCTGGATGCTAAAATATGCATTGATATCTCTTAATTACCTGCAAGCATGTCGTCTCAATTCTCGGTTCTGTATATGTATAAACTTTATCCAGTAACATGATGATGAATTCTTGGTAAGTATCTACCTCATGCTCATCAACATATCTGATTTCTAGTTTACCTATCCTATTACTTATTGGACTCTAAGCCCCCTCTTTTCTTAGTTCTACTCCTTGGATTTGGCAAGGAACTAGTAAGTAAACTGTTACCTAAGTTCATATCATGTAAGGAAACGTGGCTAGATTATGGGAATATGGAATAGGTGTAGCTGGGACATAGAAAAAAAAGTGGAAAAACAATTTGATGTTAAGAAACAGGAACAAATTCATGCTTCCAGGAAAGTGAGGTATGTTAACAGGTAATAGAGACGTGTTGAGTAAGTGGTTACCACCATAGTCGAACCCAGAGTATGGATAAAAGTTAGAGCCCTACCAAAATTTAAAATCAATGTTTATAAAATCTTGATTTAAAAATCTGCCTCAACCATTTTGAACAATGCAGGAGTTCTAGTAACAGTTTCTTGGAGGGAGTAAGGATAGACTGATAGTGGCTCTTAGACTTGTAATTCTCATAAGTAGCCATGGGCTGAGAGGAGAGTGACCTGAGGATTCTTCTTACTATAGATAGTGCCTGTGATCAGAGGACCGCCTCCATGACACCAAAACCAGAAGCTACCAGGGATCATGTAGGAGAGAACAGGAGAAAACATCCAGGCAATTTTCATCCTTTTCTGAAATGACAGTTTCATTGGATTTGTAATCCCTAAGTTTATATGAAAGTGAATGATAAGCCATAGAAATCTAGAGAAATAAAACTTTGATTTGCTTTGTTACCCCAAACTAGGAGTCCTAGAGGCGTCTGCTGCAATCCAGCCTACACGTATTGAGCGTTTTCTGAGTGCTTTACTTTCACTATTATAATGAGAACCAAGTACAAAGAGGACTTTATGGTAAAATAAAGAGAAGTCTAATGCTTTCTGGTAAATGTAGATTGTCTTTGATCTAGACAATTAAAAGAAAATATGAAATACTTAAGACCTTATTCACATTAAAACCAGCACTTCTTTTTTATAGTAAAGCTTAACTCAAAGTGGTGAAACCTTAAAGTTTGATTGCTGAAGTATTTTTAGCTTTCAGCGGTACATTATACATAAAGTAAAATTCACCCTTTTTAACCATAGAATACTCTTCTAATCATTGTTTCCAGCCATGGAACTTCTACCACAAATGTGTTATAAAGTTTTCATTACCCTAAAAAGTTTTCCTTTATCCCTTTGCAATTGATTTCCCCAGTAATAGGTTGAATGTTGAAGTCTTAACCCCCTCTAGTCCCTCAAAATGTGACTGTACTGGAGATAAGACTTTTAAATAGGCAATTAGGTTAAAATGAGGTTATATATATGAGTCCTAATCCAATATGACTGGCGTGTTTAAAAGAAGAGGTGATTAGGATAGAGAAACTCAGAGGGAAAACCACGTGTAGATAAAGGGAGAAGGTGGAAGCCAAGGTGAGAGGCCTCAGAAGAAATTAGCTCTGCCAATGATGCCTTAATCTCCGACATCTAGCTTCCACAACTGTGAGAAAATAATATCTGTTTTTTAAGCCTCCCAATCTGTGGTACTTTGTTATGGCAACCCTAGCAGACTATTAATAACATATCCACTCTCACTCTCCAGCCCAAGCAATCAGTGGGATCTACATGGTGTCATAATTTTGACCTTTGTTGAATTTTATGTAAATGAAATGATAACAGTATGTAGCATTAAGCATTTAACTGTTTTTACTTATGGGTTTGAGATTCTTTCATGTTGTGTCTGTATTCATATTTCCTTTTTATTAGTGAAGAGATTTTATAGTATGTCACAATGTTGTCATCTATTCTCCATCGGTTAGATATAGCTATTACAAAGTAATGCCCTTGTGAACATTAATTTTTGTTGACATGAGGATGTATTTCACTTAGAAAAATGCCTATAAGTGGGGTTGCTAGACTCTATAACATACACTTAATCCTATAAGATACCTCCAAACTGTTTTCAGAAGTTGGTATCTGTGTCATTTTGTGTTCCTACAGCAAAACATAACAATTACTGTTGTCCCCCATTCTTGTAAACACTTGGTAGGTCGGTTGTTTTATCTTTATTCTAGTGGGTGTTTTGTGATTATGATTTTGATTTGAATTTCTCTGAGTAGTGGTATTGACCATCATTTCATATACTGATTTGCCTGATTATATCTTTTATTGTGAAGTGTCTAAGTTGTTTGTCCTTTTAAAATTGTTTTCTTATTAATGAGTTCTGAGATTTATTTATATATTCTATATATAAATCATTTATTTGGAATTCATATTTCAAAACTTTTTTTTTTTTACAAATGGATTAGAGAGTACATGAGTGAAAACAGTTATACAACTTAAGTGATAAATGCAGTGATCTAGGTAAGATGTCTTCTGTTGGACAAAAAATAACCCTTTTGTCTTCAAAAGGGTTTTGAATTGAAGAGACATGAATTGGTTTGAAAGATATTAATAGGCAAAATCAATAGGATTTAAAGATTGTTTGGAAATGTGGACAAACAGGAGAAGTAATTGTGGAGGATACATTTAATGTAAAAATTTGGGTCTCAGCACTCGTCTAAGCTAAATACTGGAGTATGACTCTTTGAGGAGTGATAGAATAATTATAGTTTTGGATATATGGATTGGATATCTTAATAAAAATATGAAATGAACAATTGGCTATATATATGGAGCTCAGGTGAGCAATAAGTGAGTATAGCATGTTGAGAATTATTGGTATAACAGAGTAAAGCTTTGATAAAGAAAAAATATTCCTCTTTTGAATCTCTTTTTGCCTTAACTGAGCTCGTGTTTAAGACTTTTTATTGTTTTTATTCCTACTTTATAAGACACACAAAATAGGTTAATTTTGACAGACTGGACTAGACCTATGGGCTATACAAAATTAATAAACAGAAACCTCAGTTACATGGAGTTGATACACCAGAAGGAGGAGCTCTCACAACCTGCTCCAAAAGGAGAATTCAATAGGAAGAAGACTCCTAACCCCACCTCCAGGGGCTTAGCCAATGAAAAGTTATGCACACTGGATGCTATAGCTCTCCCAAACTCCTTTTTGTCTCTGTATGTGTTCTCCTTCCCTTGCTGTGTGTGGAAATTTGCATGTGGCTTGCCATGGTTGCAGACCCCAGAATGCAATTCTTTGCTGATCTTGAATGAATCCATCTTTGCTGGAGAAATAACTGTTTGTTTCAGAGCATTATGGTCATAATTTTCCAATTCCTGCTATAAAGCATCACCTTACTGGATCCTGCCCTAATGGGTGGCATGTTATACTTTGTAGACCTTTGCCTATTTTCTGCTCATTTCTGAGTACTATTTCCTTCTGAGCATCTTTCCCCCTCCATTACCTCAAATTTTATTTATTCTCTAATAGTGACCTTTAAAGACTTTATTGACCCCACCCTCAAACCAAGTTAATCATGCCCTTCTCTATGCTTCCAGTGTGCTTTTGGCACATTCCTTTTATTTAAACATGTCTATGGTAAGTTTTGTAAATATCAAATGAATGGAATTGAATCTGTTTGAATCTCTTTACACTTCCCCTTGAACAATGCAAGGGTTAGGGGTGTCAACCCTCTACACAGATGAAAACCCCTAACTTATAGGATCATGTAGTATTGTATTATTTACTATAGAAAAAAACAATTGCATATATGTAGACCTGTGCAGTTAAAACTTGTGTTGTTCAAGGGGAAATTCTGTTTGTGACTAATGCTGATATATAGAGCTAATGATGTCATTAAACTGTGAGAGGCAGCATAACATATGTATAGTTGGCCTTCCTCATCTGCAGATTCAGCCAACTTCAGATCAAAAATATTTTTTAAAAATCCATAAATTTCCCCAAACCAAAACTTGAATTTGTTTCATACTGGTAACTGTATAGCTTTAACTCGATATTATAAGTAATTGAAAGATGATTTAAGGGCTTCCCTGATGGCTCAGAGAGTAAAGAATCTGCCTGCAATGTAGGAGATCTGGGTTCGAGCCCTGGGTGAGGAAGATTCCCTGGAAAAGGAAATCCCACTCCAGTATTCTTTTCCTGGAGAATTTCATGGACACAGGAGTCTGTTGGGCTACAGTCCAAGGGGTCGCAAAGAGTTGAACATGACTGAGCGACTAACACTTTCAGCTTTCAGGGATGACTTAAGGCCTGTGGGAAGATATGCATAGGTTACATGCAAAAACTACACCATTTTATATAAGGGACTTGAGCATCTGTGGTTTTTGGTATTCACTGTGGACCTGGAACCAATCCCCTACAGATATCAAGGGGCATAGGCTCTATGTGATTTGAAACATGAAAGAACCTTTATTTCTTGAAAGAAGCTTGACAGAAGCCTTATTTCTTGTGTTGTATAAACCTCAGCCTTTGTTCTTTGTCTATTAAATGCAGATAGTTATATTTTCACTTTCATGGTGTTAGTATAGGAGTGATTAAAAAGAGTATTATTGTTACTATATGTCTTAAGTGTCCTTTTATCCAAAAGATATTTGCATTTTTAACTAGGATTTTCAATGGCTTAGCTCAAATGCATTATGCAATTAAGCACTATGGCTAGTCACTCACAACCATATTTTTGGCCAGAACATCTCCTCCTCTCACCATCTTAAAATTTAAATGTTCTTGATTTTCCTAATTTTGAGACTACCCTTACTGTCACATTGATAGTAAACAAGTGACAGCTAAGCTTATTGTCAACTTCATGGGGAATTGATTACTCTACAGTAAAATTGTAAAAATGAAATATTGCTCAGTCTAAAAATACAAGAGTAATTTAATTCAGGGAGCTTTAAATTTTTAAAGAACTCTTCAGTCTCTGTTGGCCTATGATACACACATACCTACTCCTTAGGGAGGGTTAGTGGTGAAAAACTATAAAAAGTCTGATATCTGTAAGGTTAAATTAGATTGGGAAAAGCTGCAAAATTCTCAAGTGTTCAGATGATACAGTTATTCCAGAAACAAACTTGATTGTATCTAGTAACACAGAGATTTCTTTATATTATGTTTCTGGCATTGGAGATATTTTATCACTATAAAAGTTTTTTTCAAACCCATACAAGTAAATTATGTTAGAAAAGATTTAGCAGTTGTTTAATTTAACTCATAAAAAATCATAAATAAATATCAGCTTAAATAAAATGTCCACAACCAATAATAACATTTAATGCATTGTGAAACGTAATGCCATGAAAAATACAGTGTAATTACATTTACTGACATGCTGCAATTTAACTAGGGTTAATTAAATTGAACTGTTGGCAATTTTTGCTTATTTTCTTTGTTTAAAAAATCACTATGATTTAAAGTTTAATTGCAGAGTATATAAGATAATAAAATTGCTTCTCCATCAACTGTTCTTGCTTTATAAGTACAGATGGATAGGATAATTTTGTCACTCTGTAAATAAGTTTGTGGATTTATTATTTAATATCATGCATTGAATATAATGGCAAAACAATGAATATAGATGATTATTTTAAACAAATGATTGCTATATTGCTCTTTCCTTTGATTCAGAGGTATAATTCTTAAAGCTCAGAGGGTGGTCTTTTATGGCTATGAAGCCTTCTTTTGGGACTATTCTATTAGTATCACTTATGATAACATTTCACTTATATCTGTTTTTATTTAGCTTTTGTATATTCTCCAATTCATTGATTTGTTGAAAACTCTTTTACCTTACTTTCTGAGGTTTCAAACCAAAATCCTAAACTTCATCAAGTTCATTGGCTACTGTCAATTCTTTTATAAAACTACTGCTTCTCTAATGTGCACCCGCATTCTTTACAAATAATCAGCTCCACTGTTACATGTTTCACCAGCATTTCATTACCTATAAACAGCATGCTGCTGCTGCTGCTAAGTCGCTTCAGTCGTGTCTGACTCTTCGCGACCCCATGGGCTGCAGCCCACCAGGCTCCTCCGTCTATGAGATTTTCCAGGTGAGAGTACTGGAGCGGGTTGCCATTGCCTACTCCAATAAACAGCATGACTTACTCCTTAAGTCATGTATTTTTCCAAAACTTTAGTAAACAGTGATCCATTCCAACTATAGTGGAGGATAAGGGTGGAAATTGCACACAGTTCAGGATGTCTGAGTTTGAATGGTGACTCTTCCATCTATCAGCTGTATGACTTTGGGCAATATACTTAACAGCTCTAATCCTCACTTCCTTCAAAAGTAAATAGAGTAATGATAATATTTAAAGATTCAATGAGATCATGCAACTAGCTAATGCTCTAACTCATATTAGCTAATATTTGTATAACAGGTTTTGTCTTCTGCAGTTAGCTTCTCAGCCAATTCTACATATTTATTATCATCATCATTGTCAACTTGTCCGTTTGTATGCAGATACACAGAACAATGACTGATGTCATATCTCAAAGTCTATTTTAAATAAATGTGTTTAATGAAGGGGAAGAAAATGTCTTTTTGGCCTGAAAGGCAAGTTAGATAATTACCAATTATGAAGATGTATTTGCTTTTTTACTTTTTCTTTGTTTTTCCTCTGAATTCATGACCATTTGATTCCATGCAGTTGTAGCCCAGACAAATGGTCAGTTATGGTTACGAGAACACGAGTTCAGAGCATGGATGAAAATTACATAGATTTAGCATTCAGACTATTGGATATTGAAGCAATGCTTCTCTTCAGCAATGCTACAATAAAACCAAGTGATTTTATATGAAGAGACTGAGCAGACATTATAATATTAGCTGTCTCTGGTCAGAGACTAAGTATTTTCAAAAAAAATGTGATTTAATGAAGTAGCTAATGACTTTTGGGGTAGAGAACCTAATTATGATCATTTTTCAAAAAAACATGAATTGGATTTTTTTTTTCTACAGTCAGTACATTACATACAGTATATAATTCAAGCTCATTTTTTCATTTTTTAGCCAATAATAATATGTCCTTGAAGAGAAAACTTAATACTGACAAATAGACAGCTAAATGTTACAGTGCATTTTTCAATAATGATAAGATAAAAATCTCATATTCCATGTCTTGCGATTTTGTTTTATAGCCCTTATAAATTAGAGTGTTTTAAAAATACATTGGCAAGATTTTCACTGTGGAAAGATAATAATTTAAATTCATATCATCTTTTAATGATGTACTTAAAATTTCTAGCATTATAATGTGATTTTAGATACCGTTCATTCATTCTGTGCTTTACAGATAAAAAAATACTATTGAAATAATCACAAACCTGATAAGATGCTAAAATGATTCTTTTAAACATATTTTCATTAGAATGTGTTAGAGATCATGAATATATATTTATATAACTGTAATATAATATTGAAGTTATATATCTGCTTAATATGTCACTAATAGTAATTATAATTTTTCCTTTGCTGTTTCGTTAGAAGATATGAGTACATTAACAATGAAAAGCAAACACTTAACAGTGTTTGAAATAGAATTTCTTCTTGAAAATTTGTTTCTCCTTGGGAAAGGACATGATGATTTACAAATTATTCATGTGGCTTATGTGTCTGAATAATTTATCCTAGTAAAATTATTTTTACAATTGAACTAGACACAGCATATTTATTCATAGTACATATGTGTGTATGTACTTAGACAAATTTACCTAGAATGATACAAAGTGTATAAAAACATGAAAGTGTTTTGCAACTTATGTTTAAATAATGCAAATGTAGAAAATTTCAACTTTCCAGCATACCATAGATATTTTAGTGCAGCTCCCAGTTTAAAATAGCCTGAAGTGATTAATATTCATCAAAAAGAAGTGGGAAGATAGGCATTATTTAATTTTCAATTAATAGAAAACACAGCATTGTCACCTGGCTATTTATCCATTCCCCATGGAAATGAATAGGCTGCCACACTCTTTTCTGTTTTCTTGCTGAGAGTGCTTGCCTCTGCTGCCAAGCTCACCACACAGTTTCTGTCTGGCATCGAAGCACTATCTTTTTCAGCCATGCAAGTCTGTGTTTTGTGATAAAGTACAGTTATGGGCAGCCTTGCAGACTCGACTCTGCTGCAGAAAGAACTCTCCTGCTGCAGTATTGCATTTGAAAACTCTTCTGATGCTTGACTTTCTTCTGAAACTGGACTTGCAGTCATAATGGTTCTTTCCTTAATATTTTAACTAATTTTACCTGTTTAACATGAGCTTGATATTTAATTCTAAATTGAACATCAAGGGAGTTTTTAAGACTGAAAGTAAATTTTATGAGGAATAAATCACAATTTATATACTTGATAGAACACTGCACATATCACTTTAAAATGTGGGAATTTATAGAGTTTCCAGGCTACTGTGGAGGTAATCTGATTTGTGATATGTCGGTCTATTCATTTCAATTTCTACAAGATCTACAATGATTATTTCAGTCTCTAACATAGCACAGTGCTATGCCATTTATTTAGTGTGTGTATAGGTATCACCTTCAAGCATCCATTTCTAGTATTTTTGTAGGAACCGCTGTGATTCAAACACCTAGAAATAAATTTTAATGTACATCTGAGTTAAGATGTACATTAAAGTTTAGGAAGTATCAAAGTATAGGTAACAGAAATAAACAGCATCATCTTAGTAAATTATTGAGCAGTGTTAAATTAAAAAAAATAATAACATAATCAAAGGAAACAATTCTGCAGAAGTCTTAGAAGTCCCAGGAATGTGCATTTTACAGGATGGATGAAAGTAAGATGTGTGCTTTACTGACCATATATAGAGAGAAAAAAGGGCCTTGACAAAGTGCCTGCATATTAGGAGAGAATTAGAAAAGAGATCTTCAATATAGCCAAGTCCTCCTAAAGACTATAACCTCAAAGAAAGTGTTACTGTGTATGGGGATGCAGGTCAAAGAGGAACGTTCCTCATGGGCTTCAGTTCTTGGTAAGGACACAAAGAAGAATCTGAGGTCTTACCTGTGGCATAAATAAGTTTTTTAAGGAAAGAACAGAACACCTCAACGGAGAGATAGGCCAAGTCCAGAGAGGCACTGACACAGGAATGATGAGGTACTGGGTTTTCAAGACAGGGCTTTTACTTACTCATCTAGGTGGACATAGACTGATACTTTTAATTGACGGTTGCAAATGATATAACAACAGGCTCTGTTCAGCAAGTCGTCCTATAATTCAGTCTGTTATAATCAGATATATATGTATGTACAGAATGTTTGAACATACAGTGGACTCCAGGCTGCCTAAGGTCACTTGAGGGCACAGTTGCACATCAAGGGCACATGTGTCCGAGTCGCAGAAGCCCTTGTGGTTAGTTTGTATCCACTGTGTGCCTAGGACATATACTGCAATGTTGGAAAAGTTTTTGTGGTTATTTTGTAGCATATCTGTGAGCTCTCCTGGTTGCATTGGGGAGTATCTGGGGTGGGGTTTAGAGATCAGCTTGAATCTTTCTTGGCTAGGCCACCCCTCCTTTTTCATGCCTAACTTCCTACCTAACAGAAAGTGTGAATTAGAAATAAAATTCAATCACCAAAGCAAGTAGATGTCAGGAAACCTTTCATAAACTGGCCTGGCCTTTGACGAAAAGAAAAAAAAAATGAGTCCTTTCATAACATTGATCCATTGTCAAGTGGGTTTAACTATTTGAATTACATAATATATGAAGGGTTTGACAATGTGAGCTGAAATTAATAGTATGAGTATTCCCTAGCCAGTGATCTACTGGGTGCCCAGCAGAAGCAAAATTATAGTTGTATATTTGAACCCTAATCCAACATTACACACCATTTCTAGAGATTAAACATAAACTGAAGTATCAGTTGAATTATGCTTATAGTACAATATTTAAAACCATATGATTGATGATTCAGTCATTAAGGAGATATAGCAGAAAAAAATATAGAAAGGGGTATCTGAACTTCATGTACTTCAACTAATGAAATTACCAGATAGAAACTATAATATAATTATAATAAAATTAGATAATAACAGTAAGTTGTAGGTAAACATAAAATAAAACATTTTCATTTTGGTTATAAAAACAAAATAGTTTACAATAATGTTGTAAATCACCCAGAGATTATTATTTATGAGATTACTTGATTAAAAAACTTCTTTTTTGAGACATTGGAGAGCTGCTATGGCAATCAGGACTTAAAGGTCAAAATCTGCACAGAGGGAGACTTATTGAGATACAACTCTACCTTTCTGGGCTGGAGAGGCCAACCTAATGCTAATGGAAACAGCATCATTTCTTCTGCAACAAGAGCAGAAGAACCAGTATAGATTCTTTAAGTTTCACAGAACTGAGGATACAGAATTTAGAAGTTTAATCTCTAAAGGAAGTAGGACTTGAAAGCTCAATATATAAGGACAAAAAAGGCAGCTCAGAGAAATGATCTTGACCCTCAGTAATTATATACTCATTTAGACATTTTCTGATTAAATTGTCCAATGCAGTAGCCCAGAAAGAACAAAAAGGGTCTCTTAAAGCCAGGCCTTTTTTTTTTTTTTTCAAT
The DNA here is from genome assembly GCA_024291935.2 of Okapia johnstoni. Classification (NCBI taxonomy): domain Eukaryota; kingdom Metazoa; phylum Chordata; class Mammalia; order Artiodactyla; family Giraffidae; genus Okapia; species Okapia johnstoni. The sequence goes on along the minus strand of CM044307.1, from coordinate 107,218,765 downwards.
TTATTTATTTATCTATGTTTTACTTTACAATATTGTATTAGTTTTGCCATACATTGACATGAATCCACCATGGGTGTACATGTGTTCCCCTTCCAGAACCCCCTCCCACCTCCCTCCCCATCCCATCCCTCTGGGTCATCCCGGTGCACCATCCCCGAGAACCCTGTATCATGCATTGAAACTGGACTGGCGATTCATTTCACATATGATAATTTACATGCTTCAATGCCATTCTCTCATATCATTCCACCCTTTCCCTCTCCCGCAGAGTCCAAAATACAGTTCTATACATCTGTGTCTCTTTTGCTGTCTCGCATACAGGATTATCTTTACCGATTTACTAAATTCCATATATATGTGTTAGTACACTGTATTGGTGTTTTACTTTCTGGCTTACTTCACTCTGTATAATAGGCTCCAGTTTCATCCACCTCATTAGAATTGATTCAAATGTATTCTTTTTGATGGCTGAATAATATTCCATTGTATATAGGTACCATAGCTTCCTTATCCATTCGTCTGAGCATGGACATCTAGGTTGCTTCCATGTCCTGGCTATTATAAACAGTGCTGCGATGAACATTGGGGTACACGCATCTCTTTCAATTCTGGTTTCCTCAGTATGTATGCCCAGCAGTGGGATTGCTGGGTCATATGGCAGTTCTATTTCCAGTTTTTTGAGGAATCTCCACACTGTTTTCCATAGTGGCTGTACTAGTTTGCATTCCCACCAACAGTGTAAGAGGGTTCCCTTTTCTCCACACCCTCTCCAGCATTTATTGCTTGTAGACTTTTAGATAGCAGCTATTCTGACCGGCATGAGATGGTACCTGATAGCGGTTGTGAATTGCATTCCTCTGATAATGAGTGATGTTGAGCATCTTTTCATGTGTTTGTTAGCCATCTTTATGTCTTCTTTGGAGAAATGTCTGTTTAGTTCTTTGGCCCATTTTTTGATTGAGTCGTTTATTTTTCTGAAATTGAGCTGCAGGAGTTGCTTGTATATTTTTGAGATTAATTATTTGTCCATTGCTTCTTTTGCTATTATTTTCTCCCATTCCAAAGGCTGTCTTTTCCCCTTGCTTATAGTTTCCTTTGTTGTGCAGAAGCTTTTAATTTTAATTAGGTCCCATTTGTTTATTTTTGCTTTTATTTCCAATATTCTGGGGGTGGGTCATGGAGGATCCTGCTGTGATTTATGTCGGAGAGTGTTTTGCCTATGTTTTCCTCTAGGAGTTTTATAGTTTCTGGTCCTACATTTAGATCTTTAATCCATTTTGAGTTTATTTTTGTGTATGGTGTTAGGAAGTGTTCTAGTTTCATTCGTTTACAAGTGGTTGACCAGTTTTCAAGTCAGGCCTTTTTAAGAATGCAGTTTCATGGAGCTAAAAAAAAAATAAAATGAGTTCAGAATTTTCAAAGTGTGTAGAGTACTAGAAAATACCTCCAGTCTTAAATAGCAATATATGGTTAATGGTAAAACACTGAAAGCTTTGCCCCTGATATTGAGAAAATATGAGTGTGTTAGCTAAAACTATTTGCATTAACAATTATATTGAAATCCCAAATGAATAAAATAAGGCAAGAAAAAATAATGATTAAACAAAAGTAAAACTATCATTGTTATCAGAGTACCTGATTAGTCATATTAGCAGTATAAAGCTCATAAGCAATGTGAACAAGATGAGGCTCTACACAACAATAGATTCCATATTTAAATGATTAAATTAATAAGAAAATGGTCACAGGATACAAGAGCAAATACAAAAATCAAATTTTTTCTATAAGTTAAATCAGTGAACTCTTTTGAAATATGTCTCTGAGTCTCAATTAATAAAAGTAAAATAACAAAGACAGTTAAAATATATTGTCTAGAGGTGTCTACTGCATTTTCAGACTTCTTAAAAAGTTTCGAGGCACAGCATTATTAGCGATAAAGAGAACTGCTACTTCATAGGAGGCACAGCATTATTAGCAATAAAGAGAACTGCTACTTAATAGGAAAATGTCCTAAGAAGATATTCTAATACCAAAATTATATGCACTAGGATGAATATCTTTTGCATATACAAATATTTCAATGCAAAAGTAAATGCATAAAATTAATCCTATATATATTAAATTTACTTAATGGTATTATTTGAATGTTTATGGGAAACTATAAGAATTTTGTATATTAAATTTATATTCAAGTTATTAACTTATAATGTAAGAATCTTTAAGTTCAACTTACGAAATTCATTTTATAGTTTTCTTACATATCAAATAAAAAATGCTTCCAGCAAGATCTTTAAATGTTATAATTTTAACTGAACAGAGTAGAATACTTTAAAAAATTCTACTTATAATTTTTAAATGTTTTTCCTGTTGTAAAAGTCACTTATAAATTTAAGTAACGGGTTTTTTTAAACTATTTTACTTGCATTTATGTATTAGGTATATTTAGTCATCTTTTTAAGTATCTAACAATCATGACAGAGAACACTCAGAAGTTAACAGAAAAATCTCTCCCAAAACCTCTTAAAAATTTTTTATAAATACAAACTTTAATTAAGCAAATTAAATCCTCTTAGCATTCTAATAATGTTAACAGAAACCCAAATTATCATAGACATTTTAACGAAAAATAAAATTAAAATATACTAAATCCCCCTAAATATCACAAGCACTTTTCATTAAAAAAAGACACTGATTTTTCTAAACTTAATAATGGAGTATTAGTGATTTTTACTTCTTTGTCTTCATTGTATCTTAATTATCTTACCTTACTAGTGGGCATACTGAGGTTACTTGGTGAAAAATTAAAAACCATTGTACTGTTTGCTATAGTAAGTTTGTTGTAATTATTAATATATCCATTTATCATTCATAAATTTGAAATCACTTTACAAGAACTGGGTATATGCCTGGGTTCCTCCTAGGACACTGATTAGACAGGTGGGACCATTTTTAAAGCTGCCTGATTTGGTTGATCGAATTGCCCACTTTTATTTATTGCCTAATTGAATTCAGCTTTCTTCCCGTGACCTTATCTAGTTATGATTTTAAGGACATTCTTTAGCACTGCCACAATTTAAAATATGTTTTAATGTCATTCATTGGATTTCAAAATTCTTCATATAGCTTTATATTCTGTAGCTATAATTCTGGTGTCAGGCTAATGACATTTCAGAAACAAAAAAAGAAAGAAGGTTATGATTAGTGGAAAAGAAGACATTTCTTTCCCCCTCTAATACAGACTTTTTCTTTCCAATTGTTTTATCAAGTTGGTTTTCAACTCCTTGTTGGATAATAGCAAGTTCAATATGTTACTCATATAGGGAAAAGGTAATGTCAGCTAGCCTTGGACACTTAAGCAATACCAGTGTTCAAGTTACAGTGTAGACTGGGGTAGAGAACTTGGCTTTTAATGTTAGATCTGAGTACTAATCAATCACCACCTGTATGACTGAATATACTAGATACTTTTTAATATCAGTTTCCATATCTTTGCATCTGGGTAACTAAATGTACCGCACCATTTGTTGTGAAAATAAAGTCACCTTTCATCTCTAAAGTACATTTTAAAGTGCTTGACCCATAGATAATTATTATTAAATTGTAGTTGCAATTAGTTAATCTATCAAAATAATCTTCTACATGCTAGGGTGGAGTGGTTCATTACTGATATTAAATGTAGTTTCTCAAATAGATTTAACATTTAAGCTCACTAGAGCAAATAATTTACTTTTAAATCTGCCATCTTTCATACCAACATCAGAATCTGTGAAGGGTCTGAGATTTTACCCTATGTGTAAGCTAATAAGTTAGTCTGCCAAAAGTTCATATATACCAGCAAAAATGCAAGTTCATATATACTGGTGTACTGCATGAGACAAAGGGAAATTTGTGATTCACAACACCAGCAGTAGTCAGTGTTATATCATTTCTAGTAGTTTCCCAAACCCTAATTCCCACAAACGTACATAACAAGGTCCAGGTGATGCCTGTGTACACAGTGGTTTGTGTTAGAGGAAAAAACTGAGTGTAGGAAAATGCCAATCATATATAAGGAGGCTTCTAGAAAACTTATCCAAACTTTGCCCTAGGAAGAGGCAGTCTCATTATTAATGTGAACAGCAAACAAAAGAGGAAGAGATACACCACAAATTGAAAGATAAAAACCATATGATTATCTCAATAGATGCAGAAAAAGCCTTTGACAAAATTCAACATCCATTTATGATAAAAACCCGCCAGAAAGCAGGAATAGAAGGAACATACCTCAACATAATAAAAGCTATATATGATAAACCCACAGCAAACATTATCCTCAATGGTGAAAAACAGAAAGCATTTCCCCTAAAATCAGGAACAAGTCAAGTGTGCCCACTCTCACCACTACTATTCAACATAGTTTTGGAAGTTTTGGCCACAGCAATCAGAGCAGAAAAAGAAATAAAAGGAATCCAGATTGGAAAAGAAGAAGTAAAACTCTCACTGTTGGCAGATGACATGATCCTCTACATAGAAAACCCTAAAGACTCCACCAGAAAATTACTAGAGCTAATCAACAAATATAGTAAAGTTGCAGGATATAAAATTAACACACAGAAATCCCTTGCATTCCTATATACCAACAACGAGAAAACAGGAAGAGAAATTAGGGGAACAATTCCACTCACTATCGCAACGAAAAGAGTAAAATACTTAGGAATATATCTACCTAAAGAAACAAAATACCTATATATAGAAAACTATGAAACACTGGTGAAAGAAATCAAAGAGGACACAAATAGATGGAGAAATATACAGTGTTAGTGGATCAGAAGAATCAATATAGTGAAAATGAGTATACTACCCAAAGCAACCTATAGATTCAGTGCAGTCCCTATCAAGCTTCCATATGGAAATACAAAAAACCTCGACTAGCCAAAGCAATCTTGTGGAAGAAGAGTGGAACTGGAGGAATCAACCTGCCTGACCTCAGGCTCTACTACAAAGCCACAGTCATCAAGACAGTATGGTACTGGCACAAGGATAGAAATATAGATCAATGGAACAAAATAGAAAGCCCAGAGATAAATCCACGCACCTATGGACACCTTATCTTTGACAAAGGAGGCAAGAATAAACAATGGAGAAAAGATAATCTCTTTAACAAGTGGTGCTGAGAAAACTGGTCAACCCCTTGTAAAAGAATGAAACCAGAACACTTCCTAACACCATACACAAAAATAAACTCAAAATGGATTAAAGATCTAAACGTAAGACCAGAAACTACCATTTCACACCCGTCAGAATGGCTGCTATCCAAAAGACTACAAGCAATAAATGCTGACAGGGTGTGGAGAAGAGGAACCCTCTTACACTGTTGGTGGGATGCAGACCATACAGCAGATGAGTGTGGAGATAAGGAAAAGCTGTGGCAATCCCACATATACACAATGGAATATGTTCATACTATAGCTATGGAAGGAGCCTAGATGCCCATCAGCAGATGAGTGGATTAAGCTGTGGTACATATACACAATGGAATATTACTAAGCTGGTAGAATACATTTAAATCAGTTCTAATGAGGTGGATGAAACTGGAGCCTATTATACAGAGTGAAGCAAGCCAGAAAGAAAAACACCAATACAGTATACTAACACATATATATGGTATTTAGTCAATTGGTAAAGATAACTCTGTATGCGAGACATCAGAAGAGACACAGATAAATAGAACAGTATTTTGGACTCTATGGGAGAAGGCGAGGGCGGTATGATATGGGAGAATGGCATGGAAACATGTAAATTATCATATGTGAAACGAATTGCCAGACCAGGTTCAATGCATGATACAGGGTGCTTGGGGCTGGTGCACCGGGATGACCCGGAGGGATGAGATGGGGAGGGAGGTGGAAGGGGGGTTCTGGAAGGGGAAAACATGTACACCCCTGGTAGATTCATGTGAATGTATGGCAAAACAAATACAATATTGTAAAGTTAAAAAATAGAAAATAAACTAATTATAAAAAAAAAGAAGTGATGCAGCCAAAATGACACATTAAATGTTCCACAGCTCAAGGTCCACCCTAGACACAGAACCTGAGTCAGAGCTAGTTTAGTCAAATAAACTAATGAGGCTGGCATATTCCAGAATGTGATCCAAGGTAGGAGGCAGAATAGAGGGCATGGGGACTGAGACAGAGGAGGAAGAGCTAATTGGAGGGTATGATGTTGACTTCACTGCTTTGCAGGCAACTATTATCCATTTCCACTGGGACCTTCTGAGGAACCTTATAAAATGGACCACCTAAAAATTGTCCACCTAAAGGCAAAACATGGAAGTGTTTGTCCAATACACTTTATTCCCCATTGGGCCAGGATGTCTCTGCTAACATTGATTCCTTTTACTTCCAGACTACTTAGGCAATCTGACTAGATGGGAGTCCACACAAGGGTATCAGAAAAGCTCTAGGGAGGACTCATGTAGTAAGATCCTCAGTCAAGGCTCTCAATGCAACAGCTGTTCAGTGTTTGCACAGATTTGGTTATTGCAACAGAGGACTTTAAAATAGTGTACAAGTCATGTCCAATATAAAGAGAAGCTAATTGAAACAATAATGCTATCTTGAGTCTAGACTGGGGTTAGACGTTGTTTAATAAAAGACAGTTTGGGGAGAACATTTGATGATTTTAATGATCCAAAAGGCAGCAGCATACTAGTGTATCTGATTCCCAGAACCAATTTCATTTTAATACTCTTTCCTTCATGATGAAATTATTTTATGAAATAATTATGAAATAAGTAATAATGATCCCCCAAAGAACACACAGTGAATTTTTTCATTAATTGAATTTTATAATTATAATAATACCAGTGAAATAACACAAATATTAACAATATAAATATCACAACACAAAAAGGAAAACAAAATGACCTTTTATTCTAAAATGAATAAAACACTTTAAGAATCTGTTTTTATAAAAGATAATAAACATTTTATGTCTACATAGTGATCGATCACAGTAATTAATGATAACATATTTTAGTTTTGAGTCTTATGGTCTGCAAGCTTAGCAGTTAAAATATGTATTCTTTACATAATAATGTTTAGGAACTAGTACAGCCAGATCAATTTAATTCATGACAGAAGTATTTTTGTAAATTTTTATTTTCAATGAGTTTCACTTGTATGTGACTATTATCCAAAGAAAAATTCTTAAATGCAATAATTAGTTTAGCAGAGACTCATAAAAAGATAAATTGCACAATAAAATACAGACATCTCCATGATATCTGTCTTCATTTCTTCAGAATTGACTCTAGCATATTTTCAGTATTTCTATAATCCAAAAATATCTTTGCCATATAATTTATCATGCAATTCTATTACATTTGAAAAAAATCTGTGTGAAATTTTCTTCAGAGACAAATCACTAAATGTTAGTGTACATCAACTTCATTTGATCCACTGACTTAAAACAGATGTCTAGTTGTTAGTAAAAACAATTGAGGCATTCAAACACCGTCTATCTGATTTTCATGATGACATAAGTCTACTATCCTTTACGATTTCTTTTGACATTTTTCTTCTAAATTTTATTTTTTTCCCTACAGAAAGCATTCATTTCCTTGTGTTTTCTTGCTTCAAAGTTAACAGCCTTCTCTGTGCTTTTCTGTGAGCCAGTCTTCAAGGATTAATTTCAAAGTTTGATATTTCCCTATAAGTGATTCAAGTCTTATTCTGGCTGTTTGGTATACATATGTCTTTGTAATATTTATATCTCAAATTTCACCTTCAATTGAGAGATAACTCAGAAAAGACACATACAGCAGAAAGTAACATCTGAGCTGATGTGTGGGCACAACAGAAGTGTGCCCTCATTTTCCTTTTGCTAACTTGGTACATCATAGGTTTAATTAACTTTCAAAATTTGTCTTTCCTGTACACACAGCTCCATAATGAGCACTCTGCTTTTTAAGAAAGTCTTTGGTAATTATATCTACATTCTGTAACATTTTCTATTGATAAGATGGAACTGGAAAATATGGATTTACTTTTCACAATTCCAGGAATATCACCGGAGGAAATCCCTGTAAAGCAGTGAATTCTGTTAAGTTTTAGAGAACAGTGTGTTCAAGGGACAAATGAGAATTTGAAATATTTTTTTTGACCTTTTGCTTCATTATCATCATGCATATTGGCCACAGTTAGAGCATTGTCATATCCTTGACTATTGTGTACTTGTTTCAGGCAATTTCTGGGAAATAGAATGAAAGCTCAAAATTAATCCCTTTATTTCATCTTGACCATCTTCAAGATTGATGAGTCTGATCAGCTTGTGTAAATGGTCAAAGGATAAAGCTTTGGGAATACTACTAAGAATTTCAAACTACTATGCATTTTTAATATCTTTAACTATCTGTTCTTTGAGGTAATTTCCCAGAAGATGAATATAATTATTTGGATCAATCTCTATTCAGAAAAAAACAACATATTAATTCTTACAAAATGTTCTTTCAACTTTGGGTTATAATATAAGAGAAATCCTTCAACATAAACACACTATCCTTTATTTGCTGATGATATATAGTTTTTGTGAATAGGGAAAGAAAATTATTTTTGCCTGAAAGCATAATTAAGTCTAAATAAGATGTACAAAGTCATTTTTTTTTACCCACTCATATATAGTTTTCAGTTCTGTTGCCTGTATCTATTTTGTAAGAGGATAGATATTCAGATATCTCAAGATCAGAGATTTTATGGTACACTTTTAATCAGATGTTGCTGTGATTTTTTAATGTCTATGTTCAACCTTTTGTCTCATAACCTACAAATGGATTAAAAAAAACAATTATTTAGTTTCAAGCAGTTCATACATACAAACTGTTAACATTTTCCAGCATATGGAATGTATATGTAAATAAACACTATAGAAACCATGAAATTGACAAGACTTGACTTCTTTCCTTTATTCTTTTTATTAGTATTCAGCTGTATAATAGTCTTTATTATGAGGTGATTTACTGCTTTTAACCAGGTTAACTCTCAACCACCTCAAACCATTATTGATCAACTAATGGCATCATCATACATTAAAATTTCACTTATCATATCTTTCATCAGTCTTGATCTTTGAAAACATTTATTTATTTTTATTATCACTATAGCATTAGTATTGACTCAGTAATACTTCTTTTCTCTTAAACATTATCAAGGTTTAGAGAAAATGATTCATTGTCATCTTGTACCTGTTATCATTTGAATAATGTTTCTTGTGTGGATACTTGGGATTTGCAAGCCTGAATTTCCTACAAATTTTCATTAACTATATGCAGTATTTCATGTATTACACTTTGCAAGATAGAGTCAGAAATGATTCAGTTACCTCTGTTTTTTTTTTTTTCCTCTTTGTTTTACTCCAGTAGAATAGTGTCCTTTCATATTGATGATGGTAGGTACCTGATTTAAAAATTCTTTACAAAACTTAGAATAATTATAAACTAGTTATTAGTTTCAGAATAATACTACAAATGAATTCAGTCTTCTCCAAATTCCTGTAGGAAATGAAAAAAAATGATGTAGTCAGTTTTATATTAAGTAAACACAATGAAATTTGACCCTTTGGCTACAACTTATATAAAGATCACTTATTTTTAATAAGTTACTAAATATATTTTATTGTCCAAATATAAAATATTTAATGTGGGTAACTACTGAATTATTCCAGTGGTCTGAAATTTTCTTTTCATGGTTTGTTTTAGGTTTTAAACAAAATAATAACAAAATAGAAGAATACCTTTCAATTTTAAACATTCCTGAAATTGACAAAGTATGATATATGTAAACTAATTTAAATTTACTAAACCAGGCTTCCCTGGTGGGTCAGATAGTAAAGAATCTGCCTGCAATGTAGGAGACCTGGGTTTGATCCCTGGGTTGGGAAGATCCGTTGGAGGAGGACATGGCAGCCCACTCCAGTATTCTTGCCTGGAGAATCCCCATGGACAGAGGAGCTTGGTGGGCTACAGTCCACGGGGTCACAAATAGCCAGACACAACCGAGCACACACAAAAACAAGAACTGTATACTTCAGAGTTTACAGATTATTTTCCTCTAATTATGTTTTAAGATAAAAAACAAAACTTCCAGAAATCATGTATAATGAGAGACTTGAAATAATTTGTTTCCTTATCAGTGCAATCACTGTGCTATCACTTTATTTTGAATCTAAGTTTGAAAAACAGTAATATGTAGTACCATATTTATTGGCAACACAATATACCCAAGGGAATTCAAATGATCACAAACCCTTACAAACTTATTTTAGGAAACGACTGTATCTGAGTACACTGTATAACTGGAAGTTCTCTGAATTAACTTCATAGAGTATACATTATTTAATAGAGGACACATGATAAAATATATCAATTGGTAGCATATATACATTTTTTAAACTTGATTGGAACCACAACAATTTTTTGTACTTAACTAAAGCCAGGTTTTTACAAGGAAAAGTATTTTGTTACTGACATTATTTAAAATTGTTGGATCATGGTGACAATAAAAAATGTATTTTAATTTATTGTTTTATTATTTAAATTATTTTAATTTAATTATTTTTGATTATTAAGGATTTTAGTTTAATTATTTTTATAAATAATGAACAGTCATGCACCTCTTCACTGTCTGCACCACAGCAAAATGCTGGATCTGTGCCCTCTATCATTTGATAAAACGGAAAGTGACATGGAGTAGGGTTTTAACAATCATTGCTTTAGCAAGCTTACTACTGATTGACTTCACACCTCAATTTTAGGCTGACTTTAGAGAAAGTTAGGAAAAATAAATATCTGGGTCAGAAATTAATGGGAAAAAGAATGGAAAGATAATATTCAGATCCAGCTAACATTATCAATTTAATGAGCAATTTACATAGACTACTAATTTAAGAAGCATATTTAAGGTCATGAAGTAATCGCTTATGGTAGAATAAGAAAGAGGCAAAGAAAGAAACAAAATAATTGGTGGATGTTTTTTGTTTACAGTAAAAAGATAAAGAACTAATACATGCTATTTTATCCCTAGAAATTTCAAAATCTATGGAAACCAATGCTTTGGGGTTATACGTCAGAGATACTGGTTTTAAGCACAGCTTCAATTTTGATGAATTCTCTAGTGTAGGAAACAGGAAGCAGAAAACTGTCTTCATAGGTCTAAAGCAATTCCACAGTAAGAGCTAATGATGGTAGCCCCATTTTACCCAAATTTGAGTAGGCAATTTTGTTTTTTCTCTTGTATCAAAAGTACTTCAAATGACAATTACCAAGTAGAATGCCATAACCTGCTAGGTGTTCTTAAATGGTAACCATAAGCCCCACGATTATTATTACTGATACTAACTTTCAACAGATTCTACACTGTATCAAGACATTGAGAAGATTTAATCAGTTTAAGCTCCAGGATCAAATAGGTCATAATATATGTTTACTAAGAACTTCCTGGTACTTTCAGGGTCTTTTCCCTAGTGGCTGAGACCGTAAAGAATCTGCCTGCAATGTAGGAGACCCCAGTTTGGTCCTAGGATCGGGAAGATCTCCTGGAGAAGTGAATGGCTACCCACTCCAGTATTCTTGCCTGGAGAATTCCATGGACAGTGTAGCCTAGTGGGCTACAGCCCATGAGGTTGCAGAGTCAGACATGACTAAGCAACTAACATTTTCACTTTCACTGATCCATTTATTATTTTAGCTGTGGTTCTCATTTTCAAGTATGTTGATGAATTGAACTCAGATATCTGATCAGATCTTTTTTATTTCTCCTTCTTCATGTCCCAGTCGGAGAAGGCAATGGCAACCCATTCCAGTACTCTTGCCTGGAAAATCCCATGGATGGAGGAGCCTGGTAGGCTGCAGTCCATGGGGTCCCGAAGAGTCGGTCACGACTGAGCGACTTCACTTTCACTTTTCACTTTCATGCACTGGAGGAGGAAATGGCAACCCACTCCAGTGTTCTTGCTTGGAAAATCCAAGGGATGGCAGAGCCTGGTGAGCTGCTGTCTATGGGGTCGCACAGAGTCGGACACGACTAAAGCGACTTAGCAGCAGCAGTAGCAGCATGTCCCAGTCTTCATTGCAATGCAGTGAGATATGTGGCTTGATATGCGCCTAATCGTAGCTAGTGCGTTCTGACTGTTCACTGAGCTTAAACAGCTCTCCTTGAAATTGGGTTGCCTTTTCTGAGGATTGTTGACTTTGTTCTTAACTAGTATATTCTTTCAAAGCCTTCTTACAATCTACATGTTCCTGACATAGAAAAAGAAAGTTAAGCTACAAATTTGGAAGTTTGCCATTCTTACTTATGAGAAACAGAGGAAGGCCTCAAAAAGATGTTGCTGGGAAGGAATGCTGTGAAAATGGTATATTTTAATAACCTGTTACAAGATTATAGCCTTTCAATAGACGACATTCAGCAAAAAATATTCAGAGGATATATAAATGTCTATTACTTCACAATTATTGGCAGGATTGTTGTATTACTAAGCCAAGGAATCACTTCATTTACAATGTTTGAATTACTTTTTACTCTTCCATTCTTTTAGGATTTACTTTTGAATCTTAGAAAATGAAAACATATGAAATTGTTCATGATAAACTTTTTTCCACTGCAGTATAAGACAGCATTCTTCTGAATTGTAAGAACTCAGAAGAGTGTTTTAAAACAATGTCTCTAATAGCCTGGGTTTATCAGGAGGAAAATTAAATTTTTAGTTAAGTTCATAGTTGAAGTTTTATACACTGTAGACTTTATAATGTTATTGTTCATGCATGAACCATGCTCTTTCTGACTTTCAACCCTCAGCATTTTTGATCTCTTTAGTTCTGTAGATTTTTGTTCCCCACTCTTGAATTGAAAATTCATTAGAAATAGTTCTCTTGAAAGTCTTCCAGAGCTCTTAGACTATAAATTTCTCCCTATTTTGTGCTTCTGTTTTACCCTGCCTTTTTCTCTAGTTGTTCAAACATTTTTAAAATTGTCACTTCTGAGAATTTACAAACACCATCTCTGGTCTTGCCTCCTTTCTGCTCCATGTTTCCCCATCACCAAGAACAACATCTGATAATAACGTGTCAGTATTTGTTGAGCAAGTATTTAAATGAATGAATAATAAGGGAGCAAACATGTTGAGTGGGATGACAAGGGCAGTATCCTGGAGTCCAGTTTACAGAAAAAAAGAAGTGCTCATGCAACTAATACTAGCCAAGAATAAAGCCATAATAAGAAACTAGGTTTTCTCAGTTTTTAGTCCAATTCTGATTCTACCACAGTAGACTGCCTTAATTAATCTTGATATTCTGATTATATATTATGGAAGCTGAAAGCAAAAAGAAATAATTATTTAATAAACCTTTTCTTTAAAGTCAACTTTGGGGTTAATATCTATGTTCATTTTTATTAACTTTAGTAATTCAGATGCATAAACTTGATCCAGAACTATAACTCATTGGTTCTAATTTACATCTATGAAGAGCAAGAGTTCTACTACCAATGAATAATGAATCACAACAGCTGGACTTTTAAGCTGAGGAGATATATATAGTGCTATAAATAAATTAATATTTTTATTTGTGTGTTATGGCCAAAGTGTTTTTTTTTTCCTTTTAATTAAGCCTTAATGGATTTTGTAAGTGATCTTGGATTTCAATGAAAAGTTAATCTGTAAACCATAAAGGTATTCCTTTGTGAGATATTAAAATAGAAATATAGCAAAGTTAGATAGCCTGCCTAGGAGAAAAGTACCTAGATTTTAAAGACCCAATTTGATCTTACTCTCTGATTATTCTTCCAGAAAATTTGTGAGCTAAAAATAGAATAGTTCATTGTTAATGGTAGAGGGAACAATGATGGATATGAGAAACAGAGAAATACCACAGCATCCTTCCACATAGAGAAAGAAAGGAAAGATCTCTTACAGCACCTTTTGGTCACACTTATGCCAGCTAATAAGTATTTCTTTAAATTTCCAACTTCTCTCATGAAGAGGAAATAAAAATAACATTGAAAGAGAGAGGTCAGAAAGGAGATCTTTTTTCTCTCCTGAGTTCTTCCTTTCAAAGGAAATATGTAAAAAACTCGTAAATACACTTCTTAAAAGATACTTAACCACTAAGCTACTTAGAAATGATTCATTTCTGAAAGAATCGCTGTATAAGAGAGAAACAAATAATGTTTCTTCTTCATTACCCTGTAATTGGAATATATTCTGTAGGTGGCATATGCTATTTTACATCATTAGAATATCAAAAATAAATCCCAATGCTAATTTTTCATGCTAATTAAATTTTCTTACAAGTCATTTGATTACATACCTACATTCATTTATTATTGTACACCTGTTTTATAGACAAAAAAATAAATGAAAATAGGAGTAATACCTAATCACAATCCCTTTTTTCCTTTTATTAAAAAAAATACACATAAAAATGTGTTAAAGGTATCTAGGCAGAAAACAGATATTACTTACAAAGGATCTAATATTAGGTTCATATCAATGTTTTTCTGAAATTATTTTAACAAAATCAGTAACCTAATTTCCAGAGTTTATAGGAAAATATTTTTCTTCAGTACATATATACCTATTTCTAATCTTGTTTGAAAGAATAGAATGGACTCAGGCTAGTAACAACCTCAGAATTGATTGAATTCTAATTAAACACTGTATCTTTTTCAAATCACTATAACATTTTATTATAATTTTAATGGTGATTGAATTTTTATTGAATCATTCAATTAGATTTTTTTAAGGAGAAACTTTATTTTAATGCTAACATCTTGTTTTTAATAGTGAAAGCAAATTAACTGCATTGAAATCTTTTTGATTTCCCAATAGTCAGCCAATCATCTGTTTTTAAAATTTAACCATTGAAACAAACTAACAGCATGAATTGAGTTTGTTACTAAACCCTGAATTGCTTCTTGCTAGAACCCCAGGGGACTAGAGTTTTCAGTTTGACAAAGTAATATGTGCCCTGTATATCTTAACCATATCTCCATTAATGTAGGAAGAAAGAGTTATCTAAACTAGTGAGGAAAAAATGCTCAGCTCTCCATGGTGTCCTGTCGATAATGAAGGCAATGTGAAGATTCTGACTTTGTTTAGTTCTTTTTGCCACTCATATTTTTCTGAAGTGCCATGAGCTTCTGTCAAGACCTGATCATCTAGAACTCTTTACTACCCTCCTACATAATCTTTTAGAGATGAATGAAAACACTAAACTTAATTTATTACTTCAAACATATTTCTTCAAATATGTGTGAATATATACTCTATACCAGGAATATTGAAGTATTAATGAGAACTACTTTGCTTTTCTTCAATGTGAGGAAACATATCAAATAAATAATTACATGGAGCAATTGAAAACTTTAGTAAGAGCTAACCCATAAAGGATGTAAGAAGGAAACAAATTTGAAAAGAGCAAGGTGAAAAAGGAAGAAAGAACCTGTGACTATTGTTAATTATGTAGATACATCAAAGTTTGAAGTGAAATAGAAGAGAGAGAGAAAAAAAAAGGAAAATGTTTCTTTACTTGCTTGATAGAGGAATGGGAAAATCTACATTTAATTCTGCATATTTAGAATATTTTAAAAACATTTGATAGCAAGGGGTGCCCAAATAAACATGGCTTTGGGTTTTAAATTATTTGAACACTGACCTCTTATTTTATGGGATCTTTATTGTGCTATGTGCTATGATAATATTCTCTTCTCACACTAAAAACAGATATGTCATTTTTGCTAAAAATCTGTTTATGTCAGAATTTGTTTATGTTCCAAAAAGATTATTCATTTTGTATTAATAGCATGTATTGGATCTTGACCAAAACAGCCTCAGAAGGCCTTTTTAAATTTGACAAACTAAATTGTTTTAAGATGCTAGATGCATTAAGAACATCCGATAGTTTATAATTTTTGTGTTTCTTTTGAAAAGAAATTCTATATTATGTCTTAGTTTGATAATTGAACATTTTTATTTAATATAATATATACTTGCATTGTAATCTCTCTCTGTATCCTTCTCTCTCACACACACATGCATATATGTATGCAACTGCATGCTTCAGATGAGATTATTTGGCCATTATGTTGGATTATTCATGAAGGTGCAGTTGGAATCACCAATTTGATTTTTCTTATTAGTCATCATTATCAGTGTAGCTATCTTTCAAGCCAATGCCTTGAAGTCATTTTACACTGTGCTTTCTACCTGTCTTTTTTAAAAAAAATTTCTTGAGTTGGCTATATTATACTATTAATTTTGTATTATTTTTGTGACATTTTTACACCTTTTCACTCTAATGGATGACTTAAAAATTTCTTGACTGAAATGAACCAAGGATGTGACTAATTTTGATGGAGATTATGAAATAAAATATTGTTGCAGATTTTTACAAATGAAATAAGCAGTGTGGTAGAGTGAAGAGAACATTGGGTTAGTGATAAGGTCTCATTTTTTATTTCTGAATTCTTACTTATTAAGAGCTTTATAACCTTGGACAAATCCAGATTATGGTGGAGCATAAAGAGTTTTACAATACAAGGCTGTAAAAATGAAAAATATGTGATTTTATATTACATACTCATAACAAAGTTCCTCAGAAAGCATTTTCTTATCTGGGATTAAGACAGTGGATGGTTAACGATTGGTGAGAATCACTTACATTACTGTAGTGATGGCCCTTATTTATTCCCTAGTGGCTCAGACAGTAAAGCGTGTGCCTGCAATGCAGGAGACCCAGGTTTGACCCCTGGGTGGGGAAGATCCCCTGGAAAAGGAAATGGCAACCCACTCCAGTACTCTTGCCTGGAAAATCCCATGGACAGAGGAGCCTGGTAGGTTACGGTCCATGGGGTCGCAAAGAGTCAGACACGACTGAGCGACTTCACTTTATTTATTACAAGTTGTTCTAACTTCCATAAAAACATTTATTTTTGATCATTAAGGATATAGCATATATGAGTTTGTATTTTGAAAGCTGATCAGGGTTCAGATAACATAGAATAAAATGATTAACATCTAAGACTCCAAGTCAGGCTGCTGAAATTTGAATGCTGCTTTATCACTAACAAACTGTACCTTTGGCCATATTACTGCATGTAATTTGATCATAATTAGTAAAAAGCAGGATATAGCACGTTTGATAATATGTGATACATTTTAAAATTGAAACAGTGTCTGTCATAGAAAGGGAGTCAAATTTTAGCTATAGCAATTAATGTTGGTTTTGTTGTTGGTGTTATTACCTTTTTTGAAAGACAAAACAATGTAGACTTGAAAATGACCTTCTTTGTAACTTCAGGAAGCCATACATCTTTGTTCTACAGCTTATCAATTAATAAATCACATTAAAATGAATTAAGTCCTTTAAAGTAACAACTGCTTATCTCATTGAATTCTAAAGATTAGCTTATTACGTGCTACTGCATGACTAAATGTGAAACATTTTCCAAGTTTCAAGTGGATAATGGAGAAAGGATAAAAGAGAAGATATTTAGAGTGCTTTATAGATCTTTTGGGATTTTATTTGAAGGAATAATTAATTCAGTATTCACTTAACTATGTCCAGAACTTAAAATACTTTGATCATTCTTGGATTTAATGAAGGCTCATTTGGCTATACTACATTCAACTGTATTATGAAGTAGAGTATCTTTAAATTTCTAATTAGACAATAGTGCAGATAATTACCCTTTAAAAGTTTATATGAATACAGAATATGAGTATTTGATTCTAATTCATAAGTTTTCAAATCAAATTTCATTATATGTAGAATAGCCATTTATAAATAAAATTATGCACAGATTTTTTTTTTCATTTAAATGTTGTTTTTCTTTGTTGATGTTTATTGTGTCTGAAGCTGCTTTTTGAAATGAAAATATATAACTTTCTACCCAAAGGGATATGTTTGGACTCCATTTTGTCTTTGTAGAAAGTCCTATACCTCTGTTTCCTGTGCTGGCAAAGATGATAGTAGACAAAGGGAATTGAACTGTTAGGTTTATATATGGCCTTCCCTGATAGCTCAGTTGGTGAAGAATCTGCCTGCAGTGCAGGAGACTCCGGTTTGATTCCTGGGTCAGGAAGATGTGCTGGAGAAGGGATAGGCTACCCACTTCAGTATTCTGACCTAGAGAATTGCAAGGAGTGTTATAGTGTATGGGGTCGCAAAGAGCTGGACACAATGGAATGCAAGGAGCTTGATACAATGGAATGACTTTCACTTTCACTTTCTTTCAAGTTTACATATATAAGTTGAAGTTTAGATTTTTTTTTAATATTGGAGTATAATTGATATACAATGTTATGTTAGTTTCAGGTATACTGCAAAATGAATCAGTTATAATGTACCTATACCCACTATTTTTTTTTTTTTTGATTCTTTTCACATACAGGCCTTTACAGAGCATTGAGCAGAGTTCCCTGTGCTATACAGTAGGTTCTTATTAGTTATCTATTTTATATATAGTACTGTGTATATGTCAATCCCAATCTTCCAGTTTATCCTCCCCCTTATTATGTCTTGGTGAACATAAATTTGTTTTCTACATCTGTGACTCTACTTCTGTTTTGCAAATAGGTTCATTTGTACCCTTTCTTTAAATTCCACAAATTGGTGATAGCATATGATATTTGTTTTTCTGTGTCTGATTTACTTCACTGAGTATGACAATCTCTAGGTCTATCCATGTTGCTGCAAATGGCGTTTTTTTTAACTTTTTTATGACTGAGTAATATTCCATTGTGTAATGTAACACATATTTTTTTTTCTTAAAGCATATTTTATTAACAAACTTGTTCTCTTGAATCAGCAGGACTAGGGGCTTGAGGGCAATAGGGATCACTATAGAAATTAAGTAAAGCTGTCTTTTCTCCACCTGCCACAATTCCTTTCCCAGTGAAACATTTGTGTTACAGTGAGTAAAATTTGATTCTACTGTATGTAACTTACTTGATCTCCTCTCACAGTTATCCTGGAGTTTCCTTCTTGAGTCAGAAGGATCTTGCTGTATTGACAGACTCATATTTTCCTTTTCAGTTGTTGAATTACATATCAGCTGCTGAGCTAGAACAAAATCAGTTAGTTTCCACAAAGCAGATGGACTATATTCCAGTGATTCATCAATTTCTATGGGTATTGATCTGGGTTGTATTTTGGGCCTCTGATCAGGTGCTTGGTTGTTGTGGGATTGTTTAAGACTTTCAAGATTCATTTAATCACTTACCACTTATATTAAATGATGGGAAGGAAATGATGAATCAAACCTTAGTTTAGTTTAGGTTTTTTTTTTAACAACTTATGTTTTTCTGGTTGAATTCTAAGTCTAGTAGGGAAACAGGCAAATATAATAATTTTGACAGGATTTTTAAAATTATTTTTTGTTAGTATTTTTATTGAAGTATAGTTTATATATAATATTGTGTTAATTTCTACTGTACAGCAAAGTGATTTAGTTATACACACACACACATACACACACACACACACATACGTTGTTTTTTAATTATTATTTTCTGTTACATTGTTGTATAGTAGAAACTAAACAACATTGTAAACTAATTATATTACAATTAATAAAAAAATTAAAAAGGGCTTCTTGTGTGGTTAAAAATTAAAGTAGTTCTTCATAGATACTGAATATAGTTTCCTATGTTATACAGTGTTTATTTATTCTATATATAAAAACTTACATCTGCTAATCCCAACATCCCACTCCATTCCTTTCTCAATCCCCTCCCTTCCTGACATCCCACTCCATTTCTTTCCAAATACCCTCCTTCTTGGCAACCACCAGTCTATCCTCTATGTCCATGGTTCTGTTTCCATTTCAAAGACAGGTTCATTTGTGTCTTTGTTTTCTTTCTTTCTTTTTTTTTTTAATTGAAGTATAGTTGCTTTGAGTAGAGTTCCCTCTGCTGTACAGTAGGTGTTCAATAGTCATATATTTTATACATAGTAGTGTATATAGGTCAGTCCAAGTCTCCCAGTTCGTCCCACCCTTTCTTCCTCACTTGGTTACCATAAGTTTGTCTTGTACATCTCTGACTCCGTTTCTGCTTTGCAAATAAATTCATCTGTACCATTTTTCTAAATTCCACATATAAGTGATACTACATGATATTTGTTTTTCTCTGTTTGACTTCACTCTGTATGACATTTTCTAGGTCCATCTGCATCTCTACAAATGACACTATTTAATTCTTTTTTATGGCTGAGTAATATTCCATTTTCTATATGTACTATGGCTTTTTTATCCATTCTATGGTTGGTAGACATGCAGGTTGCTTTCATGTCTTGGCTATTGTAAATAGTGCTATAATGAAAATTGAGGTACATGTATCTTTTTGAATTATGGCTTTCTCAGGGTATGTGCCCAGTCATGGGATTTCCAGGTCATTTGTAGGGAAGTAGATGAACCAGGAGTCTGTCACACATGGTGAAGTCACAGAAAAACATACCATATATTAATGAATATAAATGTAATCTAGAAAACTGCTACTGATGAACCTATCTGCAGGGCAGGAATAGACGTACAGACATCAAGATTGGGCATGTGGACACAGGGAGGGAAGAAGAGGGTGGTATGAACTGAGAGAGTAGCATTGACATACATACGTTACTATATGTAAAATGGGTAGCTAGTAGATTGATGCTATAAAACACAGGGAGCGCAGCTTGGTGCTCTGTGATGACATAGAGACGTGGGATGAGTGGGTGGGAGGGAGGCTCAAGAAGGAGGAGATATATATAAACATACAGGTGATTCACACTGTTGTACAGTAGAAACTAAACAGCATTGTAATGTAATTATATTACAGTTAATAAAAAAATTAAAAAAGAGCTTCCTGTGTGGTTAAAAATTAAAGTAGTTCTTCACAGAAAAAAACTTAATTACCTTTGGTCAATTTTCATACAATAATGTATACTTGCTTATATGTCTATGGCATAAATGCCATAAAATTATGCTCGAGCGGGCCCTTAGGAAGCATCACTACGAACAAAGCTAGTAGATGTGATGGAGTTCCAGTTGAGCTATTTGAAATCGTAAAAGATGATGCTGTTAAAGTGCTGCACTAAATATGTCAGCAAATTTGGAAAACTCAGCAGTGGCCACAGGACTGGAAAAGGTCAGTTTTCATTCCAATCCCAAAGAAAGGTAATGCCCAAGAATGATCAATCTACCGCACAATTGCACTCATCTCACATGCTAGTAAACTAATGCTCAAAATTCTCCAAGCCAGGCTTCAGCAATACATGAACCATGAAATTCCAGATGTTCAAGATGGCAGAAAGTGAAGAAGAACTAAAGAGCCTCTTGATGAAAGTGAAAGAGGAGAGTGAAAAAGTTGGCTTAAAGCTCAACATTCAGAAAACTAAGATCATGGCATCTGGTCCCATCACTTCATGGCGGATAGATGGGGAAACGGTGGAAACAGTGTCAGACTTCATTTTTCTGGGCTCCAAAATCACTGCAGATGGTGATTGCAGCAATGAAATTAAAAGACACTTACTCCTTGGAAGGAAAGTTATGACCAAACTAGATAGCATATTAAAAAGCAGAGACATTACTTTGCAAACAAAGGTCCATCTAGTCAAGGCTATGGTTTTTCCAGTGGTCATATATGGATGTGAGAGTGGGATTATAAAGAAAGTTGAGCACTGAATAACTGATGCTTTTGAACTTTGTTGTTGGCTCCCTTGGACTGCAAGGAGATCCAACCAGTCCATCCAAAAGGAGATCAATCCTGGGTGTTCACTGGAAGGGCTGATGTTGAAGCTGAAACTCCAATACTTTGGTCACCTGATGTGAAGAGCTGACTCGTTGGAAAAGACCCTGATGCTGGGAAAGATTGAGGATAGAAGGAGAAGGGGACGACAGAGGAAGAGATGGCTGGATTGTATCACCGACTCAATGGACATGGGTTTGGATGTACTTATGGAGTTAGTGATGGGCAGGGAGGCGTGGCTTGCTGCGGTTCATAGGGTCATAAAGAGTCGGGCACGACTGAGCAACTGAACTGAACTGAGCTGAAAAATTATGCTTATTTTCATATATCCACTAGAATTTAGCTATAAATTCACTTGTTGATTTTTAATAAAATTTCAAATACGTAGTTTAATATGAATATAAATAAATATATTACTTTTTAAGTAGTAGTTAAATATAAAGTGTACTTATATGTCAAATATATGTATATTAAGTTATATGAACATTCTTATAGTTAATTTATAGCTATTGAGTGTGTACTAAGTGTAAGAATTATTGATATATTAAAGTATATAGACACATAGAGTTTAGTGTAAGATATAGTTCAGTTCAGTTCAGTCATTCAGTAGCGTCCGACTCTTTGCAACCCCATGGACTGCAGCATGCCAGGCCTTGTTGTCCATCACCAACTCCCAGAGATTACCCAAACTCATGTCCATTGAGTCGGTGATGCCCTCCAACCATCTCATCCTGTCACCCCCTTTCTCCTACCCTCAATTTTTCCCAGCACTAGGGTCTTTTCCAATGAGTCAGCTCTTTGCATCAGGTGGCCAAGGTATTGGAGTTTCAGCTTCAACATCAGTCCTTCCAGTGAACACCCAGGACTGATATCCTTTAGGATGGACTGGTTGGATCTCCTTGCAGTCCAAGGGACTCTCAAGAGTCTTCTCCAACACCACAGTTCAAAAGCATCAATTCTTCGGCAATTAGCTTTCTTTATAGTCCAATTCTCACATCCATACATGACTACTGGAAAAACTATAGCCTTGACTAGACAGACCTTTGTTGGCACAGTAATGTCTCTTCTTTTAATATGCTGTCTAGGTTGGTCATAAGTTTCATGCCAAGAAGTAAGCGTCCTTGGAGAAAATAAGTGCCAAGGAGTAAGTAACATAGAGTTACAAACAAAAAATGCTTGCCTCAAAACTTTAAAATTAAAATAGATATATTTAAATTATAAGAGCACTTGAACAAAAAGCATTTTTAACACTAGTTATCATGTAATCATAATAATAAAACTACCAGTTCAGTTCAGTAACTCAGTCATATATGACTCTTTTGCGACCCCATGGACTGCAGCACACCAGGCTCCCCTGTCTATCACCAACTTCCGGAGCTAACTCAAACTCATGTCCATTGAGTTGGAGATGGCCTCCAACCATCTTCTCTGTCATCCCCTTCTCCTACCTTCAATCATTCCCATAATCTGGATCTTTTCAAATGAGTATGTTCTTCGCATCAAGAGGCTGAAGTATTGGAGTTTCAGCTTCAACATCAGTCCTTCCAATGAATATTCAGGACTGATTTCCTTTAGGATTAACTGGTTGAATCTCCATGCATTCCAAGGGACTCTCAAGTGTCTTCTCCATCACCACAATTCAAAAACATCAATTCTGTGCTCAGCTTTTTTTATTGTCCAACTCTCACATCCATACACGACTACTGGAAAGACCATAGCTTTGACTAGACAGACCTTTGCTGGCAAAGTAATGTCTCTGCTTTTTAATATGTTGTCTAGTTTGGTCATAGCTTTTCCTCCAAGGAGCAAGTGTCTTTTAATTTCATGGCTGCAGTAACCACCTGCAATGATTATGGAACCCCCCAAAATAAAGTCTGTCACTGTTTCCGTAGTTTACCCATTTATTTGCCATGAAGTTATGGGAATGGATGCCATGATCTTAGTTTTCTGAATGTTAAATTTTAAGCCAACTTTTTCACTCTTTCACTCTCCTCTTTCACATTCATCAGGAGGATCTTTAGTTCTTCTTCACTTTCTGCTATAAGGGTGGTGTCAACTGCACATTGGAAGTTATTGATATTTTCCCCAGCAATCTTTATTCCAGCTTGTTTCAACCAGCACGGCATTTTGCATGATGTACTCTGCATATAAGTTAAATAAGCAGGGTGACAACACAGCCTTCACGTACTCCTTTCCCAATTTTGAACCAGTCCGTTCCATGTCCAGTTCTAACTGTTGCTTCTTGATCTGCATATAGACCTCTCAGGAGGCAGATCAGGTGGTCTGATATTATCATCTTTTTCAGAATTTTCTACAGTTTGTTGTGATCCACACAGTCAAAGGCTTTAGCGTAGTCAATAAAGCAGAAATAGATGTTTTTCTGTAACTCCCTTGCTTTTTCAATGATCCAAGGGATGTTGACAATTTGACATCTGATACCTCTGCCTTCTCTAAATTCAACTTGAGCATCTGGAATTTTTTGATTCACATTCTGTTGAAGACTTTCTTGGAGAATTTTGAGCATTACTTTGCTAGCATATGAGATTAGTGCAATTGTGTACTAGTTTGAACATTCTTTGGCATTGCCTTTCTTTGGGATCGGAATAAAAACAGACCTTTTCCAGTCCTGTGGCCACTGCTGAGTTTTCCAAATGTGCTGGCATATTGAGCGCAGCACTTTCACAGTATCATTATAGGATTTGAAATAACTCTACTGGAGTTCTATCACCTCCATTAGCTTTGTTTGTAGTGATGCTTCCTAAGGCCCACTTGACTTCGCATTCCAGGATATCTGACTCTAGGTGAGTGGTCACACCATCACGGTTCTCTGGGTCATGAAGATGTTTTTTGTACAGTTCTTCTGTGTATTCTTGCCACCTCTTCTTAATATCTTCTGCTTCTGTTAGGTCCATACCATTTCTGTCCTTTATTGAGCCCCTCTTTGCATGAAATATTCCCTTGGTATCTCTAATTTTCTTGAAGAGATCTCTAGTCTTTCCCATTCTATTATTTTCCTCTATTTCTTGGTATTGATCGCTGAGGAAGACTTTCTTATCTCTCTTTGCTAGTCTTTGGAACACTGCCTTCATATGAATATATGTTTTCTTTACTCCTTTGTCTTTTTCTTTTCTTCTTTTCTCAGCTTTTTGTAAGGCCTCCTCAGACGACCATTTTGCCTTTTTGCATTTCTTTTCTTGGGGATTGTTTTGATCACTGCCTCCTGCAAAATGTCAGGAACCTGTGTTCATAGTTGTTCACACACTCTGTCTATCAGATCTAATCCCTTGAATCTATTTCTCACTTTCACTGTATAATCGTAAGGGATTTAATTTCAGTCATACCTGAATGGTCTAGTGGTTTTCCTTACTTTCTTCAATTTCAGTCTGAGTTTGGCAATAAGGAATTCATGATCTGAGCCATAGTCAGCTCCTGGTCTTGTTTTTGTTGACTGTAATTTCTGTCGGCTCTATGGTGGGGTTAATGCCTACCTCCTCCAAGAGGGCTTATGCCACACCCAGGTCTGCTGCATCCAGAGCCCCGCCCCTGTGGCAGGGCACCACGGAAGCATACCTTCGCAGGAGACAGTCAAACACTGAAAGGCAGGTCTCACTCAGGACTCTGGGGTCTCCCTGATGCACATGAGGTTTGGTTTGACCCCTCCTATCATCTCTGGTGGGTATGGGGTTTGATTCTAAATGTAATTTTGCCCCTCCTACTATCTTGCTGGGGCTTCTCCTTGCCATTGGATGTGGGGGATCTTTTTTTGGTGGGATCCGGCATTATCCACTGGAGTGGTTATCCTATCCCTTCTCCAGCAGATCTTCCCGAACCGGGAATTGAAGCGGGGTCTCCTGCATTGCAGGAGGATCCTTTACCAACTGAGTTGTCAAGGAAGCACCTCACTTCAATAAAAAGAACTATGTATCCATTATTTTCCTTGAGACGTGGAAAGATATCACTGTAATTTAAGAAATAATCAATTTTGATTATAAACAAGTTTTCACTGTAACTTTGGAAATGTATGATTATTATTATTCATGTATGTGTATCTAACAAAAAATCCTCTAATCTATTTATATATTTTTCTTTAGTGCAATAGTCATCAGTTCAGTTACTCAGTCGTGTCCAACTCTTTGTGACCCCATGAACCGCAGCACGGCAGGCCTCCCTGTCCATCACTAACTCCCTAAGTCCACCCAAACCCATGTCCATCGAGTCAATGATGCCATCCAGCCATCTCATCCTCTGTCATCCCCATCTCCTCCTGCCCTCAATCTTTCCCAGCATCAGGGTCTTTTCCAATGAGTCAGCTCTTCTCATCATGTGGCCAAACTACTGGAGTTTCAGCTTCAACATCAGTCCTTCCAATGAACATTCAAGTCTGATCTCCTTTAGGATGGACTGGTTGGATCTTCTTGCAGTCCAAGGGACTCTCAAGAGTCTTCTCCAACACCACAGTTCAAAAGCATCAATTCTTCGGTGCTCAGCTTTCTTTATAGTCCAAATCTCTCATCCGTACATGACCATTGGAAAAACCATAGCCTTGACTAGACATACTTTTGTTGGCAAAGTAATGTCTCTGCTTTTTAATATGCTATCTAGGTTGGTCATAACTTTCCCTCCAAGGAGTAAGTGTCTTTTAATTTCATTGCTACAATCACCATCTGCAGTGATTTTGGAGCCCAGATAGATATAGATAAAATTGCCCTATAAAAATGAGTAAATTTTGGGCTAGAAGTCTGACTCAGGTTGTAAAGAAATTACTAAAAATAAAGCAGGATAAATCAGATGGACTAACACATTGTTTGAGGAAACTGCTATGTGAACTCCCATAAAAAAAATATGTCATGCTGACTTTCATGAAAAAAGTTATCTGGGCTTTGTGGGTAACAGTTGTGGGGGCGGATAGAGGAAACAATTTTCAAAATATTACATATTCTAGCAATAAAATTGTTCTACATGTGCTAAAGAATCCTTCTGGATACGGTAATACGATTTGACTGAAACAAATCACTGAGTATGAGAAGGAATGCACACACACACAGTTTATTTCTTTAGACTGATATGTAGACAACATTTGTTAGAAATCATACATGCTGTATGTCTGCATTGCCAATTGAGAGTACTTTCAAAGGTAAAACTATGTGCTGTTTCACTAGTGGAAAAATACGTCTCTTACTATATGTTGGCTCCTATCTATATGGCTGTTCCTTAGCACAATCGTAGCAGGATTGTAGGATTATGTTTACCACAAGCATGGATACTGTAGTAACAGGATTTTTTGTTGTTTTTTAGTCACTAAGTCATGTCCAACACTTTTGCAACCCCATGGACTGTAGCCCACCAGGCTGTGCTGTCCATGGGATTTCCTAGGCAAGAATACTAGAGTGGGTTGCCTTTCCTTCTCCAGGAGATCTTCCTGACCCAGGATTGAACCCATGTCTCCTGCATTGGCAGGCGGATTCTTTACAACTGAGCAACCTGGGAAACCCAGTAATAGGATTAGAGTGATTAGACTTTGAATTTTTGTATCATTGCCAATACTTTTTGGTTGTGAAAACTCACAAAATTGCTATAAATTATGTTTAATAAGGGAGTGCTTTTATGGGGTGTAACTTGTTTAAAGGAGCTTTTGAACATTGCCTATCTCTGTTACTCTGTGAATCTTATTTTGTGATACCTCACTTCTCACCATGTACTCTTCAGTGTTTCTCTGACCTGTGAGAAGCCCTGCTAGCGAGAACAACTAATTACACTCCAGATATACAGACCTAGTTGAGAAAGGACAGTCCAGACTTCTCTCATAAGTAATAAGTAGAAAAAAATCTGTAATAGGCAAATTAGCACAAAAACAGTTTTTATTAGTGTCCTCCCCCACCATCACATGCTTTTTAAGTACTTTTAATTAAATTAACTCTAAGGGAGTTAATTTAGTTTAGAGTTTATAAAGAATAACAATATGGGATGTGAGTGTTTGGCTGTTGTTGTTCATTGGCTAAGTCAGGTCTGACTCTTTGATACCCCATGGGCTGCAGCACACCAGGGCCCTCTATTTTCCACTATGTCCTGGAATTTGCTCAAATTCATGTCCATTGAGTTGGTGAGGCTATCTAACCATCTCATCCTCTGTCCCCCCTTCTCCTCTTGCCCTCAATCTTTTCCAGCATCAGTGTCTTTTCCAATGAGTTGGGTCTTTGCATCAGGTGACCTAAGCATTGGAGCTTCAGCTTCAGCCTCAGTCTTTCCAACTCAGGGTTGATTTCCTTTAGGATTGACTGGTTTGACCTCTTTGCTGTCCAAGGGACTCTCAAGAGTCTTCTCCAGCACCACAATTCGAAAGCATCAAATCTTTGGTGCTCAGCCTTCTTTATGGTCCATAAAGGTCTAAAACATCTAAACCTATCTTTAAGGGCTTCCTTGGTGGCTCAGATGGCAAAGAATCTGCCTGTAATGCAGGAGACCTGAGTTCAATCCCTGTGTTGGAAAAATCCCCTGGAGAAGGGAGTGACAACCCACTCCAGTATTCTTGCCTGGGGAATCCCATGGACAGAAGAGCGTGGCAGGCTACAGTCTATGTGGTCTGAAAGAGTTGGACACAACTGAACAACTAATGCTAATATATCCTTAAGAATTAATGAATCATATTATAAAAGAAATAATATTTATTTTTTAGCAGCAGCGGTATACTTAGCAAAATGCACAATAAAAAATATACACAATAATAATATTTGATTTGAAAATAAGAGTAATGATTTAAAATATAAGTTAAACTTACCACAAAATGTAACATTATATCTGATGGAAAGTTCCTTTCAAGAACAACTTAGAGTTTAAGTGATAAAAATAATTTGGTGTTAATTTAATGTGTGTTGTTGTTTTAGTCTCTAAGTTGCGTCCAGCTCTTTTGTGACTTCAAGGACTGTAGCCCTCTAGGCCCTTCTGTCCATGGGATTTCCCAGGTAAGAACACTGGAATGGGTTGCCATTTCCTTCTCCAGGGTATCTTCATGACCCTGGGATTGAACCCATATCTCCTACATTGGCAGGCAGTTTCCTTAGCACTGAGCCACCAGGGAAAGCCCAGTTTAATATATTTTTACCCACTTTAGTAAAATAAAATATTTTTAGAATTACATTTTTATCAACTAGATATGAATCCTGAAGTCATAGGTGAAATTCAATATATCATATATTAATTTTATATATAGTTGAATTTTCTATATATGTATATATGCATAAATATATATAAATGCGCTCTTACATGTGCACATATGTTACTGACAGCTACTCTCATACAGTTAATATATACTTCTATGTAATACAAATTATGTCTATGTAAAATATAGTACTTACTAGAAATATAATTATTTCTGACATGTGATCTTAAAATATTTCAGTAAGTTTCATAATCTTGTGAATTTTGTAAGATTCCTTTATATATATAGTTGTAATCATGTGAGGCCACCTAGATATATTCACATATAATTTATCAAAAACATCACATGCCATATATTGATTTTAAAATTATTTTTGAGCAGCACAGTATTAAATTTTGAATGATGATTCCAACGAAACTGAAAAATAATACACTTTTAAAATTAATGATTTTTTTTCTGTATATGATTAGCACTATGCTTAATTGATTGTTATAGAAAACTAGGGCATTCAGAGACATGATTTGAGAAAAAGTATGAGACATGAGACGAAATACTTCTAATATTCAGCAATGAGTGTTGTGCTAATTAAACTGCATAATCAAGTAATGTCAAGGATTTAAAGATTATTATGCAGCTGCTTCAGAATGAGTGTGGAAAATGAGTGAGGATTAGTTACTCTTTACTCCTTTTAACTCCTTTAAAACTTACATACTTTCAAGC
This sequence comes from Okapia johnstoni, assembly GCA_024291935.2. Lineage (NCBI taxonomy): Eukaryota > Metazoa > Chordata > Mammalia > Artiodactyla > Giraffidae > Okapia > Okapia johnstoni. The sequence goes on along the minus strand of CM044307.1, from coordinate 107,189,130 downwards.
TGGAGGTGGTAAGCAGGAGTGTAAGAAGAAAGTACTACAGCCTAACTCATTTCTTTGCACTTGAAAACTCCTCTTTCCATCATAATCCAGTCTTGTTTGGTCTATTTGAATTTGCTTTTGTTAGTACAAATCTATTATTTCACTAAATATTATGGTTTACATTTAATTACTCCTTTAGTTTCAAACTCCAAAATTATGCCTATTCCAAGGTACTTGGCTCCTCTTCCCATTTAAGACCTAGAAGGTCACCACAAGCCCACAGCACAAAATTCCTTTACATGTATAGAGTGCAAAAACAAATGCATGGGACACCATTTGACTGCAATCATCTCTCTTCACTTACATTAGATGTTTAACTGAGCTTTCATTTTTATTTGGAGTCCTTATTAGTGAAAGCATTATATTTTAAATACAAAATTTAAGCAAATTTGCTTTATTTTGCATTTAAAGTAAAATTCCTTTACTATTTGAAGTCATAAAAATAGTGGGTACGTCCTACTGTAGCCACTTCAGCATTGAATATCTTAGTTCTAAAACCTTTATTACACACATTTATGAAAAGGTGGATTGGAGACAAGATTGAATTCCACCTCATGTTTCTTCCTGAGAATGACTGGATGCTAGAAATGAGCTGTAAACAATTTTTGCAACGTAAAGAAGGCTAATATTAGATGACAAAAGAATTTGTGTACAGTGGAATATAAACTATATGAGAAAAGGTTATTTCTGTCTTATTTAATGCTGTGAAATTGTGTATAACCTATTACATGGAACATAGTTATCACTCAGTATGCCTATAAATGGGCTTCCCTGGTGGCTCAGCGGTAAAGAACCCACCTGCAATATAGGAGACACAGGAGACCCAAGTTCCATCCCTGAGTTGGGAAGATCCCTTGGAGGAGAACATGGCAATTCACTCCAGTTTTCTTGCCCAGAGAATCCAACCGACAGAGGACCCTGTTGGGCTACAGTCCATAGGGTTGCCAAGAGTCAGGCATGATTGAAGTGGCTGATCACGCAGTCACAAATACCTATAAATAACAAGAGTTGATATTAGGTAGAAGCTTTATTTAAGTGACAATAACTTATTTCTGGAGACCTTTTTGACATGATGTTCTCATTGTTAGTGATGACGGTAGCAAATAACACTAGTATCTTAGAGTATTTTAACAAGTGTTGTGCACCAACTCTGTACAGTGCACTATGCTAGTGCCTGCTGTTGCTTACTGATAACTATACCTCTGCACAGGCTGTGACTTAAAGGGAAGTGTGTAAAATGTGCACATCTGAGAATTCCATGTGCACTTCTTTAAAATGACCATGCTTTTCACATCTTATATAATTTGTTTAGCAGGTAATTATAGTATATATGTAGAATTACATATTAATACAGTTTTTCATACAGATCAAAACAAAACATGACTGATCTTTTTGAAACCATTTTTTTTAACAGACTAATGTCTATTTTGTTGTATAGGCTATTACTCATGTTAACATGAGAACATGAAATGAAACTAATAATTGACAAAACAGGGTGAGTTACCCTGCATAGAAAAATTATTACCATATATAATTTTTTTAAACTTGAATCACATTCTTAGAATTTGTAACCATTCCTTCTCTTATTATTTTACCTCTTATGACTCATTTGCTTTTTATTCTGTCATAAATTTTTAAAATCTCAGTACAGAGAGATTTTATTCTGATATTGCATGCTAGCAACAATTCTATAATCTGAAGTCTAAAGCATGTAGTTAATGATTTAAAGCATTTATTTAGTGATTTAAAAAATAAACCACACAGAAGAACTTACAGTTTCAGCTCCAACATGCGAAAATCTTAAAAGCTGTCACCCCTGTCCTTAAAACAACAACAAAAACTGAACAAAATGGGAATGAAGAACTTTCATTGAATCTTCTGATAAATGAGATTGTAGGACAAATAAATGTGGAGAGAGAGTAAATGTTGAGATCACAGCCAAGGTGAATTTCCTTTTGGAGCTATAAGTGGTAGGAACATGTAGATGGCAATTTTGATGAGCTATTGGAGGTTGAAGGTATACAAGCTTGAGTTGTAAGAAGCACCTGGGATCACAGGTTTGGGAGGCAGTGTTCATAGCTTTTACCCTCAGGTACACCACCAGGTTCTCAAGGTGAAGAGTCAATAAAATTTCTCTTGCAATTTTGACAGGACTAGAGAAATACAGAACTTGACATTAGCCTAATCGCCTCACTTCCTATTACCCCCTTATGTCATAACTGTATTTTACCAAATATTACAAGGCATGCTAAAAGGCAAGAAAAATACAATCTACAAGATAAAAGATATACAAATTAATCAGTGAGATTTTAGTTTATAACACCAAAGCATAATCTTTGGAAGAATAAATGATAAGTTGTTATTTATTAATATTAAATACATATTTGCTCTGAGGAATACACTGTTAAAATAATAAAGCAACAAAGCAAACATTGGGAGAAAATACTTTCGAAGCACATATCTGATAATTTGCAGCCACAATATGTAAAGAACTCCTAAAAATCCACAGTAAGAAAATAAACAGACCAATTTAAAAATGGGCAGAATATCTGAACGGACATCTTCAGCAAAGAAGATCTACTTATGGTGAACAAGGACATTAGAAAAATGCTTACTATCGTTTGTCATTAGGGCATTGCCAGTTAAAGCAATGATGAGGTACTACCACACAAATACTAGGATGACTAAACTTCGAAAACCTGTAAAATTCTAATGAGGATGTAAACAGAAAAAACCCATTCTTTCATTGCTAGTGGCTACTTTGGAAGACTGTACTACAGTTTCTTACAAAGCTAAGCATAATTTTATTATATAATCCACTAATCATACTTCTTGGTATTTACCTAACTGACCTGAAAAAATTATGTCCCAAGAAAACTATTACATAAATCTTTATAGAAGTGTTATTCATAATCAACACAAACTGGAAGCAACCGATATATCCTCTAATAGGTACTGAATGGATAAACATATTGTGAGCGCCTCAATATATTGAAATATTATTCTCAATAGAAAGGAATGAACTGGTAAACCATGAAAAGACATTAATGAATTTTAGAAGCATACTGCAAAATGAAATGTGCTAGTAACAGAAGGATGTATGCTATAGGTTTCTAATTATTTGATATTTTGGGAAAGGCAAAGTTATAGGCTGTAGAAACAGCATAGTTTCTTGGTTTTCAAGGGGAACTATAGAGCTGAAGAGATGCAGCAGTGTTATTTCTGGACTGTTAAACTATTTTTTATAAGTAGTTAATGGTGGATATATGTTACTATACATTTCCAAAGAACATAGAAATTTACTACACAGAGTGAAGCCCAATATATGCAAACATAAAATTTGTGAGGAAGGTCAAGCATAACAGGATGGATTGAGAAAGTGATAAACACTCTAACTCATTACAAATGTATGTAACAATCTCACAGAAAGAGAGGTGGAGGAAAAAGTTGCTCACCTAGGTAACTTCAGAGGTGTTTAGAATTTGTGTGTAAGCACTGTACTTTAGATAGTAAATTTGTTTCTGTAGGGAGTGCATGTTAATAATTCTGATACCACTACTCATGTGTAATGTACTTAAACAATTTAGTATGTGGTTGACTCATGGTAGGTACTAAAATTATCATGACTGAGATTGGAGTTGACAGATAAGCAAAGATTTCATTACTTGGAGCAGGTGAAAGTGTGATAGAATAAGGTAATAGAGAGAGGAAGGAATCAGTATAAAATCATCTTTAACAAATATAGATTGTTACATATAGAAATATTTATCAATATTTGTTTATACATGAGTTAGTACACACGCATATATTTCCTTGCTTTACCAGCTCAGAGAGCTGAGAAACAAGAAAACCCCAGTAACAGTGAGCACCCTTAGAATCTAGATATTGGTTTCTTAATACCAATCTCGATAAACAGAACCAGCAGTCCTTGGGTAAATGGCTGACTGTAGAATGGAGTAGGAAATATGTAAATTAGTCTAGGGCATTTTATATTTCCAAAAAATAAGTTCTCAAAAAAAAAAAAAAACACCTCAACATTGGGAGTATGACAGGACACAGAAGGCCTACTAAAATGTTCCCAAAGTTCAAAGCTGGATGGTTTGATCAACAAAATAAAGTAGTATTGGATTATAGCCCAAACTTTAAAACAAGTATTTGTGAGTCTATACTGATAAAAATGATTAGCTAAATAAACAGAGAAAGCTAAATAAACAGAAAATTTCCAGATAATTTGCGTACTCTAATTTCAAGCTAGGGAAGAGTAACTCCTCATTCCCTAAGTATGAGCTGACCATAGTAACTTCATTCCAAAGAGTACAATATGAGAAGAAGGATTATTAAAAAATTAACTCTATAGTGGAGAAACTTGACTAACACTATTTCTGCCAATTGATCAAATTCAACATCAACAGTGATAAGTCATGTCTATTTTATGCACTCTTGGTATGAAAAAACATTAAGCCAAGGCATATCATGAGAAAAAGCATTAGACAAATTCCAGTTGAAGGACATTGTTCAAAATATCTGACCAGTATGCCTCAAAACCCTTAAGATCATCAAAATCAAAGAAAATAGGAGAAACTCTCACAATCAAAAGGAGCCTAAAGAGACACAAAAAACATGTGAAGTGTGGTATTTCAGGAAAAGAAAATTAGTTTAAAAATGAAATCTGAATAGATTATACAATTTAGTTAATGTATCAATATTGGTTCCTTAATTTTGAAGATCATGCCATATTAATATAAGATTTTAATTATAGTGAAATTAATTGAGAAGGTATATGGAAACTAAAATCTTTATAATTTTTCTGAAAATTTAAAACTCTTCTAAAATATAAAGTATATACTATGTTATATTATGTATATTCAGAATCATCTATCTTTTTAAAAAATTAGGAAGTAACCTTATAATTTTAATATTTTGAATATTTTACATAGATTAGTAACAAATTAAGCAACATCCATAAGTTCTAGATATCTGTAAGGTGGCTTTTGAATGTGGCTTACCTCCCCAATTTTTTTTTTATTATGGCTACATCATATTTATTTAATTTTTAAAGATAACAAGTATTTATTCTTTGAGAGAACAATGTTAATTAGGATGTTTTGGAAATTTTCAACTAATAATAGGCTTAGTGTATATTGCTAATAAAATTGAATTTGAAATTATTGGAATAATACTTGAAACTACCTGTAAACATATTAAAACATTTAGAATGATAACTTGGTAGTGTACTCACAGTTAAAATGAAGAATCTAGAGAGCATGAACTCCTTGTATGCCATGTACTCTCTTTCATTAGATAGCTTTTAAAATTGGCATGGTGATTCTAGGTTTGGCATATTTTCTTAAACCAACTGTGTGATTCAAAGTTGATACTGTTGTGAAGTTGCAAAGTGTTGCATGCAGTCACTGGCATATCCAATTGTATAATTTCTAGAGATAGCTCCCGCATTTGAGAACTTTTGTATAGCTTTCTAAAGGCCTTTTTATATTGTTCATCGCCTGTTGGATTTTGAAAATATGCTGGAGAACTAGAAACGTTTTAATAGTTTCCATGCCATTGTGTGTTTTACATGGCTATTTTCAAGAGACTGAATAAGATTTTTCCTAATATACAGTGTTTCTTCACTCTGCTGGTGCTGAAGAATAGATTTGACCTTGCTCTTTTAAATAGAATATAACCATCTATTGTTATGAAGTAATTCTAATTTCTTATCAGATTTGCTTCTTCACAATATATTTGGTGACTACCAAATCCCTGCTATGAATTCTTAATTGTTCTTTGTGTATTTTATTTTTTATTTTCAGACAAGCAACAAATTAGAGATTTTATTTTCAGAAGACTTGTGTAAGAAATGGGAACTTTTTTTTGGTTGATTTTTGGTCTGAGGTCCTCATTTTATTATTTTGTCTTCTTTTTAAAATATTATAGTTAATTCAAAATGTGTTACTTTTAGATGGTCAGCAAAGTGAATCAGTTATGCATATTCATATATACATCCACGCTTTTTGTGTTGTTTAGGTTCTTTCCCATATAATTGAGTAGAGTTCCCTGTGCTATACAGCAGGTTCTTATTAGTTATGCAACCCACTCCAGTCCTCTTGCCTGGAAAATCCCATGGACAGAGAAGCCTGGTAGGCTGCAGCCCATGGGGTTGCGAAGAGTCAGACACAACTGAGCGACTTCATTTTCGCTTTTCACTTTCATGCATTGGAGAAGGAAATGGCAACCTGCTCCAGTGTTCTTGCCTGGAGAATCCCAGGGATGAAGGAACCTGGTGGGCTTAAGTCTATGGGGTTGCACAGAGTCAGACAGGACTGAAGCGACTTAGCAGCAGCAGCAGCAGCAGCAGCAGTGTGTATATGTCAACCCCAGTCTCTCAGATTTTTTGTAAAAAAAAGTCATTTGTGGAAATGTAAATTGATACAGCCGCTATGGAAACAAAATGGAGCCTCCTTAAAAAACTAAAAACAGAACTACCATATGACCCAGCAATCCCACTCTAGGCATACATCCAGAGAAAACTGTAATTCAAAAAGATATATGCAACTCAGTGTTCACTGCAGTACTATTTACAAGAGCCAAGATGTGGAAGCAACGTGAATGTCCATCAACAGAGGAATGGATAAAGAAGATGTGGTGTATATATATATACAATGGACTATAACTGAACCATAAAAAAAGAACAAAATAATGCCATTCACAGCAACATGGATGGACCTAGAGTTGTCACACTGAGTGAAATAAGCTGGACACAGAAAGACAAATATGATACTGCTTATACATGAAATCTAAAAAAGGATACAAATGAACTGATTTACCAAACAGAAGTAGAGTCACAGATGTTCTTTGTTTATAACTCTCATGTCATATCATGCTTTGTCTTGTGTACAATTTGTTTTGTCCCCTTTGATCAGTTTTAAGCATTCCTACTGATTTGTTTCTATAGTCTTAGAGGAATGGGGCTTCTCTGGTGGCTCAGATGGTAAAGAATCTACCTTCAATGCAAGAGAGCCAGGTTTGGTCCCTGGGTAGAGATGATCCCCTGGAGAAGGAAGTGGCTACCTACTCCAGTATTCTTGCCTGGAGAATTCCATGGATATAGGAGCCTGGCGAGCTACAGTCAATGGGGTCTTGAAGAGTTGGACATGGCTGAGTGACTAACACATTCACCTTTTTATAGGTATAGTATTTTTCTTACTTTATCACCTGGATTGCCTTACACAGTGACTCAGTATAATTACTAAAATTTTTGTCTGGCTGGAAAATACTATGTAAATATATTAATATTTCCAGGTTTTTCATAGATGAAGGCATAGTAGGATATGGTGGAATAAGTATTGAACTAAAAATATTCATTTTAGATCCTCTGTCACTGACTTCAGAGAAGAAAACAAGCTAGGAAATAAAGAAGGGTTTGAAGTACATGATATCTACAGTTCTTTCATAAATTTAAATATATACTGTTTTAAGTTATACCCCACAAAAGAGATCACATGTCCCAGATTTCACTGGAGCCTTACACACACGCCAAAATGTTAGAAAATACTATGAAATAGTTGTCTAGAAACCCTTTGTACAGTTATTTCTCAAGAGGGCAGAATATATTGTTTGCTATTATCACACTTAGCATTCTCACCAATCTGGGAGAAGATCCAATAAAGTTGGGTATTGGTGTATAGTTTTTAATATTTTCTCCACTCTCCATAGAAAAATAAACTTTTGCATATTTCCCAAATTTTCTGCTCTATAATAACAAGACATCATTCCAAGTCTTTTGGCCTTGAGCATGGCCTTGACATACTTTTATTTGAAATTGTATTATTTTGTCTTCATGAAGTTCACAGTTTTCTCTTATACATTGTATTATTTTAACTTTGAAAATGACTCAAACACTTTTTGAATCATAAAAGAATATAGATCATAAAAATATTAAATTTTAAATGTTTACAGTAGAGTGTTCACTGTTTTGACAACAAATCTGATGACATATGTTGTAACTGTCACTTTAGAGTTAAAAATGTAGCTGAATATCTTTCATAATTGATTTTAAAGCTTTCATCTAACACAAACCTTATTGGTATATAAACTATTTCAAGTAAATTATTTGTACCCAGAAATATATCAAAGTGTTCCTATATGACATATATAGGAGACAGCAATTCTGAATGCTAGAATTAACTCAGATCATTTGGATTGGAGATTGATTGCCACCATTTCCTATATACATTTATTTTAATTGAAGAATTATGTTGTTTATTTTTTATTTGGTACTTTAATAAAGCTTGGGTACCTGCAAAGGAGTATTATTCTCAATGCAGTTTAAATGAACTCTTAAGTTGTGTTTTACTTATCTTATAAAATATTTAACACTGATTTAAAAATGCTTTCAAGTAGTTTAACAATTTTAAAATAATATTTTCTTGCAGAACAGTTTATTGTTTATAATAAAATTGAATTCCCTTGAATCAGAGATGTCAATTCTAATAGGATTAGTATTACATTTTTCTCAAGTCATTTATAAGTACTCTATTTTCATGGAAATCAGTAATAACTCATGACTAGGAAACTGGGCTGAAGCTCTTTAGTGTTTGGCTATAAAGAATAAATGAGAAACTCATTTATTTTTGAAGAAACAAAATACAGTTTGCTAATCCTATTGAAATTTTTTTTCAAAGTCAGGGTTCACATGTTTGAAGAAACTTAAGACATCTCCCATGTCTTTTGCCTTAAGCTACTTGTGAGGTTTCTATCATGGATCTCTTGATGGGGTCTTTGAAATAATCATATTTCAGCTTTCTTGAATACTCCAGGTATTTGAATTTATGCTTTTCAGTCCAGGTTATAATGTATAACATAAAATACTGCCAAATTTAATATAATTATCAAGAACATTCTACTTTGAATCAAAAACAATTTTAATAAAAGTTAACTAATTTTTACTTGGTAAAATTACTTTGAATTTACAAAACAAAAAGATGCTTTTAGGAAATAGCTGAATTAAATTTCTTTCATATAGATTTTAATGTATAGTGTTAATATGAATTGACTCTTGTTTTTTAAATATATTATCACATATTTTTGTAACAGTTTTTAAAATTCATTTTTCCACAGAAAACATTCTTTAAAATATATTTGTTATTATTTTTAAATTGCAACAACATAAAATTACCACCTTAGTCATTTTTAGTATATACTTCAGTAGTGTTAAGTACATTCAGATAGTTGAGTGATGTATCTCTAGAAATCATTTCATCTTGAAAAGCTGAGATTCTGTGTGTGTATGCCTGTGCTCCTTGTATATATACAAAGAACTTATGTATGTATACAAAGTGAGAGAGTGAAGTCGCCCAGTCGTGTCTGACTCTTTGCAACCCCGTGGACTGTAGCCCACCAGGCTCCTCCATCCATGTGATTCTCCAGGCAAGAATAGTGGAGTGGGTTGCCATTTCCTTCTCAGGGGATCTTCCCGACCCAGGGACTGAACCCATGTTTCCTGCATTGCAGGCAGACGCTTTAACCTCTGAGCCACCATACAAAGGAACTTATAAATGTATGTATATATAAATCCTTATATGTGTACACATATTTCATACATATGTTTTTCTCAATAGAGAGAGATTGGAAGGAGATATCAATCTTTAAATGTTAACAATGGTGGATTTATCTATTTTATTCTTCTCAACATTTGTATTCAGATTTTTCTACAATTCTTTTCTGTTATAAGAAGCAATACAACTTATGTTTGTGTTTAGATATCTACATTATTAACCCAAGAAAATTAATGTTTTTGTTCCATTATTTTAAGATAAAGAATAATATATTCATCTCCAGAACTTCTTAATCTTTACAATGAAGCTCCATCCTCATTATAGTCCATATTCCTATCTCCTCCAGTTTTGACAACCACCATGCTACTTTGTATCTCTATGAATTTGACTAATTTTAGTACCTCATATAGGAAGAATCTCAGAATTTGTCCTTTTGTGACTGGCTTATTTTTTATATATTATTTTTTATTCTCAGACATTTTTTTCTTTGTGTCATCTTTTTTTCTTTTTTTTGCCATGCTACAGAGCATGTGGGATCCTTTGTCATTGTTCAGTCTCTCAGTTGTATCCTACTCTGTATGACTCCATGGACTGCAGCATGCCAGGTCTTCCTGTCTCCCACCATCTCCCAGAGTCAACCAAACTCATGTCCATTGAGTTGGTGATGCTATCAAACCAACTCATCTTCTGTTGTCCCTTCTCCTCCTGCCTTCAATCTTTCTCAGCATCAGGGTCTTTTCCAATGAGTCAGCTCTTTGTATCAGGTGGCGCCTCAGCATCAGTCCTTCCAATAAATATTCAGGGCTGATTCCCTTTAGGATTGACTGGTTTGATCTCCTTGCAGTCCAAGGGACTCTCAAGAGTCTTCTCCAACACCACAGTTCAAAAGCATCAATTCCTCAGCACTCGGCCTTCTTTATGCTCAAACTCTCACTATCTGCACATGACTACTGGAAAAACTATAGCATTCACTATACCAACATTTCCTGGCAAAGTAACGTCTCTGTTTTTTAATATGCTGTCTAGATTTGTCAGAGCTTTTCTTCCAAGAAGCAAGCGTCTTTTAATTTCATGGCTGCAGTCACCATTTGCAGTGATTTTGAAGCCCATGAAAATAAAGTCTCACTGCTTCCATTTTTTCCACATCTATTTGCCATGAAGTGATAGGACCAGATGCCATGATCTTAGTTTTTTGAATGTTGATTTTTAAGAAGCTTTTTCACACTCCTCTTTCACCTTCATCAAGAGGCTTTTTGGTTCCTCATTGTTTTCTGCCATTATGGTTATATCATCTGCATATCTAAGACTATGGATATTTCTCCCAGCAACTTAATTTCAGCTTGAGCTTCATCCAGCCCAGTATTTCGCATGATGTTCTTTGCATATAAATTAATTGTGCAGGATGACAATATACAGCCTTAACATACTCCTTTCCCAATTTTGAACCAGTTTGTTATTGGGATCCTAGTTCCCGGATAACAAACTGGATATTAGAAGTAAAGAAAGAGGAGATGAATCCTTTGACTACTAAGAAAGGGGTTCCTAGGTACTGCTACTGGTAAAGAAGCCCCTGCGAGTGCAGGTCACACAGTGCACAAGATGTAGATACCCTGTTGGAGGACATGGCAGCCCAATCCAATATTCTTGCCTGGAGAATCCCATAGACACAGGAGCCTGGCAGGCTATAGTCCATTGGGTCACAAAGAGTTGAACACAGCTGAAGCAACTTAGCATGCACACACTAAGGGTCTAGCTTGGCTAAACAGGTGTGTGGTTTCATTCCAATCCCAAAGAAAGGCAATGCCAAAGAATGCTCAAACTCACACAATTGCACTCATCTCAGACACTAGTGAAGTAACGCTCAAAATTCTCCAAGCCGGCTTCAACAGTATGTGAACTGTGAATTTCCAGATGTTCAAGCTGGATTTAGAAAAGGCAGAGGAACCAGAGATCAAATTGCCAATATCCGTTGGATCATCGAAAAAGCAAGAAAGTTCCAGAAAAATATCTACTTATGTTTAACTGTTTATAACCCTGAATTTATCACTGCAGTATAGTGCTAGTAAAATGGGAAGTTTCTAAGTGGAGAGGGACATCTGAATTTCTTAAAAGTGTGTGCCTACTATATTGCTGCTGCTGCTAAGTCGCTTCAGTCGTGTCCGACTCTGTGCGACCCCATAGACGGCAGCCTACCAGGCTCCCCTGTCCCTGGGATTCTCCAGGCAAGAACACTGGAGTGGGTTGCCATTTCCTTCTCCAACGCATGAAAGGGAAAAGTGAAAGTGAAGTCGCTCAGTCGTGTCCGACTCTTCGCGACCCCATGGACTGCAGCCTACCAGGCTCCTCCGTCCATGGGATTTTCCAGGCGAGAGTACTGGGGTGGGATGCCTACTGTATTACTATATTATCTATTACATTAGTTGGGATATGCAATGCACATTTGTGCAGTGTAGTTGGATTTTCGATTAACCATTGGTTGTTGGAGATATTGACTTTTACCTTTTTTTCATTTGTTTTATGTATATTGAGCATTAAACACCTTAGTTATTTTAAAAATGGTAATTAAAAGTCAGAAAGAGTCTTCTTCCCTCCCTTCATCTCGTCCTTGTCTCCCTTGTTTTTTTTCCCATGGTCTTTGAAAATCTGCTAGATACCCATATTTCCTAACTGGGTTGCTGAGGCTGCTTCTTTCCAACTGCCCTATGCTTTCCCCTCAGAAATATCTACAGAGTTTCCACTTCTGAAGAGAGAGAAGGGCTTGGAGGCATTTTCTACGTGGTGTTTTATTTTGTTCCTCCTGTTTCTTCTCCCTTCCACCTTCCTGAGTAAAGTGATCAGCTGTAGCTACAGAGTGAGTGGAAAAAAAATAAAAATGTTCATTTACTTCTGTTGGTTCCCAGGTGATTATATTGTCATTGCCTCCCTTACTATATATATATATACACACACACCCCATTCTTGCTGTGGAAACAACTTGCTTATCTATCAAATAATTGGACATAGAGCATTAGAGAATGCCATGTAGAAAGCTATAGAAAAATGAGGTTCTATATTTTAGCCAACATTTTAAAAGACATCCATTTATCAGTGGATTATGATGCTTTTAAAATGCTTTTCTAAAATATGAATATTGTTTCATACAGAGATTCCAAATAAAGAAATGGAGCTGAAAATTCTGATGATCCTTCCTCTTATGTTTTGTGTGTTGCTAATATTCCAAATAAAGTGTTCTATCTCTCAATTCCAGAGTATTATTAAAATTCTAAAATAATTTTCTAATTTACAAGGAATTGTCATACCACAACATATCATTCAGCTGAAGCAGAATTCAAAAATGACTTGCTTTTATTTAGAAGGGAATAATTTATGCAACTTGGTTTTATTTGGAACTTCTTATTTCCTTTAGGAGGATATTCAAAGTCAATATTTATGCCTGTGGTCACATATTCAGGATCTACATTCCCTTTATTTATTTGTATCTAACTTCTGCATTTTAACTAATTTTTAAAAATGATATACTTCTGCATTGCAACAAGTAATGTGTTAATAAAAATACATTTATCTATTTTCAGTACTGTAATTTAAAACAAAACCATCTACATATTATAAAATTCAATACAGTGGTCTTAGGACATAAAGAGGAACTTCTCTATACACGAATGATTCTTAAAGCTACAAAAAGGGATATGATTTAATATGTTAGCTAAAAACTTTACATGTTTCTCTCAGATAGAAATGTATATATGAGGATAGTATGGATTCCAGACTGTAGTTTGAAAGAAAGCAATAGTGAAAATGAATTTCATGCCAGTAGACACTTTAAAAACTAGATTTAGCAGCAGTCACATTAGCTTAGATAATGGGAGAATTTTTCTTCATTGAAAATGCTCTGTGTCGCTTGAGAAGAACTTACTGAGGCAGCCTGCCATCTAGCTTTTTCACAGAAAAACAGGCTTACAGACTGCAGATGAGAGAGTCTGGAGCAGAGACAGTTTTAACTTAGCCATTCCTAATTTATCTCAAGCATATTCAATTCATCTTCACTGCTCTATGCACACAGGAACACCAGATTGTCGTCCCTAGGGAACAGAATGCAACCGGAGATCTAGAGAGCTGTCACATTCCAAGAAATATTTAAATTGTGCTGATTTTCTTCTGGAGAACTGAGCCCAGGGAATGAAACTCTCCATCAAGTCATAGCTTTGCGGGCAATAGATCAGAGGATATTGCCAGTTTTCTAATGGATTATTGTTATCGGGCAGGTTTTCTCTGAAGGTACGTAGTTATTTTCTCAATTCATTACCCTTTTCCTGTTTATCAGGTAATGATCTAATGAGCTGGGGAGCCAAACCTGTGAAAAAGAGAAAGATCTTAGTCTGTACTGACTAAAGAATGACACTTTATGGCTGCATGTTTATAGGTGAATTATCTGATTCCTGTACTAAAGATTAGTAGGGTATAGTTTGAATTGCATTATCAGCAAAAACAGGCAAAACAAAACCAAACCGTGCTGCAGGCTTCATTATCATAAGTTCATATGAATTCTCTTGAGGATTTTCTTTTATAGCTGCACTGTATAATAAAGGGAAATACAGACTTTGGAAACTTACTTAACCTTATACATGTTTTATTCTTTTTACATAATCATGATATTTTATCCATATATTCCAAAATACAAAACTTTGTCTCAAATGCTGTTATTGATTTTGATGTCATTGATGCTTATGACATTTGAATATATGAATGACAAGAGTATTTAAAAAAACTCTAGTAGAAGTATTCCTGAGAATATTATGTCAGTGTACTTTGTTGACTTACAGCTCTATATTTTTGAGTTTCGAATCATCATCCTAAGATAAATTGCTGTAATTTTAGTTAAATACACATACTATAAAGATTTATTATCCAACTTTGTTCTGTGAAGTGGAAACCTCAATACATTTATAGAAAACGTGAAACTAGCACAGTAAAATTTTAAAAGCTGACAAACTTCTGAATATTTATTAAACTAATAAAAATAGAGAAAACCTTATCCTAAACTAGAATCTAACTGTTAAATATTAAAACAGAAAGCAGTGACTTCTGTGCATGGTTCCTGAAAGTTAAAGATGTATTTGTAGGAGGTTGTTCTGTGTCAGAGTGGGTGGGAGTGTAAGACAGAAAGTAAACACATAGTAATGACACTGAGTTTATGAAAACTGAAGAAATATTTTAAAATATCGTATGAGGGCTTTTGATGCTTCTAGGTATTTTATTATTGTGTGAATTCACTCAGTGAAACCTGCTGTGGCTTTGATATTTTTACATATCAGAAATGACTATTAGGATAGGTAGAGTAGTCGGTGCTTGTGACCTGCAGCATAGTATTTGTGGACTGTTACACAGACTTTGTGACCATCAACGGGTTAATCACAGACTTGAGAGAGGAAATGGTGGCTGAGCTTCATGAAAGCACTTGTTAAATGTGTTCTAATTTCTTTGGAGCATTCGAGAGACTGTTAGAAGCTTAAAGGAAACAGAGAAGGAATGAGTCACCCAAATAATAACTTTAAGTTCATTCTCTCTTATCCTCAGAGGGATTGTAAAAAGCCAAGAGTGGAAACGAAGAAGGAGATAGAGTCCTCAAAGAGTACTTTTAAGCGCTTCTTTTTTCATGAATCTTACAAGAATTGAGAAATAGGGGCTTACATTAAGGTTTCCCTATGGATTCCTCCATTTTACAAGTTTTCTCTCTCTTTTATGGAACATTTTTGCTCCACTCACTTAAGGAAAAAAAGGAAGCTTGCTTCCAGCCTGATTTCTGCCCAATAGAATGCATCTCCAATTTAACTCTCCAGAAATGTGCTCTCTGAAACTGCATACACTCCTGAGTCTCAGTTTCATCATTCTTTGGGTTATGTATGCCAAAGGATAATGTAATTTAACATTTTTTAACATTATTTTTAAATTATTATCACAATTAGCATTTCTGAAAATCTCAGACTGTGTGCAAAAGAGGGCATAAGTAGGGGAACAAATAGATAAGGGAACATACTTTATGTTCTTTTAGAGTAAGATAATACTAATGGATATGGAAATATATTCACCTCATGTTTGAGTATGGGGCAGAAATGACAACAGCTTACAAATATATCCCTTAACTTACACTTTAGATGTTAGATAAATATAACAAAGCTGAAAATTAGGAGGAGTAGTTTCATTTTTCAGATTGGAATATTTGTGTGTGTGTGATTTAACCTCCTGCTAACTTTTTCTACCACAACACGTCAATGTCTTTTACCTTCCAGAGGGTTCATTCACTTACCCAGCTATCTAAATCTGCTCATCTTCCAGGTCTAGTGCTAAAACTTGTTTTCTATTTCATCTTATGGTGAGTCAATTGTAAAATATATTGCCATAATTTCATTGTATTAGCTGCTGTTAAATATTTAATATTTATTGAGTGCCCATGATATGTTTGGTGCTTAAAAGCAATATGTAGAAAGAAAATACATACTGATATTTCTCACAAATCAGCCAGTTTATTAATATTTCAAGATTTCTAATTGGTGCCCACAGAGGAAAGCAATTATGCCTGACTCTTTAGTAGCTACTTATGTGCGTGTAAGGCATGGACAGTCCTATATTCAGTCAATAATTTGCATCCACTTTTACTGAAGATTCCAGACTAGTCATCCAGATGTTTTCAAATTCTCCCTGAACTCTGTTTTATATGTTAAAGTGTCACTGAAGACAGAATGCTTAATTGTAGGTAAGACAAGCTAGGTTTAAATCTGTTAAGCAAATTTGTGTAGGTTAATCATCTCCTCCATACCTCTGTCTCATCGGTGGTATAATGGTATCTACTTTTTAGATTCTTGTGGGTAGTAAAGATCAGACACATTAAGTAACAAACACAGAGTTTATACACAACATATGCTTGATAAACAGTACCTGTTTTTAAAGATATCTTATTATAATGTCTCATACAGAATGTTCCATTTGAGATCACCTTGACTTGATGTGTGTATATGCATGTGTTCATTGGTTATACAGTTTCAGTAATCAAAATAATGCATTGGTTATGTGGTGATTACTTGGCACTAAAGTTCTCTATAAAGTTACTAAAGCAAGATTACTAAATTCAAGATTAGTTTGAGAAATTTGTTGGCATATTCCCCATGGCTTTCAAATAGCTAAATTATCAACCATGATTTACCGGGGTTAAAAGATAGAACTATATCTCATTTTCCCACTTTTCCCTTCTCCCAAAAGATATGGAAATAGAAGACAAAACACTAAAATCCTCTTGCTCATTTTAATGTGCCCTTTGCCCCTTTCATTTGCATTTACTTTGCTATAATGACTTGTCTAGTGAGATGGCCTCAAATTCCAACTGCATATGGTAGTTCAAGCATACAAATCCACCCCTCACGGAACAAAGCAAATATATGAAAACTTTTATTAAAATAAAAGACAGCTTTTGCTTTGCAAAACTGCTAAACATTTTTTTAGTGAGAGTGAAACTGCTAAAACATAAATATTAAATCCAGCCAGATGTTGACCTTAACTGTGAGTCTGAATCTTTACATAAATAGTATGCAAATCCAAGCTAGAAGCTGTTTTCTTTAGGTGACAAGATTGCTGAAAAATCCTGAGTGTAAATTTCTCAGATACATTTCATATTGAATTAAGCATGTACAGAAAGCCTACTTTAATATCCTAAGTTATATAGAGAGGGAGATTAAGCATAATATAAGTTGGTCTTATATATCTGTATATATCTGGATTTGTATTGGAATTTGGAAATAGATGTATAAAAGTCTTCTTATAAAAAGGAACCACCAAGTAGTTATTTTCAAAGTGCATGACAGCATTCTAACTAGATCAAAATGTGGAGACAAAAGCAAGTACCTGCTGATAAACTCTTCTTTCTTCTTCTTTTTCTGGTCAGGGTCTGTTGTCAGTACCAATCCTATTTTATATCTGTGAATTTACTTACTCGTCAGTAAGGAGAAGGTGAAGGTTTGGGTATCTGACTTCATTTTCCAGATGATCCTTGAAGTTCTATTGTCTTTTGATCACCAACTTCAGATATTTTGGCCCAGTACTTAAAGGAGATTAGAATCTATATTCTAATTTCAACTCAGTTTTCTAATTTGTATGCGTGTGTATAAGAATAATAATAATGGTCATATGGTGGTGTAGAATAAATGACAATGTTGTAATATAGTATTACAGGGACTTGTTCATAAGTGTGGAGTTGATCCTCAAACAACAGGGATTTGAACTACACAGGTCCACTTATATGTAGATCTATTTTTATTAGTAAATACTACAGTACTTCATGATCCATGGTTTGTTAAATCCAAGAAAGTGGAACTAAGGATATGAAGGAAATTTCCTCCATGTATACAGAAGGTTTCACTGTAAGTTATATGCATATTTTTGATTGCTTTACGGGTTGGTGTCCCTAGGCCCCAAGTTATTCAAGGGTCAACTATGCTAATAAATGGCAATAAGTATTATTGTTTCTCTTATGACATCACCATCTGCAGACCCACTCCTGATATTAGGTTTCCATTTATTCAGTTAGATTATCAGGCTACCTTTGGTGGGGGGGAGGGGCCCAAGGGGGAGGGTCCCAAATTCATGCTCACCTACATATTTCTCCTATATCTACCTTCCTCCAAGTAAATATTCTTGTTTACTAAGCCCTGGTCCTTTGACCTAAACTTAAAAAGCTTGAGATGTTTTTTTCCTAGTAAATTCTTAAGCTTAGTAATTCTCTCCTGATGTCTATTTTGTATAAAGGATGGTTGTCTTGTGGCAGATACAACTTCCACAGGATTCTCGAGTGGAGGCTTTCTTCTATGAAAGGTGTGCTAGTAAGAATTATGAGGTGAATTGTCTCCCCCTAAAATTCATAATGGCAACCCACTCCAGTATTCTTGCCTGGAGAATTCCATGGATGGAGGAGCCTGGCACGCTGCAGTCCATGGATTCGAAAAGGTCAGACATGACTAAGCGACTTTCAAAATTCATATGCTTACATACTAACTCCCAGTACCTTGGAATGTGGCTATATTTGGAGATAGGATTTTTAGAGATATAATTAAGTTACAGTCAGGTCACTAGGGTGATTCCTAATCCAATATGACTGGTGTCCCTATAAGAAGAGGAAATGTGAACATAGATCCATACAAGACACTGGGAAAAGATGGCCATCTATAAGCCAAGGAGAGAAGCCTCAGAAGAAATCAACACCCCCTGACGCTTGATCTCAACTTCTATCTTCCATAATTTTGAAAGGAAAAAACTACTCTGTTCCTTTAGCCACCCAGTCTATGGTGTATGATACTTTGTTATGGCAACCCCAGTAAATTAATACAGGTAAACATTTTAGACTTTGTGGACCCCATGAAGTTTCTGTCACATATCCTTCCTTTCCCTCCTTCCCTTCTTCTCCTATTCACCCTTTAAAAATGTAATGCAAAACAAAACAGAAAACCAATAAAAACAAATGTTCTTATTTGGCCATATTTGTCCATAAGCATAGTTTCCCAACCCTTGTTCTAGAAAACAAGAGATCTTTCAAAGCCTTCCAACGTTTGGGCAAAAGATAGTCCTAACTTCCATGTTCCTGCATGTGATAGTTTACTTTATTGAGGGTATCACTGATTTTTTAGCTTAAAAATGTAACTTGGCCCTTTCCTTCTGCTAAAATTCTTCCAAATACCTCAATTTAATGTAAAATATTTTGATTAGAATTTTACCTTCACTCTGAAATGACCCTTTCAAGTCCTAGTGGTAGAACAGCATCTGAAAAAATTTTTTTATAATAATAGCAGTTTGCACTTGTTGAGTACATCTGTAAGCTAAAGATATTCTAAACACTTAACATACATTTTTTTCATGATCATCCTACCAACAACCTTGCAAAGTAGCTGCTGTTATAATCATTTTACTGATAAGGAAATTGGAACATAGAGAGATGAAACAACTGCCCATGGGTATTTAGCATAAATAACTTAGATGACTTGTAAATGTTTGGATATAGGATCTGTGGCCCAGAGTCTATCATGTAATCACTCTACCATGATGGCTCTCAGATCATGGCAGAATTTCATATTTACTCTAGAAACAGCTATGAAAATGTTGGGAAAGTACTTATCAAGTAGCAATTCAAGTGAAAGAGAGGGGGAATGATATAGTGCTTATTTTAATCCTACATTTTATGTGAATGAAGTAAGTATGGTAGTTTTCTAGCTAATTATGTTATTTCTGTGTGTCTTTTCTTATAAAGAATATGATTTAGGGCTTTTTTTCTCCTTAAAATATATAGTGAGAGAGTATGGATTAAAAAATAAACAAAAACCTAGTTTTATTTTAGACAAATCTAAAGAACAAAATGGTACAATTTTGAAACACACAGGAAATTCATATTTAATTTCACATGTAAATATGTTAATATGCTTATTTTAATAATCCCTGTTAGATGCAAAAATCCATGAAAGACTAAACCGACAAATGGTTATAAATGCTCCATTATTTCTGGTTATTTTAACAGTATCAACAGGTAGTAGATTTGAATGTGTTTGTATAAGAAACTGTTTGAGTGAAAACTTTGCCAGGTGGCAATTCTGCTTTAATTTTAAGAAACATATGCTGTGTACCTAGGTTGTCCTTTTTAATTTCATCAATATATGTGATATATTTTCAGTGTTTGTGTAGAACTGAATTGTATTTTCTAGCCAAATTTGAATTGGTAGAACATCTTTGAAAAGGAAAGTAGGCCAGCACTCCCTTGTGATGTAAGGACAGCTGACCTACTTCATAAATTATTCTTCCATCACCCCATTTGCACAATTGAATCCTTGTTGTTTATGTTCCTATTCCTACTAAAGAAATATAACCATAATTAAGTGGAAGGTTGTCAGTCACATGCCAAAGTGAATCAGTGTAAAAAAAAAAAAAAGCAATTTCCAGCTTTTAGCTATAATTTCTAGTAATTAAATTGTATGTTTCTGTACATGAAGAACGTTAATAAAACACTTATTATTTAGCAATTTATTATAATAGGCCCTGTTCTTTTAGGCTCTGGTAGATTCCTACTTACTGTGGAGCAAACCTAAAATAAAGTGCCTTCACATATTTTCGTTGGGACTGGTGGATAACTTGTGGGCCTTCTCTTTTTTTGGAATTATTCTTTTACATTGAATTTATATTTAGTCTCTCTAAAAATGGCTTTATTTATCTTTAAGAAGTATGTGAGTAGACATATAAATATATGTATGAAGGTATTTGTGTGCATGTCTGTGATTGTCATGTTTGTCTGCATTTTTTTTTTAATGGAGCTATCCACAGAAGACTTGAAATACAGATCTTTAGTTCAAAGCAATATATTAAGAAGCATCTTCTCACTAGTAAGTGGAACCTGAAATATATAGGAATTAGAGCAATGAATCCCACCCTGAGTTATCTTACAACTCTCTACCACCCTCCTTTTACGTAAAGTTACTCCTTACAAAAAATCCGTGTGTTAGAAAATATCATGCCGGGGATTTGTTTTCTCCCTTGGATTATCCTTTTGATGATGGGGAAATTGGGGAATATTTGAAAATGGAGAATATTCTAGGAAAAGGAAATCTTTAGGAGAATTGGTGGAATTTATCTGAAGAAATGAAGATTAACACTGAAAAGAAAATAATTATTTCTAGGTTGTCAGTGGAGATAGGGATGGACTAGATCTTGAGAATAATGTTGGGAACTGGGATACATATAAAAGAAATTCTCTGAAGAGTTTATGTTATTATGTAATCTCAGTTGATAATGAGAACAGTTGTATTTATCTTTAGCTTCAAGTCTTGTTTTCCTTTTGTGACCCCTAATAGCTATCTCCAAACCTTTGGTAAACACCCACATAGACCACAGGATAGAGTATAGACTAAATCGACACTAAAGGGAAAAAACCTTGCCCATAGGTACATATAGACATTTTTTCATATAGACATATTTTCCAGTAGTCATGTGTGGATGTGAGAGTTGGACTATAAAGAAAGCTGAGTGCGGAAGAATTGATACTTTTGAACTGTGGTGTTGGAGAAGACTCTTGAGAGTCCCTTGGACTGCAAGGAGATCCAACCAGTCCATCCTAAAGGAGATCAGACTTGAATGTTCATTGGAAGGATTGATGTTGGAGCTGAAACTCCAGTACTTTGGCCACCTAATGTGAAGAGCTGACTCATGTGAAAATACCCTGATGCTGGGAAAGATTGAGGGCAGGAGGCGAAGGGGACAACAGAGGATGAGATGGTTTGATGGCACCACTGACTCAATGGAGATGAGTTTGGGAAAACTCCGGGAGTTGGTGATGGACAGGGAGGCCTGGCATGCTGCGGTTCATGGGGTCACAAAGAGTCAGACATGACTGAGCGACTGAACTGAACTGAACTGAACATGTAGACAGCGAGGAGATCAAACCAGTTAGTCTTAAAGGAAATCAACCCTGAATATTCACTGGCAGAACTGATGCTAAAGCTGACTCTAGTATTTTGGTCACCCAAGGTGAACAGCTGACTCATTAGGAAAGTCCCCATTGCTGGCAAAGATTGAGGGCAGAAGGAGAAGAGGGATGAAATGGCTGGGTGGCATCACTGATGCAATGGACATGAACTTGAGCAAACTTCAGGAGATGGTGAAGGGCAGAGAAACCTGGTGTGCTGCAGTCCATGAGGTCACAAAGATTCAGACACTACTGAGCGACTGAACAACAACAACATATAGACAGATAGAGTCATGGATAGATAGACACACACCTACAAAGCAATATGTGCAGTCCAACAGATAGGCAAATAGGAACAGGCTCACATACAAAGACAGATTTACAGGTAAGAGCTGGCAATGAGACAGGGATGGTAGACCAATATACAGGGACAGGCAAACTGACAGCCAGCCAGGAACATACCACAAAGAGAACTGGATGAATAGACAGGAAGGTAAGCACAGACTGGCAGATACAGACACAGAGATACTGAACAGACAAGAAAAGTCTGAGGCTCAGACCCATGTCTAACATGGACAGGTAGGTCTGGCCACTGAAAGGCATACATGTAAACATAGTTGTGTGGTGTATACATACGCTGGACACTAGAATGTTGCCTGTACATTCATGAGGCAAAATTCAGGAATAAGCCATTTTTATTGCTTATTAAAGGATGTTTTTGAAGCATATTCATCTACGCATTTTTTCCCACTACAGAGATGAATCATAGATACATATGTGAACAGTTTTGTCATTCCCTTTATCTGATATTGCTGTCTTTGGGTAAGAGAAACAAATAAAAATAGTCAAGTTATTTTGAGGTTTCTGTTGAAAGGTTACCTTAAGCTCTTTTCAAGCTCTGTATATAACAGACAAGTCAGATCTCAGATTAGAAAATGATCAATTTGCTTTCTCTAGAGGAAGTGACAATTATAACAAACAAACAAAAGAATAAAACACTTGTGCCTGAAAAACATTATTAATGTCAAGCAATTATTTTAGCCTCAGTCTTTTGCTTTGAGTCACTGAAATTACTTCTAAATTATAAATGCAGTTGACAATTTTTGCAGCAATAAATTGAGAAAAGCAAGGGAAATATAATGCTTCCATGATTGAATGGAATCTTAGTAGCTTGAATGGACATGTGTCAAACTTTTAAAGTCTTGTAGAAAATTTTGATTATAACATTGTATTTAACTTGATTTATTTGAAATATTAATAGCTACTCAACTGTTCAAAATATTTTAAAATTGTGAGAATGTTTAAAGAATGACAAAGTCTATTAATAATGTAGCAGTTTCTTTTAGATTCTTGGAAGGATATATATATATATAAAGTCTATATAAATATATAGACTATATATTTAAATGCATGTTTTAGAATATTCAGTTCAGTTCAGTTGCTCAGTCATGTCCAACTCTGCAACACCATGAACTGCAGCACGCCAGGCCTCCCTGTCCATCACCAACTCCCAGAGTCCACCCAAACCCATGTCCATTGAGTTCGGGATGCCATCCAAACACCTCATCTTCTGCTGTCCCCTTCTCCTCCTGCCTTCAATCCTTCCCAGCATCAGGGTCTTTTCCAATGAGTTAACACTTGTCATGAGGTGGCCAAAGTATTGGAGTTTCAGCTCCAACAGCAGTCCTTCCAATGAACACCCAGGACTGATCTCCTTTGGGATGGATTGATTGGATCTCCTTGCAGTCCAAGGGACTCTCAAGAGTCTTCTCCAACACCACAGTTCAAAAACATCAATTATTCGGTGCTGAGCTTTCTTTATAGTCTAACTCTCACATCCATACATGACTACTGGAAAAACCATAGCCTTGACTAGACATACCTTTGTTGGCAAAGTAATGTCTCTGCTTTTTAATATGTTGTCTAGGTTGGCCATAACTTTTCTGCCAAGCAGTTCACATCTTTTAATTTCACGGCTGCAGTCACCATCTGCAGTGATTTTGGAGCCCAGAAAAATAAAGTCTGACACTGTTTCCCCATCTATCTGCCATGAAGTGATAGGACCGGATGCCATGATCTTAGTTTTCTGAATGTTGAGCTTTAAGTCAACTTTTTCACTCTCCTCCTTCACTTTCATCAAGAGGCTCTTTAGTTCTTCTTCAATTTCTGCCATAAAGGTGGTGTCATCTGCATATCTGAGGTTATTGAAATCTCTCCCGGCAATCTTGATTCCAGCTTCTTCTTCATCCAGACCAGCTTTTGTCATGATGTACTCTGCATATAAGTTAAATAAGAAGGTGTCAATATACAACCTTGACTTACTCCTTTTCCTATTTGGAACCAGTCTGTTGTTCCATGTATAGTTCTAACTGTTGCTTCCTGACTTGCATACAGGTTTCTCAAGAGGCAGGTCAGGTGGTCTGGTATGCCCATCTCTGTAAGAATTTTCCACAGCTTATTGTGATCCACACAGTCAAAGGCTTTGGCATAGTCAGTAAAGCAGAAATAGATGTTTTTCTAGAACTCTTTTGCTTTTTTGATGATCCAGCAGATGTTGGCAATTTGATCTCTGGTTCCTCTGCGTTTTCTAAAACCAGCTTGAACATCTGGAAGTTCATGGTTCACGTATTGCTGAAGCCTGGCTTGAAGAATTTTAAGCATTACTTTACTAGCGTGTGAGATGAGTGCAATTGTGCAGTAGTTTGAGCATTCTTTGGCCTTGCCTTTCTTTGGGATTGGAATGAAAACTGACCTTTTCCAGTCCTGTGGCCACTGCTGGGTTAGAATATTATTGTTAAATAAATATCTTGTATGCAATATCTTGTTGATATTTGTAACTATTCTTTAGTTTCAGTGGTAGGTGGACATAATAAATTAGCTTGAAATATTAAAAAATCTTTTATATTATTTTAAAACTACCATTGTGTACCACACCTGGTACTTTACAAAGTAATACAAACAAAATTGAGATTTGTGTTTTCCTATGAGTTTGCTTTTGGTGGGGAGGTATCTTACTTTTTTTTTTTTTCTAATCTCTGAAAGGTACACATGGTTATATGATAAAACCATTTAAAATATCTTTATTGAGGTATAATTTATATACCTCCAAGTAAGGCTTCAACAATACGTGAACCATGAAATTCCAGATGTTCAAGCTGGTTTTAGAAAACGCATAGTAACCAGAGCTCAATTGCCAATATCCACTGGTCATCAAAAAAGCAAGAGAGTTCCAGAAAAACATCTATTTCTGCTTTATTGACTATGCCAAAGCCTTTGACTGTGTGGATCACAAAAAACTGTGGAAAATTCTTAAAGAAATGGTAATACCAGACCACCTGATCTGCTTCCTGAGAAATCTGTATGCAGGTCAGGAATCAACAGTTAGAACTGGACATGGAACAACAGACTAGTTCCAAATAGGAAAAGGAGTACATCAAGGCTGTATATGGTCACTCTGTTTATTTAACTTATATGCAGAGTACATCATGAGAAATGCTAGACTGGATGAAGCACAAGCTGGAATCAAGATTGCCGGGAGAAATATCAATAACCTCAGATATGCAGATGACACCACCCTTATGGCAGAAAGTGAAGAAGAACTAAAGAGCCTCTTGATGAAGGTGAAAGAGGAGAGTGAAAAAGTTGGCTTAAAGCTGAACATTCAGAAAACTAAGATCATGGCATCTGGTCCCATCACTTTATGGTGAATAGATGGGGAAACAGAGGAAACAGTGTCAGACTTTATTTTTCTTGGCTCCAAAATCACTGCAGATGGTGACTGCAGCCATGAAATTAAAAGACATGTACTGCTTGGCAGGAAAGTTATGGCCAACCTAGACAACATATTAAAAAGCAGAGATATTACTTTGCCAACAAAGGTCCATCTAGTCAATGCTATGGTTTTTCCAGTGGTCATGTATGGATGTGAGAGTGGGATTATAAAGAACGTTGAGCACCGAATAACTGATGCTTTTGAACTTTGTTGTTTGCGAAGACTCTTGAGAGTCCCTGGACTGCAAGGAGATCCAACTAGTCCATCCTAAAGGTGATCAGTCCTGGGTGTTCATTGGAAGGACTGATGTTGAAGCTGAAACTCCAATATTTTGGCCACCTTATGTGAAGAGTTAACTAATCTGAAAAGACTCTGATGCTGGGAAAGATTGAGGGCAGGAGGAGCAGGAGACGAGAGAGGATGAATTGGCTGGATGGCATCACCAACTCAACGGACATGATTTTAGGTAAACTCCGGAGGTTGGTGATGTATAGGGAGGCCTGGCGTGCTGCAGTCCATGGGGTCTCAAAGAGTCAGAGTTGACTGAGCGACTGACCTGAACTGAATTTATACACCATAAAATTCATCCATTTAAAGTGTTCATTTCCTTTTTGCACATTTACTGTTATGTGCATCTATCACCACAATCCAGTTCTAGAACATTTCCTTCACCATAAAGAGGAATCTTGTGTACTTAGAGTCACTCTCATTTCTTAATCTAACCCAAAACAACTTGAAATCTATTTTCTGTCTCTACATTTGCTTATTCTGGACATTTCACATAAATGGAATCACGCACAGTCTTATGTGTCTATCTTCTTTCACTTAGGCTACTGTTTCTGAGGTTCATCCATGTTGCAGCTCCTTTTCATTGTGAAATAATAGCTTGCTACTTGGGCATACCATTATTGCATTTTTTTTTAACCAGATAATGTACATATGAATTGTTTCTGAGTTTAGTTTTTAGAGTTGTTCACTGTCAAAGAGTGAAGATTGTGTTTAATTTTCTATAGTCTCTATTCATACCATGAATGTACGCTTGTAAACTAATGTTCAGCTTAATATATTCTGTGTTGAAGTTTACAGGGTTCCTTTTCTAAAAACCATGAATGAAGCAAAGCTAACATATTTCATAAAAGGTTTGTATTTAGAAGTATATTTCAGTTCAGTTGTAAGGCCTCTTCAGTCAGTCATTTTCTTTTTTTCATTTCCTTTTCTTGGGCATGGTCTTGATCCCTGTCTCCTGTACAATGTCATGAACCTCTGTTCATAGTTCATCAGGCACTCTGTCTATCAGATCTAGTCGCTTAAGTCTATTTCTCACTTCCACTGTATAATTGTAAGAGATTTGATTTAGGTCATATCTGAATGGTCTAGTGGTTTTCCCTACTTTCTTCAATTTCAGTCTGAATTTGGCAATAAGGAGTTCATGATTTGAGCCACAGTCATCTCCCATTCTTGTTTTTGCTGAATGTATAGAGCTTCTCCATCTTTGGCTGCAAAGAATATAATCAATCTGATTCCAGTGTTGACCATCTGGTGATGTCCATGTGTAAAGTCTTCTCTTGTGTTGTTGGAAGAGGGTGTTTACTGTGACCAGTGCGTTCTCTTGGCAGAACTCTATTAGCTTTTGCCCTGCTTCATTCTGTACTCCCAGGCCAAATTTGCCTGTTACTCCAGGTGTTTCTTGACTTCCTACTTTTGCATTCCAGTCCCCTATAATGAAAAGGACATCTTTTTTTGGGTGTTAGTTCTAAAAGTTCTTGTAGGTCTTCATAAAACCATTTAACTTCAGCTTCTTCAGCATTACTGGTCAGGGCATAGACTTGGATTACCGTGATATTGAATGGTTTGCCTTGGAAACGAAGAGAGATCATTCTGTCATTTTTGAGATCGCATCCAAGTACTGCATTTTGGATTCTTTTGTTGACCATGATGGCTACTCCATTTCTTCTAAGGGATTCTTGCCCACAGTAGTAGATATAATGGTCATTTGAGTTAAATTCACCCATTGTAGTCCATTTTAGTTCACTGATTCCTAAAATGTCGATATTTAGGCAATGCAAAATGATATATTCTCTCCTCCAAAACCTAGGGTACTTTGTTTTAAATATACATAACCTTATTTACTTGCTCTCTCTATAAAATATATCTCAAAACAGCAATATAAATTACAAATACAGAGACTAACTTTGTAAAATTATTAGGTAGTTAGTTCAGTCACTCAGTCATGTCTGACTCTTTGTGAACCCATGGACTACAGCACGTTAGGCTTCCCTGATCATCACCAATACCTGGAGCTTGCCCAAACTCATGTCCATCAAGTCAGTGATGCCATCCAACCATCTCATCCTGTGTCATCCCCTTTTTTTCCTGTCTTTAATCTTTCCCAGCATCAGGGTCTTTTCCAAAGAGTCAGTTCTTCTCATCAGGTGGCAAAAGTATTGGAGTTTCAGCTTCAGCATCAGTCCTTCCAATGAATATTCAGGGCTGATTTCCTTTAGGATGAGCTGGTTGGATCTCCTTGCAGTCCAAGGGACTCTCAAGAGTCTTCTCTAACAACACAGTTCAAAAGAATCACTTCTTCAGTGCTCAGCTTTCTTAATCGTCCAACTCTCACATCCATACATGACTACTGGAAAAACCATAGGTTTGACTAGATGGACCTTTGTGGGCAAAGTAATGTCTCTGCTTTATAATATGCTGTCTAGGTTGGTCACAACTTTTCTTCCAAGGTGCAAGCGTTTTTTAATTTCATGTCTGCAGTCACCATCTGCAGTGATTTTGGGACCGCCAAAATAAAGTCTGTCACTCTTTCCATTGTTTCCCCATTTATTTGCCATGAAGTGATGGACTAGATGCCATGATCTTAGTTTTCTGAATGTTAATTTTTTTTTTTAGTAGTATTCTGACTTTATTTTTTTTAATTTTAAATTAGTTTATTTATATATTTTTTAACTTTATAATATTGTGTTTGTTTTGCCATACATTGACATGAATCCACCATGGGTGTACATGTGTTCCCCTTCCAGAACCCCCTTCCCACCTCCCTCCCCATCCCATCCCTCTGCATCATCCTGGTGCACCAGCCCCGAGCACCCTGTATCATGCATCGAACCTCTACTGGCGATTCGTTTCACATTTGATAATTTACATGCTTCAATGCCATTCTCCCATATCGTCCCGCCTTCGCCCTCTCCCATAGAATCCATAATACTGTTCTATTTATCTGCATCTCTTTTGATGTCTCGGATACAGGGTTATCTTTACTGATTAACTAAATACCATATATATGTGTTAGTATACTGTATTGGTGTTTTTCTTTCTGGCTTACTTCACTCTGTATAATAGGCTCCAGTTTCATCCACCTCATTAGAACTGATTCGAACATATTCTTTCTAATGGTTGAGTAATACTCCATTGTGTATATTTACCACAGCTTCCTTATCCATTCGTCTGCTCCTGGGGCATCTAGGCTGCTTCCATGTCCTGGCTATTATAAACAGTGCTGCAATGAACATTGGGGTACATGTGTCTCTTTCAATTCTCGTTTCCATTTCTCCAAAGACATACAGATGGCTAACAAACACATGAAAAGATGCTCAACATCACTCATTATCAGGGAAATGCAAATCAAAACCGCAATGAGGTACCATTTCATGCTCGTCAGAATGGCTGCTATCCAAAAGACTACAAGCAATAAATGCTGGAGAGGGTGTGGAGAAAAGGGAACCCTCTTACACCATTTTTGAGCATGCAAACTAGTACAGCCACTAGGGAGAACAGTGTGGAGATTCCTCAAGAAACTGGAAATAGAACTGCCATATGACCCAGCAATCCTACTGCTGGGCATACACACTGAATGTTAAATTTTAAGCCAACTTTTTACTCTCCTTTTGCACCTTCATCAAGAGACTCTTTAGTTCTTCTTCACTTTCTGTGAAGAGTGGTGTCATTTGTGTATCTGAGGTTATTGATATTTCTCCCAGCAATCTTGATTCCAACTTGTGCTTCATTCAGCCTGGCACTTTGCATGATGCACTCTGCATATAAATTAAATAAGCAAGGTGACCATATTGAGCCTTGATGTACTCCTTTCCCGATTTGGAACCAGTCTGTTGTTCCATGTCCAGCTCTAACTGTTGCTCCTTGACATTCATACAGATTTCTCAGGAGGCTGGTATAGTGGTTGGTATCCCCATCTCACAGTTTTTTATGATCTACACAGTCAAAGGCTTTGGCATAGTCAATAAAGCAGAAGCAGATGTTTGTCTGGAACTCCCTTGCTTTTGATGATCCAGTGGATATTGGCAGTTTGATCTCTGGTTCCTCTGCCTTTTCTAAATCTAGATTATTGCTTGTTATATTCCTACTGAAGATTAAAAAAAAAAGTTCTTGTAAAAGTTTAAATGTTTTTTGAATGAATAAGCTATTATAGAAATATAAAATGTATAGATAATTAATTTTAATGAAACTTTTGTTGGTAACATATTTTCCATTTAAATGCATTTTTTCTATTGCAAGAATTTTTTAATGCTTGTTCTTGACTACCATGAATCACTGTGTGAGAACTGTTTAAATTTTGATATTTAGAGTTTGCTAACTTAATGAAAACAGTTTAGATGTCAATTTCCAAATCATATGGCTGACTGAGGCCACCTATATGTTAGCCTGATTATCTCTATGTTTCTTGTCATTATCTAAATTTACCTATGTTCCAGAGAGCTTGCAAATCTTTCTGGGAGGCTTATACTTCATGATGACATTTCTAAATCGTTTATTTGTGACCCATTGACATGGGACCCTGTCTTTATTTTGAAATAGATATCTTAGATATGAAGCAAAATTTGTTTGCTTTTAAATGGATTTTTTTCCTGCTACTCACGATGAGTCAGAAAACCAAACATATGGTTTACTGCAACACTTTCTATTAGTTTTAGTGTGTGAAATTCACATTCTCCCAAGATACTTTTCTTTTTTCATCTTTTAAGTTTTATTATTTGCCTTCTCATTTTTTCTGTACTTACTCAGACTGGTTGGTTTTATACTTTGGTACACCTTCAACTCTGACTACTAGAACTGTAATCATGGCTTATTTCCTTTGATTCTGACATGGTCGGTAGTTTAGCCTTCAATATACTATAAATTTCTATTTACATAAAACCCTGTAAAATATTTATCCAAGAAAATATAAAAAAAAAAACAATGCACATGTTATTTAAGAGAATGCACATATTTTTCTATTTTATAAGATTTTCAACCACACCTCTGATTGCACCATGGGCCTCATAGGTGGCGTAGTGGTAAAGATTCTCCCTGCCAATGAAGGAGACACTGAAGTTGCAGGTTCGATCGCTGGGTCAGGGAGATCTCCTTGAGTAGGAAATAGCAACCCACTCCAGTATTCTTGTCTGGAAAATCCCATGGACAGTAGAGTCTGACACTGTACAGTCTGAGAATACTGGAGTGGGTAGCTATCCCTTCTCCAGCAGATCTTCCTGACCCAGGAATCGAACCAGAGTCTCCTGCATTGCAGGTGGATTCTTTACCAACTGAGCTACCAGGGAAGTCCAGGTATAGTCCATGTGGTTGCAAAGAGATGGCAACAACTGAGTGACTGAACACATAATTGTACCAGAAATGCAAATTTTGGATCTAATGCTCTGATTTGCATCATTATTCTCCTGGATACTGTAAATGCAACTTAGGCTCTTTCTGCTTTCAAAATGGCCCAGACTTTAGTTGGATCAATTGAAAGTACTCTCATACCCAACTAGTTTTCCAATAAGGAATTAAATGTCTTGTATCTTTTATTACCATGAAATATTTTTTCTATGAATTATATTGTTCAATTTTGTCATCTACTATAATTTGAACTGCTTTTCTAAAAAAAAATAAGTACCATATTTTCTTGGTTATCATAGAAATGCAGAGAATTCATATCAGAGATGACTAGAGTTTCTTTGCTTGGCTTTGGAATTTTTCTTTTTGAACTTTAATGGAAATTTTATTGTGCCTTATATTTGCAAAAAAATAAACATTGGCTACAATTATAAAACCACAAAATTAACATTTGACTTGAGATTTGGCAGATCGTACCCTATTCCCAGTATGTTTCAGTCTAACTCAGTTGCTGATCTCCAGAAACCAACTATAAATGTTGTAACACATTGGCCTAGGGAGAGCCCCACATATTCTCACAGGAACTGTCCCATTCTGACCCATGCCCACTACCACAAAATGCTATTTCTGAGGGATTCTTTTCATTATGATCCTTAGGTATCCATGGAGGGATGGATAATGGAATGAAGTGTTTGGGTAGAAAGATGGGTAGGTTTTGCTCTTCAGACATCATTTAAACAAAAACTATTGTAATGACATTATTGAAGGCATGGATGGATCAAGAATACTTTGGGTATACTTTGTATATTTCACTTGAATAAGCAGCTTAAATTACCAAATGTCCAAGATGTGAGATACTTACAGTAGAATTTTGAAGTTCCTCAATTGCAGCCATTCTTTTTTTTTTTTTTTTTGAAAGCTGATCTTACTTTGCATCCCACCAGATTAGTATGGGGTAAATATGACCTCATGATCTGAATTACAGAAATAAGATTCTCTTTCCCTAGAACCTAGGGTAGAGTTATACAAATTCTAATTAATCTTAATTTGGTGTCAAAACTGGGTAGTTAAGTACAGAGGAGTT
Source organism: Okapia johnstoni (assembly GCA_024291935.2). NCBI lineage: Eukaryota > Metazoa > Chordata > Mammalia > Artiodactyla > Giraffidae > Okapia > Okapia johnstoni. The sequence goes on along the minus strand of CM044307.1, from coordinate 107,156,575 downwards.
TGCCAGCCACAAGTTGGCTACGTGCAAATGGGACAGAACAAAGCACTTTGCAGAGAGCAATATGAGAGAATGAAGCACAGGAGGTGGAGGTGAAACACCCAATAGTCACAGTAAAAGAAAGACATAGTGATAATCTGGATAACTTCTCTGGCTCACTTTCTGAGCCTGGATTCTTGGAACCATCAGGAAACCCCGTATCATTCCAACTGACCTGAAGGAGTCTCACAGTACTATTGCCAGTCACACTGACCTCCTCATTAGCACAGTCTATTGCTCTCTCAGAAAAATGTTTCAATAGTTGTTGTTGTTGTTGTTGTTTTCTGTTAAACCTCCAGTAGCTCTCACTTCTTGTTTTAACCAGAAAAGAGATTTTCTGATTAAAAAGAGATCTCCTCTTCAAGAGTTGTGTTATTAGCACACTATAGGATGCTGATAAAGAGCTTATTCTCTGGAGCCAGTGATGATGTGTTTGAGACTCAGCTCCACCATTTATTAAAACAATATATAATTTATGCTTTAAGTATTCTGTGCCCCCTTGATATGTTAAAGGTCCAGAGAGGTGAAATTAAATATTCTCTAATAGTATATTTTTTCTCCTTGTATTCCCTATAGATTTGTGTATGCATTTCAAACTGCTTGTTTTATACGTAGATATTCATAACTGTTTGATCCAGTGTTACTTATACCCTTTAATGTTATAAAGACCCCTGATTTGTCACTGTAGATGACAGTGACATCTGGCTTTGTGGCCAGAATCTACACTTGTTTATTATTCATATAATGGACTCTGCTTCTTTACATTTGAATTGCCTACATTTCTGCATGTTTAAGAAATCTTTATGAATCATTTTGCTGCAGGTTTATCTCTTATATACAGCAGAAAGGATACTTTCACATTTAAATTCCAATGTGAAAAATTTCCTCTTTTAAAAATTTAGTTTAGCCAATTTATTTATTTTAATTAACTTTTATTGGAGCATAATTACTTTACAGTGTTGTGTTATCCAATTTAAATGTAATAATTTGAGATATGTTTATTAGTTTCATCTTTTTTATATAAACGATTATCAGAAAACTGAAGAATGAGTATACCTCCTGCTTTCTTTATTCTCTTTCCTCCACCTGTTTATATCATTTCTTCATGAACATACTTTTTAATTCTTCACTCCAAACTCCCCACATTTGTTTTAATCTTACATCAGTAGAAAAATGTGTAAAATACCTCCACAGTTGCTGACTACCTGGGGTTTTCCTAATAATCTTTTGATTAGTACTTATATCGGAAACAATTCATAGAAAATATTTTATTGCTTTTGTTCTGAAATATTATTTGACTCAAATAAATGCCTTGATTCATAGTTTCTTTCCTTGAGTATTTTTACATATTATTCTCACAATGAAGACTCTTCAAAAGAATTCCGAGATGAACCATTTTTTTTTTCAGTAATATCATTTTAAGAGATTTTTTTTTTTTTTGGCCTGACTGCCTATAGCATATATTTATGGGATTTTTGTGTTTGATGTCAAGTAATTTTACTAGTGCCTGCCAATGCAGGAGGCATAACAAGATGCTGCTTCAGTCCCAGATTGGATCCCTGGGTTGGGAATATCCCCTGGAGGAAGGCATGCCAACCCATGCTAGTATTCTTGTCTGGAAAATCCCATGGACGGAAGAGCCTGGTGGGCCACAGTCCATAGGTCTCAAAAAGCTGGACACAACTGAAGTGACTTAACATGCACGCATGCAATTTTATTAGGATTTCTCAGTTTTCTCTTGGGTAAAGAATCCACTTGTCAATGCAGGAGTTGCAGGAAAAATGAGTTTGATCCCTGGGTCAGGAAGGTCCCCTGAAGATGGCAGTGATGACCCACTACAGTATTCTTGCCAGGATAATCTCATGGACAGAGGAACCTGGCAAACTACAAACCATGGGGTCACAAAATAGTTGGACATGATTGAGCGCCTGAGTGTAGTTAGTGCTTCACACGATTCATATAGTTTTACTAGGGTACACTTCAGTGTTGACAATTTGGGATGATTTTTTTTTTCCCTTAAGGTATGATACCTTCTTTTTAATATGCAGTTTCAAGCCCTCTTTTCCATAATATATTAGCTTCGTTCCACTATTTCTATTTTTTTTTATGGGGATCAACTTATACAACTACTGGCTCTCTTACGTAAGAGCATCCCCTGTGTACACTGTGTGTTCTGGCAGCTTTGGCAGAAAGACCAGAACTAGAGTGGGTACAGGTCAGGAAGTATCTGGGCACTCACTGGTCAGGGCTGCTTTGGTTGGATGGCTGGAGCTGGAGTGGGCATGGCCTGGGGTGATTTATGGGTGTGCTGCCAGGGCTGCCTTTTGGGGAATGGCTGAAGTTGATATAGGCCAGGGCCTTGGGGTATCTCTGGCAGGCCAGCTAGAATATTTGGGCCGTAATCTCACCTGTGCCACCAGGAGAGAGGGGTACACCTAAAATAGTGGAGTTTCACCACTCCCCCTCTTGTTTGGCAGATGCTCCAGGGTTAGCGTAATGATTTCCTTCGTATATTGTTTAGGTGCCCTTTAAACCTAAAACCTGTATCTTTTCTTTTCTTTTTCTTTGTTTTGGCTGTTTTTTGCCCCAAACCCACTCCTGTGAATGAGTTTACACAGAGGACCCTCAGCGATGTTTCCCCACTGCAGATCTCCATGTCAGTACTGGAGTCCCTATGGATACCACGCCTTCCTCTCTTCTACCCATTTCTGTTGTTTGCTATATAAAAGCTCTTCTGTCAGATCTCAGTGCTTCTTCAGGAGGAATCATTCTACACATGAGTGTAAATTCTCTGTGTCCATAGAGAAGATGAGTTCAAGATCTTCCATCTTGTACTGTGAGCCTCAAATGCTTGTTTTTATATTTTGTACTCTCTCCCCTTATTTCAGTGTAAGTTCTTTGAGTATAGTGATTTTTTTTTCTTCTTTAATGTTCATATCTAGAATGTCTGACCTTTATATATATATATAATGTTGGAAATAAGGTATGTTATTGGACATTTTAAAAACTGTTTTCTGTTTATTAAAATAGCATTTTTTCTGACATACTAATAATCAATTAATAATTTATGCTATTTTAAAAGGTATTCTAAGAATGTTAAAAGTATTTATTTACCTTTAAAACTCACTTGTTAGTTAGTTAGTATGTTTATTTTACAGATAAAGAAATTGAGGAAAGAGAAATTAAGTACTATTTATAAGTGATGGAGAATGATTTTATGTAGAACTGTGAGTCTTAACCAGTTTAAAATATATCTGTATATCTCTCTATATAATCAGACATACTGATTCAGGCATAGTCTGTCCTTTTCAACTTTTATGATTTTGCTCACACAGCTGGATCTACCTAGAATCTCAGGTTTCTTAAAAATCACATTTCTGCAAAAATATTTCTAAGTGCAAGTCAATAATACCTAACCATGTTAGAGTCTTCTCTGTCACAAAATTATCTTTGGTTACTCTGATACTGGTGTTGCTTCTTTTATTCATTTATTTCAAATAATCTTTTAAACTGCATTTCAAAAGTTGTATCATGATTAGCAGGTTTTTAAACTCTACTCTAGACCTGTCTAAGATTCCGCTTTTTGTTATTTTTCAGTCACTAAGTTGTGACTGACTTTTTGCAACCCCATGAACTGTAGCATGCCAGGCTCCCCATATACTTCACTGTCTCCAGAGTTTGCTCAAACTCATGTCCATTGAGTGCATCATACTATCTAAACATCTCATCCTCTGCTTCCCTCTTCTCCTTTTGCCTTCATCAAGGTCTTTTCCAATGAGTCAGCTCTTTGCATCAGGTGACCAAAGCATTGGAGCTTCAGCATCAGGCCTTCAGTCCTTCCAGTGAATATTCAGGGTTGATCTCCTTGTAGTCCAAGGGACTCTTAAAAATCTTCTCCAGCACCACAATTTGAAAGTATCAGTTCTTTGGCACTCAGCGTTTTTTATGATCCGACTCTCATATCTGTACATGACTACTGGAAAAAGCATAGATACCATAGCTTTGACTATACTGACCTTTGTCAGCAAAGTGATGTCTTTGCTTTTTAATATGCTGTCTAGGTGTGTCCTAGGTTTCCTTCCGAGGAGCAAGCATCTTTATTTCATAGCTGTCACTCTCTGCAGTGATGTTTGAGCCCCCAAAAAGAAAATCTGTCACTGCTTCCACATTTTCCCCTTCTATTTGTCATGAAGTAATGGGACTGGATGCCATGATCTTCATTTTTTGAATGTTGAGTTTTAAGCCAGCTTTTTCACTCTCCTCTTTCTCACTCATCAAGAAACATTTTAATTCCTCTTCACTGTCTAACATTATAGTGGTATCATCTGCATAACTGGTTGTTGACATTTCTCTCAGCAGTCTTGATTCCCACTTGTAATTCATGCAGCCTGGTATTACACATGATGTACTCTGCATATCAGTTAAATAAGCAAGGTGTCAGGATACAACTTTGTCATATTCCTTTACCAACTTTGAACCAGTAAGTTCTATGTAAGATTCTAACTGTGGCTTCTTGACCTGCATACAGCTTTCTCAGGAGACAGGTAAGGTGGTCTGGTATTCTCATCTCTTTAAGAATTTCCCACAATTTGGATTGAGAGATAAACCAGGAAGAAGATAGGAGGTAAAGCTCTCAAGTCTGTCTCCTGGATCCAGGGTTCAGTGTGAGATATATTGAAAGCTCCTGCAGAGGGCAAGAGGCACTCCAGGAACATTGTGTGGTCACACTACCTGCCACATCCTCCTAGGATGCTGAGTCCCACAACAATCCAGCCTTGCTACCCAAGCCTGCCCAGTCTCCAGAGATGTGATTCCAGCCAAGGAAACCAACAGTCATGCAAAGCCATTGCCAACATAATCATGATCTGCTGTGTGGGGTCTTAAGTACCTCAGGGAAAAATAACTTTGAATTGGAATTGTTCACAAAAGCAGACTTCATTAATGCTTTGACAACTGAGCATCCTGTGAAGAACTAGGAGATATTTTCAATCTGTGCTTTGCTGCTGATGAAGCTGAGGTTTAGCAACATTAAGCAATTTGCTCAAGATCACATAGCAGAATTTTAGAAAGTCTGCTCTAGACAATGAACTTCAACTGCTACCAAACACTGAGTGACAGAAGTACACAACAGCACCTTGCCAAAAAAAAAAAAAAAAGATTAAAATGAAACCTCTGGATCTAACTACCAATTTCCTATATTTACAGGAAATACAAGAGACAGAGGACTATGTTACACAACACTATGGGGATCCAGTCGGCAAATTCCAGATTGTGAAACACTGCTCAGAACAAAGAAAGCTCTTTTCTTAACAAAAATAACACTCAAAAAACTGACAGAGGAGGCAACTTAAATCTCATAAATTCCATGAAGTGTAAGGAACATACCAAACAAAATTACAATTCATAGCTCATATTAAAAGCCTGATTCAAACAGGCTGTAAAATAAATAATGACAAATTTTGAAACAATTGTGGAAATTTGAACACTGACTGGATACTTCCTGATATTAAGGAACTATTTGCTAATTTTGACCAGGCTTAAAAATAGGGATATTTTAAGCAACCTTACCTTTTAGGTACACCCTGAAGCACTTACAGATGAAGTGATAGAGTGCTTGGACTTTGCTTCAAATGATCTGGATGTGGGACCTGGGGGAAGTGATAAATAAAACAAGATTAGCTTTGACTTGTTTGTTGGAGCTGGACAGTGGGTACATAGAAGCTCATTATGCTTTTCTCTCTACCTTTGTATGTTTGAAATTTTCGATAATTCAAATCTTAAATTTTTCATCGTATCAGTCAATTATAATCCACTGTCATATAAAATTTGTTAATTACATATGAACTAGCAGAAATATTTAACCAATCCTCATCTGTGTTGAGACCATCTATACTCCAATTTGTACCCCAAATCTTGGTAAAGCTCACTGCAATACAAACCTCCAATTTAGGATGCTTAAATCTATATCAAGCATAACATTTTTTTCCAAACAACAAGTGAAAAATTTCATCTTAATTAAAATGTTTCTCCGTTAAAAGAAAAAAAAAAAATTAGACATCACTCTTAATATGACACCAGTAGGAGGAGATAGATGCTGTATTTCCTCTGAAATTTTTTTCAAGAAATAATCTAAATTTAATCTACAGTCTAAATGATTTGGGCATGGTGGGGAGGACATTCTCCAGGGTTTCCAGTAAAATCTCATCTTCACCCTCAATTCTTTAGTCCTTCATTTCCAAGAAAGGAGTTGTTCACTCTGCATTGTTATAATCCATTTTCTAGCCTAAGCACATGTTCAAATTATGGTAAGAACACTGTCCAAATTGTTCTTCTTTCACTTATATCTCTTTAATGGACTTTCTAATATTATTTAAGTATTCTTTTAAGCACCTCCTTTGCTCTCCCATAGGTAACACATTTTACGTTTGGCTTAAGCAAGCACTCCAATAAATAATGTCATTCATTCATAATACAGCTAATTCCTGAATATCTACTATGTACAGGGTACTGTGGTCAGAGCCAGAGTTAGCCTGAAGAATAAGAATTAACTCCTACCCTCAAGTAACTTACAGTTTAGTAGGAGAACACAGTATACAGTAGGATAAGGTAAGGGATTACATGACAATGGAAGGGCAGTTAACCCATCTGGGAGAACTTCCCAAATGGAACATACAACTGGATCTTTCATTAATTCATCAATTTGTTTAATTACTCAACATATACCATTTTGTCTACTCAGTAAATGCATATTGAGGACATCTTATGAACAAGATATAGTGTCTTCTTGATTCAAACTTCCATAAACTCTTCTTGCTCAGGATATACCATCTTCGACAGAGTGTACTTACCTGTAACAATGAAGAGTTCTAAACAATTTTTCTTCACTTTGTGAAGCTGGTGTTTTCAACGTAAGTTCTTCCTTCTATTGGCAATCCCCATGGTATTCAAATATTACTTCTTGGAATTTTTACCTAATTTTTAAAAATATTTTTATGTTATATCCTTAGATGAAACTAACCAGATGCACACATTCTCTTTCTTTACTGATTACACCATTTCTTATGCTCTTTAACAAATGCATTTAAAATATTCTTGTTTTCAAGACCTTGTGTGTGTGTGTGTGTGTGCATGTGCATGTGTGCACACACAAAAAAAAGAAAAAAAGAAAAAAAAATCACATAGCAGAGACCAAGCCCTGGGCATTGGAGTGGGATCACTGACTCCAAGACCCTAGACTACCAGAGAACTAACCCTAGGGAGTATCAAATAGTGAGAACTCACACATGGGAAACCACTTGAATACAAGACCCAGCATCACCCAACCTCCAGTAGCACCCTGTGCAGGACAACTCATCTAAACAACAAACAAAACAAAAATACTAACCCAATCATCAGCAGACAGGATGACCACCCCACTCAGCCTTGCCCATCAGAGGAAAAACAAACAAAAACTCAGCATAAATCTCACCCTATACAAAGCTCACAAAAACCACTGGACCAACCTTAGGAGGGAAGAAATCAAAAGGAAGAAAGAATTCAACCTTCCTCAAGGAAAGAATTCAACTTTCCTTGAAGCCTGGGAAAAGGAGACCTCAAACACAATAACAAAAAAAAAATAATGAAATGGCAGAGAAATACGGGAAAAATCTACAACCAAGAATGCTGTACCTGGCAAGGATCTCATTCAAAATTGATGGAGAAATAAAAAGCTTTTCAGACAAGCAAAAGTTAAGATAATTCAGTACCACCAAACTAGCTTTACAACAAATGTTAAAGGGACTTATATAGTCAAGAAATACAAGAGAAGAAAAATATCTACAAAATCAACCCTAAACTATTAAGAAAGTGGCAATAGGAATGTATATAGCAATAATTACTTTGAATGTAAATGGATTAAATGCTCCAACCAAAAGACACAGACTGTTTGAATGGATACAAATACAAGACCCATATATATGCTGTCTACAAGAAACCTACTCCAGACCTAAAGACACATATAGACTGAAAGTTAGAGGATGGAAAACTATATTCCATGAAAATTGGAAGCAAAAGAAAGCTGGAGTAGCAATCCTCATATCATACAAAATAGACCTTAAATAAAGAAAATTGCAAGACTTAAGGAAGGACACTACATAATGATCAAGGGATCAATCCAAGAAGAAGACATAACAATTGCAAATATCTATGCCCCCAACAGAGGAGCACCTCAATACATAAGAAAAATGCTAACAGACGTAAAAGGAGAAATTGGCAGTAACACAATAATAGTAGGAGATTTTAACACCCCCGTCACACCAATGGACAGATCATTAAAACAGAAAATTAAAAAGGAAACACAAATCTTAAATGATGCATTAGATGGGATGGATCTCATTGATATCTTCAGGACATTCCATCCAAATGCAGAAGAATTCACCTTCTTCTCAAGTGCACATGGAACATTCTCCAGGATAGACCACATCTTGGGTCACAAATCAAACCTCAATAAATTTAAGAAAATTGAAATCATATCAATCATCTTCTCTGACCACAATGCTATGAGACTTAGATATCAATTACAAGAAAAAAATTTTAAGAAACATGAACACATGGAGATTAAACAACACATTTCTTAATAACCAACAGATTTCTGAAAAAAATCAAAATGAAATCAAATATAATCTAGAAACAAATGATAATGCAAACACAACAACTCAAAACCTATGAGACACAGCAAAAACAGTTCTAAGAGGGAAGTTTATAGCAATACAATCCTACCTCAAGAAACAAGAAAAGCATCAAATAGACAACCTAACTTTACACCTAAAACAACTGGAAAAAGAAGAAGAAGAACAAAAAATCCCAAAATTAGTAGAAGGAAAGAAATAATAAAGATCTGAGCAGAAATACATGAAAAAGAAATGAAAGAATCAATAGTAAAGATTAATAAAACTAAAAGCTGGTTCTTTGAGAAGATAAACCAAATTGACAAACCTTTAGCCAGACTCATCAAAGTAAAAAGAGACAATTAGAAATGAAAAAGGAGAGGTTACAACAGACAATGCAGAGATACAAAGGAGTATAAGACGGTTGTGAACAACTATATGGCAATAAAATAGATAACCTGAAAGAAAGGGACAGATTCTTAGAAAAGTTTCATCTTCCAAGACTGTACCAGAAAGGAATAGAAATTATGAACAACCCAATTACAAGCACGGAAATTGAAGCTATGATCAAAAATCTCCCAGAAAACAAAAGCCAGATGGCTTCACAAGAGAATTCTTTCAAACATTTAGAGAAGGGCTAATGCCTATCCTTCTAAAACTCAAAAAATTGCAGAGGAAGGAACACTTTCAAATTCATTCTATGAGGCCACCATCACCCTGATACCAAAATCAGACAAAGACAACAAATAAAAGAAAACTACAGGACAATATCACTGCTCAACATAGATGCAAAAATCCTCAACAAAATTTTAGCTAACAAAATTCAGCAACACATCAAAAAGCTCATACACACCACAGTCAAGTTAGGTTTATTCCAGGGATGCAAGGATTCTTCAATATATGCATATCAATCAATGTGATATACCATATTAACAAATTGATAGATAAAACCCATATGATAATCTCAATAGATGCAGAAAAAGCCTTTGACAAAATCCAGCACCCATTTATGATTAAAACTCTTCAAAAAATGTGCATAAAAGAAACCTACCTCAACATGGTAAAGGCCATATGTGCTAAGTCTACGGCAAACATTATTCTCAATGGGGAAAAACTGAAAACATTCCCCCTAAGATCAGGAACAAGACAAGGGTATCAACTTTCACCACTGTTATTAAACATAGTTCTGGAAGTTCTAGCTACAGCAATCAGAGAAGAAAATGAAATAAAAGAAATCCAGAAAAGAAGAAGTAAAACTCATACTGTTTGCAGATAACATGATACTGTATATAGAAAACCCTAAAGATAGTTTCTAGAGCTAATAGTTACTAGAGTTATCAGAAAGTTACTAGAGCTAATCAACGACTACAGCAAGGTTTCAGGATACAAAATCAATACAGAGAAATCACTTGCATTTCTATATACTAACAATGAAAATCAGAAAGAGAAATTAAGGAATCAATCCCATTCACCATTGCAACAAAAAGAATTAAATATCTAGGAATAAACTTAACTAAGGAGATAAAAGAACTGTACACAGAAAACTATTAGACACTAATGAAAGAAATCAAAGACGACATAAATAGATGGAGAGATAATCCATGTTCCTGGGTAGGAAGAGTCAATATTGTGAAAATGACTATATTACCAAATGCAATCTTCAGATTTAATGCAATCCCTGTCAAATTACCAATGGAGTTTTTCACAGAACTAGAACAAAAAATTTCACAATTCATATGGAAACACAAAAGACCCCAAATAGCAAAAGCAGTCCGGAGAAAGAAGCATGTAGCTGGAGGAATCAATCTTCCTGACTTCAGATTATACTACAAAGCTACAGTCATCAAGACCATATGGTTCTGGCACAAAAACAGAAATATAGACCAATGCAACAAGATAGAAAGCCTAGAAATAAACCTATGCACCTTTGGGTACCTTATTTTTGACAAAGGAGGCAAGAATAAACAATGGGGCAAAGACAGCCTCTTCAATAAATAGTGCTGGGAAAACTGGACAGTTACATGTAAAAGAATGAGATTAGAACACCTCATAACACCATACACAAAGATAAACTCAAAATGTATTCAAGACCTAATGTAAGACCGGAAACTGTAAAACTGTTAGAGGAAGACATAGGCAGAACACTTGATGACATAAATCAAAGCAAGATCCTCTATGACCCAAGAGTAAGTGAAATAAAAACAAAAGTAAACAAATGGGACCTGATTAAACTTAAAAGCTTTTGCACATCAAAGGAAACTATAAGCAAGGTGAAAAGACATCCCTCTGAGTGGGAGAAAATAACAGCAAATGAAAAAACTGACAAACGATTAATTTCCAAAGTATACAAGTGGCTCATACAACTCAATGCTAGAAAAACAAACAACCCAATCAAGAAGTGGGAAAAAGACCTAAACAGACTTTTCTCCAAAGAGGGCATACAGATGACTAACAAACACATGAAAAGATGCTCAACGTCACTCCTTATTAGAGAAATGCAAATCAATACTACAATGGGATATCACCTCACACCAGTCAGAATGGTCATCATCAAAAAGTCTACAAACAATAAATGCTGGAGAGGGTGTGAAGAAAAGGGAATGCTCTTACACTGTTGGTGGGAATGTAAATTGATACAGGCGCTATGGAAGACAGTGTGGCAATTACTTAAAAAACTAGGAATAAAACCACCATATAACAGCAATCCCACTCCTAAGCATATACCCTGAGGAAACCAAAATTGAAAGAGACACATGTATCCCATTATTCATTGCAGCACTATTTGCAATAGTTAGAACATGGAAGCAACCTAGATGTCCATTGACAGATGAATGGATAAAGAAGTACATATACACAATGGAATATTACTCGACCATAAAAATGAACATATTTGAGTCAGTTCTAATGAGGTGGATGAACCTAGAACCTATTATACAGAGTGAAATGAATCAGAAAGAGAAAGATAAATACTGTGCTAATATATATATATATATATATATATATATATATATATATATATATATATATATATATATATATATATATAAAATCTAGAAAAAATTGTACTGAATAATTTATTTACAGTGCAATAGTGGAGAAACAGACATAGAGAATAGACTTATGGACATGGGGAGAGGGGAGGAGAGGGTGAGATTTGTGGAAAGAGTAACATAGAAACTTACATTACCATATGTAAAATAGATAGTCAACAGGAATGTGCTGTATGACTCAGGAAACTCAAAACGGGGGCTCTGTAACAATCTAGAGGGGTCGGATGGGGAGGGAGATGGGAGGGAGTTTCAAAAGGGAGGGGGTATATTTACACCTATGGCTGATTCATATTGAGCTTTGACAGAAAACAGCAAAATTCTGTAAAGCAATTATCCTTCAATAAAAAACTGAATAAATTATAAAAAAATAAGAAAAGAATTTTCCAGTTTGTGGGGATCCACTCAGCATCCATTATTCTTCTGCATTAATGACCCATCAACTGAATGTTGTCTTTTAAGTTTATCCCACATTTTCTCAGTTGAATTGTTTGTGCAGATTCCATTCTTATAGATATCCTTCGATTCATCTTACCGCAGTTGCATTCCACTTTATTGAAATACACAAACTCAATATCCCTATATGTATGTACACACACACACACATGCACACATACACACACAATGTAATGGAGTATTATTCAGCCATGACGAACAAAATATTGATTTTACAGAGAAAGACAAATAGTTCCTGATATCATTTATGTGTGGAATCTTAAAAAAGTTGAGTTCATTGAAATAGTGAGTAGAATTATGGTTACCAGAGGGTGGGGGATTTGGGGAGAGGCTTGGCAAAGGGTACATACTTGTAGTTGAAGATGAATAAGTTCTGGGGATCTATTCTTTCTCCATTCATCTATTAACTAATGCATTAGGCTATTTCCGTATCTCAGCTCTTGTGACTAATACAGCAATAAACATGGGAGTGCACGTATCTTTTTGATATCCTATTTTCATTTCCTATGGACACATACCCAGAAATAAGATAGCCGTATCATATGATAGGTCTATTTTTAATTTTTTAAGAATCTCCAGTGTTTCTCATAATGACTGACTGAACCATTTTACTTTCCCACCAACGGTGCACCAGAGTTCCCTTTCAATCCAGTTTAAAAATGGACAGAAGAACCAAACAGACAGTTTTTCCAAAGAAAACATACAAATGGCCAACTGGCACTTACAAAGTAGTCAACTTCAGTAATCATCATGGAAATGAAAATCAGAATCGCAGTAAGATATATCCTCACACCTATTAAAATGATTGTCATTAAAAAGACAAGAGATAAAAAGTACTGGCAAAGTTGTAGAGAAAAAAGAACCCTGGGTACCTGCTTCTTTTTGTAAAAGATTCCTTAATACGTATGTTGCATCTGCTTAGGGAAGAGATTCAATGAAAAGATTTAGGCTAATAATCTATATTCCCTAGTGTCCTAGTCAGCTTGGGCTGCCATAAGAAAATACAATAAACTCGATGGTTTAGACAACAGAAATGTTTTTCTCTCAGTTCTGGAGCCCGAAAATCCAAAATCAGGATGCCAGTTGGAGGCCAGATGAAAGCTTTCTTCCTGACTTGCAGATAGTTGCCTTCTCACTGTGTCCTCATACGGCAAAGAGAGAGAAAGAGTGGAGAGGCAAAATGAGGGGCAGGCTCCTCTCTGATGTCTCTTCTTATAAAGGAACTAATCCCATGATGAGGGCCTCACCACTATGGCCTCACCTAAACCTAATTACTTCCCAACCTCCACCTTCAAATGTCATCAATAGGGGTTAGGGCTTCAACATATAAATTCTGCCAAGACATAGTTCAGTACATAGCACCTAGCTTTGACCCACCTAGACATAAAAATTTCAAAAGGCAAAGGATCAAAAATTTTTATGAATATGTGTTATAAGGGATTCATTTGTATCTGTTTTTGTGAGTGTGATAAAATTCTATACTAGAAATTATATAGAGAGGAATTCTGACTATAGTGATCCATGAATATTTATATTGTTCATACTAATTATTACTGATATTATTTATTTCTTTAATTATTTCTTCATGTCTGTTAGATAAAGCAGTTCAAATTCTTCCCAGTATGGGGTAGCTTCATACCAGATATAGCTCAGAATTAAAAACTCCAATTCTATTTTTTATTACACTTTTATTTTCATGTATTCAAAAGTAAGAATAGCATATCTATTTTGTGGTGGCTTCCCTGATAACTTAGTTGGTAAAGAATCCCCCTGCAATGCAGGCAACCCAGTTTGATTTCTGGATCAGGAAGAGCTGCTGAAGAAGGAATAGGCTACCCACTCCAGTATTCTTGGGCTTCCCTTGTGGGTCAGCTGGTAAAGAATCCTCCTTCAATGCAGGAGACCTGTGTTTGATCCCTGGATTGGAAAGAGCCCATGGAGAAGGGAAAGGCTACCCACTCCAGTATTCTGACCTGGAGAATTCCATGGACTATAGTCCATGGGGTCACAAAGAGTCGGACACGACTGAGCAACTTTCACTTTTTCACGTCACATCTGTTTTACAACTAATATTAAAATGCCTTGAAATTCACTTTGTGGTTATTACAAAACAACTTGAATGGATTTTTTTTTCCAAAGAACATTTAAAGCAAATATAAATTTGAAAGGTTGCTGTGTTCAAAGCATTGGCATTCTCTGAGTTAAGTTACATAGTTAAAACTTCACATGCAGTAAGTTAAATTTGAAATAGGCTATTCCTTGCACACTAAGAAATACAATTTTGTGATTCTTAAAAGCTTTTTTGTTTGGCTCACATGAACAGTATTATCCTCAATTTACAAATAGAAAACAATATGTAATAGATGGTCATCTAGTTCTTTGATTCATTAATAAAAAATATTAAATTTCTTTTTCTCCTCTATTTGGAGCTGTGGCAAGAGAAATCAAGATTTATCTCTTCTTCTTAAGAAACTCAGTCAGTTTAAAACTTTTCTTTTGTTCTCTTGTCCCTTTGTACCTTCTGCACTTCAGGATAGCCTGAATAATTTCTAATTCTCTTTTAGTCTCATTTCCAGCATCACCTTTTGCTTAAAATGTTTCTTGATGTCCCCGTCTTGCAACATGTATAAAACTGAGTTAGGGAATTAATTCCTCCATGTGCAGCAAATGTCATGGGCCCCCGTCTTCTATAACAGTAATCTTTCTAGATTTTAATGTGTAGCTTGTTGATTTATTTTACTCTAACTTTCCACTCAACATCTCATTATTTGCTCAAGAGGGCTGCCCATTCTTACAGATTCTTAGGGCATCCACTTCTCTTTCTGCTGCCTTTTACTTCTCTAACTTCCCCTTCTTCCTTTTGAAATACCTTTTATTTAACTTAAGATGAAAGTCAGTCTTTCACAAGTTATATCCTCATTGAATCGTTGAATGGCAGATGAGGGAGGTTATCAAAATAATTAATAACTATCCTTTTTTTTTCTCTTTTACTTTTAGGATTTTGAAAAATATGAAAACAGTAAATATAAAAACAATTGCTCATATTCCAATTTCCCAGGTTTATCCACAGTTAATATTTTGACATATTTATTCCTTGTCTTTTCCTGTGTATGCATTAATACTGCATCAATAGAACATGGCTGTATTTCTCTTTAAACTGTATAATATTCTTAAATTATCCCAGGTGCATAAAGCAGTCAGATTCTCTCCCCATTTTCCAGATATGAAGTTTCTGTCCATTTTTAAACATTCATATTCATTTAGGAGTGACAATAGATCTTATTTGATCTTACTTTGTGTGTTTTAAAAAAATATTAGCTTTACTTAATATTATGAGATAGGAACTATATTATATTTTTGATTTAGTATTTTCCCAAGGATTCTTCTGAATTATTACACATTGATCTATTTCCTCTAATTTCTATAGAATATTTCAGTCAATTGATATTCCATAATTCATTATTCCTTGCTCTTATCTATACACATGTAGAGTGTGTCCTGTTTTTCACTATTATAAACAATGTTTTGGTAAAGTTCCTTTTAATATTTTGACATATCTTAGTTTCCAGAAATGTTTTGCTGAGAGGAATACTTAGAATTACAATTTTGAACATAATGAATATGCTTTATCAAACTGCAGTGTTCTTAGTTTAAGAAACTTCAAATAAGATCAGATGAGAAAGATTTTATAGAGAACATACCACAGGGTTTATCATTCTTAAGGAATACGTATGGGAAATTCCAGTAAGTACAAGCTGTATCTGCTTGACAAATCGTGAGTTTACATACATACTACTCCACGTATCATTTTAATAAATACTTATTCAACAAATATATTTTTTTGTGCCTAGTATAAGGGCTGTGAGCTGGGTGAGTAGGAGGGGAAAGACAAGATATGCAAACTGTGGACAGAGATAGATTTTGGTCATCTAGAGCTTTTTTTATCTTGTAGCTAATTCTGTTAGCAGTACAATTAATGCCTAGGCAGAGGTCTGTCTCTTATAGCACCAAATATCCAGGCTAACACCTTGCCCTCTCTTTGCAGCTTAATTTGATTCTACCACAAATGTCTTATCTTCCCAGGACCTTGAGCATCATCACTAAAATTTACTGAGCCTTAAAAATAGCATTGACTGAGCCAGGGGTCCCCTGGTGAAAATGAACATATACATAATTCAATCAAGTTTGTAAATTTCAAAGCCATTTTCATATTCTGATTGCTTTTCTCCACACCCACTATCAAACAAAATGAAGATTTTCTTGCTAGCATTTAATTCTATTTACTTTCTTATCTATGTATAATATATAACATTGTGCTCTTTATGTTTATACATGATAGCTGAAATGAGTAGATCATGTAATGGCAAGAATGTATCAGTTGCCTTCTTCATTATATCTTAAAATCAAAGCCAGCAATTTAAAATATTTTTTCAACTCTTCTTTTTAACTCTCTTCAAATATTTATTAGGCACTAGGCTAAATCAGCCACTGGGCTAAATGCCCAGTAGCTCTAAGCACTCGCTCACATTGCAGTTTTCCACTACTATAAACAGGAAAATAGCCTAAACCTATAATAAAATCTTCTGTACTTCATTTAAAAGTGTTACTTTATTTTGTCCTCAGTGATTCACCCATTCCTTATTCATTCATCAGCATAGCCCATGCCCAATTACAAGGTGCATGGTCAGGCACTTTTAAACTGGCTGGAACTTCACCACTGTAGACGAACGAATTCCAAACTCTTTGAGGACTGTTGGGATCTTTGCCACTATTAAAATTTTCTTTTCATGTATGGAATATTTATTCATTTTTAATGCATGTTAGATAATTAAATTTTTCTTGAATGTCTTATTTCTTCATGTTTAACCTCATTTAGGATTTACCACAGAGAAGCCATGCCTTAAAGAAAGATTTCCTATAGGGACTGAGAATCGCTGCTTGTTTCTTGTCTCCTTTAAAGCTCTAATTAACTGAGGATATGTCACTGTTGGATATTTCCATATTTTTATTCACTGAACCAAACATGGTTGGAACTCTATTTAATGTTCTATGGAAATATCCTGAATTAGTGCTGTTAGTCCTTGTAAGGTGGTTCATCCAGAAAAGAAAATATATTCTTTGTAGTAAAATACAAATGGGATTTGCTGCCTACTATATGTTGTGTTAATAGTGTTTATTAAATAGCATGAGGAAAATTTTAGAAATCTAACAAAGAAGTATCTTTTATACTGTTTACCTTGGTTTTTCCTAAATAGATTGGTCACAGTACCCTTTTATTCACACACCACCTGTTGACAGCCTAAGAGACTGGTATTTTGCACTGGATAAGTTGAGGAATTTCAGTATTATAAATTTATACAGAAAGAATAAATTCACATAATTTTTAGTGTAGTGAGTTTTATGTATTTTGGGTTCTTTGAAACCTGAGGAATATTTGCAGCTGTTGAAAATTTGATTAAATATAAAACTGTATGCCATGTCACAGTTAAAAATAAAGTTCATGTCATGTCTGTACAACTTTCCTACCATGAGGACTTGGGAATTATTTTGACTCTAATTTTGACTTCCTTTTTTAAATGGAAGTTGCTGTGGATAATAAAACATATTGAGTTAATAAATATTTGAGGCCTTTTGTGTAGCTCTTCTACCTCAGTGACTTGTAGTAAATCTGAAATATGAAATATGCATTTCCTCATATATTTAGAAAAAGACAGTAACCATGCAAATCTAAGTTTTTTGTTTTCCAAAGTCATTGTATCATTTTACATTCGCACCTGCAGTGTGTGAGTTTCCAGTTCCAACATATTCTTGCCAACACTATTTTCAGACGTTTTAGTTTCAGCAGTTCTAGTGGGTGTGTAGTTGGATCCAGTTGTGGTGTTTGTATTTCTTCAGTGAGCATTTATTCATATGCTTATTTGCCATTCATATAATTATTTTGGTGTGGTGTCTATTCAAATATTTTATTCATTTTTAAGAGTGTTGTTTGGATTGATGTTATCATTATTATATTGCAACAATTCATTATGTTTTCTAGATTCAGGTCCTTTATCAGATCTGTGTTTTGCTACTCTTTTCTCTCAGTCATATTTTACTCATTTTCTTCAATAGATTTTAAATTCTAGAATGGGCCTTTCAACTCCTGAGGATAATTGTCCCATTTATTTTGAATTTCTGAAAATCCAGTTGTTTCTGCTCTTTTGAATACAGTATTTTGTTTTATCTCTTCAGCTTTAAGACATTTTATTTGTTTGAGGTTTACCATTTCCTATTATGTGTCTAGCTGTAGATATATTCTACTCAGGAGCTGTTGTGTTTCTTAACTTGACTAGGCAAGGATTTGACCAATTCTTGCATATCTGTGATTGTTAGTTATCTTTATCAAAATTATCCTATTTTTTCTAATTCCTTTAGGCCTTCTCATTCTAGTTTCCATGCATTTTCATCATTCATTTTTATTTTTTATACCTCTATGATTTTCTATAGCTGTTTAGTTTACTAAATTATCTTTGCAAGCTGTGCTAAACTTACCTTTATCTATAAATTATTTAAATATGCTTTCTTAAATTTCCTTGTAATGCTTAAAAATTGTAATCTTTGACTTGTAATTATACAATTTTGTTTACAAAATATTTTCTATGGTCTTGTTTATGGTTCTGTTATTAATCTTGGGTTGCTTCCTAAATGGCTCAGTGGTAAAGAATCCTCCTGCTATACAGGAGATGCAGGTGTGATCCCTGGGTTTGAAAGATCCCTCAGAGAAGGAAATGGCAACCCACTCCAATATTCTTGCCTGAGAAATCCTATAGACATATAAGACTGATAGGCTACAATCTATGGGGTCACGAATAGTCTGACAGGACTTAACAGCTAACAGCAACAACATATTATGTATATCACCTGTTAATTCTTAAAATTGTCTCTGTGTTGTTTACTCTCCCTACTAGAGAGCTTACAATTTCAGCTTTTTGTTAGGTTTTTGTTTGTTTCTTTCCTTCTTTGTTTTGCTACTAGTGTAGACTCAGGAATTACCCAGAATTGGCTGTTCAGTAAATATTAACTGAGGAAGTAACTGACTCACTTTCCTCTTCTCTTCTTGTTTCTCATAGTTATGGTCCAAATTCTGCATTCTTGTATGCCACAGAAAAAATAGAACTGATCTGCATCCAAGTGTGTATTGTAAGTTATCTGAATTAAAACTTTAATATGACATCAACAATTTGAGAAATGTCTGTTATGTTTGATACAATCTTTTAAAAAGATCACTTTGTTGATTCTCCATAGTATGAGATAAAAGCCAAAGAGATCATGATGGTAATTTAAATACGTAATCTAAGAAAATAAAATGAAACTTTTTGAAATTGAACCCTTATGGGACATATTTACTTTCAATATAATATTAAAATATGCACCAACTATAAATTATGCATAATGAAATTCAGTAAGTGAGTAAATATGTCTCCTGGTTCTTATACTGAACACTGCTTTGAATAATAATAACAGAAATATTCTTCTGATTTCAATAGTGCATTAAGGCCTCGGACCTAGAAAGAATATTCTCTGAAAAGCATTTAGTATATGGATATTGCAGAGGTTTCGGTTAAAAATACTTGGCACCTCACAAATGTTCTTTAAGTTATCATTTTATCAGTTTTCTTTTAAACCATTATTTATGTTGCAGACATAGCATTTATAATTTAAAGAGTGTCTCAGATGAGAGAACAATATTAGTATCTACTTTAAGAGTGAAGAATATATTATATGTAATCTTTCCTATAACTTAGGTTTGCCCATAATGTGGATACATGTGTTAAGATTGTTACAAATATTACTGCATGTAACTTAAATGACCAGCATGATTGCATTTTGTTTTAAATTATCTTACATTGTGGGAACTCAACTAAGTGATCTTTTTAAAAGTTTATATCAGGCAGTACCAAAAAAAATTACATGCAATATCTTTGACTAATGTAAATACAAAAATTCTCAAAAAATATTAGCAAATTGAATCCAGCAACACATAAAAAAATCATACACCATAATCAAGTTGGAATTATCCAGGGTCACAAGAATGTTTCAACATATGCAGATCAAACAATGTCATAAACCACATCAACAAAAGGCAAAAACCACATGATCATCTCAATGGAAGCAGAAAATGCATTTGATAAAATTCAACATCCTTTCATGATAAAAACTTACCAAAGTGGGTATAGAGGAAACATGTCAACATAATAAAAACTACTTATGAAAAACCCACAGCCAGTATATAACTCAACAGTGAAAAGTTGAAAGCTTTCCTGCAAAATCAGGAACAAGACAATATGCCCAGTCTTAGCACTTTTAGTCAATATTTTATCATAAGTCCTAGACATAGCAAGTAGACAAAAAAAAAGAAGTAAAAGTATCCATATTGGAAGATTCAATTCAGTTACTCAGTCATGTCCAATTCTTTGCGACCCTATGGACTGCAGCATGTCAGCCTTCCCTGTTCATCACAAACTCCCAGAGCTTGCTCAAACTCATCTTCGTTGAGTTGGTGATGCCATCCAACCATCTCATCCTCTGTAATCCCCTCCTCCTCCTTCCTTCAATCTTTCCCAGCATCAAGGTCTTTTCTAAGGAGTCAGTTCTTCACATCAGGTGGCCACAGTATTGAAGCTTCAGCTTTAGCATCAGTCCTTCCAATGAATATTCAGGACTGATTTCTTTTCGGATTGACTGGTTTGATCTCCTTGCAGTCCAAGGGACTCTCAAGAGTCTTCTCCAACACCACAGTTCAAAAGCATCAATTCTTTAGCACTCAGCTTTCTTTATGGTCCAACTCTCACATCTATACATGACTACTGGAAAAACCATAATTTTGACTAGATGGACTTTGTTGGCAAAGTAATGTCTCTGAAATATGCTGTCTAGGTTGGTCATAGCTTTTCTTCCAAAGAGCAAGCGTCTTTTAATTTCATGGCTGCAGTCACCATCTGCAATGATTCTGGAGCCCAAGAAAATAAAGTCTGTCACTGTTTCCATTGTTTCTCCATCTATTTGCCATGAAGTGAAGTCCTGGACACAAGAAGAAGACAAGAAAAGAAATAAAAGTATCCAAATTGGAAGAGAAGAGGTAAAATTGTTATTATATGTACATGACATAAATTGTATACAGAAAAAAAGACTCCAGCATAAACTGGTAAAACTGATAAATGAATTCAGCAAAGTAGCATGATAAAAGATTAACCTACAGAACTCTGTTTGCATTCCTTTACACCAACAATGGAATATCAGAAAAGGAATATAAAAAAACTCCTCTTAAAATCAGGTCAAAAAATAAGAGAGAGAGAAATAAAACACTTATGGATAAACCTGACCAAGGAGATGAAAGATTAATATGCCATGCACTATAAGATATTGATAAAGGAAACTGTGGTGGTGGTAGTTTAGTCACTAAGTCATGTCTGCCTCTTGTGACTCAATGGACTATAGCCCACCCAGCTCCTCCGTCCATGGGATTTTCCAAGCAAGCATATTGAAATGGGTTGCCATTTCCTTCTCCAGGGGATCTTCCCAACCCAGGGATTGAACCCATATCTCCTGCATTATAGGTGATTTCCTGCATTGAAGGTAGATTCTTCACTGGTAAACCACCAGAGAAACCTTGAAGATGATTCAATAAAATGGAAAGATCTTTCATGCCCTTGGATTGGGAGAATAAATATCATTATAGTGACCATACTAACCTAAGCAATCTAATGTTTAATGTGATCCCTGTAAAATTCCCATGACATTTTTCACAGAACTAGAACAAATAATCATAGAATTTATATGGAACCATAAAAACCCCAAATTACCAAAGCAGTCCTGAAGAGGAAGAACAAAGCTAATGGCATAATACACCAGCACTTCAGACAATACTACAAATCAAAATAATAAAAACATCATGGTATCAGCCAAAAACAAACGTATGGATCAGTTCAGTTCAGTTCAGTCGCTCAGTCATGTCCGACTCTGTGACCCCATGAATTGCAGCATGCCAGGCCTCTCTATCCATCACCAACTCCCAGAGTCTACCCAAACCCATGTCAATCGAGTCGGTAATGTCATCCAACCATCTCATCCTCTGTCATCCCCTTCTCCTATTGCCTCCCAATCCTACCCAGCA
Organism: Okapia johnstoni; assembly: GCA_024291935.2. NCBI lineage: Eukaryota > Metazoa > Chordata > Mammalia > Artiodactyla > Giraffidae > Okapia > Okapia johnstoni. Next base: position 107,134,238 of record CM044307.1, on the reverse strand, counting down.
TTAGGGTCTTTTCCAATGAGTCAACTCTTCGCATCAGGTGGCCAAAGTATTGAAGTTTCAGCTTCAACATCAGTCCTTCCAGTGAACACCCAGGATTGATCTCTTTTAGGATGGATTGATTGGATCTCCTTGCAGTCCAAGGGACTCTCAAGAGTCTTCTCCAACACCAAGTTCAAAAGCATCAATTCTGCAGCACTCAGCTTTCTTCACCATCCAACTCTCACATCCATACATGACCACTGGAAAAACCATAGCCTTGACTAGACGGACCTTTGTTGGCAAAGTAATGTCTCTGCTTTTAAATATGCTATCTAGGTTGGCCATAAGCTTCCTTCCAAGGAGTAAGCGTCTTTTAATTTCATGGCTGCAATCACCATCAGCAGTGATTTTGCAGCCCCGAAAAATAAAGTCTGACACTGTTTCCCCATCTATTTCCCATGAAGTGATGGGACCAGATGCCATGAACTTAGTTTTCTGAACGTTGAGCTTTAAGCCAACATTTTCATCAATTTTGATGGTGTCTGCTGAGGTTATTGATATTTCTCCCAGCAATCTTGATTCCTTGTGTGTTAGCCCAGCATTTCTCATGATGTACTCTGCATATGAGTTAAATAAGCAGGGTGACAATATACAGCCTTGACGTACTCCTTTTCCTATTTGGAACCAGTCTGTTGTTCCATGTCCAGTTCTCACTGTTGCTTCCTGAACTGCATACAGGTTTCTCAAGAGACAGGTCAGATGGTCTGGTATGCCCATCTCTTTCAGAATTTTCCACAGTTTATTGTGATCCACACAGTCAAAGGCTTTGGCATAGTCAATAAAGCAGAAATAGATGTTTTTCTGGAACTCTCTTGCTTTTTCGATGATCCAGAGGACGTTGGCAATTTGATCTCTGGTTCCTCTGCCTTTTCTAAAACCAGCTTGAATATCTGGAAGTTCATGGTTCATGTATTGCTGAAGCCTGGCTTGGAGAATTTTGAGCATTATGTTACTATCGTGTGAGATGAGTGCAATTGTGCGGTAGTTTGAGCATTCATTGGCATTGCCTTTCTTTGGGATTGGAATGAAAACTGACCTTTTTCCAGTCCTGTGGCCACTGCTGAGTTTTCCAAATTTGCTGGCATATCGAGTGCAGCACTTTCACAGCATCATCTTCCAGGATTTGAAATAGCTCAACTGGAATTCCATCACCTCCACTAGCTTTGTTCATAGTGATGCTTTCTAAGGCCCACTTGACTTCACATTCCAGGATGTGTGGCTCTAGGTGAGTGATCACACCATCGTGATTATCTGGGTCATGAGGATCTTTTTTGTACAGTTCTTCAGTGTATTCTTGCCACCTCTTTTTAATATCTGCTGCTTCTGTTAGGTCCATATCATTTCTGTCCTTTATCGAGCCTATCTTTGCATGAAATGTTCCTTTGGTATCTCTAATTTTCTTGAAGAGATCTCTAGTCTTTCCCAATCTGTTGTTTTCCCCTATTTATTTGCACTGATCGCTGAGGAAGGCTTTCTTATCTCTCCTTGCTATTCTTTGGAACTCTGCATTCAGATGGGAATATCTTTCCTTTTCTCCTTTGCTTTTCGCTTCTCTTCTCTTGCCAGCTATGTGTAAGGCCTCCTCAGACAGCCATTTTGCTTTTTTGCATTTCTTTTCCATGGGGATGGTCTTGATCCCTGTCTCCTGTACAATGTCACGAACCTCTGTCCATAGTTCATCAGGCACTCTGTCTATCAGATCTAGTCCCTTAAATCTATTTGTCACTTCCACTGTATACTCATAAGTGATTTGATCTAGGTCATACCTGAATGGTCTGGTGGTTTTTCCTACTTTCTTCAATTTAAGTCTGAATTTGGCAATAAGCAGTTCATGATCTGATCCACAGTCTGCTCCCGGTCTTGTTTTTGCTGACTGTATATGGATCAGTGGGATATAACAGAGAGCCCAGAAATAAGTCCACACACCTATGGTGAATTAATCTTTGCCAAAAGTGGCAAGAATATACAAGGTCTCTTGTCTCTTCAGATAGTGGTGTTGAGAAAGCTGGACAGCTGCATTTGAATAAAAGAAGTTAGACCACACCTTCATACCACACACAAAAGTAAACTATTAATGACTTCAATACTTGAATATAAGACACAGCACCATAAAACTCCTAGAAGAGAATAAGACAAAACATTCTCTGATGTAAATAACAGCAATGTTTCCTTAGATCAGTGACCCAGGGGAATAGAAATAAAAGCAAAAATAAACAAATGGTAACTAATCAAGCTTATAAGTTTTACAGAACAAAGGAAACCAGAAACAAACTGAAAAGACAGTCTACAGACTGGGAGAAAATATTCACAAATGATGCAATTGGCTAGGGATTAATCTCCAAAACATCTAAGAAGCTTGTACAACTCAATGCAAAAAAGTCAAACAACCCAGTCAAAAAAGAGACAGAAAACCTGAATAGGCATTTCTCCAAAGAAAATATAGAGATGGCCAGTAGGAAGATGAAAAGATGCACAACAATGCTAATTATTAGAGAAATACAAATCAAAGCTACAATGAGGTACCACCTCACACCAGCCAGAATGGCCGTCATTAAAACATCTACAAATAACAAATGATAGAGATGATGTGAAGAAAAAGTAACCCTCCTGCAGTGTTGGTGGGGAAGTAAATTGGTGCAGCCATTATGGAAAACATTATGGAGGTTCCTTGAGAAACTAAAAATAGAGCTGACATATGATCTAGCAACCCTACTCCTGGGCATATATTTAGAGAAAAGTATAATTAGAAAGATACATGCATACCAATATTCATAGCAGCACTATTTACAATGGAAGCAACCTAAATACCCAGTGACAGACGAATGGATGAAGATATATACATACACACACACACACACACACACACATATATATATATATATACACACACACACACACCCACACACACAAACACACATACACACACAATGGGATACTATTCAGCTATAAAAAAACATATGCCATTTGCAGCTACATGAATGGATTTAGAGATTATCATGCTAAAAGAAGTAAGTCAGAGGAGGACAAACACCATATAATATCACTTATATGTGGAATCTGAACTATGATACAAATGAACTTGTTTATGAAACAGAAATAGACTCACAGACATAGTAAATAATTTATGAGTATGATAGGGGAAAGGGAAGTTGTGGAGGAGTAAATTAGGAGTTTAGGATTAGCAAGTACAAGCTACTACATATAAATATATTTTATAAAACAAAGTCCTAGTATAGTACAGAGAACTATATCCAATATACTATAATAAACCATAATGGAAAAGAATATGTATGTATGTGAATAACTGAATCACTTTGCTGTACACCAGAAACTAACCACAGTGTAAATCAACTATACTTCAATTAAAAAATGTTTATATCAAACAGTGTAACAGACATTTCTTCAAATTTTGCTGTGGTTATACTCAAATTTGAATTCAGGTGAGTTACATGATGCAATGATTATGTGCAGATTATAGCAAGCAGAAATCATTTAAAAAAAAAGTAAAAGAACAATTCATGCTGATTATGCTGGTGAGGGCAAAAGAAGCTAAGGAGTTATCAGGGATGATAAAATATAAGTATTCCAAATATCTAGGCTACATTTATGAAAATCAAACTAATAGCTTTATCCCTATTGATTTTCATATTCTGAACTTCTTAATATACTTCAAACTTTGTTAATTAATTAGTCAACTGGTTCTTTGAATTGTTGCACAAATTCTGCTAGGCAAATTGAATTATTTAAACACAGACCTTTCCTATAAAGTGATTCTGGTTTAACAGCTTGTGCTACTCCTGCTAAAGTTTTTCAAGCTTTAGCAACACCTAGATCACTTGGTTCTTATACATTAAAAAAAATAAAACATAGCTAAATTTAAGTTAATAAAATGACTTTTATAAAACATTCAATTTAATTCTTCAAGACTTGGTATCTATAACCAATTGGTAACATGATGACCAATTAATGTAAAATGAAGTGTATATTTTAAAATGCCAAGGAATAACCAGTATTTTAAGTTCCCACCACTCAGCCTTCATTACAATGGTATACTTTATGCATTTTTTCACTTTCTCTGATAGAAAGCAAAACAAATTGTGCCAGTATTTCTATACATGCTGCTTATATTTAGGAGCCATATATATATATATTGAACAGCTGCTATGCAGGAAGAAAAAGAAAGATAAATAATGTTAAATCACTGTACCCAGAGGAATTCAGAGTATACTAGGAAATATTCTCATAAAATTGTAGACTTTAGAAGTGAATGAAAAAAGAAATGCTCTTAATTAAGCCTGGGCAATATGTAGGTTTATTCAGTTTGTGTAGGGGGAGAGGCAGAGAAGGCAATGGCACCCCACTCCAGTACTCTTGCCTAGAAAATCCTATGGACGGAGGAGCCTGGTAGGCTACAGTCCATGGGGTCGCTAAGCGTCGGACACGACTGAGCGACTTCACTTTCACGCATTGGAGAAGGAAATGGCAACCCATAACAGTGTTCTTGCCTGGAGAATCCCAGGGACAGGGGAGCCTGGCGGGCTGCTGTCTATGGGGTCAGTCGCACAGAGTCGGACACGACTGAAGTGACTTAGCAGCAGCAGCAGCAGCAGCATTAAGCATTAATGCAGAAAAACAAAGGAAGAAAGAAGGTAATGAAATCACAGGGTAATAGAGTTACTAGCATGTATGACTGTAATTTAGTGTGGCTGATAGCATACCAGGTATGAGACTGCAGAGATGAGAAAAAAAATGCACAATACAGAGCAGCTTAAAGGTCAGGTTAGTTAACAGACACATTTTCCTACATAAAAGTGATTGTATTTATAACCAAGTAATTCAACTGGCAAACTTGCATATTTATATTTTCCCTCATGCTCAGGGTCAGCAAAGACTATTTGAACCAGCATATCATACTTGTTTAAAAGTTCACATGAAGATCTGTTTTTTGTTGTCTTAAAAATAGCAAGGTCTTGTATGATTCTGTTTATAATTTTCCATATGGCAATATGTGATTCTGCCTTCAAACTTGGTTTTGAGGAGTTTTGGAGGCTTCATGTGAAGATCTCCATCAGACTGCAGTTTAAATCTAAGCCAGGAATACCTGTGAAATTCTATATAGCCCAAATATTTAGAAAAGCAGGCACCAAATTTTTTAAGATGAATGTAGCAATTCCTAGAGAAGTCTTGTAGGGCAGTGGAGGGTTAGAAACTGGCTTATATCAAGCAATGATTCATAATAATCAGGGATGATTCAGCTATATCCAGTCTCTTTCTCCCTCCTCTCCAAATCCCTCCATTCCTATCTCAAACATACTTAATTCCTAAATTTTTTTGACTCACTACTATATTTAAGCTTGTGTCCACAAATTAAAAAGAACATTAAGTTGAATTTTAAAAACTGAATATCAATTTAGGGGGTTACTATGAATATAATGCAAAAGATTAGATGAAAGAAGTTTCATTATACTATACCTGATATTGTAGATATAACGTGTTATTTTCGTGGAGAAGGCACTAGAATGTCGTAGAGAAATACTGTATCAGAATTTCACAAATTTAAGTCTAACGAAAGTATAACTGTTCAATGGCACAGTTTATTTCTTCTCCATCTTTTCTTGTTATGAAAGTGAAAGTGAAGTCGCTCAGTTGTGTCCGACTCTTTGCAACCCCATGGATGGAGGAGCCTACCAAGCAAGAGTACTGGACTGGGTTGCCATTTCCTTCTCCAGGGGATCTTCCCAACCCAGGGACTGAACCTGGGTCTTCCGCATTGCAGGCAGATGCTTTACCATCTGAGCCACCAGGGAAGCCCAAATTCATTATTCTTACATTAAATGAAAAACATAATAAACAAATCACAATTAGAAAATAATCATGTGGACTTTCTATTAGAAAATAATTCTCGTAATTATAAAGGAAACACACAAAAAAAATTAAATGGTTTATATATTTTGAAAACAGTAGTATGTTAAATAATGTTATATTTTTGCACAAAATTCTATTACAACTCTAAACATGCAAATAAATAGTCACTTTCTACTGTTGCAAATTTTTTACTTTATCATTTTTATTATGCCAAAGTAATGGCATAATTTCTATAGTTATTTATCAGTATAAATGTACATACATTCTTCAATTTTTTTTGCTTTTATGATGTTATATCTAAATGGAAATATAAACCCAAACAGTCATGCATCTCTCACTTGCCTATACATTTAATTTTTTCAAATTTTTTACTGTTAATGATATGTGGAAGTTTTCCAACTCTGTAACATTTGCCAATCTTCATGTTTTCGTTTTTAATTCAGCTTAATCTATAAAAAATAATAGACACCAACTAAGCTGGAAATTATGACAAGAAGAAGGGAGTTCAAATATTTGCATTGTTAACCACTTAATGAATAGAAAATGGAATTAATAAAATTGTGACTATTTGTATGTTGTATCAATACAGATTTACTATTACACATTTATAGAAAACATTGACAGGTAGGTAAATGTGTACTCAGAAGTATGTGTCAACTGAAAGTAAATGAGTGTGTGTATAATTTTAAATCATTATTTTATTCATAGTTTTAAAATCATCCAATATTTTTTCTGTCACTATGCCTAATTTCAGGTAAAATACTCATATTTTTAGTGTCTTTTACTTTTTCTTAGAAAGCAAACATAAATTTAAAACTAAAGAAAATATTTAGTAAAACCCAACAGGATTAGAAGTACTAATAGTAGCAAAATAAATTGTCTTTTGCATTTAAAAAAGATTGCAGAGTTCAGACCAAGTTACTGTTCACTTATTATTTGCATCTAGTCGGTATAGATTTAGTTTGCTTTAATTACTCAATAAATCACTTCCTTTCTGAGTAATGATACACTCCTCTGAACAGCAGTAGCATCTTTAGATAGCCCCGAGCAAAATTAAACTAAAAAAATGAACTTCTGAATAATTACCCTTAAAACAATTGTTAATCAAATCCAGATTTGACCAGGCAATTAAATATGTCAGATTTTAAAGTTTGAAGACAAATGTAAGTTATTTTCTGCCAGATAAATGATAGACTGTGTTGTGAAACCTGAAGTAACTGCAAAGTTGGAGGAATGGATATCCTTAGACTACCATCATTAATTAGGTTTCCCAGGCAATTAAATTTTAGCCAGAAAAAAAGTATTTCAGCCATTTTTATAAAATGCACAAGCTTGTACATTGTGTGAGTTTGTATATTTGTTCAAAAATGTTTTAATTGTGACTTAGTATTTTGTTAACGATCTGACTTCTACATGTGGATATATTAGGAGAATAATAGGTTTATGTGGAAATACCAGGGGCGTTTGTTTACTCTTTTCTTTTTTCTTGTTTATATTATTTTTTAATTAGTTTATCTATTTTTTAACTTTACAATATTTTATTGGTTTTGCCATACATTAACATGAATCCACCATGGGTGTACATGTGTTCCCCTCTTTTCTGATGAAATCCATGATAGCAGCACATTACCTAGTACATTTGAATGTGTGTTGGCTCATCTTTCTGTGCAAGTGTCTCATTCATCTCTCAAAATTTTGCTCAAGAATAAGTTCAGTTTAGTTCAGTTGCTCAGTCGTGTCTGACTCTTTGCGACCCCATGAACCACAGCATGCCAGGCCTCCCTGTCCATCACCAACTCCCGGAATTTACCCAAACTCATGTCCATTGAGTCGGTGATGCCATCCAACCATCTCATCCTCTGTCGTCCCCTTCTCCTCCTGCCCTCACTCTTCCCCAACATCAGGGTCTTTTCAAATAAGTCAGCTTTCCACATCAGGTGGCCAAAATATTGAAGTTTCAGCTTCAACATCAGTCCTTCCAATGAACACCCAGGACTGATCTCCTTCAGGATGGACTGGTTGGATCTCCTTGCAGTCCAAGGGACTCTCAAGAATCTTTTCCAGCACCACAGTTCAAAAGCATCAATTCTTCAGTGCTCAGCTTTCTTTATAGTCCAACTTTCACATCCATACATGACCACTGGAAAAACCATAGCCTTGACTAGACGGACCTTTGTCGACAAAGTAATGTCTCTGCTTTTTAATATGCTGTCAGGTTGGTCATAGCTTTCCTCCCAAGGAGTAAGTGTCTTTTAATTTCATGGCTGCAGTATATTTTATTATATTGTTGTTGTTTAGTTGCTAAGTCATGTCTGACTCTTTGTGACTCCGTGGACTGTAGCCCATCTGGCTCCTTTGTAGCCCATCAAGCTCCTCCTTGCCATTGGATTTCCCAGGCAAGAATACTGGAGTGGATTGTTATTCCCTTCTCCATGGGATCTTCCTGACCCAGGGATCGAACCTGTGTCTCCTGCTTGGCATGTGAATTCTTTACCACTGAGCCATCTGGGAAGCCCATTTTTCAAATATACTTAATGCTTTAAACAATCAGTGGTTATTGAAGATCTTAGTGAATAGTATGAACTTAGTCCATCAGTGTAAATTTATGTTTTGTGTAGTAGATATGACTAGTACCTAGATATATAATGAACAGAATTTTATTTTCCTTAAATTGATTTCATTTTAACTGGGTTTTTGATCCTACCAAACCAGACAGAATTACTGCCTTGGTTGCCTATAAGACCTTCACTAGGTCTGGAAATTTGGGGCTATTTCCCTGTTGACTGTGTATATAAGAATCTTTGTAAAAAAAAAAAAAAAAATCTTTGTCAACACTTGCAAGCGCAAGTTGCTATGGCTCACTTTTTCTGTAAGCACCATTCAACTGACTCCATTTGGGTGTTTTGGCCCCTTTTCACTACGTTGATAAGTATCTCCCAAACTTACCTCTCCCTTCCTCCTGTACTTGCGGTTCATGCATGCTCTTTTCCCAGCCTGCAGAGCAACCTCCTCTCCTTTAGACAAGTTCTCCTCTTGATGTTTCATTCAAAGGTGCTTCTCTCTCTTTAGTTTGCTCAGAGGCACTTTGTAAAATCCCCTCAGTGGGTTTAAACTTCTGCAGATAATAGCTGAAAAAAGGATGTTTTATCTGCAAATTTGCTTTCGCTCAGTTGTAAACCTATCCATAGCATAGAAATCACTAACTTCTGAAATGGAGAAGAAAAAGTGAAAAATCCTGAGAGGTAAAAAGGAACCTTTAAAATTATATAAACTGAACAAAATATGAACATACTTCCATTTAAATGTGCACAGGAAATAAAGTGTTTTATTGTCTGTAAAAAGTGATATTTCAAGTCTTTCACCCTGATAGGTAAAAAAAGGAAAATATGTTCACCTGATATGTAAAAAAAGAAAAATAACAAAAAAAACTTATTAAATACCATTGTTTAAGCTTAAAAATTCTCATATTTGTAAATGCTTAAGTGCTCAGCTTTCATGATATTCTGTTCCTTTCAAGATCATGTTGGATCTCAAGATACATATGATGTTCTGAATATTTGTTGAGGAATGACTCCTCTGTTCTTGAACTTGGGTTGACCTTGGCAGAATACTTATCTTCTCTGGCTTTTCAGAGTGATTTTTCCACACCTCTTATTGACATCTATCTATGGTCCTGCTCATTTGTCTTGTTTATTAAACCCCCAAATTCAGAGATTGTTTGGTCCTACCCTGACTCTTGACTTATTCTTTAGCCCTCCCAACACCTAACGAATATACAGGGACTTCTGGATCCTTGTAGACTGTGTTTAAGTTATAAAGTTAGAAGAGTTTCCTCAGACTCATCTCCTTGGCAACTTCCTAGTAATGTTGTTGCCTACTTACTGTGGTAATTTGTTATGCAATATCTTTTTTTTCCTAGAGCAATCTTTATCAAAACAGACTTAACATTTTAAAAAAACAGTAACTATTCAAAAAATATGGATGCTTAGAACTCATTACTAAAGATTGAATCTAATTATCTCATAACAGAGTCTTGTATTGACACTCTTGGACTTGCCATTATCTCTTTCCCTGTGGCATGGATTTCTCTACATCATTAAGTAACTTCTTTTCAGTCAGTATTAATAGTGTTGGGAATTGTGTCGGTATTCATAATGTCCCTTCAAAGTTATGAAACAAAATTGATGATTTATTCTGTAAAGATTGGTTCTTGATATGTGAATAGAGGCTCATGGAACATAACTTCATTACTTTTTTTTTTTAGTACAGTCCATATTTCAAGATCATTGTCTCAGTATCCATTTAAAAAGAAGTAAAACCAACATAAAAGTACCCATTGAAATGTAAATCTAGCCAATTACTGTTTTTTGGTTTTTTTTTCCCAGTCAGCACTGACCCACTGTCTTATCCCTGGGTTGGGAAACTTATGAAAAGTCATAGACTGTTAGGGGACATGATTAATGGAAGAAATAAAAATTCATCAAGGTAATGCACTCCAAATTTCTGGTTAACTTAGCTGTGTACAATTATATTTAATAGCAGTCATAACATGATTTACATAGTCTAGTAATTAGGACTTCCAACTCTGCCGTCAGATAGATCTAGTCTGAATTTTAGCTCAGCCATTGACTGGTTAGTCACTTCAGAACAGTTTAGCTTTCTTGTGCCTCAGTTTCCTTACCTCCTGGAAAATGGCACCTCAGGTTTTCTATTATGACTACTTTCATCATATGTAGTTAGCAAAAGAGTGTCCTTATTACCCTCTCCTTGGATGATATGAGTGTACAGTACAATTGACCCTCAAGCAGCAGAGTTTGAGCCGCACAGGTGCACTTAAAAGTAGATTATTTTCAATACTAAATACCACAGTGCTATATGATACACATTATTTGAAACCCTGGATGAGGAATTGAGGATATGGATAAGCAACATATATGGAGGACTATCAGTTATATGTGAATTTTCAACTATGCGATAGTTCAAGGGTCAAATTGTATAATGGTTACTTTGTATGCTTTGGAGCCTGACAACTTCTTTATTGAAATACAGTCAGTCTACAATATTGTGTTAGTTTCAAATGTACAGCAAAGTGATTCAGTTACATATATATCATTTTTTAGATTATTTTTCATTGTATATTATTGTGTGTATGCTCATGTTCTGTCGTGACCGACTCTTTGTGATCCCATAGACAGTAGCCCACCAGGCTCCTCTGTCCATGGGATTTTCCAGGCAAGAATGCTGGAATGGGTTGCCATTTCCTCCTCCAGAGGATCTTCCTGACTCAGGAATTGAACATGTGTCTCCTGTGTCTCTGCATTGGCAGGTGGGCTCTATCACTGGTTCCAACTAGGAAGCCCTGTAGATTATTACAATACATTAAAAATTATTCCCTGTGCTATACAGCAAATCCTTGTTGTTTCTATATTTTATATATAGTGGTATGTATCTGTTAATCCCATAATCCTAATTTATCCCTTCACCACCTCTCTTTCTCCTTTGATAACCATAAGCTTTTTACTTTGTGTTTTTTTTTTAATAAATTTATTTATTTTAGTTGGGGGCTAATTACTTTACAATATTGTAGTGGTTTTTGCCATACATTGACATGAATCAGCCATGGGTTTACATGTGTTCCCTATCCTGAACCCTCCTCCCACCCCATCCCTCTGAGTCATCCCAATGCCCCAGCCCTGAGCATTTGTCTCATGCATAGAACATGGAATGGTGTTCTGTTTCACATATGATAATATACATGTTTCAATGCTATTGTCCCAGAACGTCCCACCCTCACCTTCTCCCTGAGTCCATAAGACTGTTCTATGCATCTGTGTCTCTTATTCTGTCTCGCATATAGGGTTTTTTTGTGTGTGTGAATCTGTAGCTATTTTATCTTTCTGATTTCATCATGTCTTCCTGATTGTGTGAGGAACGAATGCCATTCAGTTTAGACAGTGAGAATCAAGTCAAGACATTATCGTGTTGAAGGGTAAGAAATTACTCTTTCTGTTAGACTTTGAGTTCATAGAGTGTCTAGCTGGACTTACATAGACATCCTATGATCATGAAGGGTTAGAGTGACAACTAGTAAAAGTGAGGAGGTTCAAAGTGAGAAGCTGAAACTAAAATTTTTTAGTAGCTTTTAAGCCCATGAATTTGCCTTTTAGGCCAAACTTGCAGAAAATTCTGCATATGTGAGCAGAATGTCCTATTTGGTTAAATGATTATGGGTCAGGTTATCTGTTCATATGTGATCAGAATCCTAGGAATTAAAAAGCATATCCCATGGCAATCTTCCCAAACATAAATAGGAGGGTTCACATAGTGTTTAGAATAGACTTTGCCATACAGTTTCTAAATACATTTCAACTGTTATTAGTAGTAAAAGTTGTTGTAGTTTAGTGTGAGAGGTTTGATGGATACCTAACATATAAAACATTTTAATTTATGAAAATTTTTTATCCTGAAAATTTTTATTGCTTTTATTCTGAGTCTGTCCTGGTTTTAGTTTACTCTTAACCTTTTATTCTTTCATACAAAACTACTTGAATGTGAATGCTATTTTTTTTTTGCCAGCTACACATTTTCAAGTAATTGAAAATATCTTCTTCAAGTTCTCCAAGGATAACCTAATTCTGGCTTGCTTAAATATAAATTGTTGATTTTATGGACTGGCTACAATGTCATGGGGAATTTATTCTTTTCAGGAACACTTTCTAAGTAACAATTACTTTGTACACAGATTTATGATGTCTTTCAAAATGTAACACAGTTTTCCACAAAATGATGCCTTGAAATAACATGAGTACTACAGTTACACTTTCACTGGACAAATCTTTTGATTTTCCATTCTTTCTTTGAAAACTACGTATGTGAAACAAAATGTTTCCATCAGACTCTTATGTGAGAAGCTTGTATAATATAATTCTGTTGGTTTTTGAATAAAGGTACTTTGTTTTTAAGTAACAGAATTCAACTCTAGCCTACTTAGGGGAAATGAGCAATTTATTGAAAGGATTCATAGTAATTCATAGGCCAAAAGGAAAAGCAAAACCATCAGCTCCTGGAAAGAACAGAACACAGGGAAGTTTGAAGAAATGAGAGAATATTCTGTCCATGACACTGTGATTGGTGAGCTTCAGCTCTTCCCATTTACTGTCCTGTATCATTGATTAACATTCAGGTTCCTGGTATAGAGGGTCACAATGGCCCTTCACGAAAAGGGATATTTTCAGAAGATAATCTAGCATGATCTTACACAAAAGAAAAAATAAAAAAGAATCAAATAATATAAAAACAGGCAAGAGATCCCAAAACAAGAGATAAAATACCTAACAAATCTTCAGTCGATGCATTAAGTTCTCATTCTTTCATAAGCCTAATCTTTTTTTTAATCCTCATCTCATTTAATTTATCTTCCCATCACACATACTCAGTCCAAACTGCAGATCATTCTTCATTCTAAACACAATCAATCCCACCTTGGTAACTTTGGTAGCTTTGATAGAGTTTTCTTATTCCTTGAATGAGCCATATGATCTTTTTAAATTCTTCCTTTCAAGTTTCAGCTTGAATTCCTTTTTCTTCACAATTCTTTTCCCATTCTTATTTAAACTTCTTGAGAGCATGATCTATATTTACCTAAAAATTTTCATAGCAAGTAATATTGTGCCTAGAGCAAACACATTATTGAATGAATAGTCGATCGTGGGCGTGTGCATATTAAGTCACTACAGTTGTGTGAACTCTTTGTGACCCTATGGGCTGTAGCCCACCAGGCTCCTTTGTCCATGGGATTCTCCAACAAGAATATTGGAGTGAGTTGCCATGCCCTCCGTTAGGGATCTTCCTGACCCAGGGATTGAATCCACATCTCTTATGTCTCCTGCTTATCAGGTGGGTTCTTTACCACTAGCACTACCTGAGAAGCCCAAATAGTAGATCAGCAGTTGCCACATCTTTACAGTTCAGCCTACAAACCCTCCTGTCTCTGTCTTCCCTGATATCCCAGTCTTACTTTGTCAGTCCACATTCTGTTATTATTTCTCCTACTAGTCTCTATGCACATAGATTCTTCCCACTGTAGCCTTTATTAAATACATCAGTGCCTCACTCATAATTTTATCTTCCTCTTGCTTATTGATTGAGAAATTGATTTAAATCACACAAATTTCTAGAGTCTCCTGCTATAATCATAGCCTGGATTTCTAGTTCTCTTTATTCACTATTTCCATAGCATATTCATTAATAAATTATTTCACTCATCTCTTAACTATTTTTTTATTAAGCCTACATTCCAGCATAGCAGACCTCCTTTCTACCCTCTGTTATAAACCATGTTTTCCTACATTTTCAACTGCATTTTGTTGTTTCCTATATCTAGAATAGCTTTTGAATCAGCACATTCAAATTATAGCCATGTGTTTCAAGGGCTTTCTTGAAAGCATATATATTCATTTTTTTAAAGTCATAATATAAGCATCACTGCAAACAAATATTTAGGGATACAAAAATAAACAGTCTCCAGTTTCTTTCCCCAAACTGAGACAAGAAAGTAAGAAGAGAATTGTAATGTAGAGTCTTAAGTGGCCTGATAGAGGTGTATTATTAATATAGTTATATATAAACATTGAAGTGTTTTATCTGATGGATGTTAGGGGATAAGGAGATTTATGGGAAGAAAAAAAGTCTAAATTAATGTTTGATAAACTCCTAGGAATGTGTCAGACAATTGGAAGTAAGGGTATAGAAGGCTAGGACAGGAACGTGTGCCAGGATGGGAGAGGTGGATGGGAGAGAGAAACACACATAGACAGTTTTTAAGCATGCATTTTAGTAGGTCTAAGGTTTAGAGCTGAGGAGTATAATTCTAAGGTGAATTTACTGTTTATGAAAAAGAGAAAAAAGAATTAAGGGCAAAAAATATTTGTTTACAACTTCTCTGTGCATAGCATTTTACATAGTATTTTCAAATTATCAGTGTTTTTACTGACTAATTAGGTATATATGACAGAGTACAAGCTTAAGAATACATGGGCAGGGTTAATATAAGGAATTCAGAAGACTGTTGCTTAGAAATTCAGAGATTGAGGGGGCAGTGGAGCTCAAAGATAAGATGTCTTTAAAAGGGCACCAGGCTAGCAGGTATTTCCAGCTGTTTTGATTTGGATTTGAGACAGACTTTTGGAGTGAAATTATAAATGGTATTTCAGAAAAAAAAAAAAAAAAACTTTGCGCAGAGGATTGGAGGTAAAAGAAAACCTAGTGTATTTTGTGAGAAATGAAACCCTTGACCAATCAGAATAGGTATTCCAATCACACCAACATAAGTAGTTACTTGGCATCTTCACCGTGTTCTTTTTCCTGAAACAAAAGGAAAAAATAATAATATTAAAACCTGATTCTTAGGTACTTCTTTTATTAAAAGCTATTCTTGACCATACACTGCATTCCCTACAAAATCAGTCATTTCCTTATCTGTATCTTCATGTCACTTTATACATTATTTTTCATAGTATGTGCTATGTTGAATTTAATCTACTATTTTCCTACCAGCCTTCACCTACTGCTTTTCTAAATTTTCAGAATGCAAGGATAATGTTCTGTTCATCCTTTTTCATCATAACATGTAACATTTGATTCCCTATAGCAGGTGTGAATGTTGATTATAAATCTTAAAGGGCTGTAAGGGGAGAATTATAGTGCTACAGATAGAGAAAGCAGAGAAGCAATTTATCAGATGTTGGAGGTCTTTGCTAAGTGATGTGAAAAGCCTGAAAAATAAGAATTTAAGTTGCATACTGGTTCTTTAGTGTTAATACTCCTTGGTCATGTTGTAATGTACTTTCAATCACTGGAGGAAAAGAGAGAAAACTGGAGTGCTTCAAATAGTCCAGGCTTTTTTTCAATGCTATATTGTATCATGGTAATATAAAATTAGATCATAATTTTTGTGAATTAGCAGACCATTTTAGTATCAGTTATTGAAATAATAACACCCTTCCTTAATATTGTGATAATAAAATAACATTTTATTTTATATCACCTCAGTCACTTTTTATTGAATAACAGATATTATTTTCACTAAAACATAAAAATAAATTATCTTGATAGATTTTACATTTGACATTTCATTTTACATTTGATATTTCAAAAAACTGTTTGTGTGACTTACCTGTCCTATGTATAATTTTCATAACACCTGTAGTTTTCTGCATAGAATTTGATTTTCTCTGAAGATTGAAAATTAATTCTTAAAACTATTTATCTAATGTTTATGCATGAACTTAACTGAACATATGTTATATATACTCTAAGTGTTGTCTTACACTAAATATAAGAAACTTGGGATGCTATAGGAAATATACCGTAGACTGGGTGGTATAAACAACAAGCATTTATTTATCATAGTTCTAGAGTCTGAGAAGTTCAAGATCAAGGCACTAGCAAATGTAGTGTCTGGTGAGGGCCCTCTTCTTAGTTTGAAGAAAACCATTTTCTCATCATATCTTCATTTGGCTGAGGGAGAGAAAGGAAGCAAGTTCTTTTCTGCCTCTTCTTACAAGGACACTAATCCCATCCTGAAGGCTCTAAATTTACAATCTAATTACTTCCCATATCTCCCATCTCCAAATATACTACTATGATGGGGATAAGGGTATTAGCATGGATTTCACAGGGATACCAACATTCAGTTCATAGTAATTGTATTAGCATTTTCTATAGATTTTACTTTTTGAAATACTTCAATGTTTCTTATTGAACTATCAATTTAGTAGTTATTAAGGAACAGAGAAAATGCACAAAAGTAAAGAATAGCTATTTTGGTTTTGGAGGGAGGGAATATTGCTGTTCATTATCTTAGAATCAATGTACTGCATTCATTTCTCCAGCAAATAGAGACAGACATTTATGATAGTTTAGTTTTCTCATATTTAAATGATAAACAATACATGAAATAGCTGTTATTTTAGCCACTGTATTTATAAAGTTATTAGTAGCAGCTAATACTACTTTACCTATAAAGAAGGATATAAAAATGATTTTAGCATTTAACCAATTGTTATTCCAAATCCATATGATGCATTGAATAGACAACCCAGATCTGAGTAATTCCAACTGCTTAGTAACTGTTTTCCCATATCCACCTAAGTCTCCCTACACTCCCTTCACCTAAGTTTCCCTTTCTCTACAGTGCTGCATGAATTATTTTTTCAAAACACAAATTTCGTACTCCCCCTTCTCTCTCGGGCTTTCCCTGTGACCCAGCTGGTAAAGAATCCGCCTGCGAAGCAGGAGATCTGGGCTCGATTCCCGGGTTGGGAAGACCCCCTGGAGAAAGGAAAGGCTACCCACTCCAGTATTCTGGCCTGGAGAATTCCATGGACTGTATAGCCCATGGGGTCACAAAGAGTCGGACACGACAGAGCGACTTTCACTTTCAATTTAACTTTATGTAAGTATATTTGACGGAGAAGGCAATGGCACCCCACTTCAGTACTCTTGCTTGGAAAATCCCATGGACAGAGGAGCCTGGTAGGCTGCAGTCCATGGAGTCGCTAAGAGTCAGACACGACTGAGTGACTTCACTTTCAGTTTTCCCTTTCATGCACTGGAGAAGGAAATGGCAACCCACTCCAGTATTCTGGCCTGGAGAATTCCATGGACTGTATAGTCCATGGGGTCACAAAGAGTCGGACACGACTGAGCGACTTTTGCTTTCCCTTCTCTCTTACACTTTGTGATATACCCCTCACACTTTAAGGTGTGTAAAAACACACTGACCTCCAATGTCTTTCCTTTTTTCTGAGGTTCAATTAGAAAGAACCTGTGATAAACTCAGTCTCCACTTACTCTTACAGCCTCCTACAGGGCCACTCAACTAGCCTACTTTGAGTCTCTTTTACCCACTGTTACATTCATTGATCCATTTATTCACTCATTTAATGAAAGTTTTTGCCCGTGCTGTTGCCTCTGTCATCATAAATGTTGATATGGTTTGCAATTCCACTTCCCTTTAGAAGTATGTGATTATTTTTCCCCTTCTTGGTTAGAACATGAATTTCTTGAAATTGTGCATGGCATCTCTTTTGCTTACTAATTTATGTTCTGCTGCTGCTGCTGCTGCTGCTGCTAAGTCGTTTCAGTCGTGTCCGACTCTGTGCTACCCCATAGACGGCCTCCCACCAGGCTCTGCCGTCCCTGGGATTCTCCAGGCAAGAGCACTGGAATGGGTTGCCATTTCCTTCTCCAATGCGTGAAAGTGAAGACGCTCAGTCGTGTCCGACTTTTATTGAGCCCAATTGTCAATACACAGACAACACTTTATGTTTTCAAGAATAGTGAATTGATTAATAAATCCTTTGGGTTCCATGTGCTCTGCATACTGGTTGTGAGAGAACGATCTAGTCACACAAATTCTCTCTTGTCATCCTTCCCAAGCTTCTCTAGAGACAGTTCTTTTGGTTGGTAGCTGATAGGAAAATTTGCTACAGAATAAGTCTGTTCCTAATGTCGTAGTAGAAGGACTATAGCATCATTTAATTGTGATGAATGTCCTGATTAGGCAATTAAGCACTCTCAGAAATCTTGCAGTTAAATATTGGAAAAGCAATATTGGTAAAAGTGGGGAAAAGATCAAGATCTTCATTATAGTTGTTGTCTGTCGCCCCATCACCAGGTTGTCATCAAATTTGATAAGGTACAGAATCGCCTCAAGGAATGGTTCATAGAATTGGAATCGTCTATCCTGCATTAAAAGGAGTTTTGATAAAGCCTTTTACCCTGACAATATTAAAGAACAACTTTATACTCCAAGTATTCAACAATCAGTACTGCTAATTTATTCCTAGCCAGTTTGAAGACTAGATTGATTGTCTTTAACATAGTATTTGAATTTCATAAGTGTATCTATTTTTACTCATAAATGATTAAGATGAATACAATTTGATACTACTTTCATTATGAAAGAAAATGAATGTAGCTTCTCAATTCATTCTCCATAACACAAAAATGTCAGGACCAGTGGAGGACAAAAAAGTTAGGTATTTAGAATAGTTTGCATTTAGTTTACGTTAAAAAAATTTTTTTTAAATCGGATACAATGGAAAGAAAACAGAAATTAAGTCTGGATCTTATGGTCTAGCGGTGAGACAGGGAATAATGAAAGAATCATCTGAATAACAATAAAATGACAATGTAATTTTCTTGAAGGGAAGATATATAAGAAACCTGGAGCACAAAGTAGGATATTTATGTTAAAATTTTTGTAACTTTCTCTAAGTTTGAGGATATAATTGAGATATGCATGTACATTACTCTTTTTCATTTATGTTAAACTATATGAACATTTGACATTCATAATAATAATTTGCTTTTTGTCAATCAGACTTTCTTTATGTGCCTGCTTCTGAATTCATATTGTCTTATAATCTTGCAGCCTCTCTTTACACATTAAAAAACTGTATATGTAACTATAACATCACAAAAGACTGGTATCTTCACTTTTGTGGTAAAAGCCAAGATGATCATGAAGTCAAAGCTTTCTCTGGTTAATACAGTGTACTCTAAATTATTTATATAGTACCAGTATTCTTAAGATTACAATTAATATGTTGACAGGATTTGTGAAACTTATTTCCATTTCTCATCTAAAATAGATCGTATTAAGATAACAGATCATTCAGAAGAAGATAAAAGCACAGTCCTTAGCTGGTCTGTTGTAAATTAGACTTCTTGGCCTAGAGACCTTGTGAGTTAAACAATAGAAATTAATATTTTCACTATTCTGGAAACTGGAAGTCTACTGTCAAGATGCTGGTTTCTGGTGAGACCCCTCTTCTTGGCTTTTAGATAACCATCTTGTCTCTGTGTCCTCAATTGACTTTTCCTTTGTGTGCATGCAGAAGGAGAGGGGAATATCTGGTGTCTCTTCATTTTCTAAATAAGATACCAGTCTTATCAAATTAGGGACCCACCCTTATAATTTCATTTAACCGTAATAACCACTTTAAAGGGCACAACTCTAGATTTATCTCATAGGAAGAGAAGAATGTGGGATGTAAGCTATTGAATATTGAGACGTATACTGTCTAAGATTATATCATGAGCATGGAATTTCCATGAGGACAGGGTTGTGTTTTATTTTACTTTTTTTTGACCACTATATTCTAAGAGCCTGAAACATGCCTTGTTCAAAATAAAGTCCTCTAAAGTGTTTGTCAAATGAAAAAATAGCACATCATTTAGTCACACCAACTTAATTTCCTATAAGGACTTTACAAATCAACAGAATCATTACCATGATACCATGAGATAAAGAGAAATATGGTTTTGAAAACCTGTACAGTTTATTGGAGCAGACACTTTCAAACAGTCATGGGTTTTCTTTGTTATTGTCGTTTTTCTAAGTTAAGGATGCTGTGTTAACATCTTAATACTCTGTCCACTTTTTAAAATTTCTGACGATGACCTAAGATTCAACATTCATGACTTCTTACTTAGAGAACTGTTAATATATCCTAACTTTAGGGCTTCCCTGGTGGTAGAGGGGGTAAAGAATTTGCCTGCAATGCAGCAGACCTGGATTTGATCCCTAGGTCAGAAAGATCCTCTGGAGAAAGGATTTAATGTTAACACTGAAGCCTTAGGCAACACAAAAATGAATACATTATTGTTTAATAAACATTTATTTTAAAGTTTTGAGGCCATATATAATCAGGTAATAAATCAATGAATGGAGAATTGACATTCGTTTTGTTTATCTGTTTTGTAAGAAAACTATTGCATTAATTTGAGCACACAATAAAAAATAGACATCATCTTTTATTAAAACCATTATACTTATTTTGATGATCTGTATTGAAAGGTGGTTTATTAGTTTCCACAAAATTCACAAGGAAATTGCTTCAACTGTGATTGTTTTCCTTCACCTTTTTAAATCATTTTATAGTTTGTCTTCTATATGAGGTAATCAGAATGCAGAATAATGTAGAGACAAGAGCCTTGATTTTAGAAATAACCATGACTACATTGTAATCCCTGACAGCTAAACTGCTCCCTAGCTGTGTGTTCTCTGGAAATGTATATATTCTTTGATTTTCCCTCCAGGCTATGTTATATAGTTAATACCAGGAGAAATAAAAAAGGCTCCCACTCTGTTCTTTAACAGAGGTTCTTTTTGTTTCATTTAGTTTTTGTTTTGCAGTAGTAACTGTTTTGTATTGAACTGGTTATTTAGACATTTAAATATTGATCTTTGTATTTTATTAAAATCAATTTAGATTTTATTGACTAGAAAACTAATAGTATCAGTGTATGTCTCTGTAAATAATACATTCAGTTGCATACTATGCAGGAAAATTTTTAAAGTTTTGAAAATATAAAAATAAAAGATTTGTGTTTGGTAGGAAAGAAGCCTCCTAGAGATCCTGTACTCAACACCGGTAGATGTCTAGTTTCAAAACTGGGCTGACTCAAATCACCTAAGGCTGTGACCTTTCCTTTGCTATTTGTCACTAACAAGCTTAACAGCAGTGAGGATGTTAGTGACAAACAAGTAAGAAAATAGGTCATCTTTGCTCATTTGAATATAGTAGGCGCTGCTTTTCTTATGTGGTTGTCAAATTAACTCTGGGAATATTTTTCAGGTGTCAAGTTTACATTGTTAAATTTTGAAGGATGGATGTTTGGCTTTATTTTGATGCCAACAAATTTAGTATTTCTTAAATTTATTCAAGTCTCTCTCCCACCAGCTTTTATTCAATTAAATTTTAGTAAAGAGACATTTAACAAAGAAGAATATACTATAGTCTTTGCTGTCTTTTGTAAAATGCATGCTTTGTGTTTTCTAAAGTAGGGATCTTTTCTATCTTTATGCAGATTATCACTTTTACTGTCTCACTCTCATTTTTTTTTCTCACACATGTGCATATACACACAAACCCACACTTGTGTTATGATAGAAAATTGCAAATACTCTTCAACATTAGGACTTTTGAAATTGATCTTGAGGATGTACATACATTTTCTTTATCCTTCAACTCTTCTGTGAGGATGGCATTATCTTCATTTTACTATGGTAAAAAGATATTTTGCGAGAGAAGGGGATTTGATTCAGTTTTCTTGATGAATAAATTTTGGAGCTGGGATTTGAATCTTAGTTCATCTGGATCCACAGGCCATACTCATCCTATTTTCCTCCCTGTACAGGTAAAGGGATAAGAAAAACTATAATGGGATTATTTTAAAAGAAATTGTTACTAGAGAGGCTGGTTGCTGAGTATTATTCAAAATTCAAATTTTTGAGTTACACATAGATAACTTATTTTAAAGTGTACTGGAGACTAACATCCCAGTAAAACCATTTTTTCCTGATTTTATCAGTGCTTCTTTTATGACTTGAGGTCATTCTCCTATTTCAAATACACAGAAAGCAGTTGAAAGTGTATTTCAAAGAACCTCTGGAGTGGACCAGTAATAGGAGAAACTAAAATTTTTGCATTTACTCTTAAAATGAAAGGCATAAGCTTTCCTCACATTCCTCTTCTGATGGCCCCCAATCCCAGCTCCCTGGCTTTCCAAAGCTAACACCCTTGATTAAGAGGACATCTGTGCCAAAGACTGCTTGGAACTTTTCCAATCACAAAATTCACAGGCTCTGGCTGCTTTTTATTCATTATCTCTTACATATCCATCAATGACTCAAGCCAGACACCAAGCAAGCCAACACACTTTTTGATCTGCCAAAACAACCCATGAAAGAGGTAAGCCAGTCCAAGACTGATAAATTATCTGTGAGCAAATTAGATATTCTTCTAGCAAGTGTCAACACTGTAACCAAGCAGAGATGACAATTCACAGGCTCCTCATTGGAATACATCAGCAAGAACATCTTTGTAACCATGGTAAATGTACTAAACTATTTTTGAAGCATTAAACTAAGCTTATATTTGAATTTAATAAGAGGGATCGGGCCACATCACTAAACACAAAGCAACATTGTGATTTGACAATTTACCATTGAATTTCATATGTTAATCTTATAGAACTAGTTAAGTTAATCCTCTAAAATTATATATTTATGTGAAAACCAAGATAGCTTCTAGGTATAATTTTAGTTGGCTATGTTTTTGAGTTAGTCGAGTAGGCAAGTTTTAAAATGTAATTTGTTTTATGTGGATAATGATCAGTCAGAAAGAAACTATATCTTTTCATAATTGATATTTTTGGCTGTGTCTTAATAATCATCTTTCTAAAAAGATGTTCATATGTCTCACTTGATTCAGACACAAAAGAAGAGGGAAGTAATCTAACATGTTTAAAACACTATATTATGAATTTGCATATATATGTTCAGCTATTTAGTTCTGGAAAATAATTATTATTCATATTTTATATATGGTAAAACTGAGGCTTATAAAATTATGTGATCATGAATTAGCAAATGGATCTTATTCTGTTCAGTAGTTTGAATTCTCTCCTATATCATATAAGGCTCTGCTAAAGCTACTGATTTAAATGACTATTTAGAAACTTACTTCAATATTTTGCAAAAGTTTTACTTCCCATGTTAAGCTATAAAACACTTGGGGGGATAGGGGATCTTAAATAAATGTATCCTCCATGTCGGCTAATAAAAGACATTGTACCTGGAAATAGTTATCTGAATATAGACTAAAACCAATATAGATTAATATAAGTGTTCTTACACATCCATAACTTTTAGTACCATTAAATTAGTATAATATATTGTAAGTAGCCACTTAAATGTAATATATCCAAAATTAAAAATTTTTGTGAGTTTTCTATTTCTGTCCTCTGAAATTATTTCCCAATATTTTCTACTGTGGTAGCTGTTTCTATTGTCTACTTGGTCCCTGAGCTAAGAAACCTTTAATTATGCTACACTACTCCTTTTGCTCAACCCCTATATGAAATCAGTCATCAAGTACTATAGATTCTACCCTATTAATATTTCCCAAATCTGTCTTACATTCTCATGTTTATAATAGACACTCAACAAATACATTTTTATTAAATTGTTAAATAAAGTGCTAGTTTGTGAATATGTACAGATTGTTTTATATCATGCATTGCTATATATCATATATGAATTACTTATATAGTATGGATAATTTCGTCTCCTTCTCCTCCCACCTTCAATCTTTCCCAGCATCAGGGTCTTTTCCAGTGAGTCAGTTCTTCCCATCAGGTGGCCAAGGTATTGGAGTTTCAGCTTCAGCACCAGTCCTTCCAATGTATATTCAGGAAGATTTCTTTTAGAATGGACTGGTTTGATCCTCTTGCAGTCCAAGGGACTCTCAAGAATCTTTTCCAGCACCACAGTTCAAAAGCATCAATTCTTCAGTCCTCAGCTTTCTTTATAGTCCAACTTTCATATCCATACATGACTACTGGAAAAACCATAGCTTTGTCTAGATGGACATTTGTTGCCAAAGTAATGTCTCTGCTTTTTAATATACTGTCTAGGTTGGTCATAACTTTTCTTCCAAAGAGCAAGTGCTTTTTAATTTCATGTCTGCAGCCACCGTCTGCAGTGATTTTGGAGCCCCCTCAAAGTAAAGTCTGTCACTGTTTCAATTGTTTCCCCATCTATTTGCAGTGAAGTGATGGGACCGGATGCCATGATCTTAGTTTTCCAAATGTTGAGTTTTAAGCCTACTTTTTCACTCTCCTCTTTCACTTTCATCAAGAGCCTCTTTAGTTCTTCTTTGCTTTCTGCCATAAGGGTGGTGTCATGGTTTACCCATATGTTTTCGTGTTAAATTACATGGTTTATGGCTCAGACGGTAAAGTGTCTGCCTACAATGCGGGAGACCTGGGTTCAATCCCTGGGTTGGGAAGATCTACTGGAGAAGGAAATGGCAACCCACTCCAGTATTCTTGCCTGGAAAATCCCATGGACGGAGGAGCCTGGTAGGCTACAGTGCATGGGGTTCCAAAGAGTTGGACATGACTGAGCGACTTCACTTTCACTTTTCACTTTCACATGGTATATCCGCATGGTTTTGTGTTAAATTACATAGTTCTTTCTATGTTTGATAGAATAGTTAAGTTCCTTCTAAACATTCCCCAGTTAGGGAGACAGAGAGGTGACTAACCAGTTTGCTAATCCACAAGAGGAATGTTTGTCTGAGCAAACTATTTTAGAGAGTTATTTGCAGCTCTTTACTAAGCAGATATCTGTTTATGTTAAGGGCTTCCCAGATGGCTCAGTGGTAAAGTATCTGCCTGCAATGCAGGAGACCTAGATTCCTTTCTTGGGTCAGAAAGATCTCCTAGAGAAGGAAATGGCTACCCACTCCAGTAGTCATAACCTGGAGAAGTCCATGGACAAAGGAGCCTGGTGGGCTACAGTCCATGGAGTTCCAAAGTGTTTATGCTAAAGGCCTACTCTCTTTCATAATTAAATGTATGGTTTTTAAAAGTTAAGGTTTTGGTATATTTATACCAAATTTTAAAGTAAATTAAAAAATTAAACACCAAAAATTATTTCTATTTAAGTTTACCTGACATACAGATAAGCCATTATGTTGATTCTTTTCTCATCAGTATTTCTCTTATTTCCCAGAATTGTTTGTCTTCTGGGTGTTACTTTATTACAAAGTTATGTACTCATGAGACTCATTATATATCCAACTTTATTTTCAGTCATCAAATTAATGTTCTTATTAAGATAAAGCATGGTAGTGCCTGAATAGTTACTTTCTGCAAAATGTGTCTTGAAATATTTAAAACTCTTTAAAATAAAAAATGAAACTTTTGTAGTAATAAAGAGTGACATTTTAGGTTAAGGAAAGCTAATTGGAATTAAATTGATAAATGTAGTGAATTATTTCAGATACAAACAGAATGGATGCAAACATGATTTTTTTTCAAAAGGAGAAAAACATGAGAATAGCATAATTATAAACATTTGAAAATCGAGTCAAGCCCAACTGTGAGGTGTATAACTTTTCAAGGAAGTATATCAAATGCCTCTGTATTTATGTATTTGCTTGTTTTCCTTCTCTTATGTTTAGTTGCTTGGATAAGGGTTAAGAGTTTAACAACAAGAAAAAGCACTTGAGAAGTTGTTTTTACTTAACTTGGATGTGTTAAACTATTATATCTTGGCCAAATAGAGTTAACAGTGTAATATAAATTAATTAATATATATTTAATTATTTATTTTATTCAAATATAAAATACCATAGATGCATATTATTATAATATGCTATATTATGTATAAATATAAAGAAGAGTTTAAAAAAGTTCTTCCTCTGAAGAAGCTCAAAATCTATTCATAAGGATATGTGCCTATACAATTTCTATTATAAACAAGTAGGTAAAAGATATGAATAAATATTATTAGATTTATTATACAATAGAATCACAAGGCCCACTGTGCTTGTAAATGACCAAATTTACTGTTTCTTTTTCCTACTCAATAATAGGGAACATTTTAGGAAGTGTTTGAGTCAGTTGTCTTGTCTGCTTTCTGGTGCCATCAGAACAGAGTATAACAGACTGAATGGATTAAACAAGAGACATTTATTTTATTATATTTCCAGAGATTCTAAACCCAAAATCAAAGTGTCAGCTGGGTTGCTTCTTTTTGATAGGTAAAAGGGAAGGCTCATATTCCAGGCCTCCATCCTTGGCTTATAGATGGCCGTCTTCTCCCTGTATCTTCACTTCATCTTCCCTCTGTACACGTCTGTTCAAATTTCCTCTTCCTAACCCTACTGGAATAGAGTTTACAAAAATGACCTCATTTTAATTTAAATACCTCTGTTATCTCCAAATATGGTCACATTTTGAGGCATTAGGAGTTAGAACTTCAGCAAAGGAATTTTAGAGGGATACAATTAAGTCCACCATACTCCACCATTTGACACCTTAAATATTATACCTTCTAAAAAGCTAAGTACATTTACCTCATCCCCAAAGACCCCAAAGTCTTAACCTATTCCAGAAACAAATTTAAGCCCAAAATCTCCTCTAAATATCATGCACATCAGATATGACTGAGACTTGAGGTCTGATTCATCCTGAAGGAAAATGTCTCCTCACCTGTGATACTGTGAACCAGATAAGGTCTTTATTATTAAAATACAATGATGAGATAGGCATAAGATACACATTTTACTTCAAATTGAAGAAATCAGAAAGGAAAAAAGGGTTAATGATCCCAAAGTAGACCAGAAAACTGAAAGTGTCTCAGTCATGTCTGATTCTGCAACCCTATGAACTGTAGCTCATCAAGTCCCTCTATCCATTGAATTTTCCAGGCAAGAAGACTGGAGTGGGTTACCATTTCCTTTTCCAGGGGATCTTCCCAAACCAGGGTTGGAACTAAAGTCCCCTGCCTTTCAGGCAGATTCTTTACCTTCTGAGCCACCAGGGAAGACCCAGAACTATCAGGGGAATTTCCATTAGATTTTAAGTTTCTGGAAATACATGGTTATGATAAAAAAAAAAGCTATATAGGAATACAGTTCTGAAAGGAGTTGATTGTAGAGGTATTATCCTACCTAGCTGCCAATAAACCCTTTACAGGCAAAAGTTAATTAAAAACGAGAAAACAGATTCATCATTTTGTTTGGTAGCCAGAGAGATAGAGCTCACTTTTGTTGTTTCCCCTTATTATTTATATACAGATTTGTGTTTTGAATCATGCTTGATGTTTTTCTCTTGATAATTTCTCTTTGTGGTTTCAGTAAAATTAAAATGAACATGAGGATGTATTTCATTATGCTTTTTTTCAACCAATGACAATGACTTAAGATAAGCTTATTTTGTCATATTTTATCCATTCTTCTCAAAGTATCAGAAAATTCAATAATGTACATTTTGTAACAAAATGTCCTGAAGAAGCATAAATTCTATAGAGAGCAGAAACATATCAGTATTTCATTTATACTGAACACCTGCAGACCAGGATTTTTTCCACTTGCTTTTCATTTGGAATTGGGAGAAAAGAGCAGTGAGCATCATCAATGTAACTCTTATTTGTCTACTTTGAACCTGCTGCTGCTTTATGCTGATGTGTTTTTGCACTTTGGAAACATTTTCATGGCTTATTTGTTAGCATGTGTGGAGACTTGAAACAAGAGGTAAACATATTTAAATGTTGAAAGTACCTTACAAAAGGCTTCTGATTTTTCCTAAGATATATAAAGAAATATTCAAAGGGTTACTTAAATGAGGGAAAATGCTGAGTACCACAGAACTAAGGTGATGGAAGTTACCAACCATCATAAAAACAGAAAAAGTTTTCTCTTGCTGGTTTCAAGAAATGAACTCCCTAATGTGACAGAGTCATGCTGCCAGGTCACCAGGATGGCCTCTAGCTACTGATAGTGACTCCTGCAGCTAGAAGCAAGTGAGAAATCCTAGTCCTAATTTTGTCAACAACCTGAATGAGGTTGCAACAAGACCTGTGGCCTCTTGGAAGAGCTGACGCCCTAGCCATCACGATGAATTCTGCCTGCTCAGACCTGAACACAGGACCTAGCAAATCCACTGTGGTAGGCTGAATGACAGCTCCTCAAAGACAACATGTGTTAATCCCTGGAACCTATGTGTGTTGTCCACTTAGTCGGGTTCACCTGTTTGTGACCCCATGGACTGCAGCCCGCCAGGATTCTCTGTCCATGGATTTTCCAGGCAAGAATCCTGGAGTGATTTGCCATTTCTTCTCCTGTGATATTACCCTAAATGCAAAACGACTTTGTAGGAGTAATTCAGTCAGGGATCTTAAAATGGGAGATTTGCCCACATTATCCAATGGGAGCTATCTATTGTCAAATGCATGGCCAAATAAATCAATGATGAAATGGTCTCAGATCACACACACATACACACACACACACACACACACACACACATTTTCAGATGAGTGAGTCAAAAGTCCCAAATGCCTCATTTAGTTGAAGAAAATGGAAAAAAAGACCACGTAAGCTAAGTTCACTATTAAGGGACAGAACAGAGGCATGTGAGCAGAAGCTCTTAGCAGAAGAAATAGGCAGCAGTCTCAGCATTAGTAAGTGATGACTTCATCTTCCAGCAAGAAATAGTCAGCAGCCCCGGGGCAGGCCATGTGTCCTGTGTGCCTTCTTTTCACAATGCTGTGCTGACTCAAACTTATTTTGCATTTTGGAGAGTGATATTCTATAAATAAATTAATAAACAAGAGGAAATGTTTTTAAAAGACTACCCCATTGGGCACTAGATGCAAAGGTTCTTAGGCGAGAGAGGCAAGAAAATCAAGAGATTAGAAGACAGTGCAAAAGTGGAAACAGACAGTGGAATGATGCAGTTTGAGAACAGAGGAAGGGGCCACAAACCAAGGAATAAAGGAAGCAAGAGAAACTCAAAAAAGAGGTGATGAAATCTCCCCTGAAAACATGCAGCAGGAAACAGCCTTGCCAGCACCTGACACCTCAGCTTTAGTTTAGTGAAATTGACTTCAGGTTTCTGATCTCCATAAACATAACAAATATAAATTTGTATTGTATTAAGCAACTAAGTTTGTGGTAATTTATTGTAGCCATAATAGGAAACTAATATACTCATGCTGATTCCTGACCCACAGAAACTGTGAAATAATAAATTTGCATTGTTCTAAGCACCAGATTTGTGGTCATTGTTATGCAGCAACAGAAAACACAGTGTCTGTAGATAATTGCAGTTATTCCACAATGATATTTAATCTCAAACGCCTTCTGTTCTGTCTCTCATATGACCCAAATTAACTAATATTCAAGCCAAATTAATCAAGTTACAGACCTTTAAAAACAATATACTGTTGCTTGCATGTACCATTCACCAAGCAGAGCATAGCCTTTCCTTTTTATTTTCTTTTATTAAATGCCATCATTCAATGAAAACTATCTTAATCACCTTAGACTGCTATAACAAATTACCACAGACTGGATGAATTAAACAACAGACATTTATTTCTCACTGTTCTGGAGGCTAGGATTTCAAGATCAGCATGCCTGCATGGCTGGATTCTGGTGAACGCTCTCTTCCTGATTTATAGGTGACGGTCTTCTGGCTGTGTCCTCACATGGAGATGAGAGAGAAAGACAATTTTTTTTTTTGTTTTCTTATAAGGACACTATAACCCCATCACAGAGCTTCATCCTCATAACTAACTACTTCCCAGAGGTCCCATTGCCCTTTAAGAGGTTGGGGTTTCAACACATGAATTTTGAGGAGACACAAACATGTCCTTAACGAGGACCGTTTCTCAGATCCAACTTTCCTAAAACATTATTCCGACACCAGAAATGTTTTAATATTTTTCTTCAGGTATAATTGCATACAATATATTACACATATTTTGAGTGTACAATTTGGTATTTAGTGACATATTTATACACCTGTGAAAATATGACTAAAATTAAGGTAGTGAAAATATCCATCACCCCCAAAAGTTGCCTCATGTCCTTGTGTAATCCTTCCCTATGCATCTTCTTTGCACTGAACCTCCCCAGGTAATCACTGATCTGCTGTCAAAATAAGTATGCTTGTTCCAAAATTTTACGTAAGTGGAATTATATACTATACTCCTTTGTCTACCTTCCTTCACTCCTTATAATTATTTCACGATTTATTCCATGTTGCTGTATTAGTTTTCTCCCCTAAACAGGACTTTCAGCAAAATGTCCTAGTTCAGGGAATCTTTGCAACTCCACCTGGATCCTCCTTCCTTTGCTATGGCCTAGGCATGCTCTTGGTAAGCTGAAGCAGTGTGGGATGTAGCACTTTGTTTCTTATTTCCAGTGTGAAACTCACTATTTTGTTTCTCATTTCTCAGGGATCACTCCCTTTCCTTGCTTGATGTCTTGAAAACTGTATCATATATTAATATTTGTGTTGGATTTTTTCTCCTTTGATTGTGTCAAGCAAGAGAGTCCTTAATACTCCATCTTGGATGAAAGTGGCAGCTCCAAACCATTATGAATTCTCATAGAATTTATTACTGTAATCACTCATTTTACATTTACCATTTGCTATTTTGAAAAGATGCTTACCTTTTCATCTATAAGCTAAGAAATATGAGTAAGTCCTTATATTTTATTCTAAATCTGTCACCAGTACAGTGCTTTGCTTAGGTTTGTATTCGGGAAAACTCAAAGCATGTTATATTAGAAACATAAAGGTGATGCAAGGAAAGTGAGTTCTTGTAGAGACGTATGATGTGATTCTTAGAATTACCAGTTTTCCCTGTGAAATATCTACCGTTTATGATTTGCTTGAATTTGAGAGTTATAGCAGTGTGTAAATACGAGTACACGGAGAAATCTCCAGAACCAAAGAGCCTGTCTTTGAATTTTGATTTTGTCACTTACCATCTGAATGAATTTTTCAAATTTCCTGAGTCTATCTGTGCCTCAGTTTCCTTATCTGTCATGGGGAGAGATGATTAATAAATGAACTTAGCACAAAATGTTGTATAAGAATTTCTTAAGTTAGCAAAAAAGTAAAGTAATAACAATTGTACCTAAGAATTTACCCAAGTAAATGTTAAAGTTATTTCTTTTAAAAGCACTTAGAAGTGAAAAAAGTGCACTATCTTTGTTTTCTAAGGGTTTGTGGCATATCAAAATTTCTGTATCCAGATATGTGTTTCTGTGATAAGCTGCCAACTTGGTCTGGCAAATCCGTCAGTGATGCATGCATGTGTGCATGCTAAGTCGCTTCAGTTGTGTCCGACTCTATGTGACTCTGTGGACTGTAGCCCGCCAGGCTCCCCTGTCCATGACCTTCTCCAGGCAAGAATACTGGAGTGAGTTGACGTGAACTCCTCCAGGGCATCTTCCCTAATCTGGGGATTGAACCCGGTGTCTCATAGGTCTCCTGCATTGGCAGGCAGGTTCTTTACCACTAGCAACACTGGGAAGCCCCCCTTTAATTGTATATGACTGTAAAATTTTAAAGAAGCCTATTTTTGTGATCCTGATGTAAAAGCCAAAGGAAACTTGTGTAACTGAAACGCAGTTTGTTGAGTGTCAGTAAAAACTCATGATGTAAGATCTTAGTCAACAGTCTGCCACCTATTGTAAGATAAATGTAAAGAGTCTCAATATAAAATGTTCTTTGGAAATTTTGAAAAGAAGTCTTTTGGGAAAGGTGTTTTTCCCACATATTTTTCAGTTCATCCTGGGGATACAATATGTGATATCCAGTGGTTCCATAGTAACTGAATTTAAGTGGTTTTAAAAGTGACCAGATATGACCCATACAAGACATAAGAATTTCAGCTGTTAAAATTGAGGTGAAGCTATGGTTTTAGCTGAATTGGAAACTGAATTACTGCTTACTGTCAGCAGAACAGTTATTTTTAATGCGTTGGGGTTAAAGTCATTGGGAAGACAAGAATCACAGGCTTATATCATATCACAGTGAGTTGTCTCAATTATAGCAAGTGAACAGTTCCATTTTTGACTATCTTTAATTTTTAAAACAAAATACATACACTAAGAAGAAGAATAATCCTGATATTAAAAATATTAAGCTGTATGCAGGTATCAAATCTGTAGGCAGCATTGTAAATTATGCTAATAGCATGAGAGAACAAAGGATTCCAATGATGAACCTTGAGGAAAAGTGGATGGAGTACATGCAAATCCAGGTCCCTGTACTTACAGACATGCATACTATTTAAAAGCACCTCTTCAGTATGTTTAGCCTGCTGGATTTCATTGCAGGCATTTAATTAAAAAATAATTGTCCTGTTTAAATTTCAAATTATCTCCATTACAGCATTTTTCCCCCTTACCTGGGGCAAATATACATTGTACAGTGCACAAAATACATTTTAGGGTATTTTTGCATGTATTTCATACAGATTTACTGAGAACTATTCTGATCATAACTTTTAGATAAATCAATCAATGTCAGTATTAATATAACTTAATGCGGTTTGGCCAAGGCTTATTGAAGTGAAGCTAGCACTTTGGTTCACCAGAAACCTAATTACTACTTAGTTTTTAGAACAATTATCTTTCAGTGCTTTGAGGGTAAACCCATAGAAATGCCCAAACTGAAATGTTTTTATTGCAGCTGTCCCTATACTCTGTATTCTATACCAGTATATAGCCCTTTCTTTCATGGATTTGAAGCTATGTTGTAGTGATGAGGTATAGCAAAATTATAATGACGTGATAAATTACAGAAAATAGTTTCTACTGACAGTATTTGGTGAGCAGCATTTAGCTTTTTAGGTTTTTTTTTTTTTTTTTTTTTTTTCAATTTTCTTCCTATTAAAAACAGTAATATGATACTTGGTCTATATGCTTGATATAATGGCTGTTAAAATCAAAAAAACAAAATATATGATAATATTTAAAGAGGTATAGAATTTCAAGGAAAATGGGTAATTAGTGTGGTTTGGAGGAGGGGGGTTTATTTATTACTGTGAACTGAATTGTGTCTTCCCTCAAATTCATATGTTGAAGCTCCAACCCCTAATGTTATATCTTTGGGAGGTGGGGCATTTAGGAGGTAATTAGGTTTGATGAGGGTGTGAGTTTGAGGCCCTCAAGATGGAATTACCACTAGTGCCCTTACAAGAAAAAATCAGAGATCTTGCTTGTGTTCTCTCTCTAGATATGCCGAAGAAGTCCATGTACATTGCAGCAAGAAGGCAGCCTTCTGTAGTACAGGAAGAGGGCTCTCAATAGAAACCTAATCTTGATCTTGGACTTCCTACTTTCCAGAACTATGGGAAATAATTTTAATAAAACATAATTTTCATAGCCTAGATTTTTGATGGTGAGCAGATTCAGAAGTCAAGCTACAGTATTGTATGTGTGAAACATGGACAATGTTATAAACCTGTGTTACTTCAATTAAAAAATGTAAGGGAATAATTTTAATAATAAGAGGCCCATTTTATTGACTGAATCAGCATCCTTAGAGATTGGGACCTCTGTGATAAAAGTGATTAGCAGTTACAGCTTTTTCAACTGAGCTATTTTACTTCTTGGGAGACACGTTACTTTTCTATGAGGCTCTACTTAAGCATTTATATAAGGATTGACTGCATTTGGATAGAGTTACTAGAACCCTGCTTATGCCAAATTATTTCTCCTATCTTTCAAGAGACCCTTTTCAAAGAGGCTGCTGGTATTCATCTGCTCAGTCATGTCTGACTCTTTGTAACCCCATGGCCTGTAGCCCACGAGGCTCCTCTGTCCATGGGATACTTCCCATTTATGAAGTTTTGACAATATATACTTCATCTCAATTTACTCACATGGGAACCAAGGGGAGAAAATCAATAATCCAACAAATACGGTGACTCCTACTACTACTATGCTCAAACTGTAGGCTCTGTACTCTGTCGGCTTCTAGAGGCCCAAAATTGTTCCTATAATTGAACTGAATAAATATTGATTATCAATACTAAATCCAAATATATTTATATTTTCAGTAGCTCTTAACATACATGTGATACAGTGGTACTGACTTCATTTTGAATCTCTGCTCAGGAGCTTTTATTATTGAAGGGAAATCTTTCTTCAAACAGATAGATGCCTTTAAATTTTATGCCCTGAGAGTCATGAGTTTTGAGTTTCACTCAATGGTCTTTGCCATGTAACATAGTGTTTCCCCAGCCCACTTAACCAAGATGTTTGATATGGAAGTCATGTTTGTTTAACATTATTAATTTGATTTAAAAAGACTTAAGGATGCTACTTTTTAAAAATCAGAGAACATTTTTGAAATCTGATACACTAAACTTTAGTAATTCTTTACCTCATTCTCTTTCTTACCAATTTTATGATCCTTGGAGGATTAAACCATTAGGATTGTCTTTAAAATCACATCATAAGAAAGCTAGTACTTTGCATGCAATGACAGTTACTGTTTATTTATAAAATAATTGAATGAAGTTATAGGTTTTGCATTAGAAACCTTACCAAAGTAAAAGTATCTATATATTTTATGCCAATTAATATGCTGAAAAATAAAATTAAAATAAAAGACAAATTGTTAAAGTGCTTAAGAGTTTGTATGTTGACATAGGTTGTTTCTATATAACATTAAGCATCAAATTAAATATAAAAAGAGCAAGCCTGTTACTTAGAATGGAAGATAAGGAGAGAAATATCTAAGTATTGAGAAAAGCTACCATTCAATATATCTATTTGCTCTTAAGATTACTCTAAACATGTTTGTTTGCAGCTACTTTTGATGCTAAGTTCATCTAAACTGAGAGAAGAGAGTTGATGAAGTTTATTATGTATAAACTAGATTGAGTGAGTTCCATAATGAGAGAATAGAAGGAAGAGAAAGCAGTAAGTGTCAATTACCTTTTCAGAGGGCTTCCTTGGGGGCTCACATGGCAGAGTCTTCCTATAATACGGGAGACCTGAGTTTGATCCCTGGATCTGGAAGATGCCCTGGAGAAGGGCATGGCAACCCACTCCAGTGTTCTTGCCTGGAGAATCCCATGGCCAGAGGAGCCTGGCAGGCTATAGTCCATGGGGTCACAGAGTCAGAAATAACTGAGCAAGTAACACTTTTACTTTTTCAAGAATTTTGGGTATAATTAAAGAAGAAAAGGCTGAAGGAAAATGCATATTCCATTAACTTAAAATTTATAATTAAATGCTCAAAGCTTTAATTTTTAATTTCCTTTTTAAAATTTTGGCTGCGTTGGGTCTTTGTTGTGTGGGGGCTTTCTTTAGTTGCGGAGAGCAGGGGTTACTCTCTAGTTGTGGTGTGCCGTCTTTTCATTGATGTGGCTTCTCCTGTTGGGAACACTAGCTCTAGGTGCTTGGGCTTCAGTAGTTCCAGCAAGTGGACTCAGTAGTTGCGGCTCATTGGCTTTACAGCACAGGCTCAATAGATGAGGCACACAGGCTTACTTGCCCAGGGGCATGTGGAATCTTCCCAGTTGTTCAGTCACTCAGTTGTGTCCAACTCTTTGAGACCCCATGGCCTGTAGCTGGTCAGGCTTCACTGCCCTTCACCATCTCCCAGAGCCTGCTCAAATTCATGTCCATTGAGGCAGTGATGCCATCCAACCATCTCATTCTCCATTAACCCCTTCTCCTCCTGCTTTCAATCCTTCCCAGCATCAGGACATGTTTCCAATGAGTCGGCTCTTCACATCAGGTGGTCAAAGTATTGGGATCTCAGTTTCAACATCATTCCTTCCAACGCATGTTAGGACTGAATTCCTTTACGATTGACTGGTTTGATCTCCTTGCAGTCCAAGGAACTCTAAAGACTCTTCTCCAACACCACAGTTCAAAAGCATCTATTCTTCAATGTTCAGCCTTCTTTATGGTCTGACTCTCACATCCGTACATGACTATTGGAAAAACCATAGCTTGGACTAGATGGACCTTTGTTGACAAAGTAATATCTCTGCTTTTTAATATGTTGTCTAGGTTGGTCATAAACATCTTTTAATTTCATGGCTGCAGTGATTTTGGAGCCCAAGAAAAGAAAGTCTGTCACTGTTTCCATTGTTTCCCCATCTATTTGCCATGAAGTGATGGGACTGGATGCCATGATCTTAGTTTTCTGAATGTTGAGTTTTAAGCCAGCTTTTTCATTCTCCTCTTTCACTTTCATCAAGAGGCTCTTCATTCCTCTTCTCTTTCTGCCATAAGAGTGGTATCATCTGTATAGGAATCTTGATTCCAGCCTGTGCTTCATCCAGCCTGGCATTTCACATGATGTACTCTGCATAGAAGTTAAATAAGCAGGGTAACCATATACAACCTTGACGTATTCCTCTCCCAATTTGGAACCAGTCTTTTGTTCCATGTCCAGTTCTAACTGTTGCTTCTTGACCTGCATACATATTTCTCAGGGAACAGGTAAGGTGGTCTGATATTCCCATATCTTTACGAATTTTTCACAGTTTGTTGTGATCCACACAAAGACTTTAGCATAGACAGTAAACCGGAAGTAGATGTTTTTCTGGAATTCGTTTGCTTTTTCTATGATCCAACAGATGTTGGCAATTTGATCTCTGGTTCCCAGAGAATCTTCCCAGACCAGGGATCAAACTGGTGTCCCCTGCATTGCAAGGCAGATTCTTAACTATTGGACCACCAAGGAAGCCCTGACACTTTAACTTATTAATAAATTAATGTGAAAAACTGTCAGTTTGCTCTGCCTGAATTTTCTAGTGATAGAATTAAAATTTTTAATTTTCTCCATTTCTTGATGGAGATTTTGTAAGGTATAGCTTTGTAAACATTAAGAAAAATATTTTGACCTTAGCTCCAGATTGCAGTACACATTTTCCACCTCTTGAGATCTCTGTAGATTCTCAGTGATTGATTACCATTTCCTTTTCTATTCTTCTTTGGTTTACATGAAATTATACAATATATTTCTGACCCTGACTATTCCTCCCCCTACTCTGACTTCCATTCTGTCCTCAGAACTCCTCTCTCTTCTTTTTATACATTACTCCTCAGTACTCTCATTCAGTCATAACTTCATCTAGTATTTTCACTCACGTCATTCCCAAATCTTAAAATCCTTTATCCTTGAAGAGATTGGCATGTTAGAAACATGAACCAAAATCTCTAGTGATTCTGCTTTCCTTAAAGAATATAGATCCGGAAATAAAATGTTGAATTCTTGACTCTTTGTCATTCTTCCTGTTTCCATAATGATAGATTCTTGATATTATGCAGAGATCATCATGCCTGTCTAAGGCAATTCTATGATTAGAACTGTTTGTAACATTTCTAACTGCCTGTATTATCTGAAAATGAGTTGATGACAGCATCTAATGAGTGTGGTTGATAGTCATCCATTTGGTATTGCTGTTTAGCATATTAACAAATCAAACTAACACTCTCTTATAATCTACAAAATGCATGGTCAAAGCAATTTTGTGTATATTTATATCTTCTTAACCAAATATCAACTGCTAAATTGATAAATGAAACAGCAGTGAGTAATATAGGGTGTGGGTTCTGTTTGTTTTTAAATCTATATAAGAATTGATGCTAATCAAATTAAAAATCTTGGGTAACCTGAGCTTATTATTAAAGATTTCAGGATTCCCAGTTCATTGTGTGGATAGGAGCTTTTCTTCCTGATTTGTCAGTTTTGTGCCATACCTTTTCCATGTAAGTGACCTAGGTCTGTGATCTTTCATGTTGAACACATCAGCCATTTATTACCAGCTCTAATTTCCTTTCCAGCTTCCACTGAAAGTAAAAGACTGCTGGCGGTTTTTAATTTCATGTTAGACAGCAAAAGACATATCTGCATGATGAAAATGCCAGATTTCTGTATAACTGTTATCAATTATACTAATTAAGAGAAAACTGTAGCGAATTTTGCTCTAAGGAGGTCAAAAATATATTGTGCTAAAACCTTTCTTAATGCACAACTGTCCACAGGCTATTTTATTTCTCATAGTATAGCTATATTTTGCCCAATTTTAAAGCAAAAAAATGTCAGAAGACGTAAAAAATGTAGCTGTAAGGAGCAATAATTGTAAAATTGGTACCTGTGAACATTATGAGTAACTACTTTGATGTGAATTGAAACAACCTTCACACAAGTGCAGGCTGATTAAATAGTTGAATTGACTAATTGTTTTAAAATATATGCCTAGTTGGACAGCCATTTAAATTCTCTAACAAGCTCCAGAGTTCAGAAAGTTTTTAAGCCTTTTAGGAAAATGAACCTTATGGCTTAACAGCATTTTTACTAACATTTAGAAAATTACAGTTTAAATTTAAAATAATCATAGCTGGAAATCAGTATTTAAGGAGATTTTACATATATTTCCTCATTTAATCCTCACTGAAATCCTGCAGGGTAGGGAATATCAGAGGATGCTATGAAATTGAAGCAGCTTGTACTGGAGTACGGATGCAAAATCAGGTCATCTAGTTTCAAGTTTAGTGTCACCCTCAGCTATTCATTTATGTTTAAGTACCTAGTATACATCAGTACCTGGTAAGTATATCATAGGTTGGGAATGGAGGGCACAATTCTAAATAGGTCATTTTTCTTTTTTTCAGTTTCTAGTAGCTCTGAATGTAGCAGATGAGATAAGTAATTAGGTCATGTGATATTTTTAAAGTATCATATGCAGGGCAAGTATAAGGTGTTTTGATAGAACCTAGAGAGGATATGAAATCTGCATTTAGAGAGGGCACTGAGAATATGATATCTAAAATGGTATCTATTGGTCTTGCTCTAATTAGATCTGTGGAAATTAAAGATCCAGAAGAGTAAGGGGCATGTAAACGCATGTGAAGTAAACGAAAATGTTGCCTATCAAGTGAACTCTGAATAATTCACTGTTGGTGGAAGTTCAGTACTTCAGTGAGAGGTCGTGTAAACTGAAGAGATTCTCCAGTCTTCCCACTGACACATTGAAATCTCTGGAAATATTTTTGTGTGTCCGAATGGCTGAGGAGCAGCATTACCAAGATCAAGTGGGTGTGGGGGAAGATTTCATTACAGGGACAGTCCAGTACAGTAGGTAATTTTTCTCACCTCAACATGATAATTATGGGCTCCTGAGAAACATAGAGAACAGATCAACAGCCTTGGAGAGTCCAGTGAGGTATTTGGGCTCTCTTTAGAGACACTATTCTGGCCCACTGAAGGGTTTTTAGGAAGAGTGAACACGGTAAGATTTCTGCTTCAAAATTCCCTCTGATCCTTGTGGAAAGTGATTTAGAGGGTGCACAGTTAAACATTAACACTGTGAAGTACATGCTGTACCTTGGAATGGGCAAGTCTAGAGAGCAAGAAAAATCTGGTCAGCACTGATAGAATTTTACTGCCTTGACTCTTTCCACCAGAAAGTGGAGACATTAGCTTCCCTTGAGCAGAATACATGAGAAGGGAGAAGTGAACTAGAAGTAACCCTAATAATAGTCCCTTTAGAGTCTTAGGACTTCCCAGGTGGTGCTAGTGGTAAAGAACCTGCCTGCCAATGCAAGTAGGTATAAGAGACCTGGGTTCGATCCCTGGCTCCAGAAGATCCCCTGGAGGAGGGCACAGCAACCCACTCCAGCATTCTTGCCTGGAGAATCCCCATGGATAGAGGAGCCTGGTGGGCTACAGTCCATAGGGTCACAAAGAGTCAGATATGACTGAAGTGACTCAGAGAGAGAGACAGAGAGAGAGAGAGAGAGAGATGGAGTCATAGCGCAAAAGCCACTCCAGAAACAGTTGCTCTCTTCTCCAGGAACAGACAGCTCTGCAATTCTGCCTCATTAAAACAAATAGGTAAATAAATATATCTCAAATCTTTGTCTAGTTTCACTTCCTGACATTAGATTTCTGTTTCTGCAACTGAAAAATCATCATCAATTCACATGGGAATAATCTATCAGAGTATTTCTTAATTCTGAAGCATTACCAGAGACAGTGGCTCTCCATTTATATTTTAGTATTTTTATGAAAAAGAAGACACTTTATGGAGCCAAATGTATTAATCCATTTAGTAATTCATCCATGAATCCAAGCATCCATCCATTCAATCAATATCATTCCAAAAGTATGTGTTGCAGGCACTGGATAAACACTAGAGAAATATTTGCTTTTCACAATTTGGTCTTAAGGGCAGATATCTCAGGAATTCATCTATTTTTCTCTCGTATTTTCCAGGATAATGTACAAATTTGTTGTTCATGCTTCCTTTACATGCTTACTTATTTATACTTTAAGAACCTGTGTCTATTGTGAATCTTGGACTCCAATATCAGAATCACAAATGTAAAACCTAAATTGCATTCATAGAAATATGTGAATATTTTCTGATGTTGGAACTTCATTTCTATCAAATATCTCTTTAGCTTTTGGAAATACTTTGGTTCCACAGAAATAGGAAATTTCTTCATTCTCCCTCTGTAAACTGCTTCATTTGCATGACCATTTGAATATGAATATATATATATGTTTTTTTTTGTACAGTTTAGTAAGTCTGGACCTTCTGTGCCATTTTAAAAGAG
The DNA here is from genome assembly GCA_024291935.2 of Okapia johnstoni. Lineage (NCBI taxonomy): Eukaryota > Metazoa > Chordata > Mammalia > Artiodactyla > Giraffidae > Okapia > Okapia johnstoni. The sequence goes on along the minus strand of CM044307.1, from coordinate 107,093,355 downwards.
AATGGCTTCAGTAGGTGGTGAAGAGCCTGTTAAAAAACATTTTTATTTTACACAGGTGTAATACAGGTGGTACACCCTTTCCTCTCTGCCCCATAGGGTGTAGCTCTAACTACCCTCTAGGGAAGAGAAGGTTGGGTGAACAGCCTTACTGTTTCTCCAGCTCAGTAATTACCTGCAGGTACATTTGCTTCATTGCCCAGGAGTTCGTAAGGAAAGTGAAGGCTGGTGCATACAAAATGCATTTGCTTTACGGTTCTTCTGTGAGTCATTTCAGCCCAAATCTTATATGTGTTTATAGCTGATTGTTTCCTGTCTTTTTTTATTTTAATTGAAGGATTCATGTCAATCTCATGAAATTGTTCCTTTTTTGATGGAGGAGCCTCAGATGTGCTGCCTTGACTTAATTACTTTGTTCTTAAATACACATGAGGAGGCAAGTTTTCACATATAGAATCTCAGAGAGTTTCTACAAAGATACACCGTCATCCACATTTACAGATTAACAACTGGCTTTGTTATGCTCAGAAGATCCTCAGTTCCATAATAAAGCTACATCAAAATAGTTAAAAATAAATGATGAGATGTCTAAATCACTTCTGATTTTTTACCTCATTTTAAGCAATGGTGGCAGCTGGCAGGTAATTCACAACCAGAGGTTACTTCAGTCCTTTGTACCATCCCATGGAGAGGCAGAGTTCCTTTTGAGCTTTAAATGTAACAAAATGTCTTTTGAGTCTAGACTGGGTGAAGGAGAGCAAGAGGTCTAGAAGGATTCTCTTGCTTCTGTCTTGAAACCCTGGATGAATATGTTAGGGATACTTTACCTCTCCATATCTAATTTTCTAACTCACCACCCAACGCTGGCACCAGAAGACCAACTTTTACTAACTTCATCAATGGCCTTTTCTTTAACCCTAGCCTCCTGTGGAATCCGGTTAATGGAAGCCATAATGGGAAAGGGTGTGTCAGGAGGAGAGTGAAGTAGAGATACTTATTTCTGTGGTTGTCTCTCTGCCTGATCATGGATTGCCCTTTTCTGAGTTCCTCTACAAAAGTCCACAGTTCCTGTTGAGCAATACTCCCTTGTAGTTGCCAAAGACCCACTTTAGGCCGTTCTGTTTCATAAGTTCTCTCTCCTGCCTCTTTGGGTCAACTAATGTTGAGGACTCCCTGCTTTTGCTTGGCTCTGGTGCTTCAATATGCCGCTTCCTCTTTGAATCTGTCATATTTATTAACTGTCCTTGTATTGAAGTCTCCTAAACTACTACCTTTGAATGTAGCATTGTTTCCTGTTGTGATCCTTGCTGATACCAATGTTCATCCCACTTAATATTTAACAGCTACTTAATAGAGTAAAAAATAAAAGGACCACACTTAGCTGGAGAAGGTAGAGCTGTTTAGACTTGTTAACTTTACATGTCTGACAAGTATCCCAGAAGTCAGATGTCTGACTAGTATTTCTGCAGAAATGGAAGTGAAAAGAAGTATTTGGGATGTGTAGGGTAAGGGAGTTAGAGAAGGCGAGGTTCGGAAAAAGAACGAAATCGCACTTTACAGGAACAGATCACTTTAATGAGGCGAGAAGGGGCAGTAGTCAGATTAGTGAGCTGCTGCACTAACCCAAGAAAAGAGTAAGTATATATAGGCATATATGTGGAAATCTACTGTCTTAAGGGGGCCTGTTCTTCTCCAAAGTTGGGACGGCTAGGACAAGGAATTCTAGAGATTGGCCAGAGGCTGGGACCTGCTGGGAGCTGGGCGTAATCAACCTTAATGTCCATTTTTTCATCAGATGAGAGAGTTCTTTGTTTTGCATAGAATGGTGGGGAGGACCCAGAGGGGAGTTTTAACTCCAGGCTAATTTGATTTGGAGATCTAATGACCTTGGAAGAAACTGAGCTTCATTTAACAATGCATAAAGGTGATGTCTTGGTTATTTTCTTTGTGCTTCATCTTTGTGACCCTTTATTTTCATTCTATAGAGCTAATTAGAAAAGCAGGAACCTAAGAGACCCAGAAATCTTTCAAAGCTAGAAACCTATGTGAAATATCTTATTTTGTGCTAAACCTATCATTTACATCAAATGTGCAATGTAATCTCTTCAAGGGAAACCTCATCTTCCCCTGAGAAATATTAACCCTTCAAAACATAGAATGTATACACACCATATATTATTAAACCACTCAAATATGTGATACATTTTAGGCAGTACATAAGTGCATAATACATTTTCTTTGTTTATAACATTCTCCTAATACTAAAATTTTAAAAACATATGACTATTTCTCTATTTCTCTGTGCATTGAATCTTATAGTACCAATGGTATGTGAATGGGAACCAAAGACACCTGAATGAAACACACATGTATGTATATATGTATGTATTTATGTATATATATACATTTCTGTACAATTGAGCTTTTCCCTTAGGTGAATATTTGTAGGTAAAATGTTATACCTTGATTTTGAGAATAACTCATCTATGCACACTATCAAGTTGAAAGATTTAATGCTATTTTTATTAATAATGTTCTAGAGTGGTTACTGTCTTTCTGTATTTTTTTAACAGTTGTATAAAAGTCTCTGAATAAGTGTTCACTTTCTCTGCTAAGGGATATTAGATATTCATGCATAACAAACATCTGCACCCAAACCTCAGTGGCTTAAAATGATTATTTCTTTAAACTTCAGTTGCCTTCAGGCCAGCTATCTCAACTGGGATATGCTGTGCTAAACTGGACCATAAACTTTTGGTCCATGTGTTTTCATTCTGGTATTCTGGCTGAAGCAACAAAGGGTAATTACAGCATGGCATTTTCAGGGGAAGAGGTGGAAGCAGAAATACATAGTGTTCCTCTGTTAAGGTGCCAACTCAGTAATAACAGTCTGTCACTTTTCCATTGGTTAAATCAAGTCTCATGGCTATGTCTGATACTATTTGTGGACGTTTTTAACCTAAAATAAATAGACTGTAAATATTTCTCCAGAAAAGGTGAGTTTCCTTGGCATTAGCCAAGAGTTGCATTTCACAGTCTGTAACTATGGGAAGTCATATGTTAGTCTGCATCATGACCAGGGAAGGAGAACACTTCTAGAAAGTGAAAAAGGAAATTGAGAGGGCTAAGGCAAACAGAGTCCAGGGCTTCTCTTTGGCTGAGCCCTTGCTAGGAAAGAAGAGTCTTTTCCCTGTTGGGCTCTGCTATCATGGCAGATTGTGAGAATGCACCCTTCTGGTCTCCTGACTTTATTTAATTGAAGTTTCTGTTTTTGTTTGTTTGCTTATTTCATTTCATTTTGTTGTTGTTGCTTGTTTCTTTTTTTTTTTTTGATACTTTTTTCTATTTTATTTATTTATTTTTTTAATAAATTTATTAATTTTAGTTGGGGGCTAATTACTTTACAATATTGCAGTGGTTTTTGCCACACATTGACATGAATCAGCCATGGGTTTACATGTGTTCCCCATCTTGAACCCCCCTCCCACCTCCCTCCCCATCCCATCCCTCTGGATCATCCCATTGCCCCAGCCCAGAGCATTTGTCTCATGCATTGAACCTGGAACGGTGTTCTGTTTCACATATGATAATATACATGTTTCAATGCTATTCTCTCAGAACGTCCCACCTTCATCTTCTCCCTCAGAGTCCATAAGACTGTTCTATGCATCTGTGTCTCTTATTCTGGCTCACATATAGGGTTATCGTTACCATCTTTCAAATTCCATATATATGCATTAGTGTACTGTATTGGTGTTTTTCTTTCTGGCTTACTTCACTCTGTATAATGGGCTCCAGTTTCCTCCATCTCAATAAAACTGATTCAAATGTATTCTTTTTAATGGCTAAGTAATATCCAATTGTGTATATGCACCACAGTTTCCTTATCCACTCATCTGCTGATGGGCATCTAGGCTGCTTCCATGTCCTGGCTATTATAAACAGTGCTGCGATGAACATTGGGGTACACGTGTCTCTTTCAAGTCTGGTTTCCTCAGTATGTATGCCCAGCAGTGGGATTGCTGGGTCGTATAGCAGTTCTATTTCCAGTTTTTTAAGGAATCTCCACACTGTTCTCCATAGTGGCTGTACTAGTTTGCATTCCCACCAACAGTGTAAGAGTGTTCCCTTTTCTCCACACCCTCTCCAGCATTTATTTCTTGTAGACTTTTGGATAGCAACCATTCTGACTGGTATGAAATGGTACCTCATTGTGGTTTTCATTTGCATTTCTCTAATAATGAGTGATGTTGAGCATTTTTTCATGTGTTTGTTAGCCATCTGTATGTCTTCTTTGGAGAAATGTCTCTTTAGTTCTTTGGCCCATTTTTTGATTGGGTCATTTATTTTTCTGGAATTCAGCTGCAGGAGTTGCTTGCATATTTTTGAGATTAATTCTTTGTCTGTTGCTTCGTTTGCTATTATTTTCTCCCATTCTGAAGGCTGTCTTTTCACCTTGCTTATAGTTTCCTTTGTTGTGCAAAAGCTTTTAATTTTAATTAGGTGCCATTTGTTAATTTTTGTTTTTATTTCCAATATTCTGGGAGGTGGGTCATGAAGGATCCTGCTGTGATTTATGTCAGAGAGTGTTTTGCCTATGTTTTCCTCTAGGAGTTTTTTAGTTTCTGATCTTACATTTAGATCTTTAACCCATTTTGAGTTTATTTTTGTGTATGGTGTTAGAAAGTGTTCTAGTTTCATTCTATTACAAGTGGTTGACGAGTTTTACCAGCACCACTTGTTAAAGATATTGTCTTTTCTCTATTGTATATTCTTGCCTCCTTTGTCGAAGATAAGGTGTCCATAGGTGCGTGGATTTATCTCTGGGCTTTCTATTTTGTTCCATTGATCTATATTTCTATCTCTGTGCCAGTACCGTACTGTCTTGATGACTGTGGCTTTGTAGTAGAGCCTGAAGTCAGGTAGGTTGATTCCTCCAGTTCCATTCTTCTTCCACAAGATTGCTTTGGCTATTCGAGGTTTTTTATATTTCCATACAAATTGTGAAACTGTTTGTGAATTTTCTAGTTCTGTGAAAAATACCGTTGGTAGCTTGATAGGGATTTCATTGAATCTATAGATTGCTTTGGGTAATATACTCATTTTCACTATATTAATTCTTCTGATCCATGAACACGGTATATTTCTCCATCTGTTTGTGTCCTCTTTGGTTTCTTTCATTAGTGTTTTATAGTTTTCTATATATACGTCTTTTGTTTCTTTAGGTAGATATATTCCTAAGTATTTTATTCTTTTCGTTGCAATGGTGAATGGTATTGTTTCCTTAATTTCTCTTTCTGTTTTCTCATTATTGGTGTATAGGAATGCAAGGGATTTCTGTGTGTTAATTTTATATCCTGCAACTTTACTCTATTCATTGATTAGCTCTAGTAATTTTCTGGTAGAATCTTTAGGGTTTTCTATGTAGAGGATCATGTCCTCTGCAAACAGTGAGAGTTTTAATTCTTCTTTTCCTATCTGTTTTCCTTTTATTTCTTCTTCCACTCTGATTGCTGTGGCCAAAACTTCCAAAACTATGTTGAATAGTAGTGGTGAAAGTGGGCACCCTTGCCTTGTTCCTGACTTTAGGGGAAATGCTTTCAATATTTCACCATTGAGGATAATGTTTGCTGTGGGTTTGTCATATATAGCTTTTATTATGTTGAGGTATATTCCTTCTATTCCTGCTTTCTGGAGGGTTTTTATCATAAATGGATGTTGAATTTTGTCAAAGGTTTCTTCTGCATCTATTAAGATAATCATATGTTTTTTATTTTTCAATTTGTTAATGTGGTGTATTACATTGATTGATTTGCGGATATTAAAGAAACCTTGCATTCCTGGGATAAAGCCCACTTGGTCATGATGTATGATCTTTTTAATATGTTGTTGGATTCTGTTTGCTAAAATTTTATTAAGGATTTTTGCATCCATGTTCATCAGTGATATTGGCCTGTAGTTTTCTTTTTTTGTAGCGTCTTTGTCTGGTTTTGGAATTAGGGTGATGGTGGCCTCATAGAATGAGTTTGGAAGTTTACCTTCTTCTGCAATTTTCTGGAAAAGTTTGAGTCGGATAGGTGTTAGCTCTTCTTTAAATTTTTGGTGGAATTCAGCTGTGAAGCCGTCTGGTCCTGGGCTTTTGTTTGCTGGAAGATTTCTGATTACAGTTTCGATTTCTGTGCTTGTGATGGATCTGTTAAGATATTCTATTTTCTCCTGGTTCAGTTTTGGAAAGTTATACTTTTCTAAGAATTTGTCCATTTCTTCCAAGTTGTCCATTTTATTGGCATATAGCTGTTGGTAGTAGTCTCTCATGATCCTTTGTATTTCTGTGTAGTCTGTTGGGATCCCTCCATTTTCATTTCTAATTTTGTTGATTTGATTCTTCTCCCTTTGTTTCTTGATGAGTCTGGCCAATAGTTTGTCAATTTTGTTTATCTTCTCGAAAAACCAGCTTTTAGTTTTGTTGATTTTTGCTATGGTCTCTTTTGTTTCTTTTGCATTTATTTCTGCCCTAATTTTTAAGATTTCTTTCCTTCACTAACCCGGGGGTTCTTCATTTCTTCCTTCTCTAGTTGCTTTAGGTGTAGAGTTAGTTTATTTATTTGATTTTTTTCTTGTTTCTTGAGGTACGCCTGTATTGCTATGAACCTTCCCCTTAGCAATGCTTTTACAGTGTGCCATACGTTTTGGGTTGTTGTGTTTTCATTTTCATTCGTTTCTATGCATATTGTGATTTCTTTTTTGATTTCTTCTGTGATTTGTTGGTTATTCATAAGTGTGTTGTTTAGCCTCCATATGTTGGAATTTTTAATAGTTTTTTTTCCTGTAATTGAGGTCTAATCTTACTGCATTGTGGTCAGAGAAGATGATTGGGATGATTTCAATTTTTTGGAATTTACCAAGGCTGATGATGTATAGTGGTGATGGACAGAGAGGCCTGGCGTGCTGCAGTTCATGGGGTCGCAAAGAGTTGGACACGACTGAGTGACTGAACTGAACTGAACTGAACTGATGTATGGCCCAGGATGTGATCTATCCTGGAGAATGTTCCGTGTGCACTTGAGAAACAGGTGAAATTGATTGTTTTGGGGTGGAATGTCTTGTAAATATCAATTAAATCTAACTTGTCTGTTGCATCATTACAAGTTTGTGTTTCCTTGTTAATTTTCTGTTTAGTTGATCTATCCATAGGTGTGAGTGGAGTATTAAAGTCTCCCACTATCATTGTGTTATTGTTAATTTCCCCTTTCATACTTGTTAGTATTTGCCTTACATATTGTGGTGCTCCTATGTTGGGTGCATATATATTTATAATTGTTACCTCTTCTTCTTGGATTGATCCTTTGATCATTATGTAGCGTACTTCATTGTCTCTTTTCACAGGCTTTATTTTAAAGTCTATTTATCTGAAATGAGTATTGCGACTCCTGCTTATTTTTGGTCTCCGTTTGCATGAAATATCTTTTTCCAGCCCTTCACTCTCAGTCTGTGTGTGTCCCTTGTTTTGAGGTGGGTCTCTTGTAGACAGCATATATAGGGGTCTTGTTTTTGTATCCATTCAGCCAGTCTTTGTCTTTTGGTTTGGGCATTCAACCCATTCACATTTAAGGTAATTATCGATAAGTATGGTCCCATTGCCATTTACTTTGTTGTTTTGAGTTCATTTTTAAACACCCTTTCTGTGTTTCCTGTTTAGAGAAGATCCTTTAGCATTTGTTGGAGAGCTGGTTTGGTGGTGCTGAATTCTCTCAGCTTTTGCTTGTCTGTAAAGCTTTTGAATTCTCCTTCATATCTGAATGAGATCCTTGCTGGGTACAGTAATCTGGGTTGTAGGTTATTCTCTTTCATTACTTTAAGTATGTCCTGCCATTCTCTTCTAGCCTGACGCTAGAAGAATAGAAGAGTTTCTATTTGAAAGATCAGTTTCTATTTATCGGCTTATATGGGGATCCCCTTGTGTGTTATTTGTTGTTTTTCCCTTGCTGCTTTTAATATTTGCTCTTTGTGTTTGATTTTTTTTAATTTGATTAATACGTGTCTTGGGGTGTTTCGCCTTGGGTTTATCCTGTTTGGGACTCTCTGGGTTTCTTGGACTTCTGTGACTATTTCCTTCCCCATTTTAGGGAAATTTTCAACTATTATCTCCTCGAGTATTTTTTCATGGCCCTTCCTTTTATCTTTTTCTTCTGGGACGCCTATGATTCAAATGTTGGGGCGTTTCATATTGTCCCAGAGGTCCCTGAGGTTTTCCTCATTTCTTTTGATTCTTTTTTCTTTTTTCCTCTCTGCTTCGTTTATTTCCACCATTCTATCTTCTATCTCACTTATCCTATCTTCTGCCTCCGTTATTCTACTGTTGGTTCCCTCCAGAGTGTCTTTTATCTCCTTTATTTCATTATTCATTATATATTGACTCTTTTTTATTTCTTCTAGGTCCGTGTTAAACATTTCTTGCATCTTCTCAATCCTTGTCTCCAGGCTATTCATCTGTAACTCCATTTTGTTTTCAAGATTTTGGATCATTTTTATTATCATTATTCTAAATTCTTTTTCAGATAGATTCCCTATCTCCTCCTCTTTTGTTTGGTTTTGTGGGCATTTCTCATTTTCCTTTACTTGCTCAGTATTTCTCTGCCTTTTCATCTTGTTTAGATTGCTGTGTTAGGCGTGGCCTTTCTGTATTCTGGTAGTTTGAAGTTCCTCTTTATTGTGGAGTTTCCTCACTGTGGGTGGGATTGGACGGGTGGCTTGTCAAGGTTTCCTGGTTGGGGGAGCTTGTGTCGGTGTTCTGGTGGGTGGAGCTGGATTTCTTCTCTCTGGAGTGCAGTGGAGTGTCCAGTATTGAGTTTTGAGATGTCTATGGGTTTGGTGTGCCTCTGGGCAGCCTGTATATTGATGCTCAGGGCTATGTTCCTGCGTTGCTAGAGAATTTGCGTGGTATGTCTTGCTCTGGAACTTATTGGCTCTTGGGTGGAGCTTGGTTTCAGTGTATGTATGGAGGCTTTTGGATGATCTCCTATTAATTAATGTTTCCTGTGCTTTTCAGTCTTATTCTTGCAGTAGCCTCAAGAATTCTCCTTCCTTACAGCACTAATAATAAAACTTTTAGGTTAATGGTGAAAAGATTCTCCACAGTGAGGGATACCCAGAGAGGTTCACCGAGTTACATGGAGAGGTGAAGGGGTGGGGGGGTTGTGGTGACCAGGAGGAGAAGAGGGGGACTCAAACGTGGAGAGAGCATCTAGCCAGTAATCACTTCCCTCTGGGCTCTCCACAGTATGGAACTCTCAGAGAGGTTCACGGAGATACATAGAGAGGGGGGAGGAAGATAATAGAGGTGAGCATGAGTAGAAAGGGAGGAATCAATAGGGCAGAGAGAGATCTGGGCAGTATTCTGTTCCCGAAGTGTTCTCTGGTGCCCAGAACACCCTAAGAGATTCACAGAATTGGGTTGAGAAGAGAAGGATGAGGGGGGGAGATAGAGGTTCCCTGGGGGAAAAGGAAGAGCGTCAGTAGGGGGAGAGAGTAATCAAGCCAGTAATCACACTCCTGAGTAAAAATGGGTACTAAAGATTGGGTTCTTAAATGTATAAAACTGATATCAAATATGTAAAACAAAGATTAAAAATCTAGAGCAGAGGTTAGACTCTTAAAAAAATACAATATAAAAGAAAAAAAAAACAAAATCACAAAAAGTATAAGATATATGTATGCAGTTTTGCTTTAAAAATAGGGTCTTTTTTTTTTTTTTTGCAAGGTAATAGTGGGTTATAAAAATGAAAATTAAAGGTGTAATAGAGGACTTAAAGAAAAAAGAAAAAAAAATTAAAAATTAAAAAAAAAAATGATAATAGTAAAAATATACCCAGGAATTTCTCTGGAGTTGTTGTGAGCAGTGTGGGGTCAGTTCAGTTTCAGATATATCCTTGTTCCTGCTTATACTTTTCAAGATCTATAGGCCCCTTTCAATGTAGTCAGTGTTAACTACAGGGATTTTAATCTGATGGCCTGTCACTTCCAAAGCGCTTCCCTCTGTTTATTTGGCTTGTGTTTGCAGGTCTTTTCGGTGTCTAATTTCCACCCTGTCACAAAGGGGCGGAGGTGGTTTCTTTAGGTTTGCTTGTTCAGTCTTGCTGTGGGGAGGGAGGACCACTGCAAACCAATATCACTGGCGTGTGTGTGGAGAGCTCGCAGTGTCTCGGCCGCACTGGGTTTGCCCCCGCTCATGGCGTGTGTGCTTTCCCAGTCTGCCCTGCTCAGGCTTCAGGTTACTCGGCCGGCGAGTGGGCCCTGAGATGCGTGCACTTCCCAGGTCTAAGCCGCTCAGGTTCAGGTTCCCGGGTACTACAAAGGCACAGACTCGGTTGGGCCCACGGTTTGTGCTGATCCCTGGTCAGAGCAGTTCAGGCAGCCAGGAGTTTGGTGAGCGCACTCTCCCCTGTTGGAGCGGTGTGACTTATCACCTCCCTGGTCCCCGCCTCGGTTTCTGGGCGCACCAGGCTCTGGTGTGCTTTGTGTTAGTTCTGGGGAGCTGTTCTCTGGCTGTGACCCTCCTGGTGGCTGTCAACCCTCCAGAATCTCAGGCAGTCTTTGCTTAGAAACTGGAAGCCTGTTTGCAGTTTGGTAGGGGGTGCACTCTGTGGGGCCGAGTTTGCCCCTTTCTTGTTGTGGCTGGCCCCGCCTGCCCACTGCCTCCGGCGGGGTATGGGGCGGTCCACAGCCGGCTAGCTCTCCTCTGGTATTGTTCAGTCCTTTGTTCTGTGAGTGGGCTGGCAGTGCCTTAGATTTGGGCTTTTCTCGGGATAGTTCTCTCTCTCTGGCTGTCCCACAGTTTAGGTTGCTATCTCACGTTAGCTCCCTCAGATTGCCCTTAGGGCATTTGGGCCCGGTCCTTGCCCTAAGCAGTGCCGCCTGCTCCTCTCTGTTCAGCCCCCACTTGCTGGTAGCGGATGCGAGCGTCTGGGGTTCTTGGCTGGGAGTTGCCTTTAGACACGTAATCTGTGGGTTTTATTTATTTTTCCTCCAGGTTATGTTGCCCTCCGAGATTTGAAATCTTCCCCTAAACCGGCTGGTGAGAGGGTTTCCTGGTGTTTGGAAACTTTTCCTCTTTTACGACTCCCTCCCCAGGATGGGTCTCTGTCCGTAACTCTTTTGTCTCTCTTTTTATCTTTTATATTTTGTCCTACCTCCTTTCGAAGATAATGGGCTATTTTTCTGGATGCCTGATGTCCTCTGCCAGCGTTCAGAAGTTGTTTTGTGAAGTTTGCTCAGCGTTCATATGTTCTTCCGATAAATTTGTGGGGGAGAGAGTGGTCTCCCCGTCCTATTCCTCCGCCATCTTAGCCCCGCCTCCTGCTTGTTTCTTACAAAGTACACTATAAATAAATATTGCCAGTCACTTGGAGGAAAGGAAGAATTTATTGACAAATAATATAATCTTCCAATAAGGTTTGCAAAGAGGTGTGTGTTCTCAGTTTTAGCTAATCAGTATTTATTATGCTTTTCTAGGCTTCTGAAAATTTGTAGAAGGGAGTGTATAGCTTGAGGTAAATAATGTGTGAATGCTTAATAAACTTAAGCCTACAAGAAGACCCAAGAACACAGTACAGTTAAGAATAAATTCAGGATAAGTACATCAAATAAATAAAGAGAAGAATATAGTAACTGCACTCATTAATTGCCATAATAAATAAAAGGATAAACCTTAGTAAAGATAAATATTCAAAGATGAGGAGAACATTTTTTTGAGTTAAACATAGGAAAAAACCTTGGAAGATATTATGTTGAGTTACTTTTCAATATATAGTTGAAAAACTGTAAAAGAATAAATCAATGCTGTTGTTCATATTTGGTTCCTTATTTAATCTTATGGGGCTTTTTATTGAAAAGAAGAATCTCAGAATTGCAAGAGTCTTTAGATGATGTGAGAACCTCATGCAGTTATGTAGGAATAAAAGCAAATGTATCATTGTGCTGCTGCTGCTTAGTCGCTCAGTCATGTCTGACTCTTTGCAACCCCATGGACTGCAGCCTTCCAGTCTCCTCTGTCCACAGGGATTCTCCAGGCAGGAATACTGGAGTAGGTTGCCATTTCCTTCTCCAATCATTGTGTAAAAGCAAAGCCATTTTTGTGAGTGTAAAATATCTGACATCTTCAAGGATAATTTCTCTGCCTTGATTCAGGCACTGTTTCTGGGTGGTCATTTTATATTCAAAGGTTAAGAGTAAGTTTCATTTTGCCTTTTGCCAATTGTATAACACAATGTTCAAACATTATTTACTCTTTAGATATTTTAAATTGCATTAAATATAGCACATTGGTTTCCCAATTTTTAACTTGGCGTTTATAAGACATCATTTAGAATGAGAAGAGAAATTTGTCAGTTAAATCCTGAGAAACTCATTGAGGGAAAGCTTTGTTGTTGTTGTTGTTTTTAACCTATTCAGCATTTGTTTTATTTAGTGACTGCTATGTTAAAAGGGGAGAAAATTATTTCATTTAATGTGTTTTTATTGTAAAAAGAAATATGTTTCATACCTTTAAAAGACAAAAGAAGATCATGCAACACATGATATTTTTATGTATAGTAACTTAGAACAACCTAAAATAAAATCAAATGTTAAAATATATTATGGAACAGTTTTAAAAATCATTTATATTAAGATTTTTGGAGGCAATAATATTGGCTTAAAAACTATAACAGATATGAAGTGTATGTGTTAAGGTTATTTGTTTTAACTTCAAGTAATTAAGAATAAAATAGGATTGATATTTCTTTTCAAGAGAAAATTTCTTTATGGAAGACCATCAAGACATTGTGGTTTTTCTGATGTCTTCTAAAAACTAAGAAACCAAATATATAAATGTTAATAAAACATTCATTGGCATTTCATTATAAAGACAAAATTCTCTAGGAGATACACTCTGCAGATATACTTATGTACACAAACTAAGAAATTTGGAGAGAAGGTGTACACTATACCTTATACTAAAATGAGATAAGTGGTATAAAAAAAAGGGCAGGGTAGAGTGATATTAAGTATAAAAGATGAGGTGAAATTTCTAAATTAGTAAACTGGAATGTCTCACTGTAAGTGGGAATTTTTAAAATAAGGATCTGAAGGAAATGCAAATATGTGTGGGAAGAGCATCCCAGGCAAAGACAGTACTAAGGGCAAAGACCTGATGGTGGGTGGGTAGTTGGCACTTTTGGAAATTATGGAGAAAGAATGAGGAAGAATAAAGAGAAGAATTATGGTAGATGAGGTCTGTTAGGGAGCCAGGAATTACATTATATGTGGTTTTACAGGTAAAATTAAAGATTTCAACATTAAACTTGAGAGGTAAAACAATTATCAATTAAAGCCTTTTAGGCCGAGTAGAGTACAAACCTAACCTAAGTCTTTTCTGGGATCATGCTGGCTTCCTGTTTAAAATAGACTGAAAGGTCAAGGGAGGAGAAAAGGGGAAATTGCTAGAGCAATGTCCTTAAGAAAGAAAGAAGGATGGAATTGAGCACATAGTGAAAAAACTGTGTTTACTTGGAGTGCAGTCCATCCTAATAACAGAACAGAAGTTACAATATTCAAGCTCAAATGCAAGAAAATAGATGTGAAGGGGCAGGTGGTAAATGACATTTCTCTCTCTCTTTTTTTTTTTTTTCTGGTTTATAGAAAGAATGATCACAAGCTAAAAATGGAAAAAGAGGAGAAGTTTGAGGCAAAGGGTGTGGTATAACATAGTCCTATAGCACAGAAAAGAGTGAATGGACTAGGGAAAACCAGTTTGAGTCAGTGCTCATGAGCTTATTGACGTCCATCTAGATGGTTTGGAATTTCCTCCAGGCTGCTCCAGTGGGGTAGGTGCAGGTATGCGGAAGATGGAGAATTGGATTTAACCATGGTTCTGGTTTAGTCTAAAGAGTGATGAGTAAACAAATATAGTTAAAAAAAGGAGTTCATGCTGCAGTTAAGTGAGTGATTTTATAATGATTAACAGTGAAATATAAGTTTGATAAGAGAAGTGCAGATTGAGGGGTGAGAGATAGATAAAAATGGTAAAGTCTCTCTGACTTCATACTATTGTTGCATATTGACTTTTTGAGGGAGTAAACTGGAAAGATAGAAAATTGTAGTAAGATATGTTTGATAGTGACTACAGCCACAAAATTAAAAGATGCTTGGAAGTACTGATGCTGAAGCTACAATACTTTGGCCACATTGATGCAAACAGCTAACTCACTGGAAAAGACCCTGATGCTGGAAAAGACTGAGGGCAGAAGGAGAAAGGGGCAACAGAGGATGAGATGGTTGGATCGCATAACTGATTCAGTGAATATGAGTTGGAGCAAACTCCGGGAGACAGTGAAGGACAAGGAAGACTTGTATGCTGCAGTTTATGGGGTCACAAAGAGTCGGGTATGACTTAGTGACTGAATAACAACAATGAACAACAACAAATGTTTGAAATTGAGGTTTGAGGAGAGTGGGTGTGGTTAGTAAAGACAAAGTCATATATGCTATTGCAGAGTGATTTTGGGAATTTGAGTGGGGACCAAGATGACTGAGCAGAATGAAGAGGCTAGGTCTTGGAGTTTGAATTCACCACTACAGAAGTGGTATTGGAGATGGTTCAAGTAAGCCAGGAGCTAACCAGTAAAGAAAATAAAAGAGGTGACCTAGGTGGATTTTAGATGGTAGCAACAAAGGGAGGTGCTTTATAGAGGAAGGATATACAATTGTCTGGAATAGGATGATGAATACAATAACACTGGCAGGTTACTCAGGGACCACCCTACTTTAAGTTTCAGACTTCTTCTGTAGAAGAAGAAATGTCATCAAGAAAGAACTAGGTTTAAGTTAGCACCTAAACATTCTAGGGAGAAGAATTGTAGGAAGATTTTGAGGATATAGTCAATTTTTCTCATGACTGAACTTTAGAGAAAAAGAAAACAATGAATGGCGGATGGATAAGCATTCAGATTCAGAAATGACCTTGAAGTAGGAAGATACTTCAGAGATCATATAATCTAAATTTTTTATGTGTTGAAGTCTCCTCACAATATAACTAATAATAAACCAGTCTCTATTTGAATATTTCCTGTGACTGACTCCTTACAGGCAACCCATTCCAAAAATGAGATTTTTTTTTAATGTTCAAAGATATTTCCATTTGTTTGAAAATTAAATAAAATTTATACAGAATAGGTTTCTTAAAATTAGAACTCAGCCATGCTACTCTCAGACTGTTACATTTGGTCCCTCTTTTGATCATCAGATTTTAACTCTGCGTCTATTTCCTCTCTTTCTGAGACAGGACATTTACAGACCTTCTGGTTACTTGTTTCAACACATTGATAATATAAACAGCTAAGCACCCTAACAGTTACCACCATTTCAAGCAGCTTTAATGAGAAGGTGCCCAGTTTATTGATCTCCAGTTGTTTCACTACTCATCAGTTGCCTTCTACTTTTACATTCTTGCTTCATGCATGGCTTCTCTTTTTGGTTGCACCATATTTACTATTACTCTTTTCAAAATAGCCTTGTCTCCCTTACTCTAATTTCGTACAACTTGTCAAGATGCAGCTTGGGACAGATCCATCTTTGTGCCTGTATCCCAACAGCTAAACATCAAACAATATACCGGAAGCACTTAAGTTACATATTCACCAAACTCAAATGGACTTTACACAATTCATTCAAGAAACAGTGTATCTCCAGAAAGTTTACTCTATTTCCACTATGAAATCTCATTTATCTGCTCTACTTAAATCTTGACTTCTTTTTTCCCTCCACTAATCACAGCCTATGGCTTCACATCTTCCCAGAGTGAAAACTCAAGATAGCAACTTAGTATTTTTGCTACTATTTCTAAACACTGTCCTGATGCCTCCTGTTCCCATTACAATGAAGAAAGCATTGCTCCTTTAAATCCAGTCCCTTCACATGTATTTCTTCTCTCCTGCTGCACTTTTAGCTGTCTCCTGTTACATTCAACTTCTTGATTTGCCCTATATATTTTCTCCGATCAGTCAAACATGATCTAATAACTATAATCTTAAATAAAACAAAACAAGACTTTCCTTGACCTCATACTACTTTAGATACTACTTTTATCTGTTTTTTTTTCCTATTTCCCTTCAAAACCAGTTTTTCAACAGTTGTGTGTATGTGTGTGTTTTACATATAGCACTTCAATTTTTTTACTTTCTAGCTGATTTTTCTACCCTTGTCATTCTAGGATTCTGCTTGCAGGGTCACTGATTAATAACTTTTTGCTAAATTCACCATGTTTCCATTCTAAGTTAGTTGGCAGCCGTATTTTACACAATTGATCACTACTTTCTTTCTGATAGATCTTTGTGGAGATCAAGAGGATGTGTAGTGGATACATATTCTCACGCTCTAAAATTCAAGTGATAATATATTATATTATGCCATTAGTTTAATTTTATCATAACCAGATTTAGCTTGTGAGTTACCATTCTTCTTGATAGTGAACAATGTTAACTGAATCAAGTCTAAGTGAATTTAATTGCTTCAGGGTATTCCCAAGGCCAGGTTTTAATTCATTCAAATCAGAGTTGCTCCTCCCCCTCCTTCCTTTCATCCTGGATAGGTTTAATTTCTGAAAAGTTTTCATAATACAATA
Organism: Okapia johnstoni; assembly: GCA_024291935.2. Lineage (NCBI taxonomy): Eukaryota > Metazoa > Chordata > Mammalia > Artiodactyla > Giraffidae > Okapia > Okapia johnstoni. The sequence goes on along the minus strand of CM044307.1, from coordinate 107,076,701 downwards.
TCAGATGGTGAGGCATCTGGACTTCAGCCTTCCTTTGCCCTACGCTGACATCTGTTGCAATGTACGATCAAGTCCCTTCTCCCCACCACACTGGCATCTGTTGAGGTTTGTCTATTCCCACCCGGTTTCTTGACATACATCCTGCACTGCTCTTTGTTATAATTTACTCTCATCATGACCACAGATCCCTTCAACATCTGTCTGTTTTCTCTTTCTCAGCCAAGTGTCTTGTTATCAGTGACAAAGGAAATCCTGCTGTTTTCTCTTGTTACTCAGGGACCACAGGAGACTTGTTACGGCTGTCTCGTGCCTTCTCCTTCTCTAGGAGCAAAGAAACCTCTCAACCCTCTTACTCCTGTTTTCCTTGGGTTACTAGGGGATCCTAAAATTGTATTTTTTCTCACATTATTTCAGAAAAGCTTAAGAGTGAATGCATTCTTTATTCCTGGAACTTCAAACCATTTAGTACTTTCTGTAAATATCCCTTTTACTTTGTATTGATTTAAGAGCAGAAAAAGAGTCATAAAACTTCCCTTTAGGGCTAAACCAGAGTGCTTCTGTTCAATACATTGTTCATTGTTTCTCTGTACCAAAGAAAACAAGTATTCTTTTTATTCTAATGAAGAAAATGAGGGGTTTACTCTTTTTATTCCTCCAACTCTTTGTCTGTTTTATCAGTAAGATAGCTTTCATTAAAACAGAACCCAGGAATTTACCATCTCTACATTTAGGTTTCTGTTTTCACTTTATCCCGGCTTGCTTTTTGGGAAGAAAAAGGACCACATGTTAATAGTAAGATATTTTATGAAGATTAGAGGAAGAGACTTACAATTCTATAGCATGGCAGAATGGGTAATATGCCTATCTCTTTGGCTTGGGGAAAATATTAATATTATAAATGCTGAGTAGATTAACACATTGTGATGCATTGATGAGCTAAGTGGGAAGTAAGGAATACTCTAAGGCAAAACTAAATGAAAAGAGAAAAGTGGTAAGTAGAATGCTAACTTCCATTTTGAGAGCAATTGCAAACTTTAGTGAATTAGAGTTTAATTTTCATAGATTTACAGAACATGGAGAACAGAGAGATAAATCCAGTAGTTGCTTAAATTAGGAAGGCTAAAAGAGTATAAAGCTAGAATCCACCAAATTGGCCAGATTTAAGTGTAAAATATATATAAATGTAACGGAGAAGGCAATGGCACCCCACTCCAGTACTCTTGCCTGGAAAATCCCATGGACAGAGGAGCCTGGTGGGCTGCCGTCTATGGGGTCGCATAGAGTCGGACATGACTGAGGTGACTTAGCAGCATATATAAATGTAAATTGCTGGATAGTGTTATAAGACTTTATTTCTATCTTGAATTCTAGAAATAGTGCTGAATGACAGGGAAAAAATGATCATTCTAATTGAAAACAATCCTAATATTGGACTGTAGCCTGAATTATGTGACGTGAAAAACTTCAATGCAATACTATAAAGTGGTCATAGATTGGTATAGCCCCCAGTCACCTGACAGAAACAATTGTAAATTTTCTTTGGAATAAACTGTTTTCAGTCTAAGCCACAAATAATTACCACAAATAAAATTTTAAGAAATATGAATCTGTAATAGAAACAAAATACCCAAAGAAACAAGGCATCACAAGCTAGAGTCTCCAGAAATCGTATGTGTATTAGTTGCTCATTCGTGTCTTACTCTTTGCAACCCCATGGACTGTAGCCTGCCAGGCTCCTCTGTCCATGGGGATTCTCCGGGGAAGAATACTGGAGTGGGTTGTCATTCCCCTCTCCAGGGAATCTTCTCAACCCAGGGATCCAACCCAGGTCTCCTGTATGGCAGGCATATTCTTTATCATCTGAGCCACCAGGGAAGGCCCAGAAATTAGGCAGAATATCAAAACCGAACATATAAAAGGTGTATGCTTTATGGGATGCACAGAGTACTGAGAAAAACAAGTTAACAAGAAAATGTTAAAAAAAAAAAAAACCCAAAAACAAAGACTGAGAAGACTTAACAAAGGACTCAAGAGAATGGTTTTATATTGAAACTATTCTTTTACGTCAGGGTCCCTAGACACAGACTCTGACATATACACCTACATGTAAGAGATTTATTTGAGTGTGTTCTTCGAGGAGGCTGAACATTTGCATGGCAGTACAAAAAAGCCTGATTGAGTGATACAGTTTGCAATAGGAGCCTTAACTGATCTTATAAACTCTGGACCCAATCCTAAAATTAATATTTAAAAAAACATAGTGTTTCTGTTATATAAAACAATGACAGCCCTCTAGACTGAATATAATGGTTGTAAGTGGCAAATGAGATCATAAACATGAAAATTCTATAGTAATTCTAAAACTTCTACCAAGCAGGTTATCATGGCCATCTATCTAGATATCAAAAGAACAGTCACTGAAGTCAGATAATCTCAATTTATTTCTGACTGACGCTCACTAGATAGTGGACCAAAAGCAAACCGCTTTCTCTCTAGGCCTCAGTTTTCTCACATCTAGAGTGAAAATGAATAAAAATTACTTTGTAGCATTGCTGTGGAGGACTAAATAAGATGAATTTATCTGGAGATTAAGTACAGCATTTATTCTCCTGATAAAATTATTACATAGCAATAGTTTATTGAATATTATCTGTTATAACAAAAGTACTTTTAAAAAGAAAGAGGAGGATCATAATCATAATCCCTAACTTAGCATCTGTCTCACTTTTACTGTATTTATGATATGCCATTTAATCCCCTGTCCCCAAGATATTTTCTGATCATGGCACATGCAGAGCCTAACTCCCATGCTAAAAGCAAAATAATATTTTAATGAAGCTTGCCTTTACTGGAATATACACATTCTGCAACAGAATGAAGTCCTTGTCTTTTTCTCTGACGCTGTATACATTTTACAGGAGAATATAGACTTCCCAGTTAGGGGTAAAGAATCCACCTGCCAATGCAGGAGATGTAGAAAACATGGATTTCATTCCTGGGTAAGGGAGATTCCCTGGAGGAGGGCATGGCAACCCAGTCCAGTATTCTTGCCTGGAGAATCCCTTGGACAGAGAGCCTGGCAGACTACTGTCCATAGTGTCACAAAGAGTTGGACCTGACTGAAATCACTTGGCATGCATGCATGCACAGGAGAATATAAATGCTCATCCTACTTTTGTTATGGCAACATGCCCCCAGAAAGTTATGGTGGTTTTGTACTAGAGAAAAGGAATGAATGCTTACAATGAAAAGGAAAACAAGGAAAAAAAAAGTTCTACTTGTATAATGATGAATAAGACAATCACAGGAAAAGATAGAAATGGTTTATTCAAAAACAGAAGAAGATTCAATATTTATGTGCTGAGGATTTCAAAAGAAAATTTAAAACCCAGTAATGATGAAAGGGCTAGTTTTCTAAGGTAGAGAATTTATATAGGAGAACTGCAGGAGGTAAAGTTGAAAAATTAACATTGCCATGCTGATTAAGATTAGTGGGTCACTATTAGATTAGACAGTAAAGAATCCGCCTGCAATGCAGGAGACCTAGGTTCATTTCCTGGGTTGGGAAGATCCCCTGGAGGAGGACATGGCAACCCACTCCAATATTCTTGCCTGGATAATCCCATGGACAGAGGAGCCTTGCATACACTACAGCCATAGGGTCACAAAGAGTTGGACATGACTGAAACAACTTAACACACACGCACACACAGGAAAATATATATGATCATCCTACTTTTGTTATGGCAACACAGCATATATTTGCAAGGTGATACTATTCCTAAGCATTTTAGCATATATTTGGGTTGATTCATTTTATTTTACTACTGTATATACAAAACAAGTATAACAGTCCTGGGTGTTCATTGGTAGGACTGAATTTGAAGCTGAAACTCCAGTACTTTGGCCCCCTGATGCGAAGAGCTGATTCATTTGAAAAGACCCTATTGCTGGGAAAGATTGAGGGCAGGAGGAGAAGGGGACGACAGAGGATGAGATGATTGGATGGCATCACTGACTCAATGGACATGGGTTTGGGTGGACTCCAGGAGTTGGTAATGGACAGGAATGCCTGGCGTGCTGTGGTTCACGGGGTCACAAAGAGTCGGACACGGCTGAGCGACTGAACTGAACTGATAACACTGAGATTTTTATTTGCAAAAACATACATGGTTAATCAAATAACACTGGAAAATATGTTTTGTATCTGTGCCCTGAAAAGACTGTATATGAGTTTCTTCTTGTGTGTGTTGTATTTGTTTTCCCACACTTAGAACATGCCAAAGTGCAATTGTTTCTTTGAATAAAATTCCTTTATCTTGGGTCCTTGAAAAGAGCAAAATTATCACTAATTTTTATGGTCAAATTTTCAAGCTATCCAATTGCAATTGGAATAAATCTCATATAGAATCTGATCCACGGGTTGATTCCTTTACAGTAATAAACAAGTCTTATGTTTCATTCTTTATGTTTGACAAGATTTAACCTGTTCTTCTTTAAAGAAAGAAATTCTGGGGCAACTCGGCTTGTGTGATAAGCTGTCAAGATGAAAAATCCACACTGTAATGTCAATTTGCAGTGCTTGTGGTTCAAAGAATATTTGAGGCACATGTGATTTATTTTTCAATCACCTGAGATTTAACAAAGACTATTCCATGGTTAATCTAAAAAATCGAGAGGTAATTTATTTTTATGAATTTTAGTTGAACAGCAAAAGCATATCATTTCTAAATGTGCTATTAGGAACAACAGTAAAACAACAGCTATTGAAGTATGTATACAGTGAATATTTTAAATTACAAAGGAAAAAAAGGCAACACAAGGGGAAAAACTAATGCAGATCTCTGCTGACATTTTGGGTAGTGATTTCATGAATGTTAAATAGATGGAAGTGATGTATCACATGTTTTCAGGGCTTTATTATGAGATTGAAAGTGAAAGTGTTAGTTGATCAGTCATGTCTGACTTTTTGCGACTCCTTCGACGGTAGCCCACCAGGCTCCTCGGTCCATGGAATTTTCTAGGCAAGAATACTAGGATGGGTTTCCATTTCCTTCTCCAGGGGATCTTCTCCACCCAGGGATTGAACCTAGGTCTCCCACATTGCAGGCAGATTCTTTACCATCTGAGCCACCAAGGAAGCCCCTATTATGAGATTAAAAATCTTTTTCAAATGAATGTCATTCTATTGAGTCCTTCTAACAGAGGATCATTTTAATGCAGATTTTAGTTATTTCAATGAATAGCAAAAATGTTAGCTGAAATGTAAATTCAACAATGTTGGGATGACTCCTATGTTTCAAATGCTCTGACACTTGTTCAACTTTGGCAAGTGATTTTTTGCAGTTTTCAGCATCAGTTTAGGAAAATCTACTTTAGAATTAATCTCCTAGTATTCACTTTTCAGCTGTATTCTATTCAGAATCAAATCTGTTAGACCTGCCTTCTGTTGAGTAAGTCCTTTACCTCCTTACTTATACAATATTATTTTCTTAATGATAACACCTGTGATTACAAATCACACCTAACAAATTCTTAAGACCCTTTCCCTTGTTTCCCTGCAAAACCAGTTTAGTCTTGTTTTAGCTATACAAGCTCACTTAATAATCAATTCTTGTTAAGTGCAGAAATATTCTATTTTCAAAAGTACATATATGAATTAATCATTTTTACTCTTTCAATACAAGTATATAATCATTAAATAATTGTATGTGTTTTAACCGATATTGAAAGATATTTAAGATACAATGTTATGACAAAAGGTGAGTTAGAAAAGTGTGTTTTATATTTATAGCCCTATGTATAAATATATTTGAACATGAGAGAATAACATTAAAATATGTTAGCTGCTGCTGCTGCTAAGTCGCTTCAGTCGTGTCCGACTCTGTGCGACCCCATAGATGGCAGCCCACCAGGTTCTGCCGTCCCTGGGATTCTCCAGGCAAGAATACTGGAGCGGGTTGCCATTTCCTTCTCCAGTGCATGAAAGGCAAAAGTGAAAGTGAAGTCGCTCAGTCGGGTCCGACTCTTAACGACCCCATGGATTGTAGCCTACCAGGCTCCTCTGTCCAAGGTATTTTCCAGGCAAGAGTACTGGAGTGGGGTGCCATTGCCTTCTCCTAAAATATGTTAGCATATATATGGAAAAATCTGAAAAAATACAAAAAAACTTAATATTCCTTTCTTAAGTGGGTTCATAGTGAACATTCATTTTTATATCTATATATGTTATTTTTGGTAAGTGCAGTTTTGCTTTGATTTCTTATAATAAAACATGGGAAAAAGAACAGATGCATGTAAATCCACATATTAACATATGTGGATATCTCCACATATCTCCAGGAGATAGGATTATAGGATATCTCCACATATCTCTAGGAGATAGGATTATGGGCAATCTTAATTTTCTTCTTGACTATGTTTAAAATATGTGTTTAATGAATGCTGCTGCTGCTGCTAAGTCGCTTCAGTCATGTCCACCTCTATGCGACCCTATGGACAGCAGCCCACCAGGCTCCTCTGTTCACAGGATTCTCTAGGCAAGAATTTAGGTAATACAAGGTAGAATTACATTAATGGACTACAATTTTTAAAAATCCCTCATTATAGTACTTATAAAAGCATCTCATTCTTTATACACATTTTATTTGTGTTTTATTTTACATATATGGCTAATTTTATTTCAATAGAATTCATTGATTAATAAACTTCCCTAACTCTGTGAACACTGTTAAATCACCAAACCAAATGAAATACATCACAGCTAAGTTATTGTCTGACTTTCTAAAAAGCTTCTGTTTCATTGCCTTGAGATTGACAATTAAGTCTTTTTTTTTAATTATATTTTTGGTTCTTTATTTAGTTTCGTTGTGCCATTTTTTATATAGGGTCACAGATAATTGACAGTAAAATAACAGTATAGCACCTTTCCTATATACATTAAAAAACATTAGGAAGATTAGTTTCTCTTTTTAAGAAACATTAAAACCATAAAAGAGTAAAAAATCATATTCAATAATCCCTTGTTTTAGATATTTCTTTCCCCTGCAGAGCAATGTGCTCAATCACTTTTTTCTTATGAACCACATGAACATTTAGATTTTATTAAATTATTTTAAAATTCTTATGTCATTAAGTGATATAAGATTTATGTCATATGTCATAAAATGTCGAAAATACATTTTATTCCTAATTATACTTTTAATTTTTCTTCCTGTTATTGTCTTTTTTGCCTGTTCAATCATTTCCAGTGATATTTAAGATGTCTGATAGCTAATGGTAATGCACATTTTCTGGATCCAAGCCAATCATAACATCTTTCAATAATGTTTATATATACCAAGCTTACCAGCTACTTACCAGTGCATAACAGAAGATAAATGTACTACTACCAAGGCTAAAAGAAGCCAAGCCATCTGACTGCTAGCTACCTGATTTTACATAGCTGTTTGCAATTCGCATCATCATGTTATAGCAATATGATTTATTAATCCTTCTGACATTTTTTCTCTTTGACAGCTTCTCAGCTTCTGTTATATCCTTCTTGGATGGGTAAGTACTATGTACTATTCTGAAACTGTGAATCACATTTTGTATGTTGAGACTTTGTTTTAGGCACTCAGTCTACTGAAGTGTTAACAATTTGCATTTAACCTTATCAAAGATAAAAATAGGGCTCAAAGGGTCAAGAAAAGTGAGATGAAGAAAGTGGATTTGGAGATGTGATTGCAGTGGAGACTTTCGATATTTTTGACTCAAAGTGGGTTTAGCTATAACTCACATTATAATTTCCACAGGCAGGCCTTAGGATTTTATTGCAAAGGGAAACATATTTTTAAGACAGCTATATTCTATCATGAATATTCAAATAGTTTGATTTAGGAATATTTTTTCTGTAATATTTTGAATTTTACACCTTCTTAACTCTACTTTTACATTTTCAAATTAATTTCAAATCATCAATAATTAGATAAAGCCACCAATGCAAAGTGGTTATGTTTTTTTATTATATATCTCTTAAATTTTATTTAATTGCTATTAAATAAGATTTTACAATATATATTACACACATTAAACACAGTGAAAACAGAATAAGGTGTATGTGTATGTGTAGATCCACAAACTAACAATGACAAACTGCAGGAGATAGAATTATAGACAATCTTAATTTTCTTACTGCACATATATATGTATATACATACACACACTTGTATTTATATATACAAACACCTGGATTAATGATTTATTACAGTTAAGCTCTTGACAAAGTTGTGTTGCTAGAAACTATAGGAAAAATGAGATAAAATATTTAAATTCTGTCATTCCCTTTGTCTAGTAAAAGAAACCAAGTATTTTGTTTAATGTGGACAGACACATTTCTTCATGCCAGTGAATCCAGAAGCAATTCAGGTACATAAAATATACTAGTCAGACTCATGCTGTCAAACAGAAATTTACACAGAAATTTTATTCAGATGGGTACTTTATATTTTTGGGTCTTTGTCTGATCTGCTGCTTGAAAATTGGCATCCTATCTTAGTTTTCTCTTATGTAAGTACCTTAATTAATGAAAATGTTGCTATAGAAAATAAATTTGATATGGTTTCATATTACTTCCTCATGATCTAATTTAATATACTGAGTTTATAATTTTTAAAGTATAGTTATCTCATGAGATGATATCACTCAAATTTTAGATATTTCAAACTGTCTTTGTCAAGTGATAAATGATGTTTCTGTCATGATTATTTAAAAATTTGAGATGAACAACTAAAACTATATATTCTCTTGTATTATTAGAAGGAATCTGTAATCTTTAGACATTGACGTTCTTCTATGAAAGTTTTGAAGTATGATTATGTTTTCCTTAATTACTCAGATGATTTCTATCATATTTCTTCATAGAAGTAAAATAAAGTTTTAATTCCTAAACATGTAGGGAAAAAAACAGATGTTTTATGCATTTTATGTATTTGATGCAACTAGAATGTTTTAATTTTAGAAAGGACATTGTTTGAGATGGCATTCTTCACCATCTTATTAGAAAGTCATAATATTTGTTCAAAATATTTTGGACACAGGTGTGGCTGTTGCACAGGGGTATACTGGATAAGGAGGGAGCTGGTGATTTTAATCTCTGTGTCTATCCGATTTCTTGTGTAATCTTTTGTCTGATATAATTCAACTCAAAATCATTGCTATTTATAGCCATATTGTGTAATTTCCAGAGATTCAGAAAACTGGTAAGTACCAATGAAGAAACAATTAAGTAATGATTAATTTTCACATACTCTCTTATTCATTAAAAAATGGGGAAAAAAAGAAAAATTATTGCATACTCTAGATTCCTCAGTTTCAATCTCTTTGCACAGTACACAATAATGTAAAGTTCTAGATAACGTCACAAGATTCATGAAATTTGACTTTTATGTCATTAGTCTTTATTAATGACTATCAGAGATCCTTATAAAGTCAAAGTTTATTTTAAAATTTTCAGTGATTTAAAAGTAATTTGTTTATATTCATGTTATTAAAATGACATTTCACCAAGAACATTCTGTTTTTACAAATGAACACACGTTGATATTTTCTTTCTGAAGTCACATAAATATTTTGTAACTATTGCTACTGTATGTAAGGTAGAAAAGTTTGGGTCATTATTATAATAATTATTAAAATTTTTATATACACATATAAATCTGTATATAAAATGTATGTGTAAAATGACTGCTTAAATATTCCCCATAAGATATTAGACCAGAGAAAGTAGAGGCCACAAAAAGTAGCTCTGGAAGTGATAGAAATGCATTTAAAGCTTTAGATTCACCTAGTTTTGTAACACATTAATAAATAAAGATTAATTTCAGAATATTATTAGGATGTCTGTAATTCTTTCAAAATTCAACTACATAGGGCTTCAGAATTTGAGAAGGGTCAGTGGTGCTGAAGAGGTCATAAAGATTGTTGCACTTCACACTTCATGCATAATGAATTCATGGCACATAATGAATAGTTGGGGTGCTAATTTTCCATTAACCACTTTAAATTGTAATTAATACCAAAGTGTGTATTTTGAATCATAATAGAAACATTTCACATTTTCAAGAATCATATATATGATGAAACCTGTGAATATTCATTTTTATTGAAGTTTGGATTTTTTCAGCATCTTATAAAAATCAAATTTACAAATCTACAATGCACCTTGTTAGAACAAGTACATCTCCAGGTAAAGGAAAAGCTTACACATACTTACATAGAGGCCTCAGTTCCCTAAAACTCCAAAGGATCTTGACTTCCTTTTGCGTTCTCTTTTAATCTTTACCTAAATCAGTTAAGACATACACATACACAATTAGCAGACATACAATTTCAGAAATACTTTCAGAGATGAGAAATTGAATTATACACTTTTTGCATATTTACCAGGGAACTTAATTGTAGTTGTTATATTTTACTTTTTTATTCTCTAGAGAATTTTAAGAGATTATAATAATAGTTTAAGTATTTAATTATGGATTTCTAAAAGGCAGTCATAAACATTGCAGCTTTAGTTTTATGATATTCTCAAAATTCAAAGAACGACAGAAGCCAACTTTCTCAGTCAAGCGTTATATAAATTAATGAGTAAACACTATGTGATGAGGCTATCAATGTATAAATTGTTATAAAGATCTGGAACATGAAATAAACCTCAATGCAGTATATATGTCTCCAAATCATTCTCAAGAATCAGAATGTTCTTATTGTCAGCATATACAGAAATATGGTGGACCCATATTTTTCATATGATCACCATCTCTCTTCCACTAAAATAACTGTGTCCATTCCATGTATGTTAATTGGGAGGGCCCAGATTGCATCCCTTCATAATTCCAAGACCAGAATGCTACTGCTACTGCTAAGAGATGTATTATTCAGGTCTCATATATAATTAAAGTTCACTGTGCTGTTAGTCAGACAGATTGGTTTAGGGTGTGTGAATAATCCAAGTTAGGTCACTGCCTTTGTCCTGACTGTTACTCTAAAAAAAACAGAGTAATGGAAAGCTAAGATATGAATAGAAACAGAGTCATTATGTCATTGTTTGTGACCTAAAATCTTTTCAGTAATGTTTGCCAATATATTCTAAGATAGAAATGACCTTTACCAAGATAAATCTGTGATAGTATATTTTCTCTAATTGGAAGAATCATAAATCAATTCACAAAAAAACCCCACATATTTTTAAAGAAAATTTAACTGGATGAGATTGAAAGGACAGAGGCTGTATAAAATTATAAGACTTAGACTCCAGAATTTCTATGGACTGAAATTAGGCTAAGAAAATGTTCAGATGCAAACACAATTTCTTTACAAAAAAAACAAAAAAAAAGAGGCCAACTCAGAAACCAAAATCAGGACCCAGAAAGCAAATCCAAGTATTGTGGAAAAATATTTCTAGGCAATAAGACTAAGCCATTATCAATAAACTGGCAACAGGAACCCAGCTGTATTTCAGAAATGCTATGAATCAGTGACTCTGGCTTCCATTTTATTTATTTGTTGGCCAAAAAGTTTGTTTGGGTTCTTCTGTATTGTGAAAAACCTGAATGAACTTTATGGTCAACCCAATATTTTGAATGAGAGAGTATAGAGCAGTCATCCCACAGCTGAACCACTGGTATATGTTGCTGTATGGCGGGGAGATAGCTTGTCTCTTCAGCTCAAAGGTCTTCAGACTGAGACAAACTGTACTGAAAGAACAACACCCGTAGAGCCTCATCTCTGCCCAAATCTGATTTAGACAAGATGCTGCACTTGGGCCTGAATCTGAGGCTATAATATATGAGATATTTGGGGGTCCTGAGAGACAGTGGATGTACTTTGCGTGTAAAGAAGGTAAATACTTTATAGAAAGAAGGTGGACTGTGCCTGCAAGTTCTTTGACACTCACCAGTTCAAGAGTGAGGGGCCTTATGTCATTTCTCCTAGAACCTGGACAGGACATTGTGACTGCCTTGTAAAACAGAATGCAGTAGTAGGAATGTGATGTGACTTTGGATAAAAATGCATGCAGCTTCTGCCAGTCTTTCTTGAGACATTTGCTCTGTAAGCCATCATATTAAAAAAAAAAAAAAAAAGCTATCCTGAGGTCACTACAAGGAGATATCAGGTGGACAAACCATATATAGGAAGAACTGATGACCAGCCAGCAACCCTAACTGTTCTGGCCCCCATTGTTTGCATCTTTCCAGCTCTGTACCAGCTACTCAAGTGTTGAAATCATCAAGATAACCTCATGCCTGAAATGAGACACTGTGCCACTATTGCATGGCAGACCCAAGTCAGGCGAGAACTGACTAGCTGAATCCAGTGAAGTGCTGGATTCATGAACAAAATAAATGATGCTGTTGGTTCCAGCCACTATTTTGGGCTATGAACACAGCAATAGATAATCAGAACAACCAATCTAGAGATTTTTTTTTCTTTAGAAAAATACATGAAAAACTAGTTATAGACTTTATTTTACGACTGCAGTTTAGCTCAAGATCCCTGATAGCAGCACTATAGACATTTGGGGTCAAATAATCTTTATTATGAGGGGTTTCTCTGTGTTGTATAAAATGTTTAGCAGCATCCCTACCCTGTTTTCACTAGATACCAATGGCATATAATCTCCCAAGTTGTGAGTACTATAAATGTCTCCAGACATTTCCAGGAAAGACAAAATCTTTCTTAGTTAAGAATCACTGATTACATAAATTTAAGGAAAGAATGGAGAATGATAGGAGAAAAAGAAATCCTAGAAAAGAGTATGAAACATTTTAGCTTAAATGGCAAAGAATTTATACCAAGTCCTCTAATAATAAACCATAGAGACAGTTTTGAAGCAAGCATATTCTAGAAATAGATGTCCTGTTTGCAAAATTATCAAATGTCCATGCTATACATACTTTTGTAAATACATAGAATTAGAGTTCAATTAAGGTATGTAATTATTGATGGTCACCTTGACTAATTGCTTTACTTGCTTCTGGCAATTTTGTATCTCTTCTTTCATGCTTCAGCTGATTTTTCATGTTATTTTCTATTGTTTCAGTAAAAACATATAATTTTAGAAACTAATGGCTAGTCAAGAGATGAGTTTTGTCCCCCAGATAACCCTACAATTTAACATTTGAGCTTTTAAAAATACTTATCAAGAAAATTGCTAATTGATACTAATGAGCTGTGTTGTGCATTTCTGACAGAATAATGTACCTCTTCAAATTCTGGTGCTACTAACTGCATGGCAACTTACAATTCAGAAAGTAAACACTGTCAGAATATTTATTCATGGTAAAAAAAAACAACGGGGATTTGGAGTGAGCAGACATTAGGTTTTAGTAAGAATTCTTGTTTTCTCCTATAGTGTATTTTAAACTACTGACATAGTTCTGATTTTTTCACTTTAATTGAACCCATATACTTATGTAATCCCCTTAAGGAGCTCTGTGTACTTTGTTGTAAATTATTAGATTTATTTAAAACTTTTCTCTCTGAATTACAGTTGTTAGGATAATTATAATTATTAGTTTACCTTTTTTCTGTTTAGTTGTCCAGAGAAGTTTGGTTGGCCAAAAAGAGAGTGAATGAATTGATTTTGTTTCCATCTTGCACCTAATAATGGTGCCATTGTGCTATGCTCAGTCATGTCCGACTCTTTGTGGCCCAAAGGACTGTAGCTCAGTAGGCTCCTCTGTCCATGGAATTTTCCAGACAAGGATACTGGAGTGGGTTGCCATTTCCTTTTCCAGGGTATCTCCCCAACCCAGGGATCAAACCCTTGTCTCTTGTGTCTCCTTCATTGGCAGGGGGTTTCTCTACTACTGTGCCACCTGGGAAGCCCTTAATGGTGCCATTGTCTCCTAACAGTTCTGTTTCAAGTTCTGATTGTCCTAAATGTGAGGAGATTAGTGCAAATTCATTTTTACAATTGGACAGTGAAAATCTGTCAGCAGAACAATGAAAACATCAGGGTGTGTAGTATACAATGCTAGGTGGTGAGAAGTACTAACTACGTGTTTAATGGGCAAGGAATTCCCCTATGCTCCCAATACATCATCATATTATTTCTACTAGAAGTCTAAGTAAGCTAGTGCATGATCATATAATGGACTGAACTTTCAAATATACAAGGTGTTATCTTTTTCTTGGTAATTGGCATGTCATATTATAAGGCATGTGTCTATTATCAAGTGACAGTTACCACTTATCAGAGGAATAGGACATTCTTTGCACAGAGCATTCAAATAGATTAAATCAATTTTCTCCTTTTTACAAACTTTACATGGTGCAATGACATATGAATTGATTTGTAAACTATTTATGACTTGTAGATGGGTTTACCTCTTTCATTTTTCAGGAAGTAAGGAATTGTACAGCTGGATAGATCTGGCATGCCAGTACATTGGCCCTTCTGTAACTGATTTTCATTTTAATGTTGCTCTCTTTTTTGCAAGGGCAAGATGCAAAACGAGATGAGATAATTTACGTTTTGTCACATTTGCTTTGAAAGATTAATGTACACCAATAAGAGGAATCAAAAAGATAATATTAGGTAGAGTGAATTCATGAAGCACAGTTACTATTTAAAAGCAGAATTAGATGGCATGCTGTTTATCAAAATGGTTTCTTATCATTTATGCAAAATAAATGAACAGAGGAGTAATATGTAAAAGCCTATCTTTTGAAATGTGGCAGATTTGAGAATGAAACCTGGACCTGGAATTTTATGATTCTGTGATATTCATTTATTTTTCCAGTGCTTTTGTGTTTGCACATACCCCAAAGAGGGACAAGGTTAACTCTTTAAAAGGTTTTGTGTGTGAATGAACATCTCCAACTCAATTTAAATGTTATTATTATTAACATTGTTATAGTTTTTCAAGTAAGGGAATAATTTATAAATTATTATATGTAATTATTTAAGGTTTGACTCTAATATAGTAAGATAAATTTTCATGTGACTTATGAAAACTTAAAACTTCATGGATTATTTGTTAAATATGTCAGATGATAGGAAAAAATACTGGTACTTTTCTATTCACTTTTGATTGTAGCTATCTTATTCAACTCATAACATATTTGGAGTATTTTAATAGTTTCTGAACTAGTACCTTTTGATTTCTCCTTCCTTCCTTCTCTCTCTCCATTCTTTCCTTTCTGCCTCCCTCTCTAACTCCTTCCATTCATCCTTGTTTCTATATATTTAGTGTGGATATGGCATCTTCTTTTCTATATATTTAGTGAGGATTTGGGCTTCCCAGATGGCACTAGTGGTAAAGAACCCACCTGCCAGTACAGGAGATGAGCGAGTTTAATTCCTGGGTCTGGAAGATCCCCTGGAGGAGGGCATGGTGACCCACTTCAGTATTCTTGCCTGGAGAAACCATGGACAGAGGAGCCTGGTGGGCTGTAGTCGATAGGGTCACAAAGAGTTGGACACAACTGAAGTGATTTAGCACGCACGCACAGTGAGGATTTAATGTGTCATATACAGAGGTAGACACTGCAAACAACACTGAGAACATTGGAGCATTTGTTCCCAAGGTACAGCCCCTCTAATAGAAACAGAAAATCCATGACAAATAAGAATAATGAAATACTAACCTGTGCTATGGAAAACAAACAAAAAATCATGAAGGAGCAAGACACTTCATTTCCCAACTTGTCTGTCTCTAGAATATGTATATTTCTCTGTCCAGTGGATGTCCATCAGGTTTATTTTTTAATGGAAATTTAGTTGTGTTGTTCTGAATATGTAATTTCTATAATGTTATAATGACTCACAGATACAGTGCAACCTACTCACTATGTGTACTCACTACATGTATCTTCCTGTAGCCTGCTTCTACAGTAACTAAGACTATTTTGTATGCAAAATATTTTTTTAAATCCTTATTTTTATTTATTTCTGTTTGGCTTATATTTTGTTCTCAACTCTTGTCATAGATCTTAGTAGATCACAGTACTTTTGACAAAGTAGGGCTCAATATCTTGATAAATCAGTCAATAAATAATGAAATAAGTGAACAAATACATGACTGATAAAATGGATGATTGACTGAATGAGAACTATATGGCATATTTTCCTTGGTGTTCTCTCCTAACTAAAATATCTCTTCTCTTCTTCCTCTATTTGTGTATATAGTTCCAGGCTTCAATTTCCTGCTATTTCATTCTTCTTTGATCAAATCAGTTGATACCAACATTCTAATGTTATTGCTTATATTAAACATTTTTTTCTATTAAATCTTTTTTGATATTTTGTAACTAAGTCATGTCTGACTCTTTGCAACCCCATGGACTGCAGCACGCCAGGTTTCCTTGTTCTTCACTGTCTCCTGGAGTTTGCTCAGTCTCATGGCCGTTGAGGTGGTAATGCCTTTTTGACATACCTTATGATAACTTTTTTTGTGTTGTATATATGCCCTCTCAACAGCTAACATGTAGAGAATTATTCATTGCATGCTTTCATCATTTTGATAAAATTATCATTTTCTAAAGCTAGAATCTTCTAAATTGACATATATATACAAATATAAATTATATAGATATATAGATTTCTCTCTCTTTATATATATGTATACATGCAAAAAAAGCTTGTGTGTTTGTTTTGTATACAGACATCCCTTTATAGTGGAGGTACACCATAAATACTAATATATTTAAGAGATGTTTCCCCCTTAAGCCTTTGGCTATAACAAATGCATTTTTATCATATTATAACCTAAGCATATGAATTAAAATTTTCCAAATAATGTATTGTATCCTCAGAGGATAGGGTCAACTTAATATTTGTTGGTTAAAATGTTTG
The DNA here is from genome assembly GCA_024291935.2 of Okapia johnstoni. Taxonomy (NCBI): domain Eukaryota; kingdom Metazoa; phylum Chordata; class Mammalia; order Artiodactyla; family Giraffidae; genus Okapia; species Okapia johnstoni. The sequence goes on along the minus strand of CM044307.1, from coordinate 107,059,861 downwards.
ACAGATGCTGGAACATATTGTCATTTGAAAGGGGAAAAATGAACCAATTCGTCAAAATCAATGATGTTCACAAAGCGATTTGTACAATGTCAGAGGTACCTTTATATTAAATGTAGCCTTAAAAAAAAAACAAAAAACAAAAACAAAGCAGCATGTAAACCATCTATTGTACAAAAGAAGCCATTGGTTAATGGCAATATTCTTTTCTTCACCAGAAGCAGAACTGCCAAATATAATACCATACATATCACGTGTGTGTGTATTTTGAAACCTTATGTATTTGAGTGGAACATTTCACAGTAATTAAATCGAATGAAAACTTGTTCTACAGAGATTTTCAGAGTAAATAGTTGGCAATTACTTGCAGACTAAAGTGTTGTACTGCTAAACTTTTAACAAAATCTCTTTCCACCAAACAATTTTATCAGTTCTCTTTATTACTCTCATGGTGGGAGGATGCATTTTTCTTTTTTTTTTTTTTGATGTAATGGCTACAGATCAATATGTATTGGGTTGTGGAAACATATAGACTCTATTAGGGAAGAAAATCGAGGTAGGCAAATACTATCTACAACTGACAGCCACCTTTCATGTGAAAACTCAAGGGAGCTTTTTACTTCTGGATAGCTAAATAGAAGGACCAGTATACTCCATTCTCATTTCTTTCAAAGTTAACTTTGCTTATGTTGTGGCTAAAAGAAGAACATCTGAAAAAAACACTATGTTCTATACCCAGTTTTAGTGATTAATGCTCAAAGAAAACTCCAGTTGTCAAAAATAATGATTTTGCCGTGAGTCGCAGTGATATCAGATGACTCAAATAGCTTCATCAACTGAAATATTAACTCATGAAATGTTGGATATAACTGCATCCTTCGAATGACTCTTTTATTCTGTGATGATAATATGCAGCCTAAAACATTGAATACACTAAACTCTAATGAGATTTTGCTTTGGGCATATATACTATGAAGATGTTTTAAAATTTATTGTGGTCAAATATTGTTTTTTTCATGGATCAGGAACTGGTAAACATCTTAATTTTGGAAAACTTTTTTCCTATATCATCATTTTATTTTTTCTTTAATTGAGATATTATATTTTATTGTTATAAGGTGAAAAGAATAAATTTTATATTTATGCATTTCAAAATGTTTAAACTTTAAAAAACTTTGGATATCTTTTCAATGTATAATGCACATTTAAGTTCTTTAATTCTCCAAACATTTTTTTCCAACTAAAATCTTAAATCTGTTTTTTTTAATTATCTTATTTTACTGTTATAAATGGGTAAAGTACTGAATTTTATCCATTTAATTTTATAAATGGATAAAAACTACAAATTTGGAGTAAAGAACTTTATAAATAGGTACTTATACAATATGAGAAGCTATATCTAGGTTATGGTAATATATCAGAATAGAAAACTTCTCCATTTAAAAGTGTAGTATACATTCTCAGGGCTGGGCAGGCTTCATGGATGGGCATGGGACTTATGAAGTTGAAACAGGGTTACACACTTAGAAGGACCCCATCCTTAATCTGTGGTCCTGCTGTTGCTGTCTTGAAATTCTTAATAATATTTTAGCTAGGAGCCCCACATTTTCATTTTGCACTCGGCCACTCAGATTGTTCACTGGGCCCTGACACAGAGTTATAAATATACCAAATTTTCAAAACTATTCATGTTAGCATAATTTGATATATTAGCAATTTTAAATATGAAAATGCTAATTTAAATAACTAAGTTTGTGAGGTGAAATACTATCCAGTTTCTAGTTTTTCCTCCTCTTGTTTTTTTTTTTTCCAAATTAATAGGTATCTTCTACAATTGGACAAACATTTGAATCCCTGAAGTGACAATAAGCAATAACCATGTTTTCACAAGTATAACAGTCCTGTGACCATCTATACACAAAATTTTGAATTCACCTTTGTTCTTATAGTTGATCCTTTGAACAGCATGAAGTTAAACTGTTTAGGTCCACTTATACATCAGTTTGTGGTCCCCCGCCCCCCACCACTGGTAAATACTATAGTACTTACCAAAATTGTTTGAAACTAAGGATCTGTGAAACTGCAGGTACAGAGGATCCTTGGATAAAGAGGGCCAATTATAAGTTACATTTGAGCAAGGAGGGTTGGTGTCCCAACTCCCTTGTTGTTCAAGCATCAACTGTATTTCCAAATTCTGTGGTAGACCTGCTTTGATACCCTTCCCATATTCTATTCTTTAGGTTAATATTCCCATCTCCCAGTTATTAAAAGTGTTGAAGGCTAATGTTCAAGGTTAATCCACCCAAACACTTGTGCCAACTGGTAGGGGGCCATACTGTGGCAAGATCCAGAAACAGATGTTAACTTGGACACATTTTAACCCTTTTTTGACTCTTTCATCTTTCCCGGTCTGCTTGATTTCTTCTTTTAGAAGTCAGAAAATTCCTAAATTTCTTCTCAGGTTTAACTTCTGATTTAAGGCAGAAGAAAATTAAAACAGTTGAAGGAAGTTGACTTAAGAAAGAACGTTGTAGATAGAAGTGGAGCCAAGGAGATAATGATTACAAATACGTTTTGAGAAATTGCTTTCTAGAAAGATTATGTAATGTCTTATTATCTGCATTAGATGTTCACAATTATTTACCACAACTTTATCAGCAGAGGAAAAGGGAATCCAATCACAGATATCCAATTTGATTGTAAAAAGCAGCAACTCATTTTTAATTTAATTTGCTCTATTGACAATTAATAAAGCTGAATGTTTTTAATACATATTTTGGCTGCTCTTATGCCTTTTTTGCTTTTTCAATTGTAATGTAAGTTGGAATATTTGCCTGCAATGCGGGAGACCTAGGTTCAATCCATGGGTTAGGAAAATCCCCTGGAGAAGGGAATGGCAAACCCCCCCCCCCCCCCCGCCAGTGTTCTTGCCTGGAGAATCCGTGGACAGAGGAGCCTCGCGGGCTACAGTCCGTAGGATCCCAAAGAGTCGGATAGAACTGAGCGAATAACATTCTATGAAAAACAGTAATATCATAACCATGACTTTTATTTGAAGGAAAGTTTTACATAGGTCAGTGATTATTAATTCTCAGTTATCACTAAGATCAGAAAAAAGAAAGTGGCTCAACTTACAGAATTAGGATTTTGTGCGCATATATGTGTGACTTCCCTGGTGGCACATAAGGTAAAGCATTTGACGTGAGAACTTTATACCAAATGAGAATATTAATACAGAAATAGGTGAAGTGCGGTTCTAAAATTTACTTCTCTGATGATGTATGCATATACATACACACCTGTCTCTTTGAAAGTGTTTATAAATGGATCTAAAAACACTCAAAGTCCCTTTAAAGATCCAGTGTCTGTAATTATGAATAACTCTTAAAAATGTTCATAATGTAAATAATCATAAATCTACTACAGCTGTGATAAAATAGCCTTCTCTTACGGTTTATAAAGATCAAAATTTTTCTTAGCATATCTGCCTGTAGATACAAAAGTGCCTCACATCTCATATTTATTACTACCAATACGCATATATTCTGGAAATATACAATGAGCAAAGGACATTTCTGTCAAGTAGAGACTTCAAAAGAACAATATAGTCTGGTGCTTTTGCTCTTCTCACTTATCATATGGAGCTTCCAGTGTGTTTCAACTTTGGGAAATAACTGTGTCAGTCCCTGAAACAGGAGACATATTGAGGCCCTTGCTTTATATCCCTAGCTGCTATAGAATATATTATAAATGGAAAATACATATTTTATTAGAAATAGCATAAAATAATGTTATTTTCTTATGTGCTGAATAGTTCCATATAGAAAACTCTCCAAAACTCAATCTGTAAAACCCTATCCATCTCCCAATAGTCCAATAGATTTCCAATTCCCTTATGAAAACTCCCTCACTTCTCATTTTCCCTTAAGGTATGATGTTACTTAAATAGTTCAGTTCAGTAGCTCAGGCGTGTCCAACTCTTTGCAACTCCATGGACTGCAGCACACCGTGCTTCCCTGTCCATCACCAAACCCCAGAGACTACTCAAACTCATGTCCATAGCATCAGTGATTCCATCCAACCATCTCATCCTCTGTTTCCTTTCTCCTCTCAACGTCAATTTTTCCATGCATCGGGGACTTTTCCAATGAGTCGGTTCTTTGCAATGGTGGCCAAAGTGTTGGACTTTTGCTTTAGCATCAGTCCTTCCAACGAATACTCAGGACTGATTTTCTTTAGGATGGACAGTTGGATCTCCATGAAGTCCAAGGGAATCTCCAGAATCTTCTCCAATACCACAGTTCAAAAGCATCAATTCTACGGCACTCAGCTTTCTTTAGAGTCCAACTCTCATATCCATACATGACTACTGGAAAAACAATAGCTTTGACTAGACAGACTTTTGTTAGTAATGTCCTGATTTTTAATATGCGGTCTATATTGGTCATAGTTTTTCTTCCAAGGAGCAAGTGTCTTTTACTTTCATGGCTGCAGTCACTATCTGCAGTGATTTTGGAGCCCAGAAAAATAAATGTGTCAGCTGTTGTTTCCATTGTTTCCCTATCTATTTGCCATGAAGTGATGGGACCAGATGCCCTGATCTTAGTTTTCTGAATGTTGAGCTTTAAGCCAACTTTTTCACTTTCCTCTTTCACTTTCATCAAGAGGCTCTTTAGTTCTTCTTCACTTTCTTCCATAAGGGTGGTGTCATCAGAATACCTGAGGTTATTGATATTTCTCCTGGCAATCTTGATTCCAGCTTGTGCTTCATCCAGCCCGGCATTTCAGATGATGTACTCTGCATATAAGTTAAATATACAAGGTGGCAATATACGGCCTTGACATACTCCTTTCCTGATTTGGAACCAGTCTGTTGTTCCATGTCCAGTTCTAACTGTTGCTTCTTGACCTGCATACAGGTTTCTCAAGAGACAGGTCAGGTGGTCTGGTATCCCATCTCTTTAAGAATTTTCCACAGTTTGTTGTGATCCACACAGGCAAAGGGTTTGGCACAGTCAATAAAGCAAAAGTAGATGTTATTCTGGAAATCTTGCTTTTTTGATGATCCAGTGGATGTTGCCAATTTGATCTCTGGTTCATCTGCCTTTTCTTAATCCAGCTTGAACATCTGGAATTTCACAGTTCACGTATTGGTGAAGCCTGGCTTGGAGAATTTTCAGCATTGCTTTGCTAGAGTGTGAGATGAGTGTTATTGTGCAGTAGTTTGAACATTCTTTGGCATTACCTTTCTTTGGGATTGGAATGAAAACTGACCTTTTCCAGTCCTGTGGCCACTGCTGAGTTTTCCAGATTTGCTGGCATATTGAGTGTAGCACTTCCACAGCATCATCTTTGAGGATTTGAAATAGCTCAATTGGAATTCCATCACCTCCACTAGCTTTGTTCCTAGTGATGCTTCCTAAGGCCCAATTGACTTTGCATTCCAGGATGTCTGGCTCTAGGTTGGTGATCGCACCATCATGATAATTTGGGTTGTGAAGATCTTTTTTGTATCGTTCTTCTGTGTATTCTTGCCACCACTTCTTAATATCTTCTGCTTCTGTTAGGTCCATACCATTTCTGTCCTTTATTGAGACCATCTTTGCATGAAATGTTCCCTTGGTATCTCTAATTTTCCTGAAAGTATCTCTAGTCTTTCCTATTCTATTGTTTTCCTCTATTTCTTTGCATTGATCACTGAGAAAACCTTTCTTATCTCTCTTTACTCTTCTTTGGAACTCTGCATTCAAATGGGTATATCTTTCCTTTTCTCCTTTGCCTTTAGCTCCTCTTCCTTTCTCAGATGTTTGTAAGGCCTCCTCAGAAAACCATTTTGCCTTTTTGCATTTCTTTTTCTTGTGGATGGTCTTGATCACACCTCCTGTACAATATCATGAACCTCTGTCTGTAGTTCTTCAGTCACTCTGTCTATTAGATCTAATCCCTTGAATCTATTTCTCACTTCCACTGTATAATCGTAAGGGGTGTGATTTAGGTCATACATGCATGGTCTAGTGGTTTTCCCTACTTTCTTCAATTAAGTCTGAATTTGGCAATAAGGAATTCATGATCTCAGCCACAGTCAGCTCCTGGTCTTGTTTTTGCTGACTGTATAGAACTTCTCCATCTTTGGCTGCAAAGAATATAATCAATCTGATTTTGGTATTGACCATCTTATGATGTCCATGTGTAGTCTTCTTTTGTGTTGTTTTAAGAGGATATTTGTTATGACCAGTGGATTCTCTTGGCAAAACTCTGTTAGCCTTTGGCCTGTTTCGTTTTGTACTCCAAGGCCAAATTTGCTTGTACTCCAGGTATTTCTTGACTTTCTACTTTGCATTCCAGTCCCCTATAATGAAGAAGATATATTTTTGGGGTGTTAGTTCTAGAAGTCTTGTAGGTCTTCATAAAACCATTCAACTTCAGCTTCTTCAGCATTACTGATCAAGGCATAGACTTAGATTACTGTGATACTGAATGGTTTCCCTTGGAAACAAACAGAGATCATTCTGTCATTTTTGAGATTGCATCCAAGTACTGCATTTAGGACTCTTTTGTTGACTATGATGGCTACTCCATTTATTCTACAGGACTCTTGCCCACAGTAGTAGAGATAATGGTCATCTGACTTAAATTCACCCATTTCAGTCCATTTTAGTTCTCTGATTGCTAAAATGTTGTTCACTCTTGCCACTTCCTGTTTGACCACTTCTAATTTGCCTTGTTTCATGGACCTAACATTCCAGGTTCCTATGCAATATTGCTCTTTATAACATCGGACTTTACTTCTATCACCCATCATATCCACAACTAGGTGTTGTTTTTACTTTGGCTCCGTCTCTCATTCTTCCTGGAGTTATTTCTTCACTGATCTCCAGTAGCATATTGGGTACCTCCCGACCTGGGGAGTTCATCTTCCAGTGTCATATCTTTTTGCCTTTTCCTTCTGTTCATGGGGTTCCCAAGGCAAGAAGTTTGGTTAGTTTTCTGCGATTGTGGTTTTCAGCCTGTCTGCCCTCTGATGGATAAAGATAAGAGGCTTATAGAAGCTCTCTGATGGGAGAGACTGACTGAGGGGGAAACTGAGTCTTGTTGTGATGGTCAGAGCCCTGTTCAGTAAATCTTTAATCCAATTTTCTTTGATGGGTGGGGCAATTTTCCCTCCCTGTTGCTTGACCTGAGGCCAAACTATGGTGAAGGGAAACTTGTGTGCACCAGGACCCAGGAGAAAGGAGCAGTGACCCCACAAGAACATTCCTTAATAGTGTATATCATAAATTGTAGCATTTAATTATGTGCCATCACTTGGCTAATACAGCTTCTTAGAGGCAAATAAAGCTATCCACTCTAGTTAGTTTAAGCAGAAACTAAGCAAGACAAAGAGATATGTAGTTCACAGAATCTTAGAAGACTGAAGCATCAGTCTTTGAAGTTTATGCTGGCAGAATCAATGCTTCAAAAACAGAGACAGTTCCGGTAAAGGCAACGATTTTCTTCCTAAGCCTCCAACATATCCCAGAACCAAAGTAAAGATCTCTCTGTTTAAATATGATTGGGTAGGTCTCAAGGATAGGCCTGTACTATTCTACAAAAAAGATTTTAAATTCTAATTCTGCTTACAATGTGACAACCTAAGGCAATAACACAGGAAGTTACCTAAATAGGAGGCTGCTCAGTGTGAATTAGGGAACACAAAGGATGAAACATATTCACTTCGCTAATAGGATTGTTATAGCAGATGTGTTTATTTTGTTATTCCTGAAAGCATTTAAGTCTTAGAAGGATTAAATCATGTGTCATGCTTCTTCACACAGACCCAACATCCTATTTAACTGGATTCAAAGTTCTGTTTTATTAGTCTGAAATTGAAAGAAAGAAAATTGATTTCACTGTCAACAATCAAGTTCTTGTCAACAAATGTTGGATAACAGAATCTGTCTCATAGGGTGGTTGTTAGAACTGAAGGAAATAGCTTAAATGCCCAGTACAAAACTTAGATACTTTATAACCTTTGTTTTAACGTTCTTATATAGTGTTATAACCTGTATTTTAAAGTGGTAAAGAATACACCTTCCAATGTAGGAGGCACAGGTTCAATCTCTGGGTCTGGAAGATCCCCTGGAGAAGGAAACGGCTATCCATTGTGGTGTTCTTACCTAGAAAATTCCATGGACTGAGGAGACTGCTGTACTACAGTCCATGGGTTCACAAAAAAGTCAAACATGTCTTAGTGACTAACCAAACTAAGCATTTACTAGTACAGTGATGAACACATAAAATTTACTGAAACATTTGCTCTACTTTTTGCTATATATGCTTGTTAACAAAAATTATAGAATAATTTGGAAGTTAAATGTGGTAAACATATTTTATTATCCATCATACAAAAGCTCATTTCTAATGGTATTCAGTTATCCCATTTTGTGTTGTGGTGAGTACTTCCTCACATAATAGGAACCAGAGGGGTCATTCCAATCTTTTTAGTGCAGCACAACAAGAGGGCTGACTCATAACATAAGTTGGGAAAGATGTTTTTTCCCAACAAGGTGACACTTGTTCTCTAAAAACGCAGAAAAGATATTCAATGGGAGGATACCAATAATAACTTTTTAATAGTTTTCCTAAAAAATGAAATGAAGTAACTTAAGTGGAGCGCTTATAACAGAGCCTTGAATCCACTTAAAAATCAATGTAGCTTAACTATTGTCATTGTTGCTTATGGAAGGTTGTTTGTTTTATATTGACCTTGAAATGGTTTGACCAAACCAATGTCTCAAACATTTCCTTCTACTTGTTTTCCTTGCTCCTTGCTTCCTTGCTACTTGTTTTTTTTCTAAGTGTGTCATAAATTTTGAGAGCATTTGATATTTTTGCAATACTTACATCCTTCATCTTAAATTAGATAGAGTTAGAGCCTGTTCCTGTCTCTTGAGAAACCTGTATGCAGGTCAGGAAGCAACAGTTAGAACTGGACATGGAACAACAGACTGGTTCCAAATAGGAAAAGGAGTACGTCAAGGCTGTATATTGTCGCCCTGCTTATTTAACTCATATGCAGAGTACATCATGAGAAATGCTGGGCTGGAAGAAACACAAGCTGGAATCAAGATTGCCGGGAGAAATATCAATAGCCTCAGATATGCAGATGACACCACCCTTATGGCAGAAAGTGAAGAAGAACTAAAGAGCCTCTTGATGAAGGTGAAAGAGGAGAGTGAAAAAGTTGGCTTAAAGCTCAACGTTCAGAAAACTAAGATCATGGCATCTGGTCCAATCACTTCATGGGAAATAGATGGGGAAACAGTGGAAACAGTGTCAGACTTTATTTTTTTGGGCTCCAGAATCACTGCTGATGGTGACTGCAGCCATGAAATTAAAAGACGCTTACTCCTTGGAAGGAAGGTTATGGCCAACCTAGATAGCATATTTAAAAGCAGAGACATTACTTTGCCAACCAAGATCCGTCTAGTCAAGGCTATGGTTTTTCCAGTGGTCATGTATGGATGTGAGAGTTGGACGGTGAAGAAAGCTGAGCGCCGAAGAATTGATGCTTTTGAACTGTGGTGTTGGAGAAGACTCTTGAGAGTCCCTTGGACTGCAAGGAGATCCAATCAATCCATCCTAAAAGAGGTCAATCCTGGGTGTTCATTGGAAGGTCTGATGTTGAAGCTGAAACTCCAATACTTTGGCCACCTCATGCGAAGAGTTGACTCATTGGAAAAGACCCTAATGCTGGGTAGGATTGGGGGCGGGAGGAGAAGGGGACGATAGAGGATGAGATGGTTGGATGGCATCACCGACTCGATGGACATGGGTTTGGGTAGACTCCGGGAGTTGGTGATGGACAGAGAGGCCTGGCGTGCTGCAATTCATGGGGTCGCAAAGAGTCAGACACGACTGAGCAACTGAACTGAACTGAACTGAGAGCCTGTTGCTTACAAACCAATTACTATGACTAATAAATATAACAAAAAGTTAGCCTTTGAGAATTTAGAAATAAAATAGCTTGAGTTTCTTAATTAACTATTTGAAGTATTTGGATTTTTTCTTTCATAATCATCTTGTCCATGGCCAAAGTGCATAGAAGACCCTTAGGAGTACGATATCAAAGCCTGGTCTTTATTTAAAATACGGAAACAAAAGGAATGATCTATAATATTGATAATTTCTTACTTTATTTAATTTTTATTAAATTTCTTAATATATTTTCTATTAAATTTACTTTTGTTACTTTCTGCTTGGTGTGCTGCAGTCCATGGGGTTACAAAGAGTCAGACATGACAACTGAACAAATACTTGTATATTCTTGAAGACATTTCCTAATATCAATAAAGCTCAGTTTTGTCACTTCTCAAGTCATTCTATAAGATGATTTTTGTAAGAATTACATTAGATATTATATACAATGCACTATGTAATGTTAGTTTTTTTAACCAAAATAATTTGAATGAATAATATTTGCAGTAACAAGGAAAGTCTTATCTTTTTTTTTGTTTATTGAATCAGGTCAAACTAAAGTTGTAGCCGTATAGTTTCTGGGCTTCCCAGGTGGTTCAGTGGTATAGAATCTAACTACCAATTCAGGACACTCAGGAGACGCAGGTCTGATCCCTGGGCTGGGAAGATCCTCTAGAGGAGGAAATGGCACCCAACCCAGTATTGTTTCCTGGAAAAGTCCATGGAAGAGGAGCCTGGCAGGCTACAGTCCATGTGGCTGCAAAGACTTGGACATGACTGAGCACAGCATTTACTTTCTAGTTTAATTGAAGCACCCCTTTGACTTCTATCACTGTGAATATAGGTGTCACTCTCTTCATATTAGTGTTACCAAACCAAACTTGAGTCCACTTGCCCACATTCAGTAAAGCCGATCCACCGACACTGGGTTGTGGTGAGGGAAAGTGCAGCGTTTATGTCAGGAAGCAGACAAAGAATCTGGGGCAGCTAATGCTCCTAAAGCCCAAACTACTCGCTGGGTCTCAGGGAAGTAGTTTGAAAAGCCGTGTGAGGGAGGCATGTCACAGGATGTGCGATCAGCTTGTGCACAGTTCTCTGGTTGATGGAGGTAACAGAGTGGTATCACAGGGGTTAACATCAATCCTCAGGCTGCAGTAGGTCTGAGGGCAACGTGTTCATCATCATCAAATAGTTAACTTCTTCCATTTGGTGGAGGTTTTAGGATCAGTGAAACAATTCAGGAAATGTGCATCAGATACTGTTATCTAGGTACCTCAAAGAGAAGGTAAAGATTCTGTGACAGACATATGGCTCATTCACCATTTAAATTTTTACAAGTTCTTCAAGCTCAGCTACTCTTTTTCTCAATACATGTTTACATCCTTAGAATGATCAATTCATGAGCCAGACTTTTGTGACTCAGGGGAGACCTGGAAGACTATAGCTCTTCTGCAAACAAGAGGCAAGTGGAGGACATGGAGGGAGGGGTCTGTCCTGGGAAGGCCCCATAGTGTCCTTTGTTGTTCAGTCACTAGTCACTAAGTCATGTCCAACTCTTTGTGACTCCATGGACTGCAGCAACCAGGCTTCTCTGTCCTCACCATCTCTCAGAGTTTCCCCAAACTCATGCCTATTGAGGCAGTGATGCCATCCAACCATCTCATCCTCTGTTGCCACCTTCTCCTGCTCACAATCTTTCCCAGCATCAAGGTCTTTTCTAATGAGTCAGTTCTTCTCATCAGGTGGCCAAAGTATTGGAGCTTCAGCTTCAGCATCAGTCTTTCCAGTGAATATTCAGGGTTGATTTTCTTTACATAGCGTCCTGCTCTGTTACATTAACATATCTGTATGCTTTTGTCATTTTTTTGTCTTTATCTTACCTAGAAAGAATAAGATTAGAATGCCATCTCATCTCATTTAAATACTTTCTTTGTTTTGTCCATTATTTTCTTTGAGATGTATGAAGTTAAGGCACAAAAACATGTCTGTGAAAAGCTTTAATTTTCTTTACCCAAAGTTTCTGTGTATATCTTACATTTTAGTGGCCCCATAGGTGAAAAATAGTATTTGTCAGTAATTTCACTTTTATATGTGTAAGTTTTTTGGCTGTTGCTTTGGCAAGTGTTGCTTTGATTATTGTTATTATTTTTTTTTGTTTTTAATTTGGGAAAATTATAAGAGTGGTTTAGCTATTTATCATAAAAGATTTTGACTCTTCTAGGATTGGTTCACTTTTTCCTTGAGAGAATTTTTTGATATGCTCTAACACTTTATATACCTGCACTGTATATTTATATAAATACTTTTATGATGCACAGTTTTCTAAATATTAACTTGACTTTCTTTAACTCTATACCTGTCAGATATACCTGTCATATTGGACTACTCACCTGGTCCAATATGGGCATATTTATACAGATGTACTTTAGCTTTGCATTTTGTGTTTATTATCTGCTTTCTTGGCTCTCTTCAGTGTTTCTTCATAGTTATTAGTAAACAGAGAAAAATAGTTATTTTGATCATTAATAATTAACAAAACTTAAAACATATAGGTGGAACATACATATTAGAATACATATAAAATGAACTCTGCCATGGTAATGTAATATCCAATGTAATACACACACACACACACACACACACACACACACACACACACATACTCTGATGATCCAAGTTAGTATATAAATTATATACCCATTTATGGTAAATATAATCAGAAATACAGTGAATAGATGGAAAAATACATTTTCTTTTCCCTCTTGAAAGACATGAAAATAATACTCTCTGGTACACAAGAAACAATCTAAGTGCTTATATTGCTGCAGCATATTGATTTTCTGACTGTAGAATCCATCATAATTGAACAGTAAACTATCCTATTTCATTTCTGGCAATGTTGTCAGAAGTATATAATTTAGAATTATATATTAAATGAATTTAAATAAGTCCCTTGGATTTACTTATTTATCTACCTTATTTGAATTAAATTTGCCTTCTGTATGCTAATGAGATCATATAGGATCCCCACTTACTGATGAAGAATGATTAGAATTTTAACATTTCTTTTGGAATATAAATTAATCCTCTAATTATCAAAAATGGAGAAGAATGAGCTTTGTTGCTCTAAAGCACTTAACAGAGAATGCTATCTTGCCCATTAACTATGTGCTTACTGCCTCTTTTTTCCTTGCATGATTTTCTAATCAAGGACATACTTTCTCCCCTAAGGCACGTGGGAGTTTAGCAATTACTTGCAGCCCTAATACTAGGCAATCTCTTCTGGGACTGCAATCTGTTAAGAGTTCAATTTTCTCAACCACAGACAAAATAATCAGAATGAATTCATTCCTTCAGAATGAAACCAAGTGAATAAACTAAATGTGATTGAAATGAACATAGGTGGCACTCATACATAAATCAACAGACAACCCTGTTATATAACCCAACTGTACATACTTAGGGCATGTGTTTCATATTTCAACAACTTTAAAAAGTTTTTTTAATCTTCCAAAGAACACTTTTTTAAAGTCCCAGTAAAGCTCCATCAAATGTAATAATTGTAATTATGTATAGACATTCCCATATCACTCTGCAAAAAGGTTGTATTACATTATGTGCACTTTAACAGTGTAAGAGGACCACTGTGACCACCTGTCTTTACCATTGCTCAGTGATGACACATGTTTTTGTCTATATCAATCTGTTAGGTCCAAAAGCAAAACAGAAAACATTTTTTAAAAAATGAATACTTATTTCAGGATGAATGAGTTTAAATAATTTTCATAGTTTTATTAGCCATTTGTTTGTGATGTTTTATGAATCTATTCACACTAGTTTTACATTATTCACATGGATTCTTCCCTTTTTTTGTTTGTGAAAACTCAACTCCTTTTAAAAAAATTGAATCTTTTGTCACATGTGCTGCAGATTTTTTCCTCCAGCTTTAACTGTTAAACAGACATTACTCATAGGAATTTATCCAATTAGCATGTTGGGCCGATTTATAAAGCTATATTCATTATTACACTATTGTTAAAGAACTAAGGCAAAAATTCACATAAATATGGTGAATAAAGGACAGATTTGGATAAATTTCGATACATCTCTTCAATAGAATATTAAGTTAATTTAAAGAACGAAAACAGACCTATTTGTGGTATCCAAGATATATCATGGGAGACAGGCAATTCTGAAAAATGGTGTTAGTTGACAAATAGAATTTAAGGGCAAGGTTGAGAGTTTTATATCATATATAACCTCTAGTATTAATTTAATTCATTATCGTGGATTTGCATTGTCTTGATCATCACCTTCATCATTGTAGTTTGATACTGTCATCATAGTCATTCAAATGTAGAATCATTCTTGTTTAGATTTTAATAACAAATTTATATTTACATAAAATTTATAATGGACTTTTTTTAGTATTTTGATAGGGGTGGGCAGGTTGTTTGTTTGTTTTTGTAGAGGAAAATATCTGCACTGGCAATAAATTTTGAAAGGGAAGGATCTGTGGGAGACTCTGCGGATGACACCTTATTTGTGTAGCCGCAGCCATAAAATTAGAAGACGCTTACTCCTTGGAAGGAAGGTTATGGCCAACCTAGATAGCATATTTAAAAGCAGAGACGTTACTTTGCCAACAAAAGTCCGTCTAGTCAAGGCTATGCTTTTTCCAGTGGTCATGTATGGATGTGAGAGTTGGACGGTGAAGAAAGCTGAGCGCTGCAGAATTGATGCTTTTGAACTGTGGTGTTGGAGAAGACTCTTGAGAGTCCCTTGGACTGCAAGGAGATCCAACCAGTCCATCCTAAAGGAGATCAATCCTGGGTGTTCACTGGAAGGTCTGATGTTGAAGCTGAAACTCCAATACTTTGGCCACCTCATGCGAAGAGTTGACTCCTTAAAAAATACCCTAATGCTGGGTAGGATTGGGGGCAGGAGGACAAGGGGATGACAGAGGATGAGATGGTTGGATGGCATCTCTGACTCAATGGTCATGGCTTTGGGTAGACTCCGGGAGTTGGTGATGGGCAGAGAGGCCTGGCATGCTGCAATTCATGGGGTCACAAAGAGTCAGACATGACTGAGCGACTGAACTGAACTGAACCTGAAGGCTGTATTCTTATTCTGAGTTTTCTAGGTGCAACTTTGTCTCATGCCGCAGGAATCTGGAAATATGATTTCTATTCCCTAAGGAAGGAGGAAACTGGTAGGCTACAGTCCATGGGCTCGCTAAGAGTCGGACACGACTGAGCGACTTCACTTTCACTTTTGCCTTTCATGCACTGGAGAAGGAAATGGCAACCCACTCCAGTATTCTTGCCTGGAGAATCCCAGGGACGGCAGAGCCCGGAGGCCTGCCGTCTGTGGAGTCGCACAGAGTCAGACACAACTGAAGCGACTTAGCAGCAGCAGCAGCAGCAGGGAATGAGAAGTTTGGACTTAGTAAACTTTAGGTTGCCATTTTCTCCAACTATTTATGACTCCTTGCTCTTCTACTTTAATATCATCATATAATCAAGATTGTGGAAACACTCAGCATATACAAATGGTGAAGTGACAAGATCACAAAGGTAAATTGCATTAATAGATCATGAGACTATAAACAGGAGAAAGTTGTCAATAGTCTCTGGCTAATACATGTGGGAAATACTAACCCATACTGCTCATCAGGTCTTGATCTTTATGTTACCAGTCACTTATGTTAGTGCATGAAACTTCCCAGAGGACTGGCTGAATTGCCAACAAAAGATATTATTTCTTGTACATAGGAATTACTACATTAATACTTGTCCTATTTTAATTCAGTACAATAAGAGTTTATCAGCTTCCTCATGTAAAATATAAGGAAAATAAATAATGAGTCAGAGAAAAAGACAAAGTTTAGTCACAGGTTGTCTCCTAACATTTATTTGGTGAATATATTACAGTCCAGAATTTAGTCTTCTTCCTTAGTCTCAAAATATGATTTGTTCTGCACAATGAAAGAAGATTTCTCTCTGTATAGTGCACACATATAAACCAGGCTCACATAAATGATGTTATTTAATCAGAATACCACATCACCAGTGTTATTTTTAATCTCAGCAGACCCATAGAGGAAGCTAAATAAAAATTGGAAGGTTGTGTGGAGACTATAGCTTTGGAATATAGAAAGTAAATTTAAGTTTAATGTATTAACTGAAATAACCTGTTGCATTTCTTTCTTACAAATGGGATGGTTGTACTAATGGCATTGGAACTGGCAAAGTCCTTGCACTGAATCTTTTGCATCCACGTTCAGAAAGGGATTGGTTGGCTACCAGAATACTGTTTCTCAAAAACATTTTCTCAAATAAACTGATATATGGTAGAGTAGTACTTGAGAAGGCCATTCTGCATTTTACTTAATCATTCTATTTTACAGAATTTTGTTCAACCAAACCTCATATTTTGACTAACAATTTCTTTTTGATATGTAGCTCTTAAGAATTCAAATCTTACTGGAATGGGAACACCACAGTCACTTCTGAAAGTGACCCTGACTTTGAATGTTTTGATTGTTTATGCACTGATATCAAAAGTAAATAATGAAAGAGGTATCTTATTTTATTTATCATCAATATACAGAAAAAAAAATCATCAAGCTATTCAAATACTAGTAATGTACTGTCTTTGCAGGTGTTATAAAAGTAAATGTGATTCCCATTTTCTAATACCTCATTCTAAATATTTTTGCAGCTTTTGTTAGAGTGTACTCATTTGAAAATTCTAAAGAAAAGTCATGTTAAGGAATCTAAAGTTTTAATGATATTCTTCTATTTTATCATATTCAAAATCTATTTTAAATGCTTAAGAAAACCCATTTATAAAATGTATGATGAAAGTGGATAAAATGACTAGCTTGCAAAGAGTAATTGAGGTAGAGGGAGTACCTAAAATCAGGGGAAAAGAAATCGAAATATCTGATTTAATATTCACTAAGAAAGAGATGGAAAGGTAGAACAATTCTTCAATCAATTTAATTTGGTAATTCAGAAACACTGCCTTTGGCAGAAACATCTAGAAGCTACATGTTGTAAGTATTCTCCTCCCTCTTGCAAATAAGACCCAGAAAGAAGCATATATATTTTTTTAATTATAAGTTTCAGAAAAGGAGCTGAAGATAATGGATGCCATTATCTGACAGCTAAGGCTGTCAGACATTAGCATTTGTTGGTAAAAGAGAGAAACTAACTAAAGAGTTTTCAAAATAAAATGAACAGAACTTCACAGGAATTCATGTCAGACAGGATTCCTGGATGGGACAAATAAAAGTGCCTTATGTTTGAAATAAGCCCAAATCAAACATTTCTCCCCATATTTAGAATGTTGAGATTAAATATGATCAATTAGGGGTTGATGGAAGAATAAAATTATTTACCTTTCTTTAATATTAATTATAACATTTTCTTTCCTGCTAATAATTAGAAGTATTATATAAATGTTTTACAATGATACTTTATTTTTTATCTCTACACCAAATCAAGTTTTTTCACCAACGAAATTAGTCTATATGCCTGAGGTTAATTAGCTAATACAGCTGACTTTTGAATAATACATATTTGAACTGAGCAGGTCCAATTAACACATTAATTTTTTCTAGTAGTCAATACTATAACACTACACAATCTGACTTTGTTGTAAGTCACAGTCTTGACTGTACAGGAGGTTGGTGCCCCAACCCCTGGATTGTTTAATGATCATGTCAGACCTGGAGATTAGATGATTTAGATTAAATTTAATTGTACATTTCATAACTGGAGATTAAATCTAACTCCATCTGGAATCAAAGGAGGTTGGAATTAGATAAAGCACATTTGCAAAAATACATATATATATATCATAACTTTTTCTCTACTTTTCAGTTTCATTCATCATCTAAAAAAACATATATATATATATATATATTTATTGAGCACTGGTTTTAACACAGTTCTTCTTATTACAGAAAGAGTGATCAAGAGACGGACTCCTTTTCTTCCTTATGTTTATAAATCAATCAGTTAGTCAATGTATAAATGACAAATCTAACAAACTAACAAATGACAAGCTAACAAATCATAAGAAAAAAAACAAAAAACAAAAACAGATTGAGGTAGATCCCTTGATGAGCCTGCCAGGTCTCTCTTCTTGAAATGTTTCATCTGCTGGGAATGTTATCACAGAAGCCTTCAGATGTCAGTTCCTTCAGGGATTAGTTCAATTGCAGAGTTCTACTGCACCCTAAATTATACATCTGCCTGGATTACAGGTCGCAACAAGAGTGTGAAGACTTGGCCCCCTTGGTGTCCTGGAGGTCTGCTCTAAGAGTTCTGTGGAATGCCATGGGAGGGGCTCATTTGAGGTTATTACTGGAGTTGCACCGTGGTTCCCTTTCTTCCCCTTGCCCAGTCATGTCTCATGTCCTTCCCTGATTCATATGTTCATCTCAAGCAAACTCCTTAACAAATACCCTGCATTCTAAACCCCTTCTCAGATAGGAAGCTAATGCAGAGCTCTTTTTGAGAAGCTCACCCTTTCTCCCACAGCTCAGCAGTTTCACTTCTTTCCAAATCAAAGGACTGTCCTTGGGTGGATCTGATTCTGGACCCTCCATTTTAATTTTAAAAATCCTTGTGCCATTTTCATTCTATCTTAGTTACTGCAAATTAATAATAAATCTTTTTTTAATGTAGTAACATCGCTTAACATGAGATTTACCTTCTTAAGTTTTTAAGTATACAGGACAGTATTGTTAACTATAGCCATGATAGTGTACGGCAGACCTATTACTTATTGATTCTGCAATAACTAAAACTTATATACACTGAACAGCTACTCACCATTTACCCCTCCCCTGCTCCTGACAACCATCATTCTACTCATTGCTTCTATGTATTTGATATATTAGGTAACCTAATATAAATGGAATCATGCAGTATTTGTACTCTGGGACTGGGGCTTGTCTTACTTAGTATTTTGTCCTCAAAGTTAATGTGTGTTGTTGCATATGGAAGGATTTCCTTCTTTTTTAAGGCCAAATTGCTAGTGTGTACAATTTAATGAATCCCATTATGAATATATACCACATTTTATTTACCAACTTACTGATTGATGAACATTTAGATTGCTTTCACATCTTGACTATTGTGAATAATGTTGTGATGAACACAGTACTGCAACTATCTCTTTCATTATTCTGATTTCAGTTATTTTGGATGAATACACAGAAATGGGATTTCTAGATCATTGATAGTTTTATTTTTAATTTTTTGAGGAAACTTCATATTGTTTTCTATAGAGGCTGTACTCCCTTTCCCAGTCTTCAACAATCTACCCAGCCAGAGATTTGAGGTCTCTCAAACCTTCTCTGTATATGGGTCTTGTCTGGACTTGTGTGAATAAAATCTCAACTGTAGAGATTTTTCAGTTTCTTTTCTTTTTGGAGGGAACTTGTCATCTTTGCTGTCTCTGATATCTGATATCTCGCAGGTCTTCTTGGGCAACAGCATACCTTGACCTAATTTTTCTGTTCTCAGGAGACTTTAGTTTCAAAAGTATGCCAGGTCCCCTCCATACTCTGAGACTGGCCCCATAAAAATCTGAATGCTGTGTGCATATTAGACTCTCTCTCCTTTCTAGAAATTAGTGAAGGGTAGGGGGTTTTGCTGACGTGGGGGATGAAGCTGTGGTGGGGGATTTCATCTGGTCCAAGCCACCATTTGTCTTATTGGCCATCAGGTGTCTAGAATGTCTTGGGTCCTTTCAGTACTCGGAGACTGGCAAGACTGAACCCTGCTCCTTGGGATCTCCCTGCAACCAAAAAAAAAAAAATACCCTAACCAAGTAAACTCTAAACTCCAAACTCTTGGAGGCAGTCCAGTCTTTCCATCTCTCCTCAGGAGACACTGGGAGTTTCCTTCTGTTCTTATGACAGCTTACTAGAAGAAAGGAATTATGGCAAGATTGTATTTTGTATTTTATTACCGGCATCAGTGTGATTGGTTTGTGTTTATCCAGAGTGTAGAGTCTATCAACTGTTTTCTGGATTTCTCACAAAACAAATGGGTCTGTGCATTGTTGAATCTGTGCGTCCACAGAGAGAAGGAACTTCATATTCTGTCATCTTGCTGACATTACCCCAATAAATCTTGGTATCTATGGTGGTTATCTTCTGATTTTATTTTTCTTACTCACAGTGGTCTTAGGTATTTGTGGCACTTTTCATTTCCGTAAGCATTCAATTTTCCTCCCACTTATGCAGGGGTTTTATTATGATTGCATTGAATTTAAAAGAAACAGGTAAGAAAAAAACTCTTTACAAATTGGGTCTTTCCATCCATATCATGATATGTCTTTTCATGTATTTATGTTTTTGATAATTCTCAATAATTTAATTTTTGTGTATAGGTCTTACACACTTTTCATCAGATTTGTTTCTAAGCAGTTGATATGTTTTTGATAATTCTTTTTTTTTCTTTTTTTGGCCATACTGCACAACTTGTAGAATTTAGTTCCCCGAACAGGGGTTGAACTCATGCCCTCAGCAGTGAGAGCAGAGTCCTAACCCATGAACAACCAGGGAATTCCCATTAATTATTTTATATACATATAAAGACATAGTTTTATAATATAACTGGTATAGTTTTCTTTGTAGTTATGCTATTTGCCTCATGGACTTAATGTGTCTTTTATCTTTAAAAATTCTCAAATATTCCTTCTTTAAATATTGGTTTTACTCCATTATCTTTCTCTTCCTTTTACTAGGACCACAGTTGCAAATATATTTGATCATTCCACTGTGACATACATATCTTTTGCAATTTTCTTCCCTTTAATATTTCTCTTCATACTTCTATCAGAATCTATCTTTCTATTTTCCAATATAATGCATTTGACTTGTGAACAACAAGGTTTCAAACTGTGCAGGTCCACATACATGCCAATTTTTTTCAATAAATACTATAGTACAACATGATATGTGAGGTTGGTTGAATCCACAGATGCGGAACCATGGATATGGAGGAACCACATATATTTGAATGCCAACTATAAGTTACACATGTGTGCATGTGTGTGTGCTAAGTTGCTTCAGTCGTGTTCAACTCTTTGCAACCCTATGGAACTTAGCCCTCCAGGCTCCTCTGTCCATGAGATTCTCCATGCAAGAATACTGGAGTGGGTTGCAATCCCCTCCATCATAGGGTCTTCCCCACCCAGAGAGCCAACCCATGTCTCTTCTGTCTCCTGCATTGGCAAGCAGTTTTTTTTTTTTTTTTTTTTTTTTTTTACCACTGAAGCCACCTGGGGAGCCCATAATTTATACACAGATTTTAAACTGTACAGAGATTGGTACCTCATTGGCAATTTAGTACATTTATACCTTGGAAGCTCTGCTCATATGTCTCAGCATCTCATCTGCTCCTTTCAGAATCCACAGTGTGGAGGGAAGGGCTTCCTTCCTTTGGCTTTTCTCCTCTCCCTGATCCTTACCCTGTTACTTCTCATGCAACAGTAGCTCCACTATGCCTTGCTTTCGAGAAAGTGAAAGTCACTTAGTGGTGTCTGACTCTTTCCAACCTCATGGACTATACAGTCCATGAATTCTCCAGGCCATGATACTGAAGTGGGTAGCCTTTCCCTTCTCCAGGGGAGTTTCCCAACCCAGGGATCGAACCCAGGTCTCCTGCATTTCAGGCAGATTCTTTACCATATGACACCAGGGAAGCCCTTGCTTTCAAGAGGGTTGTTACAAAACATGCTAATTTTTCATTGTCAGTGTACAGGTGGAAAAAAAAAAAAGCTTTCATTCTTCCCTTCTAGGTCATTTCGCTGGTCTAATAAATTGACATAAAAAAATTAACAGGACAAAAACAAATTTTGTATGTATAGAAGCCCCATAAAATATGAAACTCAGGGAAAGCAGGCAGCTTTCATACTTTTTAGACAAGGAAACAATACATTTATAAAGAGTTGACAAGACAGAGGAGCTTGGGATAGTAAGTTAGTGAAGAAGTATTACTGTTTGTATATACAACTTTCTCGGCTTTAGATTCTTTATTTCTGGTGATAAAGATGCTTTCTATCCCCCTGGTACAGGGAGGATATCTTTCACCTGGTACATTTATTTCCTGTTTCCAGAAGATGAAGGAAAGCCAAAACGTCCTACTTGCACCAGCTCTTTCTTTAGTAACTTTAACTCAGAATAACCAATATGACAGAATAATGTATTTTTGTTTGGCATTTTCTGTTCCCTTTCACCAGTAAATGGAAATAGTAATATCTATAGATGGACTGAGTAAGGAGTGTAATAGAAGATAAAGTGAACAAGTTACCTCTAAGGTTTGGGGCTTGAATGATTGAGGAAGAATCTTGTCACTTATTATGGTAAAAATGAAGAAGAATGGGTTTAGGAGTTTTTGAAGATCAAAGTACAAGGTCAAATATATTCAATTTGAACTATTATAGGTACTTGAATATAGAGGTCTAGAATTAATGAGAATTACATGGGTTGAAATACATACATTACAGAATTTTTAGTATAAATGATAATAAAAAGCCACTCAACTAAATGAGACCAAAGACTGTTGTAGGTAAAAAAGGGAAGTGATTACAAGATTGAGGTCTGGAAACTCCAGTGTTTAGAGGTTGAGATCAAAATCATAAACAAGAAAAGAGAATGAAAAGCTGTTTCCGGAGACATAAGTGGATGAGTAGAAGTGTGGAATGTCTCAGAAACCATTTAGAGTGTCAGTAAGAAATTAATATGGAAATATCAAGTAATGATCTGTTTTAAATAATTAAGTACATAAGTTGAGAAATGTCTATTGGATTTGGTGATGTGTTAATCATAGGGGATCTTAAAAAATTAGTTACAGACAGGGAACAGGAAGGAAATTATAAATTATAAACATAAAAATTTTCAAGAAAGGGAAAAGAATAAACACAGGCAACAAATACAGACAATATAGGTGAGCAGTTTCCTATAATGGAGCAGGCAATTGGGGAGTTGCTAGAAGGATATAGGGAGTTTTCTTTTTTAACTAAGTTGGGAAATTGAAAAAAAAATTCTGCTGATAAGGAAAATCTGATAATGTCAGAAAGAAAGGGGAAATTTTACAAAAGGATATTCCATGACTAAAAATAGAATATGAAATGCAGGGCATAAGTGGTGGTTAGCATTAGATAAGACAGAAGTAATATCACCAGCTGAAATAACTAGAAAGGAAGCATATGGATACAGATGCAGGAGTTACTGGGGCTGTGGTTTTGTGAGGTTTTAAGGACAGAAAAATTTATTACTTCTGGTTTTCCCCCTAATCACTAAAAAAGCAAGTTTATCAGAGCATGAGAAAGGGAAGGATTATAAATTTGAAGAAAAGAAAATGTATGAACAAGTACTCAAATGAACAGGAGAGAAAAATAACTAGGAAAATGTGATAGGATGATCATAGCAGGGCTAGGGTCACACTTCACTTCTGTGATTATAGATTTAGCATGAGACAAATTAGCATGGTGGTGAGTATTTCTCCAGCCTCATTCATCTTCACAGGGGCACATAATTCAGCTTGGATTTAACAAATGTTGAGTTTCTGATAGAAGAGTAGGTACAACAAGTATAGCTAGTAGGGAGGGGTGGGGGTTGGAGGAGTACCTAAAAGGATAGATAGTAAGATTTAAACTAAGCAAGTATAGAGTTGAAGATTTTAGGATGCTGATAGACAATATAGAGGTCAGAATTTCTGGAAAATTTTCTGAGATTTTCTTTGTGATTTGGAATTTAAGTTCACATAGAGAGATGAGCAAATAATTAAGTATTTTTATTAGATCTTTCCTCTCTGCTAGTACAGAGCTCTAAGTCTTCTTTTTATCATATTTCGATTAATTTAATTCTTACAACTCTATGAAGTATCCTTATGTCCACTTCATAGATAAACTGAGACACAGAGATATTATCAAATTTACCCTAAGTTGCACAGCCAGCAGTTACAGAGCCAAGTCTCAAATGTAGCCTGTCATGATCCTGGAGCCTACTTTCTTAAAATCCACTCTGTTCTTCTGACCCAGCAAAATGGGGAACATTGGAACAATCTTTTTAGTTGCTAGACCTCCATAATAAAAAAAAT
The DNA here is from genome assembly GCA_024291935.2 of Okapia johnstoni. NCBI lineage: Eukaryota > Metazoa > Chordata > Mammalia > Artiodactyla > Giraffidae > Okapia > Okapia johnstoni. The sequence continues at coordinate 107,035,775 of CM044307.1, read as the reverse complement.
TGATTAAATGTCAATGTTTTAAATATGGGAGGTGCTCCTAGGGGAGTTCAGACAAGCTCATTCTTCTTCATATCTCCTAAAATTATAACCAGAGACAAAACTTGATCCAAGTCCAACTTTTTAAACTGGAAACAGCTCTGTTGTAAAGTATGTTTGATAATCTTTCTCCTTACTGGCTGTGGACTCATTCTCTGTGATGTGTGCAAATGCATTTTATACTATTAATAATTTCTTTCATATTGAGCTCAGAGATTTTGAATGTATTAAAATGGAAGCATAACACATCACTTTGTAATATTACCAGCAATTTATTTTTTGTTTAGTACAGCCTCCCACTTCTAGTTGTCATAATAGCTCATGAAGAAATCTTGAATTACCACTGTTAATTATGAAAAGGGCTTCCCTGGTGGCTCAGATGGTAAAGAATCTGAACACAGGAGACCCAGTTTCAATCCCTTGGTCAGGAAGACCCATTAGAGAAGGGAATGACTACCTCCAGTATTCTCGCTTGGAGAATTCCATGGACGGAGGAGCATGGCTATAGCTCATGCTATAGGGGTCGCACACATAGCTAGAGTTAAATATACCATTTGTCAGTGAAAAGGTTCAAGGTTGCTTTTAAATACAGATGGTTCAGAAAAAAGAAAAATAGTTTTGTATCTTACTCATTGTTACAGATTAAATGTTTGTTTAGCTAAAGAATCTGCCTGCAATGAGGGAGACCCGGGTTGGATCCCTGGGTTGGGAAGATCCCCTGGAGGAGGGAATGGCAACCCACTCCAGCATTCTTGCCTGGAAAATCCATGGACAGAGGAGCCTGGAGGTATATAGTCCATAGGGTTGCAAAGTCTGACACAACTAGCGACTAGCACTTTCACTTTATAGATTTTGCACAAAATCGGCATTTTGAAATATTAACCCCCAATGTGATAGTATTAGGCAGTGGAACCTTTGGGTTGGGGAGTAGATCAGAAGGATGGAACTTTCATGAATGAAGTTAATGACCCTGTAAAAAAGACCCCAAGAGCTCTCTTGCCCCTTCCACCATGTGAGAATGTAGGGAGAAGATGATTAGCTGTGAACCAGGAAGTGGGTTTTCACTAGACACTGAATCTTCCTGAGTCTTCCTCTTGGACTTCTCAGATTCCAGAACTGTGAGATACAAATTTATGTTTATAACTACCCAGTCCATGACAATTTCTTACAGAAGCTTGAACTGACCTAGATGCACATTAATTGTCTGAGGTTTATTTCAAGGCTAAAACGAGGTTTCTTGAACTACCCTGAAACATTCCAAAAGCTCCCTAAAATGCAAGGTATTGAGTCATAGAAAGTATTGGACAAAACATTTTGTTCTGTTATGATGATTTTCCTAAGTAAGTGTTAAGGCTGCTGCCTGCTTCCACATAAGATGTAAGTAGATCATAAGGATGGGACCTTCATGAATGGGATTAATGACCCTGTAAAAGAGACTGTGTGCTAGGTTGAGTTCCACTCTTTGTGACCCTATGGACAGACTGTAGCCTGCAAGGTTTCTCTATCCTTGGGATTCTTCAAGAAAGAATACTGGAGTGGGTTGCCATTTCCTCCTCCAGGGAATCTTCCTCAACCAGGAATTGAACCCATGTCTTCTGCATCTCCTGCGTTGGCAGGCAGATTCTTGACCACTGAGCCACCAGGGAAGCCTAAGATAGATGGATATCTATTATCTATTTAATAGATTTGACATTAGAAAGCCTTCATTGTTGTAAATTAATTATCTCTATAACTTCAGAAATTTATTTTGTCATTCAAATATTTATATTTAAATTGGACTACAAGGCACTGGAAACACAAAGAAAAGTAAGAATAAGGTCTTTCTCTCATTGAATGTATCATGTCAATGAACAGGAGGTGAATCTCTTAACTTTTTTCCTTAAACAATTTTCCTGTTTACCCCGACTCAAATAATAATTTTTTAAGATTAAGTGAAATAGTGAATTTAAAATAAAAATAAAATTCTATGCCATTTAAAATTGTTCCTATCTATTGCCAGGTTTTATTGTGGCTCAGATGGTAAAGCGTCTGCTTGCCATATGGGAGACCCGGGTTCAATCCCTGGGTCAGAAAGACCCCTGGAGAAGGAAATGGCAACCCACTCCAGTACTCTTGCCTGGAAAATTCCGTGGACATAGGAGCCTGGTCCATGGGGTCGCAAAGAGTCGGACACGACTGAGCGACTTCACTTCACCCCTAATAAAATTTAACCACTAGAACTATATTTTCAACAACATATTTTTCATTCTGTTTTATGTACATTCAGACTTAAATTAAAAAATCTGAAATTGGTGTTTGTAATCTATTGAGGATTATTTTGGATCATTCCACCATTTTTCACTCTCCCATTTTGAACTATATACATGTTGATTATGCTCTGAAGAAGGTGAGGTGGAATAACAGTACTAGCAGGGAAAATTGCTTGGATTTTAAGTCATCTTTCTCCAGTAAATATCCATCCTTCAGGTTCTAGAACTCAGCTGTGAAAGGTCAGAAAGTTGATTTTCTTTCTTCAAATTAAGAATGAATCAGTCTTTCATGCTTGAATCATGCAAGCTTCATAAAAGTTTTGTAGATCAGATTTCTAAAGTTTTAATTAACAACAAAAATTATAATTATTAAATGAGCCAGAATATACCTGCATTCTTAGCAGATATAGAAAACCATGCCACATGAAAACTGTTTCTTGTCTTACTCAGGTATAGTTTTCATTACAGAATTGATCATTTATTATTCATCTTTTTATTCCTAGCAACTAATGTAGTACTCAATAAGACTGCAGGTGTTGATGAGTGAGTTTACATGATATTATCTTTAACCGTCATTTACAATTAAAATAAAATCTAACTAATTGAACTCTCAAGGCACAATGTATATAAGCTTTCAATGTAAATATACTGTGCAGAAAGGAAAAGCTCATATAACAAGATTGAAAATGTCATAGCCTGTAAAGTAATTGTCATAAGAGATCTGCCTTCTTTAAATCAAAGTATAATTTACACATTTTCTGATATATAGTATATAATTTTAAATCATATCACTGGCAATCTTGTTAGTCCTGACATGGATATTATAGAGGCTATTACTGATAAATTCCTAATGAAATCTAAATTTTAAGAGATATGATGCTAAAATATTGCATAGATAATAGAATATCTGTACATAGAACCGCATATTTCACAGGACTTCTAAATAGTGTATATTTTCTTCTTGATAAGAAATAGATCATTTCTCATAAATTTTATTTGAATAAGTATGCTAAAGAGGTCTTTCTTGAAATAAATTACCAACATCTTGGAAACATAATGTACAAGCAATCCCATGAGCATGATGTATCATACACCAGAAAAACAGTGCTTGCTGATATATAACAAATAAGGTTGCTTTCTTTTCCTGTTTCCTCCTGAAGCCTTGGATTCAAACAGATCTTAATTCACAGCCATTGAAAGAAGAAATAGAATGAAATATAATGTAGATTCTTAAAATTCATGTTATGCTTAATGGTTTTCCTACCCCATTCATTAATATCAATCTCATTCTAACTCAAATGCATAGTTATTAATTTACCTTCAGCACACCCTAGCAATGAATACAACTTATCTTCTACACTACACTAGGAAAATTAGGTAAGCTAATTGCTATTTTGTCTCTAAGTCCTTATTTACTTATAGGATAAGTTATGTGAAGAACTTGCTTTTTAAAAATGCAGTTTTGTCTGGGAAACTATTTAACCATATGGTTAAGAATTATACTCAACGTATCTTTTATATTGGAAAGAGCCCAAAACAATTACACATCATTCCTGAAGCTCAGCCAGATAGGAGGTTGTGTAACATCAAGAAATCCTTCAGGTATGGGATTCATCCTCCCTTGCCCCAACAACTGATGAGATGTGGATCCTGCAGAAAGTTTTTCTACCTTTTTTAGCTCCTTTCTCCTCATTTGTAAAGTGAGGATACTTAACTCTGTTTAAACTATGGATGATCATATGAGATAACCTGTAAGAATACTTCCTAAAATGCAATTTTATTGAACATCGCTCAGTCATTCCCAACTCTTTGCGAGTCCATGGATAGTCCATGGAATTCTCCAGGCCAGAATACTGGAGTGGGTAGCCTTTCCCTTCTCCAGGGATCTTCCCAACCCAGGGATCAAACCCAGATCTCCTGCATTGCAGGCAGATTCTTTACCAGCTGGGCCACCAGGGAAGCCCAATTCCCAGTTGTTAATTTTAAGAACTGTAATATAGCCACCAACATGTTATTAAGAGTAGATTAGTAATCTTCAAATGCAGTGTGCCTTCGTGAATTCACTCTCAACGATATTTATAAATCCCCTGCATGTGTGCCTGCTAAGTTGCTTCAGTTGTGTCCAACTCTGTGCTACTCTGTGGACTGTAGGCTCCTTTGTCCATCAGATTCTCCAAGTGAGAACACTGGAGTGGGTTGCCATTTCCTTCTCCAATGCATGAAAGTGAAAAATGAAAGTGAAGTCGCTCAGTCGTGTCCGACTCTTAGCGACCCCATGGACTGCAAGCCTACCAGGCTCCTCCGTCCACGAGATTTTCCAGGCAAGAGTATTGGAGTGGGGTGCCATTGCCTTCTCTGATTGATCCCCTAGAGCATGTCAAATACTTTTCAACATACTATATGGTCAGATATAGTATATGGTCAGATTCTCTGTCTTAATGAAGTATTTGTTTAGTAGAGGAGATAGTAAGAAATAAAACACTATATCTATCTATCTATATCTATACCTATCTTTCTATCTATCTATCTATCTATCTATCTATCTATATAAAAGTTCAGAATCAGTGTATAGCAAGAGACAGCAAGAACTAGGAAGAAGGAAGAACAATCTGAATCAGTGACATTTTTTCAAATTCCTGAATAAGGTGAGGGCATTCTGTACAAAAGAAACCTTACTTTCAAAGGCCTAAAGAACAAATAACCTTGGCATATTTAAAAACCATGAAAAGACCATAGAGTTAAGGGTTGCAGGTCAAAGTTGAGTGTTTAGATTTTATGCTAATTATTTTTGGAAGCTTTTGGAGAATTTCTGAATAAGAAGACATGAATATGTTTTGTTTCAGAAAAGATCATACTGGCTACAGTGCTTAGAAAAGCTTTTAAGGAAAGCAGAACAGGAAACAGGGTGGCTTGGGAGTTTTTGAATCAGATAGATGGTAAATGACGCTACCAGAACCAGGTTTGCTAAGTCGTGTCCAACTCTTTTGTGATCCCATGGACCCTAGCCCTCCAGGCTCTTCTGTCTATGGGATTTCCTAGACAAGATTTCTCGAGTGGGTTGCCATTTCCTTCTCCAGATGGTGATAGAAATGATGCCCATAGTGGGCATAGGGTAAGTAAACTGGAGAATAAAGCATGAGTCTGATGATTTTGGCCAAGCATTTGTGAGGATACTGTTACTATTTATAGAAATGAATAAGCTAAAGGAAGGAATGGATTGTTTTGTTTCATTTATTCTGTGTGGGGTAGAAATCAGGAGTTCTGTTTTAGATATCTGAGATTCTCATTATGTAGACAGAATAATCAAGTTGGCTGAAGTACAAGCAAATCTGGAACTCAGGTTGAGTTCAGAACTGGTGATATAAATTAGAAAGTCATCAGCATACATTTAATATTTAAAGCCATGGGACAAGATTCTGTTTCTGAGAAAGAGAATGCAAGGAATGAAGAATGAGATCCAAGAGCTAAACAATGGAGAACTTTGGGATTTAGACTTTAGGGAGAAGACTAATGTTTTCTTATGTTTAATAGTTCCAATCATTTACTTTCTAAAGCATAAAGAGTGGTTTATTGTAAATTAACATGAATCAATTAATAATTTCATTGGTATTGCACCTATCTTAGTATTTTTACTTTTACCACTATCCCATTAGCTATTAATCACAAGAAAATTAAGTTTATGTGAAACCTATTAACTTGTTGTTCCCAGTAGCCCACCAGACTTCTCTGTCCATGGAATTCTTCAGACAAGAATAGTGGAGTGTGTTGCCATTTCCTTCTCCAGGGGATATTCCCGACCTGTATTTTCCTCTAAGAGTTTTATAGTTTCTGCTCTTACATTTAGGTCTTTAATCCATTTTGAGTTTATCTTCATGTATAGTGTTAGAACTATTGTTCCAAATGAAATGGAATCAGGAAAATTCGACATCACTCCTGACTCTTTAACTAAACAGAAGAATAAATCTAATAAGAATTTTGGTTTTTGCTTTTTGGTTTTTTTCCTTGAGTAGCCATTGTACAAAAGCTCTATAGACATTGATTAGAATTTTACAAAGAAAATGAGAGATGTAGTTAGTGCTAACTCCCAAAGTGGGAATTTGCAGTCTAATAACCAGCAGGATATTGGTAACTGAACAGGAAGTATATTGAAATTTCATTGAGAGAGGTGAAGTTAAGTGATCTCAAAGATTGATGGAAGAAGAAAGTAACTGTTTTTATTGAATTCAAGAAGGCCATTTTGAACTGTGGTGTTGGAGAAGACTCTTGAGAGTCCCTTGGACTGCAAGGAGATCCAATCAATCCATCCTAAAAGAGATCAATCCTGGGTGTTCATTGGAAGGTCTGATGTTGAAGCTGAAACTCCAATACTTTGGCCACCTCATGCGAAGGGTGACTCATTGGAAAAGACCCTAATGCTGGGTAGGATTGGGGGTGAGAGGAGAAGGGGACGACGGAGGATGAGATGGCTGGATGGCATCACTGACTCGATGGACATGGGTTTGGGTAGACTCCGGGAGTTGGTGATGGACAGGGAGGCCTGGCGTGCTGCAGTTCATGGGGTCGCAAAGAGTCGGACACGACTGAGCGACTGAACTGAACTGAAGAAGGCCATTATAGTGACTACATAGTTTCTCAAATAAGAAATTATGTAATTAAATATTGCTTGAAAAACCTGTAAGTACATATAGAACATTTCTTTTAAGAAAAAAAAAATACACTACTTCGCATGCTGTTTATTTCTCAACTCTCAGCATTCTGGCTGTTCTCCTCGCTATGTCGCTATAAACAGTCTCTCCTCTGCTGTACACCATTTGATATTCCTCACAACTCACAATCTGGAAACGTTATCCTATCAGAGATTCCCTAATCTTGGTCTCCCTTGGTTTTTCTCTTACCTTTCTAGTTATTTCTTCACCTCTTACAGAGCTGTGTCCCTTCACCTGCCTATTAAATATTTATGCTTCTGAGAATTCTGTCCTTTAATCTCAATCGCTATATTCACTTTATAAAACTATAGTATCAAATACCCTGTAGACTTGTTTCTGCACGTTCATATGCTCTTTTTCTCTCTTGGGTTCAGGTCCTTAGTATTGTTGCTGAAACTCAGCCTGTGTTCACAGTGTCAAACAGAAACATGAAGATAGAGCTTTGAGTGAAGTAGAAAAAGAATAGCTTTTATTGCTTTGCCAGGCAAGAGGGACTACAACAGGCTAATGCCCTCAAGACTGTGTGACCCACCCTGGAGGGGTAGGGAGGCGTTTCAGAGTATTCAAGGAGCAGGGCGTAATCAGCTCATAGACAATTCTTGGATGCCTTGGCATCAAGGTGAAGCTTCTAGCATCATCAGTCTTCTTGTTTCAACCAGTCTAGGGTCTATGTTCTTGTGGTCATCAGTTTTCATCTGGTGGTGGCATCTGTTTCCTGTAAAAATGACTTAGGAATGTGTGTCAGGCCTATATTTGTATCTTTCAGGGAACTGGGAGTTTGGTTATTCTGCTGTGTGGCAGGATTATAGTCTAAACTGTCACCAGTTTCCCAGCCCAAGAGCTACTCTTGGTTTATACATCTTCACATTTTCCAATCATTAACTCTTGCGTCAGCGTTTCACTTCAGAATACAAAGACGCAGAGGCTTGTACTTGGTTTCAATATATACCTATGTGCTGTGCTTATTCACTCAGTTGTGTTCAACACTTTGCGACCCCATGGACTGTAGCCTGCCAGGCTTCTCTTTCCATGGGATTCTCCAGGCAAGAAAACTGGAGTGGGTTGCCATGCCCTCCTCCAAGGGATCTTCCCAACCCAGGATCAAACCCATGTCTCCTGAGTTGCAGGTGGATTCTTTACTGCCTGAGCCATCAGGGAAGCAATACATACATATGGAATGTGTTTAATTGAATATATCATTGTCAGTATCAACAAGATGAAATGAAAATTACCTTTTCCATCCTCTTCAATTTTACTCCTATGTTCCATGCCTCAGTGCTTATAAATAGCAAACCCATCTACATAAATTCTCCAAAAAGATAAATGATTATTGATTATTCATGATTATTACAAGGACTTCCAAATGGTTAATCTCCAACCAGAGTGTATCATTATTTTGTTAAAATTCATAAATGGTAATATAGTTAAATAACAATCATGTTTGAATGTTTTGTCATGAAATGTGAATCCCTTATATGTTTGGATTGTACCTTAAGATTCTTCAGTGCCCTCCTATTGTGATTATAGTAAAAATGTAACATCTTTGATAGGACATTTAGGTTCCTCCATAAACTAGCTCCAAACTAACTGCTTCTTTCAGACTCAACTTTTTATATTTTGTTCTATTTTTTTTTTCTACCCAACACTCATATCTAACCCATACTTGAAATCCCCCAGAGTATTCTATACTGCTAAATCTTTTTAAAGTGGCACATATTTTTCTCCTGATAGTGTCTTTCCTCTGACCCTTTCCTTCTTTACCTGGATGAGTTTTTCAAGATTAAATTCAACCTTAACTTCCTCTAGGAATCCTTATCTTTGCCAGGTTCATTTAGTTGCACCCAATCTGTACTGTTACAGTAATCTACAATATCTCTAGCACATAAATTACAACTGTCTGCTTGCTTGTTGCTTTTTTCATGGTCATCTATGAACTCCGTTGAAATAGAAGGTTTTTTGTTTTGTTTTCCTGTATCTGTGAATAGGGAACACATAGCAATAGAAATAAAAAAGTTGCCAAGGAAAGAAGGAAAGATTATTGTCACAATAATTTGTTGTAATATTAAAGATATAAAATTATATATATGGGGACACTTACAAAGTGTTAGACTGCTACATTCATTGCTTAAGTTTTTGCAACCTAAGTCTAAGAATTTAGTTGGAGAAATGTAGAGGGTAATTTTAAAGATTAGAGAGGAAATACTGAGTAGGTTTGATGAAAATAGGAAGACTTTACCTAACTATGCAGAACTGTATACTAGTTTCAAATGATGACTTGAAGAAAAAAAAAAAAAATATATAATATATATATATATATACACACACACACATATATCTGTGTGTATACATATGTATGGGCTTTCCAGGTGGTTCAGTGATAAAGAACCTGCCTGCCAATGCAGGAGCTGCAAGTTCAATTCCTGGGTCTGGAATATCCTCTGGAGGAGGAAATGGCAACCTACTCCAGTACTATTGCCTGGAGAATCCCATGAACAGAGGAGCATGGTGGACTACAGTTCATGGGGTTGCAAAGAGTCGGACCCTATTGAGCAACTGAGCATGCACACACACAGACCTAGACACATACACACACACACACACACACACACACACATTCTACTTAGCCAGAAACTAAATAGAGTATAGGGTTTAGACCTTCATTTAGAGAGTTACTGATTCTTGTAACTGTGAAAACAATATATTTCAGATTTAAAGATATTTTATACATTATCTACTGCTATCGCAAACATGGCTGAAAAACAAAATAGAGCAAAACAACATTTTAGGGGCATTTGGAAAATACCAATGGTGAAGCTCCATTTCAGATCTATTAAACAGAATCTGCTGTGGAATCTGAGCAGTATTTATTTATTTTTAACAGTCCCCAAGTAATTCAAATACACAGTCAGTATTGAGAAACTACAGGTCTGGTGTAGCAACTTTATAGCTAGGAAACTTAGGATCTTTACGTATAATCTTAAAAAGCCTTGGTCATCTGGTTCTCTGACCCAGAGTCATTGAGAGGAATTGGAATAGAAGGCTGTTAGAGGCAAGTAGGATGATGGCAGACCATGACAGCTGACAGCTTGACAGGTGAGGTGTTACCACAGGATATGGGTATTCAAGATGGAGGCTGTGAATGATCAAGATAAGAGCAAATTCCCTTCAGTGGCCTCTTTTTAAGAATACAGAGAAGTGTTAATAGTCTTCCAGAAGATTTCTATCAAGAAAATGATTAAAGTAAATGTTCCTCTGGGACCCAAAAGTCAATTTCTACTTTTGAAAAATTCAGTATGTGTATTCCCCAATCATGTCAGACAAAAATGTCATCATCAGATTATGCTGTAGTGTAATTTAATACAGGTCATCTCTTGTACAGTGGACAAGAGACTTGGACTAGCAATGCAAACTTTGCATTCAAATTCTATGAACTGTATTTGCAACACAGTCTTAAAGACACAGCATAAGCTTTAAATTCTTTTTAAATCTTTTAAGTTCTATCACCTAAGGACAGGAAGAGTAACGGACACCTAATAGGTTATAAAAAAGATAAATTTAGGTTAAGTGTGTTTTGTGTAAATATTTATATCCATTTCTGTTCTGAAAAGGATATAAGAAACTGGACAAAAGAATGTTTGCATCGTGTGTGTGTGTGTGTGTGTGTGTGTGTGTGTATGTTTGTATGCTCAGTTGCTCAGTTGTGTCTGACTCTTTGTGACCCCATTGATTGTAGCCCACCAGGATCCCCTGTCTATGGGATTTTTCAGGCAAAATACTGGAGTGGGTTTCCATTTCCTCCTCCAGGGGATCTTCCTGACCCAGAAATCAAACCCGTGTCTCCTGAATTGGCAGGTGGATTCTTTACCACTAGTACCACCTGGCAAGCCCCATATATATATATTTGCATTTTGTGGTTTATCTGGATTTTTACTATATTCTGTTTTTGTGGTTGCTTTATTAGTTGTATCTCAAAAATTGGGTTTTGTATAATGTTAAAATGTAAGCATTCACTTTATAATTTATTTTTTAAATGTTGCAAGATGATAAAATGTTTTATATTTTAGTGGCAGTGCTGTCAAATACCATATATAATTATTTTAATCTGAAAACTACAACCCGATTATTGAAATAAATGTTCAGTCACCCAGCTGTGTCCGACTCTTTGTGACACCATAGATTGCAGCATGCCAGGCCTCCTTGTCCCTTACCATCTCCTGAAGTTTGCCCAAGTTCACACCCATTGCATTGATTATGTCATCAAGTCATCTCATCCTCTCATGCCTTGTTCAATGTCTGCACTCAGTCTTTCCCAGCATCAGGGACTTTTCCAGTGAGTAAGCTGTTCTCATCAGATGACCAAAATACTGGAGCTTCAGCTTCAGCATCAGTCCTTCCAATGAGTATTCAGGGTTTATTTCCCTTAAGATTGACTGCTTTGATCTCCCTGCTGTCCAGGGGACTTTCAGGAGTCCTCTTCAGCACCACAGTTTGAAGGCATCAATTGTTTGGTGCTCAGTCTTCTTTACAGTCCAGCTATCATGACCATATGTGACCACTTGGAAGACCATAGCCTTGATTACACGGACATTTGTTTTCAGAGTAATGTCTTTGCTTTTCAACAAACTGTCTAAGTTTGTCATAGCTTTCCTGCCAAGGAGCAATCACTTTCTGATTTCATGGCTGCAGTTACCATCCACAGTGAAAGAAGAGCACAAGAGGAAATATGTCACTACTTCCACATTTTCCCCTTCTAATTACCATGAAGTAATGGAGCTGGATGCTATGATCTTAGTTTTTCTAATATTTAGTTTTAAGCCAGCTCTTTCACTCTCCTCCTTCATGCTCATTAAGTGGCTCTTCAGTTCTTCTTTGCTTTCTGCCATTAGAGTGATACCATCTGCATATCTGAGGTTGTTGATGTTTCTCCCATCCCTCTTGATTCCAGCTTTAACTCATCCAGCTTGGCATTTCTCATGATGTGCTCTGCATATATGTTAAACAGACAGGGTGACAGCAGACAGCCCTGCCATACTCCTTTTTCAGTCCTAAGCCAATCAGTTGCTCCATACAGGATTCTAACTGTTGCTTTTTGACTTGCATACAGGTTTCTCAGGAGACAGTAAGATGGTCTAGTATTCCCATCTCTTCAAGAGTTTTCCACAGTTTGTTATGGTCCACACAGTCAAAGGCTTTAGTGTAGTTGATGTAACAGAGGTAGATGTTTTTCTGGAATTCCCTTGCTTTCTCTATGATCCAGCAAATGTTGAAAATTTGATCTCTGATTCCTTTGCCTTTTCTAAGCCCAGCTTGGACATCTAGAAGTTCTTGGTTCACATAATGCTGAGGCCTAACATGTAAGATTTTAAGCGTGACCTTACTGGCATGGGAGATGAGTACAATTGTCTGATGGTTTGGACATTCTTTAGCACTACCCTTCTTGGGAATTGGGATGAGGATTAGATCTTCCAGTCCTGTGGCCACTGCAGGGTCTTCCAGATTTGCTGACATTTTGAATGCAACACCTTGATGGCATCATCCTTTGGAGTTTTGAAATGCAAATATAATGTTCAGAATACTGAGTCATTTAAATAAGAGGAAGAGTAACCTGTCAATAAAATAAAATTATCCCAGTCCTTTCAGGCAAAATTTTCAGTGTAATTAAAGGTAACTGATTTTGCTTAAACCCATATACTTGAACTAACCATTTAACTATCTATTCAGTGTAAGATATAACTTCATCTCATATTATACCCTCTAAGAGACTAAATATTCTCTTATATTTTAAAATAAGTTCTATTATTCATATTGAAATAAAGAATATAGCTAGGACATTGGTGTTATAGTGATGGCTGATCAAGATAAGTGTTAAATTTCACCTGGAGGAAGTTTATCTGGATCACTTAATTTATCGTGCCAACCAAAATCATGTGTTTGTGTGTGTGCTTTGGAGTGGTTTATTATTTGCTTACACAAAAGGACTTTCTGAGAACGAAGAAATTAGATAAGAGAGGGTGCTTCTGGAAATGATAGCAAACCGAACACCTTTATAACGCTTACTTTGTGTCAGTCCTTTTCCTAAGCATTTTATATAAGTTAACTCAAAACAACCCAATGGAATATCTCCATTTTGTAGATGAATAAACTGAGGTAATAGTTTATGAAAGTAACCTGTTCAAAGTCACATGGTAATAAATGTGAGAATTTTTGACTTATGTCTACACAATCTGTTTCTATAAAAATTCCCTTAACCACAGCACATATTACCTTAAAATTTTAAATGTCCTTTTAAATTAAATATGCTACTTTCATCTTGGCACTACAGCCTGAAATTCAAATAACTACCATGTAATAAGACACATTTTCTCATTTTTTAGACTTACATTATATCTATATAGTTTTCATAAAATAAGGCATAGCTAAGTATTTAAAAATATCCATCTAGTCACTCAGATAGTTTTATAATAGTAGTTATAGTAGTTGGAGCAAGTACAAACAAATAGAAAATGTCTTAGGACAAGCTGCCAAATCTGTTTAAGTTCTTTTTTGTCACTAAATTAAGTCACAGGCTCTTGTGTCAGAAAAACTGAGACTATTTCAAGATGCTGTTGCTATATTTTGTATATTCCCAGCTTCCAACGTGCTCACTTATAACATAGGTTTTGTAATATTTCTCTAGATTATGAGCCAGCAGCTACAGCCCATAAGTCAAAGCTGGCCAGTGTCTGTCTTTGTGAATTCTGAGAACTAAAAAAGTTTTTACATGGTTTTAAATGGTTGAAAAAAAAGAATAGTTTGTACCATGTGCTGTGCTGTGCTTAGTTGCTCAGTGGTGTCCGATTCTTTGCAACCCCATGAACTGTAGCCCACGAAGCTCCTCTGTCCATTTTGTATCATATGACTATTCAAATTTGTGTCCATAAAGCTTTATTGGGGCTTCCCAGGTGCTACTAGAGGTAAAGAAACTGCCTGCCAATGCAGGAGACATAAGAGATGCAGGTTTGAGCCCTAAGTCAGGAAGATCCTCTGGAGAAGGGCCCGGCATTACAATATTACAATATTCTTGCCTGGAATATCCCATGGACAGAGGAGCCCCGCGGGTGGGCTCCAGTCCATTGGGTCGTAAAAGTTGGACGCAACCGAAGCTGCGTAACACACAGCCATGTTCATTTGTTTCTGTATTGCTTATGGTTGCGTTCACACTGCAAGGATAAATTTGAGTAGTAGTAACGGAAGCTGAAAGGCCTATAAAGACTAAAATATTTATTATCTGAATCTTTATGGAAAACCTCTACTGACACATGCTTTATACATTGCAATCTCTTTTTGTTATACTAAGCCATGATCCAGTTCCCTTGATTATTCAAAAAGGAAAAAATAAAACAAACAAAAAAAAGAGTGTGGCTTCTAGTGATTTGCAAGATTTTTCAGTCTAGGTCTTTGTGTTCTAAACAGTTGTCCTACTCGATCAAAATGAAATCCCAATCGTTTGCACAGTTACCTGGGTTTTCCCTTGGCTATTGTGTTGTTTCTACAGATCTAACATGTCTGCTGCATGACATGTGTGCTTCATCATTTCCTTTTACTACTACAAGTCTTTCTTGTGATTTCACAGTGATTCTGTTCTTTCTTCTTAAACCCAACTTTGCTCTTGGTTCATATACTTTACCTCTTAAGATTTTACTTTGTACGTAGCCAAAAAAATAAAAAATCTCCACTGTGCACATTTTATAGACTATACTAAATAGCTATATTTGGTCTCTTTTGTACTATGGAAGTTTAATAAAATAGACATCAAGTGGTAGCATAGATCAAATTCCACATATAACATGATCAAAAGCTTCCCAAATGCTTATAGAGCATCTCTTAACCACTAGGTAACAGATCATTCAGTACCAGCTACTGTTGATTCTGATGACAGCTGTGTCTGCTAGGAGAAATGTTGGACTTCAGCTCTGTTACAATTAATTTGAATGGAGATAATATCATTTTAAGAACTAGTGTTTTTTTTTTAATCGTATGATTTATTTAATGTTTATTAGACTGATGAATGTTTATCAAACATTAGTTTGGGGGAAAAGCTGCTGCTTCATTACCTAGGGATATCTGATTCAGAGCATGTCATGAAGACTGGTTGGTGTACTAAGTCATGACAGCTCAGAAAAATATACTTGAAACATTTTCCTCAGAAATGTTCTTAGAGAACAAAGCTGTCATGTTTCTAATTACCAAAACACTTTGGGAAAAACAAAGGTGTCCCTTGTTATGATTCTTGTTGCTTTTCATAAAATAATAATTTTGTGGGTGAATCATGTCAGAGAAGATGAGAGAGTCTATAGAAAATGAAGATTAATAAAGTAATAATACTCAGTAATGTTAGATCCTTTTTTCTTCAATTTTCTTTCAAAAAAAGAGCAGGGAATAAAATGCCAGAAGGTGTTAAAGAAAAGGTATTGTGAAAAAATAGAATGCTTTGTAAATGTGGCATGCCACATCAATAATATTTTAAGGTTGAATGGATTACTGACTTGCTTTAGAAAAGGATTTATGTGGTTGAAGATCTAAGGATTTAACAAAGGTTCATTCTTAGTTACCAGGTTTTCTGAGGATAAATACTTTTAATATCATATTTAAGTGTGTTAATTTAAATGACACTGCTGATCTTAGAGCTATAAAGAGGAATTAGACTACTGGTGGGAAGTGGAGGTCTGGCCGGAGTGCAGGTCTTCAGTAGAAGAGCAAATTGAAGGTTTGTAACTGGTTATGATCTACTTGTCTGCTTTAGAGATCTTTCATGTATAGTACCTTTGTGACATTGTAAGCAAAAATAGGTGCAGTTCAGTTCACTTTAGTCACACAGTCGTGTCTGACTCTTTGCAACCCCGTGGACTGCAGCACGCCAGGCCTCCTTGTCCATCACCAACTCCTGGAGATTACTCAAACTCATGTCCATTGAGTCGGTGATGCAATTCAGCCATCTCATCCTCTGTCATCCCCTTCTCCTCCCACCCTCAAACTTTCCCGGCATCAGGGTCTTTTCCAGGGAGTCAGTTCTTCACATCAGGTAGCTAAAGTATTGGAGTTTCAGGTTTAGCATAGTCCTTCCAATGCATATTCAGGACTGATTTCCTTTAGGATGGACTGGTTGGATCTCCTTGCAGTCCAAGGAACCCTCAAAGTCTTATCCAACACCACAGTTGAAAAGCATCAATTCTTTGGTGTTCAGCTTTCTTTATAGTCCAACACTCACATCCATACATGACTACTGGAAAAACCATGGCTTTGACAAGCGGACCTTTGTTGGCAATAAATGTCTGTGCTTTTTATTATGCTGTCTAGGTTGGTCATAACTTTTCTTCCAAGGAACAAGCGTCTTTTAACTTCATGGCTGCAGTCACCATCTGCAGTGATTTTGGAGCCCAAAAAAATAGAGTCTGTCAACTGTTTCACTGCCTCTCCATCTGTTTGCCATGAAGAGATGGGACCAGATGCCATGATCTTAGTTTTCTGAATGTTGAGCTTTAAGCCAACTTTTTCACTCTCCTCTTTCACTTTCATCAAGAGGCTCTTTAGTTCTTCTTCGCTCTGCCATAAGGGTGGTTTCATCTGAATATCTGAGGTTATTGATATTTCTCCTGGCAATCTTGATTCCAGCTTGTGCTTCATCCAGCCCAGCATTTCTCATGATGTACTATGCATGTAAGTTAAATAAGTAGGGTTACAATATACAGCCTTGACGTACTCCTTTCCCTATTTGGAACCAGTCTGCTCTTCCATGTCCAATTCTAACTGCGGCTTCTCGACCTGCATATAGATTTCTCAAGAGGCAGGTCAGGAGGTCTGGTATTCCCATCTCTTGAAAAATTTTCCACAGTTTGTTTCGATCCATACAGGCAAAGGCTTTGGCATAGTCAGTAAAGTAAAAGCAGATGTTTTTCTGGGACTCTCTCTTGCTTTTTCAATGGTCCAATGGATATTGGCAATTTGATCTCTGGTTCCTCTGCCTTTTCTAAAACCAGCTTGAACATCTGGAAGTTCATAGTTCACATACTGTTGAAGCCTGGCTTGGAGAATTTTGAGCATTACTTTGCTAGTGTGTGAGATGAGTGCAATTTTGCAGTAATTTGAACATTCTTTGGCATTTCCATTTTTAGGGATTGGAATGAAAACTGACCTTTACCAGTCGTGTGCCCACTGCTGAGTTTTCCAGATTTCCTGGCATATTGAGTGCAGCACTATCACAACATCATCTTTGAGGATTTGAAATAGCCCAACTGGAATTCCAACATCTCAACTAGCTTTCTTCATAGTGATGCTTCCTAAGGCCCAGTTGACTTCGTATTCCAGGATGTCTGGCTCTAGGTTGGTGATTTTATCATCATGGTTATCTGGGTTGTGAAGATCTTTTTTATATCATTCTTCTGTGTATTCTTGCCACCTCTTCTTAATATCTTCTGCTTCTCTTAGGTCCATACCATTTCTGTCCTTTATTGTGCCTATATTTGCATGAAATGTTCCCTTAGCATCTCTAATTTTCCCGAAGAGCTCTCTAGTCTTTTCCATTCTATTGTTTTCCTCTATTTCTTTGCATTGATCACTGAGGAAGGCTTTCTTATCTCTCCTTGCTATGCTTTGGAACTCTGCATTCAAATGAGTATATCTTTCTTTTTCTCCTTTGCCTTTAGCTCCTCTTCTTTTCTCAGCTGTTGTAAGGCCTCCTCAGACAACCATTTTGCTTTTTTTGCATTTCTTTTTCTTGGGGATGGTCTTGATCATTGCCTCCTGTACAATGCCATGAACCTCCAACCATATTTCTTCAGTCACTCTATCAGATCTAATCCCTTGAATCTATGTCTCACTTCCACTGTATAATTGTAAGGGATTTGACTTACGTCATACCTTAATGGTCTAGTGGTTTTCCCTACTTTCTTCAATTTAAGTCTGAATTTGGCAATAAGGAGTTCATGGTCTGTGCCACAGTCAGCTCCTGGTCTTGTTTTTGCTGACTGTATAGAACTTCTCCAACTTTGGCTGCAAAGAATATAATCAATCCGATTTCAGTATTAACCATCTGGTGATGTCCATGTGTAGAGTCTTCTCTTGTGTTGTTGGAAGAGAGTGTTTGCTATGACCAGTGCATTCTCTTGGCAAAACTCTATTAGCCTTTGCCCTGCTTCATTCTCTACTCCAAGGCTAAATTTACCTGTTACTCTGGGTGTTTCTTGACTTCCTACTTTTGCATTCCAGTCCCCTGTAATGAAATGGACATCTTTTTTGGCATTAGTTCTAGAAGATCTTGTAGGTCTTCATAGGACCGTTCAACTTCAGCTACTTCAACATTACTGGTTGGGGCATAGACTTGGATTACTGTAATATTAAAGGATTTGCTTTGCAAACAAACCGAAATCATTCTGTCATTTTTGAGATTGAATCCAAGTACTGCATTTCAGACTCTTGTTCACTATGATGGTATTCCATTTTTTCCTAATGGTTTCTTGCCCACAGTAGTAGATATAATGGTCATCTGAGTTAAATTCACCCATTCCAATCCAGTATAGTTTACTGATTCCTAAAATGTTGGTGTTCATTCTTGCTGTCTCCTGTTTGACCACTTCCAATTTGCCTTGATTCATGGACCTAACATTCCAGGTTCCTATGCATTGTTGCTCCTTACAGCATCAGACTTTACTTCCATCACCCGTCACCATCGTTGCGATGGTGAATGGAATTGTTTCCTTAATTTCTCTTTCTGTTTTCTCGTTGTTAGTGTATAGAAATGCGAGGGATTTCTGTGTGTTAATTTTATATCCTGCAACTTAACTCTATTCGTTGATTAGCTCTAGTAATTTCCTGGTGGAGTCTTTAGGGTTTTCTATGTAGAGGATCATGTCATCTGCAAACAGTGAGAATTTTACTTCTTCTTTTCCAATCTGGATTCCTTTTATTTCTTTTTCTGCTCTGATTGGTGTGGCCAAAACTTCCAAAACTGTTGAATAGTAGTGGTGAGAGTGGGCACCCTTGTCTTGTTCCTTATTTTAGGGGAAATGCTTTCTGTTTTTCACCATTTAGGATAATGTTTGCCGTGGCTTTGTCATATATAGCTTCTATTATGTTGAGGTATGTTCCTTCTATTCCTGCTTTTTGGAGGTTTTTATCATAAATGGATGTTGAATTTTGTCAAAGGCTTTCTCTGCATCTGTTGAAATAATCATATGGTTTTTATTTTTCAATTTGTTTATGTGGTGTATTACATTGATTCATTTGCTGATATTGAAGAATCCTTGCATCCCTGGGATAAAGCCCACTTGGTCATGAAATATGATCTTTTTAATATGTTGTTGGATTCTGTTTGCTAGGATTTTGTTAAGGATTTTGGCATCTATGTTCATCAGTGATATTGGCCTGTAGTTTTCTTTTTTTGTGGCATCTTTGTCAGGTTTTCGTATTAGGGTGATGGTGGCCTCGTAGAGTGAGTTTGGAAGTTTACCTTCTGCAGTTTTCTGGAAGAGTTTGAGTAGGATAGGTATTAGCTCTTCTCTAAATTTTTGGTAGAATTCAGCTGTGAAGCCATCTGGTCCTGGGCTTTTGTTTGTTGGACGATTTTCGGATTACAGTTTCAATTTCTGTGCTTGTGATGGGTCTGTTGAGATTTTCTATTTCTTCCTGGTTCAGTTTTGGGAAGTCATACTTTTCTAAGAATTTGTCCATTTCTTGCAAGTTGTCCAATTTATTTGCGTGTAGTTGCTGATAATAGTCTCATGATCCTTTGTATTTCTGTGTTGTCTGTTGTGATCTCTCCGTTTTCACTTCTAATTTTGTTGATTTGATTCTTCTCCCTTTGTTTCTTGATGAGTCTGGCTAATGGTTTGTCAATTTTATTTATCTTCTCAAAGAATCAGCTTTTGGCTTTGTTGATTTTTGCTATGGTCTCTTTTGTTTCTTTTGCATTTATTTCTGCCCTAATTTTTAAGATTTCCTTCCTTCTACTAACCCTGGGGTTCTTCATTTCTTCCTTTCTAGTTGCTTTAGGTGTAGAGTTAAGTTGTTTATTTGACTTTTTTCTTGTTGCTTGAGGTGAGCCTATATAGCTATGAATCTTCCCCTTAGTGCTGCTTTTACCGTGTCCCATAGGTTTTGGGTTGTTGTGTTTTCATTTTCGTTCGTTTCTATGTATATTTTGATTTCTTTTTTGATTTCTTCTGTGATTTGTTGGTCATTCAGCAGTGTGTTGTTCAGCCTCCACATGTTGAAGTTTTTAATTGTTTTTTTCCTGTAATTGACGTCTAATCGTACTGCATTGTGGTCAGAAAAGACGCTTGGAATGATTTCAATGTTTTTGAATTTACCAAGACTAGATTTATGGCCCGGGATGTGATCTATTCTGGAGAAGGTTCTGTGTGCACTTGAGAAAAAGGTGAAATTCATTGTTTTGGTGTGAAATGACCTATAGGTATCAATTAGGTCTAACTGGTCTATTGTATCATTTAAAGTTTGTGTTTCCTTGTTAATTTTCTGTTTAGTTAATCTGTCCATAGGTGTGAGTGGGGTATTAAAGTTTCCCACTATTATTGTGTTATTGTTAATTTTCCCTTTCATACTTGTTAGCATTTTCCTTACATATTGTGGTGCTCCTATGTTGGGTGCATATATATTTATAATAGCTATATCTTCTTGGATTGATCGTTGATCATAATGTAGTGTCCATCTTTGTCTCTTTTCACCACATTTTTTAAAGTCTATTTTATCTAATATGAGTATTGCTACTCCTGCTTTCTTTTGGTCTCTATTTGCATGAAGTATCTTTTTCCAGCCCTTCTCTTTCAGTCTGTATATGTCCCTTGTTTTGAGGTGGGTCTCTTGTAGACAACATATATAGGGGTCTTGTTTTTGTATCCATTCAGCCAGTCTTTGTCTTTTGGTTGGGGCATTCAACCCATTTACATTTAAGGTAATTATTGATAAGTATGATCCTGTTGCCATTTACTTTATTGTTTTGGGCTCAAGATTATACACCCTTTCTGTGTTTCCTGTCTAGAGAAGATCCTTTAGCATTTGTTGGAGAGTTGGTTTGGTGGTGCTGAATTCTCTGAACTGTTGCTTTTGATTTCTCCTTCGTATTTGAATGAGATTCTTGCAGGATACAGGGGCTGGGCTGTAGATTATTTTCTTTCATCACTTTAAGTATATCCTGCCATTCCCTTCTGGCCTGCAGAGTTTCTATTGAAAGATCAGCTGTTATCCTTATGGGAATCCCTTTGTGTGTTATTTTTTGTTTTTCCCTTGCTGCTTTTAATATTTGTTCTTTGTGTTTGATCTTTGCTAATTTGATTATTATGTGTCTTGGGGTATTTCATCTTGGTTTTATCCTGTTTGGGACTTTCCGGGTTTCTTGGACTTGGGTGATTATTTCCTTCCCCACTTTAGGGAAGTTTTCAACTATTAGCTCCTCAAGTATTTTCTCATGGTATTTCTTTTTGTCTTCTTCTGGGACTCCTATGATTCGTATGTTGGTGCATTTAACATTGTCCCAGAGGTCTCTGAGGTTGTCCTCATTTCTTTTAATTCTTTTTTCCTCTCTGTTTCATTTATTTCTATCATTCTATCTTCTATCTCACTTATTCTATCTTCTGCCTCCGTTATTCTACTGTTGGTTCCCTCTAGAGTGTTTTTGACCTCATCTATTACATTGTTCACGGAGAAGACAATGGCACCCCACTCCAGTACTCTTGCCTGGAAAATCCTATGGACAGAGGAGCCTGGTAGGCTACAGTCCATGGGGTCACTAAGATTTGGACACGACTGAGCGACTTCACTTTCACTTTTCCCTTTCATGCACTGGAGAAGGAAATGGCCACCCACTCCAGTGTTCTTCCCTAGAGAATCCCAGGGACAGCCGAGTCTGGCGGGCTGCCATCTATGGGGTTGCACAGAGTCGGACACGACTGAAGCGACTTGGCAGCAGCAGCAGCATTGCATTATTCATTATATAATGACTCTTTTTTATTTCTTCTAAGTCCTTGTTAAACCTTTCTTGCATCTTCTCGATCCTTGTCTCCAGGTTATTCATCTGTAACTCCAATTTGTTTTCCAGATTTTGGATCATTTTCACTATCATTATTTGGAATTCTTTATCAGGTAGTTTCCCTATCTCTTCCTCTTTTCTTTAATTTGGAGGGCATTTATCCTATTCCTTTACCTTCTTGGTATTTCTCTGCCTTTTCATCTTGTTTATATTGCTGTGTTTGGGGTGGTCTTTCTGTTTTATGGCAGTTTGTGGTTCCTCTTTATTATGAAGGTTCCTCACTGTGGGTGGGGTTAGATGTGTGGCTTGTCAAGGTTTCCTGGTTGGGGAAGCTTGTGTCGGTGTTCTGGTGGATGGAGCTTGATTTCTTTTCTCTGGAGTGCAATGAAACGTCCAGTATTGAGTTTTGAGATGTCAGTGGGTTTGATGTGACTTTGAACGGCCTGTATGTTGAAGCTCAGGGCTATGTTCTTGTGTAACTGGAGAATTTGCATGGTATATCTTACTCTGGGACTTGTTGGCCCTTGGGTGGTGCTTGGTTTCAGTGTAGGTATGGAGGCGTTTGATGAGCTCCTCTTGTTTAATGCTTCCTGGATTCAGGAGTTCTCTGGTGTTCTCAAGATTTGGACTTAAGCCTCCTGTCTCTTGTTTTCACTCTTATTCTTACAGTAGCCTCAAGACTTCTCCATCTATACAGCACCAATGATAAAACATCTAGGTTAATGATGAAAGGTTTCTCTGCAGTGAGGGACACCCGGAGAGGTTCACAGAGTTACATGGAGAAGAGAAGAGGGAGGAGGGAGATAGAGGTGGCCAGGAGGAGAAGAGGGGAATAAAAAGGGGAGAGAGCAAGCTAGCCAGTAATCACTTCCCTATGTGCTCTCCACTGTCTGGATCTCTCAGAGATGTTCACGGAGTTACACAGGGAAGAGAAGTGGGAGGAAGGAGACTGAGGTGGCCAGGAGGAGAAAAGGGTAACTCAAAAGAAGAGAGACAGATCCAGCCAGTAATCAGTTCTGTAAGTGTTCTCCACAGCCCAGAACACACAAAGAGATTCACAGAGTTGGGTAGAGAAGAAAAGGGGGAGTGGGGAGATGGAGGCAACTTGGTGAAGAAAAAGGAGAGTTAAAAGGGGGAGAGAGCAATCAAGCTAGTGATCTCGTTCCCAAGTGAAAATGGGTGCTGAAGATTAGGTTCTTGAATATACAAAGTTGATAACAAATGCTAAAAAGCAAAGATTAAAAATCTAGAGTATAGGTTAGGTTCTCAAAAATACCATATTAAAAAAGGATAAAGAAAAGAAAAAAAACCCCACCAAAGTCACAAAAATTATAAAATATATATATACATGAAGTTTACTTTAAAAATAATGTCTTAAAGAAAGAGAAAATTAAAATAAAAATAGGGTCTTTTTTTTTGCAAGGTTATAGTAGGTTATAAAAATGAAAATTGAAGGAGTAATAGGGGACTTAAAAATAAAATAAGAAAATAAAACAAAATTTTAAAAAATTAACAAAAAATAATAAAATTTTTTTTTTAAATTTAAAAAATGATACTAGTACAAGTATATCTCAGACTTTCTCTGGAGCTGTTATGGACTGTATGGGGTCCGTTCATTTTCATATAGTTCCTTGGACCAGTTTGTACTTCTCAATGTCTCTAGGCCCCTTCCTATGTAGTCAGTGCTAATTACAGGGTTTTAATCTGTTTCATCTGTCACTTTCAAAGTGATTCCTTCTGTTTCTTTTAGCTTCTTCTGTTAAAGGGCAACCAGACTGATAAAGGAAAAGGAGTAGATTATTGCTGTTTGACCACAGGTAATTTACATTATCTCAGTGTTCATCAAGCACACAGTGAGGGCTGAAAAGTGAAAGTGAAAGTCACTCAAGCGTGTCCAACTCTTTGTGACCCCATGGACTATACAATGCATGGAATTCTCCAGGCCAGAATACTGGAGTGGATAACCGTTCCCTTCTACAGGGGATCTTCCCAACCCAGGCCTCATGCATTGTAGGTGGATTCTTTACCAGCTAAACCATCAGGGAAGACTAAATGGCCAACAGTATTTGAATAATAGGTGTCTGACTTTATCCAAAACAGCTTATATAAATGATACTGCTTAGTTAACTAATATGTTAATGCAGAAACTTGGGATTTTTCTTCTATAGAATATATTTTATAGAATATATTAAACCTCACAATTAAAATTTTAATATTGTGAATTATAATAAATTCAATGTTCTATAGTTTAATTACTCGTCCAGATATTAGATGCTTTTTTGTTCTGGTAACCTTTCTTCCTTTCAGGCAGTAATCAATGTCTGGGAAAAGATAAATTTAGTACTCTTAACTAAAATATTCTTTTGATAAGTGAATCTGAAAATTCACAGAGCACTTAAGATTTGCTTAAGAGGTGATTGTTTCATGGTGCAAAGCTAAAATCATAAGCTATTGAAATAAAAAATCACATTTATTACCATGCTAACATAACTGTCTTTGTAATTTCATTCTATTCTGTTCAAATAATAAACTTTATTTCTTAAAAATCCTTTTCCACAAATATTGAAGTTTTACATAAATTATTTCTTTGGAGCTTTTAAATTTGAATGAAAACAAGATAGAAGAAAGCCAGAAAAGAGGAAGGCAATATGGGAGAAAAGGGAGGACAGAGTAAGGGAAAACAAAGAAAGTAAAGAAAGGAGAGAGTAAGAGAAAGAGAGGTAAGAAAGAAAATTAGGAAGGCTGCACAGAGAAAGGCATTGTAGGCATTGTCCACAGAGGCTACTCTGGGTAACAATATAGAAGTAGGTTCTTTGAAGCACAGCGAATATTGACTGTGCAATGCCAGTAATAAGCAGTGTTCTTCAGAATTCCAGCAGTTTTGTTGTTGTTTGTTTCTTACACTGACTGAATAAATGCATTTCCAAATGCTTGAATGCCAAGTCTCAAAATGTAATAAAGTAGAACCAATGAATGACAGCTGGAAGAAACAAAGCCTGATTAAAAGAAATACAGAAATTCAAACAACCAGCTCCTCCAAATAATTGAACTTTATTTCTGGCAGAAACCCAGGAATTGTTTGCCCCAAAGCATAGATATTTGCAAACAGCAAATTCAGTTGCTTACTTTTTATACTTGCCACATGGTTTCAAAAAGCTAAGAATCTTATTTCCCACTATAGAAATAAAGTAGCACTTTGCAGTAGAATCATGTGTGTGTGGTAGGGAGCCTTTTTAGGTAGTATTTCTTAAAGCCTCATTCTACCCTTTCCCTACCTAAATCGTCATTTCCTTGGTCATCATTATAGAAAAGAATGGTGTATTAAAAGCCATACTTAAGGGTCTAGATGGAAAAATCAATAGGACACATTTTCCAAGTAAAAATCAATGATACTTAAAACAACTTTTCTTACCTTAAAGGCAAATCCTATTGTGTTAAATAACTAAGTTCCACATGTGCTATGTCCCTGTTCTGTCTGACTTGCCATGTCCCCTTATCTTTTTAAGAACAGTCATCTGAGCAATTAATTTGACAACACTAGCTACTAAATAAGAATGCACTAATGCAAAAGACACTTGAATAAATGAATTAGCACAGAACTTATTTTAACTGCAAGATCAGATATGTATTTTGTTGTACAGTGACTACAATGTAATCTAAAAGGAAAGTCACTGGAATTTCTAAAGAGTGGGAGCATTCATTTGTGACAATTGGCTTGCTTGTGGCCTTCAAAACCTTGTTAGTAATCAAGTTAGTTTATGACTGAAGATTAATGCTGATTCAGAGCAGTGCAAACTCAGTAGCTTTAAGTGTAACAACAAAAATGAGGAGTGTAATTCACTCTCTGTCTAGATGTAATTCACCCTCTGTGCTAGATGTTCATTTGTATTATTTTTAATCTTCAAAATAGCCCTGCAAGATGCATTCTACCCTCGCTTACACACTGAATCCTATGGGACATGACATAGTAGGGGGTAAAACTCATAAGCAGCTTAGAGAAGAATTAAGGTACATACCCACAACTTTATAATGTTGAAACATTTTGTTTCACTCTAACATCGCAAATATTCCTGTGATTTATTAAATCATGGCAAAAACATGAGTCAATAAGTGAAATTGCACATAGGTCACTGCCTAAACTGCTTTGCTTACAATGTTCATAGGGAAATTACCTAGAAATTAATTAAGTCATTTTGAGATAAGTATGTAATACACAGACAGGCATTTTCCACCATAAGCTATGTCAGAACTAACTGCCAGGGATTCATTTTTTTTTTTCATTCTTTATGTTTTCACTTTTTCCACCAATAAAATTCTGTTATTATGTTTAGTATGCACTAATGACTTATAATATGTATGAGTAAATCCCCCCTTTCTTCATTTCTGAGACTGTTGGGGTTTCTGAGAGCACTGAATTAATGAATGTCTGGATAGGTGACTGGGGTCTTCATGTTTCTCTGATTTGAAATGAAGGCTGAAGTACAAGACTATATGCTTGCAGGCCATTATTCAGATTGATTAGGCCAAGTTAGTTCAAGATGGTGAATGGTACACCAGAAATCAGACACATAGAAGACATTAGTGAGAATTCAAATCCCTGCCCTACTTATGTTTGATTTAGTCATTTTTATCCTGTCAGCCTCCCATTTGAATATGCTTCATAATGTCACCTTGGACTTCCCTCTATGTCTTTAGTATTTATTTCATCAACTAGCTTTTTTTTGCTTTAGAAAATATATTTTAAAAATTTTCCTAACTTACAGACTTATAGTTTTATATTTTATAATTATTTGATTATTAATTTTGTATGTTCATATTAATATTTTGCTGAGGATATACAATTTTTTTCACTTTCACACTGTAAAATGTGCATTGCTTTTGTTATAATGGTCATTAAATCTCATTGCTTTAACTTTAACTTTTGTTATATATTTTATTTTTAATTTATGTTTACTTGTTTAAAATTACTTCTTAATAAACTGAAAGGAAACTTAATAAACTGAAAGTATGAAACTTAATAAACTGAAAGTATGAAACTTAATAAACTGAAACATCAGTTTTACTTTTATCTATTTTTTTCTTATTAATTTTCATTTGGCATTTCTTCTGTTTCTCTCTTCTTGTTTTTATTTACAATTTTTGCTTTTATAATTATTGACAGGGCTGTGACTACCTGATGGTAATAAGGAAAGAGCCCGAACCAGGGGTGCTCACAAGGGGAGACAGTAGGCCTTCTTGTCCATAGGCTTTCTAACACCATTGACCTCCCCAAGGGAGCTTCTAACCCATTTAGGAATGGTTCCTCAAGAAATCCCACCCTGGGATAGCCAGTTAATTCTACCCAGAGCTATAAATCACTATGCAGATATCTCTCTTGACTTATTAAAATGATGTTGCTTCCTGCTGGTTCACATCATTCAGTCATTATATGAGAAATTGTAAAAGTCTGTTATCTACACTGTGGTTAACTCTTAGTTTTAGGTACTTGAGCACATACGCTATAGTTTGCCATAGTTCAGAAAAAAGAAGATATAAAAATATATGGAATGTCCTAATTGGGATAAACTCTCCATGTGCTATATAAGTCCTGACCTTATAAAGAGAATACTTAATACTAAGCATCCTAACTGGCAGAAACTAAGAGAACTGCTGCTGCTGCTGCTGCTAAGTCGCTTTAGTCGTGTCCGACTCTGTGCGACCCCATAGACTGCAGCCCACCAGGCTCCCCCTTCCCTGGGATTCTCCAGGCAAGAACACTGGAGTGGGTTGCCATTTCCTTCTCCAATGCAGGGAAGTGAAAAGTGAAAGTGAAGTCGCTCAGTCGTGTCTGACTCTTCGCGACCCCATGGACTGCAGCCTACCAGGCTCTTTCGTCCATGGGATTTTCTAGGCAAGAGTACTGGAGTGGGGTGCCATTGCCTTCTCCGACTAAGGGAACTAGAGGGCATTAAATACTAATGTTCTCTAGGGTACCTGTCTTTGGCAGCCTTCTATTTTCCTTCTTTTCTCTCTTGGTTTTTATAATCCAACTCATACTATATTACCTAGCAACTCTCTGCTGATATCTTTATCAGGTATTTAACAATTATTTTGAATAGAAAAGGTAAAATCTGTATGTGTTTGTATCTCTCTCCTGAGCTCCAGATCTTTGTATTCAATTATCCATAGTCTACTTCCATCTAGATATTGAACTCATATCTTTAATCCAATGTGTCTACAACTTTACTTCCTTCCTTCCCCATCACTCTTCTTGATGAGTCTCCAAAGGGTCATTTATTCTTGAATTTCACATCTCAGGGAACCAATAATACCTGGTGGAACTGCAGGACCCTTTATACTTCTTTCTTCTTCAATTCCACATCCAATCTTTATCAAATCTGTTAAATCTACTTTGTTAATGACTCTATATCTGTCAAAGGTATTATGCCTCTTTTTTTCATTCTCTTGGAATGATCATCAGTCTCTCAGCTGATATGATAGTTACCAAATATTGCCTCTTGACTCCAGATTCATCCTGTATTGCCTGATCTGTGAAAATTATCCAGGGCCTTCAATTATCTTCTCAAGTTGGAAAGATTTTAAGTTTTGTCAGTAGAAAATGTTGGACAGATGTAAGAGAAAATGATTTTTCTTTCTTGTTCTGATGTGGTGGCATAGGTGGCTTCTTCATCACTCAGTCTTGTGGTTCATAGCAACCAGAATTTCACTTGGCATACTTTCATAGGTATTTTTATAGCAGAGTGCCTCAGTAAGACACTGCCAAGTTAACAGCTTTCTAAGCATATTAGAGGACATATTTCCAGCACGTTCTACAGGTGCAGTACCATAGTAACTTCTCTGCCATGCAATGAACCAGAACCATGCCTTCAAATGAGGTCTATGTCTCAGTCTTGAATAGAAGGTGGGAGAGTTGGGGGAAGGAACTGGCTCTCTTCCTTGGGACTGTTATGTTAGTTCTAGTGCTGTTTTGTATTTTTAGTTGCTCTTTACATTTGTTCTTCCTATATTCTTCATAGTTCTCTTTAACTTTTACTATCTTATTTCCTGTCACTCCACTCCTATATTACAGTTAATACATCTGTATATTATTTTTAACTCTCCCTGTGGCACCCCACTCCAGTACTCTTGCCTGGAAAATCCCATGGATGGAGGAGCCTGGTAGGCTACAGTCCATGGGGTCGCTAAGAGTCGGACATGACTGAGTGACTTCACTTTCACTTTTCCCTTTCATGCACTGGAGAAGGAAATGGCAACCCACTCCAGTATTCTTGCCTGGAGAATCCTGGGGACAGCGGAGCCTGATGGGCTGCCATCTATGGGGTCGCACAGAGTCGGACATGACTGAAGTGACTTAGCAGCAGCAGCAGCAGCAGTTCAAACGATTTACTTTGTGATGTTACTCTGCTAATTATTTCCAAACTTCATAGATAATTATAATAGATGATCTAGTTCTCCAATTTCCTTTCCTTCCCACTTTGATTCATTTTCTTCCTCTGACTGGAACAGCTAAATAAAGTTGATACAATTCAGCACTTTGTATTTCTCCTCTGACATTTTGGGTAGATTTCCACTTTAGCTTGAAATACCCTTCCTCCTTCCATGTGTCTTGCATTTGGCTAATAGTTCCTATAGTCACTAAACTAGGTGCTGAGATTCAACAATGAAAAAAAATAAAGTCCCTACCTTCATAAAGCTTATATTCTTAGGGATGAAAATGACAGACAAGAAACAAATATAGATGTATATGTTGAAGGGTAAAAAAATGCTATGGAAAAATTGAATCAGATTAGAGGATGTATAACTACTGAGGTTACACACATGTAACTTGTATGAGGTGGTTTGTCCCTGAAAATGGGGTATATTATAATGTAATATCAATTAAACTGCAAATTTTCAAGGTTTGTTATAATATCAGTTTAATTATTGCTAACACTGCACATGAATCACAGGTCAAGCATGACTCTTTTTCATGTCTTCCTCTGCAGCCCAGGTTGACAGAGCAGCTTCTACAAAGATCATTACAGGCATTTAAACAGAGGGAAGTGAGATGAGAGTAACAATGTGAAGATGCTTAAAGCTTCTGCCTGTGAAAATATATGTGTCATTTATCTTTTCACATAGTGAACAAAACGAGTCACATGACCAAACCTGAAGCCAACTGGGCAAGAATGTATAATCCTCCTGGGAGAGTAGGTAATTGTAAACAAAAATTTAGCCTAACACAAGTATAAAGAAAATCTTTAACAAGAACATGATATTTGGTTATCAAGACCTGAAAGAAATACAAGAGGGAGCTGTGAGGATTTTAGGGGCAGATCACTCCATAACAGGCACAGAATGGCTACTTTTATTCTTTCTGTTTTAAATGAAAACACTATAAGTACAGGGGAAATGATTCTTTTAATAGTAATTATCTTGACAGTAATTGTTGTGATATGCCATCCCATGTACAGTTAGCATGTGAGGAAAATGAATCAGGCACATTTCCGAATAATAATTATCCTAGTAAATGATGATTTGAATAGACAAGAGGATAGGGGCTTCCTTAAGTACTTCTCTCTCTTGAAACTTAGTCTAAGTTTTGTGTTTTAAACAAAATATCTTCAAGGTTGGGTTTTGGTGAAACATGTTTTTCAGATGATTTCACCACTCAAAGTCTTATTCAAGCCCTTGCTACTTAATTAATCCTTTTGTAAAATTTTTTCTGATTATGTGGAGACAGTATTTATGAATCAATATAAATTGAATTCAATATTACATAAAAATTAAACTTCTTATAAATACTTTAATGAAAATTGTGTAGCTGCATAATCTCATATTGGATGTATTAATATTCTGCTTTCAGTAAATGTGAGTTTTCATTAATCTAAATATTCTACTTTTCAAGTTTTCCAAAGAATATTTTTTAATGTTTTACTCCAGATTCTAAAAAGTAGGCTATATATTTTACAAAATATTGTAAAGATAATGAATAGCTTATACAAGTTTACCTGATATTATAGCAATCAAGTCTGGGGAACCACTGTTTACAGGTTATTAAGTGTTCTTATTTTTATGAAAATCTTGAGCATGGTGCTCTTTGAGTATTATATTTCACTGTATTTTAATTTTCTTTGTTGTATTAGAATTCTAATGACTATGCTTTCAGCTGCATTTTTAATAAAATCATCCAGTAAATTTACTGGCATAGAATTATTCATAATATTCTTATATTTTCTAATTGCTCCCATTCTAGTCATAATTGCTTTTATTCTAAATTTCATAAATGTGTTTTCTCTCTTGATTAGAGTTGTCAGCAACTTATCAATTTAATAGATCTTAAAGAACAAAACTTTGGTTTTGTCAATTTCATAGTTATACAGATTTCTCAGCATTTAACTCCTACTTTAACTTCCTCTCAATTTGCTGGTTGGTTCCCACATGTTTCTTTTCTGTATCCTCAAATTAGATGTTTAGGAGTGCTACCTGAGACCCCTAAGGACTCTTCATTACCCCTCTCTTTCTTTCACTGTTTCATCTCTATGCATTGTGTTGAGAAGATAGTATTTATTCCCTTAACTCAAAAATTTATCTCTTCGTTTCATGCATATTCCTTCAGTCATGTTCAATATATTGACTTGTATGACCAGATTTCCTCTTTACTTAATCTTTGCCCCCATTTGTTCATGAATTCTCAAAAAGAGAATTCAGCAGAAGATAAAGAAATTAGCTCTCTATATCTCAATATCTAGGAAAAACTGGTCGGTGTGATTATGAATTTTTTTTCCTTTGAAATCTCTCTCTTTCTGTCTCTCCACATGCACACACACAGAAACCTATACACGTATATTTTTCGAATACTACAATTAATAGGAATTTCTGGTGTTAAGTGGTTCCAAACTGGCTAAAATAGAAGTAATTTAAAAATATTTTCAAATACTAAAATTAAAAGGAGAAACCAAACATGATTTTAAATGTGATTGGAAATCTTTAACAAAACTCTATTTGTGTAGAAGTCAGTTAGAAAGAAGTTAACAAAGCTCTTGGGTGTTGAGTTTGAAAAGCAAAGGCATCCTAGGCTAATAGCATACTTACCTGAATATCAAAATATATACTTGCTCCATTACTCCACAAAAAAATCACAAAGTTCAGTTTATTTTCAACTTGCAAAACATCTTTCACACTTGGCTCTATTCCAGAAGTGTTTTCTGAAATTGTTATATCAATTTTGAATATTAAATCAAGGATATGGTAAAATTTTGTGAAAAGTTCCAGTACACATGTCTGAAATATTCCAGTTTAGGAACATAATCTTCATGTGGCTCTTTTTTTTAATGCTTTTTCTGAATCAGCCAAGAATGTTGATTCAGAAATAAATCATCAGGGGTTAGAAGACTCACAGTCAAGGATTTGCTAGCATCTCAGGTCTCTAGTATCTCTCCTCTGTTGACATCTGATTTTCCTTTTTTCAATGTTGATCTTAAGGCTTCCAAGTACGCAAATTATGCATAAGATACTGCTTTTGTTAAAATGCTTTTAGAGTTAAATATACTCACTTCCAGGCTTCCTTGAGGCTCAAGAGGTAAAGAATCTGCCTGCCATAGCAGGAGACACACGTGACACGAGTTCCATCCCTGAGTCAGAAAGATTCCCTAGAGGAGGAAATGGCAACACACTCTTGTATTTTTGCCTGGAAAAATCCCATGGATATGGAGTCACAAAAAGTTGGACATGACTAACCCATGCAAGTACACAGATGCACACATACTCACTTTCTTCACGTTGAAATAATCTTCTGACTTATTTTCAAAAGTATATATGTTGATAAACTTATCAGTAATATATTATGCTTGACCATAAAAGGTTGTTTATTATTTTTATTATACCTCTAAGTACTTCTAATGATTTGTCTAAGATTATCTGAAAACTGTGTTAATAAGACTATACTTTTCTCCTTTATCTCTTTTCCAGATTGCTTCTATAAGCAATGAAAGGCCACACCCTTTTTATTTTACATTTTTTAGACTATTTCTAGAGAACATAGAGAATGAGCTGAATAAGAGTAAAGGACAAAGTCTGTTGCTGTTCATGGTCTAATGCTCAGCTTTGTGGCAGGACCTCATAGGCAGACAGAAAATATTTGTTAAATGAATGTTAACTCTTAACCTCCTTGCATTTTTTGTACTGTTGCTTATTTTTCTTTATTTCTCCCACTTTCCTTAGTTCTTCATCCTTAATTCCTACTGAAGACAGTAGTAACTACCATTTATTTAGTGGCGTGTGTGTGTATGTGTGTAATCACCAATCCAAATGTAAAGCAAGGTTTACATTTCCCCCGGTTTCCTTGCCAGGCTTATATTTTCCCATATTCTCTTATGAAGAAACCTTCAATGATAGCAAGTGATTTTTCCCAGCTCGCACAAATGAGAATCAGGGCCAGGGTTAAAATTCAGCTCTACTTCACTGAGTTTTTCCACTGCCCTCTGCTTCAACAATTCAAGTACTAGTAATAACAGAGAACACTTATGTTACCTCACTAATAAATGGAAGAGTTAGGATTTTAAACCAAGCAATATAGCTTTAGAATTTGTTCTCTTAACCATTATTCCTTATAATCAGAGGGTAAATATGAGCATGCATAGTCCAGTGAAAGTAGATGGTTTAATATTCTACCTACGGTACAATGAACCAAGTCACACATTCTTCTACTTCTACCACAGAAGCTGGTTTCAGAAATAATAGGCAAAATACATTTGGCTGAACAAAGATTTATGTCATCTAATGTGACATTCACATTGTGATAATGAAGTTACATTGGGGTCATAATGGCTGTGTGAGGGAAGGAATGAGAAAAAAGCCTTGGTACTGAGTTCTGGTGGAGTCGGGGGCAGTACACTGAATAGAGAAAGATTTAGAAGGCAGAAAAAGAAATCAAAGGATTTTCAGTGTGAAGTGTCTTTGGTCTCTATGTGAAATGTGTGGTTCAAAAAAAAAAAAAGTATAGTCTTTGGTAAAACCAGAGCTTTTGAAGTTGCAAGCGGCTGGAGAAGGAAAAGGAGAAATTGAGAACTGAGATAGCATTACAAGACGTCTGCAGGTCAACAGCAAAAGCTGCCAAAGATGGGTGCAGTCACAGACTTATTACATTTTCTTATACTTAATGAAAAGTTTTACTTATTTTATACAATTTATCCTGCCTGTATGCAGGTCAGGAAGCAACAGTTAGAACTGGACATGGAACAACAGACTGGTTCCAAATAGGAAAAGGAGTATATCAAGGCTGTATATTGTCACCCTGTTTATTCAACTTATATGCAGAGTACATCATGAGAAACACTGGGCTGGAGGAAGCACAAGCTGGAATCAAGATTGCCTGGAGAAATATCAATAACCTCAGATATGCAGATGACACCACCCTTATGGCAGAAAGTGAAGAAGAACTAAAAAGGCTCTTGATGAAAGTGGAAGAGGAGAGTGAAAAAGTTAGCTTAAAGCTCAACATTCAGAAAACTAGGATCATGGCATCCAGTCCCATCATTTCATGACAAATAGATGGGGAAACAGTGGAAACAGTGGCTGACTTTATTTTTCTGGTCTCCAAAATAACTGCAGATGGTGACTGCAGCCATGAACTTAAAAGATGCTTACTCCTTGGAAGGAAAGTTATGACCAACCTAGACAGTATATTAAAAAGCAGAAACATTACTTTGCCAACAAAGGTCCATCTAGTTAAGTCCATGGTTTTTCCAGTGGTCATGTATGGATGTGAGAGTTGTTCTGTGAAGAAGGCTGAGCGCCAAAGAATTGATGCTTTTGAACTGTGGTGTTGGAGAAGACTCTTGAGAGTCCCTTGGACTGCAAGGGGATCCAACCAGTCCATCCTAAAGGAGATCAGTCCTGGGTGTTCATTGGAAGGACTGATGTTGAGGCTGAAACTCCAATACTTTGGCCACCTGATGCGAAGAGCTGACTCATTTGAAAAGACCCTGGTGCTGGGAAGATTGTGGGCAGGAGGAGAAGGGGACGACAGAGGATGAGATGGTTAGATGGTATCACTGACTCGAAGGACATGGGTTTGGGTAAACTCTGGGATTTGGTGATGGACAGGGAGGCCTGGTGTGCTGCGGTCCATGGGGTCGCAAAGAGTCAGACACGATCTAGCGACTGAACTGAAGTGAACTGAACTGATCCTGACTTCCACAAAAACTTCAAGTAATTGGTGATCTGAAAAAACGTTTCCTCCTTAGCTAAGGGTTTTTCTGTCTGCATTGCAAAACTCATCCACAATATGATGCAGCATTTTTAATAAATATGCCAAAGAGAAAAACAGAACTTATCAATGTATCATTTAAGGGTATATGCATATGTATTCACATGTATGTATTCACATATATATATACATATGTATATATATACACACACACACATATATATTCATATACATACATATACACACAGGGAAATTAAGCCTTGCCCCAAATATGTAGCTGTAATGACATTTCTGAATAAGAATTCAGGGTTCTAAACCTATATTCTTATAGCTAAAAGGAAGAAAGCTTCCATAAAGAGGGCAGGTATAGGATATAAAACTATACTTATTTGAAAAGCTAACCTTTATACTGACTCCAAAATCCAAAGGGAGATTTTTGTTTTCCTTTTCAACATCAGAAGCTTAAAACTAAAACCTTCTCTTGAATTGAAGTGAGACATATTGCTGCTGGTACATAGGTCATGCATATTTTTCTGTATTAGCATTTTTTATATCATTCTGCTTTTCTGAGACTTAAAAAGAAAACTGATTTCAACTGCTTTAAAAAACAACTCAAATTTACTTTCCATTAGGTTCTAACCTCTACTTTAGAGTTTTTCCTGTCTTTCTCACATCAGCCACAATTCTTAGACTTTAGTCTCTTTTTCTGGTGCAATCAGAGTAAATGAGATGGAGAATCGAAAGGTCAATACCTTTCTAATCCAGGAAACACCATCTCATTTTTACTTTCTCCAGTTTCTCTGAAGCCATAAGTCTTTGTTCATCAGTGATTAAAATTTTGGAACTGTAGTGATTTTGAAAGTATAGACATTTTCCTCTTTAACGTACTCTAATATCAAAATTTTCTTAGAACATTATGCCAAAAATGGCAGCTCACCCTATTTTGTATGATATTAGTGTGGTTTTATTTTTGATTTTAAAGCACATTTATTATTAAAATAGAAAATTACAGTAGTGTCATAATTCCAAAAAAAAAATTTGCATTGAGAAAGATTGGCCTTTAAGATAACGAAACATTTTATTTCATATTTTACTACACTAAAATACATTTCTAAATTTATGCTTACTCATACATATATCATTAATAGAATACATTTAAATGAGTGAAAATATTTGATTAAATATTGATAAAATCTCTGGTATGATTGCATCTGCCAACATAGGATTTCTAACTCTTTTTGTTATCAAGAAAATATATGTGCAAAAAGATTACAACAGAAGACTATTCTCTGGATTTATTAGATCCTATGGCTAAAGCAGGAGGCTTCCCAGATGGTGCAGTGGTAAAGAATCTGCCTGCCAATGCAGGAGACTCAAGAGATGCAGGTTCAACCCCTGGGTAAGTAAGATCCCCTGGAGTAGGAAATGGCAGCTCCCATATTCTTGCCTGAAAAATTCCATGGACAGAAGTCTCATAGCTACAGTCTGTGGGGTTGCAAAGAGTTGAACAGGACTGAGCACGCATGCATAGTCTGTCAGGGCATGGCTAAAGCTGAAAGACCCCCAGACAGTTTGATACAACCAACTGATAAAGTTCCTGCTATAGGAATGTGAGCACATGTGCTATGTGCAGCTTTCATGTTATTTCCGTAAAATGAAACTGCTTGTCATTCATTTTATTCCTCATTCCTATCCACTGGCTGTGGAGTGGAGACTCCTATAACTGCTACCTTAGACATAGAATGGAAAAACACTTTTTGAGGAAAGAAGTAACTGCCAACTTGGATCTCTGAATGAAGACATTCAGTTGGGCTACTCTTGATTCCTTGGCTACCTAGAAAATTGTATGAAAGAGAAACTTTTATACTATACTTAAACTGCATACACTAAAAATTCAGTATTACAAATGAAAATGGTTGCATTGCAAATGACAAAGTTAGCATTATAATATTCTTTTTGTTTCAAAGATAATTCTACTGTACACTTCAAAAGCAAAATATTGAAGA
Source organism: Okapia johnstoni (assembly GCA_024291935.2). Taxonomy (NCBI): domain Eukaryota; kingdom Metazoa; phylum Chordata; class Mammalia; order Artiodactyla; family Giraffidae; genus Okapia; species Okapia johnstoni. Next base: position 106,998,570 of record CM044307.1, on the reverse strand, counting down.
ACTTCCAGTTTAAATGTCAACAGTCAAAAGTAGTTCATATAACCTGTATCTCTCTAGACAAGAGTTATTAGGACCCAAAAATAACAAACTTACGTATGATTATCTTTATTAATGCAGGATTAGAATCATGGATATTTTTATTATAAAATGATAGATACTATTCAAATGAGTTTAAGATTATGAATATATTATAATATGGGAGACAGAAAGGAATGAATTGCAAGAATTACATTGTGTCCACAATAACAGAATAAGTTTGTGGTCTTTTCATCTCTTTAATGGGCAGCGAGTCTTTTCATCTCATCTCTGCAAACATTTGTTTGATTTTTCTCTCTGGAAACTGGCTTTTTAGGCAGAGTGTTTCATTTTTGTTTTCCATAATTTTTAATTAAACATCCATTGTTTTAGCCATCATCGGTACTGACAATGGTATCAATCATATGGACACTCAACACTGATATTTACATTTTACTACTCATTCTCTATCAATATTCCAAACCCCAGGAAGAAAAACAAAAGGATTCTCTCAGACTAGATCAAGTGTTTGTTCCCAGTTGTCCCATCCTCTCCCTTGACTAAAGCTATGTTGGAGGTTAGGCATGGGTATGTTATCTAGGCAGAGGGCAACTGGGATCTTTACCAAGAAACTTGAAGCAAAAAATCATACAGGATCCAGGAAATTATGCTATAGTTAACTTTTAGGTATTCCAAAGCAGAGAATGTGTCTATGGGGCAAAGGAATACATACATAGGTAATTATTAGTATCCATGTTCATTATTTAAAAGAAGAATTTGGTGTGCATTTCTCCTATATTCATTGTCATTGTGCTGATTATGATCAATTGAAGTTTGAAAGAGAATGTCTGGAGGAAGAGGTAATGATTACCGTAAAAGTGAGCACTACAAATCATTTGCAAGAAAAGTGTTTGTTAAGCAGTTACAACTCTCTGAAAATATTTCAAAAGCAATCATATGTGTCTTGAAACAACTGGCCTGGCTTGCCTCTCAGTTAAACTCCTCTTTATCCACTTTTGCTCAATCATTGAGTTACAGTCTCAAATAGATACTTCTTTGAGAGTTTTACTTGATTTACTGCATTTACTTTAAAAATAGCCTTAATATATTTTCTGTAATTCATATTCTTTTTCTATGAATCTAAATTACTCAGCTGTTATGATATACTATTCCATAATTTGGCATTCATCTACTCATTGATTGTAGTGTTATCTAAATGAAATCCAGTGATTTTTGTTTAATGCTCATTTACCATCTAGGAAATGTGGGGTCATTAAATGAAGTTTCTACTTCCTGGACTAGAAGGATGTATTGGAGGAACCATTTTTCTTTACACAGTGAATTAGGCATTTGCGGGGAGGGAAATAAATTGAGTTTTTTTTTGTTTTGTTTTGTTTTCATAGTTATTTATCTACTTGAGAGTAGTAAGGAAGCCCATACTTAAGATTGAATACTTCAATTTAAAATTATTTAAAAATTCCATATTATAATGGAGTTAGGTGTCATATGGGTCTTTGAACTAAACAATTCTATGAAGACATTAATGACTAAGCTACTATATATGAAATTTAAAAAAATTTATTTAGCATACTCAATATGTGTCTATATGTGACATTCAGCTTTTTATTGATATTGTGCCTACCAATGATTTTTTTTTAGGTAAAGGTATCTACAGCCATATGGATTCTGGCCTCAATTACCCTAATATTCCATTTAGTTAATATACCATGAAGAAAAGCCCTGTGCTTCTCCAGTAGATTATTGTAAAATAGATGGGTTGGAACTTTTTCCTAAGGTAGATAGTGCACAAAATATATTACTTCTTAACACATCTTAATATTACATATACTTAGAATGTTAAATGCCACCAACTGCACCTTATAAATTATAGGTTGCTCACCTGCAGAGAAACCATCATATTTAAAGCCCATTTCCAAGTCTTATGGCCTCAAGGATAAGACAGGCTAAAGTAATGATATATTGGAACTGCACATAATCAGTTCCTATAAAAACATGTAGTCCTGACTCCAGTTATGCTAATTCATTGCAACAGAACTGTACATTTCAATCACCAAAAGGTTCAGTGGCTTTCTGAAGCCCCGTTGGCAGCACACATGCTGTCCCCATGAAAGTATTTAGCAAATCCCTTTGTGAAGCGTGAGGGGCTTAAAGCAGTAATAGACCAATCCCTTTTACATTGATATATTCCTCTTAAATCAACGAGGGCTTTGCTGGGGACTGAAGACTGAGGATTTTTCTTCTCCAGTTCACTCTTCGGAAGAATCTTTGATAATGTATAATAATACAGACATCCACTTTCAAGGTCTAGAGCCACTAGAGGACAAGGGGATCATAATTCATAGTGAAGCAAGAGTTTAAATCGGAGCCACCCAATTTTAGCCCCTTAAAAATGATAGAAGTGCTTTTTCTACAGCATTTTATATATAAATGTGTCACTTCTACATTTCTGCAAACTTAATAGACCATTCAAGACACATTTGTTATCATATTACGGAAAGGGGTACATTGAAATATTTTTGCCTTATCAATGAAGCTGCTGCTGCTGCTGCTAAGTCGCTTCAGTCATGTCCGACTCTGTGCGACCCCATAGACGGCAGCCCACCAGGCTCCCTCGTCCCTGGGATTCTCCAGGCAAGAACGCTGGAGCGGGTTTCCATTTCCTTCTGCAATGCGCAAAAGTGAAAAGTGAAAGTGAAGTCGCTCAGTCGTGTCTGACTCTTCGCGACCCCATGGACTGCGGCCTACCAGGCTCCTCCATCCGTGGGATTCTCCAGGCAAGAGTACTGGAGTGGGGTGCCATTGCCTTCTCCGATCAATGAAGCTACTTTTGTAATAAAGAGGTTGGTTTTTAAGTCCACATGTAGAGTGTGTAGCATAGAATCCTACTGAAGCAAAAGTGCAATTAGATCTGGACATCCGGAAAAAATAAACTTGGTAGAGCTATGAGCTTAGTGTGAGTATTAATGTGCTTTCTGATGTAATTCTTCATTGCAGAGTAAGTGGAGAACTTATTTCGATTTTTTTTTCTAAACATAAAGCCACTTATTAGTGACAGATATACCCAGTGTTGTCAAAGGAGTATATGCTGAAGGGAGAAACTATTGTAATATATAGAATGCCATGAAAAAGTATATTAAAGTTTACAACTCCAAAAGCATGACTTAATGAAGAATTATAGTCTGCAGCAGTTATTTAGCAAACCTTGACTTTTTTCAATTTTCCAGACTGATGGTGCATTGCAGGAGGGAAAGTTTGGCAAGAGTTGTCCTACAGACTTTAAAATTCTTACAGCATTATTAATATTTTAAAATATTCTAATTGTTTAAAATAGTATAGTGCTTTAAAACACATGATCTAAAATATACTGGGCAGAAATTTTGATGTGTGTAAATTATCAATAGCCTACAGATGTATTATAAATATTTTGCTAATTGTAGGACTTTTCATTCAGTGTTTTAAAAGAATCTATAAAATAATGGCTCTTCAGTTTAAATAAAATCAGGCTTTTAGTTTAATATTACTATTTTCTTCAATCTGGTTCTTGGTCAAGGATGTTTTCTGGAGGAAATAACACTTTTGTTGTCTTTCACAAGATGCATAAATCTAAATATTAGATACATGAGAAGCAAGCAGTTGTTTAGGAAAGGCCACCTGATAGAGGTTGTTTTTGTTTTTATACAACTGAAAATTGAAAAAAAATAGTTCTAGTTGTTATTTTTCTGTATAAATATAGCAGGATTTACCAGAGAAAGGACCTAAATAAAATTTGTTGTAATGGATGTTGTTAAAAAGCATGCAGTGAAATCAAGAACTACACATTTCAGAGTATATATAGAAACAAAAAGCTATAGAGAACAATTTTAAACACAAAAATCGGTAGTATTTACAATTTTATTAAATTTTTAAGAAGTAATATTAATCAAAATCAAAACTAATTTGAAAGATTATATAAATTATTTACTCTGGATCCACAATATGACTTACGATTGAATTAAAATGCCCCAGGTATATGTGACTACAAGTATATGTGTTTTGGGTTCAATATCCATAGTTCACACAAAAGTGTCTAACTGTGAGTTCTCAGTATGTCTCAAGTGAATAGTGTCTTTCACACTGCAGTGCTTTCAAAGGTCCTGGTGATGTTGCCAAACAATCTCCTCTTCTTGCCACCCATACATTTTTCTCTTACTGAAAAATACATTTTCTTCTCTTTCTTTTGGAGTAGAAGACTAAAATGGGCAAAATAGATTTTAGAAAAAAAAATATGACAAAAGTACAAAGTTAAGAAAAGATAAAAATCATGTCCTGCTGATGGGTTTCATTTGAAACTTTGATTAATTTACATATAAACCTAGTTGTCTCTGGATTTATCAGTTTTGTGAAGCCAAAATTCCTTGATTCCTTGAGAAAGTAAGGATTAAGTTTGACCTGATTTTAATTTTTAAAAGTGCTGATTGATGATACATGCAAGAAGCAAAGTATTTGTATCAGTTGGGTTTTGCTGTACAAAACCACATCAAAAATTAATGATTTAAAATGAAACCAAATTATTATTCTTCATGATTCTTTGGGTGGCTGGAAAGTTTGTCTCTATTCTCTCCTGGGCTTATTCACGGACTGCAGTCAGCTGGTGGGTCACTTGGGGACTGGTCTCAATGGAATAGCTGGGATGCTTGGGTTAGGCTGACATGCTTTTCCATAGGTCTCTCATCTTGCATGCAGCTAATTCATGCTTAATAACACCATTGTCCTAAGGTTGTCAAGAGTAAGAGAGCAAGCCTCAATGATCAAGTGTTTTGAAAAGCTTTGCTAGTGTCACTTTGGCTAAATTCCCACTGGTCAAACAAATTCACACAGCCAAGTCAAAATTTGAGGAGTAGAGATATATCTATCCTTCACCTTTTAATTTGAGGAATTTCAAGGTCATATTGTAGAGTGTAAATACAGGGATGGAAGAAAGGTGTAATCATTTTTGCCATCTAGCACAGTGAATTTTAAGGTAAATAACAAGTGAAAAAGAGAACATATTTATAGAAAATAAGGTAAAATAGAATATAAAATGGTCAGAGCCATATAAATGTGTTATTAACTAAACCACAATATTAAATAGAAATGAGATGCCCTTATTGTCATCTTTAATGTCCTTTTTTAAGCAGTATTTGTGACTGACCTGTAGTTAGATTGAATTATAATAGCTATTTCTGGAATTTTGAGATCTCATAGAAACTATGTTTTACAGCCATGTTTTCATAGTATTTCTAAGTAGACATCCAACATTACCTACTATCTTCCCATAACTCATTAAATATCTGAAATATAGTACATGCCAATGAATATTTATTGAATAAATTAGGTGATTTTGTTTATACCAGGCAATATACATGAAAACCAAAATAGTAATATCCAGATGAAAACCTACTTTACTCTACTTTCTAACTATAGATATTTACCAGTTTTCTTGCCAGTCCTGCTTGGCAAATAGATTTTGGTTGAATATTGCCCACTCTCACATTTTTCTTATTAGTAGAAATCTTAAAGGCCTTGATGAAATTTCTCCTATTATCTCAATTATTTCACAGGGAAACCTTAGAAATAATGCTACATACAATCAAAAGAAATGCTATTTTTCATCTTCAATCTTGCTTTTAAACTAAACTCATGAGATTCCAAAAAATTGTTATCCATAATTCTAAGTAAAACTAAATGGGACATGATCAAATATACAGATAGAAAAAGAGAATACTTTTGGGAAATTCTGATAATTGTGGAATAGGACCAAGGAGCATGCTATACATATCATTACCTATTTTGAGAAGGAAAAAAATAACTAGAATCACACCAAACAATATTGTTTTGAACATTCTGATGAGGTTAGATTTCACTTTTGAAAATAAATGTAAAAGGGCACTGCTTTCAAGATGAATGAAATGTAGAAAGTATCTGCCATACAGATTGGTGTAGGATCATAAAATATTGAATTGTAAAATTTAAAAACAGATTTATGAGAGAAAGGCTTCCATGTAATTTTACAGCCTCAAATACCTTAAAAACGTGCTAAGATCTTAAAGTTTGCAGATTTTCAGATGTACAGCAGATAGGAATAGAAATGAGTACCAAGATTTCACTTTATTGCTTGCTGAATATTGTTCATTGTGCGAAAATGCCTTGACACAGGTGACTGATTTTTACCACAAATCATCCCTTCAATAATGGCCACAGGTTACACTGAAATGATTTAAACTTTATAATTACAAAAGCATAAATGAGAAAAAATATATTTAACATTGCTTATAATTTTGCATTTAAACATTATATAAATAATACATGAATGAACTTAGTAAAATAAAAATTTAATGTTTTGAGACAAAACAGTAAATCTCTATTCTCCATCCTGGGCCAATACACAGAGATTAGCACTGCTAAAGATTGTGTTTGATCCAATTAGAATTTTTTTTTGTAGTTTTAAATAATATCTATATTTGCTATATCATACATATGTGACACATTCATAAGTTAATATGTGTATATTAGTATCATGTATTATACAATTTATGGATACAAGTTTGGTAATTATTCACAAATTTAGGATCATGTGTGTATACTTATTTGCTGACTTGTATTTTAAATATATATATATATATAGAGAGAGAGAGAGGTACAAGACACAGATAATACAGAAATCATAACTGGTTAGCTCAGTGACTGTGTAAGCACCACCAAACTCAAGATATAGAACACAATTTTTGTTGCTACTCATTAGCCCATGAGAATTTCTTATCTGTGTGCCCTTCTTAGAAATCAAGACTTCTAAAACCATAGGTTAGATTTGCATGTATTTTTAATTAAACTGAAAAAAACTATCTAGCTTACTTACATTCATAGACATTATGAAGTGAGATTGTTTCATTTTTATATATGTAATTCATTCATTTTCATTCATACTAAATATATTACATAATCTATTCATTTTACAATTGATGAACTTTGGGTTGTGAGAGCAATGCAATGCATATTCTTGTGTATATTTTCTCAAGGCACACAGGCTTACATTTTGAAGGTTAATATTTAGAAGTAGAATTGCTGAGTCATAGTGTAAGATTACATTGAAATTTTTAAGACTACCAAAGCACTTTTTAAAGTTTCTGCACCATTTTACATTCCTAAGCAGCAGTGTATAAAGGTTCAAATTTTTCTATATCCTCATCAACATGTTATGTCCTTTATTTTTTGTTATAGTCATTCTAGTAAGAATGTGGCATCTCATAGACATATACATAGACATAGAGGAATAGATATACACATGCTGTTATTGTTATTGCTGTTTAGTTACTAAGTCGTGTCCGACTATAACTCCATGGGTTGAAGCATGCCAGGCTCCTGTTTCCTCCACTATCTCCCAGAGTTGTTGGACATGGAACAACAGACTGGTTCCAAATAGGAAAAGGAGTATATCAAGGCTGTATATTGGCACCCTGCTTATTTAACTTATATGCGGAGTACATCATGAGAAATGTTGGGTTGGAAGAAACACAAGCTGGAATCAAGATTGCTGGGAGAAATATCAATAACCTCAGATGTGCAGGTGACACCACCCTTATGGCAGAAAGTGAAGAAGAACTAAAGAGCCTCTTGATGAAAGTGAAAGAGGAGAGTGAACCAGTTGGCTTAAAGCTCAATGTTCAGACAACTAAGATCATGGCATCTGGTCCCATCACTTCATGGGAAATAGATGGGGAAACAGTGGAAACAGTGTCAGATTTTATTTTTGGGGGCTCCAAAATCACTGCAGGTGGTGATTGCAGCCATGAAATTAAAAGACGCTTACTCCTTGGAAGGAAGGTTATGGCCAACCTAGATAGCATATTTAAAAGCAGAGACATTACTTTGCCAACCAAGGTCTGTATAATCAAGGCTATGGTTTTTCCAGTGGTCACGTATGGATGTGAGATTTGGATGGTGAAGAATGCTGAGAGCTGCAGAATTGATGCTTTTGAACTGTGGTGTTGGAGAAGACTCTTGAGAGTCCTTGGACTGCAAGGAGATCCAACCAGTCCATCCTAAAGGAGATCAGTCCTGGGTGTTCATTGGAAGGACTGATGTTGAAGCTGAAACTCCAATACTTTGGCCATCTCATGCTAAGAGTTGACTCATTGGAAAAGACCCTGATGCTGGGAAGGATTGGGGGCATGAGGAGTAGGGGACGATAGAAGATGAGATGGTTGGATGGCATCCCCGACTCGACAGACATGGGTTTGGGTAAACTCCGAGAGTTGGTGATGGACAGGGAGGCCTGGAGTGCTGCGATTCATGGGGTCACAAAGAGTCAAACACGACTGAGCGACTGAAGTGAACTGAAGTGAACTGAACTGAACTGAATTAAATCAAATCGACCTTTTTCAGTATAATTTTTAAAAATTATGACACTTTTTAGTCACTTGCCTATGCAGGGACTCCTGTAACCACTAAAATCAAACATTTTGGCTATGTGTTATATACATCCTAATTGGCTCTAATATAATAATCTACCAAAATTTTCCCTATGAAGTAAAATATAAATTTTCACCTTTATAGGACTTTTTCCATTTAAAAAAGAGTTATGTAACTTTTTCTACCCATAAAGTGAAGACAGGTAGACGAAGTGAATTGAAATGTTAGATATGTCAATCAAGAGTATCTTACACACAAACACACAGTATCTTATACAATGGTTAAATGTTTGAAGAATCAATTGTGAGGAGGGCAGCGAGATACTATAACTGGTTACCACTTAATAGATTCATGGCTATAGTAGGTGGGCAAATTGTTTTCTGATATCAAGGGAGTGAAAGTAATCATACTGAAAGTTTGGAAGAAAGAAAGGCTTCTGGGCAAACAGAATAAAAGTATATATCTACTAATTAAGTAAACTATAAAAGCCATGGAACTTTGATAGATTCACTCAAGATTTCATTTGTGTGTTTATAGACTTTGCTGTGAACAATTAACATTCTAAGACCTGACAAACAAATACAAGTAAAACCTGAGCAAAGGCACAAAGGAGATGAAAACACAGAAACTTTATTTTTTCTTTTTACAACTATATTGCAGAAGAAATTTAAATTCCAATTAGTCTTTGGTTAAAAATGCAATAATTTTTCATGATGTTTCTTCAAGGATACCTACTGTAATCAACTGGTGTCAGATGGCTTGGAATCAATGATAGTATCATGAAAGGTACTCAACTATATTAACTATGTAAGAATTCTTAAATTCAAATGAAAAAAAATAGTTTAAAAACTGATGGAAGCTTAAAAGACTGAGTAGAATTGGCTTATAATTACATAAAGATCCAACAACTTAACGAAGGGAAAAATAATAGGTTGGAGTTGCTAGAAACATCTAGTAATGTATTAATTCATTTCTTAAAATTTGTTTTTGGTTATTTTGTTTTATCCAGTCTGGTTGAGGTGTAATTATCTCTAGTAATTAATTTCATTCTTGGACTACTCCAATACTTTTGCTGCTGCTGTTGTTTAGTCTCCAGGTCGTGTCAGACTCTTTTGACCACTTAGGCTGTAGCCCTCCAGGCTCCTGTGTCCATGGGGTTTCCCAGGCAAGAATCCTGGAGTGGGTTGCCATTTTCTACTCCAGGGGATTTTCCCAACCCAGAGACTGAACCTGTAATTCCTGCTATGGCATGCAGATTCTTTACCATTGAGCCATAAGGGAAGTCTGGACTCCAATATTTACTGGGTTATATCTGAATTTTGGAAAATCTCAAAGTATATTTATATTTTGAAAACCCTATAGGTCATCTCAGATTTCAGTAACAAAAATTCTACAGGCATAATAGCTTAAATGATAGAAAGTCTTTTCTTACAGTTTTGGAGTTTAGAAAGTCTAAGATTCAAGATGCTGATCATTTTGGTTTATGTTGAGTGTTCTCTTCTTAGCTTGTGAATGACTTCCTCTGCTGTGTGTGCTCTAATGGCCTTTCCTCACTGCAAAAGAAAAGGAGAAAGCTACCTAGTTCTTTTCATTTAAGGACACTAATAGCATCATGAGGACCCCACCTTCATGACCTCATCTACCCCTACTTATGTGCTAAAGTTTCCATCTCTGAATGCCATCACACTGAGGGTTGGTGCTTTACTATAATAATTTTGAAGGAAAACAACATTCAGTCTCCCTAACAGGAACTCTATGTGTGCTAACATCACTTTGAGAGAGAGAAATAAATGTCTTGGGTGATATTAGAAAGGCTTTCTCATAAGGAAATTGCTGATAAATAAAGCTCTCTAATTATATTGAACTGACATTTTCAAGAAGATACTGGGTCTGTGAAACAAGAGGCTAACACATGCCTTAAGAGCCCATTTCCATTTCCTCCAGTATATACAGTCATTTTGTGCATTGATTCTTTGTCAGATTCAAAGCAAAATGTAAGGGGTTTATAGATGGGAGTTGTTGTTTTCAGTTACTAAGTCACATCCAGCTCTTTGCAATCCCATGGACGTCAACAGGCCAGGCTTCCCTGTCCTTCACTATCTCCTGGAGTTTGCTCAAACTCATTTCCATTGAGTTGGTGATGCCATCAAACCATCTCATCCTCTGTTACCTGCTACTCCCGTTGCCCTTAATGTTTCCCAGCATCAGAAGCTAAGACAATTAAAGGAAAAAAGAACCAAAGAAGTTGAACAAAGAAAGAGTAAGTCTTCTTAAAAGGTCAAACTAGACGTTGTCTATTTAGCTATGTTTGTGGGTTCACTGAAGTTAATTATCCACAAATGGTACAACTTTTTAGTCACTTGACCAGAAAAAATAAAAAAAATGAACACAGAAAGAAGGGATTATCTAAAGTTCTATGTCATAGAGACAGGAATTGTGAAAGTTTCTGTAGTCTTATCAGACCAAGTTTTATGTAGATAATGAGAATGAGATCTGTCTGCTCCTATGAGAAGAAACGCTAGTGATTGAAATAGTTTTGGTAGGCTCTGAGTTTATATAATTTATGAGAAAAAACATTTATTGAGGTTTAAAAATCACTGATCAGATGATTATAGGGAATAAAATCTGGGTGTCATTTTAACTGACCTGAGAGAATCTCAACAAGATATATCTAATATATTTGAAAATTAAGTAATGGAAAGGAAAAAAGTGTCATAAAGCAGAGAGAGTCTCGAGATTTTCTGTTTCAGAAATTGAGTTCTGGAGAGGAAGGAAGCTTTGTAAATCTGATCTAATTATAACCTCAAAATATGATGCTACTTGACTAGAAGTCAAACACTGAAATAATTTGTGATTATTCACTCAGGGAGAGATATTCATTATGTTGACAGAAATGAAATCAGAATTGTGTACTATGAAATCCTAGAATACCAGGCAAAATATATATATATATATATATATATATAATGGACATGGGTTTGGGTAGACTCCGGCAGTTGGTTATAGACAGGGAGGCCTGGTGTGCTGCAGTTCATGGGGTCGCAGAGAGTCGGACACGACTGAGTGACTGAACTGAACTGATAGAGTTCAGAGTACTTGAAAATATGAAAAGTGTAACACAGTACAGCTTTCTAGCAATTTCAGAAGCCTGAATAAATATTTCTGTTCAGTATTCAATTTGTAAGAATAATCCAGACTGTAGAAGATCAGAGGTAAATTCTTATGGGCAGTCAGCAATCTATAATTAATGAATACTATTTTGCATCTCATTTATTTACAGAACTGTCCTTCTATAATGAGTCATGTGGTTTTTACCCTGGAAATATTTTGGATTGTAATCAATGAAACTTGATCTCTTGTGTATAACCCTCTTTCTACCTGGTACAAGGGTCAAAAAAAAGGATATTTCTGGAAAGGAAATATCTTTAATAATGACCATCCCTTGGTGTGAACAAATTACTTATGACAGTGTTATAATTATGGTTGTATTGTAGGATACAGTGAGTGCACATGAAATTAGTATTTTGGTAATATTGGCTGTGTAACTGATTAACTTTGGTAACTTGAAATGATACACTCTAGCTTTACAAAATGTAGAAAGCAATTGTCCAAGTTACACATGGTTGGCGATAAAGTCACAAATCAACAAATCAATCTAGTTTTAAAAGCAATACATGTTCTTACAAAAAGGTGAAGAACAAATTATTCAGTTGATTAGGCAATATGAAACTCTCTCAAAGAGAATAGTAAATTCAGTTTATTGACCTACTACTATTTCCCCCAAACTAATTACCCCATTGGATAGTTCATGTACATACTGACATAGTAATAAAACATGTTTGGAATGTTAAAAGGGATATTGTCTTTATTGTAGAAAGCTTATAAATAAAAGGCTGATGAATTAACATGGTAACTATAGGAAATTGTAAGCCAAGAGATGTATTTGAGAGTTGAATTTCAAGGGGCAAGAAATCCTAGTTACGAAAGAGCCTCAGGGAAAACCACTGGGACAGTCACCTACAATCCAATCTAGCCTAAACTACCTGTTTAGAATGGTATTAGTACTTTACAGACAGATTTATATGATGTTGGTCACTCAGTCGTGTCTGACTCTTTGTGACCTCCTGGACTGTAGCCCACTAGGCTCGTCTGTCCATGAGATTTTCCAGGCGCGAATACTGGAGTGGGTACCCAATCCCTTCTCCAGGGGATCTTCATGATCCAGGGATAGTACCAGGGTCTCCTGTTTTGCAGGCAGATTCTTTACTGCTGAGCCACCAGGGAAGCCCACAGACAGGTTACCATGCTGATAAGAGTAATGAATGTGAATGTTTATAAAGAAAGACATCTTCACATTAAATGCTTGTAATTGACATATGACATATGACTGAATGAGCAGGCACACGTTGGCTGGAATGGCTCTGTGCCCTCAATTGTTTGGGAGTGGCCACAAAGATTTAACCCTTTCTTTTTATTCCACCAGTCAGAGAACCTGAGTAGGTCACTTTATGAACTTCTAAATTTGACATTTGACTTCCCAAGGGATGCATAACATCATGTTCATAAGAACATTTGGCTGTTCATAAGATGAATAAGATGAATTATTGTACATTTTGCACTTATTAAAGACATTTGTTTAATTTATCTCTCAGTGTATTCTCATCAGTCATCATCACCTTTGTGATAACAATTTAGATGCATAAAGAAAAAGTGTGACTGCTGGCCCAGAAAAAGAAAAACTTAGAGAAGACTATAAGGAAACTTTTAAAGCAGCCTAACAGTTGAAGCAACTGAATTCATAAGGCAATCAAAGGCATATTAGAGACAGTAGAAAATTTTACTAGGTTACAACAGCAGTAGTACCTATGAGCTAAAATTATTGAGAGCATGCTTTTGCCAAGCAGGATTATACATGTTTACCTGTATTAGTTAAATTAATCCTTATATATTAGACATACTCTCCCTGAGTCTCATAATCTTACTAAGCCACAGGTTTACATAATCTCATTTCCTTTATGGCAAGATTCCATTTTAAGAGACAAGAATAAAAGATTCTCCAGCTAGCCTTTAAGAATTGTTACTATATTATCAGATGGCCTGTGAGAGAGCTTTCAATAACTGAGAGCAGTTTCAGAGAGTCAGCAAGGAAACAAGGACTTTAGTCTTACAAACCTAAGGCAGTGAATTAGCTAACCATCACATGAGCTTTGAAGAGGGCATCAAATTCCAGATAGGAATGCAATTAGACCAAAAAAATCTTGATTGTAGCCTATGTGATCCTGAACATAAGAGTTTTGCCACAACTCCTGACTTACAGAAACTACCAGATAATAAATACATTGTTTCAATCTGCTAAATTTATAATAATTTGTTGCAAAACAACAGATAATTAATACATTTGGAAAGAATCTCATGAATTAAGTATTATTATTTCTTATTATTTCAGATATTACTGAAGTATAGCTTAGTTAAATAACTTCTTTAAGTTTACATAGCTAGTAAGTGGCAGAACTATCATAGGATCTGAACCCAAGTGACATCTGGTACAAAGAAAAGATGAAAATGACTGTCTATAATCTTGAATTAACACATATAAAACTAAAAAATTTACTATTAAATAACAAGAACTGCTGTTAGGCTACAAATCTATTATGTCCTCTAAAGGTGAATTATTTCCTAATTCTCAACAAGGCTGTTAAGACTATTTTCTTATTTTTTATATCTCCATATAGATTCACAATAAGTTCCTTTTAATTAGGTTCACCAGAAAATTTTTTCCCCTTTTCTTTTGTTTTCACCTCAGTGAGTTAGGAACATCTATGGAAAGGTACATTTATATTTTGCCCATTGCTCATTACAACAGTAAGAAACACCTTGGATAAAGTGAAGGAATTCACACATTGTGTATGGAATTACAGGGCCTCTTAATAATCTAGGGATTTCATTTCACCCCTCAGCTTCTCAGATCCACTCCTAGTAGGATGGCTAAATAGCACAATATGATTTAATTTTAAGACCTAGTTTGTGTGTGCTCAGTCATTCAGCTGTGCCCAACACTTTGTGCATTGGGTTTTAGATGAAGCTAACATTTTAACACAAGCATAGTGAGAGCCAAATTACTACAGGTTTAAATATCCACTTAACACGTTTTTGAACTAAACTGACACAATATTAAATAGTCACAAAGCTAAAATTTTGACAGGAATTTTGCATTAATTCACTATATTTAATTATAATTGTGATCACTGGCAGTTTTATTGAATTTTAAAGGGGAAAATTCAGACTAAATTGTTTTATTTTCTTAATAATAAACATTTGAGAGGATTTTTACCATAGTATTTGGCTACTAACTTCAAAACGTACCACGACCTTTGAGATTTAGAAGATGCTGCTGCTGCTGCTGCTGCTGCTGCTGCTAAGTCGCTTCAGTTGTCGCCGACTCTGTGGGACCCCATAGACTGCAGCCCACCAGGCTCTGAGGTCCCTGGGATTCTCCAGGCAAGAATACTGGAGTGGATTGCCATTTCCTCCTCCAGTGCATGAAAGGAAAAAGTGAAAGTGAAGTCGCTCAGTCGTGTCCGACCCTTAGCGACCCCATGGATTGTAGCCTACCAGGCTCCTCCGTCCAGGCGATTTTCCAGGCAAGAGTACTGGAGTGGGGTGCCATTGCCTTCTCCGAGAAGATGCTGAGAGGATAATATTTAAGTATTCCTGCAAGTCTAACCTGGGCTTGCCTGGTAGCTCAGTCGGTAAAGAAACTGTCTGCAGTGCAGGAGACCTGGGTTTGATCCCTGGGTTGGGAAGAGTCCCTGGATAAGGAAATGACAACCAACTCCAGTATTCTTGCCTGGAAAATCCTATGGACAGAGAAGCCTGGCGGGCTACAGTCCATGGGTTCTCAAGAGTCAGATATGACTTGTTGACTAAGCCACCACCACAAATCTAAAGAGAAAAGACAATTCCTGTGGAAATCATCTATGGTTCTTGAAATGACTGGAAACAAAGAGCTAGTGCATACAACTTAATTATATGTTTTAGAATTAGCTAATGATGCGAAGAGCCGACTCATTGGAAAAGACCCTCATACTAGGAAAGATTGAAGGCAGGAGGAGAAGGGGATGACAGAGAAAGAGATGGTTGTATCGCATCACCAACTCAATGGACATAACATTGAGCAAACTCCAGGAGATGGTGAGGGACCAGGAAGCCTGACATGCAGGTCATGGGGGTCACAAAGAGTTGGACATGACTGAGCAACCGAATAACAACAATTTAGAATATGTTATGGTCATAGAATTAAAAATATAATAATAGCATAGGTGGGAAGGGAAATAATAATATCATTCATTGCCAACATTCCATTATGTCTTCTGCCTTCTTAGCTAAAAATCTGGAATAATAGATTTTTAAACATAATTTTATTACCTTCTGTTATAATCATCTCTGATAGAATTCAAAATAATTCACCTCATAAAATGTGATGTACTATCCATTTAAAGCTTAGTAATAAATATTTGATGTATCTATATAAACTGGAAGACACACTTACAGTATGCAGTACAGTAATAAAACTCTCTCATGTGTTGGTATTATACCTTAGAAATTAAATCCCAACTTTCCAATGCTTTAAGACTGTGTGTGTGTGCACGCATGTGTGCATATGCATGCACACACTCAGTTGTATCCAACTCTTTGTGACTTGATGAACTGTAGCCCACCAGGCTCCTCTGTCCATGGAACTTTCTACTCAAGAATACTGGAGTGGGTAGCCATTCCCTTTCCAATGGATCTTTCCAACCGAGGGATTGAACCCTGGTCTCCTGCATCTCCCGCATTGGCACAATACTAGTTACTATTCATTTAGTTCTAACTACTTTCCAAATGTTTTGCTAATTATTTGATGTTTATAATCCTAACACTAATACCAGGAAATATCAGAAAGATCTAGTAACTTGCGCGAACAAGTACATTGTACAGCTGGAATTAAAACTCTAGCCTGGGTTACTTCAGATTAAGCCCTTTGCTCTGAATGCATGAACATGAAAGTTTTAGTCACTCAGTCTTGTCTGACTCTTTATGACCCCATGGACTGTAGTCCCCCAGACTCCTGTGTCCATGGAATTCTTCAGGCAGAAGTACTGGAGTGGGTTGTCATCCCCTTCTTCAGGGGATTTTCCCAATCCAGGAATTGAACCTGGATCTCCCACATAGCAGGCAAAATTTTTACCATCTGAGCCACAGTAGAGTGAAAATAGCCATAATCACAACAACACAAGTTGTGTAATAAAATTAGAACATATTAAGATTGTTTGCTTTGGAGAGAGTCAAAATTACGTTACTCAACTTCATTTCATCTATTTGGGCATAATTGTTTTTTAAGAAAGTGCTTTAAGATTTTGCTGTTTATTTTAAATTTAAGAAATACTTCAGGAAGGGAACTAATTTACTTATTTTTTGTGCACACGTTGCATTTAATTTTATTTTCTGTTTATGTATTTTATATGTATTTGATTCTTAGAGGCCTAGATAAAGTCTCCTTCAAAACAAGATTATTTTTGTGTAATAATTTTAATTCATTACTTTATTTGGTGTAATGAAAGTAAAGTCATATAAAGTAATTTTAATTCATGGTTGTGTTCTTCCATCCTTTTGCTTTTAATTATCTGTATCTTTTTATTTAAAATAGACTTACTTATTTCACTTAACATAATGCCCTCAAGATTCATACTTACCATCACAAATGGCAACATTTAATCTTTATCCATGGTTAAGTAGTAGGGTCTGACATTTTTATTCAACCTGACACTCTTCCATTTAACTGAGACATTTTGTCCATTTAATTTAACGTTATTATTTGTATAGGTATCAGATGGCTCAATGTTAAAGAATCTACCTGCCAATGCAGGAGACGAAGGAGATGCAGGTTCAATCCTTGGGTCGGGAAAATTCCCCTGGAGGAGGAAATGGCAACTCTCTCCAGTATTCTTGCTTGGATAATCCCATGGATAGAGGAGCCTGGTGAGCTATACTCCATGGGGTTGCAAAGGGTCAGACATGACTGAGCAAACACAGAAGGAAATATTTATATTTACCACATTTCTGTTAGTTTTACTTTTCTGTCATCTGTTTCTGCTTCTCCTTTTTCTATTTTTTCTATTTTCAATGCTTTTTTTTTATTACTCAAGGATTTCTTAATAATTCTTTTTGTTTTCCATATTGACTTAATAGATATAATTTTTGTTGTATTGTTTTTGGTCATTAACTTTAGGATTTATAAAATACTTATCTTAGCCCAGGACATGTAGAGCACAGTTTACCACTTCAGATGTAGAACTTGAATAGTATCTTTCAATATGTACCTTGCCACTCTTTGTACTATTGTTGTGTAATTTTTTTTCTCTATATATTGTGAACTATACAATACATATAATATTTTTCATTTGCTTTAAAACTTTAAAGATACTTTTAGAGGGACTTCCCCAGTGGTCCAGTGGTTAAAGTGCTCTACTTCCACTGCAGGGGTGCAGATTCAAGCCCTGGTCAAGGAACTAAGATTCTCATACGCTATATACCACCCTCCCACCAAAAAAGAGATAATGTTAGAATTTTTTAACAAATAGATTTTCTCTGCTGGCTCACATATTTACTACTTGTGGTCTCCTTTAATTCTTGGAACATATAGTATATACAATCATTTAAAAATTAAATTCATCATATTTGCTTCTTTATGGACAATTTCTATAGAGTGTTTTTCTTTTTTTCACTGTGTATGGGTCATATTTTCTTCTTTCTATGTGTATCTCATAACCTGTCTTATTGTTGAAAGCTGGAAATTTACAAAGTAAAATGTGGTAACTCTGGAAGTTAGATTTGTCCCACCTCTCTTCATCCCCCTCAATGTACTTATTAGTTTTATTGTTTTGTTTCGTTTTCTGTGTGTTGCTGTTGTTTGATTATTTAGTGACTTTTCTGGCCCAATTATTTTTTTTTAAGTTTGTATTCATTTGTTACCTGTGGTTGCAAAACCTCAACTTCATTTGTGCTAATGATCAAGTAATGATTTTTCAGAGATTTTATGAAATGCTTTAAACAGAAGGATTTACTATCTTCTCTCCCTAGATTCCTACCTTGATCTTCTCATCTTTAGGGAAAAATCCCAGGCTTGGCTTCATTTCCCTTTGCTCATATTATGGCATGGGTACTTCTCAATGTAGTAAGATATGGGCATTCCTATGGTTCAGCTCTTTAATTTCTCCTTGTTCAGAGATTGGTGTCCTGTACTGCCCACTGTCCCAATATCTAAAACTCATTCCTTCAAATATTCTAACCAGATGTTTATTTATCTCAAATAGGATGAATCACTTATATTATTACCATTTTGGGCTGAAACAAACATCTTTTCCCTAGTTATATTATTATCTAAATTTTTATTCCTTTAAAATATTTTTAATATCTGTGAAGTATATAATAATTTGGTATTTAACATGGAAAATTGTTGGGCAGTATAAAATTGTGTTTCTCAGATTTTTTTATCAGGTGTTAACTAACTAGGCCAAACTGGTTCAATTCATGAGGGGAAGCAGGTTCTTGAGGTTAAATGGTTATTATATAGTTTAAAAGACAGTACATTACTATAGTTATTTAATCAATGAATTGTATCTTGTTATTTGCTTAAATTATTATTCCTTGCTGATTTATATTTTCTCTAGTGACATATTCCTGAGAATTGAGTAAAACATTACATGTTCTTGCTACGTGAACTTAGTATAGGTGACCTAGAAGTGAAAAACTAGTGTCCATCTACTGGTCTTCTAAACATCTATGCCCCTGTCTGAACAGTTTGTAATATCAAAAGATTGATAAGTGTGTATATACCTTTGTTTACTTTTTTCTCTCTGGGATTTTGTGTGTTGAAAGGTTGTGACAAACATTTTTTCTTAATTTATTTATTTTAACTGGAGGCTAATTACTTTACAATATTGTAGTGGTTTTGCCATACATTGATATGGATCCGCCATGGGTGTACATGTGCTCCCCATCTTAAACCCTCCTCCCTCCTCTCTCCCCATCCCATCCCTCTGGGTCATCCCAGTGCACCAGCCCCGAGCACCCTGTCTCATGCATAGAACCTAGACTGGCAATTCGTGTCTCATAAGGTAATATACATGTTTTAATGACATTCTCCCAATTCATCCCTCCCTCTCCCTCTCCCACAAAGTCCAAAAGACTGTTCTATACATCTGTGTCTCTTATGCTGTTTTGCCTATAGAGTTATCATTACCATCTTTCTAAATTCCATGTATCTGCATTAGTATACTGTATTGGTGTTTTTCTTTCTGGCTTACTTCACTCTGTATAATAGGCTCCAGTTTCATCCACCTCATTAGAACTGATTCAAATGTATTCTTTTTAATGGATGAGTAATATTCCATTGTGTTTATGTACAACAGCTTTCTTATCCATTTGTCTGCTGATTCCATGTCCTGGCTATTTTTTTTTTTAATTTATCTATTTTTTTTACTTTACAATATTGTATTGGTTTTGCCATACATTGACATGAATCCGCCATGGGTGTACATGTGTTCCCTTTCCCTTATAAACAGTGTTGCGATGAACATTGGGGTGCACGTGTCTCTTTCAATTCTGGTTTCCTCAGTGTGTATGCCCGGCAGTGGGATTGCAGGGTCATGTGGCAGTTCTATTTCCAGTTTTTTAAGGAATCTCCACACTGTTCTCCATAGTGGCTATACTAGTTTGCATTCTCACCAACAGTGTAAGAGGGTTCCCTTTTCTCCACACCCTCTCCAGCATTTATTGCTTGTAGACTTTTAGATAGCAGCCATTCTGACTGGTGTGAAATGGTACCTCATTGTGGTTTTGATTTGCATTTCTCTGATAATGAGTGATGTTGGGCATCTTTTCATGTGTTTGTTAGCCATCTGTATGTCTTCTTTGGAGAAATGTCTGTTTAGTTCTTTGGCCCACTTTTTGATTGGGTCGTTTATTTTTCTGGAATTGAGCTGCAGGAGTTGCTTGTATATTTTTGAGATTAATTCTTTGCCCGTTGCTTCGTTTGCTATTATTTTCTCCCATTCTGAAGGCTGTCTTTTCACCTTGCCTATAGTTGCCTTTGTTGTGCAGAAGCTTTTAAGTTTAATTAGGTCCCATTTGTTTATTTTTGCTTTTATTTCCAACATTCTGGGAGGTGAGTCACAGAGGATCCTGCTGTGATGTATGTCGGAGAGTGTTTTGCCTATGTTTTCCTCTAGGAGTTTTATCATTTCTGGTCTTATGTTTAGATCTTTAATCCATTTTGAGTTTATTTTTGTGTATGGTGTTAGAAAGTGTTCTAGTTTCATTCTTTTACAAGTGGTTGACCAGTTTTCCCAGCACCACTTGTTAAAGAGATTGTCTTTTCTCCATTGTATATTCTTGCCTCTGTCAAAGATAAGGTGTCCATATGTACGTGGATTTATCTCTGGGCTTTCTATTTTGTTCCACTGATCTATATTTCTGTCTTTGTGCCAGTACCATACTGTCTTGATGACTGTGGCTTTGTAGTAGAGCTTGAAGTCAGAAAGGTTGATTCCTCCAGTTCCATTCTTCTTTCTCAAGATTGCTTTGGCTATTTGAGGTTTTTTGTATTTCTATACAAATTGTGAAATTATTTGTTCTAGTTCTATGAAAAATACCGTTGGTAGCTCGATAGGGATTGCATTGAATCTATAGATTGCTTTGGGTAGTATACTCATTTTCACTATGTTGGTTCTTCCAATCCATTAACATGGAATATTTCTCCATCTATTTGTGCCCTCTTGGATTTCTTTCACCAGCGTTTTATAGTTTTCTGTATATAGATCTTTTGTTTCTTTAGGTAGATATATTCCTAAGTATTTTATTCTTTTCGTTGCAATGGTGAATGGAATTGTTTCCTTAATTCCTCTTGCTGTTTTCTCATTGTTAGTGTATAGGAATGCAAGGGATTTCTGTACGTTAATTTTATATCCTGCAACTTTACTATATTCATTAATTAGCTCTAGTAATTTCTGGTGGAGTCTTTAGGGTTTTCTATGTAGAGGATCATGTCATCTGCAAACGGTGAGAGTTTTACCTCTTCTTTTCCAATCTGGATTGCTTTATTTCTATTTCAGCTCTGATTGCTGTGGCCAAAACTTCCAAAACTATGTTGAATAGTAGTGGTGAGAGTGGCCACCCTTGTCTTGTTCCTGAGTTTAGGGGAAATGCTTTCAATTTTTCACCATTGAGGATAATGTTTGCTGTGTGTTGTGAAAAACATTCTGAGAGAAAATTGTTTTCATTGGACTTGAGGGAGGGGAAAAAGAGAATAAGCCCTGTCAACTTATAAAAGTCAGTTCACACAAACAGCATAAAGCATACAGGAATAAACGAGTTGATGATTGATTTAAAAATCTCATTTTTAACAGGATTTTTACTGTTTTTAGTATTCCAACAAGATCAAAACTGAAATAGTATATTTTCTGATCATCAAACAGTAAATTATATATAAATTAAATTTATGAAATGTCCACACATATGTCAAAAGCTGCTCTTCTCCACTCCCTTTGCTCTTTTTGATATAAGGATTTTAATTCAATAGTTATTTATGCTTATAGATATTTAATTATATTTAGGCTGCTTTTACTTTTAACAAAAGTTTTATTATAAAAGATGATCTGATAAATTACAGTTTTCTCTAATTCAGAATCATTCTTTTGAAAAAGACAGATATCTGTTCAACAATCCCAAATGTAAATGAAAGATAGCACTTTGTTTTCAGGTGCAGTAGGCGTTCTTAAGACTAGACCTAGAAATTATAAATCAAGTATGTAATTCTCCCAAACTGGTAGTAACAAACACTGATACTTTAAATTCTATAAAATCATTACTCTAGTCCTCTGTGAATGCTAGTTTCAGGTCTGCAACATTACCATCTAAACTATTCTGTTCATATCTTTACCTATGAAAATGATAAAGAGTAAGAACTTAAATAATACAGCTAACCAGAATTTTGTAGACATTTTACAAGTTTCTTTCTGGAAAACGGCTTAAAAGATCAACTTAAATAAAATATTTCAGGCATATTTTTTACCTAGAATTGTGCAAGAGTTTTTCTCAATGGTAAATTTTATCATTCATTGTTTTTTATGTTTATTCATTCTCTAGCTGTGTTTCTCTCTAACCACTTTGAGTGTGATCTAGTTTCAACCATAGTGTTTTACATGGATTTGAAAAAATACTGAGATAATATATTTTGAGAAATCCTAAAATTTAATTTCTCCAGTAATTTCACTGAGCCAGGGTTTTGATAATGTGACTTATGATTCCCCAGTTTTTCATATCTCAAAATTACAACATATCTCACAGGATTAATGTTACTTGAAATATGATTTGGTCTATGATGCTCTATTTCTGCTTAAAACAGAGTCAATTTTTTTCTTCCAAATCATATTAGTTTGTTGAATATCCTTCCAACGCTCAAAAATATCAAGCTAATTTCCTCTTAAAATGCAAAGCTGGACTTCTCAGGAAAACATGAAACAAGATGATCTATTGAGTTTTAGTACTGTTTTTCCACTGTTAGTTCTCTTTATCACTTCAAGGAAATGGTGCAAGATGATAGTTTTCAGTGGATATTTGTTCAGAACTAGAATTAGAAAAAGGAAGCATTTGTGGGCTAAATTATATTAGTCCATTATAAATACCTCATCCATTGACACTTTTATAAATGTTACACATTAATTTATTATTATTATATGTAAATAATTCTTTCACAAGTTAGATCCTTTTTAATGTGGTAAATCAGGAATAATTTTAGGTGGTCTTCTTTTATATTTTTATTACTCCCTTCTTACTTTAATTCCATCTTAGAGTCTGCTCACCACAATAGCACTATTTTAGGTATGCCATAGAAGATGTGATCCACCCATTACAAAACGGCCTAACATAGTAACCCACTGGAATTATGTGTTAGAATTTAGAACCAGAAAATATTGCCTGGATCTGACAATCTGGTCTAGATTTTACATCATGGGCAATGTATCTTTCATCTAATTATGCTTCTCTTTCTATTAGGAAGTTCAAAGCTTACTCTGCATTTGATTTTTAGCAATTGTAGAAGGTGTTGTGACAAACATTTTGCACACTTAAATCTGCTTGATTTCTATTCATTTTGTACTTATTTATAATCCCTTTACACCAATCTCTGCTCCTCTGTCTTTGGAATTTTCTAAGCAAGAATACTGGAGTGGGTGGTCATTCCCTTCTCCAAGGGATCTTTCCAACCAGGGATTGAACCCTGGTCTCCTGTGTCTCCTGCATTGGCATGATACTAGTTACTATTCATTTAGTTCTGTTTCCCAAATGTTTCACTAATTATTTGACACACCAATCTCTTCGTGTGTCTTGTTATGTTGTATTGCTATGTATCTTTCATTTTCCCTGGTGATTCAAATAGTAAAAAATCTGCCTACAATGCAGGAGACCTGGGTTTGATCCTTGGGTTGGGAAGATCTCCTGGAGAAGGGAAAGACTACCTACTCCAGTATTCTTGCCCGGAGAATTCCATGGACAGAGGAACCTGGTGGGCTACAGTCCATGGGGTCTCACAGAGTTGGACACGACTGAGCAACTAAAGCTTTATACTTTTGGTGGGTGAGGGTTATAAAAAACAGTTCAAGAAATAAACATTCCCTACTGTGTTTTAAGGGGCTTCCCTGGTGGCTCAGTGGTAAGGAATCCACCTGCCAATGCATGAGATATGAGTTTGATCCCTGGGTCCAGATCTCCTGGAGAAGGAAATAGCAACTCACTCCAGTGTTTTTGCCTGGGAAATCCTTGGACAGAGGAGCCTGGTGGGTTACAGTCCATGTGGTCACAAAAGAGTCAGACACAACTTAGCAACTAAACAACAACAACAACAACAACTGTGCTTTAAATGTCTTTTTCCAATTGATCTTTAGTTTTTTGCTTTGTTAGACTACATATCTTTAATTTTGTAAGCTTACTTTATATGATATGTTTATATACATACATACACATAAGGCTGTGTAATACCCACTGAATACAGAATACAGAATTTTTTGTTCTATTGAAAATCACGTTAAATATCGGCTAACTTCCTTTTTAAAGTGCTTTCAGTTGTAAAATTTGTAGAATCTCTATAATATGCTTTGATAAAATGTTGAAAAAGTTTTTTAAGTACACATTTTAAAAAGTCATATTTCGAGACTATGCTTTTTGACAGCTGTGAAATAACAATGTAATTGCATCGTAACTGTGAAATACAACCTTTTCTTGCTTGTAGAAATTAGATATTTTGCCAATTCTGACATGTATACAACTTTGGAGCATCTCATATTTCCTGATTAACTAAGTCTCACTACCCACTTTGCAGATTCATTGCTACCATATCCAAACATTAAGATAAGCAGATTAAACTTATAAAATAAAATAGGTGGCTTGAAAAATACAGGTGTAATTTCTTTTGTGATTATACATTTGGAGATACCATATATAGGAAATATACATTAAGTAACTTTAATTTTCAACAACTTTAATCAACAGGAGAGATTTCATGTGAATTGGTAGAATCATCTTCAAATATTAGTTTAAAAGCATTCAATTATCCCCAAGTGATTCTTTTAATTTAGAAATATTACTGTGGAAGTTCACATTATTAACATATATCAATTACAGTTAAAAAGATTATATAGTTAATCCCTTTAGAGAAAAATGAACTTCAGTTACAAATCATGTAGTAATATTTGGTCAGGTATAATGATGGAAATGTAAATGCACTGATGCATAAAATCTATCATTTGATAAACACTTTAGATTATAAAAGATAACATTAGTTACAGCAGACTTTGTAGTTTTATAACAGCTTTGTAGAATTTTAATGCAATGAGAGATAGTGGTTTTTGTGAGGAGAATTTCTTCTGCAATTAAACTTTTCTTCTCAAAAAAGGTTTGATTTTTTTTTTGACATGGCACATCTACCATTTTAATTCAGTCTTTTTTAGAACATTTGATTCAGTCTCTTTAGAACATAAGAGTAAGTCTTTGTTCTTGACCTCAAAAACTAAGGAATAGGATAAATATATAGCAGACATCTATGGAGCATGAAGAATGGAAGAGAATGTGCAGCCAGCTAGGATAAGGGATAGTTAAGCCAAGGATTTGAGTATGTGTGTGACTTAACCACGTTGAGGAAGAAGAAGGCTAATAGGAACATTCTAGTGTTCCTAACACTAAAGGGTAACATAAATAAAGAAATGCAGATATGAGGTATAATAAGGCTTTCAGATAACTCTGCAATCACTTCAGTATTAATATGGGATAAAATATGAGATAGTAGATCAGGTTAACTGGAGAAGTGGATAAAGGATTTAAGGTGAGATGTTTAAAAGTTTGAAAGTATCCTTAAGCGAAACTCCCTAAAATTTAAGAAATCCACCAAGTTGCCAAAGACCTTTAAACCAATAATGACAGCATTTTTTCTCTCAACTTCCCACATAAGTCCAAAATACCAAATTAATTTCTTAAAGATTTAAAAATATATATGTATGTATCAAACTACCATAATAACACATAAAGAATATAAAATTTTGAGGTTTTGATATCTGAAGATTAATATGGTCATCAAAAATTACATTCAAAATACTTCACTTTACACGATTCTGTAATACAAAATTTATAGTTAAAATAAGTACTGTAAATAAAATATAATAATACATTTATTGAGAGGACTCAGAAAATTAAATTGAAAGTGATTTTTTATATTGAACAATTATTAATTGAGATTACTAGTGAAAAAAAATGCCATAGTAGAAGCAAGGAGTGTTGACTGAGTCAGTGGATGAATCACTGATGGTGACATGCAGAGAAGGTAGATGATGAAGGGGAAACTTCAGGCAAATATCAGACCCAGAAGAACTGACACAGTTTCCCTATGTTTTTCCTATATATGTTGCTGCTGTAGAGATGACAGAACAGCAAGCTTCATGCCGCTTCTCACCCATGAGTATGCACCGCAAGGGTACTTACAAGACTCAGCCATTTCTGACCATGTTCAGTGCCTCCAACAGAAAATCTCTGCTCTGTGTCTCCTCTCCTTGTCAGCTGCCCAAGGCTTTCTCAGAGTCTGAAACTCTGTCTGCTCAGTCTTCCTTCCTTTTCTTCCTCTTCCTCATCACACATATTAGACCTGCATTGTGGTCTGAAGGTACTACCTAACCAAGAATACGTCCCCATCCCTTGACTTTCATAATTGTTTCAATAAATGTGTTGCCTTTTTAATTATTGCCTGGTGTCTGCTTCCTGGAGAAACTGAACTATCATCCTAAGAGACATCATACAATATTTAAAAGAGGACTTTTCATTATCTATCTGACACATTTAAGATTATTGGTTAGCATTATATTTGTGTGACCCACATATTTTGTCACAGTACATATATGTCACCTGTGGTTTTACTGTACACTTCTTAAGGTTGTCATCACTCCATCTTCTTCAAATGAGGGTTATACACTCTCCTGAACAAGTGTGGCTGTTAATTTCCCTGCATGAGATTTCAAGAACTCTCTAGCATCTTTTTCATTGACCTCTTCAAAGTTAACATCCCTCTTCAGGAACAATAATTTTCACTGTATCCTCAACCAGTTTCACAAAACCTTTTAACTCAACCACAAAGTGTGGCATTAGTATCTTATTATATCTCTTGGGCATTGATTTAGAAAAAAAAATTGCCATATCTGGTTGATAAATTATAAAACCTTTTTGTGTGTCAAAATTGTCCAAAACATTTTAGTAAAGCTTCTTGCTTGACATCTGTACCCTGGACCATGTTTTGCATAGATTATTGTGAATAATAATTTTTGATGACTGTGAAAATCTCATAGATAGTAAACATATGGCCCACGGGTTAAAGATGCAACTTTATATTTGGAGGGGAGAAAAACCATGTGGATAGTAGGGCTGCATTCCACATTCCTGGCTGAACGTTAAGAGGTCAAAAATGTTTAGTACCTTGTTTGTTAAGATTTTTTAAACTTAAGGGTCAGAGATAAGCTTGTACATAATTCTCAATACTCTCCCTTGTCAAGTAGGCTTTGAGAATTTACAGACAATTTTCCTTTGGTCATTCCTTTGAGTAAATGTATTTTTCAGAATACATGATAGACTTATTTGTATTTAACATAATATTATTAACACAAATACCTGTATAAGTAGAGCCAGCCAACTGGAAGACTTCATAACCATATGAAGATGATTATCTTATCCTGAAAGATAAACCTACCAGAGAATACTGCTTCCAAAACAGTTCTCTCTCATCAACAACATTTTTATTTTGATTATTTTTTAATAGAGCAGGAAAATAGCATTTCTTCACAGAAAGATAAATGTGGCTTCCACTGTTGTGATAATATGAGCTGTCTCATGTTGCTATAACACAATATCATAGACCAGATGACTTAATCAAAAGACATTTGTTTTTCACAATTCTGGAGGATGAGAAGTCCAAGGCCAAGATCAAAATGCCAGCAGATTTGATTTTTAGTGATGGCCTTCTTCCTGACTCATGGACAGCCTACATCTTACATGACCTCCTTTGTATACACAAAGTGACAGAGAGAGTGTTTTGATTGCTCATCCTTTTTACAAGAACACTTATCCCATCATGAGGGTACTACCCCCATATCTTCATCTAAACCTAATTACCTCCCAAGGCTCCAATTCCAAAAACTGTAACCTTTGGGCTTAAGCCTCAAAAATATAAAATTTGGGCAGATACAAAGTGTCCATCCATAACATGAGCATAGCTTTAATCTTGATTTTGTGAAGCTTCTCAGTCTTGCTTTGAAAGACAACTTTTTTGGCAGCTCATTTTCTTCTGACATTTCCTTCATCTTGATCTTCTCTGACATTGTTATTGTCATCTGAATCAACAATAGTAAAGAATCTGAACTCTTGAGTAATTTGTCTCTCTATCAATTTTGCCAATTATTTTGCATGCTTTTCCAATGAAGAATATTATTTTCTTGTCACTTCATACATGTGAATGCTAATTCAAAGTTTTGTTGTGTTATTTTATTGTTATCATTATGGTGCACATCCTGAAACTGTGTTCTTCAGCATGCATCCAATTTAAGATTTCCAACTGTTTTCTGATTCATCATACAACAGTAGTAGATGAAAATGAAAGCTAAAAGTAGAATACACTGTGGAAAAGTATTTGAGACAAGAGTAGAAAGCCCAGTGAAGTCTCATACCAAGGGCAGCATCCTGATACCTTTATTATTCCTTTCAACATCAGAAAAGTTAAAACACATTTCAAATAGTCTTCACATAATTACAAAATTCTTCCAATTGTACTGAAAATGTAATTCAAATTGTTTTTTTTCCCACAAATTGTTTTATTAAAAATATGGCATTTAATTCAGTAGAATAAAGTTTTTTTCCTCTATAAAGTTTAGCAAGAGTTTTGAGAGAGATATATACTGTCTAAAATACAGGCACATTTTGATAACTTAAAAGATTATGTCTTATTTAGCCTTTTGATTTTTCCTGTCATATTAGATCTTTTTTATAAAATATCCTTACCTCATACACATCCTTTGCATCTCTTTCCATTATTTGATTTTACCATATGACATGATAATTAAGTTTCCATATTTGTCTTTTCATCAGTTATTAATAAATTGAAGGTATGGATTATGTTTGCATTGTATTCTGAGTTTTCATCCAACATAGAAAATCACAGAAGACATATTAACCTCAAATTAGTATCTCCTGAACTGAATATAGAATCCATAGTAAAGTATTGATGGTTTGTGAGTATAGAATAAGTGCCACAACTCAATCTACTTTAGTAAGCTTCCATATCAGGGAGAATTCATAGATTGAGAAAAAGTATCCAAAGAGAAGTTAGAATGATGGGTCATATCAAACAAAAATAGATCATGTCAAATAAAAATCTACTTAAGTAAGTTTTCAAAGACTAGCCCTTCTTCTAGTTTCACCCTTCTGATTTTTTTTTCTTCCTAATTATATCCTTTGCATAATAGAGGATACAGATGTTCATAAATTTGATTTAACATATTTCAGCACCATCATTCAAATTGTTTTCTGAACATGAAGTAAAATTGTGCATAGAAGAAATCTTGTGTGGTTAAGAATAATGTCTTGCTAGTGTAAATTTTGTTACTAGCATGACAAAGGGAGGTACAAACTCCAAAGAGAGGCAGGGGATATTCGCCATATTTTTTAAGCAAGACTGAATTGAATTCAGTATGTCATACATACTTTAACAAGAATTTTTAATTATAAGAGAGAATTCAGCTTAAATATTTAAAAGTATTTTAATGCTTATTTTCCTATTCATTGCCTAATATCTATTGGGCCAAGATTAGTTCAAAAAAGTAATGGTTAAAATGATTAAGAAAATAATTAGCCACTGAGGAGTGGGAAGGAGCATGACTAGGTGGAGCACAGAGCAGTGCAAATATACCATGTATGTTATTATAATGATAAACACAAGTCATTATACATTTGTCCAAACTCAGAATAAAGAACAGAAAAAGTGAACATTAATGTAAACTATAGACATTGGGTGTCATGTAAGTTCATCTTGATTTAGATAAATGTAACATTTGGAAGCGGGATGTTGATAATGAGGGATGCAGTGCATGTGTGGAAGCAGGAGGCAGGAGGTATATGAGAAAGCTCAGTATCTTTCTCTCCATTTTGCTGTGAACTTTTAAAACCTGCCCTAAAAAGAAATAAAGTCTTTAAAAATAACAAGAACATGTTGTATATCTAGTAGAAGAAAATATAACAGAACATTGTTATAATCTTGTGGTACAGAAGATCTTCTTAACCAAGTACATCAGGAACTATAAATGAAAAGACTAACAAAACTGATTACATAAAAATTGCAAACTTCTGAGATGGAGAAAATCCACACTGGAAAAATAAAGAAAATTGAAATAAAAAAAAGTTAAACATTATTGCATATACAAAATGTCTATATAATTTAGAAAATATTCTAAAATCTAAAATATTATCATAAATATTAATTATAAAATAGGCCTCTGTGTATCCATAATACAATTTATAGAAGAGAGCTCATAAGTCTTTTAAGTTTCCTGTATATTCTACTTCAACTTTATCTACTTTGCCCCCTATAGAGATAACTATTATCTTGAATTCCTTTATTTTTGTTACAAGGTTACCAAATGAATTTTCCCCAACATACTTTATTATTTAAAACTATTCAGTTCAGTTCAATTCAGTCACTCAGTTGTGTCCGACTCTTTGCGACCCCATGTACCACAGCATGCCAGTCCTCCCTATCCATCGCCAACTCCTGGAGTTTATCCAAACTCATGTCCATTGAGTCGGTGATGCCATCCAACTATCTCATCCTCTGTCCCCTTCTCCTTCTGCCTTCAATCTTTCCTAGCATAAGGGTCTTTTCAAATGTGTCAGCTGTTCACATCAGGTGGCCAAAGTATTGGAGTTTCAGCTTCAGCATCAGTCTTTCCAATGAACACCCAGGACTGATCTCCATTAGGATGGATTCTTTTGTTGGCAAAGTAATGTCTCTGCTTTTTAATATGCTGTCTAGGTTGGTCATAACTTTCCTTTCAAGGAGTGTCTTTTAATTTCATGGCTGCAGTCACCATCTGCAATGATTTTGGACCCCCCCAAAAATAAAATAAAGTCAGCCACTGTTTCCACTGTTAAAACTATTAGGTAAATAAAATCGTTTCTATTAATATATAAAAACTACTATCATATGTATTAAAGCCCTTGTTCAGTCCCTAAGTTGTGTTTGACTCTTTGAGACTATGGACTGCAGCATGTCAGGTTCCCCTGTCCTTCACTATCTCCTTGAGTTTGCTCAAACTCATGTCCATTGAGACCATGGTTGCAATCCAACCATCTCATCCTCTGTCATCCCCTTCTCCTGCCTTCAATCTTTCCCAGCATCAGGATCTTTTCCAATGAGTCAGTTCTTTGTATCAGGTGGCCAAAGTTTTGGAGCTTCAGCTTCAGCATCAGTCCTTCCAATGAATATTTAGGGTTATTTCCTTTAGGACTGACTGGTTTGATCTTCTTGCTGTCCAGGGGACTCTTAAGAGTCTTCTCCAACACTGCAGTTCTAAAGCATCAATTAGTCAGCACTCAGCCTTCTTTACGGTCCAACTCTCACATCCATACATGACTGCTGGAAAAAACATAACTTTGACTATACGGAACTTTGTCGACAAAGTGATGTCTCTACTTTTTAGTACACTGCCTAGTTTTGTCATAGCTATTCTTCCAAGGAGCAAGCCTCTTTTAATTCCATGGCTGCGGTCACCATCCACATTGATTTTGGAGCCCAAGAATATGAAACCTGACACTGTTTCCACATTTTCCCCATGTATTTGACATGAATTGCTAGGACTGGGTGTCATGATCTTTGTTTTTTTAATGTTAAGTTTTAAGATAGCTTTATCACTCCCTTCTTTCATCAACAGGCTATTTAGTTCCTCTTCACTTTCTGCCATTAAAGTGGTAACATCTGCATATCTGAGGTTGTTGATATTTCTCCCAGCAATCTGGATTCCAGCTTCATACAGCCTGGCATTTCACATGAAGTACTCTGCATAGAAATTAAATAGGCAGGGTGATGAACATTCTTTGACATTTCCTTTCTTTGGGATTGGAATGAAAACTGATCTTAACTGATCTTAACTGATCACAGTGATCCTGTGACCACTGTTGAGTTTTCCAAATTTACTGACATAATGAGAGTAGAACTTTAACCTTATACATGTATATATGTATAAAGCCACATATGCATCATAAGTGATGAAATTTGTATAGAAACCCTGTGCCAGAGTGATTTTCAAGTGAGCAGAGATTCAGTGACAAAAGGTTTGCTTCATCTAAAGTAATGTACTATTTTTTTTTCTTTCTGGCAATCTTGGTAGTTGTTTGCTTTTTATCATGTAACACTGAATTCCAATGAAGGCAATGGCTGTTAAAAATGCATCTTTCTTGAGGCAGACGTTCTGAGGTAACATGCACAGCTGTGTTTTCTGAG
Source organism: Okapia johnstoni (assembly GCA_024291935.2). Taxonomy (NCBI): domain Eukaryota; kingdom Metazoa; phylum Chordata; class Mammalia; order Artiodactyla; family Giraffidae; genus Okapia; species Okapia johnstoni. Next base: position 106,965,992 of record CM044307.1, on the reverse strand, counting down.
TGAGTTAGCAGGACTCTAGCCACAGGACTGGAAAAGGTCAGTTTTCATTTCAATCTCAAAGAAAGGCAATGCCAAAGAATGCTCAAACTACCACACAATTGTACTCATCTCACACGCTAGTAAAGCAGTGCTCAAAATTCTCCAAGCCAGGCTTTAGCAATATGTGAACCATGAACTTCCAGATGTTCAAGCTGGTTTTAGCAAAGGTAGAGGTACCAGAGATCAAATTCCCAACATCTGCTGGATCATTGAAAAAGCAAGAGAGTTCCAGAAAAACATCTGCTGCTGCTGCTGCTAAGTCGCTTCAGTTGTGTCTGACTCTGTGTGACCCCAGAGACAGCAACCCACCAGGCTCCTCTGTCCCTGGGATTCTCCAGGAAAGAATACTGGAGTGGGTTGCCATTTCCTTCTCCAAAAAAAACATCTACCTCTGCTTTATTGACTATGCCAAAGCTTTTGACTGTGTGGATCACAATAAACTGTGGAAAATTCTTCAAGAGATGGGCATTCCAGACCACCTGACCTGCCTCTTGAGAAACCTGTATGCAGGTCAGGAAGCAACCAAGATTGCCAGGAGAAATATCAATAACCTCAGATATGCAGATGACACCACCCTTATGGCAGAAAGTGAAGAGGAACTAAAAAGCCTCTTGATGAAAGTGAAAGAGGAGAATGAAAAAGTTGGCTTAAAGTTCAACATTCAGAAAACTAAGATCATGGCATCTGGTCCCATCACTTCATGGGAAATAGATGGGGAAACAGTGGAAACAGTGTCAGACAATTTGTGTGTTGGGGGGGGGGCTCTAAAATCACTGCAGATGGTGATTGAACGACAAAATGAAATTAAAAGACACTTACTACTTGGAAGGAAAGTTGTGACCAACCTAGATAACATATTAAAGAGCAGAGACATTACTTTGTCAACAAAGTCCATCTAGTCAAGGCTATGTTTTTTCCAGTAGTCATGTATGGGTATGAAATTTGGACTATAAATTAAGCTGAGCACCAAAGAATTGATGCTTTTGAACTGTGGTGTTGGAGAAGACTCTTGAGAGTCCCTTGGACTGCAAGGATATCCAACCAGTCCATCTTAAAGGAGACCAGTCCTGAGTGTTCATTGGAAGGACTGATGTTGAAGCTGAAACTCCAATACTTTGGCCACCTCATGCGAAGAGTTGACTCACTGGAAAAGACCCTGATGCTGGGAAGGATTGGGGGCAGGAGGAGAAGGGGATGACAGAGGATGAGATGGCTGGATGGCATCACCGACTCGATGGACATGAGTTTGGGTAAACTGTGGGAGTTGATGATGGACAGAGGCCTGGGGTGCTGTGATTCATGGGGTTGCAAAGAGTCGGACATGACTGAGCGACTGAACTGAACTGAGTGGCAGAAAGTGAAGAGGAACTAGCCTCTTGATGAAGGTGAAAGAGAAGAGTGACAAAGCTAGTTTAAAACTCAACACTCAAAAAAACTAAGATCATGGCATCCGGCCCCATCACCTCATGGAAAGTAGAAGGGGAAAAAGTGGAAGCAGTGACAGATTTATTTTCTTGAGCTCCAAAATCATTGTGGATGGTAACTATAACCATGAAATTAAAAGCCACTTGTTGCTTGGAAGGAATGCTATGACCAACCTAGACAGCATATTAAAAAGGAGAAACATCACTTTGCTGACAAAGGTCTGTATAGTGAAAGCTATGGTTTTTTCCAGTAGTCATGCACAGATATGAGAGTTGGACCATAAAGCAGGCTAAGAGCCTAAGAATTGATGCTTTTAAGCTGTGGTGCTGGAGAAGACTCTTGAGAAGGGCTATTGCTGAAGCTCCAACACTTTGACCACATGATGTGAAGGGCCAAGTCTTTGGAAAAAACTGTAATGCTGGAAAAGATTGAAGGCAAAAGAGGAGGGGAGGGACAGAGGATGGGATGGTTAAATAGCATCACTGACTCAATGGACATGAATTAAGAAAACTCTAGAAGATAGTGAAGGACAGGCAAGGCTGGCATGCTGCAGTCTATGGGGATCACAGAGTCAGACATGACTTAGGGACTGAACAACAGCAACAGCAGGGACTGAGCTGTTTTCAATTGGCAGCGCAAGCTGCTTAAACTCTGCCCTACCTTGTGAGGGGAACCACATGAGCCAAATGAAGTCCCAAATATCTGGCACTCTACATCAGTTCAGTTCAGTTGCTTAGTCATGTCCGACTCTTTGCGACCCCCTGAATCGCAGCACGCCAGGCCTCCCTGTCCGTCACCAACTCCCACAGTTTGCCCAAACTCATGTCCATCGAGTCGGTGATACCATCCAGGTATCTCATCTTCTGTTGTCCCCTTCTCCTCCTACCCCCAATCCTTCCCAGCATCAGGGTCTTTTCCAATGAGTCAACTCTTCGCATGAGGTGGCCAAAGGATTGGAGTTTCAGCTTCCACTGAACACCCAGGACTGATCTCCTTTAGGATGGACTGGTTGGATCTCCTTGCAGTCCAAGGGACTCTCAAGAGTCTTTTCCAACACCACAGTTAGAAAGCATCAATTCTTTGGCGCTCAGCTTTCTTCACAGTCCAACTCTCACATCCATTCATGACCACTGGAAAAACCATAGCCTTGACTAGATAGACTTTTGTTGGCAAAGTAATGTCTCTGCTTTTTAATATGTTATCTAGGTTGGTCATAACTTTCCTTCCAAGGAGTAAGCATCTTTTAATTTCATGGCTGCAATCACCATCAGCAGTGATTTTGGAGCCCCCCAAAATAAAGTCAGCCACTGTTTCCCCATCTATTTCCCATGAAGTGATGGAACCAGATGCCATGATCTTAGTTTTCTGAACGTTGAGCTTTAAGCCAACTTTTTCACTCTCCTCTTTCACTTTCATCAAGAGGCTTTTTAGTTCCTCTTCACTTTCTGCCATAAGGGTGGTGTCATCTGCATATCTGAGGTTATTGATATTTCTCCCAGCAGTCTTGATTCCAGCTTGTGCTTTTTCCAGCCCAGCGTTTCTCATGATGTACTCTGCATAAAAGTTAAATAAGCAGGGTGACAATATACAGCCTTGACGTACTCCTTTTCCTATTTGGAACCAGTCTGTTGTTCCATGTCCAGTTCTAACTGTTGTTTCCTGACCTGCATACAGGTTTCTCAAGAGGCAGGTCATAGTTCACTGATAATTAGAAAGAAGTGACAAAAGAGGATGGGAATCTATGTTTTTGTTGTTTTACAGATTTGCATACCCCACAGCATTTAAGGTGATATGAAAGAAAAATAATGGCTTAAAGTTTATAAAATGGAAGTATGTTTCCTCTGTGCCACATTGTACTAATTCCAGTGGTACAGAAATGCAGATTAAAGGCATTAATATTCAGAGTTACTATTTTGCTAGTGTACTATAGTACACTATATATGTACTATATATGTACTATAGTACATAGTTGCTGTGCTTTCACTCAAAAAGGACTTCCTTCTAGTGGTCAGAACTTCCAGAAGTACTTATCTTTATACAGTTTTTTCCTACATGTGTAGCCCTAATCCAAGAACTGCATTACATTCAGATTAACAATAGTTAAATATAAGTGACTTTTTGAGAGATAGTTCAAATTAAAAATTGATTCAGCTCTAGAAATGGATTCTCAGAAAAACTCAGAGACTAGAAATATTTTTGATTGACTCAAAATTTTTTTGAAGGTTATCATTAATAACAACCTTATGGTCAGTATAATCTATTCAGTAAATGGCAGTAATCATGTGTAATTATCAAAAAATTAAGTACATATTAAATAGGTAAAAAATATTGATCATAATTTATAGATTTAAAAAATCATGATTTTAATAGCACAGAACTCACATCCCTGAAACTGACCAAGATATGTGTCTGTACAAAAATGAGGAACCAGCTTCATAAGTATCAACTCTTCTTATGAGCCACATATAACAAAGCATCTAACCTTATACAATAGAATGAAACACTGAAAATTGAGCTAAATGGTCAGTTAAAAGCAAACCACACCTTATGAAGATTGACAGGTATTTTTCAGGATTCAGAATATTCTTTGAAACAATGTCCCTTTGAAACAATGTCCCTTAATGAAAATAAATGGACCAGAATCCATGTAGTAATGTTTTTTAACAGTAGAATTAATAGTCCATAACATTTAATTCTTATACTGGTACTATACAGTTAGCTAATGGTCTTAGAAAGGAATCCCCCAGAGAGAAATACTTCTACCCCTGTCAGCTAAAATAAGAACTGAAGGCCAAGAAGTCGAGAAGAGATATATGCTCTTATGGTTTTTTGACACTGGCATACATTAAGACAAAATGGTTTGTGTTTGTTCAATTTGGATAATTTTTCCATTTTGATTAAAATGGTACATATTTTATGCATTTATTCTTCTTGTTTTTATTATATAATATAGAGAAGGTGTTAATTTTTATTTTTTAAGTTTTTGAATATTGAGATGGAATTTGAGGACAGTTGGCTCTACTGAATAATTTAAAGATATATGATATCATCTCTAACTAGAGTAGCTGACTGTTGACTTCCATCATTTACCTTCTCTTTTGTCAAAGAAGAGTGCCTATGCAGAATGGTTGAATTGTGTTAGGCAGGTACATTTTGGATAGAGGAGAAATACTAGGGGTGTGTGTGGGTGTGTTTGTGTGCACACACATGCACACGTGTGCATATATAAACAACATCTATATGGCAGAATGTAGGAGATGCCAATTGGGTTGAACTTCTGTCATATGGAAATTCCCCTTTCTCTGAAAAGGACCCCAATTCAAAGTCTTAGGCCTCTTTTAGAGTCTTGCACTTCCAGGCCTAGCTGAATGATCCAGGGGTAGACCAAAGCCAGGACATTAGATTATCTCTCCTGTTAATTTTAAACCTTGAGTGGAGAGACCTGGTAAGGAAATAGAGTTGAGTTTTGATCAAAGCAGCACTGAAGGGAGAAGGTCTCCCATCCCCAGAGATTTTGGTTCCTTCAGCTTTCATCATTTTGACTCAATCCAGCTGGAGTGTATTTTCTTAACTGTTTCTGGGATTTTGTGTTGAGCTAGGCTATTTTTCCAATAAAGCCTCTTTTTTTTTTTCTTATAGAATCAGGTTCTGTTGTTTATAACTACTGCAATCTTCATTAAGTCAACTCATTACAAGTAGTAAAATAATACGAAAGAACCATTTCTCTTGATTAAGAACTTGAAGTAGTTTTCCTGGTGCTGAAAATCTCATTTGCTGCCAAGAAATGTGAGAAGGAAGATTGTTAGGCAGACATAATATTAGAGGTTCAAATGACAGGAAAAATATTTCCAACAGAATTTGAATAATTTGGAGGTCCTGTGAGGAGCCATGATATTTACTGGTTAAGAGTTCAAAGAGTAGGACATTACTTAGCAACTGAACAACAACAACAAAGAGTTCAGGGGCAAGAGATGGGCTGTTGGAGATGCCAGCCCAGTGCCAATACTTCTCTAGCCTTGTGACCTGTACAAGTTATTTCTCTCTGCTGATATTCTCATCTGCAAAATGTCTATAGATCCAGTGAGGTCTGGGAAGAGACATATTAATGGACATATAAATAAAGTATGATCTTGGCATGAAGTGCTTCATTGTTATTGGCAATTATTCTTTCTTTTCCCTATTTACAATACTTATCTCTAGGATGGCAGTCCTTTTGTGCCCATTTCCCTGCAGTAATTACTGAAAATCCCTTCTATCTCTCTCAAAAGTATACCGGGTTAGATGATAAATTATATATTGCCTTTGCCATCTCAATTTAAGTCCTCTTCATGCTATGGGTCCATTTTTTACCATGTGCCCCAATCAGTAAATGACATTATCCTCAAATTAAAAAAAAAAATAGTGGTCATTACTCATTCTTCCCCTTTCCTCATTCCGTAACTCCATTCCATGGAGATAATCTGTCAACATTTCCTCCTAAACATATCTCTCTTTTATTTACCTCTTTCCATTGCATCTCATCCCTGATCCTAGTCCAGGTCAGAAACAAATCTAATACTCAAAGAACCACAAAAATCTCCTGAATAAATTTCCCCACTAACATTCTTTTATAGCTCACATAGTTTCTCTTCAAAATGGCTTTTTATAAGGTAAATTAGGTCATATCATTGTCCTGTTTAAAACCATTAACTGGCCTCCATCAAATTGAAAATAAAATCTTAATTTTTCACTGTCATTGATCTGCTACACCTCCAACCTGCTCCCCCAGGCTCAATCTAGGCCCCTCTCACCAGTCTCATCACTATGTTAGCAGGCGTTCAGTTGTTTGACACTAGCCAGTATATGTCCCAACACAAAGCTGTTCTCATAACTATCTGTCTTTGTCTGAAATATTCTCCTTGCTTGTCCTTCTTTGTCTCCTTCTCATCCATATCTTAGCTTAAATTTCACCTCTAGCTGGTAACATTCCCTTATTGCCCCTCTAGAGCAAGTAAAGTTCCATTTACCCCATCAGTGCCTCTTTTCGCTTGGCAACTTTTTTGCTGCTTTTTTTAAACTTATCACATACAGTATGATATGAATTGTGTTTAATTTATTGTGTATCTCCTGCACTACTGTAAGCTCAGAAAGGAAAGAAACCCTGTCTGTGTTGCTGTCCACAACAACAAAGAGAGCTGAGCCTGTGCAAAAGTGCCCAGTCCTTTGTAATTATCTTTAAATGAATATATTTAGAAGACCTTATGTAAAACTACTAGTTTCACTTTATTTCTCTTCAAAGTTTCCTTCTGCTATTTTTAATTCTGTTTTTCTAAAACTAACAATATTCTATTATGGGAAGAACCAACTTCTTTATCTGTGAACTTAGAATGTAGTTTAACTTCTTTTTGTCCCAGTTTTCTAATATCTACCCCAACCCCCCTTGCCTTGAGCTCAATGTGACACTAAACTCTAAAGCACTATAACAATATAAGTTCCCACTATTCGACAAATAGCAACAATTAGCAACCACACCTAATGTCTCACTTATCATTATTAATTTTTCAAGCTCAGTCAAGTTAAGTAAAATATTCATAATGGTTTAAAATGTTTGATTTCATTTCGGTTCAGTTATCATACATTTGTAGATAGGTATTTACTTCTGCAAATGAGGCACTTTTCCATTGAAGAACTAGAATTGAAATTATAATACTCACATATAGCAAAAAGAAAATCATAATAATAGCCGGCAGTTTTAAATTCACATAATGTGTCAGGCACTATGTGAATAAATTTACATACCTTACCTACATTAATTTAGTCAACTGTCTGGGAAATACATACTTTTGTTATTCGTATTTTACAGGTGAGAAAATAGACTGACAGAATCTATGGGTCTTGCCCAAGTTTCTAAGGCTACTAAGTATAACTTGATTTCAAGACAGGGTATATTGACAGAAATAGAGAGATAACCCTCTCCTCTTGCTACTTTTAGCAGTTTGTATGCAGTGAAGAAGGAAAAGTATATTTATACTGATTTTATATACTGTATATTATTAAAGAGAAACATGTCTGCTTTTCCACTACTCACAGATTCTTTCATCTGTCAGCAGATATTTATTTAGTTACTTCAGTGTGTCTAGTATTCCTTGCGTAAACAAAATGCTGTACACAAAATGTATAGTGCTTATTTTATTGTGTTAATATATTTAGACATGGCAATAAAAACTAAAAGAGATAATCAGTAGGCCTTTCCCCACAGGGAATTTAAGCTTTATCCACTACATATCATGGAGGCACTGAACTAAACAAGGCACTAAGCAAGAGTTTTAGTCTTATCAGGAACAGGATTAAATTTTGTTACTTTGGAAAAATTACTATAGTAATACTATTTAGAGTGGTTTAGAGAGAGTTAAAGAAAATGAATTTCCTTAATAAGCTTTTATGATAATCATATCAACATACATGTAAATAATTACAATACAACCTGTTTAAATTTTGTGATAAAAAAAAAACTTTTGACAATTTCTATCATAATAATTTAAAAGAAGGGTAGTTTTTTCTTCATCAAGCTTAAAGACTAGTTCTTCCTAGTTTTATCAGGATATAAGGAAGTATAATTCATGGCTAATTTATAATAAATAGACTTTGTATTTGCATATTATTAACCTGAAATAAAATACACTGCCAGTTATTTCTCAAGCAAATATGAGTTTATTTGAGATAAGCAGAAAATTTCAATTCAGTGTCTGCAACCACGGCAAGTAATGTGCAACTTCTCCTGCAGCAGAAGAAGGAGAAAATTTTACAGTGAGAAATAAGGTGTTGACACGTAAATACTTATTATTGCCATCTAACTAATCGTTTCCTGTTTGTTTGCTTTTTTCATTTATTCCTCTTGCTGTCTTCCTTTGTGACTTGGTGATTTTCTGTAGTTTCATACATTGATATCTTTTTATTTTGTGCATTTACTGTAGGTATTTGGTTTGTGGTTACTGTGAAGCTTACATAAAATATTGTTGTAACAGTCTATTTTAAGCTGCTAACAATTTGTGTGTGTGTGTGTGTGTGTGAGAGGGTGTGTGTGTGTTTGTGTGTGCTTAGTCACTCAGTCCTGTCCAACTCTTGCAACCCCATGGACTGCAGCTCGCCAGGCTACATGGCTGCTCTGTCCATAGGATTCTCCAAGCAAGACTACTGGAGTGGGTAGACATTCTTTCTCGAGGGGATCTTCCTGACCCAGGGATCAAACCTGTGTCTCGTGCGTTGTGGGCAGATTCTTTACCATTTGAGCCACCGGGGAAGCCTGATAACAATTTAATCACCTACAAAATCTGTACCGTTAATCCTCCCTTTTTGTATTTTTTGATATTATAATTTACATATTATTTTTGTGTAGCTATTAATAAATTATTATACCTGCAGTTATTTTAATACCATTATCTGTTAACATTTGTACTTGAGTTCAGCGATCTACATACTACCATATTATTATGACATTAGAATATTCTAAATTTGACCATATACATAACCTAATAACCTAATCTTGTATATTTTATATGTCCATATGTTTTCATGTGAGTAATTAGCATCATTTCATTTCGGATTAAAGAATTCATTAGTATTTCTTATAGGACAAGAGGTCTAGTGGTGATTAACTCTCTTTCCTCTGTTTGTCTTGAAAAATTTTCTCTCATTTTGTAGGCCAGTTTTGCCAGGTAAAGTATTCTTAGTTGGAAAGCTTTTTTTTTTCTTTTCATTTAGCACTTTGAATATATCATCCCACTGTCTCTTGATCTGCAAAATTTTGCCTGAGAAATCTACTGATAGCTGTTTGGGATTCCATTGTATGGAAAAAGGTTTTTGTTTGTTTGTTTGCTTCTTTTTTTTTTCTTTTTCCTCTTGCTGAATTCAAAATTTTCTCTTTGTCTTTGATTTTGAACAATTTTATTATAGTGTATCTCAGAGAAGTCCTCTGTTGGTCAAACCTGTATGGGATACTATGTTTTTATGTACCTGAAATACCATATCTTTCTCCAGCTTTCAGAAGTATTTGGCCATTGTTTCTTTAAATAACCTTTCTGCCATTTTCTCTATTTACTCTTTTTTGGATGCCATAATAAGAATACCATTTCTTGTGATGGCATCCTATAACTAACCTGCTTTCTATTTGTTTGTTTGTTTTACTTTTTAAAATTTTCTTACACTCTTCTTCTCTGAAAAATTTCAAATGTCCTATCTTCAAGTTTATAGAATCTCTCTCCTGCTTGTTCAAGTCTGCTCTTGATGCTCTCTATTGCATTTTTCAGTTCTTAAGTTGTATTTTTTTAATGTGGGATTTTTGTTTTTTAATTATTCTCTCTGTTGAATCCCATTTTGTTCATATAATATTTTCTTGATTTTTTTAATGTCAGTGTTCTTTTACCTTGCTGAGTTTCCTTAAAACAATCATTTTAAGCTTTCCTCATTCATCTCATAAGCCTCCATTTTTGAGGACTTAGGTACTGGGCATTTATAATATTCATTTGGTAGTGTCATGTTTCCTTGACTTTTTGTGTTTCTTGAAGTCTTGCATTTGCTGTCTTCACATTTGAAGAAGAGATTAACTCCTCCAGTTATTACTCTCTGGCTTCAGAAGAGAGTTACCTTCACCTGTTACCCTATCTAGAGGTTTTGAGACTTCCATAGATCTTTTCCAAGAATATGCCTGCCCCACACTTCTTGTTCCCATTTGAGTCAGGAATGGTGGTGGTGGTGGTAGTGGGATTGTTAAGATTGTATGCCTTCTCTCAGAATCACAAATTCAGGCCAGGTGTTGTGAGTCTGTTGTTTATTGTTTCCTAGGCCCTAAAAGGCTCAAGTTTCTGTATCTTCTCCCAACCCCAGAGAGCTGGGCTGCATTTCTGCATTTGCTTGCTAGTCATCTGCAAAGGCTCACTTTTGTGAGCCACAGGAGCACATGATGACAGCCAGCCATTAAGGAGTAGAAGAGGTATTTGGAATGTTAGTATTCCCATGGGCCAGTTAAGGGGTCCACAGGTAGATGTCTCCAGTGGCCTATGGGTAGACTCTTTAGTAATGTCCCAAGTACATTATTTTTAATTCTATTATTTGAATCTGTGTATTTAAAAACACAATATTTTTAAATTCCTTGATAATACTTTCATTATTTTTGAAAATAATTTAGAGTGTGCCTCACAGTATAAAATTTCAAAATAAAAAGTCAGGTCTCTTTTCTGGTGGTAGACCTGGTAGTCATGACTACTATATTAAAAAATACAGATGAAAATATGCAAAATGCAAATGTTTAAGAAGTATCAGATTCTGTGGGCTTACAGAAGATGAAGAGACATTTATTTAAGGAAATCTGAATTTGATTGAGAATGCGATTCTGTGGAATTTGAACTAAGACCCATACCATCTCCATTCATCACAGCTTAGTGATATGTAACTCCACTCCAAGTTAACATAATAAAAAATCCAGGGCTTTCTCTTCCCCTGACTCCTGGTTAGTAAAGCTGTTTTCTCAGGAAAGCAGGACATAATAATTTCTCATCCTTCCCCTAGCTACCTATTCCTGAGGCTAAGTTCTGGGTGAATACAGCTGAGAAGTGGGGACACTCTTCTTTTGCTCAGTCCTTAATCATGGGACAGAAGATCTATGTTGGATGTGGGACTGCTGAATAATCTGAAGCCCCAAATACCCTTGTTCCAGCTTTTGTGGTGAGGGATTCATGCTGAGAAAGGAAAACCTAGAAGATCCGTAGATGCCGCCTCCTCATATACCAAACCCTCACTACCTTATAGTGAAAGTATCCCTCAGAGGGAAGCAGGCCATTGTTCCCACCTTCACCCACCTCAGCATCACAGATTTTATCCCAGAGAAGCAGGGTGCGGAACAAAGACTTCAAAGTCCTATCAAGTAGACCTAGTGAAAATTTATAGACTCTACTATCCAACAAGAGCCAAATACATGTTCCTATCAATAACACATGGAACATTCACCAGGAGACACCATGTGCTAAAAAAACACAAAAAAACAAAAAACAAAACTTCAATATTTTTAAAAGGATAGAAATTATTTATTTTAAAAGTGTAGTACCTGATATAGTAGTGTGAAACTAAAACTATATTATTAGAAATAAACTTGGGAATCTTACAAATATGTGGAAATCAAACAACAGATGGATCAAAGAAGAAATCACAAATGAAATTAGAAAATATTTTGAGATTGATGAAAATGAAGACACAGCGCAGAAAAACAAAAGAAAAAATAAAACTTTTAGAGTGCAGTTAAAGCAGTGCTTAGAGGGAAATTTATAGCTCTAAATGCCTATGTTGGAAAAGAAGGAAGGTATCAAATTGAAATCCTAAACTTCAACATGACAGTAAAAAGAAGAGAAAGTTAAACTTAAAGCCAGCAGAGGATGTAAAGGATAAAGATTAGAGTTATCTTAAAGAAATATAACAACCCACTCCAGTATTCTTGCCTGAAAAATCCCCTAGGCAGGTGAGGCTCGTGGGCTACAATGCATGGGGTCACAAAGAGTCAGACATGACTGAAGTGACTGAGCATGCACACGTGAAGAATGAAATAGAAAAACAATAGAGAAAAATCAGTAAAACCAAAAGCTCATTTTTGAAAAGATTTTTTTTAAAAATGACAAACCTGTGGCTGGATTCACCAAGAAACAGAGAAGACTTAAGTTCCTAGAACCTGGAATGAGAGAAGAAACATTTCTATGGCTTTGCTGAAATAAAAAGTATTATAAAAAATACTAAGAATACTATGAGCAATTGTATGCCAATAAGATAACTTAGAGGAAGTGAAAACATTTCTAGAAAATCAAGGAAACTAGATTTACACACACACAAAGCAACCTATGTTGAGAATTAAAAGAGCACAGGAAGAAGTTAACTTCACCATGGAAAGTTTATGAATATGCTAAGTGAATGAAGTGTTGTATTATATAATTAAAATATTCTCAATATTGCCGGTTACTTTGTTTTCATAAATGACTACTATGCATGCCCTGAGTCACCAATAGTGGATATAGACAGAAAGAGCAAATGTTGATATATCATTCGTTGTTTGGCCAGAAGAGACATCATTCAACATATTTTAGATAAAAGTATTAAATCATTGAAAAGAAGCACAATATAAAATCTTTGGAAAAACTAAGGAATCAGAAATTGTGATTGGAGTCAGGGAAGTTTCAGAGAGTTAAGAAAAAATGCATCAGCCATTTATGTCATCTCCTCCACTTTCCAAGTCTTGACCACGTGCCTCCCATTGATGGATTTGAGTAGAAACCTATAGTAAGTAGATTCTGAGAACCCTACAGGAACTTTAGGTTGTGGTGATAGTGATGCCCTCAAAAAAAAAAGGGGGGGGGATAAAATGATTCAATACTTAACATTTTTATCTACATAACAGTTTATTAGAATAAAATATACTTTAAATTATTTTATTAAACCAGATTCCAAATTTAACTCCTTTCCAAATAAGAGTTAAGTTATAATAAAAATGATTTTTGACTATGAAAGCACTTCTCTATCCTTATTTTGAAAGGATTATGGACATCTTTTAATAAAACTGCCGACACATCTATCACTGTAATTTAATATATTCAAGAGAAATAGATACAAAATATTAATAAAAACTTGCAACATATTGTACTCTACTGGCTATAAACTCTCTGATGCGTTTCTAGGTATTGAAAATTAGCTCCCTTCATGCATTTTAGAAATAAATCCTTTGTATCTGATTAAAATGCAGATGAGCATCATAAACTATTGTAATTTGAAAGGACCGAACTCATGATGCAATCTGCCTCCATCTGCTTTCAGGTGTAAAGCAGGAGGGAGTTTTGCTGAAAGTATCACTGAATCCAATTTAGGTTAAAACTCAGGGAATTAAACACGCCAGTCTGACTCCCCTCAGTTTTTTGGTTTGTTTGTTTCTACATTTATGTCATTTGGTTGTGTGCCTGTGTAGGTTTAGGCCATCTGCATAATCATATTGCTGTTAATTATAACAAAGCATGTTTAAAAAATTTTTTCACAAGTATGTATGGGGAGGGGAAACAGCTAAATTATTGGCAGGATTTTGAAAGAGCTTTGGAATTAACATGGAATGCCATAGGCTCATTTCTTCACTAAGGTGTTTCCCCCTTCTAATATCTTTCAGCCAATATGAGAGCAGTGGAATGAAGCCACATGTAGTGAGAAGGAACAGGTAAATAGCAGATACCTGAAAGTCATTGCCACAGGAGTGGGAGCAGAGAGATGGGGCTTTGAAAAAGATGCACTTAAGTATGAAACCAAAGTCTCCTGCCTAATAATGCTGTAGTTGTTAATATTCCTCTGAGTTTAAATTTCATCTTTGGTAATAGGTTATGATTAATGTGCATCTGTAGGATTTATGAGAGGATCAATTTTAGAGATCACCTAGTGGAATGTCTACATATTGCTAGTGAAATAGACATGTCAGCCTGTTTTTCTTCTGTACAGCTATACTGTAGACCTTTCTTAAAGGTAATAAAAAAGATGGTGTGGTCACGCACAGAGTCAGACATCCTGCAATGTGAAGTCAAGTGGGCCTTAGGAAGCATTATTACAAACAAAGCCAGTGGAGGTGATGGAATTCCAGCTGAGCTATTTCAGATCCTAAATGCATATGCTGTTAAAGTGCTGCACTCAATTTGGAAAACTCCGCAGTGGCCACAGGACTGGAAAAGCTCTGTTTTCATTCCAATCTCAAAGAAGCGCAATGCCAAAGAATGTTCAGACATGGCATACACAACTGCACTCATTTCACTTGCTAGGCAAGACAAGGCTCAAGAATCCTTCAAGCTAGGCTTCAACAGTATGTTAGCCAAGAACTTCCAGTTATACAACCTGGATTTAGAAAAAGCAGAGGAACCAGAGATTAAATTGCCAACATCCATTGGATTATAGAAAAAGCAGGGGAATTCCAGACAAAAAAAAATCTACTTCTGTTTCATTGACCATAAGAAAGTCTTTGACTGTGAGAATCACAACAAACTGGAGAATTCTTAAAGAGATGGGATTACCAGACAACCTTACCAGCCTCCTGAGAAATCTGTATGCAGGTCAAGAAGCAACAGTTAGAACTGGACAAGGAACAACAGACTGGTTCAAAATTGGAAAAGGAGTGTGTCAGTGCTGTATATTGTTACCCTGCTTATTTAACTTATATGTAGAGTACATCATACAGAATTCTGGGCTGGATGAATCAGAACCTGGAGTCAGAATTGCCAGGAGAAATATCAACAACTTCAGATATTCAGACAATACCACTTTAATAACAGCAAGCAAAGGGGAACTAAAGAGTCTCTTGATGAAGGTGAAGGAGGAGAGAGAAAAAGCTGGCTTAAAACTCTACATTCAAAACACTAAGATCATGGCATACAGTCCTATCATTTCATGACAAATAGATGGGGGAACCGATTCATTAGAAAAGACCATGATGCTGGGAAAGATTGAAGGCAGGAGGAGTAGGGGACGACAGAGGATGAGATGGTTGGATGGCATTGCTGACTCAATGGACATGAGTTTGAGCAAGCTCCAGGAGATGATGAAGGACATGGAAGCTTGGCATTCTGCAGTCCATGGGGTCACAAAAAGTGGGACATGATTTAACGACTGAACAACGAGGAGGAAATTCAACACAAAAAGACAAAAAAAAAGTAGGCTTTGAGAACTATAGAAAACATAGTTAAATATATATTATGAAAACTGGTTTTATATTTTGCCTTCTTATGTGAAATATTACAAGTACTGCACTGACTTTTTTCCTTTTAATCTCACTTCTTGTTCTCCTCTTTAATGGCCTTATTAATCTTTAGTACAGTTTTATCAAATGCTACTTCACTGAGCCTAGGGGTCAGGCCTCAGTCATTTTATTTCATGAAAACTAGCAAAATAATTAATAACAAAACAAACAAACAAACAAACAAAAATAGAGATCAAATTGACAACATCCATTGGATCATAGCAAAAGCAAGGGAATTCCAGAAAAACATCTGCTTCATTGACTATCTGCTTCATTGACTATGTTAAAGCCTTTGACTATGTGGATCACAATGTGACTTAGCAACTGAAAAACAATGAGAAAGAGGTCTATGCATAAGTGTTCTACAGTGGTCCCTAAGCTTATTTCCATGTTTTTAGAAGTTCTCCACAATAAATTTCTCATTTTGTGTCTTTTGTTTTAATATGAACAATAAAATAGAGAAACATCCTGAATCACTGAATAACCATCTCACTTTGGACATTTGTTTGTACTTGGAAACATGTTATTTACATATAGTGTTATTTTAAAACATGCAGGCTGTTGAAAAATCATAGAGATGGTCTTCATGAAGCCATACAGACAAGTGACAGTGATAGCACAGTATTCTGTAGATTGAGTATAGGTTTCATAAGCCAAAGAGGCTGAGAATAGGGCCATTACATGATGCACTGAATTATGAAGGAGCCAGTTCCATAAGAAAAGGAGGTATAGTCTTCAGTATAATTTTCCCACTGCAAATGGTACTTTAACTTAAGAACAAATCCTCATTTAGTAGATTTAATTAATGGGGTTTGTGCTAACAGTATGGTATTTTAAAATTTCAACTTAGTGGTCGTTATGCATTTCACATTATATAGAAGTTGTAACCATAAGAAAAGTAAAAAAAAAAAAAAAAATTTGTTTATTCATTGTACATATTTAAGTAATTTGTAAATGCTAAATTAACTCTAGAAGCATGAAAGAATTATTGATTTGAATCGTTTTGTCAGTTCTGCAGATAAGTTGAAATTTATTAATAATGAGTTTACTTTGAAGAACTAAAAACACCCATTTCTTTGAAAGAAAGGAAAAAGTCCCATTTAATACTATATATGAAGCTTAAACTATAATAATAGCAAAATTTAATTTAAAATAATATTTTAAAACTATGAAGTGAAGTGAAAGTTGTTCAGTCATGTCTGACTCTTTGTGACCCCATGGACTGTATAATTCATGGAATTCTCCAGGCCAGAATACTGGAGTGGGTAGCCTTTCCCTTATCCAGGGGATCTTCCCAACCCAGGGATCAAACGCAGGTCTCCCATATTGCAGGCAGATTCTTTACCGTCTGAGCCACCAGGGAAGCCCATTTTTAAATTATTATATTTTATATTTATATATACAAATATTATATTTAAAACTATAATAGTACTAAACATAAATGTAATATTAACATTGAAGTACAGATTACATAATATTGCATATTTGTGTGGTAAACAAACTGTAAGCAAAGACAAATGACAGAATGATAGACTAAAATAAAGTATTTGAGTAAACTGTACTTGATCGCCATTTGGTAGATCAAATATTGTCACAAAATGACAAATGCATATGGTTTGACTTGATATTTGTGATATTTAATACATAAGAATTTAATATTTCTACCTTACACCCAAATTTATACACATTAATGAAATAAAGAAACTGCCACAAGTAAAGCTAGCATGGAATATAGTTAGGAAATTCACAGAAGAAAAAATACAAATGGGCTTCTGATAAAAATATGTTCCACTTCACTAGTCATCAAGGACAAGATGATTGAAACACTGAAATCTTTAAAGAAAAATTAGGATGATAGAAATATGAAAGGTTGATCATATCCAGTGCAGCCAAAGATGTGGCACAAGTATTAGCTCTACCCAGTGGAACTAGAGATCATTTCAAACTTTGTGGAATTTGTCTAGCAGCATTTTTAAACATTAAAGTGTACACACTCGTTGAACCACTATATGGACCTTATCCAGTAGAAATTGAGGGTTTCATTACACAGAAATAATGTGCTGAATGGATATGTATTATACAGTACTTTATTTGAAATAAATAAAAGAAAAAAATCCCAATATCTATCAGTAGAAAAGACTGAATTAATTTTTATATATTTATTTTGAGAAAAATGCATTGCTAAGTAAGAAAAGCAAAGTATAGAACACTGTTTTTCTATTTTTATTTCTTTAAAAAATGTTGTGCTTCTATAAAAAATTGAATAGCATATCTTCCAAATTGTTACTCTGCTTTTAGTAAGAAATGGAATTTAAATAGAAGAGAATTTTTTCATACCTCATATTTCTGTATTGTTGGCATTGGTACAATGTGCTAATACTACAGAAATTAAATGTATAGATAAGCCAATTTAAGCATATGAAAGAAAAATTGCAAGGAACTTCCTACTTTTACCTGTCTTTACAAAATTTGGTAATTTATCTTCATTGAAGAATATCTAAGATTGTGAATGCTGAGTGAAAGAAGACATAATTAGAATGTTTAATCACGTGGCCGTATTCCATTAAAAATATTGTAGCATTTTGTAATGTAATTCCTATTGAGATTTCTGAATTCCCGTTGCAGTGATGCCTTACTTTTTTTTTTTCTGTTCTAATAAGCAACACACTATTCCTCTGTGTCTTGTTTCTGTTTCACCTGTTTTAGAAATACATGTTACTCAATCCATAAATGGAGATCTGTTGAATTTGTAAGTAATTCATAAAATATTTGAGTTTAATATTTTTCTCTTTTGATTATCTATCTATAACATGAACCAAGTTATCTACTGAGAATGCTTGACTTGTATTTTTTTTTTAATCTCAAAATGATACATATTAAACCTATATTGCTTTTTTGTTGGTAGTATGAGGTAAAGAAATCTTATTTGAAATCTAGCTGCTAAATAATTTTAAATGTCCTCTGAATATTGAAGATTGAATACATAAGAAAGTTTGAGACTTTTCTAATATAATAAATGTCTTTTAAAATATGGCTTCCACATTGGAGAACAGTAAACCATGTTATGCACATAATTTTATGTTAATCTTAATTTTTGACTTTTTGAACTATTCATGAAGGATAACTGAACTCATGTACAGAGTATATTTTCACAGAAAGAATGCTTAAATAAGCTAGAATGGCTTAGAAAATGAAATGAAGGAATAGTTAAACTTTTTAGTACTAAGTACAGTATTAAACTTGCAAATACAAAGCTTGAAAGCTGAAGTTAGTATTTATTAGCACATGTGTTGACCCTGATAAATGGATTTCAGTTATTCACTGGCAGATAGCATCACTGAAATAAAGAGAGAAGAAATAAAGAGCTCTGGCTGGAAGGAGTTTTACCTTTAAAATGGGTTACTGCTGCCAATGGTTTTCTTTATTACTTTTGTTATTGAGAGAAAAGTCATTGAATATTTCATTCGCTTTCTTTTCAGTAGATATTTTGATAGCCCAAACATCCCTTTATGGGAAACTCATTTCCTCAAAAAACATTTTAAACTAAATCTATGAGATCTGAAGTCCCGAGGGATCTTTTACTTTGTTCTCTAGTTTCTTAGTATTTCATGTGAAATATATAGTCCTGGAGGCATAATGCTTTTAAAACATAAACTTTCTGAAAACTTGTTAGAAAGGAAATATTCTGATTTTCTAAAATTTTATATGAAAGGGGCCATTGGATCTTTGAAATAGTTTGTGTAAGCCAGTTGCAATTTAATACAATTTAAATGTCTTTATTTCCCCTTTCATATTCTTGCCCAGTTCATGCCATTTTCTTATCTGTGCTTATATGCCAAGAGAAGTAGTATGTTATTATTTATGTAGTTTTTAACTGTAAAAAAGTTCTAAGTTTCAAATGCCTCATTTTAATTGATTTGCTTGGTTAACTTCTAAGAATTGGACTGCTGTTGAGGTCACATTTGTTAGTTCTGCCATTGTCAGTTACAGTCAGGGAATCATTTGCTCTGTGTTCTTGGGACTTCGTTTATTAAGCATAATTTAATCAGCGCTTTAGGTATCAAGAAGATCGAGAATACTCAACTAGATTGTCTATCTCAGATATTTGCTTTAGTACATAGTAAATATTCAGATATCAGCAGAGTTACCTTCTGGGATGAAAGACTAGAGAGAAGTTTAATTCACTATACTTTTTATTGATGTTATTGTAACAACAACTAGCCTGAAAACAAAATTAAAATCTTCCAAATTCCACCATTCTACGAAATCAACTGCAGTGACATTTCTGTCCCGTTCCAACTGCTGTTTGAATTCATGAATTTTACATATTCATAATCAGAGAATAGGCACAATTGGATTTCATTCAATCTTGAAGCCAAGCAATTTGGCCCCAAACAGCTTTGTTTTCCTGACTCTGGAATCTTAGCATAAACTGTAATAAGTTCTCATTGGCTCAGCTTCACCTAAGGTTGAAATATTTTATTGAATTATTGAATTGCTAAAGTTTGGCTCATTTCACATCGTTATGAATCACAAAAATATAAACTGTTTCTTGAAGACTCATTTCTATCCGCAGATGCAACATTTTTCTCACCCATGAAAATCTGACAATATTGTATATGATGTATGTATACTTTAATCCTATACTATAGTAAACAAATAATGCTCTCTGAGCATCTCTCATATAAACAAAATCAAATATATTGGCTTATGAAAAGACCCTAATTAATGTGCTTTACGATGACCTAAGAACTTGAGGATATAAGCAAAAGCTCCTATTTATCATAAATACTTATCCCAGAAAACCTATTAAGACACTGATCCTGTTATTTACTATTAATGAAAGGGGTGGCCTGAGGTAACTACTAATTAAAGATTGTTCCTGTGGACATATTATGGTGACTTTCTAGAAGGTGCGCATAGTTTGGTCTAGGCAACACAATATATCCAGTTAGTTGTTAACAACTTGGCTTAATTTGTAGTTTTGTATTTTGTACATCAGAAAAGCTATTTAGGCAAGAATATCCATGAACCTGTATAGTTTTTCCATGTAACTTGACAAGTCATGTATTTCTCCAGAAATATTTATTTGTAACAGCTATATCTGAAGTAAAACCTCCTGAGGGGCTACCAGTTAGAGAAAGTGATAATTCTTCTAGATCTATGACTGAAGTTAAGACATATTTCAACATTCATTTGTATACCGTATGTTTAAGCAGATCAGCTAAGACCACTTATGAAAATATTGTACTTGCATTAATTAGAGAAGCAGCACTGTAAATTAGGAGGCCATGTGGTACATCTTGGTTTGTTAGCTTTCAGTTGCAGGGAACAGCTCTCAACATCGGAAAGGCCGTATATGATAAGCCTACAGCAAATATTATTCTCAATGGTGAAAAACTGAAAACATTCCCCCTAAGATCAAGAAGAAGACAAGGGTGTCCACTTTCACCACTATTACTCAACATAGTTCTGAAGTCCTAGCTACAGCAATCAGAGAAGAAAAAGAAATAAAAGGAATCCAGATCAGAAAAGAAAAAGTAAAGCTCTCACTGTTTGCAGATGGCATGATACTGTACATAGAAAACCCTAAAGATAATATCAGATAATTAAGTACTAGAGCTAATCCATGAATTTAGCAAGGTTGCAGGATACAAAATCAATACACAGAAATCACTTGCATTTCTATATACTAACAATGAAAAATCAGAAATAGAAATAGAACTGTACACAGAAAATTATAAGACAGTAATGAAAGAGATCAAAGACAATGTAAACACAGGGAGAGATATTGCATGTTCCTTGGTGAGAAGAATCAATATTGTGAAAATGACTATACTACCAAACACAATCTACAGATTCAATGTGATCTCTATCAAATTACCAATGACATTTTTCACAGAATTAGCAAAAATTTCACAATTCGTATGGAAACACAAAAGACTAGCCAAAAAGAAAAGACTAGCCAAACACAAAAGAATAGCCAAAGCAGTCTTGAGAAAAAAGAATGGAGCTGGAGAAATCAACCTTCCTGACTTCAGATTATACTACAAAGTTGCAGTCATCAAAACAGTATGGTGCTGGCACAAAAACAGAAATATAGACCAATACAACAAGATAGAAAGCCCAGAAATAAACCCATACACCTATGGGTACCTTATTTTTGACAAAGTAGGCAAAAATATACAATGGGGAAAAGACGCCTCTTCAATAGATGGTGCTGGGAAAACTGGACCACTGCATATAAAATAATGAAATTAGAACACTCCCTAACACCATACACAAAGACAAACTCAAAATGGATTAAAGAGCTAAATGTAAGACCAGAAACTATAAAACTCTGAGAAGAAAACATAGGCAGAACACTTGATGGCATAAATCAAAGCAAGATCCTCTATGACACAACTCCTAGAGTAATGGAAATAGAAATAAAAGTAAACAAGTGGGAACTGATTAAACTTAGAAGCTTTTGCACAGCAAAGGAAACTACAAGCAAGGTGAAAAGACAACCCTCATAATGGGAGAAAATAATAGCAAATGAAACAACTGACAAAGGATTAATTTCCAAAGTATACAACCAGCTCACACAACTCAATACCAGAAAAACAAACAACACAAGCAAAAAGTGGGAAAAAGACCTGGACAGACATTTCTCCAAAGAAGACATATAGGTGGCTATCAAACACATTAAAAGATGCTCAACATCGCTCATTATTCAGTTCAGTTCAGTTCAGTCGCTCAGTCGTATCCGTCTCTTTGCGACCCCATGAATCGCAGCACTCCAGGCCTCCCTGTCCATCAACAACTCCCGGAGTTTACCCAAACTCATGTCCATTGAGTCAGTGATGCCATCCAACCATCTCATCCTCTGTCGTCCCCTTCTCCTCCTGCCCCCAATCCTTCCCAGCATTAGAGTCTTTTCCAATGAGTCAACTCTTCGCATGAGGTGGCCAAAGGATTGGAGTTTCAGCTTCTACATCCGTCCTTCCAATGAACATCCAGGACTGATCTCCTTTAGGATGGTCTGGTTGGATCTCCTTGCAGTCCAAGGGACTCTCAAGAGTCTTCTCCAACACCACAGTTCAAAAGCATCAATTCTTCGGCTCTCAGCTTTCTCCATCATCCAACCCTCACATCCATACATGACCACTGGAAAAAACATAGCCTTGACTAGATGGACCTTTGTTGGCAAAGTAATGTCTCTACTTTTAAATATGCTGTCTAGGTTGGTCATAACCTTCCTTCCAAGGAGTAAGCATCTTTTAATTTCATGGCTGCAATCACCATCAGCAGTGATTTGGGAGCCCAAAAAAATAAAGTCAGCCACTGTTTCCAGTGTTTACCCATCTATTTCCCATGAAACGATGGGACCAGATGCCATGATCTTAGTTTTCTGAACGTTGAGCTTTAAGCCAATTTTTTCACTCTCCTCTTTCACTTTCATCAAGAGGCTCTTTAGTTCTTCACTTTCTGCCATAAGTGTGGTGTCATCTGCATATCTGAGGTTATTGATATTTCTCCCAGCAATCTTGATTCCAGCTTGTGCTTCCTCTAGCCCAGCGTTTCTCATGATGTACTCTGCATATAAGTTAAATAAGTAGGGTGACAATATACAGCCTTGACGTCCTCCTTTTCCTATTTGGAACCAGTCTGTTGTTCCATGGCCAGTTCTAACTGTTGCTTCCTGACCTGCATACAGGTTTGTCAAGAGACAGGTCAGATGGTCTGGTATTCCCATCTCTTTCAGAATTTTCCACAGTTTATTGTGATCCACACAGTCAAAGGCTTTGGCATAGTCAATAAAGCAGAAATAGATGTTTTTCTGGAACTCTCTTGCTTTTTCAATGATCCAGCAGATGTTGGCAATTTGATCTCTGGTTCCTCTGCCTTTTCTAAAACCAGCGTGAACATCTGGAAGTTCACAGTTCACGTATTGCTGAAGCCTGGCTTGGAGAATTTTGAGCATTACTTTACTAGCATGTGAGATGAGTGCAATTGTGCGGTAGTTTGAGCATCGCTCATTATTAGAGAAATGCAAATCAAAGTGACAATGAGATATCAACTCACACTGGTCAGAATGGTCATCATCAAAAAGTCTACAAAGAATAAAAGCTGGAGAAGGTGTGGAGAAAAGGAATGCTCTTGCACTGTTGGAGGGAATGTAAATTGATACAGCCACGATGGGAGACAATATGGAGATTCCTTAAAGTCTAGGAATACAACCATCATATGACCCAACAATCCCACTCCTTGGCATATACCCTGAGGAAACCAAAATTGGAAAAGACACATGTATCCCATTGTTCATTGCAGTACTATTTACAATAGCTAGAACGAGGAAGCAACCTAGATGTCCATAAACAGATGAATGTATAAAGAAATTGTGGTACATATACACAATAGAATATTACTCAGCCATAAAAAAGGACTGTTTGAGTCAATTCTGATGATGTGGATGAACCTAGAATCTATTATACAGAGTGAAGTAAGTCAGAAAGAGAAAGATAAATATCATATTCTAATGCACATATACAGAATCTAAAATATGGTACTGAAGAAGTTATTTACAGGGCAGCAACGGAGAAACAAACATAGGGAATACCTTTGTGAACATGAGGAGAGGGGAGGAGAGGGTGAGATGTAAGGAAAGAGTAACATGGAAACTTACATTACCATATGTAAAGTGGATAGCCAAAGGGAATTTACTGTATGGCTCGGGAAACTAAAACAGGGGCTCTGTGTCAACCTAGGGGGGTTGGGTGGGCAGGGAGATGGGAGGAAGTTTCAGAAGAGAGGGGATATGTATATATAACTATGGCTGATTCATGTTGAGATTTGACAGAAAAGAACAAAATTCTGTAAAGCAATTATCCTTCAATAAAAAAATTAATTAATTAAAAAAAATTAAAAAAGAAAAAAGAACCACAGAAGGAGTAGACACAGTTCTCTGTTGCAGGAGATTTCTACAATTCTGTGCTTCTCACAGGAACAACTAAAGGAAGGGAGACGTTATCTCTCCTATACTTCTGCCTTGTAGATCTCACACTCTGCAGGTAACTGGCAAAACCTAATGCATGCTCAGAAACCTAAGTGAAAGAGAGTCTTAGGAAGTGTGTTTAGTTTTCCAGCCTCTGGACACAATGCAAGTGACACCAAGTGCTAATCCACTAAGCCCAGCACACTTGATGTGCTTTGACTTCATTTTGATATCTGAATGTATGTCTTCCTATTAGGTAGACTACATTCTGTTTTGCTCGGAGCCATACTTATTTGTAGCTGTAATTTCACTATAATTATAAATAGTGCATCCTATCACTCTTAATGAGTTCTGGTTTGGAAGATAAACTCCATTTTCTCTTTACCTTTACATATGTGTGAATTACCCTAACTGGGTAGGAAAGAAACAGGGAAATGTCACTAACTTGACCCAAAACAGGGCTGTGAAGGAATTATTACCATTTTAACCTAGCAGATATAAGCCTTGAAAATCATGCTAACCAGCCCACTATGGTTGTATAGAAAATAAGCCTGTCTGACTGCCAAGGTCATACTATTGGTTAATTGTGTAGATGTTATTTGTAGTCAATTCTGTGCTGATAACTATTTCTTCCATAAAATTTTATGGACTTTATGCATTTTGTTTGTACTTATTAATTAATTCTCAAGTATTATTTGAGCATCTACTCTGAGCCAAATATCTACCTTGACATAGGAATATAGTCGTAGGCCAAACAGACAAAAATTCTTATCCATATGAAGCTGTAATCTAGAGAAAGGACATATATATTTTTTTAGCAAAATGCACCTGATGATAAAAAGTGCTATGGATGAAGATACAACAGATAAGCATAATAGGGAAAGTTGAAGGTGGGGCTGCTGTTTAAAGGCAGAAAGTCACTGATAAAATTTCATGAGATACTAAAATAGATCAAATTATCATGAAGACATCTATATGAGTAATTAAGGCTGAAAAATGTAAACTATGAGGCAAGAGTGAGTCTGGAGAGTTTGAAGGACAAAGAACCTACAGATGAATAGGGTACTATGGATGAATAGGGAATGGATAGGAGGAGATGAAGTCAGACAATTGTGTGTGTGTGTGTGATGTGTATGCTGTGTGTTGCTAAAGGAAAGATAAGAGCCCTGGGCAGCCTAAGACTATGGCTTTGGAGTGAGCTAGAAAACCAATTACTGATGTAGCACACTGGAATATTTCAAACACCTATAGATACAATCACTTTGTTACCTTAGTAAAAGAGTGTTATTCAAAGATGAGCTTTAGAAAAAAAATGAGTAATATTATGCATATTATCTAACTGATTTAATATTCAAATACTTCACCAATAAAAATAAGATAATAATAGAAATGTGGCAACGATTCAATGCAATTATAAATATATTTGCCTAGTATACACTAATTGCTCAGTCAATGAAGGCTGCCGCTGCTGCTGCTGCTGCTGCTAAGTCGCTTCAGTCGTGTCCGACTCTGTGCGACCCTATAGACGGCAGCCCACCAGGCTCCCCCGTCCCTAGGATTCCCCAGGCAAGAACACTGGAGTCGGTTGCCATTTCCTTCTCCAATGCATGAAAGTGAAAAGTGAAAGTGAAGTTGCTCAGTCGTGTCCGACTCTTCCCGACCCCGTGGACTGCAGCCTACCCGGCTCCTCGGTCCATGGGATTCTCCAGGCAAAAGTACTGGAGTGGGTTGCCATTGCCTTCTCTGGTTCCATGAATGAGTAGGGCACAAAGAAATTCTGGATATTTTTCACTGGCTGTCTTTATTTTCTTGTTCACTTGGAGGCTGGTGATCTCAAATAAATTTATGTTTAGATGAATGAAATTATAAAGGATGGTACAACTGGAAGACAAGCTTCAAATTAACATTCCTTGAAGTGAGCTTGTTAAGCAGTAATGCTTTAGTTTGAGAGAGCTAGCTAGCATTGTGAAACGCTATTATCAAAGTCCTTTCAGTGAAAATATAAGTGAGCTTATACTAAGGGAGCTTAAAGGATCTGGTGTTGTCAGGAAGAAGCAAGTTTTCAGGTTAAGTGAAGAATTTTGTTAAACTGTAATATTTAAAATACATTTTTAAAAATATAGAGAATAATAAAAAAGGTTTTAGGAGCAAGTGAAACTAATTCTATGGAAATAATAAAAAAAGTAATGTTTTTCATGTTTTTCAACCTCTTTCTCTCTACCTTCAACATAGCCAAAACTCACTCAATGCACTTAAACACACAAAAACACACAAATGTGTAAGTGTTTAGTTTAGTTATACACTTTAGAGGTTTATGCTGGAGTTCTTACAAAACTTTATAAACACAAGATAATTTTATTTTTCTTTTGTTTAGAATTTAAGGTATGTGTGAGCTTAAATATTTAAAGTCAAAATGACTCATATATCTTTATTGGTCACATGGTCACCCCATAAAGGAAATGGTCCAAGGTCAGTTAGAGAATATTGAATCACACTTTCATTAAGTCTGCAACAATTAGAATTAATGGAATTTTCTGAACGGAATAAAGGTTATGCCAAGGTTTTGCTGACTGGACTGCAACTTTATGGCCATGGGTTAGATATAAAAATAATCTTAAGTAATTTTTCCTGATAATTATGTACTGGTAGGCAAGCTTTCAAATTGCTTTATAGAAGTACTAACCTGGATAATATGATATGTAAAAAGCCAAATGTTTAGTATTTTAATATTCTTTATCACTAAGAATAAAGATTATGGCTAATATTAAACAAGAATATGCATCGTACTAGTACATATTTTTTAAGCAACTCATTAAAATCAAAAGAAGCATTTATGCAATTTAGCCCACAATGGTTGCCTAGCAACGTTCCAGAAATCAATAACTTATTTTACAAAGACTTTAATTTATATTTCCCTTCATATTTCTTTTTTTCATTTTTTATACCTACCCTATTTTACCCTATTTTACCCTGAAATTGCCATTCATCATCTAAATCTCTAGCTAGAAGTAATGTTAAATTTTTTTACAATAAGGAAAAAAACAATGCAATTTTTCCAGTAGGGAAATAAAGCATCATCAAATCTAAAATTTTATGAATGGACTTTAAAGTAGCCTTTTCAGATTAACAAGAAAGTCACATCATACTTCCAACCATAAGCCAACTGGTGCAAATGGCAATTGAACTTAATAACTAAATGAATTTGACAGGAATCTAGTAAGATACATTAATGAATAACTGTGTGATTCTTTCTAAAGAAACATTGGCAGTCAGAAAAGTTTCATGTACAAATATTTCCTTTTTTATATAGAAATAAACGGTTTTATAAACACTACATTTTAAGTATTCATAAAGTCAAAAATAAAAATTGACCAGTAATCTTACCACACTACCCTTCAAATTTTGCCATGTATTTTGGGATACCTTTCTAGGTAACAGCAGCACTATCAAAATAGCTCACTTCTTAAGAGTTTTACTACGTACTTGGCCCTGTTTTAGTAGCTTTCATATTGTAATTCATGAAATCCCTATGAAGTCGGCAGCATTAATATAATATCAATTGCACAGGTAAACTAAGATAAACAGAAGTTAAACTTGAAACTATTATTAATATATAGATAATATAGTAGAGCCAGGTTATAAGATGTTCAGACTTCTCCCCCAGATTTAACCATCTCTAGTCTTTTTCTAGAAGTTTCCTTCTTGGAGTATAAATTTAAAAGTAATAGATACTGTTGTTTTTGTTCAGTCCCTTGGTCGTGTCCAACTCTTTGAAATTCCATGGACTGCAGTATTCCAAGTATCCCTGTCCTTCATCATCTTCTGGAGTTTGCTCAAACTCATGTCCATTGATCTAACCATCTCAACCCCTGTCACCACTTAGCCTCCTGCCTTCAATCTTTCCCAGCATCAGGGTATTTTCCAATGAGTTGGCTCTTCAAGTCAGGTGGCCAAAGTATTGGAGCTTCAGATTCAGCATCATTCCTTTCAATGAATTTTCAGAGTTGATTTCCTTTAGGATGGACTGGTTTGATCTCCTTGCTGTCCAAGGCACTCTCAAGAGTCTTGTTTAGCACCACAGTTTGAAAGTATCAATTCTTGGAGCTCAGCCTTCTTTATGGTCCAACGCTCACATCCATACATGACTACTGGAGAAACCATAGCTTTGACTATATGGGCCTTTGTAGACGAAGTAATGTTTCTGCTTTTTTAGTATGCTGCATACAGGTTTGTCATAGCTTTTCTTCCAGGGAACAAGCTTCTTTTAATTTCATTGCTGCAGTCACCATCCACAGTGATTGTGGAGCCCAAGAAAATAAAGTCTGTCACTGTTTCCATTGTCTCCCCATCTATTTGCCATGAAGTGATGGGACCAGATGCCATGATCTTTGTCTTTTGAGTGTTGAGTTTTAAGTCAGCTTTTTCACTCTCCTCTATCACCTTCATCAAGATGCTCATTAGTTACTTTGAGCTTTCTCTGAGCCATATGGGTGATATCATCTGCATATCTGAGGTTATTGATATTTCTCCCAGCAATCTTGATTCCAGCTTGAGCATTTCATCCACCCTGGCATTTCACATGATATACTCTGCATAGATATTAAATAAGCAGGGTGACAATATACAGCCTTGATGTACTCTTTTCCCAATTTAGAAACAATCCGTTGTTATATGTCTGATTCTAACTGTTGCTTCTTGCCCTATACAGATTTCTCAGGAATCAGATAAGGTGGTCTGGTCTTCTCATTCCTTGAAGAATATGTCATAGTTTCTTGTGATCCCACAGTCAAAGGCTTTATTAATAACATGCTATATGTCTATCAGTTCAGTTGAGTCACTCACTAGTGCCCGACTCTTTGCGACTCCATGGACTGCAGCATGCTAGGCTGCCCTGTCTATCACCAACTCCTGGAGTTTACCCAAATTCATGTCCATTGAGTCGGTGATGCCATCCAACCCTCTCATCCTCTGTCATCCCCTTCTCCTCCTCCCTTCTGTCTTTCCCAGCATCAGGGTCTCTTCAAACGAGTCAGCTCTTCGCATCAGGTGGAAAAGTATTGGAGTTTCAGCTTCAACATCAGTCCTTCCAATGAACACTCAGGACTGATCTCCTTTAGGATGGACTGGTTGGATTTCCTTGCGGTCCAAGGGACTCTCAAGAGTCTTCTCCAACACCACAGTTCAAAAGCATCAATTCTTCTGTGCTCAGCATTCTTTATATTCCAATTCACCTATTCTTTGGAGCTCTGCATTCAAATGGGTATGTATTTCCTTTTCTTCTTTGCTTTTCACTTCTCTTCTTTTCACGAATATTTGTAAGGCCTCCTCAGACAGCTATTTTGCTTTTTTTCATTTCTTTTTCTTGGAGATTGTCTTGATCCCTGTCTCCTGTACAATGTCACGAACCTCCATCCATAGTTCATCAGGCACTCTATCAGATCTAGTCCCTTGAATCTATTTCTCACTTCCACTGTATAATTGTAAGGGGGTTGATTTATGTCATACCTGAAAGGTCTAGTGGTTTTCCCTACATTCTTCAATTTAAGTCTGAATTTGGCAATAAGGAGTTCATGATCTGAGCCACAGTCAGCTCCTGGTCTTGTTTTTGCTGACTGTATAGAGCTTCTCCAACTTGGGCTGCAAATAATATAATCAATCTGATTTTGGTGTTGTCCATCTAGTGATGTCCATGTATAGAGTCTTTAATGTGTTGTTGGAAGATGGTGTTTTCTATGACCAGTGACGTCTCTTGGCAAAACTCTATTACCCTTTCCCCTGCTTCAATCTGTACTCCAAGGCCAAATATGCCTGTTACTCCAGGTCTTTCTTGACGTCCTACTTTTGCATTCCAGTCCCCTATAATGAAGAGAACATCTGTTTTGGGTGTTGGTTCTAAAATGTCTTGTAGGTCTTCACAGAACCGTTCAACTTCAGCTTCTTCAGCATTACTGGTCAGGGCATAGATTTGGATTACCGTGATATTGAATAGTTTGCCTTGGAAATGAACAGAGATCATTCTGTCATTTTTGAGATTGCATCCAAGTACTGCATTTCAGTCTCTTGTTGGCTATGAGGGATACTCCATTTCTTCTAGGGGATTCTTGCCCACATTAGTAGCTATAATGGTCATCTGAGTTAAATTCACCCATTCCAGTCCATCTTAGTTTGCTGATTCCTAAAATGTCGATGTTCACTCTTGCCAACTCCTGTTTGACCTCTTCCAATTTGTCTTGATTCATGGACCTAACATTCCAGGTTCGTATGCAATGTTGGTCTTTACAGCATACGACCTTGCTTCTATCCCAACCACATCCACGACTGGGTGTTGTTTTTGCTTTGGCTCTGTCTCTTCATTCCTTCTGGAGTTATGTCTCCAGTGATCTCCAGTAACATATCAGGCACCTACCGATCTGGGGAGTTCATCTTTCAATGTCCTATTTTTTTGCCTTTTCATACTGTTCATGGGATTCTCAAGGCAAGAATACTGAAGTGGTTTGCCATTCCCTTCTCCGGTGGGCCACATTTTGTCAGAACTCTCCACCATGACTTGTCCTTCTTGGGTGGCTCTACATGGTATGGTTTAGTTTCATTGAGTTAGACAAGGCTGTGGTCCATGTGATTAGATTGGTTAGTTTTCTGTGATTGTGGCTTCAGTCTGTCTGCCCTCTGATGCCCTCTCTCCAAGCCTACCGTTTTACTGGTGTTTCTCTTATCTTGGATGTGGGGTATCTCTTCATGGCTGCCACTACTGACTATATATATATATATATATACAAAAGTTCCCCACCAGGGAAGCCCCATAAAGTTACTTAATATTCACTAAATATGTATGAGTAGCTTCTATAACATTTTACAGAGAAGGAGACTATGGTACAACATGTGACCAAATTAAGTTGCTGAAAATCTTATATCTAATGTTGGGAGGGGCACTTCCCAGGTGGCACTAGTGGTAAAGAACCCACCTGCCAATGAAGTAGACATAGGAGACATAAGAGATGAGATTTTGATCCCTGGGTCAGGAGGCCCCCCTGGAGGAGAGCATGGCAACCCAGTCCGGTATTCTTTCTGGAGAATCCCCATGGACAGAGGAGCTTGGAGGGCTATAGTCCATAGTATTGCAGAGTCTGACACGATTAAATTCAAGTGATCCCTTGCAAAGATCCCCTGGGGAAGGGAAGTTATATGCACTCCAGTATTCTGCCAATTCCACATGGTGTCACAAAGATTCAGACACGACTTAGCAACTGAACAACAACACAGCTTATTTTATATCTTGACTAAGTTTTCAAGTGGCTGATGCTCTTTATTTCACATTTTCCTCATGAGACCATTAAGATAGGCTATAATTCATTCAATGATCCAGACATAATTATTTGGGGGTTTGCTGTAGCTTTAGAGGATTGCAGACCAATGAAAGGGAACTGTGAGAAAGGAGGAGAAACTTTTAATCAAGAAGTTATTATATTTTTACCCAAGGGAAATATGCCAAAGAAATAGACCCTTTAAGAGATGATACTATTGGGGACCTCTTGATTCAAACCAATAAATATTAGTTGAGTACCTTCTACATTGCTGGCATCAAAGGAAAAAACAGCTCAATAAGGACAACTTCACCAGTGTGGAGCTTGTTTCAACTTAAGTTTGCTTTCTTCACTTTCTTGCCATAATTTCATTTGACCTTCCATTATATAGATGCTGAGGATACAACTGGAATAAGCAGAAACTGATTCTGTATGACTTTAATGAATTTAACTTGTAGTGTGGAAGGCATCACTATAAACCAAACATATACATGCACGCATGTATGAGTATGAGTGCATGCACTTACTAATATAGTAATCTGAAGATATTAAGTGATGGAAAGTAACAAGGAGGTAGGAAATTTCTTTATTTGGGATAATTAGAATAGAATTCTCTCAAAACTGACGTTGGAACTGAGGTCTGAAATACAAGAAAAAGTCAACCAAAGTATTGTATGGGGAGCACTTCCAGCAGAAAAAGTGTCCTGTGCTAGGAAGCATCTTAATGTATTCTGAAATATGTGAGAAATACATTCTTCCCCCAGAAAGTCATTTATTCATTTCTTTTTGTGGTTAGATTGGCCTATTCAGACATGACTTAGCAAAACTTAGGATCTTTTCACTCTAGTGACTTGAATCCACTACTTTGTGGTATTTTAACTGTATTGTATTTCAGATTAACTCTGCTCTAAAACATAGATAAAAATTATCAAATATTTATTTAATTTTGTGGGGAAATAACATGAAACTGACTGTTTAAACTGGACACTGTCGTATATGATATGTAATTGAAATTTATCTGAATAGTATTGAGTGCTTTCTGTGACAGACATTTGTAGAAGCAGAAGCAATTAAGTCACTGGGCAAAGTGGCCATAAATTCCTGCCCTAATGGAGATTATAATTTCTTGGAACATTTTTATTTGTTAGAAATGAGTCAGGAATATTGGACTTGATAAGAATAAAAGTACAGAAGGGGGAGCAGAGGATAAGAAGATAATAAAGAGAAAATAGAAGGAAAAGCAGCCTCAGTTCAGCAAAGGCTATAATTATAAAAATTTGACATAAGCAAGAAAAAAATACTGATATATGAAATTTTATACTAAAATTTCAGAGAAAAATTGACAGAGAAAGATATTGACCATGATGAAAATAATTATAGTAAACTGAAAGTAAAATGAAAAATAGAAAATTGTGGTTTATGGAAAATCAGTCACAAACGCTATTTTCTTATTTAATATCCTTGGGTAAAATTAATTTTTAACAAATAAATCAGTGATGACCAAATGCCTTTTATTGCTTGAAATTTGTTCACAATTTGCTTGTTAAAATTGCGGAAATAATGCCCTAGACTGGACCTGCTCTGTTTTCCTCGCACCGTTGCTCCAGCATCTCTGTTTTTTTTTTTTTTTTTGATTTTTAAATTAATTGTTATTGGAGTATAAATGATTTACAGTGTTCTGTTAAAAATGAATCAGTTATACATATATGCCCATTGACAGATGAACGGAAAAAGAGGATGTAGTACATATATACTGTGGAATATTAGTCATAAAAAAATGAGATAATGGCATTTGCAGCAATACGATGGACCTAGTGATTGTCACACTGAGTGAACTAAGTCAGACAGAGAAAGGCTATATTATATGGTATCACTTGTATGTGCAATCTAAGGAAAAAAAATGGTACAAATGAACTTATTTACAAAACAGATTCACAGATGGTGAAAACAAACTTATGGTTACCAAGCCTGAATGCTGAGGAGGAGGGATAAACTGGGACTGACATATATGCACTACCATATGTAAAATCGCATTTCTGTTCTTAGCATATCATTTTCATGTGGCGTTTAGACACTGCCTCTTTAGGGATGCCTTCTTAGCTATGAGTATCTCCACATATAATTTTGGAAGGCTTCTATGATATTTCAGTTTCTGAATCCAGAATTTCTTTTCAGATAAATGTACATGTGTCCATGTATTCACAAATAAGAGAAAAAGGAATTTTTTTAAAGTTTTCTAGTAAATAGACTTTCCCAGAAGGTAGACTTTAAAAATATACATTTTTTCCTAAAGTGTATTTTTATTTGTCTTTGCTTAATTTTCTGACTTTTAAGTCAAAGGCTAGCATAACTTGAAAACTATAAAAGAAGAATTTTGTATATTCAAGAATGTTCAGAAAAACATTTTTCAAAATGGTTACATTTTTTTTTTCTTCACCAAACAATAAAAAAATTTTCTCTTACAGTGTTTGCGCTCATGCAGAGATGCAATTAAAAAAAAACAAGCATTCCCCTCCTTGTCTCATATCTATGGCTATTAGATATATGAAATAATATATGAATATTTAATCATTTTTTCTTTTCCACTTTAAGATACAGTGATTAATGGTGATAAAACTGTAGTTTTAGACAAGAAAAAAAATGTAAAGAGTTCTTTTTAAGGAACAGTGATGAAAACTACTGAATATTAGATACAACAATATGGAAGAAGAAAGTCAAGTACAGAAACAAGCTTCAAACTTAAGTACAGTTATACAGATTTAGGCTATTCAAGAATTCTGTACTTCAGATATGATCAAAACAAGAATATAACCCTGATTCAAAGAGGCCACTGTCATGAGCACTGGGATCTGTTTCTTTAATTAATTTCATTGTAGAAAACATGGCATATATCTCTGACAATTTTATATTATGCATTGAGAAAAAAGAAAGCCCTCTGAAAACTGTTTTTTTAATGAAAGCAGTTTGAAGCTTCCAGTATTGTTGCTATGCGCTGATACTTTCATAAAAGAAACACAGATGTTCTTCTGGTGACACTGTTCTTACTACCTGTATTTTTTTATATTAATTGTGTGCCTAAATGTTTTTTCAAGTACATTTCATTTTTTTCTAGGTCAAAATACTATAATTCTATTCTATCAAGCTGAGATTTAAAGATCGTTTTTCATCTACTTTGTAGCATTTGTGCTTTCAAATATTACCAAAATAAAGGTTTGTTTTATTTGATTGCTTTCAGGAAAAGGCTACACTGTTTCTAAAATCCTAAATAAACATTTAGAAACATATGGTAACTGAAAAGTCATAATCTGGCACTATAGTAACAGCCTGTTTATACAAGAGGATTTTGTGATTTGAATATTGCTTGTCATCTGATCTGGCAAGAAGACGTACTATCAAATATGTGCTTTATTTAGAAAAGACACAGCCTGTGGTTATGTAAAATTATTCAAACAATATTGAACTATAGACCAAATTCTAGTTGAAATAAATATTTTATGATATAGCATCTACCTTGGTTATCAAAGTTACCATTTCATATAAACCATTTTAGAAAAAAATCATAATAAATTATCCAATTATCACTGCACTTATTTGAGAAAAATGGATTGATATTTAATGAGGTTTGCAATTCAGTCTTCATGTCAATAGGTTGTATTACTCTTTAGGCAAGTGTATAAATCATCATTTATAAATCAACTTATATTTTAATATGACAGACGGTAGCTATTGGAAAGAATACTGTGACAAAGAGATATGTAAATTAAATGATCATTTATTAAAATAAATGATTGTAGATCATTTATCCTTTTAGATCCAGATAGAAAAATGTTTATTAATCTTTCTAAGTTCAAAGCACATTCTAGATCTAGAATTTTTGGAGACTTACTAGAAAAAATTAACAGGCTTAAAGTGAGTTGAAACAAGTTAACGGTGATTATAAAGCAATCACTGTTAAATACAAAAAGGTTTGTATGGTGAATATAAAAGTAGAAACATGTGCTTCCCCAGTGGTCCAGTGGCTAAGACTCTACGCTCCCAATTTAGGGGTCCTGGGTTCTATCCCTGGTCAGGGAACTAGTACCTGCATGCTACAAGTAAGAGTTTGCATGCTGTGACTAAAGAGCCCAAATGCCACAACTAAGACCCAGCAAAGCCAAAAAATAAATATTTTAAAAAGTAAAAGTAGAAACAGATAATATACCTGTGTGAATATAACAGTTATCTGGTCACGCGGTGCTATTCACTAATAAGGTAATCTATTTCCAAATTTCAGTAAATAAGCGTTTGTCTTTCTTCTCCATAATGCTATGCTAAGACTTTTCTGTCTTCTTCACATCAAGCTGTGTCCTGCTTCCAGACATTGATTTGACTGGCCAAGTGGTGCTCTATTTAATAGACAGTGTTCTAACTCTATTCTTACTGTACTTGGTATAGCAAGAACACATTGTATACATTGGAGATAAAGCACTGAAAGGTTTCCATGTTACACTACATTCTCAAGCATACTGACTGACCACCAACCAAAATAATTGTATAGGGGATACATTTTAATCAACAACTCTTTTGACTATAGAATGGTTTTCACTTCTCAATTACTATTTTTCATAAACTTTTGGAAACATAAGACAATCCTTATGGAAATGAAGTATACAATATTTAGAAAAATAAATTAGGGTCCAAATCATTTCACTAAGAAAGTATATCAGCATAAGTTTTGTAAATTTTTATTAAAATGTAAATGAATAGATTAAACATATTTCTGAGTGATTATATACATCTCCAAACAAATAATTATCAAAATTCAGTCTCCTTCCATGAGTATATTTGATGTCTTCTCAGTTATACATCCAGGAATTTAATTGTATCTTGAGTATGTGCAATTGAAATTATTTGGACAAAAACACAATTCAGACCTTATTCTAAAAACTGTGTAGTAGAAAGTTTCTCCTTAATCTAGGCTCTGCCATATGACTTGATTACAATTATTCTGAGTTCAATGTGTTCTGTATGTCAATGAGATATTAGCAAACAAGATGCAAGCAGAGATTGAAAAGTATGTACTGGAGCTTTCTCTCTTTTTGAACTTGAATTTTGATATAATCACATGAACAGCCTGAGTCAGCCTGATGGAAAGTCCATGTAAAGAAGAACTGAGGCACTGTGGTTGATGGCCAACTGCTGGGCCTGTGAGTGAGGTTATACTATACTGTGTAGATTCAGTCAAGCCACCAACTGACAATAGAGATGAGCTAGAATATAGAATCCAGCCTAGACTGAAAGAATCATCAGTGGCACATATGATAGAATTGTAGAAAGTATCGAATGTTGACTGTTCTAAGGCACTAGATTTATTACACAGCAAGAGATAACTCATCTATTAGAGGAATCAAATAGCCTTAAGTAGATTTCTTAGATGTAAAACATACCGGTGACTTCACCTTAGACAAATTACCGATATTTTCAGACACTTATTTTCCTGTATTATAAAAAGGGAGAATTAAAAGTTATTTCAGAACATTATAAAGTGCTTGATATTATGCCTGGCCAAACAACATAATTTTAATCCCATTACTTTATTTCTAAAATCCTATAAATTGGATAACATGTCTTAAAATAATAAAGAAGAACAAAATAAGGAAACATCTCAAATGTTATGATAATTTCTCTTATATCTATGTTTGAAGTCAGAGCCTTCTCTCTCTGAGTTAATCAAGGTGGCTTCAAGGCTTATAAAGAAGCAGAAATGTGAAACTTGTCAGTGTAAGGTCAGAATTATAGAAAGAAATCACATGAAGGGGCAAAATTATTTCAGTACATATAAATCAATAAATATCTATAACTTTATTTTTTGTTTAATTTAAAGGAAAAGTTAAGGCAGGGAAAAATAGTCTCAATAAACTAGCAAAAATTTTAATTGACCAAATATTTGTTGCATTCCCACCACGTGTCCAGTATAATAATAGTTCAGAAGAACTCAGTGAAAAGTGAGACAGACAGCCAAGCATCTATTCACCTCATTTATTCCTTCATTCTACACATATTTATTCTGTCTACAATGCTGTTGTTCAGTTGCTCAGTTGTCTCTGACTCTGCAACCCCGTGAACTGCAGCACAGCAAGGAACTTTCAAGGTTTTGAAATCCAAAACCACAGTTCAAAAGCATCAATTCTTCAGCGCTCAGCCTGCTTTATGGCCCAACTCTCACATCCATACGTAACTACTGAAAAAAACCATAGCTTTCACTATACAGGCCTTTGTCAGCAAAATGATATCTCTGCTTTTTATTACACAGTTTAGATTTGTCACAGCTTTTCTTCCAAGGAGGAATCATCTTTTAATTTCATGGCTACAGTCAGTTTCTACCATGATTTTGGAGCCCAAGAAAATAAAGTCTGTCATGTTTCCATTTTTGCCTCTTCTATTTGTCATGAAGTGGTGGGACTGGATGCCATGATCTTTGTTTTTTGAATGTTGAATTTTAAGCTGGCTTTTTCACTCTCCTCTTTCACTTTCATTAAGAGACTCTTTAGTTCCTCTTCACTTTCTGCCATAAGGGTGGTGTCGTCTGCATATCTAAGGTTATTGATGTTTGCCCCGGCAATCTTGATTCCAGCTTGTACTTCATTCAGCCTAGCATTGCGTATGATAAACTCTGTGTGTAAGTTAAATAAGCAGGGTGATAATATACAGCCTTGATGTACTCATTTCCCCATTTGAACCAGTCCATTGTTCCATATCCAATTTTAGCTGTTGCTTCTTACTTGCAGACAGGTTTCTCGGAAATCAGTTAAGGTGTTCTGGTATTTCCATCTCTTTAGAAATTTTCTGCAACATATCAGGCATTAAACTAGTTTCCAGGTACTTGATATAAAGAAAAAGGACGTGGACACTGCTCTGAAGAAACTGTGGGAGGAAAATATATATATTAAATAATAAAATAACACAAAATTGTATATCATACTCTTTTAAGTTTTGTGAAAAAAAAAAATAGAGATAGCTAAATGGCCAAGAATAAAATGTGGTAAGGGAAGGACCCCTTCCTAGGGACACAGGAAAGGAGCATTGAAGATATTTTGGGGTATTGAGAATAAAGATAATGAGGTGTCTGTTTGGATGTACCTGCAGCAAAAATCAGGTTAAGGTTTAAAAACTAAAATTTGATTAATTTTGTTAGATTGTTTCATGGTGAAACAGAGATCTTTGGTCATTGTTTTAAGAAAGTTTTCTTAAGCTTGTGTGAGTCTCTGGAATGTAAGACATTAGGTTTGCCTTTATTCTTACTTGGCTTCCCTGGTGGCTCAGTGGTAAACAATCCACCTGCCAATCCCTGGTTTGGGAAAATCTCCTGGACAAGGAAATGGCAGCCCACTCCAGTAAACTTCCCTGGGAAATCACAGGGACGTTGTGGCTGGAGTAAATTTTCTGTATTTCTGAATTAGGAGTGGTTAGTGGATCTGAGCCAAAATTTCTTCCTATTTATTTCTGGAATGTAAGATTTTTTTTTTTTTTTTTTTTTTTTTGCCAACAAGCATTCATATTTCTGATTGTGTACAGTTTTTTATTTTTTAACATTCTCATTTGTCCTCAATCTTTACCATTTTTTGAATCACATGGATGACTTATTGAAAGAAAGATTGCTGAGCCCTCTCTATGACGTTTCACATTCTGTATGTCTAAATTGGGGTCCAGCAGTTTACATTCACAACAGATACCCAGGTAATGCTAGTGCTGGTGGTTCAGAGACCACACTTTGAGAACTCTGTTCCAGTTAGTGAAAATTCCCCTCAGACACTTGCAAAGGTTTAAACATCATGTTTTTATTAAAGAATATTGATTTTTTTAAAAATCTATATCATTGGGGATATTTCAATAAAAATTTGGGTTACCTACCAGGTAATGCTACCTCTACAAAAACTTAAACCACAAGCAACTATAGTAATTGCATTTGCCTGAAAGGCCCATATTGATTTGTCTTTAAAGAGCTAAAGATCATAAAACTTAAGATGAGAGTGAAAATCTGGTTGGGGAATGAATCAATCGGCATCCATTGTTGACATCCATTGTTGAAACATATTTTTAAACCATTACAAACATATGCCTTTCAAAGGTTATCATTAAGTTGCTATCATTTATAATAGCTGTTGACAGAGTGACATATAGCTTAAAATATAATTTGACTCTAAAATTACATAAATGTATAGTTTCACTGGGTTTGTTATAACTCTTTCATAAAACTTGGACTTCTTGAGCAATTGATCGATGTACTTTAATTTCCCATTTAAAAAGCTGCCTATTTTATAAGTTGCAAATACAGTAGTGTTTACATATGGACTGCTTCAGGTTAAATCAATGGCAATAAAATCGATGAATTTCTTTGGGAAATTATTTTGAACTTTTTAATCAGTTTTTGAACTCTTGCATAATCCACCATCTAGTGTTTAATAGTCATCAACTGATTGCAGTACACAAATTACGTGATGCTCAAATTCTGGCTGTCTTTTATTGATTTAGTCTAGTTTTACGTGAACCGATTTTGATGTTCAAACATATTTATACTAGCTAAATGAATTTTAAATTTTCCAGTTGGAGACTTTTTTGGAAGCATTTTCCCCTACACTCTAAAGGTTTATCTCCCTATTGAGAAGAGCATGAAGGATTAGGAAGATTAAGTATATTTCTTTTATTTTCAAATACCCTATGTCAATCTTTCCCTATGTTTGGGCTCCTTTGCAAAGAGCTAACTCACAAGAAAACACTCTAATTCTGAGAAAGATTGAGGGCAGGAGGAGAATGGAGTGACAGAGGATAAGATGGTTGGATGGCATCACCAACTCAATGGATGTGAGTTTGAGCAAACTCTGGGAGATAGTGAAGGACAGGGAAGCCTGGCGTACTGCACTTCATAGGGTTGCAAAGAGCGGAACATGAGTTAGCAACTGAACATCAACGACAGTTGACTCAGCTAATACACTTAGTGGAGTCATAGATAGGTTCAATGAAAAATGCCTTAGAAAGCAACTCTGTGATAGCTTTTGTGTTTCAACCTTGAAATCTTAGTTTATGTGTTTGTGGTGAAAATAGACCAAATAAAAATATGACTACTTAAATATTTTTGATGTTCCTCCTTACCCCAGCATACTTCTAAGTGGATGTCTTACTTATTATTTATGTATTATTTATTGCTGCCTAACAAATTACCTCAAAATGTAGTTTACAAGAAAATAAACGTTTATCACTCCATGGTTTCTCAGTGTCACAAAATTAGGAATAGTTTAGCTAACTCATTCTAGCTCAGAGTTTCTCATGAGGGTCAGTCAAGATGTTGGCAGTCATATGATAATTAACTTGGGCTGATATATCTGCTTCCTATACAGCTCACTTACTTGCCTGGCAAAATAGTGCTAATTGTTGGTAGGATATCTCAAGTTCCTCATTATGTTCCTCAGAGTGAGTCATCCAACAGAAGGCATGGGGGAAACTACAATCACCTTAAGGACCTAGATTCAGAAGTCATACTCTGTTATTCCTGCAATATCCTGTTTGTTCCACAAGTCAATTCTCTTCAGTAGAGGAAAGAACTACTCAAGGAAATGGATACCAGATGGCAAAAATAATTGAAGATCATCTTGGAGGATAGTTATCACAGTTCATAAGCAAAACCCTAGACAGTTCTCTTACTTATCTTAATTTTGTGGGAATAGGCCAGGATATTGAAAAATCATAGAATCTCATCCATTTTATTTACTTTTGTTTAGAGTGGAGATAGATTTTCCTATGCTTACCTTTATCTCTACCCAGAACAGCTCATCTTACA
This sequence comes from Okapia johnstoni, assembly GCA_024291935.2. Lineage (NCBI taxonomy): Eukaryota > Metazoa > Chordata > Mammalia > Artiodactyla > Giraffidae > Okapia > Okapia johnstoni. The sequence goes on along the minus strand of CM044307.1, from coordinate 106,924,662 downwards.
TTTATTATGCACACCTGAAAATTACTTATGTCGTATTCAGGTCAAACCTCTGTTTTTTATTAGGTAATATTTTATTAGGCCAACAAATTAATTTGTAGTCTTGTGTTAATAAATTCTAACAGGCACATAAACACACAAACCTTCTGGAGGAAATAATTTTATTGTGACTATTTCACAGTAGGAATAAGACATCTGGCAATCAGCAGAGATCAATGACATAAATATCACCACAATGATGTTTTGATTCAGGTCAGTTGAGTTGGTTTATATGGGCCACTAAATCCATGGGGAATTCTAAGATCTCATATTTTCTGTCAGAAAGTAATTTTTCTTCTTGAGACTAATAATGATACTGCTTTTCCTAAGTGAGTGAAATTTTTCTTCCACAAGTATGGATTCAACTACCTTCTGTACACTATGTTGACTCAACCTATATTTCTTGGCCAATCAGTCTTGAGCTTACAATTCAACTTTCAACTGCCAGTTGGAGAGCCTGAAGTACTGAAAATAGAATGCAGTCTGGAATCAGACAGACATGAATTTAAATACTGGTTTCATAACTCTATTAGATTTGCAGCATTAGGCACATTATCTAATTATTTCTGAACCTCAAATTCTCATTTATATAATGATAATGATATTTTCTTAGCAAATCTTTTATGAAGATTAAAGACAATGATATACGACTAGTTATCAACCAGAAACTTTTTTTCACCTGGAGGACATTTACAATGCTTAGAAACCTTTTGGTGTTGTTTTGTTGTCACATCTGAGTAAGAGGGGTATTTAGAGGCTAGAGTTGATGCCAAACATCCTCCAATACATAAGATGACCTTCTGCAGTGTAATGGTTAATATTATGTGTCAACATCACTGGGCCACAGGGTGCCCAATTAGTTAATCAAAACTTAATTTGTGAAGAGTTCAAGAATAAGATTAATATTTAAAGTGGTGAACTAAATAAAGCTGTCCTTAAAGTGGCCTCAGTTCAGTCAGTTAAAGGTCTATCTAGAACCTCAAGGCCTGATCCTCCTCCAATAAAAGAGAACTCCTCCTACCCAACGGCCTTCAAACTGAGACTCTAGCTTTTTCTTGCCTTTGAATTTGCATTAAAATATTGGTTCCTGCTATCCTCCAAACTGAAAATACACACTATCAGCTCTCCTGGGTCTCCGGCTTGCCAACTCATCCTGAAGACAGGACACACACACACTTTTCTCATGTCATCAGATATAGACATAGAAAACAAAGAATAAACCAACCAACTAACTTACAAACAAAAACTAGAAATTCACAAAAGTGAACATTAAGCCTACCAAAATGTCAGGAAATCAAAATTTTATAAATGATGTAATTTAAAAATCTACATATGCATTTGATGGTAACTGTCAGTTCAGTTCACTCACTCAGTCATGTCCAATTCTTTGCTACCCCATGGACTGCAGCACGCCAGGCTTCCTTGTCCATCAACCAACTCCCAGAGCTTACTCAAACTTATGTCCATCGAGTCAGTGATGCCATCCAACTGTCTCATCCTTTCTCATGCCCTTCTCCTCCAGCCTTCAATCTTTCCCAGCTTCAGGGTCTTTTCCAAGGAGTCAGTTCTTTGTATCAGGTGGCCAAAGTATTGGAGTTTCAGCTTCAGCATCAGTCCTTCCAGTGAATATTCAGTACTATTTCCTTTAGGATGGACTGGTTGGATCTCCTTGCAGTCCAAGGGACTCTCAAGAGTCTTCAACACCACAGTTCAAAAGCACCAATTCTTCAGTGCTCAGCTTTCTTTATAGTCCAACGCTCACATCCATACGTAACTACTGGAAAAACCAAAGCTTTGACTAGATGGATCTTTGTTGGTAAAGTAATGTCTCTGCTTTTTAATATGCTGTCTAGATTGGTCATAGCTTTTCTTCCAAGGAGCAAGTTTCTTTTAATTTCATGGCTGCAGTCTCCATCTGCAGTGATTTAGGGTGAAAATATGCAGCCTTGGCATACTCCTTTCCTAATGTGGAACCAGTCTGTTGTTCCATGTCTGGTCCTATCTGTTGCTTCTTGAGCTGCATACAGATTTCTCAGGAGGCAGGTCAGGTGGTCTGGTATTCCCTTCTCTTTAAGAATTTTCCACAGTTTGTTGTGATCCACACAGTCAAAGGCTTTGGCATAGTCAATAAAGCAAATGTAGATGTTTTTCTGGAACTCTCTTGCTTTTTCCATGACAATTTGATCTCTAGTTCCTCTGCCTTTTCTAAACCTAGCTTAAACAACTGGTAGTTCACAGTTCACGTACTGTTTGAAGACTGCCTTGGAGAATTTTGAGTATTACTTTGCTAGCGTGTGAGATGAATACAGTTGTGTGGTAGTTTGAACATTCTTTGTCATTGCCTTTCTTTGGGATTGGAATGAAAACTGATCCTTTCCAGCCCTGTTCCCACTGCTGAGTCTTCCAGATTTGCTGGCATATTGAGTGCAGCACTTTCACAGCATTATCTTTTAGGATTTGAAATAGCTCAATTGGAGTTCTATCACCTCCACTAGCTTTGTTCATAGTGATGCTTCCTAAGGCCCACTTGACTTCACATTCCAGGATGTCTGACTCTAGGTGAGTGATCATACCATCGTCATTATCTGGGTCATGAAGATCTTTTTTGTATAGTTCTTCTGTGTATTCTTGCCACCTCTTCTTAATATCTTCTGTTTCTGTTAGGTCCATATCATTCCTGTAAATTATGATAAATGTTGTTTTAAAGTGGTTTCAACACTTTCACCTATAATCTTGGGCATTGTATTGAAATATAGATTTGTATTTAATAATGTCATTTTTAACTAAGCAGTTGACTTCATTTTCCAGTACAGACTATAGATACTTTCATTCATTGACATTTATTTTTCAATTAAAAAATTTGTTGACGTATAGACAGCTTTATCAATGTTTCTTAAGACAGCCACCAAGGACATCTGGGGCCAAACAGTTCTTTAATTCTTTGTTGTGTGTATTAGTTAGGATTTTCCAGAAATCAACAGGATGTAGGGGTGTGTGTGCATGTATGCAGGGGGCTAGTTTCTGTGCTCAGATGAACAGCGTTATTTCCAGTAATGAAAAAGTAACTTCATTTATTATGTGTTATACAGATCTCTATTTTTTTGACAAAACTTATGGCTGTCAATCTCTTATTGAGGGTTAGCAATATACTATGTCTCATTTACTATTATAGAAACATTTATTTTCTTAACCATGATAACGTTAAGAAAACTTTCATTGTTGGTTCCCTTTTATCTCGTGTGTGTGTGTGTGTGTGTGTAATATTTTAGTATTTCATTTTGATTTTACTCTCAAGAAAAAGGCACATGGGTGGCATATTTTCTATAAATTTGTCTGTGAATGACAGCTCTGTTGGGTAGAAAATTATTGAGTCACTGTATTTTCAGCTTGAAACTCTCTAGAGATTGTTACATTGTCTTTTTTCCTCAGTTAGGTTTTATTTCTTTAGTAGTAACCTGTTTCTCAGGTTATTTAATATTTAAAATATTTAAAGGAGTTTTCTATTTTATTTCTAATCTTCAGTATACATGGTTCATCATTCTTTTTTCAAGTTGTGTTTACAGATTTATAGTTGATTCACCATGTTGTGTTCGTTTCAAGCAAAATAGTACAGTGATTCAATTATATATCTATTTATTCTTTTTTAGGTTTTTGTTATACATTATGGCAAAATATTGGATATAGTTCTCTGTTCTGTACTGTAGGTCCTTGTTGGTTACCTGTTACATATATAGTAGTGTGTATATGTTAATCCCAAACTCTTAATTTATCCTTCTTTACCATTTCCCCTATGGTAACTGTAATTTTGTTTTCTATTCTGTGGACATATTTCTGTTTCTTACATAAGTTTATTTGTATAATTTGGGGGGGATTTCACATGTAAGCTATATCATATGATAATTGTCTTTGTCTGGCTTTCTTCACTTGGTATGATAAACTTTAGCTCCATCTATATTGCTTTGAATGGCATTATTTCATTCTTTTTAATGGATTAGTAATACTCCATTATGTATATGTGTGTGTGTGTGTGTATCACATCTCCTTTATCCATTTATCTGTCAATGGATATTTAGGTTGATTCCATGTCTTAGCTATTGTAAACAGTGCTGCTATGAACATTGATATGTATGTATCTTTTTAAAATTATGTTATTCTCCAGATATAGGCACAAGAATGGAATTACGGGATCATATAATAGCTTTATATTCTTATTTTTGTTTAATATACAGTAAATTCTAAACTAAAGACTCACTTCCAATTGAATAATTTTTTATTCACTTCCAATTGAATAATTTTTATGTTACTATAACTTATAAAATATTATTTTCTTTTTTCCAAAGTAGATATTGAGAACCTGTCTATGATCAGATTACTATGCTTCCACTAAGGATTATGGTTTAGCAAGAATACATGTCACTTGTACTTCCAAAGTTTAGACCCAAGGACTATGTCCTTTAAGAACTTGGGAATTCATGTTAGCTGTATAATGAATTGTAATAGTCATGTACGTTGCAGTATCTAGTAATATGTTTTCCTTTTTCTTTTTTTTTAAAAAATTAGTTTATTTATCTATTTTTTAACTTTACAATATTGTATTGGTTTTGGCATACATTGACATGAATCCACCATGGGTGTACATGTGTTCCCCTTCCAGAACCCCCTTGCATAACACAATTTCCTCACTGGAAGGCAGCATTGATGGTATTAAACAGTACATACTTTAAAAGCATATATTCATTTGTTTATATTTTGGCCACGCTGGATCTTTGTTGCCTGGGATTTTTTCCAGCTGCAGCTTTGGGGCTGCTCTTCGTTGCAGGGTACAGGCTTCTCATTGTGGTGGCTTCTCTTATTGTGGAGTACATGCTGTAGGGTTTCTGGACTTCAGTACTTGTGGTGCACGGGCTTAGTTGCCCCACACATAGAATCTTCCCGAACCAGGGAATTGAACCTGTGTCCCCTACATTGGTAGGCAGATTCTTCCAGAGAAGACCCAAATGGTACATTATTAACATGGTAAATAAATTAAAGGTCAGTTTGCCATTTCCATGAGATTGTGTACACTTGACATGGATGGTCCTTTTAATGTAGTCAGAGAATTTTTGCTTTTCATGTGCATACTACTCATTTTTTTTTCAGTTTTCAAATATTTATTTGTAGTTATATTTCTATAAATTCCATTTTTCTTAAGAATATGACTTCATAGGCATTTCCTTAAAGAAAAATTCCAAGATTAACAATGAAATATCTAAAATAATTTTATGTTTATTTTGTTATATGATTTTATTTTTACACATCTCTTTCAAATTCCAACTTTAAATAAAGGCTTAAGGAAATGTAATTATTAATGAAACTAACTGTTCTTAAGGATAGAGAAAGAAATGTGGCAATCCCAAGCTTGAATTCACAAAAGAATAATTAATGTGTGTATGTGCCTTTCTGTGTGCCTTATTAGTGATTTCAGTGGAATGCTTCAGAAGGATTAATTGCTTGGATTTGCAGAAGTTCTTTATTTATCATCATTAAAAGGCCTGTTTAAGGAGGATTTTTATGGTATAATGTATCACTCACTAAAATTCATTTTTGGCAAACTGACAAAAAAGTATCTTAAATGTTATGCAGTCTGATTACATGGCTTGAATCTAACAATTATTTCTAATTTGTTGGCCTTAAGATATGAAGATGAAGAAGCTGAGTGAATCAGATGTTACATCTTCTTTCATGAGAGCTATACCTACATGTTGTGAGCAAAGAATCTTAAGAACTTTGATATGTAATGGGTTGACACTGATGCTGAAAATCAGATTGAATTATCCTCTTATGAAAAAACTATTGATAAAGAAAATTATGAACTAATATAATCTCTTTAAGTTAATTCATGAGTCATAACATAATAAAATAATGCACAACATAAATATTGGTTAAAATTCCATAATGTTTCATGTTTCCTTTATTGAATTAAAATGTCATTCCCCTATGCATAAAACAAATGGGCAATTGGCAAATGATATTAGTTTAAACAAACATATTAAAGACGTTTCCAAGGCAACATAATTACTATGATACGAATAATTAGACTAAAAATATTTCCTCTCTAAATTATGTATTTAGACTATTTCCTCATTTAATGTTTGCCTTGTTTTCAGTGTCCTTCTAGTTCAGGGTTGATTGCATAATATATAGAGCTTATTCTACATAAATCTTTCCCTAATTATTTCCTTCATATGGGTTTTACTCTTGGAGATAAGAAAGAGAAATCAATTTTACTGAAAAATTGAATGGTCATATTTCAGTTGAGGAGTCAGGGCTAGCTTAAGTTATTTGCAAACCTAAAGCAGAACATAAAGCCAAATTGCTAGATCAAGGAAACTATTTAAGTTCATAAAAATAATGCTAAAATGTAGGCAGAACAGCTAGAAATAGAAAATCAATGGGAATTATAATTACATCTATTGTGAATCAAAATTTATTGTTATAAATTTATAATTATATTCCAGGGTAAAGTGGATTTGGAGTCGGAAGATATAGATACCCTCTGAGTTCTATTTATTTGTTCTATAACCATTGTCCAATTATTTAATTTCTCTTAGCCTTTTTAAAGAAAATAATAAAATTTACTTCAAATAATTATGGCAAAGAGTAAATGAGATAATATTTATGGAATAAAACATTTACCTAGTATACTGCAGACCCTAAGCAAATGTTAAGAGAGCCTGAGATGAGAAAAGTCCTCCTTCAGAGTTAAAAGAGATGGACTAGGATACTCTGAAGGAGGTGCAAGTAGGCCAAAAATAATTATGAAAAATAACTTTTGAACAGTTCAACTAACTCTTTCTCCACTAAATGGGCCACACTTGGAGCTAGTGAAGCCTTCAGTGGAAAGTTGTTTGAAGATTGGGTGACAACCTTGTTGAGATTACAGAGAAAGTTATTAGACTTGAGACTGGAACATGATCAGGGTCTTCTCCAACCCCAAGATTCAGTGGTTCATGAATATGTTCATCTGACTATTTTGCAGACATTTATTCTACCAGAACTAGGAGCAATAGAACAAGATGTTTAAAAGTTGAAACTCTGGAATCTAAACTGAGTGTGTTCATATTCTGACACAATCTCTCATGATTATATGAATTTGGGAAAATTATATGACCCCTCCGAGGTTCAGATTTCTTATCTATACATGGTACTAATCATTTCTATTGGATGTGAAGATAAAATGAAATAGCACATGTTAAAGGCTTAGCCTACGACTTAGTAATGGATCTCTATAATTACCAGTGTTTCGTCATTTATTAATCTACCAACTTGATGGAACTGATAGACCAAGGCTAACTTTATCTAAATCAGTATGTGAGGAAGTTGAGAAAAAAAGGTTTAGAAATACAATGACTATTTCAATAATGAAACAGGATCAAGCAGTAAGTTGTTTACAAAAGCAAATGCATAAAATATCATCCACATTAATCACAATATGGTAATCCAAAGATAGTCAGCTTTTATGATGCAGCTTTATTAGCATTGTGCCCAATGTGTAGTTATAAAATCCATACTATTGCTTAAATTTACAAATATCTACATTGCTGAGCTCTTAAAGTTACAAGCATTTTAGTGTACAACCCAATCGACAGGTCATCTGATGAAAGCACAATCAATTATTGCTGCTGGTTATTGCAGTTCTCTTCCCTTAAATATACTTTTTAGCTTCTTTTCCCTCTTAGGCTCATCTAAAGTACAGAGACTTCAGTCACTTACTCTAATAGCTAAAAATGTATCCTATTCTAAGTTAAAGAAACCATAAAAGTAACTGAAGTATATTGACTGACATTATTTTTTCTAAGTAGAAGTTCAGGTGTTAAGAAAATTATCTTGATTTGCCATTCACCACGGAGAAGGCAATGGCACCCCACTCTAGTAGTCTTGCCTGGAAAATCCCATGGACGGAGGAGCCTGGTAGGCTGCAGTCCATGGGGTCGCTAAGAGTCGGACACAACTGAGCAACTTCACTTTCACTTTTCACTTTCATGCATTGGAGAAGGAAATGGGAACCCACTCCAGTGTTCTTGCCTGGAGAATCCCAGGGACGGGGGAGCCTGGTGGGCTGCTGTCTACGGGGTCGCACAGAGTCGGACACGACTGAAGCGACTTAGCAGCTGCAGCAGCAGCAGCAGCAGCCGTTCACCAATTAGATGATTGCATAGGGCTGAATAATCCATTAAACGATTTATGAAGCCAGTTGTTCAAGTTCCATTAACTGGTATGCCAGGGCACTGTGAATTTCACATGTGTCAGAAAATTTATTATTTGTCTTAATTTTAAAGTTTGAGCTGCTACCTAAAGCTGTAAGAGCAAAACTCTTAATAAATATTAACTGAAACATTTAATTTCAGAAGTAATTAAAATGAAAAATTATGTGAGTAAAATATTTTCCCTATTACGCTACCTGAAGGAAGAAATCTGAAAAAGAAAGGCAAGGGGAAAAACAAAAACAACAACAAACAACTTCTGAGTTCCACAATTCTGCAACGGGGTAGACTGTTTGAAGAAAAGTGTCTTGAATATGAAAATTTTAAACTTGAGAAGTTTGAGAGTTAAATTTTAAACTTGCAATTGGTTGTCTTCCTTGTCTTAACTGTGAATGAAGGAAAGGGCAATCAGTAAACAGTGAAGCCCTTTACATATACCGCATTCATAACTGCAGGCAATACCTCCGCATCACACTGGGAAGCAAATTGGTAGTCACTGGAGACTGCTGTGCCTGCGTGAGATATTCCCTGAGGTTAAAACCAGTCAGCAGTCAGGCTATGCTATACCCCATGAAGCCTAAGAGTGGTTTCCCGGGGTAACCTCTTTGAGAGCACATTTGAATAATCTAATTTAGAGTTTTAAAATTGGGGGAAACTGTGGACAAATCACATGCTAACTGGCAGCATCCCTTAAATTGCAATAGAAGGGCTCTCAGGTCTGAAATAGTTTATAAGGCATATTTGAAACAAAACCAATGTCACATGAGCCATTCAATATTGTAGGAAAAAAAAAAATTCATTCTTAGTGCTTTTCTATTTTCTCTGAAGATGAATTTACTTTTTCCCTGAGTACTTAAAAGGTGACCCTCTTTCTTTGAAAATCATGAAGGGGGAAGTTATCATTATCCCTAATAGCATTAAAGAGATTTCAGAAATTAGAAGATTGAAAATTTGCAAACTCTTATGCATTAATTATGTGAGGAGTTGGATGTTTCTATTTGTGTAAAAAATATGTATTAGGTGCTACAAATTGTGTCTAGTTAGCATGGTTATATCCCTCATAGAATGCATATTCTTTTCTTCAAGAAGATTGAAAAACAAGTGATGTTGAAACCATTAACAGAGCGATGATTCCTCTTCCAAAGGACTCATTCACATAGGGGAAAAGTGAGCAAAATGCTTGTTATGTGAAACTGTTCAGGCTATTAAAATGCCTATTGAAAGATGAATGGTTTTTTAAATTGATATGTAGTTTAAAAAACCCACCAAGAACCACCAGAACTTACACAGAACTGGGGAAACAGATTCTTGGAGGGCACAAACAAAACCTTGTGCACACCAGGACCCAGGAGAAAGGAGCAGCGACCCCACAAGATACTGACCCAGACTTGCCCATGAGTGTCCAGGAGTCTCCGGTGGAGGCGGAGATCAATGGTGGCCTGCTGCAGGGCTAGGGGCACTGAGTGCAGCAGTGTGGGCATGGGACTTTTGAAGGGGGTCATTATTACCTTCATTACCTCCACCATAGTTTGGCCTCAGGTCAAGCAACAGGGAGGGAACACGGTACTGCCCATCAACAGAAAAATGGATTAAAGATTTACTGAACATGGCCCCACTCATCAGAACAAGACCCAGTTTCCCCCTCAGTCAGTCTCTCCCATCAGGAAGCTTCCATAAACCTCTTATCCTGATTCATCAGAGGGCAGACAGAATGAAAACCACAATCACAGAAAACTAACCAAACTGATCACATGGACCACAGCCTTGTCTAGCTCAGTGGAAAAAATGAGCCATGCTGTTCAGGGCCAACCAAGACGGACAGGTTATGTTGGAGAGTTCTGACAAAACGTGGTCCACTGGAGAAGGAAATGGCAAACCACTTAAGTATTCTTGCCTTGAGAACCCCACGAAAAATATGATAAGGCAAAAAGGTATGACACTGAAAGATAAACTCCTCAGGTCAGTAGGTACCCAAAATACTACTGAAGAAGAGTGGAGTAATAACTCCAGAAAGAATGAAGAGATGGAGCCAAAGCAAAAACAAAACCCAGTAGTGGATGTACGGGTGATGGAAGTAAACTCCAATTCTGTAAAGAGCAATATTGCCTAGGAACCTGGAATGTTAGGTCCGTGAATCAAGGCAAATTGGAAGTGGTCAAACAGGAGATGGCAAGAGTGAACACTGACATTTTAGGAATCAGTAAACTAAAATGGACTGGAATGGGTGAATTTAACTCACATGACCATTATAGCTACTCCTGTGGGCAAGAATCCCTTAGAAGAAATGGAGTACTTATCATAGTCAACAAAAAAATCTGAGATGCAGTACTTGGATGCAATCTCAAAAACGACAGAATGATCTCTGTTCATTTCCAAGGCAGACCATTCAATATCACAGTAATCCAAGTCTATGCCCTGACTAGTAATGCTGAAGAAGCTGAAGCTGAACGATTCTATGAAAACCTACAAGACCTTTTAGAACTAACACCCAAAAAAGATGTCCTTTTCATTATAGGGGACTGGAATGCAAAAGTAGGAAGTCAAGAGATACCTGAGTAACAGATATTTTGGCCGTGGAGTACAAAATAAAGCAGGACAAAGACTAACAGAGTTTTGCCAAGAGAATGCACTGTTCATAACAAACACCCTTTCCAACAACACAAGAGAAGACTCTATGCATGGACATCACCAGATGGCCAACAATGAAATTAGATTCATTATATTCTTTGCAGCCAAACATGGAGAAGCTCCATAGAGTCAACAAAAACCACTAGGCCACTAAAGTATGACCTAAACGAAACCCCTTATGATTATACAGTGGAAGTGGCAAATAGATTCAAGGGATTAGATCTGATAAACAGAGTGCCTAAAGAACTATGAATGGAGGTTTGTGACATTGTACAGGAGGCAGGGATCAAGACCATCCCCAAGAAAAAGAAATGCAAAAAGGCAAAATGGTTGTCTGAGGAGGCCTTACAAATAGTTTTGAAAAGAATAGAAGCAAAAGACAAAGGCTAAAAGGAAAGATATACCCATTTGAATGCAGAGTTCCAAAGAATAGCAAGGAGAGATAAGAAAGCCTTCCTCAGTGATCAGTGCAAAGAAATTAAGGAAAACAATAAAATGGGAAAGACTGCAGATCTCTTCATGAAAATTAGAGATACCATGGGAACATTTCATGCAAAGATGAGCACCGTAAAGGACTGACATGGTATGGACCTAACAGAAGCAGAAGATATTAAGATGAGGTGGCAAAAATACACAGAAGAACTATACAAAAAAGATTTCCATGACCCAGATAATCACAATGGTGTGATCACTCACCTAGAGCCAGACATCCTGGAATGGAAGTCAAGTGGGCCACAGGAAGCATCACTGTGAACAAAGTTAGTGGAGGTGATGGAATTCCAGTTGAGCTATTTCAAATCCTGAATGATGATGCTGTGAAAGTGCTGCACTCAATATGCCAGCAAATCTGGAAAACTCAGCAGTGGCCACAAGACTGGAAAAGGTCAGTTTTCATTCCAATCCCAAAGAAAGGCAATGCTAAAGAATGCTCAAATTGCTGCACAATTGCACTCATCTCACACACTGGTAAGGTAATGCTCAAAATTCTCCAAGCCAGGCTTCAACAGTACATTAACCATGAAGTTCCAGATGTTCAAGCTGGATTTAGAAAAGGCAGAGGAATCAGGGATCAAATTGCCAACATCTGTTGGATTATCGGAAAAGCAAGAGAGTTACAGAAAAGCATCTACTTCTGCTTTATTGACTACATCAAAGCCTTTGACTGTGTGGATGACAACAAACTGGAAAATTCTTCAAGAGATGGGAATACCAGACCAGCTGACCTGTCTCTTGAGAAATCTGTATGCAGGTCAAGAAGTTACAGTTAGAACTGTACCGGGAACAACAGACTGGCTCCAAATCAGGAAAGGAGTACATCAAGGCTGTATATTTTCACCCTGCTTATTTAACTTATATGCAGACTACATCATAGGAAATGCCGGACAGGATGATACACAAATTGGAATCAAGATTGCCAGGAGAAACATCAATAACCCTAGATATGCAGATGACACCACCCTTATGGCAGAAAGTGAAGAAGAACTAAAGAGCCTTTTGATGAAAGTGAAAGAGGAGAGTGAAAAGGTTGGTTTAAAACTCAACATTCAAAAAACTAAGTTCATGGCATCCAGTCCCATCACTTCATGGCAAATAGATGGGGAAACAATGAAATCAGTGAGAGAATTTATTTTTCTTGGGCTCCAAAATCACTGCAGATGATGACTGCAGACATGAAATTAAAAGACACTTGCTTCTTGGAAGAAAAGTTATAACCAATCTAGACAGTATATTAAAAAGCAGAGACATTACTTTACCAACAAAGGTCCATCTAGTCAAACTATGCTTTTTCCAGTAGTCATGTATAAATGTGAGAGTTGGACTATAAAAAAAGCTGAGCACTGAAGAATTGATGCTTTTAAACTGTGGTGTTGGAGAAGATTCTTGAGAGTACCTTGGACTGTAAGGGGATCCAACCAGTCCATCCTAAAGGAGATCAGTCCTGCGTGTTCATTGGAATGACTGACGTTAAGGCTGAAACTCCAGTACTTTGGCCCCCTGATGTGAAGAACTGACTCATTGGAAAATACCCTGATGCTAGGAAAGATTGAGGGCAGGAGAAGAAGTGGACGACAGAGGATGAGATGGCTGGATGGCCTCACTGACTCGATGGACATGAGTTTGAGTAGGCCCCGGGAGTTGGTGATAGACAGGGAAGCCTGGCGTGCTGCAGTCCATAGGGTCGCAGAGAGTCAGACACGACTGAGCGATTGAACTGAACTCAAGTGATGCTCAAATAAATTCTTTGAAATGAAGTCCTGTACATAAACACCTAGCTTTCTAGAAAAGTAGAATGTAGAAAAAGAAACAGCACAACAGATAAGGTGTTAATTTGTTCAGTGTGCTTCCTGAGAGTCAGTGTTCTTTCTAAAAGCATCCTATTTATTCCTAGCAATATATTTATTTATTTCTAAGAAACACTTGGTATACCTTTATTTACCCTTAATGATATAAGAACTTGGACTGGAGCATATGTATTGGAGCAGAGGTGGGACACAAACAAGAGACTGTGCAAGTCCTGAGGCTTACGAGTGGCTATCAAAAAAGGGACAATATAAGAAAAATCTAGATTATTAGATAAAAATGAGGGTTGGTTGCTGATACTAGGGATTCAGGGGTCCCCTGGTAACTCAGTGGTCAAGAATCCGCCTGCCAGTGCAGGAACCATGATTCAATCATTGCGTCAGGAAGATCTCCAGGAGAAGGGAATGGCAGCCCACTCCAGTATTTCAGTATTGGCAGAGAGAAATGAGGAACTAAAGAGCCTCCTGATGAAAGTGAAAGAGGAGAATGAAAAAGCTAGCTTAAAACTCAACATTCAAACAACTAAAATCATGGCATCCAGTCCCATCACTTCATGGCAAATAGATGGGGAAACAGTGGAAACAGTGACAGACTTTATTTTCTTGGTCTCCAAAATCACTGCAGATGGTGACTTCAGCCAGAAAATTAAAAGACACTTGCTCCTTGGAAGAAAATCTATGGCCAACATAGACTACATATTAAAGAGCAGAGGCACTACTTCGTCTACAAAGGTCCATCTAGTCAAAGCTATGGTTTTTCCAGTAGTCATGTATGGATGTGAGATCTGGACCAAAAACAAAACCGAGCGCTGAAGAATTAATGCTTTTGAACTGTGGTGTTGAAGACTCTCAAGTGTCCTTTGAACTGCAAGGAGATCAAACCATTCCATCCTAAAGGAAATCAACCCTGAATATTCATTGGAAGGACTGATGCTGAATCTGAAGCTCCAATACTTTGGGCACATGATGCGAAGAATTGACTCATTGGAAAAGACCCTGATGCTGGGAAAGATTGAAGGCGGGAAGAGACGGGGACAACAGAGGATGAGATGGTTGGATGGCATCACCGACTCGATGGATCGAAGTTTGAGCAAGTTCTGGGAGTTGGTGATGGACAGGGAAGCCTGGCATGCTGCATTGCATGGGGTCACAAAGCGTCGGACACAACTGAGTGACTGAACTGAACCAGTATTCTTGCCTGGGAAATCCCATAGACAGATTATCCTGGAGGGCTGCAATCCGTGGTGTCCCAAAGAGTCAAGACACAATTTAGTGACTAAACAACAACAAAGTAAGAATTAAAAGGGCTTAGGTTTCAGGACAGGTCTCTAGACTTAAAAAAAAAAAATGGAGATAGCACAATAATGACCAGTGCTTTAAAAAAGGTTGCATTTCAATAGACAGCTATATAGTTCTATATGTATTCCAAATATTTATAGTTCAACATGTATTCCAAAAAATATATATTTTTCTGTGCAAAGAGAAAAACTGAAATAAATATTTATGATCTTTAATTTGGAAGGGTCTGCCACAGAAGAATACAAAAAGAAGCCAGTTAGGGGACCTAAGAGTCAAGGTAGGTGGTGGGATGATAAGAGGAAGCAAAACAAATGATGTGCATTAGAACAGAGGTATCATTTAAGTGGTCGTTGATAGTGCAACTGACTTGGTGCTAAGGTAATTAATCATTGCCTTTATAGTCCTTAAATCTTCTCCCAAAGGAAAATGACTTTTTGCCAGATATTGGAGCAAGGCTGATATCTGGCTACATGCATTAAATAGGCAAGAAATCCGTTACCTAAGAATATATTGTATTACCTTTCATGTTCCTAGAGGAAAGGAGAAGGTGGACTGCCCATACTGCTGCTCATGCATCTCAGTAATAATGGTATACTCCTCAGATACATCAAATTGCTTTCTATCTGAAGAGAACAATGGCATTTAGCCGTAAAGTAGATTTTATTCAACTGCACACAAACTTCATGAGTGGAGGCATTTCTCCCTAAGCACATAATCTACAATTGAAAACAGTTTTTTATGGAGCCAAGTGCAAGTTTGTATATCTAATGCACTTGTCCCTTTGGATCATGATCAAGCCTAGCAAACAGTGTGTTTCCTACTCTAACACTGGTCTGTCTTATCAAACTTGAAGAGAGTTTTGTCTTTTATACTGAAATTCCTTTTAATATGAATTAATGTTGCTCACATTGCTTTCATGTAATAGCTTCCATTAATAATTGTCAAAAGCAGAATCACAAGTTAATAAAGAATTAAATGAGTAGTAAAAAGGAAAATCAATATATGAATAAAAAGACTGAAGGATACACAAAGTCTTAAAACTTTGAGAGTATCTTAGGGACCAGGGATGGAATATTTATGATTATATTTCTCCAAGAATGATAAATATACTTCCCACAGTAATACTTAGGTTTTGTTTAATTTTTGTAAGTTTAAGTTATTAATGAAATTATTTTCCTACCACTCATCAGCAAAATGAATAACAATTTTATAGCAACAGGATGCACAATAAAATAATTGTATTTTCAACAAACTTTCTAAGCTAAAGAGAATTTACATTTTAATACAGTGTATTCTTATTTAGCATGAATACCTAGAAAGGAACAAAAGATCATGTTTAAATCTGTTTTATAAGCATTTATATTTCCTAGAAATTAAAATACATATTTGACTTTAAGATCATTACATACTTTGCTGTTGTTTAATAGCTAAGTCACATCCACTTCTTTGCAACCACCTGGACTGGAGCCCACCTGGCTCCTCTGTCCATGGGATTTTCCAGGCAAGTATACTGGAATAGGTTACTATTTCCTTCTCCAGGGGATCTTCCCCACCCAGGGACTGAACCCAAGTCTCCTGCATTGGCATGCAGATTTTTACCACTGAGCTACCCAGAAAGCCCTAGTAAATACTTACAGATATAAAATTTCCTGTTTCAGAAGAAAAGCATGAAATTGTCAGTACAATAAAGCCATCTCTGTTATAAATTAGCAATTGGTTTGTTAGTCATGCATTCTTCAGGCTGACACTATAATTTCCTTATTCACAATAATAATCTTTCTTTAATTTTGATCTCATAAAAAGATATACATTGATTATTGTATTATATGTATTTTCAAAACAATTTCTTAAGTCTTATTCCCTTAGTGAGAGGGTAATATTTTATAGAAAATAAAATTATAGTATGTCGGGTGATGTTATTATCTTTAATAACTTAAATGAGGTATAATTTTTAGGTGGTCAAACATGTTTTCAGTAAGCACTTTGATGAGGCTTAACCAATTCACACGCCTGAGTAAGCACAATTTATTTATAAAAATTTTTCTTTAAATCAAAAAGTCTTTTGCTCAGTCAGTAAAGATCTGCCTGCAATGTGGGAGACCTGGGTTCAATCCCTGGGTTGGGACAATCCCCTGGAGAAGGGAATGGCAACCCATTCCAGTATTATTGCTCTGAGAATCCCATGGACAGAGGAGCCTGGCAAGTTACAGCCCATGGGATCTCAGAGTCGGACACAACTGAGCAACTAACACTTTAACTTTTACAACCAATTCACACACCTGAGTAAGCACAACAATTTATTTATAAAACTTTTTCTTTTCATCAAAAAGTCTTTTGGCATTCTCTCACAGACAATACCTACCTTCTTTCTTGTTCCAAGATCAGCCAACTCTCTATTTACTTTCATTCTGTATTAGATTTGTCTTTTCTGAAATGTCAGATAAACTAGAATCATTAGGTATGTGCTCTTTTATATCTGGTTTATTGTAAGCAGTGTATTTTCTTGATTCATCCATTTTGTTGTCTGTATCAATAGCTTATTTTTATTACTGAATAGGATTCCATTGAATGAATAAACCACACTGAATTTCAAATTTACTTCTTGATAGACATTTGTTTCCAAGTGGGATCATTCTGAATAAATTTGATATAAACATTATTATGCAAGTTTCTGTGAGCAAATATGATTTAATTTTTCTTGGGTAAAGTCTAAGATGGGTCAAACTGTAAGTATATCTTTAATTTTATTAGGAACTCCCAAATGATTTGCCAAATTGGCTGTGTCATTTCACATTTTCTTCATTAATGTTTGAGACTACTGGTGCCTCCCCAACCTCTTCTGTACTTACTATTGAGTTTTTCTGATTTTAGCTAGTATAAAGGATGGATAGAGATATCTCATTGTTGTGTTAATTTTCATTTCACTCATGAAATGAGGTCGAGTATATTTCATGTGACTACTAACTATTTGAATAGCTTCTGTGAAGTGACCATTTAAAATTGATCTATTTCTTTAAAAAATCAAACAAACAAAAAAAACTCTGACCTATTTCTTTATTTTTGTTGTCTATTTATTGATTTATAAAAAGTATTTATTTTGGATACAAGTCTATTAAATATATTTTTAGAATTCTTAGTTTGTGACTTGAGATTCATTTTCTTAGAAGTTTGTTTTGAAGAGCAAAAGCGTTTAAGCTTGATGAAGTGAACTCTGTCGATTTTTGTTCTTTTATTGAACCCACAGTGTGTGATCTAAGAAGTCTTTATTCCAAGCATAATGAAATTTCTGACTCCATCATTTTATGTGTGTTGATAATTTTTAAGTCTTACTTCTTTTGCTCCCCATTTTGCTTCATATCTCAGCAAGCTGATAAGAAGGTCCAATTCTCCTTTAGCAGCAGTGGAAAGTTCAAACCCCATATGTAAGGGAACCCTACTCCTGGCCTAGCTCTCTCTACCATAAAAACACCAAGTCAATCTCCTTTCCTGACTGTCTCAAGCTGTTTTTGCACTGGATTAGTAAACCTGTCCTGCTTTCCCCTAATGTCTTATCTTATGATTAATAAACTGTTTACTTTCAAATTTTCTGAGTCGTTTTTCTGCCACTTCAAATTAGCTATTGGACCTTTCTAGTGCATACTTAATTTCTACTTTTGTACTTTTAAACTCTAGGATTTCTATTTTTAAAATAATTTTATCTCTCTATTGATATTCTTTAGTTTGATAGATATGATCTTCTTATTTTGCTTTAGTATCTTAAACATGATTTCCTTTCATTATTGAACATATTTAAAATACTTATATAAAATATTTCCTAGTAACCCTAAAGTCTGGTTTTCTCAGGGATCGTTTGAGTTGACTGCTTTTTCTAGTGTATGTGCTATACTTTCCTGTTCCTTTGTATGTCTCAGAATTTTTAATTGAAAACTGCAGTTTAATAATAAGGTGGAAACTCTGGAAGTTACATTTCTCCTGCCCAGATTTTTTGTTTTTGCTCTTTATTTATTTAATGACTTTATTGAACTAATTCTATTAAATCTGTTTTTTTTTTTTTTTTTTTTTTTTTTTGCCCTGCGTGCCCACAGAAGTCTCTGCTCAGTTAGCTTAGGGGTCAACTGGTAATTAGAAATTTCCTTAAATGCCTTGAAGTATTAATTCTCTTAACCTTGATTCCAGTGCACTGTGTGTCTGTGTTGGTGTATGCTTTCAGCACTCAGACAGTGGTTGACAATCTGCCTTAGTCTTTATTCTTGCTTACACTTTCTGCATGTCACATAATGACAGTTTCCTAAGGATTTAGTTTTTGGAGAATTCAAACACTTTGTGTTCCCTCCAGTGATTCTGAAGCTGCTGGTTTTTCCGGCTACCATGATGGTAAAACAGTTGGTCTTCAAAGCTACTGTGAAGCTGAGGAAGATGGGAATAGGACTAATTAAAATGCCATAGAACTCACCTTTCTACCTTATTCTGATATTTTTCTTGATTGAATACTCCAAGAATCTAGTTCATTTACAGAGTTTTGGGGGAAAAAAAATTGACTTTGAGCATTTTTCCTAGTGTTTTTATTACTGTTATGAAGGAGTAGATTTGGACATCCTTCCTCTATCTTTCTGGCCTACTGGAGAAGGGAATGGCAAACTACTTCCGTGTTCTTGCCTTGAGAACCCGATGAACTGTATGAAAAGGCAAAAAGATATGACATTGAAAGATGAACTCCCCACATCAGTAGGTGCCCAATATGCTACTGGAGAAGAGTGGAGAAATAACTCCAGAAAAAACGAAGAGACGGAGCCAAAGCAACACCCAGTAGTGGAAGGAATTGGTGATTGAAGTAAACTCAGATGCTCTAAAGAATAATACTACATACAAGAGCTGGAATAATCTTCCTACTCATTAGCCCATGGACTTACCTGTGAAAACTGACCATGATATATTTTAAGACCTCTTCTGAGATGGCCCACAGCCTGTGGAGTGTGTTTCTCTGTAAATCTACTTCTTACCTATCACTTTGTCTCTTGTTGAATTCTTCCTGCAATGAGACATCAAAAGCCTGAACTTCAAAGAAGTCCTGAGACCACGTGTGTGACAAGACTGTGGGTTCAAATCCCAATGTGGATTTTGGCCAAATTTGAGTCTTGGTGTGTGGTTTCAAATCCTAATCTGAGTTGCATGATTTCATTACTGTGATACAAATTTTACAGTTGATGAATAAATATTAATACACTATTATTAACTAAAGTTCATAGTTTATAAGACGGTTCACTTTTTGTGTTGTACTGGTTTACGGATTTTGTCAGATATATACTGTCATGTATCTGCCACTACAGTATCATACAGAATAGATTCACTGCCCTAAAAACCCTCTGTGTTCCACCTATTGACCCTTCCTTCTCATCCCCAAACTTCTGGAAACCACCGATCCTTTACTGTCTCTATAGTTTTGCCTTGGAATTCCAGATGTCGTATACTGGGAATCACAAAGTATTTAGCCTTTCCAGTCTGGCTTCTTTCACTTAACAATAAACAGTTAGATCCCTCCTAGTCTTTCTGTGGCTTAGTAGCTGATTGACTTTTATTCCTGAATAATATTCCATTCCAAAAAATTTCTATATCCATCAAGTGATAAACAGCCTGCTTATCCATTTACCTATTGAAGGGTATCCTGTATGGATTATTTTTCATTTTTTTAGTGGTATTTTTGTCAACCTTAATTTTAACAAATTCCAATTTGTCATACCTTTTCATCATTATTGTTTTGTTTTCTATTTATGACTTTTCCCCTCTGTAACAATGTAATGAGTATATTTTTCTATGTTATAGAAGTTTTTTCCCTCTTTTAAAAAATTCTTTCCCATGCCATATAATTAGAATTATCTTTGTTTATGTGATGATGTAGAAATTAATAATATTTATTTTTTTCTGTGTGAATAGACAATTAAATAATTTTCATTTTTAAGAGACCATCCTTTCCACCACAGCACTATAAGAAAGCTTATTCACAAATCTGGTGACTGTGTAAGCTAGTTTCTGAACCCTATTCAAGGCAGTGTGCAATACAGACAAACATAAAAAAAAAAGTCTCGAAAAACCTTGTGGAGATTTGTCTCTCAATCTAGACATCATTGTCTATTCCTGAAGTTATAAAACAAATATTCAATATTACATCATTAAGTATTACATTTCTTTAAAATCTCATTTTTCCTAAGTAGACTTTTATATTAAGAAAGCACCACCTATTTTTAATTTGCTAGTTATTTTAAAATTATTTAATTATAATCATGATTTGAATTTTTATCAAAAGACTTTTCTTCATCCATTATATTATTTTTCTCTTTTATTCTTTCAATTTAATGACTTGCTTTGGCTCATTTTTCAAATGATAAATTACATTTGCATTGAAGGAATAAATCTAATTTGATTGTAACATTATTTTTACATTTTGCTCAATTCAGCTTATTAATATTTGATATTTTTGTGTTTATATTCATACAAGATGCTGGCTTATAATTTTCCTTTCTTGTAATGGCTCTATTCAGTTTTGATAAATAGGTTCTACTAGCTCCATTGATTGAAATAAACATTGTGTCTTCCTTTTCTTAGGTCTTGAAGAGTTTATATGATATTGATGGGTTCTTTCTTCCTCAAATGTTTGAGAAAATTAACTATAGAGCATTTTCTTTGTGGGATTACTTGTATTAATGGGTTAATTTCTTTAAAGATCCACCCATATATTCTCTATTTTCTTGTATCAGTTTTATTATGTTTTGTTTTTTAAAGGACTTTTCCCATTTCATATAAAATTTAAATTATTGGATTGATTTTTCATAATCTATATTTAGGCTCTAGAACATGTATTTATGTGTTTTCTTTATTCATAATATTTATAATCTCTTCTCTCTTTGATTGATTTTGCTAGGAGTTTATTTATTATATAAATAAATCTTATCTTCAGTATTTCCTTCCTTCTAGATTTTTGGATTTAGTTTGTAAACTTGCCTCTAAGCTTTAGAAGCACTGTGCAAGTTTTTATATGTTAGTAAAAAGCAGAATGTTTCTACTTGATCTCTAGACCTTAGAAATTGTAAAGCCCTAATAGGAAAAAGAATAAAATTCCTACTTCTCTGTACTGGCAGAAGATGCTCTCTGGTGCATTAAGTTTTCTTTTAGTCTATTTATTATCTTCTCTACTTGCTCATAGGAGAATGTTTTAATAAAAGTTATTGCATCATAGTCAAAAGCAGAAGTTCTGATTTATGGTTGCTGTGTGAAATAGATTATTCTATGAATAAAAAAATGAGAATTATTAGGAGGCTGTTATATTAGTTAAGACAAACATTATATGTAGCATTGACTGACTGGGTATAATGGTGGCAAATAGTTATTTTTGGTATGTCTTTTAAAATAAGTCTGGCAGTAAGTTCCAGAGTATTAAAAAAAAATGAAGATTGAAAATGACTTCAAATATTTTTGCCTTAAGAACAAGAGAGATTGTTTTTCTCACTTTGCTCAGTCTGAGACAGATTCTCCTATCATAGAGGCAATATGGCTGTGGAGGTTTGATTTTCTCTGTTTTCTGTGTGTTTATATATATATATATGTGTGTGTGTGTATATCTATCTATCTATCTATCTATCTATCTCTCTATATCTGTTTAGGTTGACTGTCTACCCTGAGGTAATAACCATGATCATAGATTTTTAAAAATTTCAAATCAGTTTGTATACAATAGAATTGGAAAAACATGCCCCAGGAAGTTATGGTGGTTTTGTACTAGAAAAAAAGAATGGATGCTTAACAATGAAAATACAAAAAAATAAGTTCTACTAGTGTAATGATGTAATCACAGGAAAAGACAGAAATAGTTTATTCAAAAACAGAAGATGATTTAATATTTATGAGCTGAGGATTTCATAAAGGGAAGTGAAAGTCGCTCAGTTGTGTCGACTCTTTGCGAACCCAATGGACTACAGTCCATATAATTCTCCAGGCCAGAATACTGGACTGGGTAGCCTTTCCCTTCTTCAGGATATCTTCCCAATCCAGGAACTGAACCCAGGTCTCCCACATTGCAGGCGGATTCTTTACCATCTGAGCCACAAGGGAAACCCAAAGGTACTGGAGTGGGTAGCCTATCCCTTCTCCAGGGGATCTTCCCAACCCAGGAATCAAACCGAGGTCTCCTGCATTGTAGGCAGATTCTTTACTAGCTGAGCTATCAGGGAAGCCTGAGGATTTCATAAGAAAATTAAAAACCTGATAATGATGAAAGAGCTAGTTTTTTCATCACCATGCTGATTAAGATTAGTGGGTCACTATTAGATTAGACAGTAAAGAATCCACCAGCAATGCAGGAGACCTGGGTTCCATCCCTGGTTTGGGAAGATCCTCACCCCAGTGTTCTTGCCTGGAGAGTTCCCATGGAGAGAGGAGCCTGGTGGGCAGCCCATGGGGTCAAAAGAGTCGGATAGGAAGGAGCGACTGAGCACAGCACAGCACATTAGATTAAACTTCATGAAAATGTATTTTGTGGAAAGAATATGAAATTTTACAGAAGAAACATAACTGTACATCCTGGAAGCTCAATGAGGTTATTGATTATTATGAGAATGATTCCAGCATATTCTGGGAGTGTCCTGAAACTTATTGATATCTCTTACAGCTTCTAGTGTTACTATCCAGAGATAAAGGTGCTTAGTGTGATTTAGAACAGAGCATCAGAATCCATTCCTGGAAAAGAGGGATTTGAGTAGTTTCTGTGCACTGGAAGTAAATATTAGAAATAAATTTAACAATGAAAATAATAAATATATCCATTCAGTTCTATTAAATATTTTTATTCAGTTGCTGTTACATTGATAAAGGCAGTTTTTATATTCACTTTCTCCTCTCCTGGTCAAAGCAAAAAACTGGCTGCTTTAATTTTGAAATAACATGGTTCATTGATAAAGGCAGTTTTTATATTCACTTTCTCCTCTCCTGGTCAAAGCAAAAAACTGGCTGCTTTAATTTTGAAATAACATGGTTCATAGGTATATATTCCTAAGAGGCAAAATGTAACAAAGCTTAATTCTTTGGATTATTTTCTTAGTGGCAAGTGGTTTTGTTAATGACTTAAATAATGCAGGAAGCAATTTAAAATCAATTATAAGAAAGTGTGCATTTTGAATTCAAAATAATTGTAGCTAACTAAATCCTCAGCAATTAAAGGCACCTGGATTTTCTCAGAAATACTTGAATTTTGGTAATAGCTGATATTTTAAAAGCTATGCAATATGTATTTAAATTTTTAGTACACTTAATTCAAGACTGTAAATGGAAGAGATAAAATTTGATAATGTTTTTTCACTTTGAAAATAAACCTACTAATACATCCTCAAATTAGATCTGTCTGCTAAGATTATTTTAAAAGCTTTATAAATATGATTTTATGAGAGACCCATACAGTATCAGATACATTTTCTAGCATGAACTACAGTGCTTACAAAATTACTCAGAGCAATTACATGATTCATAAAATATTTAAAAGCATTTAATGATGAAAGTTTTTAAATGGCTAAATGGTGAACCCAATTACACTGAGCCAATTAGCTAAAGAAGTGTTTTTCCATAATCAGTGTTTACCTTTAAATAGAACTTCATGTATATACAAATATTTATTGTGTGACTTTCTATGCAACCAGGTTTGTTAACAATTTTTTGAATACATAGCTTCCATTTTTTGAAAACACACTTCTAATGAATGAATAACAAAAAACACATTTATCTTATTTTCATAGGCATTTTTAAAAATCCTGAAAAAAATGATATTTATTACCTCATAATTTTGTATATCGACACTCATATCTCTGTACCATGTACTTTACTTTAAAAACATTGAGAAAGTGAATCTCAATATTTTCTTCAGAGAGTTCATTTTCTCTTTCAGGTATATTGCCAGTAATCTATCGAATTATTTTTATTATATGCATTCATTTATTGAATGGCTTTTATGAAGTAATTACTAGGCAAGTAGGATAAGTAAAATAAGAAATGGGCTTGAATATCTGAGAGATCAAGTCAATCTAAATTTTTCTTATTCATGTGGTAGTTAGCAGAAGAGCATTCAAGTCTCCTTCCACTCTTGCCTTCACTGTGGATCATCATTAGCCAGAGAAAGAAACAATAGGAAATTTTTTAAGAACTCAGCTTGGAAGTGTCTCACATAATTTTTTACTCACTTTCTGCAACTTAGTTATACAACCACACTTACATGCAAGCAAGGTTGGGAAACTTGGCCTATTTACTTGTATGCCTAAAATATAGAAGGGATCTACATTTGTGAACAGTTGTGTTAGCTTCACCATGCTAGGTAATACATTCAATATATGTATTTATATATAGGAACCACTTTCTACTATCAAGGAACATGACAGTGGTAGGAGACAGCGGAATTCGATTACTGGAACAAAGCTGTGTAAGTGATAATATAAGAATAAGGTGTACATGAAGTTCTTTAGAAATAACAAGGGAATGGTTAATAAGGGACTACAATGGGAAAGGGAAGATGTTTCACAAAGCAGATAGCGATTCAGTTTTGTTTTGAAAGATTAATATAAATTCAGACAGTGAATCTGTTAAAAAAAAAAAAGGGTGTAAAATTATGAAAGATGTTGCAGCTTAATAACTAGTTAATTATACTATAATTTTAAAATCTGAAAGTAGTTTTAAAACACAGAAAAGCAAAGGAAAAGTTATATGGACCTCCCCAAGCATCCCCAAACCAGGATGAATAAATATTGATGTTTCTCACATTTGCTTCAAGTGTGGTGAATTTAATTATTGACTTCTATTTTTCAATTCTCCATTCATCTTTCTCTTGTTCCATTGTGGTTGGGCCTATCCTTTGTGCCTCTGTCATCCCCATGAGAATTTCCTCTCCATACCTCCTTGGGTCCCATTTTTTTTTTCTTTTCCCAGGAAAAACTGGTATGCAGATAATGGAGGCTTTAGATTTTTATTAAGTTCAGTTTAAGAATGTGGCAACTTCAAGTTTTACCTGTTAAGAGAATATCTATTTCTTTACCTGCTGATATGTAAATATATAGTTTTTAAAGAAATCCTAGTGTTTAGACTGAGCATTTTTCATGAGTAACTTTAGTGCATTTTATTAGCAGTAAAATCACTAGAACATTAGATGTGCACACATTCAAATTTATTAGAAACAGCTTGTATTTCCAACTTCATTCTCTCCAACTCTTGGTAATATTAGGCCTTTCAACTTTTGTCTTCAAATGTTTATGCAATCATTATCTTATTATTGCTTCCAGTTAAATTTTCTCTAGTTAATGTAAAGTTGAGTATAGTTTATACTTTCAAGGAATTCTTTATTTTCCTTCTGTGAACTGCTTGATTTTATTGCTAACCATTTATTTTATTTCAATTCTCTTTTTGTTATTCTTATGCCAAAATAATTTATATTTTCTGAAACTAAAGCTTTATGTTAAAACATTTTCTCCTTATCTTTACTTTTGCTTTAATTTTTAATTTTAAAATACTTGTTTTGATATTATATTTTCTGATTTGTACTTTGTGTTTTCTTTTTAAAGTATTTTCTATGCTCAGATGCCAAAAGTTTCTAAAATATTTTTCTCTAATACTCTAATTTTTTAAATGATCAGTCTTTTCAAATTATTTTGATTTGATATGTGTGTAATGAGTTTAGTTTAATAAAACTAGAGATTGTGTACATGCTAGAGAGAGGAAGAGATGTGACTGAAAAGACAAAAATGAAGTGAACCAAAATCTGAGAGTCTTATTTTAAATAAGTATTTGGATTTTGTTCTGTAGATCAGTGCTTCTAAACATATATGTGAAAATTTCTAGAGGACGGGATTACATTAAGCAAAGTTTTTGCTTGTTTGTTTGTTTGAATACTATGACCCAAGCTGCCCAAATTATTAAAGAAAAAAATGGATAACTGCACATTATTAAAATTAAAATTTTTGATCTTTGGAAGACATAGTTTTAAAAAAAAAAAAAGCAAATCTTTTGAAATAAAATATTTGCCAAGTATACCTGGCAAAGAGACTAAGGAATTAGAGGGTATCCATGATTGTAAAGAGGCACAAAGGTACTTTTTAACATGAATTAAATATTTTATATCTTGATTATAGTAGTGGTTACTATGGCTGTATAAATTTACCAAAATGTGTCAGCTTTATACTTACAGTGAATATATTTTACTGTATATCAAACACAACTCAAAAGCAGTATTAAAGTTTTCTGTAGCTAAACAAATTTTGTTCCATATGTACAGATACTAATTTTCAAATATATATTTATATTATTTGTTGCTAAAATACAATAAAAGTATCTTAGAATATTGCTAACTAAAACATTAAAGATTTTAGTACTTTTAATACCATGGAGGTATTTTAGAGTATCATTAAAGTATTTTAGAGAGCATCCATTTTAAAGTGTTACTCATTTTATTGTACTTTTTACAGCAGCTGGTATAGCTACATTTGTATGGAGTGGTAGACCTTGATATTTCTTAATGTTAAAAAGGGCTCTCATTTGAAAAAAATGTGGAAAGAATGTTGTCATTGAGAATAATGTTCAAATGAGAGGTACTATGTTTCCTCATATATTTTAAAATGATGATTCTCATCAGGAGAAAAAAGTCAAAGTAAACTTCTGAAACTTACCATATTATTGGAAATATAACTTCCATATTAACTTCCTTATTGTTGGAAATAAAATGTCTCAAATGTCAGGATAAATAAAATTTTCTTACTTATTGGGTATTTTGAGAAAGAAAAGTCTAGGGATTTGTGGGATTATTAATTTACATCATTCTGAAGTCACCACTGATTTCAAATAATTCTGTCATTCTTAATTTGTAGCCTATGAATTGTAAACTAAAGCAGGCATTATAATTATTTCAATTCTGAGTTCATTCCTAATGGATTTCTCTAATTTACAAATAATTTAGTTGTTCAAAATATATTTGTTTTTATTTTCTAAAAATGAACTGATGATTTTAAATAAATTTAGTCTTAATGCATATATAGACAAACTGATCTCTATCTTTCTATCTAGTAAAATTAGAGAAATAAATATAAAATAAAGTAAATCTCAAAGGAAACTGCTCAGGAAAGGATGATATTTAAAATAATACAGGAATCTTGATTTTCTTTGTTGTTTTGTTTGTAATTGTATTTGTACTTTCAACTGCCATAAAAGTCAAATTACCTTAAAAATGACAAAACATTAATTTATTGACACTTATTCTGAAGTAGTTTGAAACTAGAAAAGCTTCAGATATTTCTTGTGCCACATATGTAATCAGCTCTTGGAAAATTTAGAACTTCTAGAATATAATGCTGGACATCACAATTCAGAAATAACTGTTTGTAAATGTGATAATTTTATGACAGCCAAAGTAAATAACCACTCTGAAACTTAAGAATAAGAAATAAAGACCTTCTCCTGAGAGTTCAAGTAATGTAGAGAATGAAATCTGATATGCAATGTGACCTTTTGGGGAAAAATAATTTCCGAGGCTGAATAAGACCTAACTAGATCTATTCAAGGGATGAATACATGTATAATAATGTAGAGATGGGGAGGGGGTGGAAGGGAAGAATTATGTCTCAGTATCCAATAATACCCTACTTAGGAACAAGAGTGCTCTAGTCCCTGAGATAAAGATCCCTTTCACAGAAGAAAAATGATCCCTTAAACACTAGGACCAACCAGCTGACACCAATTATTTTTCAAGAAATCGTCATCTAATCATCCTACAAGGAGAGATATTCCTTGTGACACAGAAGTATTCCTGTCCATCTGTCATAGTTCATGCTATAAATTAAAACATCATCTGGAATCTCAGTTTATTCACAAGACTCTTGTGAGCATTGGATGATAGCGGTCCTCCATCTGAGAGATGTGCCCATTTTAAATGTTAAAACTGTTCAGCTGAGGCCACACATCAGAAGATTGATTAATTCAGCACAGATAGGCTCTTGGCAGGGACTCCTAGTGTTTACTCACTGGACTCAGTGAAAATACTAACTTTAACTGGTTTTCTTTTAAATTTATAAAAGTATATTAGAGGTCATAGTCTTAGCTTTGGGAAACTTTACTAGATTTCATAAGTTAAACAATATTATAAGATGAAAAATAAGGGATTTACTTTAGTGCTTTTTTTGGTAGGATGGATATTTTAACATCTTAATTATTGACAATGTATTTGTGGATTTTTATTATTCCCACTATAAAGTAGCAAACTGAAGTACTTATTCTCTAGCTCTCGATCAGATCTGGGACAGATCTTCTGATTCCGAAGTATGTTATTCTTCTCTTACCAAGTTTCCTTCTTATTGTGAATTTTTTGCTTGCAACCCACGAACTTAGACTGCTTTGTGTCTAGCAGTACTTTAGACCTATATTCTTTTAATTTTGATCTCTGTAAAGGGGCAAATAAATAAAGGTCAAATAATGCGATTAGTTTGAGAATTATTGATCTACATTAGCAAATAAATGCAGTATTTTTAATTTGTCCTCATTTTCTTCATTTAAAATGAAAACCAGTATTTGATTGTGCTTTTTTTTTCCTATTACAAACTACAACTTAAGTGCTTTTAATCTATTAAAAACTTGTTAAAATTCTAGACCAATTGTGAGTACCAGAGCTCCCATTCTTAAACTATGGACCTTTTTCAGAGAATTTTAAGCAGGACTCTGGTAGGCTACAGTCCATGGGGTCGCTAAGAGTCGGACACGACTGAGCGACTTCACTTTCACTTTTCACTTTCATGCAGTGGAGAAGGAAATGGCAACACACTCCAGTATTCTTGCCTGGAGAATCCTGGGGACTGCTTAGCCTGGTGGGCTGCCGTCTGTGGGGTCACACAGAGTCAGACACGACTGAAGCGACTTAGCAGCACCAGCAGCAGAAAGCAATATTCTAAGTTTCAAACACTATCCTAGGAGCTTTCAATATTCAATCTGTAATTAATCTTTTAAGAAAATTCCAAGCAATGGGTCTTCAATAATTATGTTAATGATTTGCTTTTTTTTTTTACTTCAAATATTATGCTACAAACTATTTGAAACTTACAGACATATAAAGTATCTTATTAAGTGTTAACTTTCCAGTGGGTTAGCAGAGTGGTTGCCATATACAGATCCATATTCTCTGCATTTCTGAATGAATGAATGAATAAACTATTTATAGCCTATGTATAGACTTCTAAGTGACATGACACAGACTTAATAGGATCATTTGATCTTTAATATATTTTAGACCATCTTGTTCCTCTCCTTGCTTTTTCTGGGGAAAAGGAAAGGAGAAATTTACTCAGATATAATGAGTTGGACAAAGAGACTTTGGTAGAAAATCAGATTCTCCAAAATGCAGGGCTTTGTGTTGGGCACATTAGCAATGTCATATAAACCAGTCAGTGTAATGCTGGGGAACATTTTGGATGGATGGGGTTACATAGGATGCTATCATGAAGTAATAACTGAAATTAATTCACAATAAGTGTAAAGACAATAACCTAGTCACAACAGAAGTATGAGAAAAAATATCCCTTGAAAGAAAATCAGGTAGAAAAATTGAAGATAAGTCAGCATGGCTACCATTTTGCAATTAATTCCTCTATCTCATCAATTTCAAGTTACGTTCTATCACAAAAAGCTTCTAACATTTTATTTTGTCTTTTTTACTCATATATTCAATATTGTTGAGCACTTATTATCTAGAGCACTTACTATCTAGAAATGTACAATTTACTAGGGAGTACAATGACATTCCAGACAAAAATCCACATTCTTGTATGGGAAATAGACAACTAAATGACCAATTAAAATGAAAAAGTTTACTTTTGAAGTGTAAAGAAAGTGCTGTGGTAATATATGTAAATGAGTTGCTAATTGTTTTTAAATGAGAAAGTTTAGAAATGGTTTCCAGAAGAAATAGAGTTTTACCCAAATCCTGAAAGAATTTGTTGTAATAAGCAAATGAGAAAGTGGAGTGGAAAGGCTTTCTAAGTGTTGCAGACACACTTATTAAGAAATATTGATATATTATGTTTATGAAACTATGGTATCCAATTTGTTTATAAGCATAGAGTGCATGGGAATGAGAGGTAAGCTGAGAAGAATAGACAGGATCACATAGAGTGGATTTCATTCTGTGTTCAAGGAAAGACTATTTAGAATTTTAACTGCAGAAATGAATTTATTAGACTTACATTTCATAAGAGATCATTCATGAGACCATGGAAAAAGGTAAAAAAAAAGGCATGGATGAGCAAGGAAAAAATTAAACCAAGCATGAGATTTACAGTTTCTGCTAAAAATTGAAGTCTCTGAAAAAAAAAAAAATTCCATATGAGAATGGAGTGAAATCATTCAGAAAATAAGAGAATCACTCTCAAAACTGCAAATGAGTCCTTGTTGTCTAATGAAAAAAGTACGTTGTCCTGACTTTCACACTTGAAACCCTTAATTTTCTCCTCTCGACATATCATTCTAGCTGAAATGTACATTTTTAATAACCTTGGGCTCCAAAACACCTATTGATTTTTTCCTGAAGAATCTTAATTTTTAATTTAGAATATGAATACCACACAGTAATCAAATGGTGCTTTTAACAAGTATTTTTTAAACATTTTTTAATTAAACTTTAACCTCTGTTAATGGAGAATCATATTCTAACTTTTTGTTCCATCTCACTCAAACTAGACAGAATGCCTTCAACTTCTATGTATCAAAATGTACATGAATATATTCAGTTCAGTAGGTCATTATTGCCCAATATGCTACTGGAGATCAGTGGAGAAATAACTCCAGAAAAAATGAAGAGATGGAGCCAAGGTAAAAACAACACCCAGTTGTGTATGTGACTGGTGATAGAAGCAAGGTCTGATGCAGTAAATAGCAATATTGCATAGGAACCTGGAATGTTAGATCCATGAACCAAGGCAAATTGGAAGTGATCAAATGGGAGAGGCAAGAGTGAACATCAGCCTTTTAGGAATCAGCAAACTAAAATGGACTGAAATGGGTAAATTTAATTCAAATGACCATTATATCTACTACTGTGGGCAAGAATCCCTTAGAAGATATGGAGTAGCCATCACAGTCAACAAAAGAGTCCAAAATGCAGTACTTGGATGCAATCTCAAAAATGACAGAATGATCTCTGTTCATTTCCAAGCAAACCCCCATTCAATATCAGGGTAATCCAAGTCTATACCCTGACCAGTAATGCTGAAGTAGCTGAAGTTGAATGGTTCTATGAAGACCTACAAGATCTTTTAGAACTAACACCCAAAAAAGATGTCCTTTTCATTAAGGGGACTGGAATGCAAAAGTAGGAAGTCAGGAACACCTGGAGTAACAGGCAAACTGGGCCTTGGAGTAAGAATGAATCAAGGCAAGGCTAATAGAGTTATGCCAAGAGTACGCACTGATCATAGCAAATACCCTCTTCCAACAACACAAGAGAAGACTCTATGCATAAACATCACCAGATGGCCAACAACAAAATCAGATTGATTATATTCTTTGCAGCCAAAGATGGAGAATGTCTATACAGTCAGGAAAAACAAGAGTGGGAGCTGACTGTGGCTCAGATCATGAACTCCTTACTGCTAAATTCAGACTTAAATTGAAGAAAGTAGGGAAAACCACTAGACCATTCAGTTATGTCTTAACCAAATCCCTTACAATTATACAGTGGAAGTGAGAAATATATTTACAGGACTAGATCTGATAGACAGAGTGCCTGATGAACTATGGATGGAGGTTCATGACATTGTACAGGAGACAGGGATCAAGACCCTCCCCAAGAAAAAGAAATGCAAAAAAGCAAAATGGCTGTCTGAGGAGGCCTTACAAATAGTTGTGAAGAGAAGAGAAGCAAAAAGCAAAGGAGAAAAGGAAAGATACCCATTTGAATGCAGAGTTCCAAAGAATAGCAAGGAGAAAAGAAAGACTTACTCAGTGATCAGTGCAAAGAAATAGAGGAAAACAATAGAATGGGAAAGACCAGAGATCTCTTCAAGATATTTAGATATACCAAGGGAATATTTCATTCAAAAATGGGCTCAATAAAGGATAGAAATGGTATGGACCTAATAGAAGCAGAAAATATTAAGAAGAGGTGGTAAGAATACACAGAAGAACTGTACAAAAAAGATCTTTACAACCCAGATGATCACGATGATGTGATCACTCACCTAGACACAGACATCCTGAAATGTGAAGTCAAGTGGGCCTTAGGAAGCATCACTATGAACAAAGCTACTGGAGGTAATGGAATTCCAGTTGAGCTATTTCAAATCCTGCTCTGAACATGCTGCACTCAATATGCCACCAAATTTGGATAACTCAGCAGTGGCCACAGGACTGGAAAAGGCGTTTTCATTCCAATCCCAAAAAAGGGCAATGCCAAAGAATGTTCAAACTACTGCACAATTGCACTCATCTCACAGGCTAGCAAAGTAATGCTCAAAATTCTCCAAGCTAGGCTTCAGCAATACATGAACCATGAACTTCCAGATGTTCAAGCTGGTTTTAGAAAAGGCAGAGGAACCAGAGTTCAAACTACCAACATCCGTTGTATCATGGAAAAAGCAACAGAGTTCCAGATAAACATCTATTTCTGCTTTATTGACTATGCCAAAGCCTTTGACTGTGTGGATCACAACAAACTATGGAAAATTCTTAAAGAGATGGGAATACCAGATCACCTGACCTGCCTCTTCAGAAATCTGTATGCAGTTCAGGAAGCAACAGTTAGAACTGGACATGGAACAACAGAGTGGTTCCAAATAGGAAAAGGAGTACGTCAAGGCTATATATTGTCACCCTGCTTATTTAACTTATATGAAGAGTACATCATGAGAAACCCTGGGCTAGATGAAGCACAAGCTGGAATCAAGATAGATGGAAGAAATATCAGTAACCTCAGATAGGGAGATGACACCACCCTTATGGCAGAAAGTGAAGAAGAACTAAAGAGCCTCTTGATGAAAGTGAAAGAAGAGAGTGAAAAATTTGGCTTAAAGGTCAACATTCAAAAAGCTAAGTTCATGACATCTGGTCCCAGCACTTCATGGAAAAGAGGTTCGAAAAGAGTGGATACAGTGGGTGATT
This sequence comes from Okapia johnstoni, assembly GCA_024291935.2. Lineage (NCBI taxonomy): Eukaryota > Metazoa > Chordata > Mammalia > Artiodactyla > Giraffidae > Okapia > Okapia johnstoni. The sequence continues at coordinate 106,891,004 of CM044307.1, read as the reverse complement.
TTTTTGGGGTTGGGGAGGCTCCAAAATCACTGTAGATTGTGACTGCAGCTATGAAAATAAAAGACGCTTATTCCTTGGCAAGAAAGTTATGACCAACCTAGACAGCATATTGAAAAGCAGAGACATTACTTTGCCAACAAAGGTCTGTCTAGTCAAGGCTATGGTTTTTCCAGTTGTCATGTATGGATGTAAGAGTTGGACTATAAAGAAAGCTGAGCACTGAAGAATTGATGCTTTTGAACTGGAGAAGACTCTTGAGAGTCCCTTGGACTACAAGGCAATCCAAGCAGTCCATCCTAAAGGAGATCAGTCCTGGGTGTTCATTGGAAGGAGCTGAAGCTCCAAAACTTGGCCAACAATGTGAAGAGCTGACTAATTTTAAAGACCCTGATACTGGGAAAGATTGAAGGCAGGAGAAGAAGGGGACAACAGAGGATGAGATGGTTCGATGGCATCACTGACTCAATGGAGATGAGTTTGAGTAGACTCGGTGAGTTAGTGATGGACAGGGAGGCCTGACGTGCTGTGGTTCATAGGGTCCTGAAGAGTCGGTCATGACTGAGTGGCTGAACTGACTGATGTACAGGAATGAAACATTAGTATTTGACCCTATATTCTCCTTTCAAATTCCTAAACAAGTATAATTAGCAATATAAGCATCACAAGTGTCCATTCTCTTGTTAAATATATATATATATATATATATTTATATACATACATATAAGCTAAAATTGTAAATTCTGTAACATAACCAAAATATGGATTTTATACATTACTGTAACTTTACCAGACCTCTTTCTTGATCTCTGCAATCGTCTCAACTAAATCAGTAAAAAGCTATAGACTCTAAGAATCTGAGAAAATGGGTTTTGAAAATCTGATCCCTTATAAATAAGAAAATGCTCTGAAAATCCTATATTTACAAACAATGCATTTCTTCCTAAACCTTGTCTTAAGAATAAGTTTGGAATTCTTTTGGACACAGATATGAATCGAGAAAGTAGAAAATGGAAATTATTTTTATCATACTTATGTAAAATCAAATCCTTTGACTCTTCCATCGTTTCTTATGAGATTATACTTATCCTGAGTTTATTTGAAATTTAAATATATACATTCACTTGGTCAAGTTGATTATTGTAGAAAATGTTATAACTCTGACTGTCTGCTAAGAATAAACTACTGAACTGACAGAAGCATTTGGATTTCTTTTCAAAGGATTTTCACTGGAATGTGATAACATTTATAAATTTTCTCACTCTGGCATATTTGCAGGCTGCAATTTTCATGAAGCTGATTAAAATTGTATATAAAATCAGAATAGTTTTGCTCTAATATTTATCAGAGTAGAAATATCCTAATCAAATCTGGTAATGACTTTACAATTCTTTTGGAGTGTAAAGCAACTTTAAATTTATTAATTTTGTTCCGTAAAGAGCAGATGTGTGTGTGTGTGTGTGTGTGTGTGTGTGTGTGTGTGTGTGTGTGTGTGTAGTGAGAAACTTAAAAAATACAAATAATAAAAATCATTTCACTTACTAAGGGTGCCCTTACCTGGCTGGAGATTACTCATGACAGACAATGAATAGTCTGTATCACTCTAGTTATTTGCTAATCATTCCTTTTATCATCTAAATCAGATTTGGTAATAGTTGTTATGGCTCAAAATACTTATAGAAAAAAAAATAAGGTTAACATAGTATGTGACCTTTTAGAAGATAAACAAATCAATGTGAATTTCTTTAGAATTCGGCTATAACACTTCTAATGCTGTCCAAAAATTCCTGCTATTGCTGGTGGTCCAATAGTGTAAAAATCATGACAGTTTCTTTACCACAGGTGGTTTTGTCAATTTGTATTTATAGCATGCCTATTAAAGACTTGTTGTTCTGTTACTTAGTCGTGTCCAATTCTTTGTGACCCTGTGAACTGCAGCACGCCAGGCTTCCCTGTCTTTCACCATCTCGTGGAGCTTGCTCAAACTCATGTCCATTGAGTCAGTGATGCCATCCAACCATCTTGTCCTCACTGATGCCATCCAACCTTCTGCTCCTGCCTTCTATCTTTTCCAGCATCAGGGTCTTTTAAAATAAGTCTGCTCTTCACATCAGGTGGCCAAAATATTGGAGCTTCAGCTTCAGCATTCAGTCATTCCAATGAATATTCAGAACTGATTTCCTTTAGGAAATCTGACTGGTTTGATCTCCTTGCTGTCCAAGGGACTCTCAAGAGTCTTCTCTACCACCGCAGTTCAAAAGCATCATCTTCAGCGCTCAGTCTTTTTTGTTGTCCAGCTCTCACATTCATACATGACTAATGGAAAAACCATAACTCTGACTATACAGATCTTTATCAGCAAAGTAATGTCTCTGCTTTTTAATATACTGTTTAGGTTTGTCATTGCTTTTCTTCCAAGAAGCAAGCATCTTTTAATTTTGTGGCTGCAGTCATAATCTGCAGTGATTTTGGAGCCCAAGAAAGTAAAGTCTGTCATTATTTCCATTATTTCCCTATCTATTTGCCATGAGGTGATGGGACTAGATGCCATGATCTTCATTTTTTGAATGTTGAGTTTTAAGTCAGCTTTTTCACTCGACTCTTTAAACTTCATCAAGAGGCTTTTTAGTTCCTCTTCATTTTCTGCCATAAGGGTGGTGTCTTCTGCATTTCTTAGGTTATTGATATTTCTTCCAGCAATCTTGATTCCAGCCTGTGCTTCATCCAGTCCAACATTTTGCTTAATGTACTCTGAATATAAGTTAAATAGGCAGGGCAACAATATACAGCCTTGACATGCTGCTGCTGCTGCTAAGTCGCTTCAGTCGTGTCCGACTCTGTGCGACCCCATAGACGACAGCACACCAGGCTCCCCCATCCCTGGGATTCTCCAGGCAAGAACACTGGAGTGGGTTGCCATTTCCTTCTCCAATGCATGAAAATGAAAGTGAAGTTGCTCAGTCGTGTCTGACTCTTCGCGACCCCATGGACTGCAGCCTACCAGGCTCCTCTGTCTATGGGATTTTCCAGGCAAGAGTACTGGAGTGGGGTGCCATTGCCTTCTCTGACAGCCTTGACATACTCCTTTGCTAATTTTGAAACAGTCTGTTGTTCCATGTCTGGTTCTAACTCTTGCTTCTTGACCTGCATACAGGTTTTCTAAGAGGCAGGTAAGGTGGTCTGGTATTCGCATCTCTTTCAGAATTTTCCACGGTTTTTTGTGATCCACACAGCCAAAGGCTTTGACATAGTCAATGAAGCAGAAGTAGATGTATTTTCTAAAATTATCCAGTTTTTTCTGTGATCCAATGGATTTTTGCAGTTTGATCTCTGGTTCCCCTGTCTTTTTTAAATCCAGCTTGAACATCGGAAAATTCTCAATTCTCATTCTGTTGAAGCCTAGCTTGAAGGGTTTTGAGCATTAGTTTTCTAGCATGTGAAATGAGTGCAAATGTGTGTTAGTTTAAACATTTTTGGCATTGCCCTTCTTTGGGATTGGAGTGAAAAGACATTTTACAGTCCTGTGACCACTACTGAGTTGACAAATTTTCCTGGCATATTGAGTGCAGCACTTTCACAACATCATCCTTTAGGATTTGAAATAGCTCAGCGGGAATTCCATCACCTCCACTAATTTTGTTCCTGGTGAAGCTTCCTAGGGCACACTTGACTTCACAGTCCAGAATGTCTGGCACTAGGTGAGTAATCAAACCATTGTGGCTCTCCAGGTCATTAAGATCTTTTCTGTACAGTTCTTCTGTGTATTCTTGCCACCTCTTCTTAATGTCTTCTGCTTCTATTAGGTCCATACTGTTTCTGTCCTTGATTGTGCCTCTCTTTGCATGAAATTTTCCCTTGGTATCCCTAATTTTTTTTGAAGAAATCTCTAGCTCCTCCCATTCTATTGTTTTCCTCTATTTCTTTGCACTGTTCACACACACACACACATACACAAAAAAACTTTCTTATATCTCCTTGCTATTCTCTGTAATGCTGCATTCAGATGAGTATATCTTTCCTTCTCTCCTTTGCCTTTCACTTCTCTCTTTTCTCAGCTAATTGTAAGGCCTCCTCAGACAACCATTTTGTCTTTTTGCATTTCTTTCTCTTGGGGATGGTCTTGATCACTGCCTCCTGTAAAATGTCATGAACCTCCTCTATAGTTCTTCAGGCACTCTGTCTGTCAGATCTAATCCCATGAATCTATTTATTACTTCTACTGTATAATCGTAAGGTATTTGATTTAGATCATAACTGAATGGTCTAGTGGTTTTCACTACTTTCTTCAATTTAAATCTGAATTTTGCAACAAGGAGTTCATGATCTGAGCCACAGTCAGCTCCCGGTCTTGTTTTTGCACTCTATAGAGCTTCTCCATCTTTGGCTACAAAGAATATAATCCATCTGATTTTGCTATTGACCATCTTATGATATCCATGTCTAGACTTGTCTTGTGTTTTTGAAAGAGGGTGTTTGCTATGACCAACACATTCTCTTGGTAAAACTCTGTCATACTTTGCCTTTGTCCTGCTTCATTTTGTACTGCTGACCAAACTCGCCTGTTACTCCAGGTATCTTTTGACTTCCTACTTTTGCATTCAAATCTCCTATGATAAAAAGGATATATTTTTTGGCATTAGTTCTAGAAGGTCTTGTATGTCTTCATAGAGCCAGTCATCTTCAACTTCTTTGGCTTCAAATTTGTGGTTGGGGCATAGACTTGGATTACAATGATATTGAATGGTTTGCTTGGAAAGGAACCAAGATCATTCTGTTGTTTTTGAAATTGCACCCAACTACTGCATTTCAGACTCTTTTTTTGACTATGAGGGCTACTCCATTTCTTCTAAGGGATTCTTGCCCACAGTAATAGATATAATAGTTACCTGAATTAAATTTGCCCATTCCTGTCCTCTTGAGAGATTTCCATAAAAGCAGTACCCAAAATATCAGTTCTCCCATTTCCTATCTGCTGCTTTTCTGTTGAAATAGAATGTTTAGAGTGACACTGAACAATATATTATAGAAAACATTTTATGTTTATTATTTAAAGAAATTTATATGACCAGAACAAATTAAAACAAAAAATTGCATACTTTTTTATAATATATAAACTCTGCCTCACACAATTATGCCTTCTTAAATAAATCTTTTCAAATTAATGAATAGCAATTTTTTATGATATATATATCATATACTATATATGGTGTTGTATATACTCTATATTTGGAGAAGGAAATTCAATCCACTCCCATATTCTTGCCTGAAAAATTCCATGGACAGAGCAGCCTAGCAGGCTATAGTCCACGTGGTCGTAAGAGTTGGACATGACTTAGCGACTAAACCATCACCACCATATACTATTTATTAATACATATATAGTCCATTTAATAATAATTAATATATAAAAATAACATATATATTTCATTATATATATTATGTATGTGAAACTACACAGTCCAAATAGTCTAGTTATGATTATGATAAAACATCAGTTTTATCAATTGATTATTTATGTATTTAGAAACTGAGGTAACATTTATTTATAGAATTTTATGTTTTATTTTTACAACTTTACACTCCCACTTTTGTATACCCTATAATGTGCTCACCACCAAATATTTATTTTCCATTCATCACCATACAGTTGTTTCCCTTTAGCCACTTTGCCCTCTCTGCCACCCTAATCCTGGCCCCTCACCCTCTGGTAACCACTATTCTCTTTTTGCATTTGTTTTTGCTTGTTTCAGTTTTTTTCACTTATATTGCTTTGGTTCGCTAGCTAATCAGTTGCTTTATATTGTACATGTGAATGAAATCATATGGCATCTGTCTTTCTCCATCTGACTCATTTCATTTAGCATAATACACTCAAAGTCAATCCATGTTGGTTTAAATGGCAAGATTTCAAGACATCAATGTTATAATGCAAAATCATTCTCTGTGCAGCTTAAACATGGGTCCATTTTGAAGGAATATATAAATTCTTTATTTATCATTATGTTTCCAGTACACCAAACAATTATTTTTCTGTGATTATTCTGTATCCAAATTCATTTAGCAATGATTTATAGAATACATATTCTGTCCTGAAGATTATGCCAAGTACTAACAAACCTTTGAGTCAGTTAATTTTTATTCCCATTTTTCAGTTGAAGAAGCTAAGTTTTATCAAGTTTAACAATAGGTATACAGCAAGTATGATTACTAGAATTTGAAAACAAGCATTCTGACTTTAATTTACAAGTTATTCTACTCCTGTTGTATGGTTTATTATTTTTCAAAATGAATACTAACATATATACAATTAAAAACTTAATTTCTAACTTTTCTTATTTTTATTGTTCTTTTCGGATGTTTGATCAGTTAACACGTGTGTTTGAGGACATAATTTTTATGTTGTATTTTAACTATTGACAGTTAGAAATGAAAAAAAACACATTTTATTTAATTTCCACAGTACAGGGAAAGAAACACCACATTAATGAAGTAGTTCACATCTCAGCAAAGTGAAAAGATAAGGTACAAAATATGCATAATTTTGAATTCAACATTAATCTGACCACATCCCCATATGCCTCTATGGCAGACCTCTGTTTACTATTAAACAATGGGCCTTCATGTAAGAAAAATAAATCTGAATAGCTACAGTGTGTGTCTTCTTCAGTAAAATGGAGAGTTTTTGTCACTGAAGCAGTTCATAAAAGCAGTTTAACCTCCCCAGACATGAATGTGTGTTTATAATTTAGATACTTAATTACTTCCAGTCAAGAGGGAGCCTTAAACATTTCTGTCCCTGACTTTCTGTTTGCTAAAGAAAGAGATCTCATTATTATAGTCTATCCTGGGGAGACCCTGGGAGAAGATCAGAAGGGAGTATGATATTGTATAGCAGCACAGGGGAAAAAAGCTATAGCACAATCTTGTTTTTCACTTTATCCATTGATAGAAATTTCTGGTTTCTTTTGAACAGTAGATCATTTTATATGAATTCTCCATAGTCTGAAACAGATTTTGTGAACTATCATGCTTCAGTATATTTAGTATGAAAAGGACCATTGTCACATCTGAAATGTCTAGTATTTCCTCCCACTTGTAATTATGTGTTAAAGGTAGACTTTATTCATTAAACCAGAAAGGAATGAGTATGCCTCTATCTTATAAAGACAAATTTAGAATATCTTAATATAAAGTTCAATAATGAATGATGTAGTGAACAGAATTTATAACCTTTTTAAAACAATATTGTTAAGGACTATTCTATTATTTTACTTAATCCTCTTAACACTGCTTTACACAGTTTCTCAGTGCTCCTGAAGCCAGTAAATGAAAGATTCTTGAAATTATTATTCCAAATTGTGTCTTTTTTAATGACAGATTCAAGATTTTTTCTTAGTTATAATATTGTTGTCTCCATATCTCTCTGGAAGTGTCATCTTTGGAAAGTAAGTACCAGAAACATATGGCATGCATGAGCAAAGAATCTCTGTCTCAAATCTTGAGAGTTTTTGTTTTTCTCTTTTTTTTCAGATTTTTTATAAATATGGGTTAGCAGGTTTTCTTCCATAGAAAAAGTGAAAGTTAGTTGCACAGGCAAGTCTGACTCTTTGCGATCCCATGGACTGTAGCCTGCCAGGTCCTCTCTCCATGGAATTCTCCAGGCAAGAGTACTGGAGTGGGTTGCCATTTCCTTCTGCAGGGGATCTTCCCGACCCAGGGATTGAACCCAGGTCTCCTGCATTGCAAGCAGATTCTTTACAAACTCAGCTTCTAGGGAAGCCCCTCTTCCATAGAAAAAGTGAGTATAAAAAGTGAGCATTGCTCAGGAACCTACACTTGTCATTTCACAATAGAAATCTTTCTATAAAAACACATTTGAAGCAGTGCTTCTTTTGTAAGAAATGCATAGCATTTTATTTTATGAATATCCCACAGTGTATGAATCTAATACACTAGTGGGGGAAGTTTTTCTGAAGGTGGAATTTTAAATCTTAGGGAGTTTGATTTTCTGACCCAAGGTTACACAGCCACAGCTTTTCGCTTTATCTGGAAAAGAAGCATTTTCTATGACATTGGCACTAAATTAAGTTTCCAGCTCTCAAGTCCTGACCTTTTGCCTCTTTTCTGAAAATAAGTTAAGGTACAGTTTATATTCAGATTACAGGATTGATTTACTCATAGTTTGTCATTGCCTCTTACATCAGTATCATCTCAGATTTTTTTGAGACTGACTTTCATTCACACTGAAAGGAAAGCTTATTAATATCTACCTTCTTCTCCTCTCTCTCTTTTTCTCTCGGTTATAGTTACTTATCTACTATCTAGTAGTACAATTTGTTTAATTGGAAAGATCTTCCAGTTATTATTTTCTTCTCCATTTTCAACTGAGTCTTTAATTTTTTTTTGACTGAAAGCTTACCTTTGTGGATCCCTTAAGCAATGGTTATTTTAGAAAACTATATAAAAATTACTTTCTGATAGAGAACTTGAAGCTTCAAAAATCTTAATCTGTACCAAAATTATTTGTTTCAAGGTCCATATTCTCCAGAATATATCATATTAAAATTGACTAGGTAGTAGTACGCTTAGAACTTGTAACCAGGAACAAAAATCTTTTTAAAATAGTTATATTTTAGCTATAGAATGAAACATGAAAATAATTTACATATTGATGGATGAAAGAAGTTGCAACTTCATTTTTCTTATATAGGGTTTTGTTAATGAATATAAAATGTTAATTGAGTTTAATACCATACTTAGCTGAAGATGAGACTTTTGCAATGTTTGATATCTGAGAAGCAATGGTGTACCCAGATATAAGGCAAAAAAGTCCTCTGACCACTCATGAACATAGTTGCTAAAGACCCTACACTTCCTTAGGCACTTGCCTTATGCCAAATTACTGAAAATCCTATGTAAACAATGTTAAATCTTTTCCTGAACCTGATGATTCCATTTTCTAGGAGGCCAGAATACTAGCAGTAATAGTTCAAGAATGCCTATTACTGCTGAAGGCATATACACAGAAAGAAAAGATAGTGTAGAAGCAAAAGCTTTCGAGGTCATCACTTTATACCAGGACATTTTATCATTGGGGCTTCCTTGGTGGCTCAGATGGTAAAGAATCTGCCTGCAATGTAGGAGACCTGGGTTCAGTTTCTGGGTTGAGATGATCCCTTGAAGTGGGGCACGGCAAGCTACTCTAGTATTCTTGCCTGGAGAATCCCCAGGGACAGAGGGTCCTGGTGGGCTGCAGTCCATGGGGTCACAAAGAGTCGGACACGACTGAGTGACTAAGCATAGCATAGGCATATTGTATCATTAGTTTCATTAATGGAATATTTTTTTAATTAGAGAATTAATTTTACCAGGAAGCAAAGTCTGTTTTATGAAAATTTCTGCAACATGCAGTTAAAATACAAAAAAAAACACCTCTTGTTACTTAAAAGAAACATTATACCCCAAATGCTTGCATTGTAGAATACTATATTAAAAATTGGCTAATAGTATAGTCATTAGAAATATCATAATTAAATTAGGTATACGGAAAAAGCACTGCTATGATTCATAGCATTTTCATGAATAGTAGATAAATTACAGTGCGTATGAATAATAGTTAATAAAAGGCAGTACCTGTTTCCTCACCATAATTCGCTGTCTTCCCAACTCAGCTTGTCTCCTACATTATGTTAAGGACTCACTCATCTTCCCTGAGGCTTCCATTCTGTTCCTGTCTCATTCCCTCCAAAATTTTCTCACATCACTTGCTCATCTTCAGGTCCAGATTTTATGGTTTGTTATTTCAAATACTATATTTTGTACAGTGTATATTCTAATTTTACCCCTGATTTGCCTTTTTTTCCTTTCTTATTTGATATATTTAATTACTATTTTAAGTAATTATTGGCTTTTTAACTGTAGACCTTTGTATTTTTTTCAGTTTCCTCTAGGAATTACAATATGCATATGTAAATTATCACAATTTATCCAGAGTTAACAAAGTACTACCTCAATTCAACTTAGAAGATTTATAACCATATAGGTCACATTACCCTCCCTTATTGATCTAGGTTTCCATGATCACATGTATGATGTGTGCATACATAGAAAATTCTACCCTATTTTTCTTTTCACTCTTTATATATATTTTAAAGAACGTCATAGTAGAAAAATATTTTATCCATATGTTTACCATTTCTATTGGTTGTCCTTCATTCATGGAGATTTAGATTTCCCTCTGGTACTATTTTCCTTTTGCCTGAGGAATTTCCTTTAGCATTTCTTTTAGATTGGGTTTTCTGGAAATAAATACTTCAAGTTTTCCTTTATCTGAGATTCTCCTTATTTTTTCTTTCTTTTCTGAAATATTTTTCTGTTGGATATAGAACAAAAATGGTTCTTTTCTTTCAGAAGTTTAAAGATGCTATTCCATTGTTTCCTGGCTGTTTTTAGTGTCTGAAGAGAAATCTATATCATTTTAATAATGTTTTCCCTTCCCAAGAATTTAAGAATAATACAAATGAACTATTTGCATATATTTGTTTATATTTGTGTTTATGAGTATGTGAATATATATACACACATATGCATATGTATATGTAGGGATAGGAAGAAAAGTGAACTAAATGTATGCTATTATTTTGATAAGAATATATGGATTTAAATGACAAAATTATTTTTTAATATATCATTATTCCAATAATAACTGTAATAATGTATATGTCATAAAAGAAAAAAGCTATAAAATTGCAAATATTCATAGCATGATGTAAATTATGACTTTGACTATTGAATTAGGTCTAAATTGTCTGTGTATTTTCTGCATTGATCCCCAAAGTATTTAAAGTTGATAGAGATATGTATCAGTTTAAAATAGGAACAGTTCATAAAATGAAAAGCAAGTAAATCACATGAAAAAAATTTCTTTCTCACTTATAAAAATTTGGCCATGGTTCATAGATCCACATTTAGTGGGGGTGAAGGATAAGCTAGCTTACTTCATCCTCACCATGAAATTCCTTCCTCCTCAAGTTCATCTGTAACCCAAGATGAAGTCCTGTTGTCATATCTGAACTTCAGAGAAGTAAAAAGAAAGAGATGACCAAAAGAGTTCAGTTCCCAAATGAATCAGTTGTATTTAAGTACCTCTCCTGGGAGAAACCTACTGGTCATCTCTAGATGTAAAGACTGGAAATTATGGTCCTTTAGTTAGTCTTGTAACTTTTTGGAGGAACTTATTTGGAGTTTGAAAGTGAAAGTGCAAGTTTCTCAGTCATGTCTGACTCTTTGCAACCCCATGAACTGTAGCCTACCAGGCTTCTTTGTCCATGGGATTCTCTAGGCAAGAATACTGGAGTGGGTAACCATTTCCTTCTCCAGGGGATCTTTCTAACCCAGGGATTGAGCCCAGGTCTCTGCATTGCAGGCAGATTCTTTACCATCTGAGCCACCAGGGAATCACGGTCCTTTAGGTAGGCTTGTAACTTTTTGGAGGAACTTAGTTGGAGTTTAATTAGTAAGAAAGCAGGACAGGATGGAGATAGGGCCAGTAAGTTGTAGTTGTTTTAAATTTGCTTTAATTACGATAATTGAGATATGTTTAGTGTTAGGAAAAAGCATTGAGAAATTATCCATGTGCTCTAGAATTTCACATCCTATAGAGATATTAGTTCTAAACATAGTTGCAAAGTCCTATAAAGCCATAGGTCTGGTTTTAGAAAGGGCTCCAAAGAATAAAGAAACCAGATGCTCCTTGATTAGATCAGGGAATAGAATTCCACAAAGATTTTGGATTCACTAATCTCTCAGGGTCAGAGAAAACAGAACACCATTTCTTTATTTAAGTTTGATTTTATGTCCAGAACACTATCCTTAATTGAAAAATCACTGCATTTTCTAGGAATGTACATGTGCTTTCTGAAGTAGGTGATAATTTAAATAGTGATGTTCCTAAATTGTTGTTCAGAAGTTTTATCTGATGTGCTTTTCCTTTATATAATTTTGTTAAATGAAAAAGAGATATTAAAAGTCAACTAATTGATCTGAATGCCAGTTGTAAATAGAGAATTACTTTAAAAGTAAGAAGAGGTGAGGCATGCTTGCATATGGCTATATATCTCAAGTGTTTTATCACTAATGAAAGTCATCTTTGGAACCTTTAAAGTGTTAGTCTGTCAGTCATGTCTAACTCTTTGTGACCCCATGAACTGTAGCCTACAAGGCTCCTCTGTCCATGGAATTCTCCAGGCCAGAATACTAGAATGGGTAGCCATTCTCTTCTCCAGGGTATCTTCCCAAGCCAGAATCTACCCCAGGTCTCCTGCATTGCAGGCAGATTGTTTACCATATGAACCATCAGGGAAGCAAGGGACTATGAAAACAGGGAACTACTACAACTTAGCATCAGTTTTAAGTAGTTCAGTTCAGTTCAGTCGCTCAGTCGTGTCTGACTCTTTGTGACCACATGAATCACAGCACACCAGGCCTCCCTGTCGATCACGAACTGTCAGAGTTTACCCAAACCCATGTCCATGGAGTCGGGGATGCCATCCAACCATCTCATCCTCTGTCGTCCCCTTCTCCTCTTTACCCCAATCCTTCCCAGCATTAGGGTCTTTTCCAATGAGTCAACCCTTCGCATGAGGTGGCCAAAGTATTGGAGTTTCAGCTTCAACATCAGTCCTTCCAATGAACACCCAGGACTGATATCCTTTAGGATGGATTGATTGGATCTCCGCAGTCCAAGGGATTCTCAAGAGTCTTCTCCAACACCACAGTTCAAAAGCATCAATTCTTCAGCGCTCAGCTTTCTTCACCATCCAACTCTTACATCCATACATGACCACTGGAACAACCATAGCCTTGACTAGACGGACTTTTGCTGGCAAAGTAATGTCTCTGCTTTTAAATATGCTATCTAGGTTGGCCATAACCTTCCTTCCAAGGAGTAAGCGTCTTTTAATTTCATGGCTGCAATCACCATCAGCAGTGATTTTGGAGCCCCCAAAAATAAAGTCTGACACTGTTTCCACTGTTTCCCCATATATTTCCCATGAAGTGATGGGACCAGATGCCATGATCTTAGTTTTCTGAACGTTGAGACTTAAGCCAACTTTTTCACTCTCCTCTTTCACTTTCATCAAGAGGCTCTTTAGTTCTTCTTCACTTTCTGCCATAAGGGTGGTGTCATCTGCATATCTGAGGTTATTGGTATTTCTCCCAGTAATCTTGATTCCAGCTTGTGCTTTCTCCAGCCCAGCATTTCTCATGATGTACTCTGCATATAAGTTAAATGAGCAGGGTGACAATATACAGCCTTGATGTACTCCTTTTCCTATTTGGAACCAGTCTGTTGTTCCATGTCCAGTTCTAACTGTTGCTTCCTTACCTGCATACAGATTTCTCAAGAGACAGGTCAGATGGTCTGGTATTCCCATCTCTTTCAGAATTTTCCACAGTTTATTGTGATCCACACAGTCAAAGGCTTTGGCATAGTCAATAAAGCAGAAATAGATGTTTTTCTGGAACTCTCTTGCTTTTTCGATGATCCAGCAGATGCTGACAACTTGATCTCTGGTGCCTCTGCATTTTCTAAAACCAGCTTGAACATCTGGAAGTTCACGGTTCACATATTGCTGAAGCCTGGCTTGGAGAATTTTGAGCATTACTTTACTAGCGTGTGAGATGAGTGCCATTGTGCGGTAGTTTGAGCATTCTTTGGCATTGCCTTTCTTTGGGATTAGAATGAAAACTGACCTTTTCCAGTCCTGTGGCCACTGCTGAGTTTTCCAGATTTGCTTGCATATCGAGTGCAGCACTTTCACAGCATCATCTTTGAGGATTTGAAATAGCTCAACTGGAATTCTATCACCTCCACTAGCTTGGTTCATAGTGATGCTTTCTAAGGCCCACTTGACTTCACATTCCAGGATGTCTGGCTCTAGGTGAGTGATCACACCATCGTGATTATCTGGGTCGTGAAGATCTTTTTTGTGCAGTTCTTCTGTGTATTCTTGCCACCTCTTCTTAATATCTTCTGCTTCTGTTAGGTCCATACAATTTCTGTCCTTTATCGAGCCCGTCTTTGCATGAAATGTTCCCTTAGTATCTCTAATTTTCTTGAAGAGATCTCTATTCTTTCCCATTCTGTTGTTTTCCTCAATTTCTTTGCATTGTTCGCTGAGGAAGGCTTTCTTATCTCTCCTTGCTATTCTTTGGAACTCTGCATTCAGATGGGAATATCTTTCCTTTTCTCCTTTGCTTTTCGCTTCTCTTCTCTTCCCAGCTATGTGTAAGGCCTCCTCAGACAGCCATTTTGCTTTTTTGCATTTCTTTTCCATGGGGATGGTCTTGATCCCTGTCTCCTGTACAATGTCACGAACCTCTGTCCATAGTTCATCAGGCACTCTGTCTATCAGATCTAGTCCCTTAAATCTATTTGTCACTTCCACTGTATAACCATAAGGGATTTGATTTAGGTCATACCTGAATGGTCTAGTGATTTTCCCTACTTTCTTCAATTTAAGTCTGAATTTAGCAATAAGGAGTTCATGATATTAGCCACAGTCTGCTCCCGGTCTTGTTTTTGCTGACTGTAGAGAGCTTCTCCATCTTTGGCGCAAAGAATATAATCAATCTGATTTCGATGTTGACCATCTGGTAATGTCCATGTGTAGAGTCTTCTCTTGTGTTGTTGGAAGAGGTTGTTTGCTATGACCAATGTGTTCTCTTGGCAAAACTCTATTAGCATTTGCCCTGCTTCATTCTGTACTCCAAGGCCAAATTTGCCTTTTATGCCAGGTGTTTCCTGACTTCCTACTTTTGCATTCCAGTTTATGTTTAATATAATTTTTATACATGAGCAACTGAAAGAAACAATAGAGCACTAAACATTTAAACATTATATTTAACTTTTAAGATTTATATTTAGGTCTGGTTAGCAAAAAAAGCAGAAGACAAGATGGTGGATGTGAGTTGGCATTACCCTGATGTTGGTTAAAAGTTGAGGTATGCCTGCACTAGATATAAACTTTACATTGGAAGAAAAACTAAACACTCTGTTTCCAAAGTTCCTATAGGATGATTTGGTCTTTATGCAAACATACATTTTCGTGTTGAGGATTATTTTAGTAATCTACTCTTGTGTAACAATTAATCTCAAAGATTAGTGGTTTAAAAAAACATTTTTTGTCTCACAGTTTCTATGGGTCAGAAATCCAGGTGCTGCCCAAGTGGGCCTTTAGGTTCTTATGATGCTGCAGTCATATCAAGGCTCAACATGGAAAAATAGTTTCTTACCTCATTTGCATGACTGTTGGCAGGACTCAGTTCCTTGTTGACTGTTCCAAGACTCTAGTTGCTGATTGTTGGCCCAGGACTCCTTCAGTTTCTTCCCATGAGTACCTCTCCACAGAGGATCACATAAGCTTAATACATCAGGGACAGTAAGGGAGAGAAGAAGAGGGCCAAAAAGATATAGAACACTGGCAAAACAGAAGGCCCAATCTTCTGTAACTTAATAACAGAAAGGACAGTCCACCACTTTGACATTTTCTATCCATTAAAACAAGCCTCTAAGTCCAGCCTACACTTAAGGTGAGGGATTATACAAGGATGCAAGTATCAGAAAGCTGGTATCACTGGACACCATCTTAGAAACTGCCTACCACGGGATTAACTGATATTATATACTTTAAATGAGTAGTACTATGACTCGAATGCATCAGGTTTTTAGTATTTAAATAAATATATTTTTGGCAGTTCCAGTGTGTCTGTGGTACATGAGACATGTCAGACAACAAACTAAACAAATCCCCTGACCATAAGACAGAGAAGGGAAAGAGACAATGAATGATAAAAATGAATAATTAATTTTATACAAGAAGAGAGTATTTGTTATGGAAAGAAGATGGAGAGAGTCTGGAATACAGATGGGAAGTGGGGACGAATTACTGTATTAAGAACACTATTTATTGAAAGCTAGTGTTCTAGCAAATACTTAACAGGGTGAAGTAGGCAATGAAATAGGTATCTTGGGAAAAGTCACACCAGACAGAGAAAAAACTAGAGTAAAGCACTAAGATGGGAATGTGACTTGAGTATCTGTGAAACAGCAAGGAAGCCAGTGTGACTAGAACTGAAAGCAAGGAAGATTTGTGGAAGAGGATATTGGAAAAATAGCAAGTGATATGATTATATAAGGCATTATAGATAAGATATTTCAAGGACTTGGACTTTAAATCAAGGGAGAAGCAATCATAGTATGTTGAACAGAGGAAATTAACATGATACAACTTACATTTTTAAAAGACATCACAGGCTCCTGAATTTATGTGTGTGTGTGTTTATATATAATTATATATATATATATATATATATATATATATATATATATGTAAAACATATACTTACTGAGAATGGAGACAGTTGGAACAGAGAGATAAGTTATGAGACTATGGAAGAAATCTAGGAAGATGTGGTGCCTTATTTAGCACAATGCTAGAAAAGAAAATTGAATGACTGTATTCTAGAAAAGCATTTAAAATAGAGATCCCTGGTGGCTCAGATGGAAAAGAATCTGCCTGTAATGCAGGAGACCCAGGTTCAATGCTTGGGTCAAAAAGATCCCCTGGAGAAGGTCATGGCAACCCATTCCAGTATTCTTACCTGGAGGATTCCAAGGACAGAGGAACCTGGCGGGCTACAGTGCATGGGATCACAAAGAGTTGTACAGGACTGAGCAACTGACACCTTCACTTTAAGATAGGAGTATAGGATTAAGAGATAGAGACTACTCTGTATAAAATAGATAAGGAAAAGTGCCAGAGTCCTGCCCCAGCTGGTCAGGGTTCCCTTAGGATGGACGGTGTCGGCGATACGAATGAGAAGACACAGCGAGTCGTGGTGTTTCCAAGTGTCTTCCGACTTTATTGTTTTTAAGACAGTTTTTATATTTTTTGTGCTACATCGAAACAAACGTTAAGTATAGAATCATACCAATTCAGCTTAGTGGGCATACCAATTTAGCTTAATGGGCATATGAATTCAGCTTAATGGGCCTATCAATTCAGCT
Organism: Okapia johnstoni; assembly: GCA_024291935.2. NCBI lineage: Eukaryota > Metazoa > Chordata > Mammalia > Artiodactyla > Giraffidae > Okapia > Okapia johnstoni. Next base: position 106,873,936 of record CM044307.1, on the reverse strand, counting down.
TAATAGGCCAGCAGTTTTTGACCTTCATCGAAACTGTTTGCCTGTTTTTAGTTACAAAAAGCCTCATTTTGTTTACATCATCTTCTGGCCTGGGGGCCTGCTAACATCTTGTGACTCTCCATTGATAAGGGTTGATCAGTCAGAACACTTCTGTATCAGGCACAGCAGGAAAGAATTTATCAATAGAAAGTTTCAAGGTAAAACCTGTTTTTGGTAATTTACTTTACGCCTCGAGCTTAACAGAAAAGAATGTGGTCCCATAACGTCATAGAACAGCAAGCTGAAGGTCAGCTCTAAGTAAGAATCATCAGTTAATTCAACAATTGTCTTATTGTTTGTATTAAAGCTAAACTTCTATTTATATAAATCTTTTAACTATTATACTTTCATTATATAGGCTAAATACGTTGAGTAAAAACATATTGAGTAAATATAGACTAAGTAACAGTTTCATAAAGCAATATTTCTTATATTTCCTAACAAGCCTTTTTTCCTGCGAAAGGTTTTGTGCCCATAGGGGCTTTCTGTGCGGAGGCTCTCAGTGCGGTTTTATTACTAGGGAGCAGTTATGCACATTAGCTCCAAAGGCACAGGTACATTTATTAAACAAACTAATATGTTAGCAAAAGGAATTTAGATCAGCATACTCTATATCTCAGATAATTTTATTTAGGGTGCTACCACTCAGGGGCCTTGTTGATTTGAGATTTCAGATTGATCTATTTTAGAAGGGAATCAGGAAAGGCCTTTTGCCTAAATCACAGAAAATAAGAAAAGGTTTATTATAGCAAGCGTCAGAAAGAGAGATCTCATTTTTAAGGTGAGCGCTGAGGCAGCCTCTGGAGAATCCCTGAGGCCTGAGTTGCTCTGCTCGTCAGTCCTTCTCTTCATGACTCTGTCATGAGTGGGGATCTCGTGAGCTGGCTCCCGGCAGAAAAGGATATATTGTATACCATAGTGAAATGTGCCATTATTTTGTAATAACTTTAAACTGAGTATGCTGCTGCTGCTGCTGCTGCTAAATCACTTCAGTCATGGTCGATTCTGTGCAACCCCATAGAAGGCAGCCCACTAGGCTCCGCCATCCATGGGATTTTACAGGCAAGAGTACTGGAGTGGGGTGCCATTGCCTTCTCCAAAACTGAGTATAACCTATAAAATATTGGATCATTATTTGTACACATGAAACTAACATAATATTGTAAATCAATTATACATCAATTAAAAAAAAAATAGAGGTAAGAAGGCTTTATGATAGACTAAACAGTCAGTATGAAGGAAAAGAAGACAGAGACAATCCCAGTGTTTTTGGCCTACACATTTCTTGAACAGTAAAACTACAAGGTTGGGATCATCATCAGCTGCCATGAGGAAGGCTGTACGTGTAGCATGTTTTATTTTAGAGTGGAGGGATTCAGTATTCTTGTTTTGAATATGTTTAGTCAAAGTGCTGAGTAGGCAATAGGGTATATGAATTTTGAGTTAAGGAAATACTTTCTGGCTGTACATATGTACTTGAGACATGTCACTGTATAGACAGAAAATAGAAAGGAATATAGCTAGTGAATAGAAGAACTACGAATGCAGAACTATTGGTCATTTAATAATGTGGAGAAACACAATAGCTTAAATTAAAGCTACTCTGAATTCTTAAATTATTGCTATTCTGATTAAATAGCAAACTAAGCTATGTTTTATTTAACTTAATTTGAGCTTTGCCAATCTTCCATGCATTTAGTTTTGGCTCAAGAGCTAGGGTACATTTAGATTTCCTTGAATTAAGCGAGACTATTTCCCTTTTTCTCTAATGTTACAGAGAAGTCTGGAAATATTATTTAAATTGATGGTTGAAAAGATAAACATATCTGTACTGAAGAGAAAGCTGTTTTTAGTTATTATTTATTCATTTAACTATCTAAAATATATATTTATTGCTACAAAAATATATATTTAATTATAAACATGTTATAAAATAAAATTAAAGAATATAATAATAGAATTCTGAATTAACTCTATTTTTGAATTATTACACATGTGTATGTAATAATAATTTAAATTATGGATTTGGAATGTTATTAGAAAGGGTCAAACATAACATTGATTATAAAATACAGAACTTATTTTACAGTGTGAAAGTATATATTGCAAAATTTTCCCAAAGGCTCATGTGCTCCTCGGAGAAGGCAATGACACCCCACTCCAGTACTCTTGCCTGGAAAATCCCATGGATGGAGGAGCCTGGTAGGCTGCAGTCCATGGGGTCGCTAAGAGTCGGACATGACTGAGCGAGTTCACTTTCACTTTTCCCTTTCATGCACTGGGGAAGGAAATGGCAACCCACTCCAGTGTTCTTGCCTGGAGAATCCCAGGGACGGCGGAGCCCGGTGGGCTGCCGTCTATGGGGTCGCGCAGAGTCGGACACGACTGAAGCGACTTAGCAGCAGTAGCAGCATGTGCTCCTACTTCATTGTCCTCTGTTGTACTGCCATCCTCAACATGGAACTTCCTTCTTTCAGTCTAAAAGAGCTACTCTGACTCTCACAGCATGGACACACCACGTCTTTGGGGAAGAGAAATAGAGAAAAGATTTATTTTTCTTTTAAGGACATTATGGAAAGTTGAGCATCTTGCTTTCATTTACTTTCATTGACCTAGAGCTAGTCTTTGGTCCAGTGGGGCCTCAGGGAATAACGGGAAATAATCTGTAGTTGCATTAATGAAATGAGGGGGAATTACCAGTTTTTATATCAGCTCAAAAAGCATTAGCCATAACAAAGCCTTGTTGTCCATATATGTGAATAAAATATATGAAAATATATTGATGTCTTACAATCCAAATTGTGATTAGTGAAAATTGCACAACTTTGACTTTTGTAGAAATAAATGGAAATAACATGCGTTTTCAAAAACTTCACATCGCATAGAAATGAAATTGTGTTTCCAGTAGAAAGAATCCAGTTCCTTGATACAGAAAACCCAGAGCTGATCCTTGACACCCTCAGTTACTAGCTACTTAACTTGTGCTAATTATCTTACTGTCATCAACCTCAGCTTGCTCACCTGCAAGTAAAAGGTAAATAGTAATTCCACTGCCTATATCAAAGAGTTGCTAAATGACCCAGCAAAATATTGTGGACATTGAAGCGTTTTATATAGTACTATATATGTATAAATAAAATATATTATTCACATATGAATATTCAGTACAGTTCAGTCGCTCAGTCATGTCCGACTTTTTGCGACCCCATGAATTGCAGCACACCAGGCCTCCCTATCCATCACCAACTCCCGGAGTCCACCTAAACCCATGTCCATAGAGTTGGTGATGCCATCCAACCATCTCATCCTCTGCCGTCCCCTTCTCCTCCCGCCCCCAATCCTACCCAGCATTAGGGTCTTTTCCAATGAGTCAGCTCTTCGCATGAGGTGGCCAAAGTATTGGAGTTTCAGCTTCAACATCAGTCCTTCCAATGAACACCCAGGATTAATCTCTTTTAGGATGGATTGACTGGATCTCTTTGCAGTGCAAGGGACTCTCAAGAGTCTTCTCCAACAACACAGTTCAAAAGCACCAATTCTTCGGCGCTCAGCTTTCTTCACCGTCCAACTCTCACATCCATACATGACCACTGGAAAAACCATAGCCTTGACTAGACGGACTTTTGTTGGCAAAGTAATGTCTCTGCTTTTAAATATGCTATCTAGGTTGGCCATAACCTTCCTTCCAAGGAGTAAGCGTCTTTTAATTTCATGGCTGCAATCACCATCAGCAGTGATTTTGGAGCCCCCAAAAAATAAAGTCTGTCACTGTTTCCACTGTTTCCCCATATATTTCCCATGAAGTCATGGGACCAGATGCCATGATGTTAGTTTTCTGAACGTTGAGCTTTAAGCCAACTTATTCACTCTCCTCTTTCACTTTCATCAAGAGGTTCTTTAGTTCTTCTTCACTTTCTGCCATAAGGGTGGTGTCATCCGCATATCTGAGGTTATTGATATTTCTCCCGGCAATCTTGATTCCGGCTTGTGTTTCTTTCAGCCCAGCATTTCTCATGATGTACTCTGCATATAAGTTAAATAAGCAGGGTGACAATATACAGCCTTGACGTACTCCTTTTCCTATTTGGAACCAGTCTGTTGTTCCATGTCCAGTTCTAACCGTTGCTTCCTTACCTGCATACAGGTTTCTCAAGAGACAGGTCAGATGATCTGGTATTCCCATCTCTTTCAGAATTTTCCACAGTTTATTGTGATCCACACAGTCAAAGGCTTTGGCGTAGTCAATAAAGCAGAAATAGATGTTTTTCTGGAACTCTCTTGCTTTTTCGATGATCCAGCAGATGCTGACAACTTGATCTATGGTTCCTCTGCCTTTTCTAAAACCAGCTTGAACATCTGGAAGTTCATGGTTCACGTATTGCTGAAGCCTGGCTTGGAGAATTTTGAGCATTACTTTACTAGTGTGTGAGATGAGTGCCATTGTGCGGTAGTTTGAGCATTCTTTGGCATTGCCTTTCTTTGGGATTAGAATGAAAACTGACCTTTTCCAGTCCTGTGGCCACTGCTGAGTTTTCCAGATTTGCTTGCATATCGAGTGCAGCACTTTCACAGCATCACCTTTGAGGATTTGAAATAGCTCAACTGGAATTCCATCACCTCCACTAGATTTGTTCATAGTGATGCTTTCTAAGGCCCACTTGACTTCACATTCCAGGATGTCTGGCTCTAGGTGAGTGATCACACCATCGTGATTATCTGGGTCGTGAAGATCTTTTTTGTGCAGTTCTTCTGTGTATTCTTGCCACCTCTTCTTAATATCTTCTGCTTCTGTTAGGTCCATACCATTTCTGTCCTTTATCGAGCCCATCTTTGCATGAAATATTCCCTTGGTATCTCTAATTTTCTTGAAGAGATCTCTATTCTTTCCCATTCTGTTGTTTTCCTCAATTTCTTTGCATTGTTCGCTGAGGAAGGCTTTCTTATCTCTCCTTGCTATTCTTTGGAACTCTGCATTCAGATGGGAATATCTTTCCTTTTCTCCTTTGCTTTTCGCTTCTCTTCTCTTCCCAGCTATGTGTAAGGCCTCCTCAGACAGCCATTTTGCTTTTTTGCATTTCTTTTCCATGGGGATGGTCTTGATCCCTGTCTCCTGTACAATGTCACGAACCTCTGTCCATAGTTCATCAGGCACTCTGTCTATCAGATCTAGTCGCTTAAATCTATTTGTCCCTTCTACTGTATACTCATAAGGGATTTGATCTAGGTCATACCTGAATGGACTAGTGGTTTTCCCTACTTTCTTCAATTTAAGTCTGAATTTGGCAATAAGGAGTTCATGACCTGAGCCACAGTCTGCTCCCGGTCTTGTTTATGAATATTAAGCTGACCCATATCAATGTCATAGATTTGTTTGTCAAGAGTGAATTGGCGTTAGTACTCAATAAATAATCCATTTTTATTTTTCAGTAAAAGGGGAGCAGTAATGTTCTTTATATGAATGTTGTTGTTGTTTAGTAGCTGTCGTGTCTGACTGTTTGCAATACCATGGACTGTAGTCCACCAGGTTCCTCTGTCCATGGGATTCTCCAGGCAAAAATACTGGAGTGATTTGCTGTTTCCTTCTCCAGGGGATCTTCCCATCCCAGCGATCAAACTCAGGTCTCCTGCATTGGTAGGTGGATTCTTTAACACTGAGCCACCAGGGAAAGCCCAATATGAATGTTAATTCAGTATTAATAACTTTATAGGATACATTCTCTATGTGGAGAATTAATTGGGTAAATAAATAAGTACTTATTTGGGAAAAAAATAATATATTTGGATAGATAGGTTTATTTTGGTTTTACAAATTTTGAAGGGTAATATCTTGAGGACTTATGTTCCTAAATATTTTCTCTAAGAACATCTGCAGAAATTTGAATGTACAATCATCAAAGTAAAATTTTAGTGCAAATGAATTAGAAGTATATTGAGTATAGATGGTTATTTGAAAGGCTGATGTTACAATCAAATAAAAGCAGGTGCACATATTTGAATGATCATGACTTCCATATTCACTGTTTTTAATTTTAAATCACTTTAAGAAGTACATATGTAGTTTTCTCTATTCCCGCTGCTTATTTGTTCTTACTTAAATACTGCAAATGATTCTATAATGTTTAAGTAAACAGTTTGCCTATAACTTTAGAGAATTTAATTAGATTAGCAGAAGACTGAGCACCAGCCCTGTATAATATTCTATGGGGTTAAATTACTGCATATTCTCCAAATAACCTAATAAACTTTGCTCAAACTCATCAATGAGGTATCATGGAAAAAATAATACAAAACTACCTCCCAGTTGTACCATCTTATAGTATGGCAACACCTGTGAATAAACTAGATGGTGAACCAAGCTTAAAAAGTGCCCAGAGAGAAGGTTGGCTAAATTAAAAACACATTAGCTCTGCGGCTCTGATTTCTTAAGCAACAAAAACATTTCTGAAATAGCATAAAGAACTGGATATAATTAGTAAGTAACAAGAAAGATTATGATATACTGATTTAAATTAAGTATTTTACTATGCATTTTATACCCTATGTTTTGCATTTATTTCTACCTATCAATGTTGGCAGACCACTGTCCCAATACATACAGATACAAGAGAAAATTAGCCGAATAAGATAGCATTTTACTTAATCCAAGAGGGAGAGTATACAATGTTTTTCTTTTTTCTATATCCATTAAGCATATAATTATTATGTTTGCATTCTTGCTACACATGGTGGATATTAAACAAAGAATTAAAACAAAGTAAGATGAACATTCTTAGAAGAAAAACTTTCAATATGAAGGTGTTTCAGGTGAATCTAGCCTAATTTATGTCGGGGAAGATACACCTGAAAAAGCCAAGTACTGGTGGATAAATGGGAGCTTGCAAAGGCTAAGTTCCAGAAGGATAATAGGGATGGGCTGTCCCTGGCAAGGACAATACCACATAGAAAAGCCTAGAAGCAAAGGAAATTCCAGAAGTATTCCAGGAACTATAGAAAACTGAATAAAACTTAAAGTGAAAGTGTTAGTAGCTCAGTCGTGTCCAGCTGTTTGCAACATCATGGACTGTATGTAGCCCACCAGGCTCCTCTGTCCATGGAGTTCTCCAGGCAAGAATACTGGAGGGATTGCCATGCCCTTCCCCATGCGATCTTTCTGACCCAGGGATTAAAGCTGGGTCTCCCTCATTGCAGGCAGATTCTTTATCATCTTAGCCCCCAGAAAAATCCCAAATAAAACTTAAGCCTAGTTCAAAATTGTTGAAAAGATATGACAAAAATCATCTACTCCAGGCAAGATAAATGCAAGATAAGATCCCAAGAAAGATACTAATACAGATTTCCATTATGTGAAAAATTTTTTCAGATTTCTCAGTGTTTTATTTTTTAACTTATTTTTTTACATATTTTGATGAAAACTACATAATGAATTCATGGCTATTAATTTCTTCTCAGTTGTCATTGTTTACAAAAAAGGGAAAAATATCTCATCTAGGCTCCTGACCTTATAGAGTTGGCTCCATGGCCAATTTGGAGCAACTATCTGCATTGCAAGTCTAGATCTTGGAGGGTCTGAAAATGCCACAAATCCGTTTACTGCATATAGAGGTGCTCCAGATGCTCCATTTGTCGTCAGTGTTTTCTGTCATCTGTCTCCATCCTCTCTACCACATCATGATCTCATCATAAAGGCAGGGACCACGTCTTATTCACCTTTATTAGCAATTCATTTCTAAGAACAGTGCCTGAAAATAACAGGTGCTCAGTAAATATTTATTGAATAAATGGCTACAATTTTTTTTAAGTTTGAAAACTCTTAGGAGTAAATCCTAACAGTATATTTCCTCATGTAGAACAACTATTGCTGAAAACACATTATGTGTAATATATTCCAGAAAGTCACAAGCCCATTTTATAGTGAACTAAACTTCTGTTATATTAAGGAATGCATGCAATACCAGTTATTTTAATGCCCATATTATTTTAAACTGAGCCTGTCACCATCTGTTCCAACTCTTAAGCCATGGATACAAAAGAACACATTTCCCTATTACATTTGTAAAATGTAATATATAAATGATTTAGATACATTTATATACTCATGAAGTAATGCTGCATGCAGCTGGCATGGGGCTCCCTTATGTTGCAAAAAGAAATAATAAAGGAGAAAGCCTGCTTATCTCTGACACAGAGAGTTTCACCCTCTATGACTTTTTGTTATAGCATTGGAAGGTCAAATCTTTACTATAGAAAAAAATTGATTTTTCTCAGTAATGAATTTCATTTATAAACTATAACTTCTCTTTTGTTGAACTGTTCTTGAATGTATTTTAATTTCTCTAAAGAAGTCACAAAATTCTATGAAGTCCAAAATCATGAACATTTGCGTCCCTAAATAGAATTCTGAGTGCACTTTGTGAGCTTTTATTGATTTTGCTTTGGATTCTTTGCATTGAGGCGTAAAGTTCTACCAAAAGAATTCTTTACTGAGCCTAATTAAAGTATAGTCATCCATATAATCTTTGGCAAGAAGACACGTTAAAATTTAACAAACATGCCTTTTTTAACTTACCTACATTGGGAAGTTACTGCAAAAATAATAAAAAAGAAACATAAAATATGTGCTCTAATTGTTTACATCAATATCCATTCCCCATAATAAACACTTGAAAGGGTTTGAGACCTATAATTTTCCAGAGAGCCATATCCATATAAAGGATGTGAGGCATAATAAATATGCATATTTTATATTCTAAGCAGTATAGGAAATGAGAATTGACCAAAAAATATGCCAGAACTTTGAAACTCTTTTGCACTGTGTTAAAATAACTTGTTTATCCTCACCATCTGAAAATAATGAGACATAATTCTCATTAAAGTGTAGTTAGTAATGTGTGCTATTTCGGCCATCACCTTGTTTACTACTGACATTTAGTGATAATATTTTAAAAAATGACAAGGACAAAAAATTAACAGCTTCATTTCCTTGAATTAGACTTGTAGGTCCCAAAACCTTTATTCACAAAATACGTTGCTCAGGGAAAGAAAAACCTAACATTATATTTTACTATTTACACCTAAGTTATCTTCAGACATAGACAATCCATAATGTGCTATTTTCTATTATTAAAGGTAAACCTTACACATACAAACACATATAGACACACACACTCATTATCCTGCAATGTGGCAAAAATATTATAAGACCACAGAAAGTAGTTCAAAAAAGGGGTCATAGAAATTCTACCAGAAAAGCTGCCAAGTATCAGGTTTTAAAATGTTATTTGTAAAGTATTGTCTTCTATTTTTGTTTTAAACATGACAATTTAACTACCTATTCATTGGTGGTGTACTTCTTCATTTTCGATATTCCATAATGAAAACCCAAAAAATGTTGATCTATTGAATTAAGGCAGCATAGATTCAATATAGGACAGTTTGCCTATTTCTCTTGTTATCACTCCTGCCCAAGAGGTTGAAGTGTTTAGAAAATAGATATATTTCATACAAATTCAGCTGCTTTATCACTCCCAATGTTTCTAGGATTGAAGAACTAGAATTACAAGTTTTCAAAGTACAATGTCAGTATTTAACTAAATAAAGATGTCTAAAACATCATAAAATATAGGGAATAAACATTTTAAAATAGGAAGCTACTGAAGAGTAGGTTCTTTATATAATTGTTGGTGTTACATAGTATTTATTCAGTAAGTTATTAATCTCTCTAAGCCTCCATTTCCTTAGTACCTTGGGGTGAGAGTAGAGGAAGGGAGGACAAACAAAGGGGGTTATTTCTGTGGATAAAGTTGTAGATGCTTTTCCTTAACTCAAATTAGATTTACTTAGACCCGGGAACCAAGTTAGTCTTTATATATAGATGTAGGCTCCGCTGATCAGGTGTTTTCAGGCTGACATGAAGGTATCAACGTGCAGTTCTCATCTAGGGGCTTGGGATTTTCTTCAAACATAACTAGTTGTTTGCAGATTTCATTTCCTTGTGACTGTGTGAGTGAGGTTCTCATTTTCATTCTAACTGTTGGCCAGAGTCTGTTTTTAGCTCCTAGAGATTACCTGCAGTTCCTTTGGATGGGGCAATTTGCTTTTGGGCAAATTTACAACAGGGCAATTTGCTTTCTCCAAATAATCAGGAGAGAGTTTTGTGAGGTTCACTTTCTTTTAAGGTATGATCTGATTAAGCCAGACCCATCCAGGATAATCTCCCTTTTGGTTAATTCGAAGTGAACTCATTTGTAACCTAATTACTGCTGTGATGTTACTGTCATAGTCATACTTAAGGGACGGGAATGTCACATCAGATACAGAATACCTGGGGGCCACTTTAGAAATCTATCACCTTAATGATAGCGTAGATCTATCTTTATTAATATTTGACTTTAAATTCTATCTCATTCTTCTAAAAGTTCCAGTTGTGTATTTATTTAAATATCTTATTAGCATATCTATTAGCATAATAATAATTTATGATTAGATATGTTTTATGATGTAGATTTATATTTATATGATATATAGTTATATAATTATAGATATATGTATGTGTTGGGATATGTTTTCAAAATATCTTACTATTTGACTACTTCTCTAAGAATTTAGTGTGGTGATGTGGTTGTGGTGATATGTTAAAATATGGTTTTTAGAAAACCAAAGTCGTTTAAAGTGGAATATGAAAACTTGCCTCACTCTTTTCATGACCGTCTCTAAAACTGAAGCCAAAGTTAAATAGCCTGGCTTTGTTGTTCATACATTCCAAAAGCATTCTACACATTAATAAAACTATTTTCTTAAATAACTTCCATAAAAAGAGAAGAAAAATTTGCCTGCAAGAATCAGTATTATAAGGTAATTACAGTTTTCCCATTTTTTACATTTTTCTCACTCTGAAAGAGCTCAGTGATACTCATTACATATATACAGATCAAGCCTGCTTATGGCTTTTCCACACTCTTTAAGTGTGGCCTTCTTGAGTCGTGAAGAGTAGATTGAATGTGCATGAAATCATCTCATATACTGACACGCACATATTGTGCACCCAGTGAGTAACTGTTTTCTTCCATCCTGTTCCATGCCTGTAAGTGGAAATTTATGACTGCCTTCATGTATATAAATATTAAATGCAAATAAGACATAACAACAACAAGGTTAAGATAGATTCACAATGATACTGTACTGAGAACTGGGAAACTGGGGGAACCTGACATTGCTAAGAAAGAGGCTGGTTGCATTTCCAAGTTTTTAAGGAAGGAATGGCAAGGATTATGGGGGCACTCAAGCAATCAAGCCAGTAAAGACTAAAAATCTGTATGGGGATGTGGATTAAAACAAAGACAAAAATGAGGCATGTTTTAGTTTCACAATCTCTAATGATTGTAAGTATTTTTAAATGTAGTCTAAAATGCATCTAAGGTAGCTGCTAATATAGGTAGCAAATAGCATATTACTTACCTATAAGGGTAATATTCTATTCAGAGCTTTATGAGTTATTTTCCATGCTTGCTCTTAGTAATATTTTTCTTTTAATTTTGTTCTTTGTTTTATATTGGTGATAAAAAATCTAATCTAAGATTTTCTGACTTTAAAATTCTAGCTCTTTAAAATTACTATTTTAAAAACATTTTTATAGTATTATGGCAGTAGATACTTACTTGAGATATTGCAAACTGAATCTGTTATTTTCTTTATTGTTATTGTATTTTTTGTATTTTGACAAGGTTCTGCTGAAACAGAAACTTGATTTTCCTAGAGAGATCATCATCCTTTAGCAGATGGGAATTGGAGTAATTGCTAACAGAATCATCATCAGTCATAGCCCCTACAGTCTAAGATCTGTGACCAGAAATCTCTCTGGCTGAATAAATTAACATGCTATTTTCTTTTCCTTTAAAGCTAGGATGACATTTCAACTAAACTATACTGAAAATCAAGTGATCTCCCACATATATATATTCTTTTTATCATGACCTGAAAGCAGATTGATAGCCATAAATCAGAAATAACATTACTTTTCTACCAGGTTTTGGTATGGCTTAGCTGAAATAAATGTATTCGAAAGTAAAACTGACCACTTAATAGAGATAAGCAGAAAAATCTATTATTTTTAAATGATCATTTTAATCCTGGTTTTATGCATTTTTCAAATAGGTCAGTAGGATTCAGTATTAATTTGCATTTCTCTTCCACTACTTATGTGCTTTGAGAAAGTAAGTAATGGAAGTTAAATAACGAAAACAGGTATGCTAAAATTGGGCAAGCAAGTGTTATAGTACTGTAACTAGTATGCCAGTTATGAAATTGTTTTATTTTCTTGAGATGAAATGGTGGTCTATTAGATTTAATAATTCAAGGGAATTTTTTAATTGAATCTCTTCTAAAATTATAATCCTTAGTTTTTATTAATAGAAATAGATTTAGTAGATTCTACAATTAATGACTGTCATAGTCACTTAAGTTCATTGAAATAGGGGTTTCCCAATATATTAATACTATATATACCTGAGATTCCAATGCAATCAATCTGCGGTAGGATCCAGGAATCCAGGAATCTCAGTTTTGAAAATGCTCTCCAGCTGTTTCTTATGAAGGTAGTTGAATGCCTATCAGTAGACTGATGGTGGAAGCACTATTCTACCAGACCGTGGTAAAAGTTCTAACAGACATTTCTGATAGGGCATAATGTGAAGAGCTAAGATCCTACAGGATTCTTACGAGATTTTACACTGTGTCATTTTTAGATGTTCATTTTCCGCTTGATCTACTTAACTTCCCTCAAGTGCCATACTAGTATCCTCTACCTGTGCAGGTAAATTTGCCTGCCCCCCCCCCCCCCCACCAAGGTTTCCTCAGTAAAAAGATTAAGTAGAAGTTGGCTGAAGTAGACATATTCTGAGTCAAAATTTTAAAACAAATTAAACTCTACCTCTGTTTTGTGAACTTTTTAATTTATCAGGATTATATTGCACTATCAAAACTCTTAATGTGTAGAACTCAATTTATAATAAACCTTAGCTATTGTTGAAAAGTTTCCTTTCTGGCAGGGTGCTGAGGAAAAGAACAATGTCAGACTTTGCCAGTAAGGACAGGAACGTACCTGGGTGTCTGGAAACTATATACTATTAATTTTAGAATTAAAGACACCATTTTAAGTTAATTTAATATGTAAAGTTATCCTCTTTTTTTTTTTTTTTTTTGGCCTGCAAGCATGGATAGGTGACTTTACTTGCATATTTGCAATGTTAAGATTATATTGTTTTGTGATTTTATATGGATGCATATTCAGTCCTTTCAGACATAAAAGTGGGAACTTCTAAGTGATGCTTTTCATCTGATTATTTTCCTAAAATCAGATTTTCAGAGAATTCTCTTTAGGAACACTTCATTGTCCCTATGAAGGAAGAGCCTTCCTTCTGTGTGTGTGTGTGTGTGTGTGTGTGTGTGTGTGTTTACTTTCAGAAATAGTAAGAGGTTTAAAAAAAGTCCCATTTCTCCAGTAAAATAATATGAAAGAAATAAAACTTTCAGTTATTTAACAAGGAGACATACTTCGTAAAAGGGATTGAACCAGGGTCAACCTCTTCCAGAGGAGCAAAAACTTTTCTCAAATAAATATTTCTCCCACAGAGTGATTCAATTACTGTATTAGTATATATACCCTGGGTTGTTGGAAAGGCATAGAATTGTGTTGAATGGTTGGGACATGTCTTTGAAGGACATTCTGCTTTTGTGGCTGTGTTATTTGATAATCAAATATAACAGAAACTAATCCCTTTTCATTTAAACACATCTACTACTCCTTATTTTTTAAATTTTTTTTTCTGAAGCTATAGATTTAAAAAAATGATGAAAGGGTATTTTCAGTTAAATAATGGATAAGAGGATTCATAATCAGCCAAGCAGGTAATCTGAAAATGGCATTAAAGCCAATGTAATAAAATAACTAGGTCATCAACTCAAAAACAGTTCTAGTCCCTTTGTAATGTTTATTGGTCTAGAAATATATAAGAAGAGATGTGTTAAGAGAGAAGAGGGAATGCAGAAACATGTTGAGACAGAGACAACATAAAACGTACTGGATAAAATACCTCAATGTTAGAACTTGAAGTTCCTTATAATACATTTAACATGAATGCCTTCAAACTTTGCAAAGTTCATTCCTTTTATGAATTTGTGATTTTAGAAAACCAAACCGCTACTGCTATTTTTAAATTGTTCTCCGTGTCATTGAATTTCCTCTTTGCTTACTGCCCCAGTGCTGAAAACACTAGGTTCTCAGTGACTATTTTATTCATTTCACAGCTGATATAAAAAAAAAAGATTATGTTCAAATCGTTGAGCCACATACAATCTATGTGACATTTGTGTAGTAATATCTTCCTCATCTATATCTTTGCTTATATGTAGTTACATAAATAAGTACATATATAATTATGTACTTTTAGTATAAACTATGATATATAAACCATGTTACAGTTTTCCACTATGATATAGTATCTTCTAAAGAGTAGTAGCCCTCTGTATTTAGAGTATCTTACAAAAAATAAATATATTTTCTAAAAAATTGTGAGAATGATAAAATAACAAATAATTTTTACAAGTATTTTCTGACTATTTTATCAGCTTTTTAAAAACATTATCAGACAAGTCCCAAATGTATTAAGTCATGCAGTTTCTCCCCCTACCATGATTCACCATAATTTGTAAGACAGTAGATAATAATAATTTAATGATGTGCTTGGCACATGTGAGTAATATGTGGAACAAATTTGATTTGGGTAAATAATATACCTAGTTAAAAGGGTATATGTTCCAATGGTCTTTACAGTAATGTAAAAAGTTCTGGTAGGAATCCAGCGAGCAGACCTCTGTTTTTTATTCTTGAGAGTCCCTTGGACTGCAAAGAGATCCAATCAATCCATCCTAAAGGAGATCAATCCTGGATGTTCATTGGAAGGTCTGATGTTGAAGGTGAAACTCCAATACTTTGGCCACCTCATGTGAAGAGTTGACTCATTGGAAAAGACCCTAATGCTGGGTAGGATTGGGGGCAGGAGGAGAAGGGGACGACAGAGAATGAGATGGTTGGATGGCATCACTGACTCGATGGACATGGGTTTGGGTAGACTCCGGGAGTTGGTGATGGACAGAGAGGCCTGGCGTGCTGCAATTCATGGGGTCGCAAAGAGTCAGACACGATTGAGCAACTGAACTGAACTGAAGTTCGTTTCCTTGACTTAGGGGTGACCATCTTGTTGTAGCCAACTTTCCTTTATGGCCTATAATGCCTGTAGGGGGCTGGAGAGGGATAGATTCTATGCCAGAAGAAGGCAGAGTTGACAAGACAACGACAAAGCCACGACTGTAAAGGAAAGAATTGGAAGTTTGAGGGACTCAAGTTCCCAATGGAGTCTTTGAACCACTGTATCAGTCTCACTTGCCAGCCTGATATTGTGGTGGTGGTAAATTGTTATTAGTATTCATTAATGTAAAAACTGGTAATCATAACCTCTGCCCTTTATTAATCATTTACACTGTGTTTGGCAATGCACATTATACAAGAGATCATGCATGTTATTTAAATAAATCCTCTGAGTGGTTATATTTATTCTCATTTAAGAAAAGAAAGCCAAGAATTATAGAGTTGAAATAACTTGCTCAAACTTTCATTTCAGAATAGAATGAAGGACAGATAATAGTCTTAATCTCTCATCAGTTCAGTTCAGTTCACATCAGTCGCTCAGTCGTGTCCGACTCTTTGCGACCCCATGAACTGCAGCACGCCAGGCCTCCCTGTCCATCACCAACTCCCGGAGTCCACCCAAACCCATGTCCATCGAGTCGATGATGCCATCCAGCCATCTCATCCTCTGTCATCCCCTTCTCCTCCTGCCCTCAATCTTTCCCAGCATCAGGGTCTTTTCAAATGAGTCAGCTCTCCACATCAGGAGGCCAAGGTATTGGAGTTTCAGCTTCAACATCAGTCCCTCAAATGAACACCTAAGACTGATCTCTTTTAGGATGGACTGGTTGGAACTCCTTGCAGTCCCAGGGACTCTGAAGAGTCTTCTCCAACACCACAGTTCAAAAACATCAATTCTTCGGTGTTCAGCTTTCTTTATAATCCAACTCTCACATCCATACGTGACCACTGGAGAAACCATAGCCTTGGCTGGACAGACCTTTGTTGGCAAAGTAATATCTCTGCTTTTTAATATGCTGTCTACGTTGGTCATAACTTCCCTTCCAAGGAGTAAGCATCTTTTAATTTCATGTCTGCAATCACCATCTGTAGTGATTTTGGAGCCTAGAAAAATAAAGTCAGCCTCTGTTTCCACTGTTTCCCCATCTATCTGCCATGAAGTGGTAGGACTGGATGTCATGATCTTAGTTTTCTGAATGTTGAGCTTGAATGTTGAATTGTTAAGCCAACTTTTTCACTCTCTTCTTTCACTTTCATCAAGAGGCTCTTTAATTCTTCACTTTCTGCCATAAGGGTGGTGCCATCTGCATATCTGAGGTTATTGATATTTCTCCTGGCAATCTTGATTCCAGCTTGTGCTTCATCCAGCCCAGCATTTCTCATGATGTACTCTGCATATAAGTTAAATAAGCAGGGTGACAATATACAGCCTTGATATACTCCTTTTCCTATTTGGAACCAGTCTGTTGTTCCATGTCCAGTTCTAACTGTTGCTTCCTAACCTGCACACAGGTTTCTCAAGAGGCAGGTCAGGTGGTCTGGTATTCCTATCTCTTTCAGGATTTTCCAAAGTTTATTTTGATCCACACAGTCAAAGGCTTTGGCACAGTCAGTAAAGCAGAAATAGATATTTTTCTGGAACTCTCTTGCTTTTTTGATGATCCAGCGGATGTTGGCAATTTGATCTCTGGTTCCTCTGCCTTTTCTAAAACCAGCTTGAACATCTGAATGTTCACAGTTCACATATTGCTGAAGCCTGGCTTGGAGAATTTTGAGCATTACTTTACTAGCGTGTGAGATGAG
The DNA here is from genome assembly GCA_024291935.2 of Okapia johnstoni. Classification (NCBI taxonomy): domain Eukaryota; kingdom Metazoa; phylum Chordata; class Mammalia; order Artiodactyla; family Giraffidae; genus Okapia; species Okapia johnstoni. The sequence goes on along the minus strand of CM044307.1, from coordinate 106,856,892 downwards.
TGCAATTGTGCGGTAGTTTGAGCATTCTTTGGCATTGCCTTTCTCTGTGTTTGGAATGAAAACTGATCCTTTCCAGTCCTGTGGCCACTGCTGAGTTTTCCATATTTGCTGGCATATTGAGTGCAGCACTTTCACAGCATCATCTTTGAGGATTTGAAATAGCTCAACTGGAATTCCATCACCTCCACTAGCTTTGCTCATAGTGATGCTTCCTAAGGCCCACTTGACTTCACATTCCAGGATGTCTGGCTCTAGGTGAGTGATCATACCATCATGATTGTTTGAGTCGTGAAGAACTTTTTTGTACAATTCTTCTGCAGAGCAACAATAAGAACTTGGGATACATTAAGAGAAATTAAGTAGAAAACAGATGCTAAGGGCTTCAAAAATAAAGAGAACCTGGCAGTCATGGGGAACTAGGAAGTCCACAATTGGAATTCAGGTTAATAAGGAAGAATGACTGGTTAATACCCCATATTTTCAGTGGAGACTGCAAGAGTTCCACCTAAAATCTAAAAACAAATAAAAATTAAAACATCTTTAAATGAGTCAAGTGATCTGTCTATGAATTTCTGCCTGCTACCAAAACTAATAAACATAAGTAATTGGTTCCACTAGAAAATAGCACCAAATGACTGAAAACCAAGAGAATGTGTATAATGTGAAAAAAATCCTATAACAGAAAATTCTGATAACTGAATAAAGAATTCAATCAGCGGGTGTAAAAGAAAATTAACTTTGCCGAAGAGAGGATTACTGTCTAATCTTCTTGTAAAGCAACCTATTGAATTAAGCAATGAATATCCATCATGAAGAACAGAGACCGAAAAAGAAAAGAGAGAGTTACATTTAATTAGAATCATAAGAAAGAGAAAAGAATAGGCAGAAGCAAAATTCAAAGAGATACTCAGAAATGATATTCCAAATCTGACAAAAGATATGATATTGAAGAAACTATAAAAATCAAAAATGAGAAGAAACTCTAGTTACTTCATATAAAAACTGCTGAAAAATGAACACAGAAAATCTTTATAAGGAGCCCAAGGGAAAGGCATCTTATCTTCAAAGGAACTAAATGAGATTGAGATTGACAGCTGACCCACATTCTTCATAAAATCATCAGGTGTACAACAAATATAACCTCAATAAAGGAAAAATGAAAAAACTGATGTTTTCCTTATCTTCCAAATTTTATAAAAATGCATATAATACATATATAACATGCGTTATATATGCTGTTGTTCCAGTATTAAAAATTTCAAAAGCAGATGAAGTTAGTCTATGATAACAGAAGTGAAATAAGTGGTTACTGCAGAATCGTGGGGATTGATGCCTGGAACGGACCATAAGGCAAGATTTCATGCTCCTGGAAGTATTCTATAATTTGATTTTTTAAAAACCTGGATCAATAAATATGTTAAGTTTGTAAAAATTCATCAATCTATATAGTTAAGAATTATGCACATTTGTATGTGGTTTTATTTTTTAATTATCTTTTTCAAATTAAGATTTTATTTTTATAACAGTTTTATGATCACAAGAAAATTGAGTAGAAAGTACAGAGATTTTTCATATATGCTGTTTGTCCCCACATTTACATAGCATCGTCCATTATCAACATTCCCCACTAGAGGTGTATATTTGTTACAATTGAGGAATCTACACTGATATAGCATTATCACCCCCAAATCATTAGTTTACATTATGGCCATTCTTGATGTTGTACATTCTGTGGGTTTGGAGAAATGTATAATGGCACATATTCATCATTATGGTATCATACAAAAAATTTTCTCTGCCCTAAAAATCCTTTGTGCTCACTTGTTCATCCTTTGTCCCTTCCCCTAAATAGTGATCTTTTCTTTTTTTTTTCCTAACTCTGTAGTTTCACAGTCTCATTGAATTTTCCAGAATGTCATATAATTGGAATCGGACAGTATGTAGTTTTTTTTCAAATTGACTTATTTCACTTAGTAATATGCATTTAAAATTATGTCTTTTCATGGCTTAATTTTAGCACAATATGTTAATAACATTCTATTGTGTGGATATATCACTGTTTTATTTTTTATCAGCCATTCAATTTTTAAAGAACATTTTGGTTAATTTCAAGGTTTAGAAATTATAGTTAAAGTTGCTGTAAATATCTATGTGCAGGTTTTTGTGTGGACATCATTTTTTAATCCTTTAGACAAATACCAAGAAAAGTTGCTGGATTATATGCCAAAGGTATGTTTAGTTTTGTAAAATACCACCTAACTGTATTCCAACATTGCTGTACCATTTTGAATTTCTATCAGCAATACATGAGAACTCCTTTTGCTTTACATCCTTTCCAGTATTTGATATTGTCAAATTTCTTTTAATTTTCATTTTCCTGATGACGTATGATATGGAGCATCTTTTCCTATGCTTATTTACCATCTGTCTATAGTCTTTGTTTAGGTATCTGTTATTAAAGTTTTTTACCTACTTTTTAATCCAGTTGGTGCTCTCTAGTGAATTTTAAGAGTCTTTTGTGTATTTCAGGTAATAATCCTTTCTCAGAGGTGTCTTTTAGAACTATTTTCTCCCTATTTATTGTTTATCTTCTCATTGTCTTGACATTGTCTTATGAAGAGTTTATCTGTTAGATGTTATGTGTGAATGTTTATTGATATCCCAAAGTGTAACTGAAACTAAGGGAGATAAATTGCTTTGAAAGTGAAAACTGAAGGACCTAATAAAGAATGAGATATGCAGACAAAAGAAAGAAAGTAACTTATGTATTACAATGTATAAAGCAGTCAAGCTAGCACCTGTCTCATCAGAAGGATTCAATAAATATTAGCTGCTACAGTAATGCGAAAAAGTAGACAGAATAAAGGAGAAATGCAGCAAGGAGGAGGTTTTGACTGAGAGAAAAGTCAGAAGAAAAAAAGGGATTAAAAAAGGAAAAAGGAAGCAGTATTAATTGTGATAATTGCCATTCAAATTCAGTATGCATCTAATCATCACTTATTTTTAGCTTGCCACTTTTTAATGTTTTATTTTATAGTGATACTCAATGTTGTTACATACTATTTATGTGTTTGTTTAAAATATTTAACACTAATACGGAGACCAGCTTATTCATTCTGAAGGAGTTTATTATAGCTGATTAAAAGATTATTATCATAAGCTTTTTATATAAGTACAGTTTTGTACATACTTAGTTTTAATTTTGGAATCTGTGCAAATGAGATAAAGGGAAAAGAGTGTGCATCTGACAAATGTTTCATAGAAAATATATGATATGAAAGAACAAAATATGGCATAAAAGACCATTGTGTTGCATAACTTCATGTGCACCATTTCCATTTGTAAATAGCAATTTTTTAGAATTGTACACTACTACTGAGATCCATCTGAAATTCAACTGATTTTATTTTTTCTGGCCTAGCCCTTATAATTTTTCCTAGTATTAATAATTTTATTGAGATATGGTTTAAACAATAAAATATAAAGTATAACCATTTCAAGTACATATTTTGATGAGTTTTGGTAAATGTATGCCACTGTATAACAACCTCCACATTATGATACTGAAGTTTATTCATTTTAAAATATGCCCTTTTCAGTCAACATTTCTGTTCCCAATCCCTTTGCAGCATATTGTTAATCTACCAGTCTCTGACATAATCTGGATTTTTTTTTAATTATATGAAATATCACAAAAATTATTTTGCTCTCAGGGAGAGGTAATACAATGTTAAATGACTTAACTATGAGATGATTAGTCATATACATATACTCATATTCTGAAATACTAAGTTGATATAATGTCATGGCATATACATATCATGGCCCACAAAATTAGTAAAGACATAACCCTCAATGGGATTTTATTTATATATATTTTTCTTACTCCTCACTGCTTTTATTTTTCTTATATATTTTCCTTTTTCTCTCTTTTGTTTTTTCTTTGTCTCCTCACTATTTAAAGAGATCCCATTTTCTTCTAAGGAAATTTTGAAGGAGACCAATTCTACTTAAAGCAACAAGAGTTACAATGAGATCAGGCTCTGGTCAATCCATGGACTTATTGTTGAAAGCAATTCCATTAAACTTGTCTACTTTTTACCTATAACTGATTCTTGTGCAGTGCAGTGACTTTGTGATTTGATTTAGTAATGAATAATCTCAAATTTTATGACTCTATTGACACAGTTTTGTTATTTTAAGTTACGGCTGTGGTGTTTTCAGTTATTCTTTTTAACTCAGATCTAAGTGTTCAGTCACAATTGTAGAATCAGAATTCTGCTTATTCAGAGAAAAGATGCCCTTTGGAATACTGTTTTTGCTTTAGGGCCACTATTCTATACTATGTTCTCCTTGGTATTATTCATCTCTTTATTCATTTGTATCATTCTATTTCAAATTTATCTATTATGTAAAACACTAGTGATGTGTGATCAAACAAGCCATCTTCTTACTAGTGTACGATGTGATAATGGTAAATGTCTAGATTGGAATTTCGCTTGTAGGTTTGCATACAATGCTTTCATTTCCAATATGTAAGGTCTGTTCTATGCACTTCACATTTTTTATTTTATTGTCTCTTCACAATCAATCAAGAAAATGAGTGCTACTATCTCCTTTTCATAGATGAGAAAAATTTAGCATAGAAAAAGTATAAAGCTCATAAAAATTTACATATATTAAAGCATATTTTGTTATCAGTGTGATAGACACACTTTTCCACCACAGCTAGTTGCTTGCATTCATATATATCAGCAGAGTGAGTTACATTATTAACTTTAAGCCCCGATAGCAGTTTTCATCTTATTGTGTGAACAGTAGATAATATAGAAAACCGTGCACAAAGTTCAAAATCAGTGATGTGAGGGAAAAGCATCAAGATAATACAAATGATAAGGTACTATTTATGTTTCTCCTTTTTTCTAAGACATTGATTTCTATCCCAAAAAGCAAGTTTTTTCTCTGTTGGAATCTCAAGAAGTTTTATAAAAAAGTAATGTAAAATGAATACAGAGTAATATCTGTGCTATACTGGTATATTATTTTGAAAAAATAAATACATTATTTACCTTGACAATGTCATCTGTAACATCCTTCCAGGGATAAATATGATTATTCACATGGCTATTTTCCTACTAGAACATTTTAACCTTATCTGTATGATTGTTTTCATTATTAGGACAAAATGGCCTATTGCCGTAGTAGTGTGTTTTCACAAACCTTTCAAATTCTAAAGAACATATATCATATGATTTTATTGTATATTTTTTGTGTATATATATATATATATATATATATATGCACACATACATATTTGTAAACACACACATATATGTATATATATAAATATTTTTGAAACATACATATCTAGAAAAGTACAAACTCTTAAGTTAATGACTCAGTAAATTTTCACAGGGACCATATCTCTATAAATATAAACCTAATAGGAAAGAAAATATTACCAATATTTCAGGAAACTATTTCATACATCTTCCTAGTTTTCTTCCATTTAACCACAAGATAACAAGTAAGCTGACCTCTATTACCATAAATTAATTTTGACCATTTCTGAAGCCTATATAAATGTAATTATAAAAGATAACACGCTTTGTGTATAACATCTTTTCTCAACATTATGTTAAAGAGACTCACCCGTGTTGTTGTGTATAGCAATAGTTAATTCTTATTGAAAGATTTTATTATATTACATGAATATTCTGAAATACATTTATCTATTTTACTGCTGATGGACAAAGTTTGTATAGTTTTCAACTTGTAGCTATTGCAAAGAGTTCTTGCAAACAATATAATGTATACCTTTTGATCCCGTTTTCTTGTATTTTTTGAGTATGCAATTAGAATTGTGATTATTGGGTTATAGGATAAATATATTTTCAGCTTCAGTGTATACTGACAGGTTTTCAAAGTACTTGAGCCAATTTGCTAAACAATAACTTGTATAAGAGTTGCACTTGTTCCACATTCTTCCTAAATCCTGAAATAATGTTTTAGGCATTTTTTTCAATAAGGTGATCATGCATTTCCCTGATAAGAAATACTGTTGATCACACTTTCACTTGGTATTGGCTGTTTGGACATCGTTTTGCGTGGAGTGCCTGTATAATTATTTTTGCCTTAAAATATTAGATTGAATATATTTTTCTTATTAACTTCAGGAGTTTTATGAGTATTTTTACTCTAAATGTTATTGCAGCATAATTGACTTAAATTGATCTATACATATTTAAAGTGTGCAAGTTGATTAGTTTTGATGTATTTATAGACTCATGAAACCATCAAGACAATCAAGATAACTTATCTTATACCCACAAAAGGTTCCTTATGACCCTTGACTATTCCTAAACTCTATTACCCCTTTTTCTAGTCTCCAGACAACAACTAATCTGCTTTCTGTCACTATGAATTAGTTTATATTTTTAGAATTTTGTATGAATTAAATCATGCAGCATGTATGTACTCATTTTGTTTCACTTCTTTCATTCAGCATAATTGCTTAGAGATTGCTCTGTATCATTGTATATATCAATAGGCCATTGGTATTGGGGTGCTGTTGTTTATTGAACACAGAGTTTTGGTTTTGCAAGATGAAAAACTTCTGGTGATGGTTGTACAGTAGTGTGAATATACTTAACACTATCAAACTTAAAAATGCTTAAGATGATAATTTTTATGTTATGCATTTTTAACACAAAAAAATAAAATTAAAACAACCTTTTGTTTTTAGCTTAAACAATTGGTAAATTTTACAAATAAAAACAAAGAAACAAAAAAATAAACTGGAGAGAGGCAATAACTGTGAAGACGTAGTAGAATCGATTGTTTTGTTTTGGTCATGTTTGAATTTAAAAATACATGTTAGACAGGCAAGAATTGACATCAGTAAGCAGATGGAGACTCCCCTTTGAATTACAGTGGAGATGTCAGGCTGCAGATGTAAGTTTGATAACCAAAAGTATATAGATAATAATTAAAGCTATGGACCTGAATGAGAACACATACAGGAAAAGTATAGATTGAGAAGAAATTGGATTTCAGGATCAACAAAGTAGTAGTATTCAGGTAAAGGAGGACAAGCCAGCAAATGAACCTAAAATGGAAGGCCTGGAAATTATGATAAACATCACAAGCATATGGCATCACTAAAGCCAACAGGAAACAAAGCTTCAGTAAGGAATTAGTAAACCAAGTTCAGAAACTATTGATTGATCAGGTAAGAAGAGATTTATTTTAATGACTAATGAGTATGGGCTCTATAAGAGTTAATTGAGAAGGAACTGAAAAGTGAAAAAGATCTTTTGAGATATTTTCAAATGAAGAACTATTTTGACACAGGAGAGTTTAAGTATATTAAATTGAAGAAATACATTGTTGGTGGGAGGGTTTAATCTCTAAATACAGGAAAATGTTAAAAACAGCTTTAAATGATGAGAATGATTCAGTTTAGAAGGGAGAAATGATGTGAATGAGAGATTAGCAAGAGAAAAGTTCTCTGAGCATCTAAAAGAGTTCATGGTTAAAGTTCAAAGAAGTTTGGTAGATGATTGAGTGGATTAAGTGAATTGGGATCTGCTGTACAGTGATTACTATTTTCTCAGTGAGGAAAACTTCGGTCAATTCTGTCCATTGTAATTATGTTGATAGAAAGTGACATAAAGAAAGGGAACATACTTACCTTGTTCACTATTTAAAAAAGAATCTGTTACCTAGTAGATATTTAATAGGTAATTCTTAAATTTAAAAAATGCTTAAATTAAATCACAAGAAATCATCTTTTCAAAATTCACTTGCTAATCATTTCCAAAGCCGTCATGTGCAGGAAGAGACCTTTTGTTTCCTCAGTGTATTACAGCGGCAGATGCGTTATAATCCTCTAAATGTTTATTCTCCATTTCACATCAGCAGGCTAAATCACATAAACGTTTTTGTCTCATGAAATTGTTTTTTTTTCCTTAGATTGAAACATAGTTGTCTTATAATATTATATTACTTTCAGGTGTACAACATAGTGATTTGATATTTTTGTAGACTATACTCCAATATTGGCTATTTCCCTGTGTTGTACATTATATCTCTGTAACATTTATTTTATACCCAGTAGTCTGCACCTCTCTTGATCTCCTTCACCTTTCCTCCCCCTCCTCCCACACTTCTCCCCTTGAGTAACCACTAGTTTCCTCACTCTGTGAGTCTGTTTATCTTATGTTACTTTTGTTCTTCTGTTTTTTTTTTTTAATTCCAGACATAAGTGAAAACATAACAATATTTGCCTTTCTCTGATTTATTTCAATAAGTAAACATGATCCAGGTTCATCCATTTAGTTGTAAATAGGAAAATTTCATTCTTTATATGGCTAATAGTCTGTTGTGTATATATGTATATCTTTATCCAGTCATCTGTCTCTTAGATTGCTTTCATAGCTTGATTATTTTACATAATGATACTATGAATATTGTTATGCATATATCTTTTTGAAGAGTGTCACCTCACACCTGTCTGAATGGTTATTGTCAATAGGATAAGAAACAGCAAGTGTTGGCAAGCATTTGATGAAAAGGGAATCCTAGTATACTATTAATGGGAATGTAAATTGGTTCAGTCACTATAGAAAACAATCTGGATGTTCCTCAAAAAATTAAAGTTAGAACTACCATATGATTCAGCAAATCCACTGGAAAAAACTGAAAGCAAAAACTTTCATTTTTAATCTTGGAAATACAGTTTTAGAAAAAGTGGTTTAAGACCTAGCTGAACAACATCAGAAGATCCTATCTTTAAGAATTGACTAATTTGTCAAATTATTTCTTTTTTTATGAGCCTTATTTTTCTCATGTGTGAAATGGAGAACCTTAATGCCCTCTTCATTATTCTGATGAAAGAACTAAATGAGAATATGTTAGTGGAAAATTTTGTAAAAGCAAATGAGATAATTGTTCACAGATATGAACCTTAAAATAAGTATGAAGGGCTTCTTCCTCCACACTCTGCCTCTCTAAGTAACATAATGAGAAGATAAGCCGTCTGTGTTCTTGGAAGGGTAGTATATGTATATCCATCTGTAGTATTCTGAATTATAATTAAATTTTTAAATGGCACTGGTATCTACAGATTAAAATAAGGAATGTTCTGCTTTCAAGGGTTTAGGTTCTTTAAATTTAGTTAAAGATTTTACTTTTAAAGACTCAGAAATACATAGAATTTTACGCTTGTAGGATATCTAGATTTTTACCTAATTCTAGGAGACATATCTTAAAAATTATAATTTGTAATTTTTAGACCTTCATACAATTAAAATTTGTATAGTTGTAAAGTTGTAAAGTATTTTGGTATACTTGTTTAATTTGTATGATGAAAAATTACCTATCAAATATGAAAATGCAAAATAATCCTGCAACCTTCTATGTAGTTAATTCATATTTTTCAAAAGGTGACACTGCTGATTGATTACTGTTAACGAGACTTTACACTCAAGGGAAGAAAGGCAAAGATCATATACTCATGTAGTTGTAAGATCGATATATTGCTCAGATATTGTTAGAAATGATACAATTTGAGACTGTTTTTTATTGAGGCTTATTGTTTGATCTAGTATTCACTTTTTCTTGGTAACAGAAATATGCCACTCATAGTTATGATCAGTTAATGCTCTTATCAATGTTAAATTTTTAAAAATAAGAAAAAAGTCCAGGCTGTTTAACTCCTTCATTGCTGTCATAAAAATTGAATGATGTGATTGTGTTTGGACCCCTTTGGAGGTCTTGGTAGAGGAATAGTGGGACATTTAACAAGACTTAAAAATCCAAGAGAGTTGGTCTCAGATTCTAGCGTAAATTGTATGCATTATCGGTATGGTTTCTGTGCAGAGCAGAGATGAGACAGATCACTTGATTTTGATCAAATTGTAAATTATAGAGACCTAATAATATTGGTTTCCCTTAGCATATAAATAATGGACTGAATATTGTCCAGTTTAAAAATGAGGACGCACAGATACCAAGTAAATTTATTTATCGATGCCATATTGATTTAAAATGCTTTTTTAAAAAATCTTGAACCACACTTTCAGAACCCAAAGATATTGACATAGTATTAATAGTATAACTGACACTCACAATTTTATGGTTTCTTTAAGGACACTAATCTCAGCAATGAATAGAGGAGATCAAACAGCAAGTACTGAAAGACACATCAATTGTCCTATTTAGAAAAAGTCTACCAGGGTAACAGTGACTAGATTCAACATGAGAGGACCACCATGATGAATGTTTATAACACTTTTTTGACAGCCAATTATACTGTTTTTTGTGGTGTGTGTCCGCGCGCGCACGCGTGCAGAAACTGGAGATCACCCAGATCAGTCATATGCACAAAGCCGCTTTGCGTCTGTCTTTTCAAACACGAGCTGCAGAAAACGTAATAGCAAGGCTGAAGCTTTATTCCATTCTGGTAAAAGAAGCTTTCTTTTTCTTTGCAGTGGTGAGAGTTTGATAAGATATCCTTTTAAACCATAATGTGGTCAGGGAGTCGAGAAGCTATTCTATGTAACAAGTCATAAAATGTTTCCTTTTCTTCTGAACTGTTTTTTCATGATGCCTTTTGCTTGTGTGTTATAGTGAAATAAAACTGGAACACTAAGTCATACTGCACATGTTAAATTTGTACTGGAGGTAGGGGAGTCTTAAAGTACTCTTTTGCAGAATGAAATGTGGTGTTATTTTGTGTTTTATACTTTAGATCTCTTGGTCAGGACAAAAGGGAAAAAGTCAGCATTCTGACACTGTGGCTGAGAGTGAATCCATGTATAAATTTTCCCCTGACCAGTATTGTTATTAATGCTTTGAAGCTCACCACCATAAAGCTTCAAGAACCCAACCAAATTTGGTGTCTGGGTTTACTTGCAAGCATTTCCAGCCCACTCTAACTTCTTTTCATTTAAACATTGGAAAAGCTGGGGATAGTAATTCTGGGTGAGTTTGTCTACTTATGGCTTTTGTCACTTTAGCTCTAAATAATGCACATATATATACAGAATATAAGGATTTGTTTTTAATAATAATTACTTTTATCTGTAATGTGCTTTGGTATTTCCAGTTAAAAAAATCTCCCTATCAAGAATTCTACTTGAATTCATGTCTGTCTAAAATGACAGTAAACAGTTGAGTATATCAATATATGCATAAGCATATATACACATGAATATATACAAATATTTGATATATGCACACTTAAGATAATGGCAGATTTATTCATTATAGTAATATGATTCCCACAGAAACTAATCATTTTAAGTTTACATTCATGTAAATCATCATTTTCTTGGTCAGCATTTGTTCAGAAAAAGATGAATTAAATATCAAAAGACTTTAAAACCAGTCAGTTGCATTGAATGCTAAATCTATGTTTTAAGGCGAACTTTGTAGTTTCCAGTAATTTGAATATATCTGTGACTATATAAGTACCCATGAAATATGAATATGAATATTTTTAAGACTTTATTCCAGAGTTGTGTTCCCAGCTTCAAAGATATAAGCAACTGGTGATGTCACTATACAGTTACAGTTCGGTCACTCAGTCGTGTTGGACTCTTTGCAACCCCATGGACTGCAGCACGCCAGGCTTCCCTGTCTATCACAAATTCATGGAGATTGCTCAAACTCATGTCCATCGAGTCAGTGATGCCATCCAATCATCTCATCCTCTGTCATCCCCTTCCCCTCCCGCCTTCAATCTATCTCAGCATAAGGGTCTTTTCAAATGAGTCAGTTCTTCACATCAGGTGGCCAAAGGATTAGAGTTTCAGTTTAGCATCAGTCCTTCCAATGAATATTCAGGACTGATTTCCTTTAGGGTGGACTGGTTGGATCTCCTTGCAGTCCAAGGGACTCGCAAGAATCTTCTCCAACACCACAGTTCAAAAGCATCAGTTCTTCAGTGCTCAGCTTTCTTTATGGTCCAAATCGCACATCCATACATAACCACTGGAAAAACCATAGCTTTGACTAGATGGACATTTGTTGGCAAAGTAATGTCTCTGCTTTTTAATATGCTGTCTAGGTTGGTCATAGCTTTTCTTCCAAGGAGCAAGCATCTTTTAATTTTATGGTGGCAGTTAACATCTGCAGTGATTTTGGAGCCCAAGAAAATAAAGTCTGTCACAAATTCCATTCTTTCCGCATCTACTTGACATGAAGTATTGGGACCAGATGTCATGATCTTAGTTTTCTGAATGTTGAGTTTTAAGCCAGCTTTTTCACTCTCTTCTTTCACCTTCCTCAAGAGGCTTTTTAGTTCCTCTTTGCTTTCTGCTATAAAGCAGAAATGAAAAATCAGATAGATTATTTTCTTTGCAGCTAAAGATGGAGAAGCTCTATACAGTCAGCAAAAACAAGACCAGGAGCTGACTGTGCCTCAGATCATGAACTCCTTATTGAAAACTTCAGACTTAAATTGAAGAAAGCAGGAAAAACCACTAGACCATTCAGGTATGACCTGAATCAAATCCGTTACAGTTATACAATGGAAGTGACAAATAGATTCAAGGTATTAGATCTGATAGAGTGCCTGAAGAACTATGAATGGAGATTCATGACATTGTACAGGGGGCAGTGATCAAGACCATCACCAAGAAAAAGAAATGTAAAAAGACAATGGTTTTCTGAGGAGGCCTTAAAAATAGCTGAGAAAAGAAGAGAAGTGAAAGACAAAGGAGAAAGGAAATATATACCCATCCGATTGCAGAGTTCCAAAGAATAACAAGGACAGATAAGAAAGCGTTCCTCAGTGATCAAGGCAAAGAAATAGAGGAAAACAATATAATGGGAAAGACTAGAGATCTCTTCAAGAAAATTAGAGATGTCAAGGGAACATTTCATGAGAAGATGGGCACAATAGAGGAAAGAAAGAATATGGACCTAAGAGAAGCAGAAGACATTAAGAAGAGGTGGCAAGAATGTACAGAACTATACAAAAAAAGATCTTCATGATGCAGATAACCACGATGGTGTGATCACTCACTTAAAGCAGACATCCTGGAATGCAAAGTCAAGGGGGCTTTAGGAAGCCTCCCTATAAACAAAGCTAGTGGAGATAATGGAATTCCAATTGAGCTATTTCAAATCCTAAAAGAAGATGCAATTAAAGTGCTGCACTCAATATGCCAGCAAATTTGGAAAACTCAGCAGTGGCCACAGGTCTGGAAAAGGTCAGTTTTCATTCCAATCCCAAAGAAAGACAATGTTAAAGAATATTCAAAAGACTGCAAAATTACACTCATCTCACACACTAGCAAAGTAATGCTCAAAATTCCCAAGTAAGGCTTCAATAGTACGTGTGTCAAGAACTTCCAAATATTCAAGCTGGATTTAGAAAAGGCAGAGGAACAAGAGATCAAATTGCCAGCATCTGTTAGATCATTGAAAAAACAAGAGAGTTCCAGAAAAAAATCTACTTCCATTTTATTGACTACACCAAAGCCTTTAACTCTGTGGATCATAGCAAACCGTGGAAAATTCTTAAAGAGATGGGAATATCATACCACCTTACCTGTCTCTTGAGAAATCTGTATGCAGGTCAAGAAGCTACAGTTAGAACTGGCCATGGAACAATGGACTGGTTCCAAGTTGACAAAGGAGTGCGTCAAGGCTGTATCTTGTCACCCTGTTTATTTAACTTATATGCAAAGTACATCATGTGAAATGCTGAGTTGGATGAATCCCAAGTTGGAATCATGATTGCCGGGAGAAATATCAATAACCTCAGATATGCTAATGATACCACCCTTATGGCACATGTAACTCTAATAAGTCACTAATAAATATTCATGTTCATTTGATCATTTTAATAAGTATTTATTGAATATCTACCTTGCTCAAGATCAAGGAGAAGAAATATGCAGTTTATTAAAGAAATGTAATGTATAACACATGTACATTTAAGAATGATTCAACAGATGTACTTGAAAATAATGTATTGAGGTTTTATCTAAGGAAAATTAAGTGAGAGCATTTTACATGCAGCCTCAGGAACAGCAGGGACAACAATAAATGCAATGAGAATTAATTTTTCAGGTTAAAAAATAATTTGAGCCTTTAAAAATGATCCTGAACTACTGTTGCAATGCCATTTTCCTCTTTTGTCCTCTTTTAAATTATGCATCCATTGAATACAACCCATTTTAAGTACTTGTGCCATGTACATTGTAGTGAAAGAAATATAAAGCAGTCCTGCCCCTGAAAGAGAGTCTGGTCTAAAGGGGAGCTTAGGCCAAAGAAAAATTATATCACCATGAGTCCTTATAGTTAAAATAATAAAATGATAATAATATCAATAATTCAATTAACATTCTGTGGTTTCTTAAAGTGTTTGTTGCCCTTAGGCACCTGCAGCAGGATCAACAACAGGAAAAAGTATATATATATGTGTGTGTGTGTATATATATATATATATATGTATATACACATATATATATATAGTTTCATTATTACTTTTACCTTTAGAAATTATATTTATCACACACACACACTCAATTTCACAAGTCAAAAAAGAAAGCAAGTGTATAATACATGTATCCCCTGATGAGTATAGCACAGCAGGACCTCCCAGAATTTTTTACCTTTATCCCTTTACTTTTGCTATTTATGCCAAGAACATGGTTTTTCTATTGCCTGGTGTCCAGGTTTAATGTGTCCTTTGTAGCTCAGAGTAGAGGCTCTTTGTATCATGATGTCTTCCCAGCACACCTCATGCTCACTTCAGGTAAGTTGTCTCTTCCCTCTTGGAACATTCTTATCAGTTTATCATTGCAGAGAAAAGGCTGAAGTTTATGAACAGCATGCAAATGTCTTACTTCACAATCACAAAGACAATGAGACACCTTTGTCACACATTCTCTCCTTCCAGACATTGTTTTCAAAGTCTGCTCTTTACTTGTTAGATATTTCTTTCCCTTCTTTTCATTTCCTTCAGCTGATAGTCTTTCCTTCTGTTTCACTGGGAAAGTAGATGTCATTAGGCGGGGTCACCTCATGTTGTTTTACCCCCAAATCTAAAAAGCTTACTTCAATCTACACCCATTCTTCTCTTTCCACTTTTCATAGTGAGAGGAAAGCCCTGAACTTCTATCAGTGTTCAACCTCTCCTCTACTGCTGACTTCTGGGGTAGTCACCTCAGGCATATCAAATCTCTTCTCCTAATCATCAGTTTTATTGTCTCCATAAAATCCTTCCCACTGGAAGTCTGTGTTAACTCTATATTCCTTCCAGTTCATGGCTGGGATGGCACATTCCCCTCTAGCTGCATCCATATTTCTGCCCGTATCCACAAACTTCTCAAAGGTTTTTTTGTTTTTAGATACCACTTTCATGACCCTGTCTACCTCCACTTCTCTTCAGTCCTGCTCTACCTTCATGCCTCTTCCAAACCTTCTCAGGTAGCCACTTGACTTTCTTGTTGATAAATCCACTGGACACTTTTCAGTTCTTATCTTGCTTTCCTGCTAGTATACAAAGGTTGCCTATTCAGTCCTTTTTGAAACATATCAACCTTTAATTCCCTGATTCCACATTTTTATAAATGTGTTTGATTTGTTTGATTTTTCTACTTTTTGGTAGTTTCTTTTTCTATTCTTTCTCTTTTACTGGACCATATGTTTAAAAGGGCTACAAAACTCAGTCATGGGCCTCATACACTTCTCCTTGTTTTCTCTTTCCCTCCCTCCTTTTCTCCATGATCTTCATTACTCACATTTAAACACATTTTGTAATATCAACAATCTTACAGTGAATTGTACAAAGAGCCATGTTCACCCTTTGATAAAATGGAGACGTACCCAACAAGCATATTATATTTGGGATCAGCCAATAAAATACTCTCTATTGTAAACAATATTTGATTAAAATGTACCTTGTTTCTATTTTTATTTTTTTATTTTACAACTGAACATCACTGTCTTGTTTCATATATTAACTATTTCTTTAGATAAACAAATTAGTGGAAATAGAGAAAGCATATGAAGGGAGTAGAATAAATAGAATTTTTACTATCATATTAATAAGATATTCTTAACTTTTGACAAAATAAGTAATAAACAATGAGTCAACATATGAGAAATGGTGCAAATGCTGATGTGGTTATCTTTGTTTTGAAGTCTGTGAGATTCAAGCAAAGATCCTGGTGGGGAATTTTTAACCAAATTGAGAAGCAACATCTGAAAAAAAAAAGTATAGATATGGAAGTTATACCAATTAAGCTCTTTTGGGTTACAATAAATAGGGAGAAAAATTAATTGCTTCAGCCATTATTCTAGAGAATATATTTCAAAATAGACTTCACTTAAAAGCAAATATCACTTGCTTTTTAATATTAATAATTATAGAGTAAATATCTTCAGATATTATAGTATTTGGACATTTATCTAGAATAAAAAGTTACAAAGAAATAAGACTAGTGATAATGCAGATATGATGAGAAATCACTGGGGAGGGGGATAATGACTTGTAACGAATGACTGAATACAACCTACTCTAAAATAGACAGTGACAATTTCAGCATGGGAAATAAGAGCTCAAGGAAACTTTAGTCAACTGCAAGTTAGAAGAAAGGAAGAGAAGGACACTGAGCACAGAGCTAAATCTCTCTCTAGAAGAAAGTAAAAGGATTATATGATATGTCATTGAAAATAGAAAGGTTAGTGCACATGCGTATGTGTATGTGTGTGTGTATAACATGTACTCTGACATTTAGATTGATCTCTATCCATCACAGACATGCTTCATATTGGTTTGGCTTGATTTTTCTAGGTGTATTATTTCTGGTGTTAATACAAATATGATAATTCTAACTTTCCTTGTGCCTTTAAAATTCAGACTATATTCTAGGAATTATAAAGAGTTTTCTTCTTTTTTTTTTTTTTCTATATTTCTTTCAAATGTGGTTAACCCCATACAATAGATTCTTGACAGATAAATTTGTTATTATGTGTGATCCACTGATAGATAAACTTGAAAGTTTGTTAGCAGTTTTTTATAGAATCAGATGAGCACTACTCAGGAACATATAACAACTGATTTCTGTTCATATGAGTTAAGCTGGATCATGGAGACCAAGAGAGATATTCTAACATCTTTAGGAGTATCTCTGATAGCAGGGAACATGGGATGCTTTTTCTCTAGGACACTTAATAAGCTGACAAATGATCTATAGGTGTGCATAAGTAGGTTTGGCTTAAAATTTTTTTAAGGAAATTTGATGTTTTTTTGTATTTCCATACAAATTGTGAAATTATTTGTTCTAATTCTCTGAAAAATGACGTTGGTAGCGTGATAAGGATTGCATTGAATCTATAGATTGCTTTGGATAGTATACTCATTTTTGCTACATTGATTCTTCTGATCCATGAACATGGTGTATTTCTCCATCTATTTGTGTCCTCTTTGATTTCTTTCACCAGTGTTTTATAGTTGTCTATACATAGGTCTTTTGTTTCTTTAGGTAGATATATTCCTAAGTATTTTATTATTTTCATTGCAATGGTGAATGGAATTGTTTCCTTCATTTCTCTTTCTGTTTTCTCATTGTTGGTGTATAGGAATGCAAGGGATTTCTGTGTGTTGATTTTATATCCTGCAATTTACTATATTCATTGATTAGCTCTAGTAATTTTCTGGTGGAGTTAGAGGGTAGGGTTACAGGATCATGTCATCTGCAAACAGTGAGAGTTTTACTTCTTATTTTCCAATCTGGATTCCTTTTATTTCTTTTTCTGCTCTGATTGCTGTGGCCAAAACTTCCAAAACTGTGTTGAATAGTAGTGGTGAGAGTGGGCACCCTTGTCTTGTTCCTGATTTTAGGGAAAATGCTTTCAGATTTTCACCATTGAGGATAATGTTTGCTGTGGGTTTGTCATATACAGCTTTTATTACGTTGAGATATGTTCCTGCTATCCCTGATTTTTGGAGGGTTTTTATCATAAATGGATGTTGAATTTTGTCAAAGGCTTTCTCTGCATCTATTGAAATAATATGGTTTTTATTTTTCAATTTGTTAATGTTGTGTATTACATTGACTGATTTGTGGATATTGAAGAATCCTTGCATCTCTGGGATAAAGCCCACTTGGTCATGATGTATGATCTTTTTAATATGTTGTTGGATTCTGTTTGCTAGGATTTTGTTAGGATTTTTGCATCTATTTTCATCAGTGATATTGGCCTGTAGTTTTCTTTTTTTTGTGGCATCTTTGTCAGGTTTTGGTATTAGGGTGATGTACAAAAAACCTCGAATAGCCAAAGCAATCTTGAAAAATAAGAATGGAACTGGAGGAATCAACCTGCCTGACTTCAGTCTCTACTACAAAGTCAAAGTCATCATGTCAGTATGGTACTGGCTGCTGCTGCTGCTAAGTCGCTTCAGTTGTGTCCGACTCTGTGCAGCCCCATAGACAGAAGCCCACCAGGCTCCCCTGTCCCTGGAATTCTCCAGGCAAGAACACTGGAGTTGGTTGCCATTTCCTTCTCCAATGCAGGAAAGTGAAAAGTGAAAGTGAAGTCGCTCAGTCGCACAGACAGAAATATAGATCAATGGAACAAAATAGAAAGCCCAGAGATAAATCCATGCACCTATGGACAACTTATCTTCGACAAAGTAGGCAAGAATATACAATGGAGAAAAAACAATCTCTTTAACAAGTGGTGCTGGGAAAACTGGTCAACCACTCGTAAAAGAATGAAGCTAGAACACTTTCTAACACCATACACAAAAATAAACTCAAAATGGATTAAAGATCTAAACGTAAGACCAGAAACTATAAAACTCCTAGAGGAAAACATAGGCAAAACACTCTCTGACATAAATCACAGCAGGATCCTCCATGACCCACCTCCCAGAATATTGGAAATAAAAGCAAAAATAAACAAATGGGACCTAATTAAACTTAAAAGCTTTTGCACAACAAAGGCAACTATAAGCAAGGTGAAAAGACAGCCTTCAGAATGGGAGAAAATAATAGCAAACGAAGCAACGGACAAAGAATTAATCTCAAAAATATACAAGCAACTCCTGCAGCTCAATTCCAGAAAAATAAACGACCCAATCAAAAAGTGGGCCAAAGAACTAAACAGACACTTCCCCAAAGAAGACATACAGATGGCTAACAAACACATGAAAAGATGCTCAACATCACTCATTATCAGAGAAATGCAAATCAAAACCACAATGAGGTACCATTTCACGCCCATCAGAATGGCTGCTATCCAAAAGTCTACAAGCAATAAATGCTGGAGAGGGTGTGGAGAAAAGGGAACCCTCTTACACTGTTGGTAGGAATACAAACTAGTACAGCCACTATGGAGAACAGTGTGGAGATTCCTCAAAAAACTGGAAATAGAACTGCCATATGACCCAGAAATCCCACTGCTGGGCATACACACTGAGGAAGCCAGAATTGAAAGAGACGTGTGTACCCCAATGTTCATCGCAGCACTGTTTGCCATAGCTAGGATATGGAAGCAACCTAGATGTCCATCGGCAGATGAACAGATAAAGAAGCTATGGTGCATATACACAATGGAATATTATTCATCCATTAAAAAGAATATATTTGAATCAGTTCTAATGAGGTGGATGAAACTGGAACCTATTATACAGAGTGAAGTAATCTAGAAAGAAAAACACAAACACACTATACTAACACATACATATGGAATTTAGTAAATTGGTAAAGATAACCCTGTATGCGAGACATCAAAAGAGACACAGATGTATAGAACAGTCTTTTGGACTCTATGGGAGAAGGCAAGGGCATGATGATATGGGAGAATGGCATTGAAGCATGTCAATTATCATATGTGAAACGAATAGCTGGTCCAGGTTCGATGCATGATACAGGGTGCTCAGGGCTGGTGCACCGGGATGACCCAGAGGGATGGGATGGGGAGAGATGTGGGAGGGGAGTTCTGGAAGGGGAAAACATGTACACCCATGGCAGATTCATGTCAATGTCTGGCAAAACCAATACAATATTGTAAAGTAAAAAATAAATAAATAAAAATACACCTGCAACATAAAAAATTTGAGGCAGATATCCTTACTGATAACTCCCTCGTTTATCTATATACCTCAAATACCACCTCCTCAGAAAGATTGCTGTAGCTTCCCCCTCCTGTGGTCACTCTGCATACCATTACCACACTTTCTCTACTTGATATTTTATTACTTACTTAATTATTATTGTCTCTTAGACTAAGGGAAACTAGGTTTAACACTGTGTGGGAAGTGTGTGGTATTAACAGAAAAAACACTGTGATTACTCTACGTGGATAACTATGGCTATTCTTTTGTGGGATGGTCCATTATGTAATTGTTGTGACATGTAAGAAACACTCATAACATTATTTAGGTAACATTTACACTTTATGTCCAACACTAACTGATACACACACACACACTCATACTCACATACACACTGTGTATTAAAGAAGCCCATGACATTTAATTATAAAAGTTTTATAAAAAGCTGGATTTTTTATTCTTATTAATTCATGTATCTTTTGTGAGAAAATACACTATATCATGACAAGAATAAATAAAATTTATCCCTATAAGTAACTGGAAATTGTTCTCATTTGTTGCTTTCAATTCTTTAGGCAAGGCAGGTTGCTATGGCTGCAAGGTCCTGTGTTTGACAAACTTTATTTTAGTTCTTCCACCACTATTTGTGAATTTAGACAAGGGACATAAACTCCCTCGACATTGTTATAAATGTAACATTTCCATCTCTACAAAATGATTAAGATTAAATAAGAATATATACATATATATATATATATACATACATACATACATATATATATATATATAACAGCTACAAGAATGCCTGGCACACATTACTACAAACAGGTTAATCATTATTCTTTTGAGTTGTTTTTTATATTTCAGATATCCACTAACAATTGTCTTTATGTGATAACTCTCAGAAGGCAACCATATTTTCTTCCATTCCTAATATTTTTATTAGGTACCATTGCACTAACCATTTTGCAACCATGATTTTAATAACCATCATTCCCACTGTCAGTCTGTCCCTAAATATTATCATAGTCTTTCCCTCTGTCATATATGACAGACATGTGTGGGTGCTCAGCCGCTCAGTCATGTCCATCTCTGCTACTCCCTGGACTGCAGCCCACCAGGCTCCTCTGTCCATGGAATTTGCCAGGCAAGAATACTAGAGTGCACTGCCAGTTCCTCCTCCAGGAGATCTTCCCAACCCAGGGATCAAACCAGCCTCTCTGGCATCTCCTGCATTGGCAGGAAGATTATTTACCACTGAGCCACCTGGCAAGGCCCATATGACTGACACAACGCCCTATAATCAAATGTTAAGTCATGAAATTGCTTTTTCTCAAGGTCTCTCACACCTGGCTCATTTTTCCATTTCCATAACATCCCTTTGATTAGAAATAGATTTGGAAAATATATTCAAAGAAGTTTTTGAAAAGAAGCAAGGGAGGCTTTTCAATTTGCCTTAGGGAGTTTTGTATCAGAGAAAGGAAAATGAAGACTACAAGCTAAGGATAACCTGAAATAGAACAAGAATCAATGGTGTCAGATCCTTCATCAGAAATTGAAAGGAGAGTAACACTCTGAAATCTATAGAGGTGACATGGAATGGTATCAGTACTGCGTGTGGACTTACCATTTTCACAATACACAATGTTTGAAGTCCTGCAGAGTAAATATAACATTAGGAAAGATCCATGCCTATTTTTTAAAATATATTTTCTCCTTAAAATATCTAAATTATGCTGGCATAACATAATTTTGGATTCATTAGTTTGTTGTTTCGGGATGAGAAAAACTTCAAAATGTTTGACTCATTAGGATGAAGTTTGTAAATTTAAGAATGATATTCAGATTTTAAAAACATCTTTTATTTTCAAATGTAACTGTAGTAGAATCTGAATATACCCCAAAAGCTTCATGGAACACTGTCTGAAAATCTCTATAGTTCTAGCATGCAAGACAGAGAATGTGTTTCAAGGACCAGGAACATAAAGAAGCATCCAGAATAACAACTGGAGATCAGGCTGAGGGTAACATGCAGTGAAGACTGAAGCTGCTGATCTTGTGATATGGATTTTTGGATACCAGGGTAAAGACTGAGGAGGGTTTCATGCTTTAGTCAGCAAGTCTTGAAAGTAGAGACAGAAGACCGTCGTTTTTATACTAAACTCCATTTTTCACTGTTACTGATTTAGAAATCTTGGTAAAATTACCTTAATTGAATGAACCTCAGTTTATTCAGTTCAGTTCAGTCGCTCAGTCGTGTCCGACTCTTTGCGACCCCATGAATTGCAGCACGCCAGGCCTCTCTGTCCATCACCAACTCCCAGAGTCTACCCAAACCCATGTCCATCGAGTCGGTGATACCATCCAACCATCTCATCCTCTGTCGTCCCCTTCTCCTCCCGCCCCCAATCCTACCCAGCATTAGGGTCTTTTCCAATGAGTCAACCCTTCGCATGAGGTGGCCAAAGTATTGGAGTTTCAGCTTCAACATCAGTCCTTCCAATGAACACCCAGGATTGATCTCTTTTAGGATGGATTGATTGGATCTCCTTGCAGTCCAAGGGACTCTCAAGAGTCTTCTCCAACACCACAGTTCAAAAGCATCAATTCTTCGGCACTCAGCTTTCTTCACCATCCAACTCTCACATCCATACATGACCACTGAGAAAACCATAGCCTTGACTAGACGGACTTTTGTTGGCAAAGTAATGTCTCTGTAGACAGATATAAAACAATTACTCTCTTATAGGTTACAGCAAAGATGGAGTACAACGTTTTAATAGTTATTTAAAAATGTTAGTAGGATTTTGAATGAAACTGGATGGAAAGTCAAAGAAATCATATGTGCAGATATTTGTAATTACAAATATTTCAGTTGCAAGGAAATTACAACTTTTCTTTCAAGTTAATGGTTAAAACTTAAATTTTGTTGAATACCAAGTACATCAAATCATCTCTTCTTTAACCTAGTTTAACCTGAAAAACCACATATAAATGTATGGATGATGACTGGAAGTGACTAAAAGAGTTAGTCCAAAATGAATTATTCCTAAAAAAGATAAAAATAGATCAGTAGTTGATGTAGGTTTTAAAATCTCATGTCCTATTTATCTTTCAGTAATATATTTTTAAAATCCTAAATTTAACCTGGTCATGAATTAAATTATGTAGTTTATTGTTTGGAGCAGAAAAAGTCTGATGCTAAATATAGGACTTCATACTATATTTAACTTTTATTTTATAGCTTCTAATTACTTTTTAATATTTAAAATAAAAATGTACCAATTATTTATTTGTAGAAATACATATATAATAAACAGATTGCTGAGAGCTAGGTGGGTAGATGGAATCTCCTATATTAGATATGTTAGATACTAGATATACTTTCGATAAAATGTTATTGATTTTATACTCTGAAAAGTAAATGACTATATAAACAATGTTACTTCCTTCATTACTTGAATTACATTTACCACTAACTAAAAAAAAAAAAAATCAGGATGTTTTAGTACCAGGATCTTGACACCTAATTCTTTACTATACCAAGATGACAGAAACAGGACTTTGCAGCACTTTCTGAACAAGCAATAATGAAACTGAGGCCTACCTTCAGAAATTCTTTTCTGTTATGCTCCTAACTTGCTCTCCGTAGATGCACAGTTAAAAACAAGTATATGAGGATCAGGTAACTTTTGTTCAAATCCCAGTTGCAACACCCACCAGTTGTGATAAACTGAACGTGTAAACTAAACCCCTGACAACTACATTTCCTCTTCTCTAACATGGAGATAATAGCATCTATTTTATAGAATTTAATGAGATAATCTAGATAAAGAATTAAGTCATGAATTATATATAATGCATACTTTTCTCATTTCTATAACCTAATATAATGTAATTTGACACAGAGATTTTATACTATATTAGATTTAAATATTCTATATGGGCAAAAAAGTTCACCTTTGTAACATTTTAAACACGTGTGAGGATCATGTATTTCACGTCCACCAATATAAATGGAACAAAATTTTCTATTATTTGACATCTAAAAATATGACTACTAACGATATGAGGGGAAGTGTGTAAGTGTGTGGGTGCGTGTGTGCATGTGTGTGTGTGAGGGGCCTGAGAGAACCAAATTTTTCTATAATTTAATCAGAAAAATACTTCAATTGGCCAAGCACAGGCTCTGTGGTGTTGGAAACTCTTCATTTTGAAGGGATGGAAAGTGAAATGTGGAAAATTATTTTAATATGTTGAAACACTGTCAGTGTATTGATATGGCATTGTAATGATATAGTGTATATAGTACTCCTTACCTTTCCAGTAAGTGGATGATTCAAGTCTTGGATATAAGTGTGGAGTACATGTCAATTTATACTGCATACCATTCCACAGAGAAATCTAGAACGAGAGCATCCAATCTGCACAGCAAGGAATAAGGTGACCCCTCCTTAGGAAATACACCCTCTTCTTTCCTAGAAATACACAGAACAAAGCTATAAGAATAGGATCCCAAAGCTGTTGTTTTCCTTTCTTTCTCAATACCTTCAGCCCCTGTCAGCTGACATTAACAAGGTGCAGACCCATTAAATAGGTGCGGTTCTTTGCATGTCAGTGATATCTCAATAAAGCTGTTCAAAATAAATAAATAAATAAGGCACAGACACTCAAATAGGACAATTACGAAAGAAGATCTTTTTCTTTATACCTTACAGCTACAGATATGTTTCTATACAGCACTGAAGGAAGCGCTCATTAGGAGCAGAGGCTTAATCCCAGAACCATTTCTGCTGCCCAAGTTAGCTGTATAACCCTGGGCAGGTTGCCTAAAATTTTTAAGCCTTTGTTTCCTTATCTGTGTTAAGGTCGATGATACTTGTTTATTCTACATATGATTGTTATACTTTATATGTGAACATAATCTGAAATGATATACATGTTTAATATAGTGCCTGGTGTCTTACAAGTGATCAGTAAATAATAATTATTAGAATTTTATTGTGATGATATGTTTCCTCTTCTACCATTCTCAATGTTTAGTAATAGGGCAACAGGTTTTGAGTCAAGGGGTGAAGGAATGGCAGCATAAGGTTCTCCATTTTCTTCAGATGAAAACATACACTAATACTCCAAGAAAACTGCTGAAATAGAAAATACCCAGAGAATCATTGGCAACAGTGGAGCCCACATTCAGAGTAGTGAAGAGGCAGATACTATAATATATTACCTATCTAGATGAGCATTAAATAGGTGGTAACCCTCTAATATTGAATATATGGTAGTTTCAAAGTGAAAGATCCTCATCAGATTTTAAAAATGTGTATTACATTTACATAGCTTGCTTCTATTATGGAAATAAGAAAAGATTTTACCATCAAATAGAGTATATAGTTATTATTACGGGAATGTGTGCTAAGACGCTTCAGTCATGTCTGACTCTGAGACCCTTTGGACTGTAGCCCTCCAGGCTCCTCTGTCTGAGGAATTATCCAGGCAAGAATACTAGAGTGGGTCGCCATGACTTCCGTCAGGGGATTTTCCAGACCCCAGGATCAAATCCATATCTCTTATGTCTCCTGCATTAGTGCTCTTTGTCACTAGCACCACCTGGGAAACCCCAGTTACTGATATATGTGTAGATTATTATTATTACTTTCATTAGTGAGCATACTAAGAAATAGAGTATATAGTTATTGATATGGGTATAGATTATTACTATTACAATATTAACTTTATTAACATATTTAAATTATACAGAGACGAAAATAAGTGGTAAAATCCCTCTATATTCAGAAGTAAACTCTGTTAAACAAATGCAAGTTTAATACCTTTCCACTGACCTTGCAAAACTCCAAGGTAT
Source organism: Okapia johnstoni (assembly GCA_024291935.2). Taxonomy (NCBI): domain Eukaryota; kingdom Metazoa; phylum Chordata; class Mammalia; order Artiodactyla; family Giraffidae; genus Okapia; species Okapia johnstoni. The sequence continues at coordinate 106,830,946 of CM044307.1, read as the reverse complement.
TGATGAAGTTATATGCATCCAGTACTTTAATATTCTCACTGGCATAGGATCGTCACATAATTTTCTTTGGTATTTGGTGCAAGACACTGGAGAAGGCAATATCACCCCACTCCAGTTCTCTTGCCCGGAAAATCCCATGGATGGAGGAGCCTGGTAGGCTGCAGTCCATGGGGTCGCGAAGAGTCGGACACGATTGAGTGACTTCACTTTCACTTTTCACTTTCATGCATTGGAGAAGGAAATGGCAGCCCACTCCAGTGTTCTTGCCTGGAGAATCCCAGGGACAGCGGAGCCTGGTGGGCTGCCATCTATGGAGTCGCACAGAGTCGGACACGACTGAAGCGACTTAGCAGCAGCAGCAGCAGCAGCAGCAGCAACACAGTACAGATCTGAGAGAATGGACTCAGTGCTACCTAAAATGTGCCACAGTCAGGATCCAAATCATCAAAAACAGGTGTAATATTTACAACAGGTTTGAAAGTACTGGGCTAGTGCATTTCTTATTCTTCTTAAAGTATGATGAAAATGTGCTTGGTGTAATGTTCAAACCAAGACATCTGGAGCCACTGCTTTGTTGCCTGAGCTTGAGTTCAGGTTATACCACTTAATGGCTGTGTTGCTTGAATAAGTTACTTTATCTCTATGTGCCCCAGATTTACCATATGTGCAATGGATATGTGTTCAACAGTTATAAGAATTAAAAAATTTAATAAACATGATCTTTAGAATCTTGTGTCTGGCATAAGAGACTATACTTTATAGAAGTATTTGTAATGATGATGATGATGTTCATGAATCTCACTTATGAATCAGTTGACTTCAATGTTTTAGGAACCTAGAACAATCAGATATTTCTTAGTTATGACTATCAAATATTAATTATTTGGTAAATCAATCATAATAAAGGAAAACTTGAAAGCTGATCCTTAAATGTGATAACATCAAACAAACCAGTCAATCCTAAAGGAAATAAACCCTGAATATTCATTGGAATGACTGATGCTGAAGCTCCAGTACTTTGGCCACCTGATGCAAAGAGCCGACTCAGTGGAAAAGACCCTGATGCTGGGAAAGATTGAAGGCAGGAGAAGGGTATGACAGAAATGAGATGGTTGGATGGCATCACTGAATCGATGGACATGAATTTGAGCAAGCTCCGGGAGTTGGTGATGGACAGGGAAGCCTGGCGTGTTGCTGCCCATGGGGTCACAAAGAGTCAGACATGACTGAGTTACCGAACTGAACTGAACTGATTTGTGCTGATAGAATTAAAAACAAATTTGTTTGCCATATGTTTTCTGAAACTTCCCAAAGGTATTTTTTTTAATTTAAATAAAATATTTTAGACTGATATAATGTTAAAACTACGGCTTAAATAATGTTATTTTAGGTTAAACGACAATGACAATAATAACTCTTTAAAGCTTTAAAAGTATTTGACATTTAATATTACTTTATTTACTCCACTCTGACTACATAGTGCAATGAAACTCATAATATTTGACACTAATGGGAAATATGTGTGTAGTCTTAAAATGTTCATTAACATACTAAAATAGTAAAATTAGGAGTAGTTTACATTCAAGCAAACAGTAGTTGCAAAAAGAGAGCTACAAAAAGAATCTCATAGAATACAGTGACTAATTTTTCTTGCATTTTTCTCATAACTGTGCTCTAAAAGGCCATTTATTCTGATGTTTGTGCTGATTACTTTCTGCCCATTTTCCATCTTTCTCTCTGCACTGCACAAGAAAATGTGTAGGTGATAGCTCTCAGCATTTCACACTGGTGGGAGAGATTAGCAGGAGTGGTGACTTTGACAAATCAGATCTATTAAGCCTTTTCTGGCAGGATCTACTGCAGAAAAGCTGGTCTGTCAATGTAACCAAGATCCTTTACTTTTTTCCCCAAAAAAGGCAACATTTTTCAGAATACTATATTGAAACTGAACCTAATTGCCTGTACATCAAATTATTGTTTTGCAATATCCTTGTAGAGCTTTGTAACATTAGCCAACTATTGACCTATATCATTTTATAAAGAGAAAATACAAATTTTATGTATCATTTCAAAATGGGAGTTACCATGGGCATAAAAATTGATTTAAAAGTACTACTTCTTGAACACAGAAGTTGCTCGTTGGTCAGAAGATTTAGGCTCTATTGCACTCTTACAACCAAAGCTATTGACATGTTTGTGTCTTTATACGCTACAGCAATTTTTAAGATTGTCGAGTTGAAAAATGATATTTTTCCAAATGCATGACTCTTTCAGAGATATTGATGTTCTTTTAACTGATCTGTGAGTAAGTTTGGAAAAGAAATCGGTTTCCCTTAAATTCCATTTTTAATGGTTAAGGCAGCTACCCAGGGCTTCTCACAGTTCCAAGGTTTTGAACATTAGCTATATATCTACTGGATATATAGATAGAATTTTATACTTCAGTTAACTGTGTTTAAGCCAGCATGAGAGTAGGATAAAGGAGCAATAGGAATGGTGGAAAAGCAGATTTGAGAAGAGTGTGTAAATGGTAGAATATTTATTATAAAATCTATCTGCATTTATCATAGTTCTGAGAGTCCTTGATTGTCATCACTCTGTCATTTTGTACCATTCTATCTCTGAAAGAAATTCCAATTCTAAGCCTCCATTCAAGAAAAATCACATTTTGTATCTAATCTTTAGTAACCTTTGTGTTTTTCTCTGCACTAATCTTGTCCATATACTAAGTTATTTGAGAGTGATTCTTGTGAATGATTTATAGATTAAAACATGATTTCTGTGCATACTCCGTATTTACATATTTCCTTAAATCTATGCTAGATATATTTGACATTATAAGATGTTATATGGGACATGTTGTATGGGGTTTATATGTGTTTCTCCTTAATTTTAGGTTTGGAAAAAGCTTCTTGATAAATTCTGAAATATGATGTTTGGAATAAAATCTCTCTAAAGGTTATTCAGAATAAAATTACTAAATGCAGAAGATAGATTTTGAGAAGCAAGGTAATAATACTCAGTCAAATTCAAAATTTAAAGACTAATAATAGATTTGATAAGTGTAACTAAAGGCCCAATATCTGGATATCTAAATGTCATAGTCACCACATCAGCAAGAGTTTGGGTGATACTCTAATCACTGACACATCCTAAACTCTTTTTAGTATAATTGAGTATTTGAACATTAACAATACTTCATAAAAAGCTTCCTCCTATTTCAGCCATGGAGAGACACTTAAAACAAGGACAAAGAAGACCCAAGTTTGAGATATGTTTTGTTCAAAAGAGCTGTTCAGATTCTGACCCAAATTACATTTTGTCTGGTTCACTCGAAGGAAGAAAAAAAAAAAACTGTAATGTCTACCAATTTGATGGTATATTCAGAGTTTTAACCTAACACTGAGATGGCTGTGATTCAGATTTTACCAGAAACATTTACTAAGTAAAGAATTATCCACAAGGCTAAATTGTTCAAGCTATAGGCCATGTGGCATTGCATTGTATTCCTAGAGTTGTTATAAACTGTAAGCGATTTTGAATGCTAGTTGTTATATGGCACAAATTACGTGACTTGTAGGGTATTGTGAATGTTTTTATGGTTTATTTCTGAGAGAGAGAGAGAGAGAGACATAATGTTTGGAATTCATCTAGAGAGTGATTTCATATTATAAGCTGCTAAGTCTTGGCCCAACCTATTTTGTGGGATCATAAATTTTGCTCAAACTTAGAGAGTTTATTAATAGGATTTGCTACCCAAAATTGTTGTTCAGTTGCTAAGTCGTTTCCGACTCTTTGCAACCCTGTAGACCCTAGGCTCCTCTGTCCTACGTTATCTCCCAGAGTTTGTTCAAATTCATGTCATTGAATTGGTGATGCTATCTAACCATCTCATCTTCCACTTCCCCTTTCCCCTTTGCCTTCAATCTTTCCTAGCATCAGGGAAAGATTGACTTTTTCAATGAGACACCTCTTCATATCATGTTGGAACATCAGCTTCAGCATCAGTCCTTCTTATGAATATTCAGGGTTGATTTCCTTTAGGATTGACTGGTTTGATCTTCTTGCAGTCCTAAGGACTCTCAAAAGTCTTCTCTAGCACTGCAGTTTGAAAGCATAGATTCTTCAGCGCTCATCCTTCTTTATGGTCCAACTCTCATATTCATACATGACTACTGGAAAAACCACTGTTGTTGTATTTACATTTATCAAATCTGTCATTAGGCTTTATATTTTGAATTCCACTGAGGCTTATTACTTTGGTTCTCAAAATCTATCTTCTGCATGTAGTAATTTTATTCTGAATAGGCTTTTAAAAAAGATTTTATTTCAAAATAATATTTCACAATTTTTCAAGAAGCCTGATACTTTTAGAAAGAACATAGTTTCAGAGCTAAGGAGAAAAAAATGTAAATCCCATGCAACATGTCCCATATAACATTCCATCATGTCAAATATATCTAGCCTAGGTTACTCTTTGCAACCCCATGGGTTGTATCCTGCCAGGGTCCTCTGTCCACAGGATTCTCCAGCCAAGAATACTGGAGTGGGTTGTCATTCCCTACTCCAGAGGATTTTCCAGACCTAGGAATTGAACCCAGGTCTCTTGCGTTGCCGGCAGGTTCTTTACCTTCTGAGCTATAGGGAAGTCACCTATGAATTAGGTTAAACAGTAAACTCTTGCAAAGGATATTTTCATGAAAGCTACATGAATAATCCAGAGTTTCACAACCAAACAGAACAATTAACTTAAAAAAATGTGGCTTTATCAGCAATTCCTTCACTAAAGGGAACATAGTCATATTTATGCGAAGTATGGACAACTTTTTCTATCACACTTGACTTCATATTTGCCTCTCCACTCAAGGAATGCATACAAAGCAAGCCCTGGTTTATCATGTCCTACAACAATTCCCTTAAGTGAAGTGAAAGTTTCTCATCCATGTCTCATTTGCGTCCAGCTCTTTGCATCCCCATGGTGCCTGCCAGGTTCCACTGTCCATGAAATTCTCCTGGCCAGAATACTGGACTGGGAATAGGTAGCGATTCTCTTCTCCAGGGGATCTGCCCAACCCATTGATTGAACCCAGGTCTCCCGCATTGAAGATGGATTCTTTACCATCTGAACCACCAGGAAGTCCAAGAATACTGGAGTGGGTAGCCTATCCCTTCTCCAGCAGATCTTTCTGATCCAAGAATTGAACTGGGGTCTTCTGCATTGTAGGCAGATTCTTTACCAGCTGAGCTGCCAGGGAAGCCCCCTAAATGAACTTTCTTCCTCCGATACTATCACACACTATTACACTAGCACAATCACATTGATTCCTTGAGCATTCGGGGCTCATTTTTTTTTTCTAATTAACCAACTACTGCAAGACAACTATGTGAACTAACATGGCTTTATCCATTCATTTCCACTTAAATTTATGAATATTACCATCCATTGCTCTTTGTGGATTCGAACTTTCCTATTCCCTGTGGTTCATTTCCTAAGACTAAAATGTCACCCTTATTCTCTTCTATTCTCCTTTAAAAATTCAGAATAAGGCTCTTACTTCATTCCTTGGTATAGGAACCTGGAAAACTGGCTGAGCTGCAAAAGTATTGACATGACTTTATATAGTTTTATATATTTATATATGTCTACATTTACATTATATATGTATACACACACACACAGAAGCTGAAAAAATATAGGTTTCCTTTGCTCCTTTATAATCTTACTGGATCCAAGCCTTTGGGTTTGAAATGGAAGACTTTCAGTAGGGAATTTTAACAGACTTGTAAAGTTAAAGCCTTTCCAGGCGGCTCAGTGATAAAGAATCTCTGCTAATACAGGAGATGCTGATTTGATCCTGGGTCAGGAAGATCCTCTAGGGAAGGAAATGGCAACCCACTCCAGTATTCTTGCCTGGAAAATCCCTGAAGGGCTGCAGTCCATGGGGTCACAAAGAGTCGGACACTACTTAGCAACTGAACAACAAAGAGGATTTGTACCTAAATCCTCTTAATTTAGGTACAAGAAATCATACAGTTTAATAAAATTCTGCATTTCCCCCATATTTAGATAGTAATTATGTAATAGACCATGAAGCTTTGAAATAGGAAGAAATAATAGTTTTTGTTTCCCTCATGATTTCTATAAATACATTTGATTGAAATACAGTATCTAGTAAGTGCAATATTTTGAAAAAAAATTACTGTTCTCTAATGTAAACCTTTTTACAATAACCTTAATAACTCCCAAAACTAGAGGGATCTGACAATTGTTCTGATGGACAAAAAATTTGGATTTTCTGAAAAGTCATTTCAGCAGAAGATTTGACCTCAACCTTCTATCAGCATTATTTTATAGAGTCATAAATAGTTTCTTGGCAAAATCCAATCAATTTTCTTCCTTTTCCCAGTTTTATTTGCAATCTTTCTTATATACTTTTCTTCCTTATCTTACCTGAAGCTTTACTTTTTTTTAACTTTGTTTTTCTTTACTAGCTCTTCTTTTTATAATCAGTTTCGGATATATTCAGTTCTTTGCAATATTCTCTAAACATTAAACATTTGCAAACTCATTTTTCTAAAAATACGAATGATTATTCATTGTCTGTTTTGTGTTAAATACTTAGGCAATCCATCAACTACTCTCCCAGACGTAGGTTTGTTTATATTTATGGCTCACGAATCACATGTTCTGATCAATCAGTCTGTCTCCAATTAGTTACAAGTAGATTTGAAATGAGAAAATTAAGATCATAGAATATTTTATCAAAATCCTTTAAAATGGCTTCTTCTATTTTAACAAAGGTAAGGAGTTAGTTCAGTGAATGTATGAGCTTTGATTATATAATTATGTAATTTACTTAAGCAGTATAGTGATTAATAATAAAAGTTCTGGGATGTGAATGGGCTGCATAATATTTGCAGCAGCATCAAAGTTTTGTTTGTTTGTTTTTCAGAAATAAATGATCTTGTAAACTGTGTGATATAGTAAGCACTCTTTAAAGCCTAGGTCTAATAATGATCATCACAATTGCCTTTACAAGTTTTATCAAGTATCCATCTCTATTTCTCTCTGTACTATATATACTCTAAGGTGACAATAAAATTCTCAATATCATATACTGTCTATAAATATCTCATTCAAATTATAGAATTATACAAATAATTAGTTATTTTTAGAGTCAAGCATTTATTAATCAAAAAATATGCACAAATACCCACATTTAAAGTCAGGATAAATGTTTAAACACAAAATATTTTTGTTTTGTTCAATTTATATAAACTACAATTTAATTAAATAAGTGTTACATAAAGGTGTGTGGGTGTGCTCAGTTAAGTTGGGCTATTTGAGACCCTATGGACTGTAGCCTACCAGGCTGCTCTATACATGGGATTATCCAAGCAAGAATACTGGAGTGGACTGCCATTTCCTCCTCCAGGGGATCTTCTGGACCCAGGGACTGTGTCTGCTGCACTGGTAGGTGGATTCTTTACCAGTGAGCCACCTTACATCTGCAAAACTCTTTCCAACTGAGGTCACACTCACGGGTACCAGAGGTAGCATTTTCATATATCTTTTTGGGAGACACAATTTAACTGTAACACTGAACATCTTGTTTTATTGTTCCTTCCTTCTCCCAGTCTTTCACAGCCTTTTCCTGGATGCACTATCTTATCTATACATCGAACAGTGTGCCAACAATATCACATTATTTTTGTTCTTCCTTTTCTGTGGAATCCAATTTAATAATCTTTTGTTGTTGTTCAGTCGCTAAGTCATGCCCAATTCTTTGCAACACCAAGAACTGCAGCACGCCAGGCTTCCCTGTCCTTCACTCCCCTGGTGTGCTGTGTGTTTAGTCACTCAGTCAGGTCCAACTCTTTTTGACCCCATGATCTGTGGTCTGCCAGGCTCCTTTGTCCATGAAATTCTCCAGGCAAGAATACTGGAGTGGGTTGCCATGCCTCTTCCAGGGGATATTCCCAACTCAGAGATCAAACCTAGGTCCTGCATTGCAGGTGGATTCTTTACTGTCTGGATTCTTTACTCCAACAAGCCCCCTGGAGTTTGCTCAAATTCATGTGCATTGAGTCAGTAACGCTACCTAACCATCTTATCTTCAGCCACCCCCTTCTCCTCCTGGCCTCAATCTTTCCCAGCATCAGGGTTTTTCCCTATGAGCTGGCTCTTCCCATCAGGTGGCTAAAGTACTGGAGCTTCAGCAGCAGTCCTTCCAATGAATATTCAGGGTTGATTTCCTTTAGGATTTACTGGTTTGATATTCTTGCAGTCAAGGGACTCTCAAGAGTCTTCTCCAACACCACAATTCAAAAGCATCAATTTTTTGGCTCTTCGCCTTCTTTATGGTCCAACCCTCACATCTGTACTTGACTAATGAAAATACCATAGCTTTGACTCTGTGGACCTTTGTCAACAAAGTGATGCCTTTGCTTTTTAATATGCTGTCTGGATTTGTCATAACTTTCCTGCGAAGGACCCAAGTGTCTTTTAATTTAATGGCTGCAGTCACTGTCCACAGTGATTTTGGAGACCAAGGAAATAAAATCTGTCATTGTTTTCACTTTTTCCACTTCTATTTGCCAGGAAGCGATGGGACTGTATGCCATGATCATAGTTTTTAAAAGGTTGAGTTTTAAGCCAAATTTTTCAATTTCCTCCTTCACCCTCATCATTTAGTAACTTCCCTGCTCCCAAATCTGGCAAAATGCCTTCTTTTCTTTTGCACATATGTGACTATAGAGTTCTGGAGGCAATTTTGAAAATTTAAGACAGCTATCGCTACCCAAGTGTAGTGTCAGTCTTCAACTGGATAATCACTGTCATTTGTCAAGTAATTCTTGATGTTATAGCTGGCCCCTCTTCTGGTCTCTACTTAGTCATTTAAAAACCTTCAGCATTTTCTCTAAGTCCTCTACCATTTCAACATAAGCTTAATTCATGATTAAATCAGATACTGGTTTGAAAATAAAAATTTGAACCTCAGAAGGTAAATTCATCCACCCCCACAGACAATTTATCCAGAAAAGCTATAACACATTTATTTCAACCCCAGAATAATACCTATTTTTCTCTTCTAATAAGATATGCTTCCCACTGGTTTCACATCTGTTCTCTGGTGGTTCAAACAGTAAAGAGTCCACCTACAATGTAGGAGACCCTGGTTCAATTGCTAGGTTGGGAAGATACCCTAGAGAAGGCAATGGCAACTCACTCTAGTATTCTTGCCTAGAGCATTCTGTAGACAGAGGAGCGTGGCAGGCTACAGTCTATAGGGTAGGAAAGAATTGGATACGACTAACCAGCTAACACTTTCACTTTTTTCACTTTTGATTAGCAATCTTGATTTAGTTAATATTTTCTCTCTTAGTGCATTATCAATCTCTGTCTCTTTTGGATTTTTTCCCTTTAGCATAAATATTTGTGTGCATATCCCTCAATACCAAAAAAAAAAAATCTTTCCTATGAGAGCCTGGGCTTCTCTAGTGGCTCAGATCGTAAAGAATCTGCCAGCAATGTAACAGACCCAGGTTCAATCCCTGGATTGAGAAGATCCCCTTGAGAAGAAAATGAAAACCCACTCCAGTATTCTTGCCTGGAGAATTCCATGGGTATAGATACCTGACAGGCTGCAGTCCATGGAATCACAAAAAGTCAGACAAAAGCAAATAACACCTTCACTTTTCATGGGATCCTAATTTTCCACTCTACTATTCTGTTTCATTTTCTTTCCTTGTTGTTTTTGTTCATTCACTCAGTCATGTCCAGCTCTTTGCAGCCCCATGGACTGCAACATGTCAGGCTTCCCTGTCCTTCACTATTTCCCAGAATTTGCTCAAACTCATGTCTATTGATTCACTGATGCCATTCAATCATCTCTTCCTCTGCCTTTTGTCTTATTCTTTATTAACTAATGTAATAGTTTGCCTGCTTCAAAGGTTTTTATACTCATTAATCCTTTCACAGTTTTGCCAGGATGATTTTTCTAAAACTCAAATATTAGGATATCATTCCTTGGCTATTAAAACCTTCAGTTATTTATGAACTCACCATTGTCTACTGGTAACAAACTCGAAACGTAGATTGTTTTCAGGATCTTAAATATTATGGAGCTTGTCTACCACTCCAAACTCATGGTCCTTCACTTCTTAAAATATGCTACATGTGTATGTATTTATATGCCCTCAATCTTATTATTACCTCTCCCCACTTACCCCCCTCTCCTCACAGGCATCATGTTGTACTTATCTTTTTATGTGTAGTTATTACCATAATATCTAGTGTACCATGGATATTAATAAATGTAGAATGAGTGATAATTGAAGAAAAGAAGTCTGATATCCATGTCATTCAAGAGGTCGTTCCAAATTTGCCCCAATTAGAGCACCTGAAAGTGACTGTGCTCTCTTCTAGAATTCAGACTTTCTGATTTAGTGAATTAATTCTTTCTTGCTAGATTTGAAACATAAACATCGGGGTCCAGTGTCACCATGGCTCTCACCCATTTCTTTTCCTCCCCATAATTTTCACATATATAACTCACCCATCACTGCTGCTAGGGTGGGGATATAAAGTAAAGAGCAGATATCTTTGCCTAGTTTCAGTTTCACCAACTCAAACTCAAGTTGCATCTTGCCATAGATCATTGTTATAAATTCTTATGTGTGGCAGTACAACTAGAACTCAGTCACATTATGGGTTAAATTTGCTTTGTAGGGAAAAGGAGCATTTGGCCTATAAAATGAACAATCATTTATTATACTGAATTCAGTTTCAAATAGCTACTACTTCTGCTGATTAAATTAGGGAAATGTCAGTTTGGGAAATGTAGCTTGAATTAATAAGCAGTTCTCCCCATCTGGTTCAAAGCGAGACAGCCCTGTAACAAGTACACTTGTAGCACCTATTGAGCAGTCAGCCATTAAGGTACATAGTCAGAAAAACCAGAAAAGATACCGTGATTAGGATTATAGATCTTCAACATGGACTAAATTAGTTTTGCTCAAAAAAGTGACTAATGGTTGTTTTAAAACATCTACAGTTAAGGAAATTATGTTACAGCTCTAAAAAATGAGATTTTTTTGACAACTCATATATTGTCTAAATCAATAAAAAGTAGCTAATATGTGCCTAGCATTTTATAAAGGAGGCTCTTGGGTTTGAAATTATTCTTATGAGAATAGGATTAACTTGCTACATTTTGCTGAACAAGTACAATATTGTAAACACTGTGTTCGTGCGGGGAATAATGAAAAGCAAGGATCTATTTTTCTGTACAGTTTTTGATTGATGCATAAGATTTCCTGGTCTGAGAATTTGTCTAATGCTAATTAAAATCCATTCTTAGAAGCTCCAGGTTTATTTCTCACAATAGTCAATTTAGTTCAAGGTCTTGATTCTTAAAATTAATTTAGCTGTGTGGAAATTAACAAATTATTAGTTTTACCTTTTTCTATCTCTCTTCTCATACTTTATTCAAATCTTTCCTTAAATACTTGTAAAAAAATTTTTTTAAAAACTTCTCAGTTTTCTTGATCATTTTCTTGAAAAGATTCCTCCTTGAAATCTTTCTTGTTTGAGATAATTAAAACTGCCATTAACTACCATTAATGTCCGGGTCTGATTAGTATAGAAGTTACTGAACAAAAATGTTTCTCTCTCTCTCTCTCTGTCTCTAAGTTTCTTTCTCTACTGCCCTCTCTCTGCCCTCTTCCTCCTCCATTCTTCCTTCCTGTTCCTCACAACTTCTGTTATACTAACTTGGTCAAGTTCCAACCAGGTTAAATCTAAGTATCATGACTAAATGGGAAACTGAAGAGAGCAGATGAAAATTGCACTTTGCTGACTGGTTTCATAGTCAATTTATGAGCTTAATTTAGATGGGCCCTTGGTGTGACATCATGGTATTACTGCATTTTCATGAAAAATTACTCTCATAAATCTATTACTTTATAACATCTCTGATCTGTTCAGATGTGCCACACCACCCCTGTCTCCTACCATTCAGCTGCCTCCTCTTTTTCCATTAATGCTGAAACAAAAACGCTCAGAAGAGAACTTGCACACCGTTTCAATCTACCATCCATACCTCTCAGGCTATAGATCTCATTCCTTCCCACCTAATTTAGAACATAATTCCAGCAATTTGTCATTTGCAAGCTGGTGTTTCTAGCTATCGATACTCTGCTGAGTTTCAAAAGCTTGTATGCAAATATTAGGCATTCTGTCTTCAGGTCTGACATTTCATTTTATCCTTTTGCCTATGAACAGTCTTCTTTGCTTCTTGTTATTACCTTTTCACTTAGAGTTTTGGCCAAAATCTAGAAAAGTCAAGTCATTCTTCACTATTTCCTCTTCTTCAACAGCACCTTCCACATTAATTTTGGTTCTATCTATGAAATTACTGTGATTATTTTGCAACCTCTCTATTCTTATTTCAAGTAGTTTTTTAATACTTGAACTTATATCTGGGATCTTACAATGGCTCTACAACCCGTCTCTTTGCCTCCATTCTAGACCTGAAGCGCACCTTGCACATCACTATAAACAGTTATCAATCTAACAACAAAATATGAACAGGCACATTTCATGACTAAAATGTTTTATACTAATTCATTTTAAAAATTATGTGCCTCACTTGGTATACTAGTAATTAAGATAAATTTATGAAATAGTTCTGCCATTCTGGGATCTTTCTTAAAATTTTAAATTTCCATGCTCCTGTTTTCTTACAAGTTAGGAATAAAAAGAATAACTTTTAAAGGCTTGTTTTAATGATCAAATGATATGATACATGTAAAAATCTTAAGAGCCCAGAATACACAAGCATGCTATAAATGCTAATTTGCATTATTATTAATTTTTTGTCTTTGGATTCTTTAGTTTCTTCTATCATAGCATATTATTCTTATTGTTATTGTTTCTAGTGTTTAATACAGTTGACAGAACACAGTACTTCTTACATTAATTTGGTTGTCCCAGTGAATAAACTTTCAGTTATTCTTCATTAATATTTGCATTAACTAATTTCGAGAAATAAAGTGACCTAATGGAAACAGATAACCAAGATGGTGTGATCATTCACCTAGAGCCAGACATCCTGGAATGCTAAGTCAAGTGGGACTTTAAAAGACATCACTATGAGTAAAGCTAGTGGAGGTGATGGAATCCCAGTTGAGCTATTTCAAATCCAGGTCAAGAAGCAACAGTTAGAACTGGACATGGAACAACAGACTGTTTCCAAATTGGGAAAGGAGTACATCAAGTCTGCACATTGTCATCCTGTTTATTTAACTTATATTCAAAGTACATCATGAGAAATGCCGGGAGGGATGAAGCACAAGCTGGAATTAAGATTGCCGGGAGAAATATCAATAACCTCAGATACCCAGATGACACCACCTTTATGGCAGAAAGCAAAGAACTAAAGTGCCTCTTGATGAAAGTGAAAGAGGAGAGTGAAAAAGTTGGCTTAAATCTCAACATTCAGAAAACTAAGATCATGGCATCCGGTCCCATCACTTCATGGCAAATAGATGGAGATACAGTGGAAACAGTGGCAGATTTTATTTTGGGGGGCTCCAAAATCACTGCAGATTGTGACCAAACTAGACAGCATATTAAAAAGCAGAGATATTACTTTTCCAACAAAGGTCCATCTAGTCAAAGCTATGGTTTTTCTAGTAGTCATGTATGGATGTGAGAGTTGGACTATGAAGAAAGCTGAGCGCTGAATAATTGATGCTTTTGAACTGTGGTGTTGGAGAAGACTCTTGAGAGTCCCTTGGATTGCAAGGAGATCCAACCAGTCTATCCTAAAGGAAATCAGTCCTGAATATTCATTGGAAGGACTGATGCTGAAGCTCAAACTCCAATACTTTGGCCACCTGATGGGAAGATCTGACTCATTTGAAACACCCTGATGCTGAGAAAGATTGAAGGCAGGAGAAGGGGACAACCGAGGATGAGATGGTTGGATGGTATCACTGACTTGATGGACATGAGTTTGAGTAAACCCCGGGAGTTGGTGATGAACAGGGAAGCCTGGTGTGCTGCAGTCCATGGTGTCAGAGTCAGGCACTACTTAACTGATTGGAAACAGTAAAGTGGCAGGCTACAGTTCATTGAGTCACAAGAATTGGATACAACTTAGCAACTAAACAATAATAACAACAGAAACTGTAGTAGAATTGAGTTCATGACAGCATGTGATGAAGTGGAATTCTTTGCTCTCACTCTTTCTTACATGTTAACTGTTTCTATTCATAAGCTTAGTCCTGCTTTCTCTGCTACAGCTCTGTAGCCCAACTAGCAAACACACTTGTGGGCATCAAGGAAAATATATTAGAATGAAAATGTCTAAAGTCTTTTCCCAGTCTTTGTACAAATTCGCTGAATGACTGAACCTAAAAAATATATAAACCATTCTGGGAAAAGATTCTGAAACTTTGAAAAAAATAGCTATATATTTTTTAAGCAAAGTCGCTCAGTCACGTCCGACTCTTTGCAACCCCATGGACTGTAACCCATCGGGCTCCTCCATCCACGGGATTTTCCAGGCAACAATATTGGAGTCGGTTGCCATTTCCTTCTCCAGATACTATTAGAGGACAGCAGAGATAATCGAGGGTCTAAAATGGGCATTTTATTCTGGGAAAATGAGGACTACAGTTTTATCTTTCAAATAACAGTGCAAATAGTGAGCTTAATTTAAATGTTTCTTCAAAGAGGAAAAAGAAAAATAAATAGTTTAATAAGCTTGATTTGTTGAGAGTCAAATATTGTAGGATTTATTTTTGATATATCCCTATCAAAATTTCTTTTAATTCTTCTTTCATTGATAGACTATTCCAGAAAGAGAATCTAGCTATGATAGACCAATTAGAAAAGCAAAAAATAAATAAAATAAAAATTAAAAGATAAATCTCAAATATGTAAGAAGTTACGTGCATACCATTTCATTTATTCCATTTATATGAATGATTAGAAAAAAAAGATTATTTCAGTTTGTTCAAGTTAATATTTTCTCCCCAAAAACCTCCTAAAACAGTGATATAAATCCCCTAAGAACACTCACTTCTTCCCAGAAAATAAATGGTTTTACCCTTTAAATTTTGAGTGACTGAAAGTCTATGGATAGGTCACATTTCTATTAAAGGCTCACCCCAAGGAGCATATATTTTATAAAACAATTTCATTTTGATGTCACCCACGTATATATTCAAACACATCTTATGGTCACAGTATTTGTTTTAAATTTATTTGTGTATTTATTTCTGGTTGTGCGGGTTCATTGTTGCTGGGTGGGCTTTTTTTCTCTAGTTGTGGTAAGCGGGCAGCTACTCTCTAACTGCTGTGTACAGGCTTCTCATGGCAGCAGCTTCTCTTTTTGTGGAGCAAGGCTCTGGGGCAAGAAGGCTTCAGTAGTTGCAGCAGGTGGGCTGAATAGATGGGACTCCCGGACTCCGGAGCAGAGTCTCAATAGTTGTGGTGCATGGACTTATCTGCTCTGTGTGAGGGATCTTCACTGGATCAGGGATCAAATCCGTGGCTCCTGCATCGGCAGGCGGATTCTTTACCTCTGAGCCACCAGAGAAGCCTGGTCACACTATTTTTTAAAACACAAGAGTTTTGGTCATTCCTGCAAGTGTGTGTGTGTGTGTGTGTGTGTGTGTGTGTGTGTGTTACCATCAAATTACAGGAAGTAGTTTTAATCTATCCTGGGAAGTTGCCTGGCAACAATATTAGAGTCAATTGCATTGCAGGGTGCAATATGTACCCATGTTTAGATTGCTATTTATCTTCATTATAACTAAGTAATTTAGGCTATCAAGTCTCTTGTGACTGTTGGATATCTGTTAACTATACATTTAGTGCTTGACTACACTGTGCTTCCAAAAAAGAAAAAAAGCAGCTATAAATTTCTGTGTTGGGTTTAAACCTTATGGCAGATATAATGCTACGATATGTCTTCATCTTCTTGGAAAAACATTGTCTTTCTACCAAGTGTGTACTAAATGGACCTTAGAGAGTAGTGAGGGGTGTGATTTATTCACAAATTCATACAGAATAAACAGTTTTATGACACTGTATCCAATTGCACCTGAGGGAATTGTTAAACCAAATAGCAAAGTGACTAAACTTAAAAAAAAAGAAAAAAGCAATATCCAAGTCTAGGAACCTTCAATTTAAAATGATATTAATCCTACTGAATCAGAATAGAGTGCACTTTTAAGCAAATAAAAACTTTATCCAAACTTTTATTTCTTCCTCAAGGTTACTGAACTCTGCATACTCAATATTCTCATAATATTTCACAATAAATAAAAATAGTCAAATGTGATAAAATTATTTCCTCTTTATACCATTTAGTTATACCCTAAGAGCATGTATTATCTTAAATAGCATCTTCAATTATAATCTGGTGTATAACACCCAAAATTATACTGAGAAAAGATGCTTTTTATATGCCCTATAAATATGCTTTAATAAAGATATTGAATTCTATCACGTTTTAAATCACAATATTAAATAAATTAGATCTAAATTTGTTCTCTATAAGTAACATTTTCTTACACATAATAAAATTGATAAAAAATATGTGAATAAAATGAAAACCCTATTTTTAAGTGTTTGCATGTTGAATATATCATAAACAAAGAAAAAGATAATTTTATTTAAATAAATTAAGGCACCTTTAAAATTTTGTGTAGTAATGTAAGTTACTTTGGTTTTTACATCTAATAAAATAGTACTAAGTATTAATTATTTGCAAATCTTAAACACTAATGTCTTTGGTCATCATTAAAGTATAAAATGCTAAACGTCAAGGTACGGTATATGGGAGAATAACATAAAAAAGAGTAGAGATATAACTGATTGACTTTGCTGTTCACCTTAAACTAACAATGCTGAAAATCAATTGATTTACACTCCAACAAAAATGCTTTACAAATAAAAGTAAGTTGTGGTAAATGAATTTGACAAAATGATAATAGTTTATAAAACTTTAGTTTGCTTTGAAATAAACTCATTAAATGTTACAGAACTATTTCAGCCTAGTGAAGTGCACGTAAGTTTTTCTAATTAAAGATATGATTCTATGAGGCTAGCATCACTCTGAACTAGACAAAAAAAGAAAATTATAAATCAATATCACTGATGAACATAGATACAGATATCCTTGACAAAATATTAGCAAACTGAATCAAACAATACATTAAGAGTATTGTACACTGTAATCAAATGGCATTTCCCCAGGGATGCAAGGATTTTAAAATATTTAAAAATAAATCTATGATATATTATAGAAACAAATGAATAAAAATCATGATCATCTCAATAGATGCAGAAAAAGCTTTTGACAAAATTCAGCATCCATTTATGATAAAAACTCTCCATAAAGAGGGTATAGAGGGAACATACTTCAACATAATAAAGGCCATATATGACATAATCACAGCTAACATCGTCTTCGTTGGTGAAAAACCAAAAGCATTCCCTCTAAGATCAAGAATGAGACAAAAATGCTCACTCTTCATCACTTTTATTCAACATAGTTTTGAAAGTCCTAGCAGTAGCAGTCAGAAAAGAATAATAAAAGAAGTCGAAATTGGAAAGGAATAAGTAAAACTGTTACTATTTACAGATGACATGATACTATACATAGGAAATTCTAAAGAGGCGACCAGAAAACTTCTAGAGTTCACCAATTAATATGATAAAGTTGCAGGATACAAATTTACAGAAATTTGTTGCATTTCTATACACTAATAGCAAGCTATCAGAAACTGAAATTAAGGAAAAAATCTCATTTACCATCACATCAGAAAGAATAAGATACCAGGAATAACCTATCTCAGGCTTCCCTCATAGCACAGTCAGTAAAGAGCCTGCCTGCAATGCAGAAGACATAGGTTTGATTCCTGGGTTGGGAAGATCCCCTGGAGAAGGAAATGGTAACCCTCTCCAGAATTCTTGCCTGGAGAATGCCATGGACAGAGGAGCCTGGCAGGCTACAGTCTATGGGGTCTCAAGAGTTGGACATGGCTGTGTGACTAAGCACACATAAAAAGAGGTGAAAGACCTGCATTCTGAAAGCTATATGACTCTGACTAAAGACAATGAAGATGACAAAAACAGATGAAAATTTATACCATGTTCTTGGGTTGACAGAGTTAATATTGTTAAGATGACCATATTACTCAAGGCAAACTATAACCTCCATCAAAATACTAATAGCATTCTTACAGAGCTAGAACAATTAATTTTAAAATACGTATTGAAATGCAAAAGACCCTGAAAAAACAAAACAACCTTGAGAAAGTGGAAAAGAGCTGGAGGAATCATCCTCCCTGACTTCAAACTACGCTACAACACTGCAGCCATCAAAATAGTATGGCATGGCATAAATAGAGACACATAGCTCAATGGTACAGAATAGAAAGCTGAGAAATAAACCCACACACTTATGGTCAATTAATCTATGAAAAGGAAGCAAGAATATACAATGGAGAAAGACAGTCACTGCAATAGCGGTGCCGGGAAAACTGGACAGATACGTGTAGGAGAAAGAAATTAGAACATTCTCTAATACCATACACAAAAACAAACTGAAAATGGATTAGACCTAAATGCAAGACCAGATACTATAAAGCTTCTAGAGGAAAACATAGGCAGAACACTTTGAGGCATACATCACACAATATATTTTTGTATCTGTGTCCTAAAACAAAGAAAATAAACACAAAATAAACAGTTCCGTTCAGTTCAGTGACTCAGTCGTGTCCGACTCTTGGCGACCCCATGAATCGCAGCACACCAGGCCTCCCTGTCCATCACCAACTCCCGGAGTTTACCCAAACCCATGTCCATCGAGTCGGTGATGCCATCCAACCATCTCATCCTCTGTCATCCCCTTCTCCTCCTGCCCCCAGTCCTTCCCAGCATTAGGGCCTTTTCCAATGAGTCAACTGTTCCCATGAGGTGTCCAAAGTATTGGAGTTTCAGCTTCAACATCAGTCCTTCCAATGAACACCCAGGACTGATCTCCTTTAGGATAGACTGGTTGGATCTTCTTGCAATCCAAGGGACTCTCAAGAGTCTTCTCCAACACCACAGTTCAAAAGCATCAATTCTGCAGTGCTCAGCTTTCTTCACCGTCCAACTCTCACATCCATACATGACTACTGGAAAAACCATAGCCATGACTAGTCGGATCTTTGTTGGTAAAGTAATGTCTCTGCTTTTAAATATGCTAGCTAGTTTGGTCATAACCTTTCTTCCAAGGAGTAAGCGTCTTTTAATTTCATGGCTGCAATCACCATCAGCAGTGATTTTGGAGCCCAAAAAAATAGTCTGACACTGTTTCCACTGTTTCCCCATCTATTTCCCATGAAGTGATGGGACCAGATGCCATGATCTTAGTTTTCTGAATGTTGAGCTTTAAGCCAACTTTTTCACTCTCCTCTTTCGCTTTAATCAAGAGGCTCCTTAGTTCTTCTTCACTTTCTTCCATAAGGGTGGTGTCATCTGCATATCTGCGGTTATTGATATTTCTCCCAGCAATCTTGATTCCAGCTTGTGCTTCCTCCCGTCCAGCATTTCTCATGATGTACTCTGCATAGAAGTTAAATAAGCAAGGTGACAATATACAGCCTTGACGTACTCTTTTTCCTATTTGGAACCAGTCTGTTGTTCCATGTGCAGTGCTAACTGTTGCTTCCTGACCTGCATACAGGTTTCTCAAGAGACATGTCAGGTGGTCTAGTATTCCCATCTCTTATTGTGAGCCACACAGTCAAAGGCTTTGGCATAGTCAATAAAGCAGAAATATATGTTTTTCTGGAACTCTCATGCTTTTTCGATGATCCAGTGGATGTTGGCAATTTGATCTCTGGTTCCTCTGCCTTTTCTAAAACCAGCTTGAACATCTGGAAGTTCACAGTTCACGTATTGCTGAAGCCTGGTTTGGAGAATTTTGAGCGTAAATTTACTAGCATGTGAGATGAATGCAATTGTGTGGTAGTTCTAGCATTCTTTGGCATTGCCTTTCTTTGGGATTAGAACGAAAACTGACCTTTTCCAGTCCTGTGGCCACTGCTGAGTTTTCCAGATTTGCTGGCATATTGAGTGCAGCACTTTCACAGCATCACCTTTGAGGATTAGAAATAGCTCAACTGGAATTCCATCACCTCCACTAGCTTTGTTCATAGTGATGCTTTCTAAGGCTCACTTGACTTCACATTCCAGGATGTCTGGCTCTAGGTGAGTGATCACACCAAATAAACAAATGGGACCTAATTAAACTTAAAGTCCTCTACAGCAAAAGAAACCACTGACAAAATGAAAAGATATCCTACAGAATAGGGGGAAATATTTGCAAATGATATATCCAATAAGGGGTTAATATGTCACTTTAATAAACAGCTCATGCACCTCAACATCAAAAAAAAAAAAAATTAAAAGAGGGACAGTAGAACTTAATAGACCATTTTTTCCAAAGAGGAAATGAAAATGGCCAACAGGCACGTGAACAGATGTTCAACATTAGTAATCAGCAGAGAAATGCAAATCAAAAACACAGTGAGATATCACCCCACACCTCCCAGAATGGCTATCATCAAAAAGAACACAAATCGTGCACCACATCTGTTGAGCCTGTACTCCGGAGCCCAAGAACCACAACTACTGAAGGCCACGTGCCCTAGAGCCTGGGCTCTGCAACAAAAGAAGCCACACACTGCAACAAGAGTGCTGTCCTCTGTAACTAGAGAAAAGCCCGTGCAGCAATGAAGACCTAGAACAGCCAAAAATAAGAAAGTAAATAAAAAAAAATAAAAATAAAGAGAACACAAATGAATAGAGCTGGAGAAGATGTGCAAAAATGGGATGGCTTGTATGCTGTTGGTGGCAGTGTGAATTGCTGCAGCCACTGTGGAAAACAGTATGGATGTTTCTCAAAAAAGCTAAAACTAGAACTAACTATGACCCAGCAATTTCACTCCTGGTTATATACCACCCCCCCCCAAAAAAAAACCCAAAACACTGATTTGAAGACAAACATGCACCCAAATGTTTATAGCAGCATTATTTACAATTGCTGAGACATGAATGCAACCTAAGTACCCTTCAGCTAATGAATAAAGAAGATGGAATGGACTACTACTCAGCTATAAAAAGAAATGACATTTAGCCATTTGTGGCAACATGGAGGGACTAGGAGAACATTATGCTGAATGAAATAAGCTAAAGATAAATATTGTATGATGTCACTTATAAGTGGAATCTAAAAAATTAAACAAACAAATGACTACAGCAAAAAGACACAGACTCACAGACACAGAGAGCAAACCACTGGTTAAAAATGAGCAAAGGGAGGTGGTGAGGAGCAATATAGGGATAGGAGACCAAAAGGTACAAGCTAGCAGGTGTAAAAATTGTGCAAAGATATATTGTACAACGTGAGGTATATATATATATATATAGATAACTAATAAGGACCTAGTGTATAGCACAGGGGACTCTACTCAGTACTCTGTGATGACCTATATGAGAAAAGAATCTAAAAGAGACTGAATATATGTATATATTTATAACTGTTTCTCTTTGCTGTACAGCAGAAATTGACACATTATAATCAACTATACCCCAATACAATTATTAATAAAAATAATTCACCTGAAAGGATTGTCAAAGTCTATGCACAGTTGGGGTCCTTTCAGATGTTTCAGGCTGCACATTTTTGTTTTTTATAATGGACTATTTCTTCAAGACTCTAAAACCCTTTTTTATTTCAGTGTCAAACCTCTGATGCACTTTTCTTTAATTAAAAATTAATTTTGAGAAATTTATATTTCATGAAGTTACATAGTACTAGAGAGAGATATCACGTATTGGTTGCCCAACTGTTAATCCTGAAAAATTATAGTACACTGTCACAGTAGAGACATTGATATTGATACAATCAAGATCCTGAATGTTTTCATCACCTCAGGGATCTCTCATGTTGCCCTTTATAGCCAAATACACTTCCCTCTCATTCCCACTCTGGATTTATCTTATGACAAACACTTATCGGTTCTCAATTATATAATTTTGTCCTTTTAAGAATGTTGTTAATATAAACTGAATAATGCAGTATATTTCCATTTGGAATTGACATTTTAAATTCAGCATTAAAATCCCTGGAGATTCAAGAAGGTTGCTCCATGTATCAATAGTTTATTTTCTTTGTTGCTAAGTACTCACATTAAAGGGCTCCCCAAGTGGCGATTAAAAAATGGTCCCCTTGCTCACATACCATACAGTCACGTTACTAAAGGATCCTTTATAGTAGTTCTTTTTACCCAGTATATTATTAATATGTCTGGCTTTTAAAAATAACTACAAGGCATACTAAAAGGTAAAATAAATAAATAAAATTTTAATAAACACACATTTCGAAGAGGAAGAGCAAGCATCAAAACTAGACTCAGATATAGCAAGGATGTTGGAATTATCAGACCAGGAATTTAAAATAACTGATTAATACACTGGGCTTCCCAGGTGGCACTAGTGGTAATGAACCCGCCTGCCAGTGCAGGAGACATAAGAGACGTGGGTTCGATCCCTGGGTCAGGAGGATTCTCAGGAGGAGGGCATGGCAACCACTCCAGTATTTTTGCCTGGAGAATCCCATGGACAGAGGAGCCTTGCAGGCTACAGTCCATAGGGTCAGACATGACTGAAGCGACTTAGCACACATGCACGCACTCACATTAAAGCTATACTTTATTTGTTTACTTGCTCGTTTATAGATCCTGGGTTAAAAATTATAAATAAATCTGATATAACATTCATGTAGAGCTTGTTTATTTTTATAAACTTAGATCTTAATCTCCCTATTAAATGCCTAAGATTTAATTGCTTGGTTTATGGTAGTTGCGTGTCTAGTTTTTAAAGTAAATGTCAAACCAATTTCCAGATAGCCTGTACTGTTCTTTTCCTACCAACAATGTATGAATGATTAGTTTTGCTGTATCCTCACCAGCATTTGGTTCTGTCACTGTTTTTTGCATTTTAGCCATTCTGACAGGAATGTAGTAATATAACTTGCTTCTCTCTAACTGCTAATGATGTTGAGCATCATTATCTTATTTACTTATTTTAGGTGCTTATTTGCCTTTGTATATAACGTGCAGTGAGACGTCTCTTAATGTCGTTGGCTCATGTTCTGATAGGACTGCTTGCTTTTTACTACTGAGTTTTGAGAGTTCTTTATATATTTTAGATACTATGGCTTTGTTGGATAGGTGCTTTGCATATATTTTCTTTCACTTTCAAACTGCTCTTCCTCTTAGTAAGTAATTTTACACAGCAAAAGTTTTTAATTTAGGTTAAATCCAGTTTATCAATATTTTGTTTTGTTCATCATCCTTTTAGTGTCAAATCTAAGAACTTTTTGACTAGTTCTAGATTCCAAATATGTTTACCTACATTCTATTTTTTCTAAAGGTTTTAGTTGTTTCATATTTTACATTTCCATGTAAAGTTAATTTTTTTTTCAAGATATAATACTTAGGGCAGAATTAATTTTTGGGGGGGGCGGAGGCGGGCAGATGGTGTCTGTGTATGTCAAGCTGTTCAACCATTTTTTGAAAAGTAAAACTTTCCTTCGTGGAGTTGTTCTTGCAGTTTTGTAAAAACGTGATGGGCTTCCCTGATGGATTAGTAAAGAATTCTCCTGCAATGCAGGAGACCCAGGTTCTAGCCCTAGATCAGGAAGATACCCTGGAGAAGGGCATGGCTACCCACTCCAGTATTCTTGCCTGGAGAATCCCATGGACAGAGGAGCCTGGCAGGCTCCAGTCCACGGGGTCTCAAAGAGTCAGACACAACTGAGCAACTAACACTTTGGGTGAGATATGTTTATGTGGATTATTTCTGGGCTGTCTATTCTGTTCCATTGATCTTTGTCTATCCCTCTGCCAGTATGTAGCTTTGATTATTGTACTTATATATTAAATCTTGATATCAATGGACTAGTTTTCCCCACTTAATTGTTATTTTTCAAAATCGTTTTAGACATTTGGGCTCTTTTGCCTTTCCTTATCAATTTTAGAATAATATTATATTATAGTAGTTCTCTCTACTTTTTTGCGTTTTTTTCTTTTAATAGTCTTGTATAATTTTATTGTATAAAATTTGTGCATGTCACGTTGTCCTTATACCTAAATATTTTTGAACAGTTATTAAATGGTACTTTTGTAATTAAAGACTTTATTTTTTTAGAGAAATTTAAGGTTCTCAACTAAATTGAGTGGAAGGTATAAAGATTTCCCATATATTTATTGCTCCCACACATGTATAACCTCCTCTATTATCAGTGGTGTATTTTTAACTTCAGTGTCCACATGCTAGTATATAGAAATATAATTTATTTATGTATGTTTATCTCACATCATCTGAACATAGTTTTGAGTTCTATGAGCTTTTTGTAGATTTCTTGGTATTTTCTACATAAGTAATCATATCATCTGCAAGTACAGTTTTATCCCATCATTTTCCTTCTTGCAAATAGAAATAAAATAGATATTAGATATAGAGATTAGTTTGAATGGGCCAATGGACTCCTTTTTGAACCTTTAATTGGTGGCAAAAAGTCAGAGGAAAATCTCAGAGAGAGGTGAATATGAGGCATAAACATGAAAACTGCGGAAATGGTGAATATAAAGATGTTTACAACAGAATTTTGAATGCTAACATACTCAGTTATCTTTGAGCTTAAATGAACATGAAGCTGATTGTTTTATTGAGCCATCCCTTTATTCTGTACATATATATTAATATGAAAAAGGACCATACTAGTTTCTGGGGACATAAAGGAAAGAACCCATTTCCTGCTCCCCATGAAACTCTTCTGTGTTTTGAATCAGTTCAGAAGTGATAGTGGGCAATCTGATACTGCTAAGGAGAATAGTGTATTAAAAGATTAGCAAGTATAATAATCAGTATAGTAATAATAATTTTTAAGCAGCCATCAATCCTTGAGAATTTGTATTCATTATGTGTGAATGAAGCTTTTAAATATGTAGGTTTTGGTAGCTTGGATGCAAGTGGTTTTCAAACTGTACTTTGAAAAATGCTCCTGTAGAGCAATTAATGAGTACATGCCAAGGAACATCTGTGTGTTTAAAAAAAAAAATGAGAGAGAGAGAAAAAAGACTAGCCAGAATGATATAAAATAAGTAGGTAAAGATAACTGCTGGAAAACCACAGAACACAGTGTCACAAAGATATTTTTTATTATAAACTGCTACAAGCCTGCATTAATCTTTCATGAATGGAGCCAATTAATGTTAGTTTCTTTAGTGGGATAATTAATTTCATAGTAACAAAGTATGCAACATGATATCACAGCTTCATCTCTCTCTACCCCATCTGCCACTTCTTGCTTTCCGGCATGCTATCTACTCCTCCAGTGAAACACAAAGCTATGGCGTTTGGAGGAAAAGATACTTGATATATGGATAACAGCCTTCCATAGAAATGTGATGTGAGCTGAATAATGGGTGGGCATCTAGATAATTGCCAATAGAGTTAATTTCCTGCTGGTGGTCAAATGTGACAATGTCCTTTCACTAAAAGGTACAAAGGAAAATCAGTCTTTTAAGATTTGTGTAACTTGATAATCTTCAAGTCTTCTATGCTTTCAAATTCTTTAGAAGCATAAAATCACTTATTTATATAAATGAATGATTATAAATGAATAGGTTTTTTGTAAAGATTCTCAATTTGGCAATGCATAAGAATCACCTGGAATGCTTCTAAAAAGCATGCAGACATCCCTCACTCTGGAACAATTAATTAGAATTTTTGGAATGTGAGCTAGGCATCAATATTTAAAACTATATCCCAAATGAGTCCAAAATGCATCTATTTTTTTAGATCCAAGAGTTGGAAATACAGATTTACCTTTTACTCTTTTACTCGTTTTACATTTACTCTTTATTTTACAGTATCTGGTCATCATAGAATCAAAAACATTGCTGTTTAACACTAGCTATTATCTGGAGAAATTTTTCTATAGGAAAAAACAGCAAAATCAACACAAATCAATAATTTACATTTAAATATGGTCTAAGAGAATTAGTTACAGGAAAATATACTAACTGAAAATGTCCAGCATGCAATATGTGAAGTTACAATTAGACTGTATTTCCACATAATACTTTTCTGTCGCATTTTTGGTTAATGATCTATTTGTGATAGCAAATTAATTATTTCTGTGGAACTTTGAGACTATTGTTAGCACATTCCAGAAACACATATTACTACCAACAAGCACACAAAAAACAGATGTATGTTGTAAAGGCACTCACTTTAAGATTAAGTTGTACATTTCAAGGAAAAGAAAAGCAAGGACTTACTATGGTATTATAGTCAATGTGCATTGAGTTGTACATCCAAAAGGCCACTGCACATTAAAAATACAAGATCTTAGTGATACTTTTGTTGACTATGTATAACAAGGCGCAAATTTTACTGAAAGATTTTCCTTGAATATAGTTTTGGAATTTTAATCTAAGCTTAATAATTCAGCTCAGTGCTTTCTAACATGTTAGTATACACTTCTGAGGTATGTAGAGTAGTTTCCATTTTATGTGTTTATGTTAAAGCAGATTTTTAAAATGTGTTTAGTGTGCATCAGTTTAACTGTTATGACATTTTTCGTTATGAGTGCTTAAATTGATTGGGAAAGATAAATAAACCATGAACTGTATGATAAAATAATAAAATATTAATATTTTAATATTATAATTAATAACATAAGTAAAGTAATATAAAATTTAAAAATAATAAAAATATTTTTAAAAATAAACAATGATCTTTTTTTCAGCTCTAAATTTAACAAGATTTTCTCATATGTGAGAAAGAAACTGATTAGAACTCAAATTATAAATCTTTAGTATCTAAATTAGTTGAATTCTCTGTTTTCTGGAAGTCATTTATTGTGTACAAGTTTTTGTTTAATCTTACATCACTTTACTAAATTATTTAATGTCCCTATTTATCATCCAAAAGATTATACTTTTATTTTTTAAGCTCGTAGACATATTGTTTCTTGGCAAGAGAACATTGGTAAAAGTGAGGAGGAAGGGACTTATAAATGTACTCCCACACTATCCTTTAAATTGTTGTTTTTCAGTTGCTAAATCATGTCTGACTCTGCAACCCCATGGACTGCAGCACATCAGGCTTCCTGTCTTTCACTATCTCCCCGAGTTTGCTCAAACTCATGTCCATTGAGTCAGTGACGTCATCCAACCATCTCATCCTCTGCTGCCCCCTCTCCTCCTGTCCTCAGGCTTTCCCAGAACCAGGCTCTTTTCCAAGGAGTCAGCTCTTCATATTAGCTGGCAAATGGAGATTCAGCTTCAGCATCAGTCCTTCCAATGAATATTCAGGGTTGATTTCCTTTAGGATTGACTGGCTGGATCTCCTTGCAGTCCAAGGGACTCTCAAGAGTCTTCTCTAACACCACAGTTTGAAACCATCAGTTCTTTGAAACTTAGCCTTCTTTATGCTCCAACTTTCACATGCATACATGACTACTGGAAAAACCATAACTTTGACTATATGGACATTTGTCGGCAAAGTTATTTCTCTGCTTTTTAATTTATTGTCTAGGTTTGTCATAGCTTCCTTTCAAGAAGCAAGCGTCTTTTAATTTCAAGCCTGCAATCACTGTCTGCAGCAATTTTTGAGCCCAAGAAAATAAAGTTTGTCACTGTTTCCATTGTTTCCCCATCTATTTGCCATGATGTGATGGGACTGGATGCCAAGATCTTAATGTTTTGAATGTTGAGTTTTAAGCCAGCTTTTTCACTATCGTCTTTCACCCTCATTTAGAGGCTCTTTAGTTCCTATTCACTTTCTGCCAGTAGGGTAGTATCATCTGTATATCTGAGGATGTTGATATTTCTCCCCCCACAATCTTGACTCTAGCTTGTGAGTCACCCAGCTCAGCATTTTTCATGATGTACTCTGCAGAGAAGTTAAATAATCAGGGTGACAATATGCAGGTTTGTTATACTCCTTTCCCAATTTTGAACTGGTCTGTTGTTCCATGTACAGTTCTTACTATTGCTTCTTGACCTGCATACAGGTTTCTCAGGACGCACGTAAGGTGGTCTTGTATGCCTGTCTCTTTAAGAATTTCCCACACTTTGTTGTGATCCACATAGTCAAAGGCTTTAGTGTTGTCAATAAATAGTGAAATGATATTTTCTCTCTTCACATATAATATTCCTCAAAAAGTAAAATAACTGAATCAAACATAGAGCCAGGAAAATATTCAGGGGCCTGATATCAGTAAAGTTCACAGCTTTTTTTAAAACAAGCAATAACATTAGAATGGCTTAACATTAGAATGGCTTAAAAACAGCTAAACAATGTTTACATATCTTATTCCCAAACAACAAATTTACCCAAGATATCTATTGTGTCAGAGCAAATGACAGATACCATAACCAACATCATGTAACCAAATGGCTATGTCTTTTTGTTAACTGAGAAGTACAGAAGTATGTATTCCTTGCATTCATTTTGTGACTTTTCTCCCCTTTTCTGTCACACTGTTATTTTCATTATCATGTTAGAGACCTCATCGTCACATGGTGGCTGTTCAGCTCCAACTACCTTATCCTGTGAGGAGGGTGCACACAAAAATGAGGCAGATTCTGGGAGAAAAGATGCGTTGTCTTCACAGGACTATCTCTTTCTTATTTCAGGGAGAAAAATCGCTGAAATCTACGACAGACTTCACTTTCTGTTTCGTTTGGTCTGAACTGGGTAACATGCCCATCCCTGTACTCATTCCTGGAACAGTGGGACAAAATCACCGTGATTAGTTTAGCCATTGTTTCCAACTGGCAACACTGGCATTCTGGATGAGGCAATTCTTCATAGTGTAGGACTGTCCCTGGATCCCTAAGCACTAAATGCTTGTAGCTAATCACGACAGCCAACATCATTCTTCATATTTCTTGGAGGAACACTACTGCCATCTGTTGAGAACCAGTAATTAGAACATCCGTGATTTATTCTCTTGGCAACCAGAGAATAAATTCATTTATTGTTTATCATGGGAAAAGCAAGATTGGTCTTGGGTAGATGACCAACAGTGTCTGCCATATCCTAGAAGGAAATAAGTTAATGATTTGATTAACTTTAACAGATAATAGAGAAGAAAACAGTTAGTTCCAACTTTTGTCGGCTAATTGTGTTTCATTGTTTTATCTTTCCAAACTAATTTTCTCATCTCTGAAATGATGGCTTTAAACTGCATGATATCTTGCATTGCTTCCAATCTGAAAGAACCTCAGGTGTCAGATATATTGTAGCTTAGAGGTGATGCATACAATAATTTAGAGATTTTCTGTGAGATTCTATAGCTTTCCACAAAAGGACACTTGGCACAGAAATTTCTGGAGAGTAAAATGAGAACATTTACTTATCCAAATAAATTTAGAAAATACATACTGCCTAATTGTAATGATAAGAAAAACAAAGTTACATAAATGTTTTCTGTTTAATTTTCCAAAAAGCTAGAAATATAATAATGATTTACCTGGGAAATTTGACTATCTCAGTTTCGTTAAATTCACGTTTGCATATATATGTGAATACTTTAAACAAGCAAATCTTTTTTTCAGTTAATTGTGTATTGAAATACTTCAAAATAGCAGTGAAACCTTAAAAACTTAAATCACCTATGTATAAAATTTATCTAGATTTTTTGTAATAAGCTTATTTATATTATACAAGTTACAGAATGTTTTCTTAACAATGATAATTTCTTCTAGCAATTATCATAGGAAAAAGAAATTTTGTCAATAGGTAAAATTTTCATTCAATCATTAACACATATTTATTATATTTATATTTATAATATATTTATCAATCATATATTTACTGGATATTTATTGCATATACCAAAGACTGTGAGCAATTTGACTTCACAGCTTCAGCTATCTTGCATGCCTACCTCCTATACATTCTTTAACTCAGGGAAAGTGTCATTTGCTCTCAAAGTCTCCTCTCAATACCTTGCCGTGATTAAACAGTCTCCTTTGTGGTTTTTGTTGCACTCTGTGCTCCTTAGGCTGTTAGGGCACTTGCCACTTACAGAAATTCCCTAGTTACTTGCTCTTCCTTTATAAGATCATAACTTTTGTCTTGGTATCTCTATTGCCAAACCTTGTGCTTACCTGTTAGATACATATTATTTAATAATCATTACAATCCTATAAGACAGGGTTTTATTATCCCCATTTTATTGGCAATAAAACCAGGATATAAAGAGGATTGATAACTTACTCATTAAACACTGCTAATATGTAGCAGAACTTATAGTAAAGCACAAATGAACTTTGCTCCACGGTTACTTATAAATGCCAAGTTTTAATTGATTATATTAAGATACCAACTTCCTCTGTGAATATTACTATTAGACTATCAGACACACATACAACTTCCTTTAATCCAGAAATCAATGCTATTTCTTCTCTCTAAAGAGATAAGCATATTTATATACGCCGTGCTGTGCGAAGTCACTTTGCACGTGTCCGACTCTGTGTGACTCTATGCACTGCAGCCTTCCAGGCTCCTCTGTCCATGGGTTTATCCAGGCAGGAGGAATACTGGAGTGGGTTGCCATGCCCTTCCCCAGCGGATCTTCCCGACACAGGGTTCTGACAGGTAGCTCCTGCGCCTCCCGCAGTGCAGGCGGATTCTTTACCCCTGAGCCACCGGGGAAGCCCTATTTACATGTGCATCTACTCATAACTTGGGGCTTCTCCGGTGACTCAGCGGTAAAGAATCCAGCTGCGGACGCAGGAGCCCTGAGTTCAATCCCTGGGTCAGAGACATCCCCTGGAGAAGGAAACGGCAACCCTCTCCAGTATTCTTGCCTGGGGAATCCCATGGAAAGAGGAGTCTGGCGGGCTACAGTCCATTGGTCACGGAATCAGACCATCTGAGATCACCTCTTTATTTCACCATGTGAATTTCTACATCTTGGTGTCTGATGTCAGTCTTCTTGAGCTTTATTTTTTTATATGAAGTTCTAATCCCTTGTTTTATAACTATTTTGTTGTTGTTGTTATTTGTAACTAAAACTTTTAAAGTACAGAATTGGATTGACTTACCTGTTTATCAAAAGGGCTTCCCTGGTGGCTCAGATGGTAAAGCATCTGCCTACAATGTGGGAGGACCCAGGTTCAATCCCTGGGTCGGGAAGATCCTCTGGAGAAGGAAATGGCAACCCACTCTTGCCTGGAGAATTCCATGGACCAGAGGAGCATGGTAGGCTACAGTCCATGGGGTCGCAAAGAGTCGGACATTACTGAGCAACTTCACTCACCTGTTTATCAATTAGGAAATACATGTAAAGAAAAAGTTGTTTATATCGGTCACAATTTGGGGGGAACCTATTTGTTGGGCAGTGATTCAAAGTCTGGCTTCCAAGCTGGCATTTCAAAACATTTGCTATTTCTGTATTAAACATAAATGTGTCCTCAAAAGCATTATTCTTTGGAGACTGCAATGATAAAATACACATAGATTACGTTATCTTGTTTTAAAATGTTAGTTAAATTTTGTACAACATAATATGAAACATTTCTGCTATTATTATTTATTTCCCATAAATATTTGCCTAAACTAAACAATAATTACTAACCTACTACCCAACAATAAAACATAAAATATTAAAACTTAAAATATGAATTTAATTAACAAAAATAAATCTTTCTTAACTACAGTAGTTAAGAAAATGTAATAGTCTCTTAACAATAATACTCCAGAAAGTCATATATTTTTAAACTGCACTGATAATGCTGTATTATAATTTTTTTTTAATTCTGTCTTACGATAAAGTCACAAATCTGTGAGTCAACTGTGGCTCTGGATTCTGCTGCAATCAGTTCAGTGACTCTACATCAGTCTGTGGTTTAACTGAGCAAGATTCCAGAATCTCAACTGTGTCCAAATCTATTTCATTGAGTTTGCATCATGAGTCTGGAGCCAGGTTGAATGTCCAGCTGATAATGGAGTTGAATGCTCTCTCACAGAGGATCCCAGGAGGACATAATCAAATCAAACTGCATAAGTGCATTGAAGATATCTACACTCTTGTGTTTCTTTCATGTGGCTGAAGTAAGTCACATGTACACCTCATTGCTATGAAGAAGTATACTGTAACCTGAGAGAAAAGAGAAAAAGCAAACATTTATTAAATAATAATTTCAATAATCACATATAACATTCATTTGGAAATAATATAGAATTTGACAATCATGTTTTGGAAGAAAAAACCCTCAGCATTAGACATAACAAGTTGCAAAATGTTACTATTTTATATTTAGACTCAACAGCTTCAGTGAAATTCACCTTATACCTTTCATGTTCTTTCCATATACTAGAGGGGAAAAATAAATCTCATGCTTAGAAATGAAACTAAGACGTTTATTAATCATCAAATTTCAGTGATAGCATGTTTCAGTGGATATATTTCTTAATTGGGAGGCAGTTCTTATTTAATTTCTATTATCTCCCCTGATAAATCTAGGAGGCTCATGTATAAAGTAAGTTTCGTGATTTGATGTCTAGGAACTGCTTTAAAAATTATATTTGCTCTTTAAAATATTACTTCATTGCCACCAATATTGCTTTTCATATGAAAATAAAGAATCCTAATGAGCTAACTTCTCATTCCAAATCTTTAAAAAATACATGCACAATGAAGTAATTGTTCTCCTGTTGGAAATCATAGTACATTTCCTTTCCTAGAAGGATGATAAAATTAAAAATTATGCAGTTGGTATTGGTTTCTTTATCACATTCATATTTTTTGCTCCAACACATATATTCAAATCTAATTAAATACAAACTCATAAATAACATGGTAAAAGCTTCTGACTTTTCCACATTTTTCTGATAGAATACAAAATCTAATATTTTAATAATAAATTATTATTGCAGTCTTCCTGCTGCATTTATAAAAATGCTTTGCAAAAATCATTTAAAATACATGTTTTGAATATTTATATTACCGAAGAAATTTCAACACCCATGTCTGAATTATAAGCATCTATTTGGTCTTGCACATAAGTGCCTTAGTATTAATATCTTGAAACTGCACTCTTACTGAATTTCGTAATGCTAGTTCATGTTCTTGCTTCGTAAAACAATAGGGCATTTTGTCATAGTGCCTTGGCAATATACACATTCATCAAATTATGATTAGCTAAGGTCAAGCTTGCAGCTACAAATAACATTCACAGTATTTGATAAATAATGCAATAAAATATCATTAACTGCTCAATGTAATGGATGATCTACTTCTTTCCCCTTCTCTTGCTCAGCTATAATCTTTGGGTTGCAAAAGTCACACTACAGCTCCAGTAATAATGGCTTGTTTTTGAATCCATTAACTTAATATTTTCCCATTTTATTGCACATTTTAGATAAAATAACCAATTGGCAGCATTTATAAATAATGCCACTGAACATTTGTTAAGTAGATTTTTACCATGCTTCCTTCCTCAGTTGCTCTTTGTATGTAGCCCATGGATTTATTTATAGATATAAAAATCATAAATGCAGAATATAAATATAGAAATACTATATAATCTAAGCATAAATATTCTCAAAATTTCTTGAACAAAAAAGTCAACATAATGCACTTGTAAGTATTATACATATTTAATTCTAAATTGATAATAATAGTATAGATATTATACATTGGTGAAATAAAAATACATATTTCTTACTACTGTGACAACCCATATGTGAGTGTATACATATACACACACACACACACACACACACACATATATATCTAGTAATATATATGTAGATGCACAATCACATATAGATTGTAATAATAGTAAGGAAAAGAGGATGCCCTGAATATTAACTTTTATGAATCTTGAATTCAAAAGATGCACAATCATTACCTCTGGGGAGATTACAACTAGCAAATAAGTAGGCAGTAAAATTTTTATTGCTGTGGACTTGCAATCATTTGGAAATTCTTCAAGACATGAAATAATTAATTCAGACAATTATTTATATTTTCTTGGAGGGAAGAGTCTGTTGGAAAGGAGAGAAGCTCATTATAGTGCCTGAAATATTGACATTAGGTAATATTCATAAAATTGCAACAATATTTAAGCCAATTTATATAAAACGAGGAACAAATATGATAAATTTTATCCATACAACTCTCTTCAAGTTTTAATCATTTGGTAGTTTAGACTTCTGGGAGGAAAATTATGTAAAATGATATGTTTAAATAGCTATGCAAACACAATAGCTAAATTGAGCATTTTATGAATATATTTGTATTATGTATTTAAAAATTCAAGTAGAAAAAGAGAATTCCTCTCAACGCTTGGCATATACAGTGGCATACATGACGTGGCATGCTCAGTTGTGTCCAGTTCCTTTGTAACCTCATGGCCTGTAGCTCTTGCCAGGCTCCTCTGTCCAAGGAATTTTCTAGGCAAGAATACTGGAATGTGTTGCCTTTCTTATTCCAGGGAATCTTCATGACCCAGGGGTCAACCTGCATCTCTTGCATCTCCTGCATAGGCAGGCAGATTCTTTACCACTGTGCCACATGGGAATCCCTGGCATATACAATGATGTAATCCAATTTTTATTAATATTTCCTAAGATCCACCAAGATCTTTTAACCATTAGCAACTTTATTCTATAGTGATTATTTTTCCTTTGAGAATAGTAATCCAAAATATTAAGTTGTTTGAGCTTAAGCAATTTCTTACAATTTTTTGCCTTTAGTCACCAAATGGGACAAACTTTGAAATAAGCAGAAACGATGCAATTGCAAAGAAGAGTAAGAAGCTATGTACACAATTCTGTTTCAGAGTGTGAACCTGAGATAATATTTCAAAATGAAATATGTTTCACTGTAATGGTGAAGTACTGAGAATGAACGGATAGTACTCCACACAGGACGAGGAAGCTCATTCACCAGTGAGCACTATCTGTATATGCCAGTGACTAGGAACCTGAGGATCAAAGGGAGGTTCCACATCTTCAAAGTTTACTGCATAGTGGAAGA
This sequence comes from Okapia johnstoni, assembly GCA_024291935.2. Lineage (NCBI taxonomy): Eukaryota > Metazoa > Chordata > Mammalia > Artiodactyla > Giraffidae > Okapia > Okapia johnstoni. Next base: position 106,795,799 of record CM044307.1, on the reverse strand, counting down.
AAATAGGCAAATGCAGACTCTTCCCAGATACACTATGTTCTGTGAGGACAGGCCATGCAACCACCTGTTTTTCACTGTATCCCTTGCATTCTTTGGGACTAACACAGAGCTTTGTACATAGCTGATTCTCCAAAATAAGTATTGATGGATAGGAACAATATTGTTCCTACACAACTGAGAGAGAGGACGTCAGATGTACACCTAAGACACAATGGAAGATAGAAAAAGATACTGTGAGGAGGTGCCATCCAGATTTAATTTTAAGCCATGTGAAGGAACTAGCCAAGTAAGTGAAAGGATCTAAGCAAGACAGATGTGAGTAAAGGCAACATGGCATACAGGCAGGAGGAGCAGCAGATGAACAGGTTCAATCCCACAAAGTTCACGGTGAATTTTAAGTAATGACTTGTGGCTGGAGTGGACTGTACATAGTGGTGAGTGGCCAGATGTGGAACAGGCAATATGTGGTGACTCTGATCATGAAAGGTCATATACGCTGTGCATGAGCCATTCAGGTTTAACTTATAAATGATGAACAGCCCATGAAAGACGTAGAAAAGTGAGATTCAGACTAATATTTTGATTTTTTATAAAATCGCTCTGGTATCCAACTGGAAGGGAGGAGTTGAGATAAGCAACTAATTAGGAGTTTATTTCTCTGATTGTGACATGACATGAACAGGGCTCATAGTAAAGAACAGATGCTAAGAGAGGAATATTTAGATGGATTTGAAAGTTATAATTTTAGAGGTGGAAGGCATAGGGTTAATGCTCCAGGAAACCATTTCATTTTGTTGTGTTAATCTCTCAATTGTGTCCAACACTTTGCAACCCCATGGACTGTAACCAGCCAGGCTCCTCTGTCCATGGAATCCTCCAGGCAGGAATACTAGAGTGGGTTGCCTTTCACTTCTCCAGGGGATCATCCTGACCCAGTGATCAAACCTGGTTCTCCTGTATTGCGGGTGGATTCTTTACCCTCTAACCCACCAGGAGAAAATGACCAAATGAACTGAAATACATAGGTTACTTTGTTTAGGGCTTCCCAGGTTGTGCTAGTGGTAAAGAACCCACCTGCTAATGGAAGAGATGTAAGAGACACAGGTTCAATCCCTGGGTCTGGAAGATCCCCTGGAGAAGGGCATGGCAACCCACTGCAGTATTCTTGCCTGGAAAATCACATGGACAGAGGAGCTCCGGGGGCAGGCTACAGTCCGTAGGGTTGCAAAGAGTTGGACACACCTGAAATGACTGAAGAGACTTTCCCCCTTACACACACATTAAAGTATTTCATTTCATTGTTGTTTTAATTGTTTTAGATCATCATGCCAGTCACCAGTTCAAAGTTATGTAACTCTCTGCCAGATCCATTGCTTCAGCACCTACTGTTTTACGAAATGCTATACCATGCTGTGGAATACTGTAGGAAAGTATGCAAAAAAAAAAAAGTTAAAACGTTTTCTCTAGTTGTGTTTTAAATGGTAGCATACAATTTTCAAAATCTTTTTCTTACTAGACATGGGGAATGACTTCCCCATGTGGGAGTACAAGGGGAAAAGGACAGGGGGTTAGGAGAAATTAAATGGGTCAAAAACCGTTAAAAACTGACACTATGAATCTAAAAAAGAGCAGATTACTGAGTAGAACCATTGACAGGTATCCATACAGGTAGGCGAACAGGGGAGCTGATAGTGAGAAGCTGCAAAGAAGAGGCCATAAGAAAAGGACGTAGGAGCTATTAATTCACACAGAGGTTGAGATTCTGTCCTACCCAGAGCTGCTGCTGCTGCTGCTAAGTGGCTTCAGTCGTGTCCGACTCTGTGCGACCCCATAGATGGCCGCCCACCAGGCTCCGCCGTCCCTGGGATTCTCCAGGCAAGATCACTGGAGTGTGTTGCCATTTCCTTCTCCAGTGCATGAAAGGGAAAAGTGAAAGTGAAGTTGCTCAGTCGTGTCCGACTCTTAGTTACCCCATGGACTGTAGCCTACCAGGCTCCTCCATCCATGGGATTTTCCAGGCAAGAGTACTGGAGTGGGGTGCCATTGCCTTCTCCATTTACCCAGAGCACTAATCCTTAAATAGGAAGTTAGTTTTATATTAATCTGATTAACGTGATTGGTGGGCTTTCCTGGTGGCTCAGTCAGTAAAGGAGAGAAGGCACTTGCCACCCACTCCAGTACTCTTGCCTGGAAAATCCCATGGACGGAGGAGCCTCGTAGGCTGCAGTCCATAGGGTCGCTAAGAGTCGGACACGACTGAGCGACTTCACTTTCCCTTTTCCCTTTCATGCATTGGAGAAGGAAATGGCAACCCACTCCAGTGATCTTGCCTGGAGAATCCCAGGGACGGCGGAGCCTGGTGGGCTGCCGTCTATGGAGTTGCACAGAGTCGGACATGACTGAAGCCACTTAGCAGCAGCAGCAGCAGTCAGTAAAGAATCTGCCTGCAATACAGGAGACATGGGTTCAATCCCTGGGTTGGAAAGATCCAGTGGAGAAGGAAATGGCAATCCACTCTAGTATTCTTGCCTGGAAAATCCCGTGGACAGAGTAGCCTGGCAGGTTACAGTCCATGGGGTCGCAAAGAGTCGGACATGGCTTAGAGGCACTAAACCACAACCTGATTGATATCTCGACGCTGGTATAGAAAGGAAATGAGAATCTGTAAGTATTTTGTTACACTTTAGTGTAAAGTGGATAACAGAGATTAATTAAGTAAATCTTATTCTCTTAAAGGCAAAATATGTTCACAATTTATATTTGATTCCTTGCCTCTTCATATATTAGTTTATAAATTTGGGCAAAATGTTTGAACTCTTTTAAGCTCTATCACAAAATAATAATCATAGGACAGGACTTATTTTGTTTTCACGAGGATAAAATGAAATAATTCATATAAGTGGCTTAGTACTTTCTATTTGATATAGTGCTTAGGTTTAGTCTCATCATGATTTTTCATCCATTTAGTATTTTAGGTGCTGAAGAGACAGTCCTGCTTTAAGACAGAATCTATGCTCTTATGGTACTTAACTTCTGCTGAGTAAAATCATACTCATTTTCCTGTTTTAGCACTCATAATGTTTTTCATCTCTGAAATTCTATATACAGTATTCCAAAATATTGGGTTGTCCAAAATGTTTGTTCAGGGTTTTTCTGTAAGATGTTAAGGAAAAATCCAAGCAAAATTTTTGTCAACCCAATATGTAGAATTATTGCTTAGGTAATAATTCCAACTAGCAGAACAGTTCTGTTTTTTTTCTGTTAAAAACTGTTAAGAGAGAAAGTCTTTTTAACTAAGAGAAAGGAAAGCTAGATAAAACAGCATTTCAGAAAACTGATGAATTTCTTCCTTTTTTTCAATGTATCCAATATCATTAAAGCCTTCTGTAGTAGCTCCATTTCTCAACATTTTCTACTTTACAGGAAGGATATGAATTGTGATGTAGATCAAGAATTATTAAGCAGAACAGACAAACATATTCTAGTGTTACAGCACATTAGTCAGTGTTATCACAAAAAAGAAAGAAAAATGAACCATGTAAAAAATAATTGTACTAGGCCTATTCATTTCTAGTCTTTGGCCTATCCAGCAATATCTAGGCAACCAGCACATTTAGAAATCACTGAATAAAAGGCTAGAATAATACTTGACTCTACTATTTTTCCTACAAAATGCCCTCTGTGAGTCCCCATACATTTTTCCATGCAATGATTCAATGATTTGTTTATGAATTTGGCTTCGGATGTTAAAGGATGTTAATAAGAATATCTTATGTTAGGTCAGGGAAAATGAAATCCTTCATTAGAGAATGTCAGAATGGAAAAAAAGATACAATGACAGAGATGAGATCACTGAAAATTATAGTAGGAATGAGCAAGCTTTAAATCATGGTGGTTGAAAGTAAAATTTTAATTAATTTTACCTATTTTACACAAAAAGAAACCTATTATTTCCTATAGATTACATATGTTACCCCAAGAATGCTTGAAACTAGCAATTTTTTCATTCCTTCATTCAACAAATCTTTATCTAATTCTAACTAGGTGCCATGTACCATTCTAAGCAATCTTGCTTTTGAGTCGCAAGATATCTGCTCATATTATTTATTACCATTTATCTTAAAATGATGGGAGGATAAACCCAGTAAGAATGTAAATATCCAAAAACTGGAAAGTATATTTATGGTTTCTTTTAACGAAAAGGATTGCACATTTATTGTAGAAAAACATGAAAATAAAGGTGAAAGAGCAGAGCGAAATATATAAATTCTACCAGTGTCAGTATGTTAAAGTTATATCCCTCCCTCCAGTTTCTCTCTAGGTAGATAGAGAGATTATAGATATATACAAACAGCTATCTATCTATATAGGCACACAGTTATGTATATACACACTCAATTATGTATAGGTGTAATGAGATCACATGGAAGTTGTATATAATTTGCTTTTCACTTAAAAATAAATGCTGTAGCTAATCCATACTGAATATAAATATTCATGCAACTCTATTTGAACAAATATGCAAAAAAAAAAATGTTTCCTCTAACTTAACCAATTGCTGCACTGTAGGATCATAAATATTTTCCAAGTTTTCTGCAATTTCAACAGTGCAGCAGACAATATTCTTGTAGATAAGGATTTGCTCAAGTTCTTAATTAGCCTCTCAGGCTGTTTACTTAGAATTGAGTCAAATTATACATATAACTTTAAGAAATTGGTTCATATTGTTAATTTATATACAAAAGATATTATAACAGGTAAATAATACAAAAGGATTTTGCCAGAAATTTTGTCAGCATTGAAAATACCTTTGCCAATCCCAGAGTAGAAATAATCTTGGACAGTAGGCTAATTGCAACTTTTAATTTTTCTTTGGATGCCCCAAGAAAATCCCTAATTTGCAAATTTTAAATCACTATCACTATAGATCATCCATTCATATTTGATTGCATTGATATCTTACTCACTATCTGAAATACAGGTATGTGGAGGCAGCAGGTAGAAAATCATATTAACTGAGTGCATGTGTGCTACTTCGCTCAGTTGTGTCCTACTCTTTGCGACCCTCTGGACTGTAGCCTGCCAGGCTATTCTGGCCATGGAATTTTATAGGCAATAATGCTGAAATGGGTTGCCATTTCCTACTCCCAGGGATCTTCCCAACCCAGGGATCAAACCCACATCTCCTGTGACTCCAACATTGTAGGCAGATTCTTTAGGTGAAGCCCAAATATATTAACTATTCTACCCTACTTATCAGAAGATATTTAGAAGAGGTGGCAAGAATACACAGAAGAACTGTACAAAAATCTTCACGACCCAGATAATCACGATGGTGTGATCACTCACCTAGAGCCAGACATCCTGGAATGTGAAGTCAAGTGGGCCTTAGGAAGCGTCACTATGAACAAAGCTAGTGGAAGTGATGGAACTCCAGCTGAGCTATTTCTAATCCTCAAAGATGATGCTGTGAAAGTGCTGCACTCAATATGCCAGCAAATATGGAAAACTCAGCAGTGGTCACAGGACTGGAAAAGGGCAGTTTTCATTCCAATCCCAAAGAAAGGCAATGCCAAAGAATGCTCAAACTACCGCACAATTACACTCATCTCACACACTGGTAAAGTAATGCTCAAAATTCTCCAAACCAGGCTTCAGCAATATGTGAACCGTGAACTTTCAGATGTTCAAGCTGGTTTTAGAAAAGGCAAAGGAACCAGAGATCAAATTGCCAACATCTGCTGGATCATCGAAAAAGCAAGAGAATTCCAGAAAAACATTATTTCTGCTTTATTGACGATGCCAAAGCCTTTGACTGTGTGGATCACAATAAACTGTGGAAAATTCTAAAAGAGATGGGCATACCAGACCACCTGACCTGCCTCTTGAGAAACCTGTATGCAGGTCAGGAAGCAATAATTAGAACTGGACATGGAACAACAGACTGGTTCCAAATAGGAAAAGGAGTATATCAAGGCTGTATATTGTCACTCAGCTTATTTAACTTATACATAGAGTACATCATGAGAAATGCTGGGCTGGAAGAAGTACAAGCTGGAATCAAGATTGCTGGGAGAAATATCAATAACCTCAGATATGCAGATGACACCACCCTAATGGCAGGAAGTGAAGAAGAACTAAAGAGCCTCTTGATGAAAGTGAAAGAGGAGAGTGAAAAAGTTGGCTTAAAGCTCAACATTCAGAAAACTAAGATCATGGCATCCAGTCCCATCACTTCATGGCAGATAGATGGGGAAACAGTGGAAACAGTGTCAGACTTTACTTTTTTGGGCTGCAAAATCACTGCAGATGGTGACTGCAGCCATGAAATTAAAAGATGCTTACTCCTTGGAAGGAAAGTTATGGCCAACCTAGATAGCATATTCAAAAGCAGAGACATTACTTTGCCAACAAAGGTGTATCTAGTCAAGGCTATGGTTTTTCCAATGGTCATGTATGGATGTGAGAGTTGGAATATAAAGAAAGCTGGGGCCAAAGAATTGATGCTTTTGAGCTGTGGTGCTGGAGAAGACTCTTGAGAGTCCCTTGGACTGCAAGGAGATCCAACCAGTCCATCCTAAAGGAGATCAGTCCTGGGTGTTCATTGGAAGGACTGATGTTGAAGCTGAAACTCCAATACTTTGGTCACCTGATGTGAAGAGCTGACTCATTGGGAAAGACTCTTATGCTGGGAAGGATTGAAGGCAGTAGGAGAAGGGGCGACAGAGGATGAGATGGCTGGATGGCATCATTGACTCGATGGACATGAGTTTGGGTGGACTCTGAGAGTTGGTGATGGACAGGGAAACCTGGCGTGCTGCAGTTCATGGGGTCGCAAGGAGTCCAACATGACTGAGTGACTGAACTGAACTGAACTGAACCCTACTTATCCTTTTCCTAGTGACTTAGTAATAAATTTCTTAAAGACTCCTCACCTATTTTATCATTCTAAATTTGTGGTTATTTCTCCCATTTTTCTTATGATCCATTTTTGTTTCAGTTTACTGTATATAAGATAGCCTCTCTGCTTTAGTTATTGTACAAATATTTATTTAGATTCTACTCTATTGTGCAAATTGTTCTAAGCACAGGGAAATAAGTGTACATAAATATCTTTTCTCTAAATTAAAAGTTACATTAATATGCAATACAATTTTGATTTTTTTTTAAATTATCATATACAGGGACCTCCCTGGCAGTTCAGTGGTTAAGGCTCCATGCTTCCACTGTAGGGACACATGTTTGATCCCTGGTCAGGGGACTAAGATCCCATATGCCACTAGATACACTCAAAAATAAATACATAAATAAATAAATTTTCATATACAGATTTAAGGATGAGGAATAGTATAATATGGAGATAAAATTTTACTTTTCAAAATAATTACATAGTCATCTCAAAACAATTTCCCTTAATTTTAAATGTATTTTCAGTGAATAATGAAACTTTATAATAAATGAAGGTGTTCATTCACTTTTCATATTTTCCATTGATCTTCATTTATCCTTTCACTTCAAAATATCATTTTTTTTGTTGTTCATTCACTAAGTCATGTCTGACTCTTTGCCACTCCATGAACTATAGCATACCAAGCTTCCCTGTCTTTCACTATCTCTCAGAGTTTGCTCAGATTCATGTCCACTGAGTCATGATGCCATCCAACCATCTCATCCTGTGTCATCCCCTTCTCCTATTGCCTTCAGTCTTTCCCAGCATCAGGAAAGTTAGCTTTTTCAGTGCATTAGCTCTTCACATCAGGTGACCGAAGTATTGGAGCTTCAGCTTCAACATCACTCCTTCCAGTGAATAATCATTTAGCCTTTTTTTAAAGGTAACATTGCTAGAAGTATATTTATTATTCTATCAGTAAAATATATTCCAGAAATTTTAACATGCAAGGTTCTTATTTTTGTTAATGTCAATCTTGATTTTCTTTTTGCTTCAAGGTTTATGTGAGATTATTTTTGTTCCTTTCCTATTGTATATTTAAGTTAAATTTTTAAAAATGAAATTTGAAAATATAAATATAAATAACTATATAAGATTATACAAATATTTTGATTCTGTAGAATGCAAAAATGATAGTTCATCAGAAATCTGTCAAATGTTAACTTATAGTTGCGCAAATTCCTCTTCTTTCTCTGAAAATTCTAAAACTTGAGGAAACAAATTTACCAGATTATAAATTTTAAAAAATGAATCTAACTTGGACTATTAAGATCAATTTAGTTAACCTAACACTAGTAGTCACCACACCTATTCAAATGTTGTTTTTCTGTTCATGTTTTTATATTTTTAAGGTAGCCTAGAAAGTTTCCCTGCAACTCAGCAAATAACAAAACACAGCAGTTTTGAGCATAGAATCTCAAGGAAATTTTCCTATTCTCTTTCTATTATTAACTAATAGTGAATGCAACACAATGAGCACACTAGTCTTTGTATTGCCTATTTATATATCTCTGAATGCAAGTCACTTGAAAAGGAAGCTTAGAAATACTAAGCTTTATTTAGTTATTACTTTATTTAATAATATTACTAAATAATAAATACTTATTCTCTGAAATAAGACAGCACTCATTCTCTTCCTTATACTACTAATGAGAAATCATAATCACCTGAGAAAAACAACATTTTAAAGAATTTGTTTTACTTATAAGGGGTAGAGAATTCTAAACATAGGAAATAATTGTCAAAATAAGTGGATTATAATCCTAGCAGTGAAAAATATAATTGTTTTCCGTTCAGTTATCCTAGAGATATTTGCTTAAAAGGTCCAGTGCATCCTGCTGAAGATTGTGTTCAAAATGTTACTCCACATAATACCAACAATGTCGTTGAATATCCATGCTTATGTATATATCTTCTGTGTTTGCTTATTTATTTATGAATGCCTATATGTAAGTGAAAAGAATGATACAAGGGGTGAGATGGAGGAATTATAGTTACTATTTTATTATAAGATACACTATCTACAAATGGTATAGCTTAGGAATGATTATTTGAAAGTGAACTTGCATTGGCTATAAAAATATATTACAAACTCTAAGGCAACCACTTTCAAGAAAAAAAAAGTAAAAGAAAAAAGTAGATGTATAGCTAATATTCTAAGAAAAGAGAGAAAATGGTGTCATACAAAATACTCAGCTAAATTCACAAAAGGCAGGAAAAGCATGGAAGACAACAATAGGAACAAAGACAAGAGCAAAAATATAGGAGCTATTAATCCACTTATATCAATAATTACTTTAGCCAAAGGTATAAATGCACCAATTAAAAGACCATAATTTTTAGAGTGAATAAGGAAAAAGACATAATCATATGTTGTCAACAAGAAATCCATTTTAAATATAAAGAAAAATGTAAGTTAAAAGTAAATAGGTAGAGAAAAATATACTATCCCTAATAATCACAGGAAAACAGATAGCTCTAATAACTTCAGACATTGGAAACTTCAAAGAAAATAAAGTTATCAGGAAAGAAAAAGGTACTATGTAATGGATAAAGGGCTCAATTCTCCAAGAAGGAATAACAGTCCTTAATGTATGTAGGCCTAACAATAAGGCATCAAACTACTAGAAATGCAAAGACAAATAGATGGCTTAGCTCTCAGAAATAGATGACTTAGCTCAGAGTTGAAGACTTAGTCTCAAAGTTGAAGACTCAACACTCTGTTAGTCAGAAATGGGCAGATCCAACAGTCAGAAAATCAGTGAGAATATCATTGAACCCAATAACACCATCAATGAATTGGATATAGTTGCCAATTATGGACAACGTTATTCAATAACAGAAGGATACCTATTCTTCTCAAGCTGATGTGGAACATTCACCAAGATAGACCACATTCTAGGCCATAATATACACCTTAAAAAATGCAAAAGAAGTCATACATTGTCTGCTTTCAGTGGAATTAAATGAGAAATCAGTAACAGAAAGAGAACTGGAAAATCCCAGAAAAACAAGAAAATTAAATAACAGCCTATTAACATATGGGTCAAAGAAAAAACACTAAATTTTAAAACATTTGAACTAAAACATGAAAACACAACTAATCAAAATATATGTGATACAGCAAAAGCAGTACTTAGAAAAAATTATAGCATTGATAACATATTAGGAAAGTATCTAAAATGAAAAATCTAAGTTTCCACTTTAGAAAACTAGAAAAAGAAGAACAAATAAAATCCAAAGTAAGCAGAAGGAAAGAAATAATAGCGATCAGAGCAGAAATTGGTGAAATTAAAAAATAGGAGGTCAATAGAGAAAATCAATGAAACTGAATGCTGATTCTTTGAAAAGATCAGTAAAATTGATAAGCTCCAGCCAGAATAACTAAAAAATAAAGAGAAAACCCAAATTACTAATATCAGAAATGAGATAAAGAACATCACTATAGATTCTATGAAAATTAAAAGGATAATTAAAAGTCTATGAACCACTCTATGCTCATAACTTTATAACTGAAATGAAATGATAAATTTTTTGAAAGATACAATCCACCAAAACTCACACAGGAAGAAATAGACAGTTGGAATAGGCCTATACCTATTAAAGGGATTGAATCAATAATTGATAACCTTCTAAAACAAAAAGGACCAGGCATAGATGGGTTATCCAGTGAATTCTTCTAAACATTTGAGAAGAAATTATATCAATTATCTATGCTGATCTCTGCAAGATCAGAAGCAGAAAGAGGCAAGCATAACCTTTATAGTAAAACAAATCAAAAACTTTACCAAAAAATAAATAAATTACACATGAGTATCTCTCATAAATATAGATGAAAAATACTCGGGAAAATATTGACAAGTTAAATCCAGCAACATATAAAAGTAGTTATACAATACAATTAAGTGGGATTTATCACAGATATACAAGATTGGTTCGACATGGGAAACATAATTAATTTACTCTATCACATCAACAGACTAAAAAAGGAAAACTGTGTGATAATATCAACAGATGAAGGAAAAAAAAGACTGACAAAGTTGAAAGTAATTCATAAGAAAACAAACTTAATAAAGTAGAAATAGAAGAGAACTTTCTCAAAACTGGTGAAGAATAACTACAAAAAAATGCACAGCTAACATCATAATAAACAGTAAGAAACTCAAACCTTTCCCACTTGTACACATGAGGTACAAGATAAAGATATTCTAGTACATTAAAAAAAACAGAGATAGATGAGAGGAGAAGGGAGGGGAGGGAAAGGAAAGAGAAGGGAAGAGAGAGAAAGAAGAGTGGGGAGAAAAGAATTGGGAAGGTAGAAATAAACTGATTTGTTCACAGATGACATGACTCTCTATGTAGAAAATTTTAGAAAAAATCAATTAAAACAAACAAAAAAACCTCCTGGAATTAATAAATGATTATACCAAAGTTGCAAGATTCAAGGTCAGTGTAAAAAAGTCAACCACTTTCCTACATACCAGCAATTAACAAATGGGATTTGAAATTAAATACAATCTCATTTATGTTAGCAACTTAATATAAATAAGGAAATACATGTGCATGTGCATGCTAAGTCATTTCAGTTGTATCCAACTCTTTGCAACTCCATAGACTGTAGCCCACCAGGCTCCTCTGTCCATGGGATTCTCCAGCAAGAATACTGGAATGGGTTGCCATGCCCTCCTTCAGGGAATCTTCCTGACACAGAGATCAAACCACATCTCCTGCGCCTCCTACCGACAAGGGTCCAAATAGTCAAAGCTATGGTTCTTCCAGTAGTCATGCATGAATGTGAGAGTTGGACCATAAAAAAGGCTTAGTGCCAAAAAATTGATGCTTTTGAACTGTGGTGCTGGAGAAGACTCTTGAGAGTCCATTGGACACCAAGGAGATCCAACCAGTCAGTCCTAAAGGAAATCAGTCCTAAATATTCATTGGAAGGACTGATGCTAAAGCTGAAGCTCCAATACACTGTTGCCCTGATGAGAAGAGCTGATTCATTGGAAAAGACCCTAATGCTGGGAAAGATTGAGGGCAGGAGCAGAAGGCAACAACACAGGATGAGATGGTTGGGTGGCGTCATCAACTCAATGTCCATGAGGTTGAGCAAATTCCAAGAGATAGTGAAGAACAGAGAAGCCTGACTTGCTGCAGTCCGTGGGATCACAAAAAGTCAGACTGAACAACAACAAAAGACCCAGAACCAGCAACCCAATGTTGAAGAACACTTGACTTCAAGACTCACTGAAAATCAACATTAAACAATACAACATGGAACTGGCAAAAGTATAGACAAATAGATCAGTGGAACTGAATAGAGAGCCTAGAATATAGATCTTCCTAAACATAGTCAGCTGATCTTTGACAAAGGAAAAAGACAGTAAAATGGAGCAAAGACAGACATTTCACAAATGGTGATGGAACAACTGGATGTCCACTCAGGAGAAAACTTAGATATACATCAGTATGGTGATGACTTTTTAGACACAATACCAAAGATACAATCCATAAAATTACTCATTAATAATTTGCAATTATTGAAACAAAACAATTTCTGCTTTACAAAATACAATAAAAATACAATAACAAAACTCACAGACATGAGGAAAATATTTGTAAAAGACACATCTGATAAAGGACTGAAGTACAGGGAACTCTTAAAACTTAAATAAGAAAATTAGCAGTCTAATTAAAGGATGGGCCAAAGAGCTTAACAGACATCTCATCAAAGAAGATATGTGTAAGAAAGTGAAAGTCACTCAGTCGTGTCCAACTCTTTGTGACCCCATGGACAATACATTTCATGTAATTCTCCAGGCCAGAATACTGGAGTGGGTAGCCTTTCCCTTCTCCAGGGGATCTTCCCAACCCAGGGATCAAACTCAGGTCTCCCTCATTGAAGGTGGATTTTTTATCCGCTGAGCCACAAGGGAAGTCTGAAGATACATAGTTGACAAATATAAATAAGAAAAGATAACCCACAGCATATGTCACCAAGGAAATACAAATTAAAACAACAATGTGATAGTTTAGTAATACACAGATATACTGTGTTTATTCCCTTGCAAGGAAAAGCAAATAAATTCCAGAAAAATATCTACCTCTGTTTCATTGACTACGCTAAAGCCTTTGACTATGTGGATCATAACAAACTGTGGAAAGCTCTTAAAGAGATGGGAATATCAGACCATCTTACCTATCACCTGAGAAACCTGTATGAGGGTAAAGAAATAACAGGTAGAACCCTGTATGGAACAACTGATTGCTTCAAGATTGAGAAAGGAGTATGACAGGCCTGTCTACTGTCACCCTGTTTGTTTAACTTAAATATCGTGAGCAATATGAGCAATGCTGGGCTGGATGAGTTACAAGCTGGAATCAAAATAGGTGGGAAAAATATCAACCTCAGATATATGGATGATACCGCTCTAGTGGCAGAAAGTGAAGAGGAACTGAAGAGCCTCTTGATGAGGATGAAGGAAGAGAGTGAAAGAGCCGGCTTAAAACTAAATATTAAAAAAAAAAAACAAACAAAAACTAAGATCATGGCATCTGACCCCATTACTTCATGGCAAATAGAAGGGGAAATGTGGTAGTAGGGGCAGATTTCCCCTTTTTATGGTCAAAAATCACTGTTGGATGGTGACTCCAGCCTTATAATCAAAGGATGATTGCTTCTTGGCAGAAAAGCTATGACAAACCTAGACAGTGTGTTGGAAAGCAGAGACATTACTCTGCTGACAAAGGTCTGCATAGTCAAGACAATGGTCTTCCCAGTGGCCATGTACAGTCGTGAGAGCTGGGTCATAAAGAAGGCAGAATGCCAAAGAATTGATGTCTTTGAACTGTGGTGCTGGAGAAGGCTCTGGAAAGTCCCTTGGACAGCAAAGAGATCAGACCAGTCAATCTTAAGGGAAATCAATCCTGAATACTCATTGGAAGGAATGATGTTGAAGCTGAATCTCCAGTATTTTGGTTATCTGATACTAACAGCCAACTCCTTGGAAAAGTCCCTAACGCTGGGAAAAACTGAGGGCAGAAGGAGAAGAGGATATCAGAGGATGAGATGGCTGATGCCATCACCGATGCAATGGTCACGAACTTGGGCAAACTTCAGGAAATGGTGAGGGACAGAGAGGTCTGGCGTACAGCAGTCCATAGAGTCACAAAGAGTTGAACATGACTGGGCATCTGAACAGTAAAATCTGTGTTTATTACACTTTGCAGATATTGTGTTCTTTAATACAGACTGAAAGTTCATGGCAACTGTGTGTTGAGCAAGTCTATCGATAACATTTTTTCAACAGCTTTTGTTCACTTTGTGTCTCTATGTCATGTTTTGGTAATTCTCACACTATTTCAAACTTCTTCATTATTATTATATTTGTTATAGTAATCTCTGGTCAGTGACTTTTGATGTTACTAATTATTTTGGTATATTTTAGCAATGAAGTATTTTTAAAGTATTTACATGGTTTCTTATACACAATTCTATTGAAAAATTAATAGGCTGAATTGTAGTACTAACATAACATTTGTATGCATTAATAATAGAAAAAAATCCATATCACTCACTTTATTGTAACATTTGCTGTATTGTGGTGGTCTGCAATCAAACTCACAATATCCCTGATGTATACTGTACACAATTATTAGAATGGCCAAAATTCAGAACACTGACAACACCAAATGCTAACAAGGATATAGAAAAATAGGAACCTTCATTCACTGCTAGTGCACATGTAAAATGGTAGAGTCACTTTGGAAGACTTTCTGGTGGTTTCTTACAAAGCTAGACATATTCTTACCATGCCGTCTAACAGCTGTACTCATTGGTATTTACTTAAATGAGTTGAAAATTTATGTTCACACAAAAGCATGCGCATGGATGTTTGTAGAAGCTTTATGCACAATTGCCAAAAACTTGGATGCAATCAAAAGATGTCCTTGAGTAGATGAATGATAATTAAACTGTAGAACATCCAGACACTAGAACATCGTCCAGCACTAAAAAGAAATGAGCTATCAACCTATGAAAAGACATAGAGGAATATTAAATGCCTATTACTAAGTGAAAGAAGATGATCTGAAAGGGTTATATACTCTATCATTCCAACTCTATGACATTGTGGAAAAGGCAAAAATATGGAAACAGTAAAAATTTAGTGGTTTTCAGGAATTGGGATGATGAGGAATGAATAAGTGAGGTACAGAGGATTTGAGGGGCAGTGAAAATACTCTGTATGATACCGTAATGATAGATATGTGTCTACAACATATCTAACAACAAGAGTGAACCCTAATAAACTATGGATTTGAGTGATGAAATATGTCAGTATATTTCATCAATTGTAGCAAACATACCACTCTGGTCAGAGATGTTGATCATAGGGGAGGTTATAAATGTGTGGAGGCAGGAAGCATATGGGAAATCTCTATGCCTTCTCCTGAGTTTTGTCATGAATTTAAATGTGCTTTAAACAGTAGTCTTAATTTTTAAAATGCTATCTCCAGTGGAGGCTTTATTAATTCATGCCTATACTACTAACTTAGTTTTATTTTTAATATCCTTAATAATTATAGTTTCTACCATTATAAGTAGTAAGCCCTCACTAGTATGAAATAGAAAAGTTCTGCACAAAATCTGAAGGTGTGCTCCATTTTCTTTTTGAAGGGCATATGCATGCTAAAACTGAGCTGTATGGCCAGAAACGCCTCGTTTCAAATCTCAGCTTGGTAATTTGTTTAACTGGGGTTAATGTCCTCATTTATAAAAAGGTAATAAATAGTAAGATATCTGTAAAGGATGTAATGCATATAAATCCAACCTATTCTTTCTTTGCCAATAGTATTTAATAAATGGCAACTGCTCTTGTTGCTGTTATTCTCTAAACTCATTAAAGAATATAATCCCCTTTATGTGCCTGTGGAGACTCTGTTCTCTTTCTGGACTGTAGCTAGCACCAATTGGATACCCAATAAAGTCTTCTGAGTGCTAGATATATTACCTTATGTGTGGTTACAAAATTGTTCTCACCACATCATCATCTTCAGCACACTCTTCCAGAGATCAAGGTCCTTCATCTGTGAGTTAAATTCAAATCTTTTGCATGAAATTTAAACACTCTGTAATCTGACTTCAACATACAATGTATTTTTACTTTACACCACTGAACCCTGCAGTATATTGTAATGCATCTCATTTTTTTAATATGTATTCTTTCCATTATCTTTTCTACCTTTTTTACAAAAAGCAGAATAATCTTGACATTGTTCCTCAATGGTAAAGTGATAGTTTTTTTTTTATTTGTTTTTTTCTTTTTACTTTTGTCATCACATAATCACAACCTAATACAACATCTGAAACCTACTAAAAACTCAAGCTAATATTTGGTGAATGCATGAATAAAATTTACAACTATGTAAACCAGTAGTTGTCAATGTGAGGATCTCACTGAATAAATTAATGACAAGATGGTGAAAAGAAGGTCAGTGAAACTGGAGCAGAAAGGACACAGATTAAGTTGTTCAGTAGTTGTTATCCATAAAAGACGCTTAGTTCATGTCTTATTGACTCACTGACTGTGATTTTTCTCAGCTGTTCAAATCTGCTCTAACATGGTTCGTTAACTCCATGCACAATAGAGAACTCTATCACTTCCAAAACCACTGTTTTCTTTTGTGATGGCATTTTCCCCTATAATCAATATTTAGTCTGGAAATACACAGAAATATTATACATTTCTTCTTTTGATCTATATATGAAGAAGACATAAAACAAAAATTCAACATGAACTGTGTGTGATAAGAATGGCATAGATTTATTCTATTACACTTTCACCGTATCCATCACTGAACAATCATGATAAATGCTTACAATAATAGGATCAGTCCCGGACTGATATTTGAATCCTTAAAGCTGAGTCAGTTTTGTTAAACAAAGTCTGAAGAATTGAGTACATTTAGGAGAAGGAAATGGCAACCCACTCCAGTACTCTTGCCTGGAAACTCCCATGGACGGAGGGGCCTGGTAGGCTGCAGTCCATTGGGTCGCTAAGGGTCGGATGTGACTGAACGACTTCACTTTCACTTTTCACTTTTATGCATTGGAGAAGGAAATGGCAACCCACTCCAGTGTTCTTGCCTGGAGAATCCCGCGGACGGGGGAGCCTGGTGGGCTACCGTCTATGGGGTCGCACAGAGTCAGACACGACTGAAGCGACTTAGCAGAAGCAGCAGCAGTTTAGAAATGTTACAGTGAAAATAAAAATGGTGTTGAGGTCATGCACATTTCAGATCTGCTTCCTCTTGAATCTTAGTACTATTAGTTACTAATATGAACAGTACTTACTTAGTGCTATTAGACACTAACTTCATGTTAGTATCTTAATATCTCTTGGCCTTAGGCTTCTCATCATTTATAAAGGTATAATAAGGCTTAGCATTTAGTTTTACAGTGAAAATTAAGTGAGTTTACATATAAATACTATTGACACTAGAAGTTATATAAATAATTGTCTTCTCTTGCCTTTTATGGTAATTTTATTATAATAATTAGTTATTCATATTGCATATGTGTGCATTTATGTGTACTTAATTTCATTGATAATTCAATAACTTCCAAAGTGGAATATGAGGTTGCTTAGTGATATAGCTGTTCCATCATTTAAACTGCATATTTGTTGAGCATCTATAATATACAAATTGATGCACTGGATGTGCTAAATCTAGTAACAGAAGAAAATTTGGTACTAAACACAGGCAGAAGAAAAACCATAATAAGAAATAGAGGTTGAGGCAATCCATTGTAATTGAATGTAAGATTGTCTGAAATACATGGCAAGTCACAGTTTATCAGATATATTTGATTAAGTGCAACGCTCCATTGTCTAATTCCTTTGTTCTGGATTGCCACTATCCAAGGAATGAACATACAAAAACATAAAATATGTCACATAAACTTAGGTTGTCTATCCATAGAAGCTTTCAGAGGAGAAGTATGTCCTATTCTTCCAGTAGATGGATTGAATAATTCATCATTTCTCTTACAATATCCAAATAAGAGACTGCCATTGTTCTTTATTTATACCCTGTATATAATAGGTAAGAATAGAATATATGATTTTAAAGTATTAGTTTTGTTAGAGATTAATTGCTTTTATCAATAAGAAGTAGGAGACATTTTATAAGATTAAGATACTCCAGGGTATATTTTATTGATCCACTAATACATGATTTGGGTGGCTAAAGCACTTAGCCTTTAGGTTTATAGCTCAAAATGTACCCTAGGCATGAATAAATGGAATAATAAAATGTACCCTGGAGTGTCTTGATGTCATATTAAAAATAATAAAACACATGAACTGATATCTTCTGAATTCAAATAAAGCATAGCAAGGCAAACATTCAGTATTCTGAATTGAATTAAATTGACACTTTGTAAAAGCCTAATAATATGGTTACTGTACATAAAATTTTATTCTACTCATTATATTTTGTTAAATTTGTTTTCTAAAAATCATTTAATGGACTTGGAAAAAAATCTTGTTTAGCTTTGAAAAGCCCAAAGGCAAACATAGAATACTTACATACAGAGGTATTCAACAGAAACATTCTTAACATCTCTGCTTTCCAAAAGAATGTTTCTTTCATGATTAATTGTCTTATTTAACTTCTAGGTCTTGTTCTCAACTCTGGGTTAATTTATTTTTATTTAATTCACTTCAAACAGTATTGTGTACATTCAACATGACGAAAACTAGGCCAGGAACTTTGCAAAGGACCGTGGACTCAAAGATGAATAAAATACTTTCCCCACCTTTAATTATTCACAGTCAAGTAAAGAAAAACAACATATAAGTAATTTCATACAAAGAGAAAAGTACTATAATTCAGAGTCCTCTCTGGTTCTACCTTAGGGTAGAAGGGAAAGCTTTATGAATAGCATATTAAAAAAAAAATGTGAAGGATTTAAAAGTAAAGGAAAAGACAGCACCTTGCTGACGAGGTGAATCACCATCACCAGTGAGAAGTGTCCTTTGAGCTGCTCAGAGTTTTGGACTTCTCCCGAAAGGCAGCAGGAGACTGCCAAATGCCTCTGTTCTTGTTGTATTTTATTTATTTATTTCTTTTTACCAAGGGGACATTAAGAGAAAACTTTATCTTTTGGAAAGCTCCCTCTAGCAGCAGTATGGAAGATTGATTGTCTTGGAATGAGGTAGTTACCAAAGTTTAAGTGAGAGATGGTAGAGGACCAGAGAGAGTGGGAAGGAAATGAAGAGTGGAGTTTGAGAGGAAAGTCCGAGTTACAGCTTTCCCCCTTCATAATGACAAGACTGGACAGCGAATCCTAGTGACTGTAAAGATTTAGGATGTGAGAGTAGCATGGAAACATATAGATTACCATATGTAAAATTATTGGCAATTTGCTGTATGACAATCTGGTGCTCTGTGACAACCTAAAGAGGTGGGATGGAGTGGGAGGTGGGAGGGAGGTTCATGAGCTAAGAGGATATACTTATCCTATGGCTGATTTATGTTGATGTATGGCAGAAACCAACATAATATTGTAATGCAGTTACCCTCCAATTAAAAATAAACTTAAAAAAAAGATTTAGGATGTGGAGGTAAAGGGCAGGAAGGAAAGGAAGAAGGCTTAGAATATTTACTCCTCTTTAACTGGAGCAGTAAGTAATACTAGCCCAAGGGAAGTAAGCACCTTTCGAAACTTTATTAATCTTGCGAGTCTCAGTGTATTTTTTTTTTTCTTACAGGAAATAGTTCTTAAGTCAGATTCTCTAAGATCCTACTTTTTCTGTCTCTCTTTCTCTCTTTACCTTTCTCTCTCTCTCTCTCTCTCTCTCTCTCTCTCTCTCTCTCTCTCTCTCTCTCACACACACACACACACACGCACACACACACACACACACAACTTTGCATACTTTTGTGAAGTCATGCTATTTAAAGGGTCTACCCTCCCCCAGTAAAGCAGTAATCTTTGAAAACAGGAAACCTGTCTTATTTTTCTTATTATTTCTAGGACTTACCACAATGCATGTCATTAGACATAATCAATCAGTACTACTGAAGTAAATGTACCTGAGGAATTATGCATGCATATTGACCCAGAGAACTTTTGGATATTAAGCAGAAAAAGTGGCAAGCAGGAAAACAAATACTGAGAAGCAGTAGAACTCACCATCATGTGATAAGAATCATTCATTAGGTATTTTGGCCTTAGTACTCTACACTGCCCTCACACTTACCTTTCAACTCTGTATAACTAGTCAAGTTGCTTCCTTTGTTAGAACCCATCTATCCTCCATTACATTCTAAAGGAGATTCAACTCCTTTAGTAGAAACAAAGTCATTCAAGATCTGATAACTGTTTACATCTGGCAGCTCATTGAAGCTCATCACCAGCCAAGCTTTCACATATAGCATATAGTTCAGTTAAATTCAGTGCTTGTATTTCTCTTACCCATCATGTTTATTCACTCCTTGATGTTTGATGTTTTGTACGTGTTGCTTCCTCAAGTTGAACATTTCTATTTATCTTTCAATTCTGAGTGCAAGTATCAAACCCTGGTGGAAGACTTCCTCATCACTCCCTGTCTGAATAGGATGTCCTGCTCTTTGTTCTCATAATATGTCATTATTCTAGCATCTAACACTATATCATTACCTCCTCATTTTTGGCTGTACAGCCCACCTCATTTTTAGCTCAGTAAATGTTACAAAGTCAACACTCAATAATCACTGTGGAATAAAGGGGAAACGAAGTTTCTTATTGATGTCCTGTTTCAACTAATTTCTAATAAATCAGTAATTTATGTATCATGTATGCCACTACTATTTTCTAATAGAGAAATAGTAAATACAAAAGAATAGGCCACTATTTTTTTTTAAGACTTAAGACACAAAAATTAGAAAAGGAAGAGAAAGCTATTAAGATCCAGAATGTTACCAATTAGCAGCCTAGTCTAGATCTTTCCAGATCACAGAAACTACTACTAAATCTGTGGCCACAAAGTGACTCATATACCATGAAAGAATCTCAAAGATGAAGAGTCTATTAAAATTATAAAAGAGACAGCTTTAAATTTAACAGTAGACATGTTGGAGTTATTTTTCAAATCATTAAAAAAAAAATGTGTTACCTAAGATAAAATTACAGAAATGCATTAAACATTCTATTTCATATATTGTCAGTGTTGCTGAAAGAGGACAGTATGTAACTTTACTCTAGGTAAGGTGAATTCCAGAAGAACACGGAAGTCATCAACTTTATTTTATAAAAGAGAGGAGAAAGGAATGGTTGGTCTTAGACCCGTATGCAGTTCTTGTCCAGTCACCATCATGTTCTGATTCAATATGTACCTCTCATTGTTGCCGTGAGCACTTGACAGTATTGGACAAACTATCTTAAACTGAATAGTAAATAGCTGAATAAAAAGAAGAAATAAAAGGGAAATCCCCAGGTGTCACAAACAGAGAAGGAACTTGTGGCTAGAGCAGTAATATTTTGAACTGATACAGTTGAAGCCGATAGCCAGGTATGATAAAAGTCAGACATACTTCCTAAATGAGCTATGTTTTTAAAGCCCAGAATAGAATGGAGAAATGGGCTTGTAATGGAGAGGATCTTGTAAGTGTACCACAAGAAAGAAGCAAGAAAGTTTAACTGTCCTCAAGGAAAGTTGTTTTTCTTTTTAGGAAATGTGCACTTCTGAAGCCAAGGGATCAACAGTAAAAATAACAACAAAATCAATAATAACAAATGGATCTTCATTTAGTGAAAGGCCTGAAATTCAGGAGAGAAACAAATGCAAAACTAATCCAAAGAGAACCATTCCTGTATCCCCCAGGTTCATGCAACTGTACAACACTTAGAAAGATTCACAATAAAAATGTCCAAATCAAAAGACAGAATGAGATTAAAGAATAAATGAAGGACTATACCCTCTAAAATCATTAACAAGTTTGAAAGAGACTGAAATCAGGAAGCATTTTATGTTTAAAGGAACAAAAGGAAAATTTAAACTCACACATAATGACAACAATTTGGTTTGGAGAGAAAGGAACATATTTGAAAAATGATTAAACAGAACTGTTAGCAATGACATACATAGTCAATAAAATAAAACCTTAATTAATAAGTTAAACAGCAGATAAAACATATCTAAATAGAAAGATTGTTTAAATGTAATTGAGATTTTAGAGAATTTAAAATATTCAGCATAGAGGACTGAAGCACAAAACATATGGTGGAAAAATGTTGGGAAATACACAAAATAGAATTAGAAGTGCCAACATATAAGTAAAGGAATTTCCAGAAAGAGCTAATGTGTGAAAAGCAATATTTAAAGTTATAATTGCAGAAGGGTCCCCAGAATAGATAAAATAATAAATCTCAGGTTAAAGAATCAAATGTTATCCTCACCAGAAAACAAAGGCAAGAGAGTCACATCAAAACATATTATAAAACTGAATAAGTATGCAAAATAAGAGAATATTCAAGAGAAATTATATATTATTTTTACAGATATTAGAATTTTAACAATAGCTGACTTCTCAGGAAACAGAATCCTTAATACCCAATATCTTCAAATGTCTGAGGAAAGTAACAATCAATCTGACATTCAGTATCAGGAAGATAGTGGAGAGAAGTTCTCTTTCCTTTGGTAATTTACTGACTAGTGAACAGAGTGAAGAGCACACAACACTGTTTCCAGCTAAAGCTAAGCTCTGTGAAGACAGGAGGAATATATTTGTCTATTTTTTGTGCCCTTGTATTCACTGCAAGCCCTGAAACTAACATGTGACTTATTGATAGTCAATTCTCATAAATAAGTATTGATGAGAAGTGGGGACAGAAGAGGAAAAAAGATGGTGAGGGCAAAATAATAATATTCTTTTAAAAGGTCTAAAAAATATATTAAGATCTTTATTCAAAAGCCATATAAATTTGTACTATAATTGGTAATAACACAGAAAAAATGAACACAAAGTGACAGTAAGCAAATAGTAAACACTTTGACTATAAAATAAAGGATAAATATATATATAACCAAAACAACCATACTGATTAGTAGCAGGATATTTATAAGTTAGAAATCATTTTAATACCAACCTACATGAAATAGGTAGTTCTTTTGTTTTTCTGGTTCTCAGAATATGCTAAAGCAGGGCAAGATACTGAAGTAACTTGAGATTTAATTGACTACAATTTGCAAATTTCAATTTACTAGTAACTAAAGTAATAGAGTCACTGGGCTTGCCTGGTGGCTCAACAGTAAAAAATTTCCCTGCAATGCAGGAGACTCAGGTTCGATCCCTGCGACAGGAAGATCCACTGGAGGAGGGCAGGGCAACCCACTCTAGTGTTCTTGCCCAGAAAATCCCATGGATAAAGAAACCTGGTAGGCTATGATCCATGGGGTGCCAAAGAGCTGGACACAACTGAAGTGACTGAACATGCATGTAAAGTAATAGAGAATATATAACTCCCAAGTGAATAAAGACAATATAAAACATGAAGGTAGAGGATGGTGACTACATGCTGACCACAAGCAAGGAGGCCCTAGTCAGGTTGGGACAGAAGGTGGAGATTCTGGAGATATCACTCTGATACATCATTACCAATCAATCAGAAGAAAGTCACACACCCTGCAGCCCTCAAGCCCTCATCCCAAATTTTGCCTTTAAAATACCTTCTTTAGAAACCATCAAAGAGTGGTCTTTTGAGTGTGAGATGCCTATTTTTTGCTTGCCTGATGCCCTGCAGTAAAGCTTTCTCAGCTGCAAATTGATGTTTCAGTGTGTTTGTCCTCACTGTGTTGCACACACAAACTTGGATTTGACAACAAGATGACTATTCTGAGAAAGATAGTAAGTGTTGGCAAGATAGGGAAGAAAGGAAACCTGTGTGCACTGTTGGATGGAAATGTAATTGGTGTGTGCATGTGTGCGTGCTAAGTGGTTTCAGTTGTGCCCAACTCTTCATGATCCTTTGGACTGTAGCACAAAAGACTCCTCTGTCATTGGGATTCTCCAGGCTAGAATACTGGAGTGGGTTGCATGTTCTCTGGAGGATCTTTCCAACTCAGGGATTGAACACGAGTATCTTATGTCTTCTGCATTGGCAGATAGGTTCTTTATCACTAGCACCACCTAGGAAGCCCCATAATTGGTATACCCATTATGAAAAACAATATGAAAATTCCTTAAGAAATTAAAAATACAATTAGCATGTGATTCAGAAATTCTACTTCTGAGTATATATCCCCAAATGCAAAATCGTTATCTTGAAAAGATTTCTGTACTTTCATGTTGATTATAGTGTTTACAATAGCTAGTACATGGAAACAATCTAGGTGTCCATCAACAAATGAGGAAAAGTGAAATGTGTGTGCATGTGTGCACATACATGCAATGAAATGGGACATAATATACAGTAAAGTATTTATCATTCAACTTTAAAAAAGTAAGAAATCCTGTCATTTGCAATGACATATATAAGCCTGTAGGACAGTAGTCTTGTATAGATGTGAGAGTTAGACTATAAAGAAAGCTGAGCACCGATGAATTGATGCTTTTGAACTGTGTTGTTGGAGAAGACTCTTGAGAGTTCGTTGGAGAGCAAGGAGATCCAACCAGTCAATCCTAAAGGAAATCAGTCCTGAATATTCATTGGGAAGACTGATGCTGAAGCTAAAACTCCAATACTTTGTCCACCTGATCCAAAGAACTGACTCCTTAGAAAGACCCTGATGCTGGGGAAAATTGAAGGCAGGAGGAGAAGGGTACATAAGAGGATGAGATGGTTGGATGGCATCACCAACTCAATAGACATGAGTTTGAGCAATCTCTGGGAGTTGGTAATGGACAGGGAAGCCTGGTGTGCTACAGTCCATGGGGTCGCAAAGGGTCAGACACGACTGAGTGACTGAACTGAACTGAACTGAGGACATATTGACAAGTGAAATAGGCTCAGCACAAAAAGACAAATACTGTATAATTTCACTTATATGTGGAAGCTGAAAATATCGAACTCATATACAAGTAGAAAGTAGAATGGTGGTTACTGGTGTCAGGGCCATGTGTAATTTTCTCAGTTCTGTCTCATCACAACAAAAATTTGAAGCAATGGACCAGTGTTACAGCCCTCGAAAGGACCATGTCACAGCTCTCAAATGGCCCACACCCTGCGGAGTGTGCTTCTCTCTGAATCCAAACAAGTCCATCTCTTACCTATTGCTGTGTCTCTAACTGAATATTTGCAATGAGACATCAGAGCCTGAGCTTCATTAGGTCCTGAAGTTAGGCATCGTGGGTTTTGGCTGGGAGAGAGAAGCTGAAGGACGGAAGGAAAAAGCAGTGGGAAAAACATGCCAACTAATCCCCTTCATAACCTGCCAGAAAATCTGCTAAATACCTGACCTGTGCTCACAGTTTTCATTGGCCTGATCCTTGACACAAAGAAGATTAAGGACAGAAGAACCTCCACCGGCTTGGGTAACAGCTACTAGAGCCCAGAGGATAGTGGAGCCTTCAGGACGCACTGAGGAGTAGCCTCTCCAGAGTCCCTCAGTTGCACCCACTGCCACTCGCCTGTTCATGGAGGGTTCCAGGAAATAAGAAATGAGAGATTGTAAAGGAATTAAGATTTTGCTAGGCATGTGTCCTTTCAGCCATAGGAGCAAGGACCTCCTATCTTAACTGGAGGTCTTCTGGAATCTGAGACTGAGCTGCATGAGCTTTCTTCTGAGTTCGCTTTTTGCTGTCCTGGTTGGTTTCCAGCATGCTGGGCTTCTTATCACCCCTCCTGTGCTGGGTTTTCTTCGTGTTCTACTTCCACTGTGTGAGCTTTCGCTGAAATGGGTTCCTGCTGTGCTTGGCCTCCTCCTTGCAGGGGCTGCTCCGAGATTGTTTCAGCCAGGTTAAATTGAAGTCACGGCACCATAGATGGCGGGGGAGTGTGTAATTTCCTCGGTTCTGTCTCCTCACAACAAAAATTTGAAGCCATGGACCAGCATTACAGCCCTCGAACAGACCGTGTCACCTCTCTTGGACAGATCGGTGTCACAGCTCCATGTTACAGCTCAGTTTTATTTAGAAAATAAAGGAAAATACATCCTCAAGGTGTGAGGACGAACCCAAAAGACGAGAAGAGAAGAGAGAGAGACCCATGGCCCTTTGGCTCCTCTTGTTATATGTTTTTTCTCCTCCCCTTGAGCCTGCCCTATGTAAATTCGGCTAGCCAGGAGTACTGTTTGTTCTACCTGAGGTCCTCACTCTGGTCCTCAGACCTTCCTTTGTTCTATTTTTGTGGATTTTTCCCTTCCTTGTCTTTTAGCCACCGTCATTCTGGACTCTTTTTTCCTATTCTAACTACGTAACAACAGGAAATGGGAATCATAGATGTTAGTCAGATGTTACAAACTTTCCATTAAGTAGCATGAATAAATTCTGGAGATCTAATATACCAAGTGATATCCACAGTTAACAATACTACTTTTGTTACCTAAAATTTCCTAAGAGGGTAGATCTTTAATATTCTCATCACACACACAAAAAATAATAACTGTGAGTCTGTGGATGTGTTAATTAGCTTGATTGAGGTAATCATTTAACAATGTATATGCATATCAAAATATCACATTGTAAATTTAAGTACATATTAAATTTGTCAATTATATCTCAGTAAAGCTGGAGTAAGAAGGAAACTTAAGGCCAGTCACAATTTTATGAATGATGTTCTTCCTTTTTTTTTTAAATGAGTATATTACCTTGAATGTATATGTGGTAATTGTATTAGTATGTCTAAAATATTTTGTGTTAAAAGTTTCAAAAGAAAAAAAATGAAAGTCTGAGATTATGATGCATAAGTAATGGAATATTTTTCATGATTTCATTAGTATTCTCCTTAGGAATTTTTATAGAACTGAAAGAGATTTTTAAGCTAAAAGAGATACATGCACCTATAAATAGTTATCCCTATAGTCACAAACTAAATAGAGACAAGGTGTTATTTGATAGCCAAAGATGTCACATAATTAATCCAATGGACACTGTCCTTCTCTTGGGAAATCTTATGTTTGGTCCTTTAGATGTTATCCCACCATCACCCTTACACAGACACACTGAAGAAAGAGACAGCTTTATTGCTGACAATTTAACACTTAAAAGAGTAGACATTTTCTCAATTATTTGTATTTTAGGGATTTTAAAACACACCTGGGTAGTCTCTATTCAATGTATATAAGGTACAATCAACTGGAAGCTTTCTGATACTTCTAAAAGGCTAACAAGAAATAGTAGAGAAAAAGAATTTAGCTTTGTTTAACTATCTTAACAATGTTTGGCAAAAACTTTTAAAGTGCTATTTTTCAAAGTCAGTTTATTTTGGCGGAGTGGGGACAGGTAAACTTTTCTTCTTTGGAGTAGCAAAACTGTCAAGGAGTGAAAAAAAAAAACAGCCTTTTAGTTCTCAGGGCCTTACCTAATCAATTTAAAACAAATTCTCTTTTGAGAATAAAAACAAGTTTAATGTAAAACACTAAAATGGATTTAAAAGTAAGAGTGCAAATATAGTTTCTTTTCAAATTATATTAACTTTTTCTTTGAACAGACATCTCACATTTAGTGAGAGAACCCATATCCTTCTTAAAATGTTATTTCCTTGACTTTTTTTTTTACCCTATCTGTTCAGTTTTCTTGAAGAGCTTGTCTTTAAAATTCAGGCTATCTTTGGGGAAAAGATGGTAGAGGGGTAAATTGGAGAATCTGCAATTCTCATTTTATTCTGGCAGATAATTCTCTTTTCAGTGTGGAACAAATATCAGGAAAATTTAACAAAGAAACAGAATGAAAAAATGTTATAGTTGCCAAAGTTCTCCCAATATAGGTCATCATTGTATGGATTCATTGTTTGGTTGTAAAAAGAATAGTCAAAACAGCAAGCATTCAATTCAAATGTAAGAACACATACACCTAAAAAACTGATTTAAAAGACAAAGAAGAATGAATGCATCCCTTCAGCTAGATTTAGCTTCAGGGCCTGCTTTCTCAGTCCTGTCTGTCTCTGTGCAACCCCAAGGACTGTAGCCCACCAGACTCCTCTGTCTTTAGAATGATCCAGGGAAGAATACTAGAGTGGTTGCTGTTTCCTACTCCGTTGGATCTCCATGACCCAGGGATTGAACCTGTGCCTCTTGCATCTCCTGCATTGTCAAGCAGATTCTTTACCACTACACCACCTTGGAAGCCCCGTAGCTTCAGTAGCTTTAACACTAAGAAATGATTGAATGAAGTTTCATTAGAGTTGAAAAGAAGGTGGTCAGGGACTGGTGATAGGTAAGATGAAGTTTCATCAAGTGCTTATGGAGAAGTGTTTGAAAGTGGACAGATTATAAAAGTGAATCTTTCATCTTCATATGAGTATCTGGAAGGTACTTGAGGTTTGTCTTTGTACTTGCTATTATAAATTCACAGTTCTTGATATTTCAAAACATGAGTTCAGTTTTAGTCCTGAGATTCCCTTGTTTAGTGTTGGTGCAGTAAATTTAAAGGAAAATATGCAATAAAAATTATTTTGCCAAGACTTATTTATTTCAGTAAAAACAAAACAGTTGTATGACATAATTAAAAATGGATACTTTTCATAAGAGGAAAGAAAAACTGTATTTCTTCCATTTACCTTACTAATGGATCATTTCATGGTTTAAGGTGGCAATACAATCATCTAAATATAGTTATTCAGTTTCAGCTCTGAAAGTGTTTCACGTAAGATATAAGTTGAAGTTATAAGTCAGTTTCTATCATAGCTCTTTTTAACAGTCCTTCTAAAGCTAGTGGATGTGTCATCTTTGCATCCTTCCCTTCTTATTTTCTGCTTCTTGAAACCTGAAAATGCTGGGGTTGAAGTTAACAATATTCCAAACAACTTAAAGGTGGAAGCCATTTGCTTTGAGTGGAAAATCAGAAGCGTTCCTGGTTCTTTGATGATCACAAAGCTGCCAAGCAGCCTTGAACTTCTTATCTCAATCTCACCTGAGCTATCTCTGTATCTATCCATCTAGCTGTCTGCCTATATTTTTGGTTATTATTATCTGTGTTGTTTGCATTTGGACCTCATCTAACTTCTGGAAACAGTCATGATGATGAGGGCAGCACTGAACATTGTACACTCTGTTTGCACCAACCTTTCTTAAAATTTGGTAATTTCAATAGACAGTTTTCATTTGCTGATTCCTATGAATCAGTTGCTCCAAATGCATGGTTCCTGCCAATTCCACATCATTTATTCATCAGATATTTATTGAGTCTGGCATTGCTTTAAGTGCTGGAGATAGTAGCATAAGAAAAAAAAACTTTTCCTCTACCCTATAAGATTTAACACTGGGACTCTCAAATTGACAAAAAACAAGTTAAACAGATTTATTTTATTTTTATGTGTTTGAAGGCTCCATATAAAATAATTGGATTCCCAAGAAGTGGTTAGACTTGGAAGCTTATATTTTTAACAAAAGGGAATAAACTGTGGACTAGACAAAGAAAGGGAAATTTGGATTTCTGGGAGGGTAAATATAAGGGGAAACTAATGGAAAGTAAAGGCTATTTTAGTAAACTGTTTGTTTGTTTTGGGGGTTTTCACTTTTGATTTTGTTTTATTTTTGGTGATGACTCGTCTTAATGTTTATTCTCTGTCTTCTTCATGGCCATAAAAATCTCTCAGAGAAAGGATTTCAGGCAGTCCTCATTTCTCTGAAGTTTCTGTCTTTAGTCACAGAAGGGAAGTTTTGAGAAGACTTCTTTCTGGGTCTGTTGATTCTCAATTACCTTCAGCTAAGAATAATCCACATTCAAAAGTGGCATATGACAGGGTGGTGTATTCTGAGTTCTTACAGAATAAATTATAATATAAAAATAAACAGGGCCTCTGCCCCTTGAGGGTCCTAAAACTGGTAATGATTTTGTCAATAATGTTAGAAGCACATATAGAATGGAATCTGTGGCACTTTCTAGGAAAGAGAGTAACTCATTAGCATCAGATAGTGTTAAAGGAGATGGGAAATGTAGTAGGGCTAGGAATGAGACAGCAGGTACAATTCTCTCTACAACAAAAAAGTCTTTAGCAAAGAATAATTATCAACCCTAAAAAAGGCACCACATATTTCTTAAAGGATATTCTAAAATGAGATAGAAAGTGGACAAAGAAACATGTGAGAAAGATCTGATAATGTTAGATTTGTTACCAGCAAAGAAATAATGGAAGCCTTGTATGTTTAAGGAAAACAAAAACTATTATGCCTGGAGTATCTTGGATATGGCATGTACTGTGTATGTGAATGTACGTGTGTGTGTGTGTTTGTGTGTGCATACACAACAGGAAAGTATAATCAGAGAGGCCATAAGAAGGAGTGTGAATTTTAGATTTTTATTTAGGTATAATAGAAATCCATCAGAATGTTGCTGATTGTAGATTTATCTGAGATAGATAAATATTTTTAGATATGTTTTACAAATACTAATACAAACAAATTTAGGAAATGGAGTAACTGTATCTAGTTGGGAAGACAAAGAAAAATAAGTATCATTACAGATTTTTCTTTAAAATAGACTGTTTGATTTTCAAGGTGACATATCCAATTCATTCTTTAAAATCTATCTGAAATATGTCTTTCTATTTTTTTAAGTTACTCTGATTTTATCTGCTTTGTGCTTTCTACCTTGCTAAAATAGTTTTTCTCCTATTGCCCCAAAGTTCTTTGATCTTTAATATCCTCTTAGATTATAGTAGAGATTTATTATATCTCTCTAAGTTCCAGGTACTCTAAAAACTGCTCTATTACAGCACTATTCACACAGTGCTGAAGGATAAAAGTTCTGGATCCAGACTATCTGGTTTGAATCTGGGCTCTCCATATGCTATGTGGTTTGGGCAAATTACTGTACTTCTATTTGCTCTAATTTTTTCATGTGTAAGGGAAGAATAACAATATTATCTATAAATGAATTAATACATGTAAGTAGCAAAAAGCAGTGTCTGATAAATATGCTAAAATACATATTAACTCTTTCTCTTATGATTACTATTGCATTTTAGATATACTGGAGATGACATATGATTTGTGTGACCAAACAAACTCCCCTTATAAAACATACCAACTGACGATCACAAAGACATCTACTACATAGTTCATCCAAACAGAGATTACAGCATTCACTTTTCAACTTTAGAAACATTCTTCTAACTAATCAGAATGCTATTTCAAAATGTAAACTTGATCATAGTTCTCTATTTTTAAAATGCTTCAGTTTCTCTTTTCTTTAGAAAATTCTCTGTGACCCTTGAGTGACCCTCATCATTGATATCATCATAGATGACTATCATTGTCTTTTTTATCATCATCACCATTGATCATTTTCATGTCCTAAAGCTTGTGCTGGGCTTCCCTGGTGGCTCAACTGGTAAAGAATC
Source organism: Okapia johnstoni (assembly GCA_024291935.2). Taxonomy (NCBI): domain Eukaryota; kingdom Metazoa; phylum Chordata; class Mammalia; order Artiodactyla; family Giraffidae; genus Okapia; species Okapia johnstoni. Next base: position 106,764,363 of record CM044307.1, on the reverse strand, counting down.
TGCCTGCAATGTGGAAGACCTGCGTTTGATACGTGGGTTGGGAATATCCCTTGGAGAAGGCAACAGCTACCGACTCCAGTATTCTGGCCTGGAGAATTCCATTGACTGTACATCCATGGGGTCACAAAGAGTCAGACATGACTGAGCAGCTTTCACTTTCAAGGCTTTTACTGAATATTTTATCTACAATTTTTCTTTTAATCCTCACAAAATCTCATGGAGTGAATACTTTTGATATATTCATTTATGAAATGGGGAAACTGAGGGTAAGAGCATTTAGACTACTTGTGTAAATCATATAACTTGCAAGAGATAGAGCCAGATTTCAAAGACTGAGAGTCTGATACCAGAGCCCTTGGCATTGAACTTTAGTTGTATTACCTCTCCATAAACATGTTGATTAAAAGAAAAATGAACTATATGATTAAATGCCTTTTCTTATCTTCTTTCTGCTACATCTCAGCCTCATTTCCTGCCCCCTTTCACATCATGGTGTACAATGCAGACCTTCTGATATTGTTTTCTTTGCACTGAAATGTTTATTTTGTCTCTCAACTTTCACACATGCTGGACCCTCTTCCTGGGGCATCTTCCCTTGTGCAATTTCCCTGAATGATACCTCATCAACTGTGAAGTAATAACTTCAATGGCACTTGTTCTGTTACACTTTTTATTATCTACTCCATGTGGCTCAGACAGTAAAGTGTCTGCCTGCAATGCAGAAGACCTGTGTTCCATCCCTGAGTCAGGAAGCCCTGGAGAAGGAAATGGCACCCCACTCCAGTACTCTTGCCTAGAAAATCCCATAGACGGAGGAGCCTGGTAGGCTACAGTTCATGGGGTTGCAAAGAATCAGACATGACTGAGCAACTTCACTTTCTTACTACTTTTATTTGGTGCCGCATTCTGTTCACACAGTTATAGTATTGATCACATTCAAAGAATCAATTTACATATCTCAGTCTCCCAACTCGACTGTAGGTTCTATTAAGACAAGTAAGTGTCCACCTTCTATACCACTGTATTGGCACATAATAAATGCTTGAGAATATAAAGGAAAACTTTCAAAAGATGGAGTTAGACAAGGAAGACTTTATTCAGACTATTGCAAAAGGGGGAGATACTGAACTTAATTAACTCTGATGAAATACAAGGCACGGACTTTTTAAAGGTTGAGATGAGCTGGTGATAAACTACTAGAAGATGTTGAGGAGAGGTTAGTCAATGTGATGAGGTCATTTGTGCTTGTGACTAGTGTTTATTATTAGGCTCAGATCCACATGTAAAAACTGGGAGATAGAGGTGCTATCTTTCTTGATGATTACATCTCAAAAGGATGGCTCCCAAGTCCTTGAGAAAGACATTCCTGTGTCATTAAAACTGGTGAGATATTGGGAAAAGATCTCCAAGGGCCAGAGCAATAATTCATAATTGCAAGCTTAAAGTAAATACTCTGAGAAAAGGGAGGTCAGGAGGAAACTTGTGTAAAGTTTAGTGAAGCCATGGGGAATTGTAAGACCATCTTAGTCAAGATCTATTTGTTAAATAAATGGATAATAAATCAGAAATTTTGAACATTCCATCCTACAGTTAAAAAAAAAGTGTGACATGTACTGATTGAGGACTTTTACATGACTTTGTATTTATAGAGTTTAGATATGCACATGACATTTGCTTTTAAAATATTCAAACTAATTGTTCTAATTACATTTGCATATTTCTTCTAAATCATAAAAATAAACTAACATTATTATAATACAGTACCTCACAAGAAGATTAATGTTTTAGTTGAATATTTTAGTTCTCAAATACTGCAGTTTCTAAGAAATTACTGATGATGTTAGAGTGCATTGTAAATAAATAACTCAGTATAAACATAGTCCTTGGTTAGAGCACAAATAATTTTAAATGGTGTTTAACATTGCTTAAATTATTGTGGCTGTAAAGAACATACATCTAATCTAATTAAACCTGTGTAATTTCAAAGAAGGTAAATTTAACAGCTACATTAATATTCCCCAAAGTGTCATTGAATATGGTATAGGTTATGTTTTCAAAGTAGTTTTGCTTTCACTTTTGGGACATTAAGAATTTATGAATCATTTCAAGTACAGGACAGCAATTAGTTTAGCTATATATATCATACTGTTCAGTTTAGTTCAGTAGCTCAGTCATGGCCGACTCATTGGGACCCCATGAACTGCAGCATGCCGGACTTCCCTGTCGATCACCAACTCCCGAAACATGCTCAAACTCATATTGTACATTCTTTAAATTTTATGTTTTCTTTTTTTTCCTTTCCAGCATCACCCTTTTCTCTCCCAATTCCAGAAGCCCAACCATGTGCATGTTTATAGAGGTTAATCTCAGACCTGAATTTCATTAACTGACCATAGCCATAGTTGAGTTTCTACAGTAATGAGTTCATTGGGCCGAAATTTTACAAAGGTATGGGGGGAAGGGAGGGGTAAACATTATCTACATTTGAAAGGACCAAATTTACAGATCAGTAGCTTTAATGAAATTTTTTTCTCCTTGACTAACTGAGGGTTTATTTGCATGCATTCTAAGTGGCAGTGCCTGGGAAACTAAGATTTTTGTTATTTTGGTTTAACACAGGCTCACCCAGAAAGCACGACCCTGATTTTGCTTGAGAAGTACCATCGATAGAGCCTAAAACGTGAGTCCTGTTGATTTATACTATTGAATTCTATGCTATATTACTGCCCTTGTAATAAGACATGGCATTTATTGAGATATATAATAAAGTCTTGATTTAAGTGCTAAGTCTAGACTAAAGAGTTGTAGAAAGTAAGAACTGATACGTCTTCATATCAATTTAAGGAATTCTAGTAATCAGTAGATACTTAACTTTGAAGAAGACAATACATTTGTGCTTTCATTGATACTTAATTTAAAGCATATAGCTTTATATAGTTTTAATAGTCCAATTTATTTATGGCTGATAAAATATATAAATATATTCCATTACAAATAAACATTTCACATACTATTTTACACATAAATTATTTTTTCATCTTTTCTATGATTATTATCCCTAAGTACTTGGAGTATATATTTAGTGTTTCAGTTTTTCTCTGAGTTTTTTCCAATGGAATAAGGAGTTGTTTCAAGATAAAAAAGATCAGTGCATCTTTCTTCCTTGTTCTGTCATAGATCTTTCAGTTACTGACTAACTGTTGGCGTCTCTTCTCCTGTTGGCTTCTGATAAGTTGTCTTTGATAACCTGCTGTTTTTTCTTGCACTTTGCCATGGCTACAACTCTAGGGTATCAGAACCGTCAAAAATAAAAGTAAAGAGTAGAGGCACAGAGCTTATGAAAGTTAGAGAAGACATAAGGCCTGGTATCAACTGATGAATTTTTCTGCTGGCAGGTAGTTTTCACTTTATCCCATTTGCTGTCACAGTGTACAGTACCTGAAATAATAAGGGAATTTTTCCGCCAATAATGGACAATGGGGGCTGTTTGCTTTGTGAGAATCTGTCAAGGCAACATCCCATGTGGCTTTATCTTTGAAAGTGAGGGTGAAACAAGCTTGCCTGGCTGCAGATAAGCGACTTAGAAGGAATCCTATTCAGATGTACCTGTCACTAATTTATCTGGAGGTTTTGTGATTCATACATACTGCTTTGTGTGCGATGAAGCATTAAATTGGTTTCCTCCGGGAGCAGGTCACATTCAGGGGTCGTCAGACCTGTGCTATGGGATGGTGCATGCTTGATTCATATAACCTTTCACCACTGAATTTTTATCTGTTAGAAGGCTGGTAGTGTGAACATATGTTAGATGATCTCTTGGAAAGTTTCAACATCAAAGAGATTGACAAAAATTTATCTATTAATATGTAAGTGTTTGTAACAAAAAATTAATCAACCTTTCTGCTGTTAGCACAGTCATTTATTCTGATAATTGAGTATAGATATGTTTCCCTATAATGGCCTAACTCTTGATTAATGTATTTCTGTGGATCCTTTATTTATTGAAACACAGGGATGTGTACTTAAGTGCATTACTGTATAGTTTAAAAAAAATGCACAGTTGATTTGAAACAGGTCTCATGAAAGAAAAACTTTAGGAAACAAAAAGTTTTCCCATTTAAAATATAATTTTCTACTGTGGCAATTCTACCTTATTACTCTATATATTTTGAAAGAAAATGGCATACCTTAGAAAATGAGACAGATACTGTTTCAAATTTGAAAGGAATATAATAGATGCTTATTTATGTATTAACATTGGGCTGAGAAACTTTTATACAGAATATATTTTTTGGGGGATGTCGGATATTTAACAAATGCAAAAACGAAACCAAAAAACCCCATTCTTCATTTTATTATTTCCATGATGGGGTACATAAAACTAAAACCTAATATCTTCCCTTGGGTTTTTAACTGTACTCCATTTTGTGTAAAATTAAGTCAATAAATAGCAAAGAAGTAGTTACATGAAAGCAAACTGTGAAATCTTTCTAAAGTGTTTTTAGCATGCATAGCAAGACTTAACAGTGGGTAAATTGGCAATATAAACTGATAGGTTTTCCTTATTTTTTTAATTTAAAATTGTTTCTTCTGTATCACAATTCCCAAAAAAATAAAAACTTGATCATTTTATGAAGTAGCAAAATGAAAGCTCTTAACAACTGGATGAAAATGACGACTTTGTGCTTTTATATGGTATAAGTCTTTTGATTTTTTCCTAGTTGTAAACATGTGGAACATTTAATAAGAAAACTGGAATTTTCTTATTAACGAGTTAAAGCATAATTAGGCTATTACTGTAGGAACCAATAGGTCTTTTATGCATAATTCATAATATTCAAATAAAATATTCTTCAACCTTCACAGTCCTCAAATTCAGCTGTGATCTTAAAATCTTGTAAGACCTCCTAATAAACAGGAGTGTGAAATAAATATATTTAAGAATATTATTTTAAGATTTCAAAACAGTCTACTAAGCATTTTGGGGGGAAAAAAAGAAAGAAAAGTAGTTCATGAAACTAAGGAAAAAAATGCTATTATACTATAAACAAAGTACACATGATTAGGCATATTTCTGCCCCCTTCTCCCCATTCTATTTTTTTTTTTTGTCTATAGACAAAAAAAAAAAAAAAAAAACCAATGTGTAAACTTTTAATTTCCCATATCTTTATTAAAATCTATTATATGCCTCTCTATGAGATATTTTCTTAATTTCTTTTAAGAAAAATCTTTAAAATACAGACTAAATTCACATTATTTTCAGAGTAAATAAAATGAACCATTTTGTTAGAGACATTTAAAGGATCTAACAAGCATTTTGCTGCTTAGATTATAATGGTATTTTAAACATTTTTCTGTATCTATCATCAGTTTTCCCTCTGTCCTGTTTGTGTAATTAATTTTTTAATGATATATTTCAGGTGTACAGCATTATAATTTAACATCTGTATACACTACAGAGAAATCACCACCAGAAGTCTAATTACAATCCAACTCCACCAACTCAGTTGAGCCTCACTCAACTCAATCAACTCAGTTGAGCCTGCTTTGCTTATTTTGCCTACTCTCAAATTCCTTCCCTTTAGATAATTACTAATCTTATCTCTATATCTATGTTTATTTATTTATTTTTTTAGATTTGACTTATAAGTGAAATTACAAGATATTTGTATTTTTTTTGTCTGACTTCTTTCACTTAGCATTATTCCTTTAAGGTTCATCCATGTTGTGGCAAATGGCAGGATTTCATTCTTTTTATGGCTGAGTAGTATTCTATTGCATAAATATACCACAGCTTCTTTATCCATTCTTTTATTTATGGACACTTATGTTATTTCCACATCTTGGCTATTTTAAATAATGGTGCAGTGAGCATACGGGTATGTGTATCTTTTTGAATTAGTATTTTCTTGTTACCCAGAAGTGGAATAGATGCATTGTATTATAGTTCTATTGTTAATTTTTTCAGGAATCTCCATAACTATTTTCCATAATGACTTCACTGTTTTATAGTCCCATCTACAGTGTATGAAGATTCCTGTTTTCTACATACTCTCCAACGTTTGTTATTTCTTGTCTTCTCAATAACAGCCATACTTTTTGTCTATTCTTTATGGGGTGAGTAACTCCCCATATTTCAGACTCTGCTTTAATGCATCTCTTCAGAAAAGTATTTTTTAATAGTCTAATCCAGTCTTAATCTCTTATAGACTTCTTTGATCTCATAACATTTGCCATAATATTTAAGCATTTCCCCTATATTTTATAAATATAAATTATATAGATAATATCTTATATATATTGAGAACAAGAGAATATTATATACCTGTTTGTATCTCTTCTACAAAACTAAGCATAATTTCAAGTGTCTAGGATAGTGCCTTGAATATAATAAACCATCAATAAAATTTGTTGAGTTAATAAAATTATATCATAAAACCAAATAATTCCTTAAATAAGAATATAAGAAACGTAATGTATTCATTATATACATAGTAAAAAGTTATATAATTACTGGTTTATTTAACAAAATAATTGCAAATGCATATCCTATACAAATAGAGAAGTTAGCAAGCTTGACACAGTACCTTTTGCACAACACAACTGAAGCCTACAAAAACCTATTAGATATTAAGTGCCATGGAATCCATAGCTAGTATTGTCTTAGAATAATTACAAACTTTTGTGTGGCTATTTTTAAAATAGTTTAAAGAAAAGCAAAAATATCTATGATTTTTAGAAACATCCATTTATTTTACAAGTACTTATTGAGAATTGTCTATGTGTGAAACTGTGCAGAGGTCTAGGAGATTTATTATTATAAATAGTTAAATCTCACCTTATGAAATCAATATTTACAGTCAGAAAATTCCATATATACTTTTAAAAATATAGTAGAACAGAAGTTGAAAATGTTAATAACATTCAGCAGAATTAGAGTTCATTTTCAGCTGAAGGAAATAACAGCAGCATATTGCAGAGGTTAATTTGACACTAATCTTTGAAGAAAGCTGAAGGAATTCTTGGCACAGGGAATAGCATAAGTAGAGGCATAAAGAAGGTGTTTTGTAAGAATAGTTGCTCGTTTCAACAGGTATATCAACTAAATGTAAGAGGATATATTAAGTTGTTTGGTAGATGTTATGGATGTAAGTTATATCTGAAAATAGATTAAGCAGAAATTATGAAAACTAATTCTTTAGTAATATTCTAAATGGTAAAAGAGAAACACTAAAAATATGATTTTAGTTTTCACATATGTTCTTAAAGGGATTGAGAGAGTTCTACTCTCTTTCTTGTTGTTTGGTCACTAAGTCATGTCCAACTTTTTGCAACCCCCATGGACTGCAGCATGCCAGACTTTCCTGTCTTTTACTATCTCCTGGAGTTTACTCAAACTCATGTTCATTGAATCCATGATGCCATCCAACCAAAATTTGACCAATAATGTCCCTATTAGTTGCAGATTTCAACATATGGCTTTCAATTATTACTCATGCCTTAAAGTCTCTCATTTAAATATTATATGCATATCCTGACAATTTTTATCTTGTAATATTTCAAATGCCTTTCTACATAAAATAATGCCTGGGTGGTGTCTGGGTGGTGTTTTTAATTCAATTACTGTGGGTGAGTGTTAGAAGATTGCTGAATTACATTGGAAATTTTTTTAATTAATATTTTAATTTATAATTAGTAATCTTCCCCAATTACACACTATTTAATTATTTGAAGTTTATTGGGAGTTGTTTTATAGTCCACTATATGGTGAATGCTCTATGTACTAAAAAGAATATATATCTCACAGTTTGGGAAATAGTGCTTTAAATGTCAATTAGTTAATATAAGCTGATAATTTTATAGGTTGATTTTTTTAATGTCACTTTTAATTATCAAAACAGTGTTAAAATCTCCATGCAAAAGTGTAGATTCTTTCTTCACTTCTGTCAATTTTTGTCTCATGCAATTCAAAATTTTGCTATTAAGTACATATATGATTGGATTTGTTATGTCTTCTAAATGAATTGACCACTTTTATCAATACGAAGTATTTCTTTGGTGTCTCAGAATACTCTGTCTTGGTGTCTACTTTGTCTATAAATTTTTATATCATTAAGTACAGGTAGCAAATTAAAAAAAAAAAAAAAACTTAAAAGTGATCCATTTTCAAGGGTAGCTGGCTTTGAGTGGAAAAATTACTTCCAGCCAAACTTGCCTAACAGCTTACTGATGTAGTAACAGGTTACAAAACTGGAAAGTTCTGGTAAACAAAGGGAGGGTAGGATGCCTAGGATTTTTGCATGGGCTCATTCTATTGGTGAATTCAAAACATAAGAATGGGAATAGGTGTGCAGGAAAGGAGGAAACAAGATGTCAAGGAGGAGCCAGCCCATAAAGAGGGAGAGAATAAACCTAGGTGACATTAGGGAAGATCCTTCACCCCATAGTACTGAGCCAGTGAGGAACTGGGGGAGGGACTTGAGTGCTAGGGTATAAATTGCTTATTGAACGACACAGTGTGCCTGCCCTCCAAACACCTGACCCTGCAAGACGGTCATTAAACCCTTGCTTCCTGCTTCACTTCATCTTCAAGTCCATTCTTCGGGTTTCAGCTAGTGGGCTTTATTTCCCACAGTGAATACTAAATAATCAAAGCATTAACTGAAAAAAAAAATTCTTATAGAAATTATAGTATTATAATAATTACTAATTATGAATTAAAATATTTACTAAAAAATTTTCCAATGTGATTCAGTAGATTTTTAATACTCACTCACAGTAATAGAATTAAAAACACCACCCACCCATAATCAATTGGGTTATATTCCAGGAATGCAAGACTGGTTTAGCATTCAGAAATTAATCAGTACAACTTGCCATATATATAATATAGAGAAGACAAATAATAAGATCATCCAAAAAGGTATAAAAAAAGTATTTCAAATCCAGCACTCATTCATGATAAAGCCTTTTAACATCCTAGGAAGAGAGGAGAACTCTCTCAATCTCATCAAGAATATATGTGCTGCTGGGAAAGACACATTATTTCATGTAGAAAGGCATTTGAAATATTACAAGATAAAAATTAAGTCAGGATATGCATATAATATTTAAATGAGAGACTTTAAGGCGTGAGTAAATAAATGAAAGCCATATGTTGAAATCTGAAACTAATAGGGAATTACTGGTCAATGTTTCACTTTACACATTGAAAAATTAATTCTGTGAGAAGCAAAAATCTAGTTTCAAACACAAATATTGTTAAGGTCTAGAGTATCAGTGTTCTTTGTTCTACAAACTATTGGTATAGGGTCTTTGTGGAGACATCAAAGCTAAAAGAAAGAAATAAAGGTTTCAAATATTTACTAATAATAGGAAAATGGAAAATATCAATGTAATACTATCCTTAACCAAGTTCCTAAATCTTCAAATTCATCATCTTTTCAGTTATAAAAATGATCATAATTCATAAAGGAAAAATCTCTATCTTCATGTTTCCTTCTAGATTGGGGAGAAAAAAAAGACTGATTACAAATCGAGTGTCATTGACTCAGAGCAAAATATTCTCAAGAGTAAAAGAGTAAGTGCTTACTTGTATAATGGAAAAGTGAGGAGAGAATAGCCAGGATAAATATCATTCATGTCAAACACCAAAATATTCTTCTAGGAAATAGACAAACTTCTGTGATTATATACATAGAATGAAAAAGAGCTAGTTAGCCTGTGTCCTTGTTCTTGAATGTTTATTCCCAATGTGATTATTCGTACTTTTATACCTTAGACCATGACTCCCATGCCCTTTAATTTAAAAAGTATATGTCAAAATCTCCATTATGTTAATTATTTTAATAGGATAGGGAAGGATTAATTAATCACACACACAGAAAGACATGCAAGGGGAAAATTTTTTCAGAAAAAATATAGATTGAAATGCCAAATTAAGCAGTGCATTAGCACTGTGGCAATTAGCTCAGTTCAGTTCAGTCACTCAGTCCTCCGACTGTGCAACTCCATGGACTACAGCACACCAGGCTTCCCTCTCCATCACCAACTCCTGAAGCTTACTCAAACTTATGTCCATCGAGTTAGTCATGCCATCGCACCATCTCATCCTCTGTCGTCCCCTTCTCCTCCTGCCTTCAATCTTTCCCAGCATCAGGGTCTTTTCAAATGAGTCAGTTCTTCACATAAGGTGGCCAAAATATTGGAGTTTCAGCTTCAGCATCAGTCCTTTCAATGAATATTCAAGACTCATTTCCTTTAGAATGGACTGGTTGGATCTCCTTGCTGTCCAAGGGACTCAAGAGTCTTCTCCAACACCACAGTTCAAAAGCATCAATTGTTTGGCACTCAGCTTTCTTCACAGTCCAACTCTGACATTCATACATGACTACTAGAAAAACCATAGCCTTGACTAGATGGACCTTTGTTGGCAAAGTAGTGTCTCTGCTTTTTAATATGCTGTCTAGGTTGGTCATAACTTTTCTTCCAAGGAGCAAGTGTCTTTTAATTTCATGGCTGCAGTCACCATCTGCAGTGATTTTGGAGCCACCCATAATAAAGTCTGCCACTGTTTCCCATCTCCTTGCCATGAAGTGATGCCATAATCTTAGTTTTCTGAATGTTAAATTTTAAGTCAACATTTTCACTCTCCTCTTTCACTTTCATCTAGAGGCACTTCAGTACCTCTTCACTTTCGGTGATAAGGGTGGTGCAATCTGCATATCTGAGGTTATTCATATTTCTCCTGGCATTCTTGATTCCAGTTTGTGCTTCATCCAGCCCAACGTTTCTCATGATGTACTCTGCATACAAGTTGAATAAGCAGGGTGACAATATACAGCCTTGACATACTCCTTTTCCTATTTGGAACCAGCCTGTTGTTCCATGTCCAGTTCTAACTGCTGCTTCCTGACCTGCATACAGGTTTGTCAAAAGACAGGTCAGATGGTCTGGTATTCCCGTCTCTTTCAGAATTTTCCACAGTTTATTGTGATCCACACATCAAAGGCTTTGGCATAGTCAATAAAGCAGAAATAGATGTTTTTCTGGAACTCTCTTGCTTTTTTGATGATCCAGGGGATGTTGGCAATTTGATCTCTGGTTCCTCTGCCTTTTCTAAAACTAGCTTGAACATCTGGAAGTTCATGGTTCACATATTGCTGAAGCCTGGCTTGGAGAATTTTGAGCATTACTTGACTAGCATGTGAGATGAGTGCAATTGTACGGTAGTTTGAGCATTCTTTGGCATTGCCTTTCTTTGGGATTGGAATGAAAACTGACCTTTCACAGTCCTGTGGCCACTGCTGAGTTTTCCAAATTTGCTGGCATATTGAGTGCAGCACTTTCACAGCTACAAATCATCTTTGAGGATTTGAAATAGCTCAACTGGAATTCCACCATCTCCACTAGCTTTGTTCATAGTAATGCTTTCTAAGGCCCACATGACTTCACATTCCAGGCTATCTGGCTCTAGGTGAGTGATCACACCATCGTGATTATCTGAGTCGTGAAGATCTTTTTTGTACAGTTCTTCTGTGTATTCTTGCCACCTCTTCCTAATATCATCTGCTTCTGTGCCTAATGGTTAATGTTTCCCTGCCAATATTGATTCATGAATGTTATCATTTTGTCAGAAGATCAGTGACTTAATGCATCTACAATAGAAAGGAATAGAAATTTTATAGTCTTCATTAAGACTAAGTTGTCATTTGGTCCAAGCCAGAGCTTTCTCTTTTTATCAGCACTTATTGAGTTTTCAATCTTGTTTTTCCTTTTCTGAGGCCAGTTGTTGGGTTTCTCTACCCACTTTTTAATTATCATTTGGGTCAATATTCCTTTGTACCATAAAGGAGGTTTGGCTGCTGTAAGTTTCTTTAAGGGAAGCATGTTTTACAGAAATATCAGCAAGGTGACTTCCCTTAGCTTCCTGATAGTCAAGTTTAGAATGCTCCAGAATCTTAAAAATAGCTAAAGCGGTGGGTAAAAGTGTTGCATCCAGTAATTACTAAATATTTAATTTTATTTATTACTGATAGTAAGGAAGCTATGTATCTATCGCAGCATCCCCAAATCATGAGCTACTCCAAAAGCATATCTACCATCAGTATAAATACTGGCAGTTTTATGATTTTATAAGTACAAACCTGTGTAAGAGGGTATAATTCAGCTTGTTGAGCTGAAGTAGCCATAGCTAAAGATGCAAACTCAGTAACATCAAAAACAGTTGCAATCATACTCAGAACATTGTCACCTTTTAAATAAGAACTATCAGTGAACCATAGAAGGCAGAGTTACCCAAAGAAATTTCTTGCAGATCACCACAAGGAGTCAAGAGGTGGTCTGTGAGCATCGAACAGTCATGAGAGACTTCTTTGGTGATAGAAGGAAGAAAAGTAGCAGGATTAAGGTTAATAACAATGTAGAAGTATTACATGATGGGCGGTTAAGAAAAAGACTTCATAAGGGTGAGATGGGTGAGGTGAGGTAACAGACTGAGAAATACTGTGTGATAAGGAGTCAAGAGAGCTTCTACTGTATGGTGTACAAAAAGGTTTAAAGAGGATCCCACATTGATTCTCTAAACAATCTTAACCAAGAAGGCAGTGGCAGTGTTGGCTCTAAGGAAAGGGGAGTACCCTGGAGCCACAGGATACAGTTGCTGGCTATAATACCCTATATGGGTCCCTGATGGTCCCTGTGTTCTTGGGTGAGTACCCCAAGGGAATTCCTTTTCTTTTCATATTCATGAAGGGAAAAAAGGAATCTGATCATTGGGATGCCCAAGGGCAGGTGAGTTCATCAAAACTCTAGTGAAGCCATGAAAATTATATTATCTGATTTTACCATAAAACTCATTTGGTTTTTATTGCCTAGTAAAATCTACATAGATTTGGCCACAAGAGAAAATTTGGAATCTAATTTCAGCAATAATCAACTAGGCTGAGAAAACCTCATGGTTAGTGCTTAGCTTTGGGTTTCAGGAAATTTAGAACATTATCTATCTGGATTTAGGCATAGCCTTTGTTCTCATATTAGATACCCTAAACATCAAACCTAGGTTTGGGCCAACTGCAATTTTTCTTTGGTGAACTTCTGTTCCTTTAAGGCTAAAAACAAGTGGATGCTGTCAAATCATCCACATATTGCAGCAAAATAGAACCTCTAGGGAACTTTATATCATCCATACCAGCCTTTAGGATTTTCAGGAAACAAGGGCTCTCAAAAAAAAAACCCCAAAAACCCTGAAGCATTACTGTCCAGGTGAATTGTGTTTCCTCCCAAATGAAGGCAAAAAGGTACTGTTTAGCTTCATCAACTAGAATACTAAAGAATGCACTGTGTAAATTAATTATAGTAAAGAATTTGTTTCCTGTGGCAACAGATGTTAATAAAGGTATGGGAGTTAGGAACAACAAGTTTTGAGGGGTAGGATTGTTTTTTATTGTTTGGAGGTTCTGGGAAAACTTTCACCCTTGGCCTTTAGGTTTTCTTACTGGTAAAATGAGAGTGTTACAGGAGATAGCACAGAGCATAATGATGCCCTTATAATCTGTTATGGGCTTTACGCCTTGAAAGTCTTCTTATATGAGACTGATTAATTCTGGGAAGCAGTTTCAAGGAGTCTTTTGAAACTTGATGGGAGATGTACGATGAATTTTGCCAATATCAGTTGAAGATTTTGTCCATAAGGAAGGTGGTTGCTAATTCAATAGAAGCAAGACCAAAGGCTTTTTCAGCTAGTTTCTAGAGTACAGACCCTTTTCCAAAGGCTGAACTGGACAGTTTCGGTGAAAGCAGCCTCTGTTCTTCTTCTTCTTTTTTTTTGTTGTAGCCCCCATTCTTGAAAGAATGGGGCAAAGCCTAACCAGTTTCAGTTGAAAGAATCTTATCTCAAAATTAGACCGAAGTGCCAAACAAGTACTTGCATCCAGAACAAGGCATTAACCAGAAAGAACAAAATCTTAAAACAGATCCAGAATAAAGTCTGGAGAGCTTCAAATGCAAGCAGGGTGTGAGCTCCAACTCAGAAGAAAGATGTGCCTTCAAACCCTAGGTTCAGCAAGAAAAGCAGTGAGGGAAAATGGGCTCAAGTATTGTTATTGTATCTGTTTGCTCACCAGCCCCGGAACCTTTGGGAGTCTTCTCTGGTCCTCACACAGGCCACCAAAATGTTGACCTACAACAAATTTCCAGACATTTCTCCAGCAAAGATGGTTTTATTCAGGATCATCAGAGAATTGGAATTTGGGGTTTGCAAACTCCAAAACCTTGTTCAAATTCTCCCCCCACCTCCCCCAATGGCAAGGGAAAAACATTTTTATACAGGGGGAAAGGAAGTTGAGAGGGCAATAGTAAACATAGTCCATGGCTTTTCATTGAGTGAGTCCCTGACAGGAAAGAAAAATCTTCCTCCTTCTTCATGTTGAGTTTTGCTATCATCACATAACATGGGAGCTCCCCCTCCTGGCCTTTCAATTCTATTTGCTTGAGATTTCTGTTTATTATTATTATTTATTTATTTATTTATTTATTTTTTACAAAATATTTACACTTTTAGAATGTCAAATTAGAAGAGTTTTCTTTTATTCCTTGGAAATCCTCTATTTGATTTTACTATCTTATTAGTGGAGGAACAAAAATGGGATTAAATAATGCTATTATTTAGGTGATAGATTTAGATACAATAAGGAAAATGATATGGTAATAATTAGAGCTAAATAAAAATATAAATTTCCATTTATGATGTCATGAATTTTATTCACAAAGGGACTTTACCACCTGATTGAACTAATGCAATCAGATTTGCATTACAGTCAGATAAGTTGAGCATCATGGAGAATAATTTGGTATATGGAGGAGATAGGAAAATCATGTAGGGGTTGTAGTAACAAGTTTTTCCTTGACAGTTATACATGTGAGGCACAAAGGAGTGAACTATATTTGGGGGTGGGTTAAAAAATACATTTAACGTGAGTTTTCTAAGAGGAGTAGGTGTTACATCTTGAAAAATAGGGATTGGGTGATAGAAGTTGAAATCCCAGGCAGAATGGAAAGCATAGCGAACAGAACATGGAAATCATGTCTTCATCGCTAACTAAAGCTTTCTGGCTAAGGTGTAAGACCACAATGGTAAAGGTCAAAGATAAAACTGGCAGTCTTATCTCTTAAGAGTGATAAACAACAGCAGCCTAAAAGCCATTAATAACAGGAACCTGGAGTGATTCTGAACAGTGGATAGAAAAGTGGAATTTTGTACTAATGCGGAAGATGTACAATTATGATGTTGTGATGAATGTGAGAGGATGTATTGCATTTTACAAAAGATATTACATAATTTACTATAGTGTACTATAGTCAATATTTTTTGTCGGTATCTTAGATCTGCTGCTGCTGCTGCTGCTAAGTCGCTTCAGTCGTGTCCGACTCTCTGCGACCCCATAGACGGCAGCCCACCAGGCTCCTCCCTCCATGGGATTTTCCAGGCAAGAGTACTAGAGTGGGGTGCCAATTGCCGTCTCCGATCTTAGATGTAGAAGCTCTCATTTAATGCAATTATATAATAAACTCATGGTACAAAATAACATCATAATATAGAAAGAAAACCTACATACTTAATTTATACAGTCTAGAAATTGGGCTTAATATGTGTAAGTGTGTGTGTGTGTGTGTGTGTGTGTGTGTCTGTGTCCGTGCTCTCTCAGTGTCTCCAACTCTTTGAGGCCCCGTGGACTGTAGCCCATCAGGTTCCTCTGCTCATGGAGTTTTCCAGGCAAAAATACTGGAGTGGGTTGCCATTTCCTACGCCAGGGTATGTTTCAACAATTCGAGGGGTCCAAGAGGGAAGTGGGCTGGCTGGCTAGTGCCAGCACCATCCAGTCTAGGGAGCCAGCTTGCATACAAGATGCTATGAGACATCAGGGCAGTGATGCGTCATCCAGCTGTGTTATGTCTGCTCCCTCAAGCAAAGGCAGTGCTGTTTAGCACAAATATTTCATTCTGTGAAAAATATTGGAAAAGAAAGTTCAGGCTAACCAGAAAGATTCAACATTATATTTTTTCTCTGAGGGCTGAATTTGAACTGAATATGGACAATAAGAAAATTCTCATAAAATACATTATATATTTAAAAGCTAAACCAAATAAATCTTTCCTCACAGAACCAATTTCTCCTTCATAACTTGTTTATATAGTTCTAGCTTCATTTTTCCTTTGATTTCTCTAAGAGATTTTCAGTGAAAATATCTTCAATGGAAATTTAATATAGGGATTTATTTTGCCTGGAGTTAAGTTAAATTTGTTGTTTTATTTCTAAAAGCTGAACATAAGATGTACACAGAGAAGGAAAATGGGACTTATGAGATTTATTATTACAAAAATGCAGTTAAATATTATATGTTTACAAAATAATTTGGTTGTGGCATCTAGTAGCAGTTATTTGAAAATACATCTGTTAAAAGGCACATTAAACTATAAAATATCAGATTGCTATGTCTCTTACATATATGAAACATTCCTCAGTTATCTTATTGAAAATTCACTCCTTGACAAGGTGGTTTATTCCAATGTTATTCATTAGAAAAGACATCCATATTTTCAGCCAAAGTTGAATCATATTCCACACTCCAACTTCTCATATCCTAATTACTCAGGAAAAAAATGATCATATTGTCATCGACTTAATATATATGGGCTTCCCTGGTAGCTCAGCTTGTAAATAATCCACCTGCAATGCAGGAGACCCTGGCTCCATCCCTGTATTGGGAAGATCCCCTGGAGAAAGGATAGACTACCCACTCCAGTATTTTTGCCTGGAAAACTCCATGGACAGAGGAAACTGGCAGGCTACAGTCCATGGGGTTGCAAAGAGTTGGACAAGACTGAGTGACTTTCACTTCAGTAACATATATGTGGTGTGTGTGTGTGTGTGTGTGTGTGTGTACACACTTGTGCGTGCATGTGCTCAGTTGTGTCCACCTCTTTGCAGCCCCATGGACTGTAACCTGTCAGACTCTCTGTCCATGGAATTTTCAGGCAAGAATACTGGAATGGATTCCCATTGTCTCCTCTAGGAATCTGCCTGACCCAGGGATCAAACCAACACCTCTTGTGTCTCCTGCATTGGCAGGCAGATTCTATCCAGTGCAACCTGGATATATGCCTAACATCAGACCTACCATTCCAGGCATACTTTCTTCCACTCTCAACCCAATCCCCCCAAAAGAAAGAACTCTACCCTACATGTCATATCTATATTGTATCTTTATCATTTTTTAGATACCACCTGCCTTTCTTCCACCAGGGATTTATATCTATCCCAGAAATTTAGATTCTCATTCTTTAGCCTCAAACTTGCATTTCTTGTTTCTTCGACTATTGTTATTGTCTTTTGACTCTCCTCTTTACAATGATATCCCCTTCCTTTCTTCAGCTCTCCCTTCCCTTCAGTCTCAAAACCTCTGCTATCTATAGTTACATTTTTGCTTTGCTTATATTGATAGCATTTAAATACTCTTCTAACACTGTTCTCATCTACTATCCCTTGCCAAAAGATTGATTATAACAGTTGAGAATTAATACACAAATTAGCTTTATGTAAGTGTGTTTACTGTAGTCAATGACCATTTCATTTTTCTTTCTGTACAGCTGTGCTTTTCTTGAATTTGCTTTCTGTTTTTTTTCTCTCCCTCTTTTTTACACATTGTACATGTGTTCAATGCTTTAGCTCAAAATTTTTATTTTTTAATTCCACATACTTTTGCTTTAGGGCCCTTCATCTTCCTGTTCCAATGCAGGATAGATATTTCTATGCCTGATGCACAAGTGATAATGTATAAATTCTCTTTCTTTATTTCCTGTTTCTGAAGCCACTCTCCCTCAGGTTACATCTTTTTTTGATGTACCCTTTACTCAAGTTCAGTCCCCTGGAAGGCAAATTCTGAGATATAGATTAGAATGTAAGAGGTTTTTTAGAGTGTTCTCAACACCTACAAAATAAAAGGAAACAAGAAGAAGTTGAATGGAGGTATAGTCTTATTGAAAGTTCTGATGGGATGATCCTTCAGGCATTTGTACCTCTAAACCCTACTTCCATTTGGCTCTTTGTTTATTTTCAACTGTCTAATGAGTTTCTTCCTCTGTTTATTCACATAGTTCTGATTTGCCACTAGAACCTTTAACACATTAATCACTATGAATTGCCTAAGTATGTTTTTTGTGTTTACTCTATTTGTTCAAGCATGTTTTTGTGTCCTTTTTTGTGTGCTGTTTGTGGGACTCTGAGCTTTTCAACCTGTGGATTGATATTTTTATTGAAATTTTGGAAAACATTATTTCTACAATTTTTGCCCCGATTCTATCAATGTTAAATGGCTGGACTTTGCCCCATGTGTCTCTGAATATTGGTTTAACTCTGTTTTTCAGTTAGGATGGTTTCCATTTCCAGGTCTTTGTGCACACTGATTTTATTCTATGTGTTTTCTAATCTGATGTTAAAGCCACCATACATATGAAATAAGTGAAAGTGTGAGTTGCTCAGTCATGTCTATTAGCTCACTAGGCTTCTCTGTCCATGGGCTTCTCCAGACAAGAATGCTGGAGTTGGTTGCTATTTCCTCCTCCAGGGGATCTTCCTAATGCAGGGATCAAACCTGGGTCTCCTGGGTTTCCTGATTTGCAGGCAGATTCTTTACCACACACACACACACACACACACACACACACACACACACACACATATAAAACAGGTATTGGACATTAAATTGATTAATTATTCCTTTCATCTTGAAATTTGTTTCTAATTACTGAGTTTTCTCCTGGTCTACCAGAATCATATTTTCTTGTTTCTTCTAGTAACTCCATGATTGCATGATATATATTTTGACCCATTACATTTTTTTCTTATCTTTTTCTTAAAGGTGTTGAAGTTTGTGTCAGGGAGTTCATTTATTTTAAAATCAGCTTCATGCTTTTAAAGCTTATTTTTAAAATTTGCTAGTGTGTCTAAACAGTAGTTTTTACTTTAGAAATAGTGTAACTTCTGTCTTAAGGTTTATTCTTTCCGATATCTTTATTGAATGTCCTAATAATAGTCAGTTTGGATCCTAAACATCTCCCAGTCCTGGGTCACCTAAGAGAGTTCAGTTTATTGTCCTCAGTTGTTATTTTCCATAGTAGTTGTTCTTTATCTCTGAGCATCTCAAGCGCAGAATTCTAGAGCTTTTTAACTATATGTATATTTCATGAGTGATAATTTATCTTCAGCTTCCCTGAATTCTGATTCGTTTTCCAGACTTAACAAGGCTGCCATATTTATTTTGACCCCTTTATTATGCCACATTCTTGGTTGGACTTCCAGGCAGAAAGAACACACAGAGAGGTCAACTCATTTATTTTATTTTTTCAGGGATCGAAGAATGAATGAACTCCATTAGTCAGATGTTTGAAAACTATTATTTTAAATATTACATGATGTTTTATAGCTATTTACTGAGTAGGGCTGGAATTAGTGAACATTTTGGCTTACTTCTAGTTATTGGCAATTTCAAATAAAAATGTTATGTGAATTCATGTACACATCTTTCTGCAGACATATTCTTTCATTTCTTTTAAATAAATTCTTAGGAGTAGAATGGCTGAATTAAGAGACAGGTAGGTGTATGTTTAAAGTTTTAAGAAAGTTCCAGATAGTTTCACAAAATGTGTGAGAGTCTTCCAGTGTCGCCATATCCCACTCTGCACCTGGTATGATATTTTCTTTGCTTTCTCTTTTCTACCTTTCTTCTTTCCTCCCTTTCTTTCCTTCCTCCCTCCTTTCTTTCATGGTTAAAACAAAACACATAGCGTGAGATCTTCCCTCTTGACAAAATTTTAAGTGTACAGTACAGTACAGTACTGTTAACTCTCAGGATAATATGTGCGACAGATCTCTAGAACCTTTTTATTTTGCATGACGGAAGCAAAGATGTAAAGTTTCAGTCCTGCAAGGTGGACTTTCTTTTTAAATTTAGAAATTTTACTAGCTGTGCAGTTGCTTTGGACTGAATTGTGTTCCCTGAAAATGTACATGTTAAAACCCTAATCAACGTGATGCTCCTTGAAGATGGATCCTTTGGAAAATAATTCGATTCAGATGGAGTCCTAAGGGTGGGGCCCTCATGAGTATAATTAAGTATAAAAACTGTATAGTTTTGTTGCCATTGTAAATGGGGTTTGATAAATGGCTTTATAATATTTATTAAATTTATCTTTTGATGTCAACTGAGAAATTCTTCCCTGAGAGTTTTCCAGGTATCTTTACTTATCATTTCTTTTAAAGTGCTATTAGTGATATTAATGAAATGCTTGTATTTTTATTGGAATGTTTTAAAATTGCCTTCTTAAATATCAAAGTCTGATGCTATTTAAGTTGCCTTCTTGACTGTCAGGGATTCAAGAAGACAAATCTTATCTTTCTCAAACTTTTTCAAATTTTTAAATCTTGTCATCTCTCTGTTGAATATTTACTTTATAATTCCCAAGCATATCACATCATTATTCGATAGCACATGTTGATGATGAAATAAGAGAGAGTAAAGAGAGAAAAATATTAAGATATTCATTAATATTCTTTATAAACCAATAGTTTGAAAACAAAATAAAATAACTATACTTTTTCTTCTTTTTTGAATCAGGCAGATTTTGGAAGATTTTATGAATTCAAACACAGTGGTTTTCACATAATGGAGATCAAATGGCTTTAGATTTAGTATTTTTCATGGAATTCAACTGTAGATTTCTTATTCTATTTCTTATGTCTCTCTTCTTTATCTTCTATTTTTACCAGCTCTACTCTGTGCTGTTAAAACGACCTACAGACTTCATTCTTTTGTGCTAAGCTTTAGAAAGCAGAGAGTGAATGGAGTCAAAGGATAGAAAAAGATAATACGAGAAATCTGAGGGGGTGGTACTATATTGCTTCCTGAAATAATAAATATAGGAAATATTTGTCCCTTTCCAGTGAATACAGAACAAGAAAACATAGGCCTACATGAGAACAACTATGGTTTGGTTTAATTCATTGAAGCAAAAGAGATTTATTTAGTTACTTCAGCTGGAATTAATTTCAAATACTACTTTGGTCCCTACGATTTCAACAATGATTTAAACTTGTTTCACATTTGTGCATCCCATTTCACGGTGCTGGCTCTTCTTCCATATATATTGTAGATCATTTGGAAAATGTTTTTAGAAACACATAAGCTTTCCCATTTTGTATCTAGCATTTATCACCAACCAAAATATTATTTCTAATAATCTTGGTCATTAGGACCTAGTTATCTTTATCATATTAGTTTTCTTGCTAAGATGTAATTTAGTTAACCTAGTCACATGCAGATATTGAATAAATTATATTAACAAGACCATATTGCCCTATCTTTCCAAATAAGCTCTGTTCTTTATTGATTGCATAGTTTTTGTAAGTTCATGAAAGATTAATTAATTTTTTTTTCTTCTGGCTGTTCTCATTTATAAAGATGTGATTTGTTCTGCTTTTGGCTAAATGCATTAGAGGTCTTATGCTGCCTTCTGTTAATCATTACTTGTCTATACTTGAGTTACAGTATATACTGCAACTATTAGAAAATGATTTACATGATATCTTTTAGTAAGCAGACTGTGATACTTATGGCTAAAGTCACAGATTTCATGATCTTGAAAAGAGGACCATGAAATTTTAATAGCAGCACAATTTGTCTCTGCACAACTTGTTTTTCCACAGTTCTGACCTAAGCTGTGAGATTTCATTATAAGTCTACATGAGTTAGGTGCTGCATCTGTAAATACCCTCCATAATTTCTCAGAGACTATTTAGAGGAAACCAGTAAGAAATTATAGCTTATTTGGAACTTAATTTTATTATATTTCAAATTGCTGTAATTTCACAAGTATCGTTTACCTCATAATAGAAGGGAAGAAGATATCCAGTGTTATGTTTCACTAATTGTGGATTATCATAGACATTAGCCATTACTATAAATCAATTAAAGCATGCCAATTAAGTTAATATGGAACCACATTCTTATATATCAAAACAATCAAGGAAATTCTCAACATCTAAGAAAAAAATATGGCATGCGAGAGACTCCAAATACTTTGCTTGGAACCAAGGAGTTCCAAACCCCTTGGATTAACTTTAGATTTGCCACTGAAGGACACTCTTTGCCATCTCAACTCTTCCACATAATGATAGTTGACGGGCTTATCCAGGTTCAGTGGACACAGCTTTAGAAATAATACAAATAACTTGCAATCTTTCCAACTAAAACTACAGGTTCTTTGTACTTCATGTAAAATGAGTTTACCATGTATGAATTGAAATATTAAAATGTAAAATATTCTTTAAATTGTATATATATATTTTTCAGGAGAATGTGCCTGTACCATATGCTAGGCATTATACAATGCATTTGTGTCATATTATACCATTCAATCAGAACAATACTGCAAGACCATTATTATAATCATTTCATAGAAGAGTCAAACAGGCTAAGAAGAGTTAAGTATTTGCCCAAGTGGCAGAATTGGAATATGAATAAGATTTGTCTGAGTACATCACAGCTTTGCTTTATACGCACTATTTGCATGAGAAAACTGAAGTGAACAAGCAAGTGTGTTAAAAAAAAAAAGTGATAGCATTATAAGGGACTTGCTATTCACACTCTCCAGATTTGGGGTGTAGAGTCAGTCATGCCTGATTCTAAAAGGAGTTGCCTCTCATTTCTCTTAACTCAACTTTTTTAAATGTTCAGTTTTTTCTGGACTTTTCATTTGATACTGCATGTTTTAGGAAGAGGAGGAGAGGTTTGTAAGGGGCAAGGGAAAGACTAGGTAAGCAGCAATAAAATACCCTGGTAAGAAGAATAATTTTCTGTATGAAATGAAATTGTGGGACTCGTTAAGTAGGGGGAAAAAGTCTTTTCTTCTGTGGTTTCTCTTGAATTGTCATGGAGTTTTTAATCTTCTACCTAATACCATGTCCCTCAAGCATGGGGGTACTCTCAGGATGAGCATAGTGGCTCACTGGTACGTGGAGTCAGTCGCATGGTGCAGCCCCTAGATTTACATGGCTGACCCAATCCACGGGTCAGGAAGGTCCACTGGAGGAGGAAATGACAGCCCACTTCAGTATTCTTGCTTGAAAACTCCCATAACCGGAGGAGCCTGGAAGGCTATAGTCCAAAGGGTAGCAAAGAGTTGTACACTACTAAGCATGCACACACGTGCACGTGCACACATACACACACATGCACACACAAATATATGTATGTGTGTGGTGTGTGTGTGTGTGTGTATATATATATATATATATATATATATATATATATATATGTAGGGTGTATAGCTGGGTAAGAGAAAGATAAAACTATTCTTAAAATTTTGACATCTTCTGGAGTATATTGATTAGTATCCAAGTTTGCATAGTGATATAAAGGATCCTCCTGCCAATGCAGAAGCATAGGTTCAATCCCTGGGTCAGGAATATCCCCTGGAGAAGAAATGGAAACCCACTCCAGTATTTTT
This sequence comes from Okapia johnstoni, assembly GCA_024291935.2. NCBI lineage: Eukaryota > Metazoa > Chordata > Mammalia > Artiodactyla > Giraffidae > Okapia > Okapia johnstoni. Next base: position 106,740,800 of record CM044307.1, on the reverse strand, counting down.
GTCTGGAAAATACCATGAACAGAGAAGCCTGGTAGGTTACAGTGCAAATGGTTGAAAAGAGTTGGATGCAACTGGGTGACTGAGCATGCATGCACTAGTGGGGGTCTATTCTAATCTGAGCAGTTTACTGAAGAACAATAAAATCATTGGGAAAAAAGAGGAATGACACAGTCATTTCTGAAGAATTTTGTCCCTAGGTTTTTATTGCTTCCAAGGAAGTTCCAAGCACTGTAGCCACTGACTTAGAAAACTTTTCTTTTTCATTTACTGGCCTGTATCTAAAGATCCAGTTACTGAGTATCAGTGAGCTAGCTAAGTATGCTTCACTGATCCAGATTGTTGTTCAATCCTGCATACATTAGCAGGGCCACACCATAAAAAAAGGTCAAAATATTTATTTGCTTAAATTTTAGATTCAGTTCAGTTCAGTAGCTCAGTCATGTCTGACTCTTTGTGACCACATGGACTGCAGCATGCCAGGCTTCTCTGTCCATCACCAACTTCTAGAACCTACTCAAACTCATGTCCATTGAGTCAGTGATGCCATCCAAAAGTCTCATCCTCTGTCATCCCCTTCTCCTCCCACCCTCAATCTTTCCCAGCATCAGGGTCTTTTCCAGTGAATCAGTTCTTCTCATCAGGTGGCCAAATATTGGAGTTTCAGCTTCAGCATCAGTCCTTCCAATGAATATTCAGGACCGATTTCCTTTAGGACAGACTGGTTGGAACTCCTTGTAGTCCAAGGGACTCTCAAGAGTCTTCTCCAACACCATAGTTCAAAAGCATCAATTCTTCAGCACTCAGCTTTCTTTATACTCCAACTCTCACATCCATACATGACTACTGGAAAAACCACAGCCTTGACTAGACAGACATTTGTTGGCAAAGTGGTCTCTGGTTTTTAATATGCTGTCTAAATTGGTCATAACTTTTCTTCCAATGAGCAAGTGTCTTTTAATTTCACGGCTGCAGTCACCAGCTGCAGTGATTTTGGAGCCCCCCAAAATAAAGTCTGTCACTGTTTCCCCATCTATTTCCCATGAAGTGATGGGACCTGATGGCATGATCTTAGTTTTCTGAATGTTGAGTCTTAAGCCAGCTTTTTCACTCTCCTCTTTCACTTTCATCAAGAAGCTCTTTAGTTCTTCACTTTCTGCCATAAAGGTGATGTCATCTACATATCTGTGGTTATTGATATTTCTCCTGGCAATCTTGATTCCAGCTTGTGTTTCATCCAGTCCAGCATTTCTTATGATGTACTCTGCATGAAAGTTAAAAAACAGGGTGACAATATACAGCCTTGATGTACTCCTTTCCCTATTTGAAACGTCTGTTCCATATCCAGTTCTAAATGTTGCTTCTCGACCTGCACACAGATTTCTCAGGAGGCAGATCAGGTGGTCTGGTATTCCCTTCTCTTTAAGAATTTTCCACAGTTTGTTGTGATCCACACAGTCAAAGGCTTTGTCATAGTCAGTAAAGCAGAAGTAGATGTTTTTCTGGAATTCTCTGGCTTTTTCAATGATCCAACAGGTGTTGGCAATTTGATCTCTGGTTCCTCTGACTTTTCTAAAACCAGCTTGAACATCTGGACGTTCATGGTTCATGTACTGTTGAAGCCTGGCTTGGAGAATTTTAAGCATTACTTTGCTAGTGTGTGAGATGAGTGCAATTGTGGGTAGTCTGATCATTCTTTAGCATTGCCTTTCTTTGGGATTGGAATGAAAACTGACATTATCCAGTCCTGTGTCCACTGCTAAGTTTCCAAAATTTGCTGGCATATTGAGTGCAGCACTTTCATAGCATCATCTTTTAAGATTTGAAATAGCTCAACTGGAATTGAGGATTTTGGATTAGGAGACAATTTAAAGAGTTGGGATAATATGGTAGTTGTCCTAATACAATTCTAGCAGCTGACTGAAGGAGGACTTTTTGATAGAACTGGATCTAATAATATTATGGAAGCGCAATTATTACTAATATATCATTGATTTTGCTTTTTATTATTAGGTAAAATACTAATCCTAAACAGTCTCTTCAAAAGAATATAATGTTCTAGTTACATTCAGTTCAGAATTCCACTGTGACTTTAGATAAGTCCTTTCTCCTTGAAATCCTCTTTGAAAAAATTATAAGTAAGGATAAAAATCCAATATCACAAACTTATTTTGAATGTCAAATAAAAGAATGACTATAAAATACACAGTGTATTAACAAAAATTGGTTCATACTAAACATTAGTACAAAAGGATTAACCCCTGAAGACTTCTGTATTTGATTTAAGCAGGTGAAGAAAATGCCTCTGTGTTTATTTCTCAGATGTTTCCTGTTTTGCCATCCTGCTTCTTTGTTAAATGGTTTATTTATTAACATACAACCATCATCGTTAGGCTGTTACATGACCAAGCAAGAAATCAAGCTTTTCTTCAAACAGCAAATACTTGCATAAGACCTTCAGTGATTTTTCTTTTTGAATTTTTTTTTATTCCTGTTCCCCAGATCTCTAAGTGAAAGTGAAGTTGCTATTAGTCTCATAAGCCTTTATAGATTATGTTTAGAGAGAAATTAGATACTAGAAATTAGGTATGAAAACTCTAAACACAATAAGGGTAAGGTTGCTATTTTCTTTATATTTTCTCTCTAAATATATCTGGCACAAAATAGGAATTGAGACATTTTTTGAATAAGTAAAATAAACAATAAATATTTTATACTTTTTAAAAGTAAGATTTTCAAACATGCTGAAAAAAAGGAATGAACTTTATAGTACCCCTCCCAGGTGGCACTAGTGGTAAAAACCCACCTGCCAATGCAGGAGACATAAGAGATGTGGGTCAATCCCTGGGTGGGGAAGATCACCTAGAGGAGGAAATGGCAACCCACTCCAGTATTCTTTCCTGAAGAATCCCCATTGGCAGAGGAGCTTGGTGGGCTACTGTCCCTGGGGTCACAGAGTTGGACACAACTGAGGCAACTGAGCGTGCATGCATACCCATCTGTACATACCCACTATTAATATTTTACTATACTTGATTTATCATTTATCCCCCATCTACCTATAGTTCAATCCTTCCTTTTATGTAGGAAAAAAATATATTTCCTACAAAAAAAATATTTATAGACATCAAGTATACATACTGCTAAAAACCTTAACATATATATAATCATTTAAAGGTCAATTATTTGTTAATTAGTGGGACAGTGGTGAAGAATCCACTTGCTAATGCAGGAGACACAGGAGACTTGATTCAATCCCTCGGCCCTGGAGGAGGAAATGGCACCCCACTCCAGTATTCTTGAATGGAAAATCCCGTGGACAGAGGATCCTGATGGGCTACAGTCCATGGGGTTGCAAAGAATTGAACATGACAGAGCAAAGATCATTTTTTGTGAATTTGTTTTGAAATAAAATGTCTGTATGATAAACTGCACAAATCTTAAGTGTAGTACTTCATAAATTTTGACAGCTGTGCACAACTTTGCAATCCAACTGACTATCAAGGTACAGGATATTATCATTACACAAGAAAAGTCCTCCTGCTTCTTTACAGTCAGTCTCCTTCTCCATCAAGCCCCAGATATAACCACAAACCTGATTAATTTCACTTATTTTAGAACTTCATATAAACGAAACCATTCTACATGTACTTTCTTGTATAAACTTCATTCTCATCTCTTGAGATTTATATATGCTATTGTGTTTATTGATAATACCTTCATTTTATTGCTGAGCAGTTTTCCATGATATGAATATGACTTACTTTTTAAAATTCAGTCTGTTGATGGCAACTTAGGATGTTATCAGTTTTTACCAGTTTTTCCTAAATCTTTATGAGCATTCCTGACAAGCTGGTGTGGACATTTGCTTTTACTGCTCCTGGGTAAATATGTGTGCACGATAGTCACTCAGTCATGTCCAACTTTTTGCAACTCCATTGACTGTAGCCCATCAGGCTCTTCTGTCCTTGGGATTCTCTGGGCAAGAATATTGGAGTAGATTGTTATTTCTTTCTGCAGGAGATCGTCCCAACCCAGGGATCGAACCTGGTCTCCTGCATTGCAGGCAGATTCTTTACTGTCTGAGTCACAGTGAGTGAGTAAATATCTAGGAGTACAGTTGTTGGGTCATATGACAGAAGTATCTTTAGGCTTGTCTTTAAAAAGACACTGGCAGATCTTTTTCTCAAAATGGTTATAACATTAGTTTAACTTTCTTGTTAAGTTATAATTTAGAAATTAGACTTAGCTACTCATTCCCTTGCTTCCATCACCAGTCACATCCACAACTGGGTGTTGTTTTTGCTTTGGCTCCATCTCTTCATTCCTTCTGAAATTATTTCTCCACTGATCTCCAGTAGCATATTGGGCACCTATGGACCTGGAGAGTTCATCTTTCAGTGTCCTATCTTTTTGCCTTTTCATACTGTTCATGGGGTTCTCAAGGCAAGAATACTGAAATGTTTTGCCATTCCCTTCTCCAGTGGGCCACATTTTGTCAGAACTCTCCACCATGACCGGTCCATCTTGGGTGGCCAATATGGCATGGCTCATAGTTTCACTGAATTAGACAAGGCTGTGGTCTATGTGATCAGATTGGTTAGTTTTCTGTGATTGTGGTTCTGAGTCTGTCTGCCCTCTGATGGAGAAGGATAAGAGGCTTATGTAAGCTTCCTGATGGGAGAGACTGACTGAGGGGGAAACTGAGTCTTGTTCTGATGGGCGGGGCCATGCTCAGTAAATCTTTAATCCAATTTTCTGTTGATGGGTGGAGCTGTGTTCCCTCCCAACCAACTGGGGTGGAGGTAATGAAGATAATGGCAATCTCCTTCAAAAGATCCCATGCTTGTACTGCTATGCTCAGTGACCCCAACCCTGCAGCAGGCCACCACCAACCCACGACTCTGCTGGAGACTCCTGGACACTCACAGGTAAGTCTGGGTCAGTCTCTTGTGGGGTCATTGCTCATTTCTCCTGGAAATAACTCCAGAAAGAATGAACAGATGGAGCCAAAGCAAACACAACACCCAGTTGTGGGTGTGACTGGTGATGGAAGCAAGGTTTGATGCTGTAAAGAGCAATATTGCTTAGGAACCTGGAATAATAGGTCCCTGAATCAAGGTAAATTGGAAATGGTCAAACAGAAGATGGCAAGAGTGAACATCAACATTATAGAAATCAGCGAACTAGGATGGACTGGAATGGGTAAATTTAACTCAGATGACCATTATATCTACTACTGTGAGCAGGAATCCCTTAGAAGAAATGGAGTAGCCATCTTGGTCAACAAAAGGGTCTGAAATGCAGTACTTGGATGCAATCTCAAAAATGACAGAATGATATCCATTCATTTCCAAGGCAAACCATTCAATATCATGGTAATCCAAGTCTATGCCCCAACCAGTAATGCTGAAGAAGCTGAAGTTGAACGGTTCTATGAAGACCTACAAGACCTTTTAGAACTAACACCCAGAAAAGATGTCCTTTTCATTATAGAGGTTCATGACATTGTACAGGAGACATGGATCAAGACCATCCTCAAGATAAACAAATGCAAAAAAGCAAATGGCTGTATGAGGAGCCCTTACAAATAGCTTTGAAAATAAGAGAAGTGAAAACAAAGGAGAAAAGGAAAGATATACCCATTTCATTGCAGGATTCCAAAGAATAGCAAGGAGAGATAAGAAAGCCTTCCTCAGTGATCAATGCAAAGAAATAGAGGAAAACAATAGGATGGGAAAGACTAGAGATCTCTTCAAGAAAATTAGAGGTATCATGGGAACATTTCATGCAAAGATGGGCTCAATACAGGACAGAAATTGTATGTACCTAATAGAAGCAGATGATATTAAGAAGAGGTGGCAAGAATACACAGAACTGTACAAAAAAGATCTTCACGACCCAGATAATCACGATGGTGTGATCACTCACCTAGAGCCAGACAGCCTGGAATGTGAAGTCAAGTGGGCCTGAGGAAGGATCACTATGAACAAAACTAGTGGAGGTGATGTAATTGCAATTGAGCTGTTTCAAATCCTAAAAGATGATGCTGTGGAAGTGCTGCATTCAATATCCCAGCAAATTTGGAAAGCTCAGCAGTGGCCACAGGACTGGAAAATATCAGTTTTCATTCCAATCCCAAAGAAAGGCAATGCCAAAGAATGTCAAACTATCACACAATTGCACTCATCTCACAGGCTATCGAAGTAATGCTCAAAATCCTCCAAGCCAGGCTTCAACGGTACGTGAACCGTGAACTTCCAGATGTTCAAGCTGGTTTTAGAAAAGGCAGAAGAACCAGAGTCAAATTGCCAATATCCGCTGGATCATCAAAAAAGCAAGAGAGTTACAGAAAGACATTTATTTCTGCTTTATTGACTATGCCAAAGCCTTTGACTGTGTGGATCAAAATAAACTGGAAAATTCTGAATGACATGGGAATAGCAGACCACCTACCTGCCTCTTGGGAAATCTGTATGCAGGTCAGGAAGCAACAGTTAGAACTGGACATGGAACGACAGACTCATTCCAAATAGAAAAAGGAATACATCAAGGCTGTTTATTGTCACCTTGCTTATTTAACTTATATGCAGAGTACATCATGAGAAACGCTGGGTTGAATGAAGCACAAGCTGGAGTCAAGATTGCCAGGAGAAATATTCATGACCACAGATATGCAGATGACACCACCCTTATGGCAGAAAGCGAAGAAGAAATAAAGATCCTCTTGATAAAAGTGAAAGAGGAGAGTGAAAAAGTTGGCTTAAACTCAACATTCAGAAAACTAAGATCATGGCATCCAGTTCCATCATTTCATGGCAAATAGATGGGGAAACAGTAGAAACAGTGACAGAATTTATTTTTGGAGGCTCCAAAATCACTGTAGATGGTGTCTGTAGCCATGAAATTAAAAGATGGTTACTCCTTGGAAGGAAAGTTATGACCAACCTAGACAGCATATTAAAAAGCAGAGACATTATTTTGCCAACAAAGGTCTCTCTAGTCAAGGCTATGGTTTTTCCAGTGGTCATGTATGGATGTGAGAGTTAGACTCTAAAGAAAGCTGAGTGCTGAAGAATTGATGCTTTTGAACTGTGGTGTTGGAGAAGACTCTTGAGAGTCCCTTGGATTGCAAGGAGATCCAACCAGTCCATCCTAAAGAAGATGAGTCCTGAGTGTTCATTGAAAGAACTGATGTTAATGCTGAAACTCCAATATTTTCGCCATCTGATGTGAAGAAATGACTCATTGAACAGACCCTGATGCTGGGAAAGTTGAAGGCAGGAGGAGAAGGGGATGACAGAGGATGAGATGGTTGAATGGCATCACCAACTCAATGGACATGAGTTTGGGTAAACTCTGGGAGGCCTGTTGTGCTGCAGTCTATGGGGTCATAAAGAGCCATTCAGGACTGAACGACTGAACTGAACTGAACTCATTCCCTAGTAAAAGAGATGTCCACATTAAGTGTAAGGTATTGCACAGCAGGATGACTCTGTCAGTAAAGCCAGTCCTTTTAAAGATGCATAAAGGGGAAAATATATAACTTTATGAAAAGAAAATATCTCTTACTTTTTAAATGTATTTAATTTCAAATCACTCTGTGGAATATTCTAGAATCTTATTAAAAATAGTAAAGATAGGCTTATTCCTATAAAGAAAAATAATCAAAATATTATTTTGATTATAATCATAACAGCATTTATTTCAATACATCCAATTAAGTGCTGGATATCTTCATGTATTCTTTTGAGCCAAACCTAATTTAGACCATAGCTGAAATTAAATTTCTTCTTAATATAGACCCAGTAGCATATATCAGTTTCCTAGAGTTGCTTACCAAACTGCTATAAACTATGTAACTTGAAACAACAGAAATGCATTGGCTCACAGTTCTGAACTCTCAGAAATCTGAAATCAAGCATGTCCTGACTTGCTCTTTCTGACCTGTAGGGGAAAATTCTTCCTATTCTATCTTTTTCCTGGCGATTTGATAGCAGTCCTCAGCATCCTTTGGATGGCAGCTTAAGTGCTTCAATCTCTACCTCCATTTCACATGGTACACTCTCTTTACATGTCTGTGTCTCTACTCTTTCTACAAGAACACCAGTCCTATTGTTTTATGGCTTACCCTAATGACCTCATCTTAACTTGATTACATTTGCAAAAACTTTGTTTCAAAATAAGGTCACCCTCATGGGCACCAGTGGTTAAGAATTCACCGTTATCTGTTTAGGGATCACAATTCAACTCATACCATAGACCATATATTTATTTCCCATTGTGAGTATAGTGTGATATGGTGACAACATTTAAGTGCTAGTCATTTCCTTCTTGAATATATCAGGATGTTTGATCATGCAGAAATGATTTGACTGTTGGAATAAGTATATATTCTGGATTTTGCTAGCAGTTTTATTTTTAAATTTTATCTTCCTAGTCTAATAGTTTTAGAAACAATCATAGAGAATTCAGATTATGGAAATGACTGTTTCCTTCAAGCTGTTACATAAAAACACCAAACAGTTCATTTCACAAAATCAGCAAAACATTACTGACTGAAAAAAACCAGCTTAAAGAGTGAGCTTGTACAACTCTGCATCAAGAAAGCCTATTTGCCACCAAAAAATATTTGGGATAACTGAAAAATAACTTTTAAGAAAGATTGTGCTTATTAGTTATAGTACTAGCAAAGCCATTCATTTTTTTTTCTCTTGCTTTGGAGTAATGGAAGTTTCACATCAAGTAGATTCAAAATCTCCTAAAAGTACTTAAATTTCATACAGAAATAGAACTTCCTCACCTCATGCCATTTTCAGACATTAACCTACTATAAACTCAAGTTTTATTTGCAATGCTCACCATCTATTCTCATAGGCAAAAAAAAAAAAAAAAGACAGACATAGAGGTGAAGAGAGAAAAAGAAAGAAGAGATTGATTTCAAGCAGTGTAATGAAGTATAAACTACAAAGTGTTGTAGGTAGATAAACCTTTGAAAATAAATATATTCTAGCAAAAGTAAAAAAAAGAAACATACTAATTAGCTATGAATTTTGGACAACATTTTAAGTGCAAGACAGAATACATTTTTATGTTCTGTATACAGAAGTGAAAAGTGTAATAGCCTGCCTTACAGTACGCAGAAATGGAAGGTCAGCATTACCTAAGTTGACACAACTAGATGAGGCTAGAGACCTGAATTTGATGATTTTTTTTAACTCTAAAGGTTAGTAATTTTACTTGAAAAAAAATCTTACTTTAACTATTCTCCAGGGTTTAACTACCAAGTTTGATTTTAAGTCCCAGCTGTAGAAGAAGCTAAGTCAAGGGAGACAGATAAAATGAGTTCTATTGTAAGATTCTGATTCCATCTATGCCTATGGGCCCAGTGCAGCTAATGATGTCCTTCAAAAAATTAATGGTTTATCAATGTGGGTAGGTAATTCCATCAGATTCTAAGTCTTGTATTTCAATTAATAAATTCAGAGAAGCCAGCATGGTTTGGAGGATGAAAGGTCAGCATACAGACATAATCAATAAATAATAAAAACAACTTAGAACATTTACTTTAAAAGACTAGGTCTGTATGTTTAAATTAAATTGTAAATCCTTCTGCCTTCATTTTTTATTAGAGTAATATAACTGAAATTAGTTCCACAATACAAGAGGATTAAAATGTTAGGAGTTACAATGATAGTACTGGAAATAGATGTGAGCAAAAAAAAAAAAAAAAGCAGGGAGTAAAATTATTATCAGAAAACTAAGGGCAAAAATTTGAAGCTCTGCTCTATGAGCTGATGGCAAAAACTTGCACCTTCACAACGTGAAAGGAATTAAGCCCTCAGATCCTTTTTCCTCAGAGTAAAACTTGTCATTGCTTCTCAGAATCTTGACCCCTTAGCTTTCATTCCGCGCACCACTATCCCTCAGTCCAAACAGAGATGGTGAAAATGTGTCAACTTTTGAGATCATTGGTTGACATGGAGTCAGATTTCCTAATAATTTTAAGGCAGAGAATAGATCGGCTTAGAAAAGTAAATAGCTAAACAAACGAACAAAGTAAAGACTGCAGCTATTGCCTCCGTTTCACTGACAGTTCCCTACAAAATATAGATCCTCATACAGCAGAGGCAATCAAATTATCCTAAAGTTTATTTACAATTTGAATTAAAAAAAGGTTCAGCTATTTAATTAAATGTGTCAAAGTTTACATTTATTTGAAGCATTTTAGAAAACCTGCATTTATTGACTTATTTCTATTACAAGAAAGTTTAAATCCATGTTTAATTACACATTGGAGCAAAACATCAATTCAGGAAAGAATAATTACAATGAATATTAAAGCTACACTGAGACTGAGACAAGAAACTTTTTATTCAGGTATGGATTAACCCTAAACTTTCATAAGTGAATAAAATAGATTAATGAAATATTATAATAATACAGAACATAGATCATTTTATTTTGGGAAAGTGACAGGAGTTTCTGCTGCCTATTCAGCTAGTGGTAAATAGGTAAATATTCTGATAAATACTGTATCTTAATCAATTCTAAGATTCTACCAATCATAGGGTATATTATAAACCTTGATTAGTACCTTTTGTGTGGAAAGTTGCACCAGTACACACAGCAATTTATAATGAAGCTTGGTTGGAGAAATATTAAAATGAGAAAACACTATTTTCACAAGCAAAGAAATATCATGTGACTTTTTAGAATCCACTTCTTTAGTTTTTATTTATTAAGGTCGAAACACGTTGTACTGGGATGGTACAGTCATCTTGTGGTATAGCATTCCATCCACCAACACAGGAAAAACAAATGAAATTAGAGAAGATTATATCTTTCAAAAAATGAAAGAAAAAGCCACGCAAATACTGTGCCATACATTTGGTGAGAGAGTACATAAATGTAAAAGCAAAAAACCCCTTCTGTTCTGAGAAACACATCACTCATTAAATACAATGTACCCTAAGTTATGCTAATTTGTAATTCATAATAAACACCATATACTGACTGAAACTTATTTTCTACACTCTAAAAGATAAGAAAAGGTTTTCTAAGCAAGTTGATAATGTAAACAAGGAAATCATTTATCCCACTTAAGAGTGAAGGTCAGCAAATTTTTCAAAGTTTGGCAACAGTATTGTTAAAAAATAAATGAGTTCATGATAAATCTTATATTAAAAAGTACTGACCAGACTGCCTGAGATGCAAAGGCCAGCTAACCATGACCTGTTTCCTTCCTTAATGTTTTGAGACGGTCAGAATTTTCAGTTTGTGAAGCCTCCAGTGTGGATGAGTTAATGAGGACCTAATATTGAGCTACTGCTTGATCAACTGTAAAGGGCTGAGAAGTGGAATGAAAGAGAGTTACAGTCTCTCAGGGCTTCCCCTTACCCTTGGCAGATTAGATCTGTTGTCTCTCCCTGAGTCCCTTGGGGCTTCCCTTGTGGCTCAGCTGGTAAAGAATCCGCCTGCAATGCTGGAGTTCTGGGTTCGATCCATGGGTCGGAAGATCCCCTGGAGAAGGGAAAGGCTACCCGCTCCAGTATTCTGATCTAGAGAATTCCATGGACTACAGTCCATGGGGTCACAAAGAGTCAGACAGGACTGAGCAGCTTTCATTCTCTCACTCTCACTCCCTGAGTCCCAGTATCACAAGCAAATATTTCATTTAGATCACCTGGCCCACTGTTTTGAATTGATTTAATCGTTATTGGAGGTCTCTTTTTAGACTGTAAATTTCTCTATTTTAGGATTATATTTAGCATAACTTTTATATCCTAAAGGCTAATGATTGTCTAGAATATTCCAAGTGCTTAAGAAGTGTTGAAATGACTTAAATAAGTGTTATTTTGAATTATTTATGAAAGTACCCCTCTGGAGAAATTTTGGGTGAATTTTGGCAAAAAAAACAGATGACTTTCATTTGAGTTTCATGTCAGTTTTGTAGTCGCTAAGTCGTGTCCTACTCTTTGTGGCCCCATGGACTGCATGCAGCATGCCAGCCTTCCCTGTCCTTTACTCCAGAGTTTGCTCAAACTCATGTCCATTGAATTGGTGATGCCATCCAACCATCTCATTCTGTCACCCCTTTCTCCTCTTGCCCTCAATCTTTCCCACTATCAAGGTCTTTACAAATAAGTCAGCTCTTCGCTTCAGGTAGCTAAAGTGTTGGAGATTCAGCTTCAGCATCATTCCTTCCAATGAATATTCAGGGTTGATTTCCTTTAGAATTGAATGGTTTGATATCTTTGTTCTACAGGGGTTCTCAAGAGCCTTCTCCAACATCACAATTCGAAAGCATCAATGTTTCAGCTCTCAGGATTCTTTATGGTCAACTCTTACATCCGTACATGACTACTGGAAAAACTATAGCTTTGACTACACTGACCGTTGTTAGCAAAGTGATGTTTCTGCTTTTTAACATTCTGTCTAGGTTTGTTACAGCTTTTCTTCCAAGGAGCAAGTGTCTTTTAATTTCATGGCTTCAGTCACTATCCGCAGTGATTTTGGAACCCAAGAAAATAAAATCTGTCACTATTTCCACAATTTACCCATCTGTTTGCCATGAAGTTATGGTACTGAATGCCATGATCTTTGTTTTTTGAATGTTGAGTTTTAAGCCAGCTTTTTTTACTCTCTTTGATCTACTTGTGTCTTTCTCATGCAGAAGCAGGTAAAAGCTCTATTCAATCCTAGACATGGAGGGGAAGTGAGTTCTTCTGCATCCTGACTCTGTATTCCTCTGCCTGAAGTTTCCAACTTTGCCTAGAGGGACCTCAAATATCATTTGTTTCAGGACTTTACTGAGATCTCAGTGTTCTGGATGGAGACAGTATAATCTCCCAGTCAACTTGATAGTGTTATGCAGTGCACATCTATTTTATACTCAGTGCATGAAATGAAAGTACAGCTGAGTTTTCATAGGAATTCAGACAGGGAGAGAGAGGCAGCAATTGCTCCGTGGCAGTTTATACTAAATAAAACCATAAATGCACACTGATGTTTTTCAATAACAGCATGTTGACAAGCTGAGTATATATGGAATTTGAGGATGTGCAGTAGTTCTGTCACTTCTTGGATAAAACAATCACTCCAAATCTGTGCTTATAATAAAAGAACAACTTTTCTCAGTCATTCCCAAATCATTTCTAAATTCACACTCTATAGATATAGACAGGGTTTGATCAATTTCTGGTCAACTGATGTAAATTTCCATCTTCAGTTTCATTATTTTAAGAGACAGTGGAGTTTCTGAAATATATGTATTTTTAAAATCTCAGGACCATGTCTTGATTGTCAGGAGCAGATAACTAGTTTCTGCTATAATTTACTTTCTAATAGAATACAGTATGTTTTCCTTCCGTGATAGGTACTTTTGATGACTTTCATCTCAGTGTGAAGCTCCTGTCACTTCTTAACTAACAACAAAGGAAAAGAATAGGGAAAAAAAAAAGCACAGGGAAAAAAACGCCATTACACACTGGATGCTTTGTAAATGTGAGCCTACTCTCACAAATCCTTTAGGCATCAGTAGAAATGGAGCTGAGCCAGAAGAGAAGAAAACATGTCCAAACAGAAAGTTTGCTGAGCAAATTGAAATTCACGCCTGAAACTGAAAACTTTGAGTTAAATCTACTCTAAAGGGTAGGTTTACTTTACTTTATCATTTTTTTTTTCTTACTAATTTTTACTTTAATTTTAATTTTACTTTACTCAGTTTTTCCTGAAATGCAAATTTATTAAATATAGATTTTTGTTACAAGTTCTTTGCATAATTTCAGTTTCTCCTTCCACTTAATCTTTTGACATAGTAATTATCACACAGTTAAATGGGAATAAAAACATAATGCTAAATATTTGAACACTTTCCTCTGAGTTTGCACACAGAAAAGTAAAATATACTCTTCTGTGTAATTACAGCTTGATATGACAAATATAATCTGGCCTTGTTTTCCCAAAGCAAAGTCCTTTTATAATGTTGCATAATATGTTTAATGAAAAACAGTTTTGGCATAATTTAGAAAACTTTTACATTGAATACTGTGTGATTTCATTAGTTGAGCAATGAGTATCAAGCTCATGAATATGAAAGTATTTTGTAATCTGAAAGTAAGATTTTATATAGGAGGAAAGATTAAATTTTATAAAAAGGATAGGTAGAATTAATAATACATTAAATATTATTTGTCCCTTGGGACTCAATTTGAAATATAAATATAGTTCTCTTCATTTCTAAATTTGATTAACATTGTCATTTACTAACATTGGGGAGATATTTTTTGAGGTAGAACTTTACTGGCAAAACTCAACACACTCTATATATGTTTTTATATCTCTCTTCATAATATTTTGTTCTTCATGACCAATTAAATGGAGTATGATTAGTAACCATTTGGATTTTCACTTCTTGTCTCACTGAACGCCAGCTATGACATAGTGATTGTAGACTTTGCATTTTGAAACCAAATCTTTCCAGGCTACATACTGACTAGCAGTGTATGAAAATTGCCATTTCTTCACATCCTCACAATATTTGATTCTGCTGAAACTTGTATTTTTTTTTTTTATACCAGTGAGTTTGCCTTCAAAGTTACTTCTTCAGATTTCTTTTTTATACCCTTTGTCCATTTTTGTTTATTATTTTCTTCCTCTTTTCTATGTCATTTACTATTGTTTTTGTTCAGTTGTTAAGTCATTTTTTGACTTTTTGTGATGCCACGGACTGCAGCACAGCAGGCTCCTCTGTCCTCCAGTATCTCCTGAAGTTTGCTCAAATTCATACCTGATGAGTCAGTGATGCCATCCAACCATCTCATCCTCAGTTGGCCTCTTCTCCTTTTACCTTCAATCTTTCCCAGCATCAGGATCTTTTCCAATGAGTTGGCTCTTTGCATCAGGTGGCCAAAGGATTGAAGCTTCAGTTTAAACCTCAGTCCTTCCAATGAATATTATTCCAATGAATAATCAATGAATATTGATTTCCTTTAGGATTGACTACTTTGATATCCTTGCAATCCTTGGGACTCTCAAGAGTCTTCTCTAGCACCACAATTCGAAAGCTTCAGTTTTTCAGTGCTCAACCTTCTTTATGATCCATCTCTCACATCTGTACATGACTACTGGAAAAATCATAGCTTTGACAATTCAGACATTTGTCAGCAAAGTAATGTCTCTGCTTTTTAATATGCTATCTAAGTTTGTCATAGCTTTCCTGCCAAGGAGCAAAAGTCTTTTAATTTCATGGGTGCAGTCACTATCCACAGTGATTTTGGAGCCCAAGAAAATAAAATCTATCACTGTTTCCTCTATTTCCCCTTCTATTTGTCATGAAGTGATGTGACTGGATGCCATGATCTTTTGTCTTTAATGTTGAGTTTCAAGCCAGCTTTTTCACTCTCTTCTTTAACCCTCATCAAGAGACTCTTTAGTTCCTCTTTGCTGTTTACCATTAGAGTATCTGAGATTTTTTATATTTCTCCCAGCCATCTTGATTCTTGCTTATGATTCACCCAGCCTGGCATTTCACATGATGTACTCTGCATACAAGTTAAATAAGCTGGGTGACACGATACAGCCTTCTTGTACTCTTTTCCCAATTTGGAACCAGTGCTTCCATGTCTGGTTCTAACTGTTGCTTCTTGACCTGCCTACGGGTTTCTCAGGAGGCGGGTAATTAGTCTTGTATTCCTATCTCTTTAAGAATTTCCCACAGTTTCTTGTGATCCACACAATCAAAGGCTTTAGCATAATCAATGAAGCAGAAGTAGCTGTCTTTCTGGAACACCTTTGCTTTCTCCATGATACAATGAATGTTAGCAATTTGAAATCTGGTTCCTCTGCCTCTTTGAAATCCAGCTTGTACATGTGGAAGTTTTCAGTTCACATAGTGCTGAAGCCTCGCTTGAAGAATTTTGAGCATAACCTTACTAGAATGTGAATTGAATGCAATTTGCACAATTTGAGCATAACCTTACTAGCAATGTGAATTGAATGCAATTGCATGGTAATTTGAACATTCTTTGGCATTGCCCTTCTTTGGGATTGGAATGAAAATTGATGTTTTCCAGTCCTGTGGCTAATGCTGAGTTTTCCAATTTTGCTAACATATTGAGTACAGCACTTTAACTGTATCACCTTTTACTAGAATTTTAAATAGCTCAGATGGAATCCATCACTTCCAGTCACATTGTTTCCAGTAATGCTTCCTAAAGTCCACTTGACTTCACACTTCAGATGTCCAGTTCTAGGTGATTATCCAGATCATTAAGACCTTTCTTGTATAATGCTTCTGTGTATTCATGCCACATCTTCTTAATCTCTTCTTTCATTAGAGATAGCCCAATGTTTTAGACAAAGGTTAGGGCAAAGGTTAACTGAATTCTGCCAAGAGAATGCACTAGTCATAGCAAATACCCTTTTTCAACAACACAAGTGACAAATTTATACATAGACATAACCAAATCACATAATCCAAAATCACTGCAGATGGTGACTGCAACCATGAAATTAAAAGATGCTTACTCCTTGGAAGGAAAGTTATGACCAACCTAGATAGCATGTTAAAAAGCAGAGACATTACTTTGCCAACACAGGTCCATCTAGTCAAGGCTATGGTTTTTCCAGTGGTCATGCATGGATGTGAGAGTTGGACGGTGAAGAAAGCTGAGTGCCAAAGAATTGATGCTTTTGAACTGTGGTGTTGGAGAAGACTCTTGAGAGTCCTTGGACTGCAAGGAGATCCAACCAGTCCATCCTAAAGGAGATCAGTCCTGGATGTTCATTGGAAGGACTGATGTTGAAGCTGAAACTCTAATACTTTGGCCACCTGATGCGAAGAGCTGCCTCATTGGAAAAGACCTTGATACTGGGAAAGATTGAGGGCAGGAGGAGAAGGGGATGACAGAGGATGAGATGGTTGGATGGCATCACCGACTCGATGGACATGGGTTTGGGTGGACTCCGGGAGTTGGTGATGGACAGGGAGGCCTGGCGCGCTGCAATTCATGGGGTCGCAAAGAGTCGGACACGACTGAGCAACTGAACTGAACTGAACTGAACTGAAGAACTATGGACAGAGGTCCATAATATTGTACAGGACGCATGAATAAAGCCATCCCAAAGTAAAAGAAAAGAAGAAGGCAAAGTGGTTATCTGAGGAGGCTTTACAAATAATGGAAGAATGCAGAGAAGTGAAAAACAAAGGAGATAAGGAAAGGTACATCCAATTAAATGCAGGTTTCCAAAGAACAGCTAGAAGAGACAGGAAGGCCTTCTTCAAAGAACAGTGCTTAATAATAGAAGAAAACAACAAAAGGGGAAAGACTAGAAAATCTCTTCAGGAAAACTGGAAACATCAAAGGAGCATTCCTCCCAAAGATTGGCACAATAAAGGATAAAAATGGTAGAGCCCTAGCAGACACTGAAGAGATCAAGAAGAAATGGAAAGAATACAAGAAGAATTGTATAAAAAAGATCTTAAAGGACCAGATTACTATGATAGTGTGGTTAGTCACCCAGAGCCAGACATTCTGGAGTGCGAAGTCAGGTAGGCCTTGAGAAACACTGCTGTTGATAAAGCTAGTGGATGTGATGAAATTCCAGCAGAACTAAAGGATGATGCCATCAAGTTTTTGCATTCATTATGTCAGCAAATCTTAAAGACCCAGGAGTGGCCACAGGACTGGAAAAAGTCAATCCTCATCCCAGTTCCCAAGAAGGGTAGTACCAAAGAATGTGCTAACCCTCTGACAATTGCATTCATCCTTCATGCTAGTAAGTCCATGCTTAAAATCTTGCATGCTAGGCTTCATCATTATACAAACCAAGAATTTCCAGATGTTCAAGCTGGGTTTAGAAAAGGAGAGGAACTAGATTTCAAATTGGCAACATTTGCTGGATTATAGAGAAAGCAAGGGAATTTCAGAAAAACATCTACCTCTGTTTCATTGACTACATTAAAGCCTTTGACTGTGTAGATCATAAACTGTAGAATGCTCTTAGAGAGATGGGAATACCTCACCATCTTGTCTGTCTCCTGAGAAACCTGTATGTGAGTCAAGAAGCAACAGTTAGAACCCGGTATGGAGCAACTGATTGGTTCAAGATTGAGAAAGGAATAGACAGGGCTGTCTGCTGTCACTCTGTTTGTTTAACCTATACACTGAGCACATCATGAGAAATACTGGGGTGGATGAGCTACAAGGCAGAATCAAGATAAGCAGGAGAAACATCAACAGCCTCAGGTATGTGGATGATACCACTCTAACGGCAGAAAGTGAAGACGAACTAAGGAGCCTCTCGATGAGGGTGAAAGAGGAGAGTGAAAGAGCCAGCTTAAGACTAAATATTAAAAACACTAAGCTCATGGCATCTGGCTGCGTTACTACATGGCAAATAGAAGGGGAAAAGGTGGAAGAAATGACAAATTTCTTCTTGGTCTCCAGAATCACTGAGGATGGTGACTGCAGGAAAGCAATGACAAACCTAGACAGTGTGTTGAAAAGCAGAGACCATTACTCTGCCAAAAAAAGGTCCGTGTAGTCAAGGCTGTGATCTTCCCAGTGGTTACTTACGGTTGTGAGAGCTGGACCTTAAAGAAGGCAGAATGCCAGAGAATTGATGCCTTCCAATTGTGGTGCTGGAGACGACTCCTGGTCCCTTGGACAGCAAGGAGATCAAACCAGTCAATTTTAAGGGAGAGCAACCCTGAGTATTCACTGGAAGGACTGATGCTGAGGCTGAAGCTCCAGTATTTTGATCATCTGATGCGAACAGACAACTCAATGGAAAAGTCTCTGGTGCTGGGAAAGATTGAGGGCAGTAGAAGAGGGCACCAGAGGATGAGATGGCTGGGCAGCATCACTGATGCAATGGACATGAACTTGGGAAAACTCCGGGAGATGGTGAGGGACAGGGAAGCCTGGTGTGCTTCAGTCCACGGAGTTGCAAAGAGTGGACATGACTTAACAACTGAATAGTAATAACAATGTTTCAGATATTAAACTGGTAAGACCAGTTTTGTGTTGCAAATGTGTCTTCATATAATTTTGTCCCTCAGTGAATAGAAATCAATGTTTTGATATAGTTATCCCATCTCTCTTTGTCTTTAATGTTTTTCACTCTTTTGGACTCTATAGAGCTTTCTCCAAACCATGACTATAAATATGCTGCCCTACATTCTCCTCTATTACTTGTATTATACATTTATGTATTTATGCATGTATGTATCTATTTATCTATCACTTACGTGATTTATCTATCTTTCTTTCATATGTTTCTCCACAAAGTGAAGCATTGTTTTCTAATATCCTTTACTTTAAAATTAACTATTCTCCACTGAATTTTGGTGCTACATTTATCATGGATCAAGTTCTCACATTACATGGCCTCCCTCTCTGTTGTTTCATTTATCTGCATTAGTAACACAATATTTGTATTCATATGACTTCATAATATGTCCTGGATAGGATGAGGAATTCCAAAATTTTACTCTTCTTTTCTCAAAGTTGAATTAGATTTTCCTAAATCTCTTAAGCTCTTAAATTGAAAAACATGATTAAGGGAACAACATACTCACAAATCTCATCAGGATCAATTCTGTCTTTTAAAAATAGACCCTTCTTCTGGTTTCTGAGTGGTGTTCTATAGAAATCTCATCAGTCCTCCACACACAGATAATATTATCAGACAGGGATTTAGAAAGTGTTTACACTCAGGCTTTGGATCCTAACCCTTCTGCAACTAAATTGATTCCACAATTTTCCCCTTGAGTAATATTTATAGATTCAAATGTAGTTTAAATAAAACATTAACAGGTAGATAGAATAAAATTCTAGATAAAATTCATTTTAAATAGTTTCTTTTGATAAAGGTTGGTATATATTCAATATATGTATGTATGTACATATATATATATGTGTGTGTGTGTGTGTGTCGGGCGAGTGTATGCTCCCTCGGTTCTTGTCTCGTCACAACAAAGATTTGGAGTGACAGACATTAGAGCCCTTGGCAGGTCACGGCTCTCAGTCAGACCATTATAGCTCTTAGACGAATCAGTGTTACAGCTCTTTTATTTAGATAATAGCAGGAGAATCCATCCTCAAAGCGTGAGGGCATGCTGACCCAAAGACACAAAGAGAAGAGAGTGGGAGAGCACGTCAGTGCACGGGAGAGAGAGAGAAAGAGAGAGCCAGAGCGAGAGAGAGAGAGAGAGAGAGAGAGAGAGAGAGAGAGAGAGAGAGAGAAAGAGAGCGCACGCACGTGGGGGAGAGAGAGAGAGAGAAGGAGAAAGAGAAAGAGCGTAGGCACCCGGGGTAGAGAGAAACAGAGAGGGAAACAGAGAGAGCGAGAGTGCGAGAGAGAGTGAGAGAGAGAGAGGGAGAGAGAGAGAGAGAGCGCGCGCTTTGGCTCCTCCTTTTATATGTTTTTTTCCTCCCCCTGGGCCTGCCCTATGCAAATTGGGCTTAGCCAGGAGTGCTGTTCTCCCTGAAATTCTCACTCTGGTCCTCGGACCTTCCTTTGACCTTCCTTTGTTCCATTTTCACGGGCTTTCCCCTTCCTTGTCTTTTAGCCACCGGCATTTTGGACTCCTGTTTCCTATTCTAACTACCTAAGGCAATGGCACCCCACTCCAGTACTCTTGCCTGGAAAATCCCATGGACGGAGGAGCCTGGTAGGCTGCAGTCCATGGGGTCGCTAAGGGGCGGACACGACTGAGCGACTTCACGTTCACTTTTCACTCTCATGCATTGGAGAAGGAAATGGCAACCCACTCCAGTGTTCTTGGCTGGAGAATCCCAGGGACGGCGGGAGCCTGGTGGGCTGCTGTCTATGGGGTCGCACAGAGTTGGACACGACTGAAGCGACTTAGCAGCAGCAGCAACACATGTATACACATATTTCTTATCAACTGTGAAATTACAATATTATTGTGCATCAGAAATTTAACTATATACACCCCTGCTTACCTTTTTTACAGGAATAAACTCCAGGAGACAATCATCACAATTGCTAAATATTCACAAGGTGATGTCATAACTCTTACATATTGATAACTCATAGCTTTTGTGAGGTGTTCAAAAGCCCAGGTCACCTTGTCAATGGTGAAAATATAGAGTATTACTTTGCCTCCCTATGGATATCTTTTCTATTCGTTTCATTGAGGTTATATCTTCTGTCAAGTTTTTCACTGTAGATTTAACCTTTCTTTTTTTCACTTGGGAAATATTTTCTGGAGAAAATGGAAATCTACAATTTCATTTTTTCTTCATCTGGCTTCTTTACAAGAAAATATTTTAATCTTTGACTGTTACACTTTTGTAAAATGGTACAGAATAAAAGTTATCAGAATTATCTGTCTAATTTAGAAATTGAGTTTTAAAAGAATATTCAAATTAGGAAAAAAAGGTGAAATATATAGCTATTATTTTAATATATTTTAAATAATTTTTAATATTTTAACAAATTATTTATAATCATTTTTCATGGAACTATAGTACATTTAGGATGAAATTAAGGAATAGATAAGCAGGATGAAACCATGGATAGCAAATAGTTAAGAAACTTTGTACCAGGTTGTTATTATAGGATCATATTTTGTTTTTAAAGGATTATTCTAATAATGTGGTGAGTTGGTTCAAAGTGAGCAAGACAAATTGAGCAAATTTGAAATGATTGAAGTAAGAGATTTTTGTCTCAGGTGTTGCTGCAGTAGAAATGAGACTGATAATTGGACAAAGATATCTAGGAAGAGTCTTTGATAGTACTTATGGTTGATTTAGTGTTGGGAGGATGGGTGGGAAAGGAGTACAAATAAATGATGGAAGACTTGCAAGTCTGTGGCTTAAGCAGCAAAATGCTTTGGGGTTTCATGTACTAAGATAAGGAAGATGGAAAGCAGTATATTTAGGAGTTAAGATGATGTATTCAGTTTCTGACTCTTTGGCTTTATCTGAACACTACTCACATGAGGTAGCCACTGCTGCTAAATCGCTTCGGTCGTGTCCAACTCTGTGAGACCCCATAGATGGCAGTCCACCAGGCTCCCCTGTCCCTAGGATTCTCCAGGCAAGAACACTGGAGTGGGTTGCCATTTCCTTCTCCAATGCAGGAAAGTGGAAAGTGAAAGTGAAGTCGCTCAGTTGTGTCCGCCCCTTAGCGACCCCATGGACTGCAGCCTACCAGCTCCTCCGTCCATGGGATTTTCCAGGCAAGAGTACTGGAGTGGGTTGCCATTGCCTTCTCCAGAGGTAGCCACTAAGGAGCTGGAAATATGAGCCAGAAAGTAACTCAAGCATAAAGCTAGAAATAGTCAGGAAGTAAAATCACCATTTTTCCTTACGTGAGTGAAGTTGCTCAGTCGTGTCTGACTCTTTGCGACCCCATGGACTGTAGCCTACCACACTCCTCTGTCCATGGAATTCTCCAGGCAAGAGTATTGGAGTGGGTTGCCATTTCCTTCTCCAGAGGATCTTCCCAACCCAAGGATTGAACCTGAGTCTTCCCGCATTGTAGGCAGATGCTTTACCATCTGAGCCACCAGGGAAATCCTTTCCTTGTCTGGAGTTCTGCAAAAACCTTCTCTGTGATATAACATCTGTCTAGATCTCTTATGTCATCTCATACCTTTTTTCTTTCTTGAGGGTCAAAGACTACTCCAGGCGTTTTTTGTTTGTTTGTTTGCCTAAGAACATACCAAATGTTTATACATTTCAGGGGTTTTGCCCTAGCTGTTTCTTCAGTATAGATCTTCCTCACAGAAGACAATTTTTGCCCCTCTTCCTATGCATTTCACCACCTATATTTACTATAGTTTGTTTACTCATATCACTAGTAACTAAAGAAGTATCTGGACTCAGTATACATTTGTTGAATTAAAGAATCTACATCTGGATGTAGGAACAGACAAGATTAAACAGGGAATGTTGTCAGAGGAAAGAAGTGGGCTCCTTGCAGAACCATCAGTAATACTATCTATTGGTAGATAGGCAGAGGAAAAGTCTTTGAAAGATTGGAAAGAGGAAGCCTAAACTGGAGGAGAAAAACCATAAATAGGAAAAACTCTAAGTTGAATTATGAATATATATTAATCTCATAGAAGTTTATTGTATGAAAGGAAATGATAGATAAAAATGTGGTATCTGGGGAGAGGTGTCTCTGTGTTAGCTTTTTTGTTTGTTTTATTTATTTTTGTTTGTATTAAATACTGTACAATCTAGAGTTTATTAAAATCCTGCCCAGGATGAACTGGTTGAGTAGGGGGAGATAATGAATCTAAGTCCAGATATAAAAATTGGCCTTAGTCTTGAGAAAATACAATTATATCTTCCACTGTAATAAAGAAGGAAATGAAAAGAATGTGAGCAGATGCAGGTAAATTTGCAATCTTGGAAGCAGTAAGTTAAGGGAGTTCTTACAAATAAGCGTTGGTTATCTGTAAAATAACGGGCTTCCCCTGGTAGCTCAGTTAGTAAAGAATCTGCCGGCAGTGCAGGAGACCCAGGTTCAGTCCCTGGGTCAGAAAGATCCCCTGGAGAAGGAGTTGGCAACCCACTCCAGTATTCTTGCCTGGGAAATCCCATGGACAGAGGAGCCTGGCGGGCTACAGTGCGTGGGATCGCAAGAGCCGGACACTATTTAGCAACTAAACCACCAATCTATAAAATGATAATCAATGTGTCCAGATTGATACTAAAGGTGAAAGAATCATAACCTTTAGAAAAGTGAGTAATAGTATTAACTCTTGTTCCCAACATGTAGTTAACTATAAACCAAAGATAATGAAACTTTACTAAAATATTTCCCACTGTCTTATAAAGACCATCACAGTGTCCCCCGAAGCCACTTTTTGCACTCAAGATATTATATCTATCTTTTAGAGTTGGAGAGGGCCTTCTGGTTCTGCTTTCAGTCCCATACTGGACCTGTTCCTTAGCTTCCCTAAACCAATGGAAATATTATAAGTAAAAATTTGAGAATTTGTCATCTTGCCCAATATGGTAAAGAAAAGAAAGAGTTAAAACACTTTTGGTTCTGGGAATTGATTAACATGACGGTATGAGGTGTGTCCATTGCACAAAGGGGGGAAAAAAAAACAGATTGGAAAGCAGTATAGTAGGATAAAATTAAAAATACCTTTTGCTCCTTTGGTTTTGTTTTTCAGAATATTTAAGCCCTGTGAATATTTGCAGGCAGAGGAAAAGGGGTATAGGTTGAAGAGGCAGGGTGTGCTAGACAGGAAGAGAATAAATTTGGAAGCAAAGTTCTGGAGTGAGAAATGATAAAAACAGGAATTTAGGAAGAAAAAACAGTTTTAATGAAGAACACTTTTCCCCCTTGTGATAAAGGGGAAAAGATAGGAAAGTAGAAATAAGCCTCATGAGATTTGAATTAGAGAAAGCCAGGAGAGGACTGGGATAGGAGACCCAAGGAAAATATTAGTTAGAGTAGGGATTTGACTTGATATTGGTTAACTAAATAAAAGAGCTTCCAGAAGAGTCTCAGATACAGTTGGGCTGTATAGTAATTATTTTTTGTTTATTCTTATTTTGTAGTTTCTTTAATACCACGTGCCAAGTACACATCTAGGTCCTGGAGTGTTTGTCTTGGTCTCTGTCTTCCCAGGCAGAGTTAACACTACCTGGTGGGAAAGGCTGTTACCAAGCATTAGAGCTGAAGAATTAAAAAAGAAAAGTGATATGGTACTGTGGTGTGGATTGCTTACCCTTTTTTGCACTGAACTACAAATAATGGACAGTGACTCAGTTGTTAAAAATTTGGTTTAGAGAGTAAGACTGTTTCTCAAATTAAAACAAACCAACAAACAAAAATAAACAAGGAATATGTAATGCCACAGGATCCAGAATTCAAAATTCTTCCATGGAAACAGAGAATAAACGTTGCTCAATTCCCAAAGAAAGTTCAGGTTCTGAGTTCTAAAGTTTCTACAACTGCAATGAACATGTCAAAGAAGGGTGATAAAGGTGAAAGGCACAATGTTTTTTTAGAATAACCAGCTCATTATCCCCTAATAATCAAATGATATTAAATATTAAGTTAGCAATATCTATTTTGTTTTCAGCATCCAACTGTGCCCTTCACTCCCCACACACATGAACAATCTATTCAAATCCATGAGAATTGAAGTAATCACATTTTTAAATAAAATCATTTTCAGTCTTTACCTCAAACTAAACATTCAAATAATAAGACCTTAACAGTTCATCATAAAAATCTTGTTTATTCAGGGTTGCACTAATGTTTAAAACATTTTCAAACATGCTTTTCTCCTTGGATCATTTATGTGTATCTCTAACCTGTCCAACTAATTTTCTCATCTTTTCCTTTGTGTTAAATTACACACCAATTAACTTTCATTAATTGTTTAGATATTAGCCTAAACTCTTTATAACCATTAACAAATTGCTAGTTATGATCTAAAAGTCCCAAAGTCTCAGGTTAAAATAGCAAACAGTCATTTATTTTACCTTTCTGTCTCCCTAGTAATAATAGATAACTCACAGCAGCTATTTTTTTTCTTCTGCCAGGAAAGCTGCACCTACATGATTAAAATCGCACTCCAAGCTCTGTTATCAATTATACCAATTAAGGTCAAATAGAATGGAACAGTAGTCTTTGGGGAAAACAATATGAGCAATATAAACTGTTATTAGTTTAAAGACATCATAGGTACTGATGACAGCTTCTTCCGAAATTGTCATTAATTAGGCCCCAGAGAAATTCAGTGTTTGCCAAAAAGACTAGCTCACTCTCCTGATGTCTCTGCTGAAACAGGAGTAGTAGGGCTATTTTTGTGTTTTTTTGTTTTTGTTTTTTTAATAATAGACATGTAATAAGTATGAATGTTGCCATCTTTCCAAAGAGAAAAAAAAGAAAAATTACCAAGATTCAGCCTCTTTGAAGTAATTAAAATAATTTTTGCATGTGTATATCCTATAGAATATTTTATATTTATATTGTTATATTTGCTTACCTAAAATATACTATATATTTTTATTTAAAACAACATTTTAATTTCATTATAAGACAAAATTATTTTTGTTAAAAAGTGTGTCTATACTCAGAGTCATTAATGCTACCTTACGTAACAGCAGCAAAACAACAACAATAATCCAGAAGTCCTAGCGGTTTAATGCAATTAAAGTTTATCTGTTGCTCATCCCTTTCTGTGTGGTTTGCCTGTAAACAGATTTCTACCATCTTTTAATGGCTTCCATCTTTGTCTTAAAGAAGTGAGGAAGTGTGGAGGATCAGGTGGGAGATTTAATGGACCAAACTTAGTCATAAAATTCCAAACTGATTGAAATGCAGACTGAACAAAGTAACTCTGCATCCAAGATACAACAGAAACAGTTTGATAATTCTCTAGCAGTATCTTGCTTGACAGTCTACACTTCTGATCACCAAATATTCCTTTCACACTATCTTACATATTCTCAACTTTCTCAAATGAATAATCCCAAATCTCACCTGGTCACAGCATCTGGTTTATATTCTGGGATGTTTGAACGATGACAGTTATCTTCATCAGATTCATGTATGAACCAAAAGTGTGGTTCTGAAATCTGAAAGCTAAAAAATCATGCTTTCTGCCCCTGACCCTCCATGTACACCTACCAACAGACAGAGACAAAATTTCCTCAACAACTCTCATTTGGAAAATGAGAGAAAAGAAGATACATAAAAGTAATTGATCTATGGCGTTTATGGAATATAACTAGGTAGATATTGTAAAGTTCCACTTTCTGGAGAAAAAGATTCTCAGTTAGGCACCATTATATTCTCTCAGAAGAGCTCCTGTGTTAAGAAGATCAAATTCCCTGAAGGTTTTTCATCTTATCCTTCGTGGTAGTATCTGAAGTAGCTATGAAGAATATGTCTTTCTTGGCTGCATATAACATACAGAACCCACCTCGTGCTCACGGAAATATAGATGTCTAAAAGCCGTTTTAAGGATTGCAGAGTCAAAGACTTTTTAACATAGACTTGTGGTTGTTTAGCCATATGATTATTTTAAAAACTTTCAAACTATTCGCTTCCAGTCAGTTTCTAGCACACGAAGCAAGAACTGCCAGACTTTGTTCCCAATTACCTTTCATTTCTTTGGTATTTTGCTTATCATTGCTCTCTTCATCTCAACTTAAAGTCAGATAATCTTGAACCTGTCAAGCTTGAATTGTCAGAACATGTCCTTCATTTGATCTTTGGCACAAATTTGAATCACTCTGTGCAACTGAGACATCTCACTGGGTCTTAGTTCTTCAAAGTCTTTTACATATCATCTCTTCTTTTTCTAAACTTTTCTTTTCCCTTTCAATTCTACTTTAAACTTGCCAATTATTTTCTCAGCTTATATCTTTCTTATAATACTTTGCTAAAACCATCCATAATAATACATACATACCACTAATATCTATTTTCCAAACATCTCTAGAACTACAAGCTCAGTAAGCTTTGGACTGTCTTCTAAACTATCATAGGTGACAGCTTTTAAATGCCTTTTCACTGTAATCACCAATTAACCAAACTGTTTTATTCTACTATTGAATAAAGATGCCCACTCGTAAACCAGTGTCACATATTCTAAATTTTGTTTATCAGCATCTCACTTGAAGGTATTGTTTTTTTGCATTCGTCATTGTAATTAGTACTATCTGCTGCAATAAGTGGGAGAAGGCAATGGCACCCCACTCCGGTACTCTTGCCTGGAAAATCCCATGGACGGAGGAGCCTGGTAGGCTACGGTCCATGGGGTCACTAAGAGTCGGATACGACTGAGCAACTTCACTTTATAAGTAATCTCACTCCCTTTGTACTATTCTCTCATGCAAAGCCCAGTGTGAATGTTACTGATTGCACAGCTTTCCTAAGAAGTTCTTGTACAAAAAGTGATTTAGAGATTCAGCATCCTTGAATCTAGAAATCTCATTATATTTAAGCATATCTTGAAATGACTCCTCTTAAGGGGAAAAAAAAAAAGAGAGAAATTGGGCCTGGAAGTTCACTTGTTATTTTTCAGTTATATGTTTTCAATATAAATGCAGAGAAGGCTATGAAATATAGGTTAGGTATGAACCCAGGGGGAAATATCAACAACCTCATATATGCAGATAACACCATGCTAATGACAGAAGGCAAAGAGGAACTAAAGAACCACTTGATGAGGGTGAAAGAGGAGAGTGAAAAAGCTAGCTTAAAACTCAACATTCAGAAGACTAAGATCATGGCGTCTGGTCCCATCAGTTCATGGCAAACAGATGGGGAAAAGTGGAAACAGTGACAGACTTTATTTCCTTGGGCTCCAAAATCACTGCAGTTGGTGACGGCAGCCATGAAATTAAAAGACACTTGCTCCTTGGAAGAAAAACTACGACAAACTTAGACAGATATTAAAAAGCAAAGACATCACTTTGCCAGCAAAGGTCCATCTAGTTATGCTATGGTTTTCTAGTAGTCAAGTATGGATGTGAGAGTTGGACCATAAAGAAAGCTGAGTGCTGAAAAATTGATGCTTTTGAATTATGGTGCTGGAGAAGACTCTTGAGAGTCCCTTGGACAGCAAGAAGATCAAACCAGTCAATCCTAAAGGAAATGAACCTGAATATTCATTGGAAGGACTGATGATGAGGCTGAAGCTCCGATAGTTTTGGCCACCTAAAGCGAAGAGCCAACTCACTGGAAAGGACACTGACACTGAGGACAATTGAGGGCAGAAGAAGGGGATGACAGAGGATGAGATGGTTGGATGACATCACTCACTCAATGGACATGAGTTTGAGCAAACTCTGGAAGACAGTATGAAGGACAGAGAAGCAAGATGTGCTGCAGTTCATGGGATCGGAAAGAGACAGGCACAATTCAACTGAATAGCAACAATGAACCCAGGAAAACAAGTGACATCAGTGAATACTTCAAATACAAAAGATAATAAAGCACACTTTAGTAATCCAATGGAAAATGTTCTTATTTCATTTTCTGTAATTTAACTTCCTTTGGAAAAAGTAACTTTCCACTTGGAAACTACTGTCAAACTTCATGACTAGTCAATTTATAAAGTATTCATGCTTAATAATGGAGAAGGCAGTGGCACCCCACTCCAGTACCTTTGCCTGGAAAATCCCATGGATGGAGGAGCCTGGTACGTTGCTGTCTATGGGGTCACACAGAGTCGGACACAACTGAGAGACTTCACTTTCACTTTTCACTTTCCTGCTTTGGAGAAGGAAATGGCAACCCACTCCAGTGTTCTTGCCTGGACAATCTCAGGGACGGGGGAGCCTGGTGGACTGCCATCTATGGGGTCGCACAGAGTCGGACACGACTGAAGTGACTTAGCAGCAGCAGCAGCAGCATGCTTAATAAATATTCAGTTTACTGCCATATTTTAAAATAAATACTTGTTAGCATAAAGAATTTTGGCCCACTAGCCGTATTATTTTCTACATTCCAGTTCTTGTTTCCCATACAAGTACAAATATATGCCAATTTTGAAAAATGCTTTCATTGAAAGCTTAATGTGGAAATAGTGCATGGCCACTTACTGCTAAAGATGGAGGTTTAATTAGGGCATTTCTAATGTTCTTTTTACTGCTAACATTTTATCAAATGTGACACCCTTGAATTTAAGCAAAAGTCATGCTAGACTAGCATTTTAATGTGTATGGAACTTCACGGGCTCTCTCCAGCTCACTAAATAATCTAAATAATCAAGATCCATTTTCTGAAGATATTTTGAAAGAATAAAAAAATCAGTACAGGAGTTACAATGAAAAGGCTTTTAAGGTAATTTTTGTCCTGATTTGTAAACAGTATGCTCATTACCAAAAAAAAAAAAAGAAAGAAAAATAAGAATAAAAAATCAAACAAAATTTTTCAAAGAACTTACCACCCTCTAAACAGATAAATTCTTTCTATTTTATTGTTGCTTCTCTGTGTGTGTGTTTTATAATAAACATAATTTTCTAAATATATAGTTTTCCATTTCCATTAAGTCATTAAAAATATGTGATTTAAATGTGCTAATAATATTTCACCCTATATATGTGACATTATCTACTTAATCTTGTTAGATATTTAGGCAATTTGTAATATGTCATGGACATAACTATATCTGTAAAACATATCTTGATACGTAAATCTTCATATATGTCTCTGAAGAATTTAGGGTATGTTAATATTTTTGAAGCTTTTAAGCACAAACTATAAAATCATGTCCTCTGAATCAATGTATCAATTTATACTTCTTCTAGCAATGTACAAGAGTGTTTATTGCCATCATTCTTGTTTCAATTATTCTTCTCACTTTCTATACTGTCAATTTAATAGTTGGATAGTTTTTTAAATGGTTATTTGATTTCCTACGATGTTGTATACACTGTATGTTGTCTGCATTCTGTGTTTAGATGTGTCGTGTAAATGGCTTGTAGGATCATGGTTTTTCTTCATTCAACCTATGCTGATTTTTTGCTAGTTACAAGGCATAATACTATACACTGAAGATGCAGTGGTAAATAAGACAGACAAGATCCCTATCCTTATAAAGCTTACAGTTAGCAGGATAAAGGACATTGAATATGTATCAAAAAACTCTTTTAACACATCTCAACATAAATCACTCTCCAACTTAATCAACACCTTCAGCAAAACATAGCAACTTACAAGAGGCTGAACGCTTGTGGTTAGGAAGTTAGTGTCTGGCAAGAATGTACATTTCTGCTCCCTTCACTTGAGTTATATGCCTACCAAGACTCAAATGAGTGTGATCACAAATTTCTTCTTCCAAGATGTTCTGGTTATGGTAATTTTGTACTTTCATGAATATATTTAGACAAAGAAAATATGAGTACAAAAGAAATACAGTTTTGCTTTTATAAAATTTTGGACCAATATTTAGAAAAACTTAATTGCTAAGATTATTAATTTACATTATATGAAAATTATTTGAAAATAGTGCATGTTTAGAAAGCATATGCACTAAGGATTTTCTGATTAAATTTTTCTTCCACCTAAAATGAAAGTGGAAGTTCTCATATATTCACAAGCTGTATTTTTAGTTGGTAGAGACTGTATGGACGTCTACTCAACAGAGTGTTGCCAAAAGAAAAAGCCTTTAGCTATAAACTGAAGCAAATGAATAAACAAACATAAAAACTATAATGTACGTTTATATGGTTTATGTCACAATAAATGCCTAATACATACATATATGATTGTTCATGGTTTTATCTTATTCTACTACTTGTAATTAATCAAACTGTTTGATAATAAGATTTCTATTGTAATTAAGTAATAATAATCATGAGAGACAAGAAAGAATTATAAAATATTTTCATCTAGGAAGTATGATTTGCTTTATGGCTTGATTTTTGGCAGATTTCCTCACACTAGTTTAAATTCCAACCTCTAATAAATAGGAAGATCCTGGTCTACATTTTGGAAATTGGTGAAATCCTGACTACTTAAACAAGTGTCGATAGAGAAGGTTTGCAAGGCCACAGTATTTGCTTTTTATCTTCTCTAACAACATGTGTTACACATTACTTCCCAGGTGGCACTAGTAGTAAAGAACCTGCCTGCCAATGCAGGAGAGGTAAGAGACCGATTTGATCCCTGAGTCGAGAAGATCCCCTGGAGGAGGGCATGGCAACCCACTCCAGTCTTCTTGCCTGGAGAATCCCATGGACAGTGGAGCCTGGCTGGCTACAGTCCATAGGGCAAAGAGTTGGACACGACTGAAGCAACTTAGCACACACGCACATATACACGCATGTATATCTCCAAATCAGGAAGCCAATAGGAATTTTTATTTTTAATTATTATTATTTAAGTATTTCTCTCTTCTTTATTTTAAAAAGAGTTTTTGTAAAGAACAATCCATTGTATAACTATTGGTTTGTTTCCCAACTCTGGATAATGTATTGGTATGCATCCATGTTGTATTTTACTTAATCATATAAACATTTTTTGGCTTCTTCATCACAGCATTTTGCTTAGATAATACAAATACGTTCATGTTTGATCTCACTTTAAAACACTTTGTGTTTACCCTTAATTAATCCATAAACTTCAGTGCAGCCAGCAATGTTTGTTATAGTGGATTCAGTAGGTACAGAGAGGATCAAATTGTAAACATTTTGAAGCAGCAGTGCATTAGCACAAAGTGTTGAACATGCTTTGATTCTATACAATGATATACTGTATCTCTACAGAACTGTCAGTGTGAAGAAAGGGAGTATTGCAACAGTTATAAACATATCACATGAAGGCATTTATTCAGACAAATAGAAATGTAGCTAGATGTCGTTTTAAAGCTTAAGTATTTATGCTTTTGGCAGATAGTTTGAAACAGAATGCATTTATAGCTCAGAAATGTAAAAACAACCAACAGTACCTTGCCAATGGTCAGTGTATCAGGATTAGCATAACCATGTGAAACACTGATAGCTCTCATTATTTTTATTTCATATTTAATTATTTTATTCATAAAAGCTAGAACAGCTAAAAGGAAACTAAACTTGTTTCATTGTGAAGGTTTTTTTTAATTTCTTTTATTCTCTCATTTTCTATCTTATTCTTATAAAGAATATAATCAGTTTGTTTAACTGTCAAACTGCCCAGTGTGTTTCAGAGAAGGAAGACTAATAATTTCCAAAGAAGATAATGGAAATTGATTATATATATATATTTATATTTGTGTATATTATCAATATATCATATTGTACATATACATATGTGAAACCTGTGAGAAACAGAGATGAACCTCACAATAGTGTCAGTTCTGTGCCTGGTGTAGCTTTCCTGATTGTGGGACAGGATAGGGAGGTGAAGTCCAAGTGAGTGTGGTGACCTCTCCTTCCTAAGGAAGCAAAAACCAGAGTTTGACAGTGATGAGGTGGTTGGAACTGGTATTGCAGTCTACAGAAACAAAAAGCTTTGGCACTTTGCCTAGGGGTTCTAATTATGTCTTTTGCCAAAGACTGAGCTGTTCTGTACCAGGTAATGTTCTGTATCAGCTGCCCCAGGTAATGTTCTGCAAAGTTCTGCTCAGGAAAAAAAAAAAAAAATGAACAGCTGGAGAAAATACCAGGTATAACAAATCAGATTTTATCTGAACACTCGAATCATTTCTTTGAGAATCCAGAAAAAAGACACAATCCACAAAATCTTCTGCAGAAGGTTTCTATTAACCCAAAATAAAGGCTACTCTTTCTATAACCACATTTTTAAAAGCTGAAAAACAAGAGTGGAGATAATTACACTGATATATCAGTAAATTAGCTGCTTGCCAGAGCAACATGCAACACATCAAAGGAATACAAATAAATCAAATTTTCAACAATACAAAATTCACAATGTTCAACATACAGTATATATTAGATAGCTGAAGAGACAGAAAAATACAATTCACAATGTTCAACATACAGTATATATTAGATAGCTGAAGAGACAGAAAAATCAAATTCACAATGTTCAACATACAGTATATATTAGATAGCTGAAGAGACAGGAAAATACAATTCACAATGTTCAACATACAGTATATATTAGATAGCTGAAGAGACAGAAAAATACAATTCACAATGTTCAACATACAGTATATATTAGATAGCTGAAGAGACAGAAAAATACAATTCACAATGTTCAACATACAGTATATATTAGATAGCTGAAGAGACAGAAAAATCAAATTCACAATGTTCAACATACAGTATATATTAGATAGCTGAAGAGACAGAAAAATAAAATCAAAGCTAAGGAATGAAAAATCATTCAAAACAGACAGAGAAATGACAGGTCAGAAGTAGCGGCTTCAGCGTCTTCGACTGCTATTATGATAACTGAAAACAAGGAAAACCTTAGTAAAGAAACGGTAACTATGAAAAAAGAGATAAAAATATTCTAAAACTGAAAACTGTAATATGTCCAAAATGAAAAAAAAAAGCACACACTCGATGGACAGAAGACAGGATATTGTAAAATATGTTATCCGTTATCTGGAAGACAGGAGAATAAAAATCACTGAAACCAATACACACAAAAAATAAATTCTTAAAAATTTAAGAGGCAGTCAGTGACCTGTGGGACAATATCAAGCAGTTTAATATAGGTGTCATTGGAATCCCAGAAAGGGAAGGAAAATATATGAGGTAAATAAATAGTGGCTGAGCTTTTTTTTTTTGAATTTGAGAAAAATAATACCAACCTGTAAATTAAAGAATTAGAACAAACCACAAGCAAGATAAAGTTTTAAAAAAAGCCACACATAAGCATAATAGAGTCAAACTGTTGAAAGCCAAATATAAAGAATATTTTTAAAGTAGGTGAAAGGGAAAACATACGGCCTACTTAGGGAATAATGATAACTAGGACTCATACCTCTCCTTAAAAAAAAAGAAAAAGACAGTGAAATAACATCATCAAGGCTAAAGAATAAAAATAATTAAAATATAATTCAAAGTCCAGAAATGTATCCTTCAAATATCATCCGAAAACAAAGGTAACATAAAGATATTTTCTCATGAACAAAATATCAAGAATTTACTACCAGAGTATGTGTACTATATGAATGGTGGAGTAGGTTAGTTAAGCTAAATGATGATACCTGATGAAAATTAGAATTCATATCCCAAAAAAGGGGAAGGGTAATATGGTAATTATGTGTCTAGTGTAAAAGTCTTTTTAAAATCATTTTTTTTAATTTCCCCAAAGGATAATTGATTGTGAAAATAACGAAACCTGGAAGGCATTATTTATATATGATAGATGGATGCATAGATAGACAGAGGGCTTGGCAGGAGGAGGGAATGAAATGTATGACAACTGCATAAAGGACTGGAAAGAAAATTGAAGCTCCTTAAATTGTTCATAAAATAACCTTCAAGACAGACTACTGTTTTAAATAGAGGGTGCATATTGTAATTCATATAAGAACCACAAAAAGCATGGAAGGACAGAATAAATAAAAAACAAAAAATAAGATAAGATGGAATAATAAAACATACACAACCCAAATGAAGACAGAAAAGGAGGGGGTGAAAAAAAGGAAATGATGGAACAAACAAAAGATAAATAGTAAGATGGTGGGGATGGTTTAGTCACTAAGTCATGCCTGACTTTTGCAACCCCATGGACTGTAGTCTGCCAGTTCTCTATCCGTGGGATTCTCCAGTCAAGAATATTGGAGTGGGTTGCCATTTCCTTTTCCAGAGGATCTTCCAGACCCAGGAATCAAACCCTGGTCTCCTGCATTGCAGGCAGATTCTTTACCAACTGAGCTACAAGGGAAACCCAAATAGCGAGATAGTAGACGTAAAACGATGTCACTGATTACGTTAAGTGTAAATGAACAAAATAATCTAATTAAAAAGCAAAGACTGACCAAAGAATGACCCGACCGTATGCTGTTTATAAGAGATGCATTAAGTATACAGGCACAGAAAAAATTAAAAACAATTATACGTAAAAACACAAACCATAACAAAGCTTGAGTGGTTTTAATAATTTCAGACAAGGTTAACACCACAATTACTTTATTGCAACTCTACAATAAAGAGTATTAACAAAGATTTGTTAACAGTCATTTCATAATAATGAAGGGTCAACATACCAAAAAGGATAGAAATCCCAAAGTGTAACTAGTGACTGAGGCTCAAAATGTAAGTAACAGTAATTGACAAAATAGCAAGAGAGAAGCAGGCAAATTTATATAACAAAATCTAAAAGTCATATGATACCCCTTATATGTAGAATCTAAAATATGGCAAAAATGAACCTATCAATAAAACAGAAAGAGATTCACAGCCATGGAGATCAGATTTGTGGTTGCCAAGGAGGAGAAGTGTCAGAAGAGGGATGGACTGGGAATTTAGGATTGGTAGATGCAAACAATTACATTTGGAAGGGATAAACAGCAAGGTCCTACTATCACAGGGAACTGTATCCATTCTCCTGGGATAAACCATAATGGAAAAGATTATTAAAAAAACAATGTATATATGTGTAAAACTGAGTTACTTTGTTGTACAGCAGAGTGAAACAACATTGTAAATCAACCGTAATTCTATGAAAAAGATTTACATTTTCTAATTAAAAAATAAATAAAAGCTATAAAGTTGAAAAAATGACTATTTTATATAAAAACATTTTTGAAGGAACATACAGGAATTAACAGGAATCTGTTTATAAAAGTTTCTTTCTAGAATAGAGGCCATAGATCTTGAATGGAAAGAGCAGTTTTGATTTATATTATATGTAATTTTTTTTATTTTCAAATACTTTATAATTACAGGGTTTTTCATAATATAAATATGGCTAAAAATAAAAATCCCTTCCTTTAAAGAAATAGATCCCTTATGTAGCACTGACCATGTTTTTTTTTTTCAGTAATAGTATCAGCTGATATTTATTATAGAACAATTCAGTGCTGATGTATTTGGTTCCTATAGCTGTCTAAGTTAAAAGATTTCCTCTTCAACCTTTCAAGTTTTTAAGTTTCCACATAAACTTCAATGGCTTAAAACTGTACAAATTTATTATTTTATAGCTTTGTATGTCAGAAGTTTAAACTAGGTCAGTACAGCTGTTTTTCTTCTGGAGATTCTAGGGGAGAACCCATGTCTTTCCTAGCTTCCAGTGGTGGCCTCATTGTGTGGCTAATGGCCCTAGGTTACTTCAACCTCTGCTTTCATCCTGACATTTCCTTCTCTGACCTTGCTCATCCCTCTTCTCAGCAACTTTGTCATTACATTGGACTGATCAAAATAATCCAGAATAATGTCTCCATTTCAAGAACCTTGATTTAATGACACTTGGAAATTTCCTTTTGCTAAGGTAATAGTCACAGGTTCCAGCAATTAGGACATAGATCTCTTTGGTAGTCATTATCTGACTACCACAGCTAAGCATTGTGCTAATTATCTTCATTCTCTATTCTGTTTAATCCTTACACAATTTTGTCAGCTGGGCTTTATTCAATCGTGGAAACTTTTTTAGAGAGATGAAGTTCTCATGGGGGTTTACAGAAGTTGAGCTAAGAAACTTGGAAAGTTTATCTTAATGGCTTCAGAACCTTTACTCTTGACTATCATAAAATATACTGTCATTAATATTGGGCTCCCCTGGTGGCTCAGATGGTAAAGAATCTCCTTGCAATGCAGTAGGCTCAGGAAATTCCCTGGAGAAGGGAATGGCTACCCACTCCAACTGGAGTATTCTTGTATTCTTTCCTGGAGAACTCCATGGATAGAGGAATCTTCCCTGATGGATCAGTCAGTAAAGAATCCACCTGCAATATAGGAGACCTGGGTTCAATCCATGGCTCAGGGAAGATCCCCTGGAGAAAGAAATGGCAACCCACTCTGATATTCTTGCCTGGAAAATCCCATGGACAGTGGAGCCTGGTGGACTATAGTCTATGAAGTCACAAAGAGTTAAACACAGCTTAGCAACTAAACCACCACCACTCATTAATATTATCATATTGCTTTTATGCATATATAATTTGTGATACTAGCTATTGACTATCATTTAAACTTTCAAGTGACACTTCTTGCTTGTTCTGACTCTTTGCGACCCCATGGACTGTAGCCTGCCAGGTTCCTCTATCCATGGAATTCTCCAGGCAAGAATACTGTAGTGGGTAGCCATTCCCTTCTCCAGGGGATCTTCCTGACCCAGGGATGGAACCCAGGTCTCTTGCATTGCAAGGCAGATTCTTTACTGTCTGAACCACCAGGGAAGCCCAAATAATACATGTGGTATTAAATTAAGCTAAGCCAAGATGGATGAATTGTTGACTACAGATTAGTTTTTATTTTCTTGAACAGAACAGCCTTATCAACTTCTTCAAACAAATTCAGTACTGTAGGATCCAAGTGACCATACATCTAAATGTCTGTGAGCCCTTTGACATGTTAAACTACACATCAGCCAATCTGCAATCTCATGATCCAAGACTTTTCTCTTGGAATTTTTGTAATTTTGTAGCAGTTCAATTTTCTCACATTCTTCTTTGCAGAGAATGGTGTTAACTCTTAGGCAGAGATTGATTTTCAACTCCACTTATATATTCTGCCCTGACATGTTTGGAGGCAAACAACTGACCCCAATGTTATTTTTCACCTTGATATAATAAAATGACTCCAGCAAGTCTGGGTATATAATATGGATGGAGGACAGCTAAGCATTCTTATGTAAATACTGGTTTTGCTTCTCATTTAGTCCCTGAAAAGTCACATTTGGCATATACCATTTGAAACTCTGCCAAGGAATTCTTGCTTATAATTTGATAAACTTTTTATGTCATTCTTTGGTGCAAAACCTCAGTAGTCCAAAAGTTTTCAAGGATTAATCTATGACATTCATGTGGGCTCAGGGAAGAAGGATATGGAAAACTATTGTTTAATGGGTACACAGTTTCAGTTGGGGAAGATGAAAAAAATTCTGGAGAGGGATGATAGTGATGGTTTTACAACAATGGGAGTGTACTTAATATCACTGAGCCGTTTAACAAAAATATAGTTAAAATAATAAATTTTATGTTATGTGTATTTTACCATAATACAATTCTCACTATAAGAATAGCTGAATAACACTTGCAAGAAAGATGGAAACAAGGGAGCTTCAAAAACATGAAAAACTTTAATGGGCTTTTTTTTTTTTTTTTTCATTTTAGTTAGTCCTTACTTCCAATATTCAGTTTTTGCCATACTCGACATGAATCAGCCATGGGTTCACACGTGCTCCCCCTCCCAAACCCTTCCCAATCCCTTCATCCCTATTCATCCCTGTGGTCCATGAATTTTCAATGTAGTCCTTTTCCAATCAGTATACTCTAGATTCCATCACCTCTTAGTTCAAATATTCAAGTATTCACCTGTGGTCAATGAATTTTCAGGAAGGTGAGGTCCTTTAGCCTGAAGGAGGTAGAGCCCTTTCCAGAGCAGTTCCTCTGAGAAATGAGTAGACAAACAAAAATTAATGAAGATCTCTAATACAACTGACAACCAGGCCAAAAAAAAAAAAAAAAGAAAAATGGAATTGGAGAGTTTATAAATGAGTTAATACTGAAAGACTGCCTTTGTCCTAAGTAACACTGACTAAAATGCACTAACAATTACCTTTCATGATTGAAGTTAATTGGGATTTTTTTTACTACTGGCAAGAAATGTCAATAGATCTTAGGGAGCAGATCTAAATTTAAGTGACAATCAGAAGAAAACTTAAGAGTGAATCTTATTTAAATATTTGTTAAAAATAAATAGAAATGCTGGGAGAGTTTGTAATTTCCCCAATTCTGTCTTGCTGTAGCAAAACTTTGAAGTGGCGGATGGACCAGTGTTACGGCTCAGTTTTATCTGGCAAGCAAAGGAAAATACATCCTCCATGCGTGAGGGCATGCTGACCCAAAAAATGCAAAGAGAAGAGAGTCCCCTGGCCTCAATTTTGCCTCTTCTTTTTATATGTTTTTTCTCCTCCCCCTGAGCCTGCCCTGTGTAAATTGGGCTAGCCAGGAGGGCTGTTTGTTTCACCTGAGGTTCTCTCTCTGTTCCTCAGACCTTCCTTTCTTCTATTTTTGTGGGCTTTTACCTTCTTTGTCTTTTAGCCACTGCCATTCTGGATTCCTTTTTCCTATTCTAACTATCTAACAGAAATAAATCGTAAGTCTCAATATTAAAATAAAGACAAATTTACAGATCAGAAAAGACCTATACAAGGATATTTTAAGTCAATGTTATAAAAATTGTATGCATGTTCTTTCCAAACATTATGCTGCTGCTGCTGCTGCTGCTGCTAAGTCACTTCAGTCATATCTGACTTTGTGTGATCCCATAGATGGCACCACACCAGGCTCCCCCGTCCCTGAGATTCTCCAGGCAAGAACACTGGAGTGGGTTGCCATTTCCTTCTCCAATGCAGGAAAGTGAAAAGTGAAAGAGAAGTCACTCAGTCATGTCCGACTCTTAGCGACCCCATGGACTGCAGCCTACCAGGCTCCTCCGTCTATGGGATTTTCCAGGCAAGAGTACTGGAGTGGGGTGCCATCGCCTTCTCCCTCCAAATGGTATACAGTATAAGATACAGTATAATAACTCTGTGCTCTTCTTTACAGTATTTCAACTTTTAATCTTTTTAAGAGCTGTGATTATCAGCTAGTCTAACAACAATTAAGTAAAATGGCATTGAGTGAATAAAAACTTAGCATGGTGTGAGATTAAGTATACAGTATAAGAACAGTATAAGAACTCTGTGCTCTTCTTTACAGTATGTTAACTAATCTTTTTAAGAGCTTGTGATTATCAACTAAAGTCTCACAACAATTAAGTAAAATGGCATTGAATGAATAAAAACTTAGCATGGTGTGAGATTGAAAACACATGCATATATATATATATATATATACACATATAAAATATCATGTTCCGGGTGTAGGTTGGAAAATAATTTCTAGACATGAGACAGAATGAGAGAGAAATAAAGTTTATTAGAATTGGAGACACTGTTAGAACAGTGGGCCAGCTCAAGGGAGAATCAACATTGAACAGGGGTTCTCGATTCATTTTTGTACCCTAGGTGTAAGGAGCAGAATAGGGATCTTGTGGGTCATTTGCTGATTGGATAAAGCTTACTGGGTGTGTGGGGTGGGGTGGGAGAGTAAGGCAAATATCTTCTCCCTATATGGGGAAAGAGGAGAGACAGATTATACTGGTCAGGAGGACATGGAATTCATTAACAGTTACAATGTTATTGAACACTGGGGTGCATGTATCCTTTCAGACCATGCTTTTCTCCAGATACATGCCCAGGAGTGGGACTGCAAAGTCATATGGTAGCTCTATTTTTAGTTTTCTAAGGATTCTCTATACTTTTGTCCATAGTGGCTGTACCAATTTACATTCTTACCAACAGTATAGGAAGATTCCCTTCTCACCACACCTTCTCCAGAATTTATTGTTTGAGGATTTTTTTCATGATAGCCATAAAAATGTCATTGCCTCTTTTCCCTTGAGACTGGGTTCCCAAATGCCTGAGAAGGGAAATAGGTAGATAGTTAGACATGAGCAGGGTATCAAAAGGGGCCAAATAATTGGCCCTAAAAATAAAGAGAGGGAGGAATGTGGTGACCCAAGGACAAAAGAGAAGATGAAGCCAAGGAGGGTCTTGGAATGCAGGAATGGAAAAACCAGACCCTTTTCGACCTTCCCTCCCATCCCCAATGCCGTAATTATTAATGAATTCCAGGTCTTCCTGACCAGTGTAACCTGTCTGCCCTCCTTCCCCATTTAGGGAGACAGTGTTTGCCTTACTCCCTCCTCACCC